>CM061139.1:91443175-92847561 GCA_030789695.1 Scilla litardierei | reverse complement strand
GTCGTAAGTCGAAGGGGTCTTAACCCTCGCCACTGAACGATCCTCATGGGTGCATAAGACGGAACAAGTTCGCCCTTCTCTACCCAAAAGAGTGTGATGCATGGTTTAAAAGGTTATATTCATTAAGTGAATACGCCTAACCTATCCACGACATAACTTGCCTAAGGATTTCTATGAAATTTCAAGTTAGGTCGTTGAGAGGCCATACGCATGCAGATATTCAGATAAGATAGGAAGACTAATAAAGGAGCAAGGTCGCAAAAAATCTTTCTTCACAAACCGTCTTTCTTTATTCATTTCAAATTAAAGAAAATTATAGAAATTACAAAATTGGCAATATAGAGGGACTGCCTAAGAGGGTGGGGGAGCGCTCCCTGACACCAAGACGCTAGTGAAAGCCTCCATCGCGTTCGTGTGCTTAGCGATAAGCTCGGTTTTCTCCTTTGCGACAGCCTCCTCGAGCTCTGTGACTTTGGCTTCAAGCTCGGCTTTCTCCACCTGGCTAGCTTCCACCCACCTCTCAAAGTCATATACTTTGGCCCGAAGATCGATCGTCTCCTTCTTGAAGGCATCGAGCTCTTCTTCGAGCGGAAACCTCTCTGTCTGTCACTAGAGCTCGACAGACTTGTGGAGGGCCGATAATGACGAAAGGATGTCCTTAGCCTCCATCGCCTTGCACTCAACCGCCGCCTTGTCAACGAGGGTCTTCCATATGGTCTCCTCTGCCTCTTTCGCCCGTGCCTCGAAGCGAAGCGCTTTGCGCTCTGTGTCCGCCACCCGTCGACCACTGTCGATCAAGTCGACAGCCAGACAGTCCAGCACGGCCCCGAGAACGGACATCTGTAGACAAAACAAAGGTCAGTCAAGAACATCGACCAACTTGGATACCAAAAAGCAAAGGCTCGGATGACATATCTGGTATCTGCTCCCCACGAAGAAGTTGACCATCCGCTCGAAGTCCAACTTCTGCAAGAACTCCAAATCCTTAGGGAGGATCGAGTTCTCCACACCATGGCAGTCGTTCCGAAGTCCATCAGGGCTGACTCCTCCTTGCCAATGGCGAAGGGGGGCAGGTGAAGATCACCTTGTACCGGCCCCGAGGATCGAGACGAAAGCCGATTGAGTGGCAACACTCGATCAAACTCCCCAGGGATTGAGCTGACCAATGGGATGGGCGACACTATGTCACCCCACGGCCACTGATCCACAAGGGGCGTCATGGGGCCCTGGTACATCGAAGGGTTCTTCGCCACCTCTAGAGTCTCGAGAGGAGCGACCCTCTTGCCTTTCCCCATGGGGTCCTCTTCATCCACTCGCCTCCTCTTCAGAGACCCCTCCTCCCCACGAGAGGGCATCTCACTCTTCTGACCGACTCCTCCAGTCGGCTCGATGATGTCTACAGAGTCGACATCGACCACCTCTGGCGCTGCTGCAACTATGACGGAGGCCAAGGAGACAGGGGGTCATGTGGAAGCTTGGCTGGAAGCCTCCCTCGAAGAGGCCCGGGAGGAAGGCTTAGAGGCCTGCCTGGTCTCTCTCCCTCGGAGGAGGAGCTCTGGTGGATGTGGAGGGGGGATTGAGAACCAGATCCCTCATCACGAGCGCTCGATCAATCAGTCCGAGCGCCCGGCCTTTCGACAGTTCTCTTCTTCTTCTTCTGCTCCTTCCAGACCCGGTCCAAGCTGTACTCTACTGCATCGGCTACTGTTGGTCATATCTACAAACAAAGAAAATAATTACCGTGAGTGGTGGAGATAAAGATATAGAATCGAGATACCTTACCCGGTCGAGAAACGATATGATAACACACTCGGCGAGGGTCGGCAATTATCCTAAAGAAATACCTGAACAAACCAAGGGTCTGACAAACTCCATAAAGCTCACACAACTCGATGAAGCCAACTAAGGGAGGGAAAGCGTGAGGAGTGAGTATGCTGATGGAGAGCTCTGAGAAGCACAGAACCTCCATAATGAAGGGGTGAATGGGGAATCGGATTCCTAGGCGGAAAGATTTGAAATACACCCCAACCTCCTTCTTTCGTGTGAAACACACACTCTCATCTGAACTAGGCACCCTAACCATAAAGGGGTCACAAAAACAACCTCGCCAAACCTCGGTGGTCAGATCGAGGGAAAACCTGGGGGCCATGTCTATGATGACTCCAGGGACCTTCGACTTCCGATCCCTTCGACGATGGGAATGTCAGGCTCAACCCAAATTCCTTTCCCCTACCTAGAAACTTCCACGCGTCGAGGGGGCCAGAGGAGCTCCCCAACTCCTCAGGGGTCGACACCTTGAACACAACCGGAGCAAACATGCCTGACGAACCTACAAGAGAATCAGGATCGAAGAAAGGAGATACTTTGAGAAAGAATAGGAGATCTCTAAAAGAAGCGACGCTGGAAGCAGGCAGGTGAAACAAGGAAGAAGATGAAGCTGAAAAATCTTAACCTTTTCTTCGATTTCTTCTCTTATATGTTAAGAAACCAAACTGGCTGACATCCGATGTGCACCATGTGTCCAAATCCAGCCACCAGAAACGGCGGAGATCGCCCCAAAGACGAAAGGGTTTTGGCGGCACATATCAAATCAAATGTTTGGAAATCCGTGCGCATTTAAGGAGATTACTCATCATTCAGTCCCAGTCAGTGCGACTCCTGAGGCACAAATGATGGGGCCATTTTTAATGCATGGATACGAACCCAATTTAGGTAACCACATACCCATCACGTTTAGCATCCTCGACCCAATAATCCCCGCGCTCTAAGCGGATCATAGCTGAGTCGGAGAACCGGGTCATTCGACCGTTGGACTAGCACCGACATTCAAGGAAAAGTTAATGGGGCCGAATAAATGGGCAGCCGTTAACTCGAATCCCGGAGAAGATCGTGCCCCAATCAATGAGGGACGGTTACACATCGTCAAGAAGGAGCTACCTATAAATAGGCCAACAAACGAAGGTAAAGGGGCTCCATCTTCAAGGTATGAGCTCTAAGAAATAGAACTCTATCTTTCCCACTTTCACCATTCGGATATTCAAGCTTGCGTCGTTAGTCTAGAGACGAACCTCCGTTGGTCGATCTCAGCTACACCAAGCTCCCTCTCTTCCTTAAGTTCCATACTAACTTAAGCATCGGAGGGGATTTAGGTCGAAACCCAGATCCGACCCCCCTAACGACTCCTTGTGATGCAGATCGACGATCACTATTCAACGTCAAAGGTCGACGTCAAGCCCTTCAACCACGAACGATCGACACGGCGATCGCTCGTAGGTCGATCGAAGGTCGTATCATCCTCAACAACCATCATTCGACCCAGGTTCTTCCCACCAAGGGTCCCACTTCAGACGCTGAAAAAGCTCCAGCTCAACGCTTCGAGTCTCTGTCGGCTTGACAACTGTCCTGGTCAATTTTGGCCTTAACACTCAGGAAGTTTAGAAAGACAGGACATGCGACTGTAGAAGAATATACATGCGACTATGCCATGGGCAGGCGCATGTAAATCCTTCTTACAACGCCTGCAGGAGCAAGTGCAAAAGTTATCAAAACTTGAGAAGTTTGACAAGCTGTGATAGGCGCTGTAGAAGCATATACAGCTGACTGTGCCATGGGCAAGCGCCTGTAAATCCTTCTTACATCGCATGCAGAAGCAAGTGCGAAAGTTGTCAAGACTTTGGAAATCTGGGCATGGAGAGACAGTCGACTGACTAACGAGTCATAGGCGCCTGTAGATGGACAGGCGATTGTTCAAAGTGCAGTAGTCGACTGTTGAGATTAATATCAAAAGGCCCAGAAGAGCAAGTGAAAAGTATGTGCATAACAGACGACTGAAGAACAAATCTCAGGTGCCTGTATGGAGACCGTCGCCTGTAAATCGTTTAGCAGTCCCCTGTTAGAACTCAAAAATGCACATGCTTGATAATTAAGAGTTGGAGGCCTTGGAAATGAGTTCTAATGCTTTCCTAGGATAGAATGAAAGATGTGTGTGCGCTCCAACATAATTTTACTTCTAAACTACATACTAATAAGAAAGAAGAAGAGAATAAAAAGATTACAGTTGTTTTTGTCTCTCTTCTTTCTATTGAATGATCTTGAAGTCTTCTTGAAGCTTCAATCTTCATCTTTGATCATCCAATCGACTTTACGAGCTTTGATTGATCCTTGAGTGACATCTATTACTAATTGATCTTCATGATATGCTTAGGCAATAGATTAACTGCAAGTATGAGATTAGTCACAAGTATTATGTTTGCTCATCATCAAAACCAAGTAGGAAGAAGACCAATACTCAACAATACCAAATTTGTTGAAGCTAGAGGAGATTTGTTTTAGGATTTTTATAATTTATTTTTTCCTAGAGCTCAATATAGTATCATTTGATTGAATGATATTTCGGATATTCATCCTTCAAAACTTTCTTATTTTGAAATTTACTCTTCAGATCTTTCTTATTGTTTAAATACCATTGAAATCACCTTAGTTTATTTTAAAAAGGTACTCTTTTCAAAAGCGATGTACAAAACCATCCCCTAAATATATTTTTTTCCGACTCTCCTGAAGATCCGACCCAAATGGAGACCGTGAACAGCCCATTGAAAAGGAAAATGCTATGCACTTCAAACAATGAGGTGCATTTAGTTTTTGTTTCCAAAAAAAGTGTTAATATCACATCAACCCCTCCAATCACACACTCTCTCTATCAAAATTATAAAGAATTTGCACAAAAGTTTATATGCACCTCAAGTTTTGAGGTGCAGATAGCAACACTCATTGAAAATCTTCCAATAAATGAAACTGCCATGGATTCTTGCATATCGGCATAATTACTATGAACAACTCTTGCACATGCCACCGTGCATATCATTATTCTACAGGACTTTCTATAAACTTCAGGCCAATCCTTTGTATTTTGCTTATGTTTTAAAAATCCCAAGCATAATAGAAACAGTTCTTTAAACATTATATAAAGCGTGTTTTGGATAAGAACAAAACAGAGAGCGTAAAGAAAGCCAAGATCAGATACTTGACTCACTACTGCACTACACACTTGCTTTAGTCTGCTTCAGAGAAGATAAAGATGAGAGCTCAGGGGTTCTCTAATGGCAGGACGTGACTCAAAGATTAATGATCCTAAGATTAGTAACGTTTCTTACTTGCTCGTAATTTGTAGTATTTTTTATAAAATATTTATATTGATGTTTCAATATATTTTTTTGGAATTTAATTGGGTAGTTATGCATCAGAGGAACAAATCACCGACAAAAGAAGAGATTGCTGCAAGTTGGAAATCGAAGAAGCAAGCTGAGGAAGGAGATCACAACGCAACTTATTGTCCTCTCAATGAAAATCAGGTTACTTTTCTATTTTAATATGTTTTAAGTATTTACATTTTTAAGAAAACAAAGAATGATACATGGAGAATGATATTTTGCAACGTTCAAATGATTTTTCTTTTTGCACAGTTCAAATATCCACAGATGCCTCAATGGTGCAAAGGTCAGCGACTCAAAAATAATCACATGAAGAAGAATGCAATCAAAATGCAAGTGAAGAGCATGGAGATCCTGTTTAAAGCTATAGCCTTTTTGTAAACTGTCAAAAAAAAAACCACCCCAATTTATGAGGGGTAGTTTTGTAACTCTCTTTCAAAGGGCATTTTCCCCGAATTAATGTGATTTGGAGGGGTTTTAAACAATATGAAAGATAGGGAAGGTAAATTTCAAAATAAGGAAATTTTGAAGGGTAAATATTAAAAAAATTATTTATTAAAATGCTTGTTTGTTTGGATTTTCTGAGAAGTTATTATAAATGGCAAAGGACTTAGGTATTTATAAGCCTAGATGGATAATTCTAGATACTCATTTAATTGTATCACAATTTTCTATGTTCATGCAAATGCATATACATGCACCTACTTATATAAGAGACTACAATAACATTTATCTATATATTAAAACACATCTGCTTTTGGATTCTAGGGCTGACTAGGACAAGCTGACTAGAACAAACAGTTTGATAGAAAGACGGCTTGGATTTAATCTTGATAAATGAATGGCTGAGATGAGATTTTGTGGAAAGTTTTGGAGGGAAAAACATTTCTCGGGAAATGAAAGTTTCTGGGGAAATGAAACTTTATGTGGAATAAAAGTTCCTAGAGAATAGTAGAGTGCACGTTATTAATGCATTTGGAAAAAAAACTTTAACTTGCACTTAATTCTGCAGATCGAATGATCTATCCCTCAACGTGGGGCCCATCGTATAGTCAACGCATATGGCAACAAGATGAGCATAATTTCTTGCGCCGATAGCGCCCGCGCCGATTTTTTTACGCTAATTTGTTGTTCTGCATCGAAGGCGTTCTCGCCGAATTTGTTGTTGTACGCCGAATTTGTTGGTCTGTGCCAAAGGCGCCTATGCCACTAAATATTTTTACGCTAATTTGTTTTTCAATGCAATTTTAAGTGTGAAAATAATTTTTTGGTGAACAAATATTTCGCGGGGAGAAACCTTAAATAAACCGTGCCCGCGGGCACGTGTTATGACTATCTCTTCTATAAACAAGAGATGTCCGGCTGGGTTTGTCCCAGTTGGCAACCTTTGTCACAGTCATAAGCTGTCTGGGACAAATACCATCTGAAAAACCCCCACATGCCACTTATTTACATGGTTGCCATGCCTCCCAAAACCCCAAAAAACCACCCCTCAAATCCACTTTACGTGTTTTCCTTTCGCACTTTAACCCATCAAATCCACTTTGTGCACGAGTTATTTCTAGTAAATTTACATGCAGCAATGTATAACATGGGAGACTACAATAACATTTTCCATTTTATCTAGATGGTTTAACGTACTTCAAAATTATTCTTGAAATAATAAATTACTTTTCAACTATTATTTGTTACATGTTATATATGTAAACTTACCGAACATGTATCAGGAATTCTATATGGATCATTTTGGGTGGCAACTGGTAAAAGCTTTATGCCCGTAGCCAATTTGTTAATTAATGGGTTAGGTGGGTTGCTTCATTAGTGAACTGAGACGTTTAAATTCAATCGACACCAACTTCTGTTCAGGTCAAAATTCTACCGTAGTCGCTGCTGGCAATGGTGTGTATATGCATCACTACAACGGTGGTTGCGCAACTACGTACTATCGTAATTGTCACAATACCTTCATTTGTCTTCACCGCTACCATCAACGCTATCACTATTGCTGCTGCCACCGATCTCGTTCCCGCCCGTCGGCCCGTGTTTCAACTAATGTTTTTGTTTTCGCGGCCTTTGTCATCATGACTTGTGAATTTCCCTATTTCTCGGACTTCAACAAGCTTAGTATAGAAGTAGGAAATGTCACACAACGGGGAAAGTTATCTTTTTTTCTGAATAAAGCATAGATACGAATACTGAAAATATATGGAGTCGTTCTATTCTGTGTGGATTGCTCGAGCATGAGAAAGTTATCTTTTTTTCTGCCAAACGAGAAGTTTTCCCAGTCAGTGTTCAGCACCGTATGGTTCAATGCAAGTTTATTTCTTTGCTCCTCTCATAAATAATTTGGGCATGAAGGATCTAGACTGGTTTGGGGTGACATGAGACAACGATTTTTTGAAAAGGAAATCGCGTTTGTTTCACGGTGCTTCATTTTCGTTGACCAGTGACTTGAGTTACTAAATCTTTATTTTATTTTGTTTGCATCTGTTGCGTGAGACTGATCTTTCTCGCGCTGTCCGTTTCAATCTGAGCTGTTCGCCCCTCGTCTGGGGGATTCAACTTCAACTTTGGCCGCTCAGTTTTGTGACTGAGGGTGACCCCCTATATTTTTAACGTGGCCTGTTCTTCATCATCTTGACGGCGCCATCATATTTTGTTGTGGTCGTAGGCATGCTAGTTGTCGTAGGTAGTAGTTATCCCAATGCGGATTTTTCCTAGCATGAGACTGGTAAAATATTTCTTAATGCAAGGCTCTCAAACTACTTGGACAATTCGAGGTTGCTTCCTAGTTTGCAGGACTGGGTCTGTCGTCCATGACGATCAAGATACCGTTCATTTTCATTCTCTCCTTCTTCCTCGTCCTTCTGGAACGGCCTGCAACCTCAAAGGGAGCTGATTTCACCTTCAATGGATTCAGTAACACCAACCTGAGCCTTGACGGGATCGCGTCGATCGCATCTAACGGCCTCCTCCAGCTGACCAACAACACGAAGAATGCCACGGGCCATGCCTTCTTCCCGACGCCTCTTCGCTTCAAGTCCTCGTCCGGCAATGCTCTCTCCTTTTCCACCACTTTCGCATTCGCCATTCTCTCCGAGGTCTCGGATCTCAGCGGCCAGGGCATCGCTTTCCTTGTTTCCCCCTCGACCAGCCTCCCTCTCCAATCCCCAAGCCAGTACCTAGGCCTCTTTACCGAAAACAACAACGGAAACTCGAGCAACCACATCTTTGCGGTCGAACTCGACACCATCCAGAACCCCGAGTTCCAAGATATCGACGACAACCATGTCGGAATTGATGTCAATAGCCTGCACTCCAATGACTCCCATCCCGCCGGTTACTACGACGACGACGACACCGGTTTGTTCAAGAACCTGTCACTCTTCAGTGGCAAGCCGATGCAAGTGTGGGTAGACTACGACGGCGAAGGGATGCAGCTCAATGTCACCTTGTCTCCGTTGCAAATGCGCAAGCCTAACAAGCCACTCCTGTCCTCCACGGTTGATCTTGGAAGAGTGATGCTGGATCCCATGTATGTAGGCTTCTCTTCGTCGCACGGTCCCTACCATACCAGCCATTACATTCTCGGCTGGAGCTTCAAGATGAACGGCACGGCCGGGCCGCTCGATTATACGAATCTTCCTTCGCTTCCTGCTTTTAAAACCAAAGGGAATTCATTGCCCTTGAAAGCATGGCTGCCCATTACTTTATGTTCATTTGTTTTGTTAGTTGTCGCTGCCATAGCGCTCATAGATCGGAGGAGGAAGAAATATGCTGAGATAGTCGAAGATTGGGAGCTCGACTATGGTCCTCATCGGTTCTCTTACAAAGAGTTGTATCGAGCGACAAATGGATTCAAAGAGAAAGGGTTGCTAGGGTCTGGAGGCTTTGGCAGAGTGTACAGAGGGGTGCTGCCCGCTTCCAATCTGGAGGTTGCAGTCAAGAAAGTTTCTCACGAGTCGAGGCAGGGCATGAGAGAGTTTGTGGCTGAAATTGTTAGCGTCGGGCGGCTCCGCCACCGAGGCCTGGTCCAGCTCTTGGGCTACTGTCGCCGGAAGGGAGAGCTGCTCTTGGTCTATGAATTCATGCCCAATGGCAGCCTTGATAGATTCTTATACGACCGTACTCGGCCTACACTCGGGTGGGCTCAAAGGTTCCGGATCATCAAAGGAGTGGCTTCGGGTCTTCTGTACCTGCACGAGGACTGGGAGCAGGTTGTCGTTCACAGGGACGTCAAGGCTAGCAATGTGCTGTTAGATAGCAACTTCAACGGGAGGCTCGGAGATTTCGGCCTTGCAAAATTATACGATCATGGGACGGACCCTCAGACGACTCGTGTGGTTGGAACCATGGGCTATCTTGCACCGGAGCTTATTATGAACGGAAAGGCTACTACTGTCACCGATGTGTTTGCGTTTGGCACCTTCTTACTTGAAGTAGTTTGTGCGAGGAGGCCGATCGCACCCCCTTTGGTGGGTGAGGATCAGGTTCTTGTGGACTGGGTGCACGAGAATTGGCGACGGGGAGTGCTGCTGGAGACGATGGATCCAAGGCTGAGAGGGGACTACATCGCCGAGGAGGTGGAGTTGGTGTTGAAGCTCGGTTTGCTATGCTCACACCCATTGCCCGCGTCTAGGCCGGGCATGCGGCTGGTGGTGCAGATTCTGAATGGGGATGCAGAACTCCCTGAGTTGGAGCCAAATTGCTTGGACTTTAGCGCGCTGTCACTGTATTATAATTTAGGATTTGATAATTATATCGTCTCTCTAACCTCACCCGATGATCATCCTACAACACGAGGTTGATGAATGATGATAGTTATGTAGGTAAATTGATGCAGCTCCTAGCTTGACTAGGTAGCAGGAATGATTCATCAAGTTATGTTCTCTCTTCTGGTTCTGCATTTATTATCCGATAATTAAAGGTCTCACAGACCGTGTTGTTGTTGATTTTTGATATGGGCTTTAGCGTGTATATATCTTCGGTTTTTAAGAAAATGAATAATGTGTGACATATGAGAGATCGCCATCATATATATGATAACTTGTTATATTTTCCTCTGCAAATGACACCGACGGCAAAATGCACACCTCATTTGGCTCCTTGTACCATGTGAATGAGAATATGTCATGTCATCATTGTTACAGCATTGACACTGGTCCCAAAGGTGGGAAAAGTATTCTCATCTGAGTAGCGGAGCCCACAAGGAAAGACGTGGCGGCCCATCAAGCCCATGAAGCCCACTTGAATATCTAGCCATTTGGTCAGTCAAAGACAGTCCATGATCTGCCCGTTGAGCTCCCAAGCCTTAAGGAGACGGTTAGTAATAGGCTTCTTTATGGCAGGTTGAGCGAACATCCGTTATATCTATTTTCAAGGGGTGAACGTGCCACCGTTACTGTTAGGCCGTTATTCACTAACGGCACTGAGGGGAATGTGGACTTATAAAATGTCCAAGCGATGACAAAATAATGGGACTAGTCTTCAGAGATACTAAGTACTAGGTACTCTGACAACTCTCATTCTAAACTTTTCACACACATATTTCTTCCTCCCTCACTCGGCGTTACAGCTCCATGACGCACCTGCAACATACACCTAGGTTCCACCTGGCGGTGTCACAATCGCCAGGCGTAATATGGCCCCTAGGCTACGCTTCAGGGCTCAATCCGCAAGCGGACGGTGTCGAGTTATAGTATAAAAGATAGTCGGATCCTACAGGGACGGTGATAGTGTCTATAATATTCTCAGTCTATTTCTAAGTGTGGAAGTAAGGTAGCTGTCGGGGGAACAGTTTTTGGGTTGGTTGTTGTGGTTGTAATATCAATAAAAAGAACTAGGGCTTTAGGGATCGCCACTAGAATCATTGGAGGTTGATGTTGAATAGGATCATCACATTGCATTAGAGCTAGGGAATTAATCTCCCAATTCGTACCACTCTAGTGGATTAGAATGGAGGGGTATTTCGGTGGCTCTCGTTAAAGCAATGGCAGTAGCCGTCAACATAGCGGTATAGTTCGTCGATGGATCCCCTCAAGGCGCGAGCCGGGCATGGTCACGTGCCTTGATTTGATCCACTGATTTCCCTATTCGAATCCCTATATACCCCTTAAGCACATCAATTCCACAGACCGTGGGCATGATCTCAGTATGGGTTATCTACGAATTCGGTAGGATCTACCGAAATACAACCCTATATCCCTAATTCAACATGGGGATCCAGATCTACATTTTCCCCCTTAAATCCTAGGGCTAACCCATTAACCCCAGATTAGATCTACTCACTCATGATAATAACGGTAGACAAAATCATCAATTTCACAGAACAAAACATCTTAACAATTGAGAGATTAGGGCTAAAAGAACTTACTGCGAGGATGAACGAATAATAGATCCAGACAATAACAAGAAGCAATAATCTTCGGTAAAATGATCCAGAAATCGCTTACAAGAAATATAATCCAAAAGTTCCTATCAAAAATCGCCGGAGCTTGCTCCAAAAAATCCCTAACAAAGTTCTAAGTGAAGTCTCCCCAGCCGTTCCCCAATCGCGAGCTTCAGTCGCTGCCGAAATCGCGCGATGCGCGCATGTTCAAATCTTTCCAGAAATGTCCTTGGTGTCGCCGACCGAGTAGGCTACTCGGTCCGAGCTGCTGCTGCTCGGTCAGTAATCCCGCCCGTGTAGCTTGCTGCTCGGCTGCTTGGAGAATTTGATTCGGACCGAGTAAGACCTACTCGGTCAGCTGCTCGGTTGCTGCTCGGGCTGTAAAATCTGGGGCTACCTGACCGAGCAGATGAGCTACTCGGTCCGCATCAGCCCGTATCTGACGTTGCTGCAATTGATACGGCTCGGTCCGAGCTGACGAGCTGCTCGGACCGAGCATTTTCTGCGAAATGCTGGGTCTGAGCCTGGAGCTTCTCTCTCTACTCTCTCTGCTCTCTCTCTCTCTCTCTCTCTTCTCTCCTCCAATGGCTCCGGGAATGCGGCGAACTCCTCCAGAGCCCCGCCAACGAGCTCATGGGCACGTCAGATGTGTCCATACCCGGATAGGGGTCCAAATCGCTCCAAAATCCCTAAAAATTCACGAAACACTGCGAAACTCGAAAATATCGTCAGAAATGCAGAATCGTAGTAAAAAGTGGATTTGGGAGTGAAAATAATATGCAATGCGATGAGATAATGATATGAAAAAGATAGAAAATATGGACACATCAAAATCCCCCAAGCTTACCTCTTACTCGTCCTCGAGGAAGACGAATAATTGGTACGCCGGGAGGAAAACAAAACGAAAATAAGAAAATGAAAATAAAGAGGAATGAAAAACAAAAAGAGAGAAGTAAGATAAAAGTGTTAGGGAGGATCGGTCAGATCTCAGGCCTAAAAAGTCTATCACGATGCTCTGAGTGCTAAACATACATACTATTGGTAATTTCTAGTTTTATATATCATATGACATGCAATACAGGCAAAGAAAAGGGATCTACTGAAATAACACCGTCAAATCATATCAAGCTCATGCAATCCCTAAAGTCTAGTATAAAAGAGTTGGCAACGTCCTTTCAATCACATATACACAAGGAGCATAAAAGATTCACACAACATGCAATAAAGAATAGGAAAGATCATGCCGTTCAGATATTCAATTAGATACATGAAAAATCTCCAAAACTAAAGAAATTCGTAAAGTTTGGGTTTTCTAAAATCTCCCCGATGTGCACCGTCTCCACTCTAATGTCAAGCTCACTCGTATGATCACTTGGTTTACCCCCCAAGTATAGCTTGAGGCGTCGCATCAATGAAAATGATATGGAATTTTACTTTTGTTCCCAGAATAATTGATAGCTTCTAATGAAATGATATAAGACTGTATTTATACATCATTTTTTTTCTTTTTTTTCCTTCTTTTTTTTCATTTTCATTTAGAAGCTATTCTTTTTCTTTTTGGGTTTGGGAAGTAAGATGCGGTGAAGATAGCTATGGGGGTGCAACTGACCGGCGCCCCCGCCGTCTGCGGTATGGGCGCGGTGTCGGTTTACAGCAAGTGCACGGTTAGTGTAGGGTGCGGGAATATCGAACTCAGGGAGGCGAGGTTGTGCTTGGGTCAGGTAGGACCTAAATCACCCCGAGGGGCGAGCTAGCCCGAATCGGTAAATGGTTGTCACGAAAAGAAATGAAGGGTACGAACAACAAGAAAGAAAACCCGGGACTTTGGTTTCCAACCCGAGGAGAGACTCTCGCCGATACGGCCTACGGGTATGGATAGCGATCGGAATTAGGGTCTAATGGTGAGACGTTGCCTCTGCAAGTGATACCGGCATACCATGGGCCCGATATTCCGGTCGGTGCCCAGGATGATACGCCGGACTTCCCGGATTCGATCAGTGGACACTCCCGTGTCCATTAACACTGATCGATCCCGAGAGCACTAAGCCCGCAACGATAACTCCCAACGTCTCATCCTGCCGCTCCCGCGTGCTAGGATTCGATGTCTACGCTATGGGTGTGAGCTATGGCTAGGGACTCAACCGCCAAGTTTATTACCCCTTGGCCCAACGGTCAAAGGCGGTCTTTTTCCCGCCGATGACAATGAAACACCCCGCGTAACCGTTAGATTCCTAATCCCTATCGATTTCCTAACCCTATGGACGCATCGGGAAGATCCCCCGAAGGGGTTTCCACCAAAATCCCAGATTTGGGAACTACTCACAAAAATCCATGAAAAAGCGATCTAAATAAAAATTAACCGTTGGAATCATAATCGGACAATTGCAATGCGGAAGTAATGGAGTAGATAAGACAATACTAAAATTTGAGAAAGATCTGAAAACTTACAAAAGAGTAACAATTACAGCCGTCACAAAGTGAGAAAACAGTAAAATACTAGCAGCCCCCATTTTTGGAACCCTAGGGGTTCTATTTATAGACTCTCGCATCAACCGATCGGTTGACAAGTCAACCGATCGGTTGATCCGTTACAAAATAATAACAGAAAACGACGAGCTTTCACCCGATCACATGAACCGGTCGGGTGAGTTCTTGAGTGACAGGTTGGATCTTGGAGCAGTCGGGTGAAGCGATCGGTTTGGCGCAAGTGTCTTCATCTCTTCATCTTCAGCTACAGATGAACCGATCGGGTGAGACTCACCCGATCGGTTGGCATTTTGCTCGAGAAAACAGAGAACAGGCCCCCGCTGAACCGGTCTGCGAACCAGTCGGGTGACTTCCATGTGAGCTCCGGCTGAGACCGGGTGGTGCACGCGTGCATCACCCGATCGGTTGGAGTGACCAACCGACCGGGTGAGGGGCTGAAAGATGAATTCTTCGATGTTTGACCCCCTGGATCACGCGTGACTTCTCCCGTTGCTCCGGGGACTTGGGATATCATCGTTAAACGTCCCCTACGTGGTCAATCCCCTGCAATCATGGATAAACAAAGAAAAGTGAAAGAAAACGAGAAAATACAAGAAAACGAATAAAAGACGGCGGAAAAACACGGAGAAACACAAAAGAAAACGTGCGTTAATATATGAAATATAAACGCACGTCAAAATCCCCCAAGCTGAACTCTTCCTCGTCCTCGACGAAGACGAGTGAGAGTAGGAGCTCAGAAGGGAAAAATAGAGAGGAAGAAAGAAAAAGAAAACTCTAAATCCTAGATCGTCCATCAGAGCCACCAAAATAAAAAACGACACACCAAGCAAGCAAACGCCAAATCACACCACTAATCCTAGGAAATCGAGTCCAAATAAGTGTCGTGGGCCCACGCGGTGAAGCGCGAGTGAGTGTGGTCGTGTGCTAGCAAATGGTGTCGCTTTCTACAATGTGCTATGAGGCTCGATATACACAAATCCAAGACATGACCCAAATATCGATTTGAATTGAATTAAGCGGCGAATATAAGTTCAAGCATGCATGAGAAGAGTAAGAATAGAAGCGTATCATGCATCGGGGACTCCACAACTAGGGTTAAGGAAATCACGCCACTATAGCCTAGATACTAGCTAAAAAGTTCCTAAGCCAAGTGTTTTTGATAACGATGGGGGTTGAGATGATGTGGAGTAGAACACTCGGTGCAAATTCTCGCCTTCCCTTTATTCTCGGCAAGTAGGAAAAAATATTCACACGGAAATTTTTTTTGGGTTTTGGGCATTTGTATTTTTTGGCTTTTTGGCTATACAAATTTTTTCTTTTTCTCTCTTTTTGGGTTTTTCTTTTCCTTTTTTCTATTTTTTTGGATTTTTGGGTTTTTGGCTATACACATGTGCACTCTCCCAAGTGGGAGAACGGTACACGACGAGTGGATTTGCACCAAGTAAAACAAAAAAGAAGTCGAAATCTAAACACTCGGGCAACGGAAACTATTCTCGCTAAATAGAGCATAGGCTAAATGGGTTATCTAGTCCTTAGTTGTGGAATCCCGACGCATGCGAATTGAAATATACGATATAAATATAGCATTCATATAGTAGAAACAAATACCGCATATTCAAATTGAAGCATGATAATCTAGGGGTCATTCCTGGACAGGTATATAAAGTAAAATCACAAAGCAGAAGCACACCAAATAGATAGGCACGACGCACGACTCACAAGAAAGCTAAGTGGACCCACAATGCGTGAAATGCAAGAGGACTCGAAATCCTAGGGTTAGTGAGTGTGATTATCGATGCAATGCTAGGTTTGTGTGACCTTGTGGCGATTCATCATAGGATTCATCTCAAGGAGAAAGAGCTAAAAAGAAGAAAATAAAAAAATAAAAACACGATGAAAACGACACAAAAACGAAAAAGAAGGACTCAAACGACGCACACAGTGCGACTCCCCCAAGCTGAAGTTTGCATTGCCCTCAATGCAATATGAGTGAGTACGGGAGGGCAATGAAAATGGGGGGGAATACGCACTGACACAAAAAGAAATGAAAACGAGGAAAACACATAGATGAAACTGAAAAAGAAAGAAAGATCAAAATCAAAATCAAACAACACGAAAATAAAAATAAAATCACAGGACACGACACTCAGGAAATGAAAAACAAGCACACACACAAAAATGAGAAAAACAAACAAAACACGACAGCACACCAAAATAGACGTCCCCCAAGCTAGACCAGAAAGTGCTAGTGAAATGATGTGATCAATGAAATCCAGAGATATGCAAGGGGGAGTCAAAAACGAACAAGGAGAAATCAGAAAGCAGGAGAAGGTGAGTCCTCGTCCTCCTCGGAAGAGGGAGTGGATGGGTGGTCGGGGGAGGCTGGGGGTGTGCGGAGAAGTGGGGAACGAGGCGGAGGAATAGGGGCAGCGGTGGTGTGAACAATGGGAGGAGTGTCGGTGGTGGTGGGTGGTGGTGGTAGGAAGGCGATCAAGGCGATGGTGAGAGGAATAGAAATGGAGGAAGAAGATGCGGTGGTGACGGTAGTGGGAGGTGGTGGGAGGGATCTGGAGCGCACCGGCAATTTCCTCCGGCACACGTATGGAGTGATGGAGGAGGAGGGAGGAGGTAGCGTGGGTGCGGTGGAAGTGGTCGGGAGGGGTGAAGTGGATGCCGGGATGTGTGGGAGGGTGGAGGAGAAGATCGCCGAGGTGGTGAAGGTGGAGGTGGTCCGTGGATATGAGTGAGAAGGCGAAGAATGGCGGTCACGTTCCTCTCAAGTGCGAGGAAACGTGGGTGAGTAAGAAAGGAGGATGACGATGGGTCCGAGGAGGCAGAGGACATGGCGAGCTCACGAAGGGCAGCGACCTCCCTCTCAAGACCTGGACGGGCAGATACCTGACGGCAACCAAAAGATGTAGACTGACGCGAGGCAGAGGTGGTGCCGCCAGGTAAGGTCGAAGAGGTGCCGTCGGCAGTGGTCATACCGGCACAGGAGACAAGGCCAGAAATGGCCGCAAGGACGTGCTCAGACGTGATCAGTCCCGGAGCAGAAACAGGACGACTCGGGCCAGCCCCTAAATCTCCCCCAGACGCAGGGATATCCTGCTCGCCTAAGTGGGCGGCAGGGGACGGTGGTCTACGTGCGCCTGCGGGAAGGAAAGGAAGATTCAACCCCGCTAAGAAGTTGGGATCAGGAGGGAAGGTCCAATCTCCCACAAGAGCAATGGTCATGCGAGCGGGGTTGGGCAGAATGGTGTAAGGGGCTGGGGGGTGGCCATAATTAAAGATGAAGCGGCCATCTGAGTGGGGTCTAATCATGTGGATGTGCCGCAGGACATCAATATCAAGCTGTGAGGGTCCTGCGGCAGCTGGAAGATTATTGGGGATGGTAATATTGAATTGGGCGTGAGAGCAGATGATCGTGATGATGCCCCCACAACAAAACTTCCCCTTACCGGCCCGGCTGATCTCGAGTAGCTTGTAAACAAGCCAATCGCCGCCATGGATGGGGACGGTAAGGGCCCTGAAGCTAATTCCATCATCATCCCGGACATAAGGGAAAGTCATGGCCCAAAGGATAAAAAGGTCAGGGATAGTCACGGTGCCGGACTCGTCCCTAGGAAAAAATGCAGATGAAATGATCCTGTGGGCCAAACGAAACACGGGATGAATGATGGAGGAGGCCTTGGCCCTTCCTCGGGGATAGTCACGGATCATTGTGAGGCGGAACCAGAATTGATCGACATCAAACTCGGGCGTGTACCCGTAGTGTCGGATGGAATCATCCCTAAGATTGGGGAAACCAAATATATCGTTAATCGTGTTCAGATTTGTGGTAACACTACGGTTACGCACCCTGAATTTAATGATCGACCCGGACTCCCAAACAAGTGTAGAGAGAAATTCGAGTGTGAGTGCCGGGTAGGATATGGCAGATGCATTAAGAAAGGCCAACCATCCTAAGTTAGCGAAAAGAGATTCGACCTCGGTGTAGACACCGAGATCGACAAGTGTTTGTGTGTACGGGAACTTAGTAGATAGATGCCCTCGAGCATCGAGCCTACGGTAAAAATCCTTGTGCTCCTGGTTCCTAAAGATATACCCATGTGGGCCCAACATTGGGTCCACAGGGGGGATAACAGGCGGGGGAGGGCCAAGTGTAAGTGCTCATGTACGGGAAGGGGGGCGTGTTTGTTTTCGTCTCTTTCGAGACGGCTCCTCCTCCCGCATAATTCCCTTCCCCTTGTCCTTATCCTTAACCATGTGTGAGTGTGCGTGTATGAATGAGTGCAAAAAACAGTGGATGCACACTAACACAAGCAAACGAGCAAGCACAATTTATAGGGCAAATATATAAATATAAGCTTAGGAGCGAGTGTACCCAAGCGGAATGGCGGAGCTTGCTCGTAGATGTCCCCACACTGTGCAATGAGAGTAGCGTGGAGCCGCGGCGATCTCCTTCGGCAAGAATTTTCGGATGGGTGTGGTTTGGGGGGAAATTAGGTCAGAAATTTGAAATGGAATGAGAGAGAGGGTGTAGATGATGGAGGGATTGATGGAGGAGGTGGAGAGAGGGAGTAATGGAGGAGTAGAGGACGTGGGGGAGTGAGAATCGGTCGTTGGGGAGGAGAGGAAGGCGAAACGACGGCGATTTTGGCGATCGGGCGAGGATGAAAATGAGCGGGTGTCGGGGGGTTTATATAGGGTTTTAAGTCGAACCGATCGGGTGACTTGTCACCCGATCGGTTGACGGTTAGGTCGAAATTCTTGCCGAAGAAATGCTACAGGCGAAACGGTCGGTTGAATTGTCAACCGATCGGTTGGCCGCTCCACTCATTTTTTCGAGAACTTAGGGCTGCTCACCCGGTCGCTTCAACCGATCGTGCTCGAACTCAACCGATCGGTTGATATTCCCCAAAAATTTCCGAGAGTTCTCCCCAGCTCACCCGGTCTGTCACCCGGTCTCTTCATTCCTCAACCGATCGTGTCATTTGGGGACAGATCTTGGCATGTATCTGATACATCCCAACCGATCGGGTGAGTTCTCAACCGATCGGTTGGGGCTTTGTTCCTGCAAAAACCAACAGATTTGTCTAAGTCCCCAAACGGATGTTCTCGCGGCTGATTTTATTTATAAAAATAGATAAAATAAAGTCAAAAATAACGCAAAAAATGGTGAAAAAGTTTAGAACATGGGTTGCCTCCCATGAAGCGCACTTGTTTAACGTCGTTGGCTCGACGCCCGCAAGAGATGTTCACGGTGGTTGATACGGGTGATGCCCGAAGTTCGGTATCTCTTCTTCATTGGAGCTAAAGGCCTTTGGAGTAGTCAGCGGCTGGAGAAATATTTGCTCGACTACCCTCTCCTTGTTCTTGGGATCCGGGGGCTTTTCTTTCGTATTGACGCTCCCCGCCATCTTCTTTAGGATCCGGACCTCGTCTTTAGTGAGGTCCATGGGCTCTTTCCCCGTTCTCCTCGCAGGAGCAGCTTTGGGGAACCCGGGAGGGGTCGTTCTTGCTGCACTCGCTTTTCCAGCAGCTTCCTTGTTCTTGGGGCCGTCTCCATCTTCTGAATCCCCCAAGTCTTCGGGGGGGGGGGGGTTTCTTAAGAGAATCTCCCAGGAGCTCTCTTCGGCAGCTTTTTCCTCTTCTACCTCCAGCAAATTGCACCGAGGGTCATCTGGGGGATCGGGGTACTTCATGGATAACCCCAGATCAAACTCAACTTTTTCTCCGCTGATGTTTAAAGAGAGTTTTCCGTTCTTCACATCTATTAAAACGCCAGCGGTGGACATGAAAGGCCGTCCCAGGATGGGGGGTGTGTGCGTCTTCAAGCATGTCCATGACTACGAAGTCCACTGGCACATGCACCCCTCTTACATTTACGGGGAGGTCATCCACAATCCCCATCGGATATTTGACCGACCGGTCAGCTAGTTGTAGGGTCATACCGGTGGGCTCCAAATCACCCATTCCTATCCTTCTATACATCGACAGGGGCATCAAACTTACACTCGCTCTGAGATCGACGAGTGCACGATGAATCTTTACTGCCCCGATCGTGCAAGGAATTGAGAAGCTCCCCGGGTCCTTGAGTTTCGGTGGATTTTCCCTCTGGATGAGAGTGCTACATTCCACCGTCAACACTACTTTCTCCTTTCTAGACCCTCTTGTCACCAAATCTTTCAGGAATTTTGCATAGGAGGGGATTGTTTCGATTTCTTCTAGGAAGGGGATTTGCAGGCTTAGGTCCTTGACCATGGCGAAGAACTTGCCATATTTCTCATCAATTTTGGCCTGAGCTAACTGTTGTGGAAATGGCACAACGGGTTTGAACACTTTCGGGCTCCCTTCCTCCTTCTTCTTCTTCTCTTCTTCATAGACTCCCTCTGGAGTCATAGGATTTGATGACGAAGCACCGGCGTCGTTTGATTTTTCGATCGGTCTTTCAACGACCGATGGTGCTTCCGGTTTGCTAGGGGGCACCCTAGTAGGAATTTGTGTCCCGCTTCTCAGAACGATAGCGGACACATTTGCGTGCTCGTGCACGAGTGCCGATGTTTGGGTTGCTCCCCTCAGGTTCACCTCCGGTTGTGGCGGCAATTGGTTTTGTGACCTTGAAAGGTTCGCCACTTATAACCCCAGCTGGGTTACTTGGTCCGTGAGGGTCCGCTGACCCATTTCCAGCTTTTGATTGATCTTCTCCTGGTTGGTAATATATTGAGTCAAGAGAGACTCAACCGGAGAGACGGCCCTCTGTTGGCCATATTGCTGCTGCTGCTGGAATGGCTGCTGATTCCTGGGGGCGTAAAATTGTTGCTGAGGTTGTTGCTGAAATGGTTGCTGCTGAAATGGTTGCTGCTGAACCCGGCTCTGCTGTGGCCTAGCCGGCTGATAAGTTTGTTGTTGCGGCTGCTGAGGCGGCGAGGGCTGAAATGGTGGCCGGTAACTGAAGTTTGGGTGGTTCCGGTTGTTTGGAGAGTAGGCCGGGTTGGAATTGGTCCTTGGTGGATACGGCGCATTTCCCGTGGGGTTGTAAAATAGTGCGCTCGCCTGATCCAACGGTGGTGAGATGTCACCACCGTCGAATTCCCTAAAGAATTCGGACTCTACCGCAGAAATTTGCTGTGTACCGGCCCCACCAGCTCCTACCATTAGTGCGGAGATCTGGGTCGAAAGCAAGTCGAACTTGCTTGAAAGTTTGTCGACGTCCTCGACTCTGTGTATACCCCCGGATCTTGGTGTGGCTCTCTCGTCGCACCACCGCTCATTGTTGGATGCCATATTTTCCAGAATATGTCCGACATCTTCCTCGCTCCTAGACATGAAGGAACCCCCAGCCGCGGCGTCCATAGAAGATTTCAGGTCATCCCTCAACCCATTGTAGAACAGATTAATAATCTGCCACTTCGGAAGCTCATGGTGAGGGCATCTTCTTTGCATTTCTTTATATCTCGTCCAAGCTTCATGCAAGGACTCGTGGCTGGCCTGGGAGAAGGAGGAGATCTCACTCCTCAACTTCATAGTCTTCCCCGGAGGAAAGAACTTCGTCAGAAAAGCGTTGGAGAGCTTCTCCCAGGTGTTGAAGGTGTTGGGGTCCTTCCCCCTTAGCCATTGCTTGGCTTTGTCTCGCAAAGAGAAGGGGAACAGCTTCAGACGGATAGCCTCTGTCGTGACACCATTAATCCGGAAGGTGTCACATTTCTCCAAGAAGGAGTCTAGGTGCTCGATCGGGCTCTCCATGGGTGCACCCACAAACTGGTCCTGCTGGATCCATGTCACTAAAGACGGCTTCAGCTCGAAGCTTTGGGCCGCAATAGCTGGAGATCGGATGGCGGAAGTCGACTCGATGGATGGCATCGAGTACTCCAACAGAAACTTGTGAGGTGGGGTGTTCTCCTCCATGGATTCGGGATCCTCTCTTCTTCGCTTCTCGGCGGCCAAACGCCTAAGGGTGGCGTTAATCTCTGGATCGAGGGGAATCAAGTCGTCAAGACTCCTTGAACTCCTGCGCATGAAAAACAACAAACACCCGTGAAGCGACAAGTGGGAAAGAAACAGATAAAATAAGAAATAAAAATAAAAAAATAAAAAGAAAAAGGAGAATGCGAAAATTATCGCGAGGTAGGGATGAGAGCTAGACACGAGGGTTCAAGAGATCCTAAAATAACAAGCACGTTGCCTCCCCGGCAACGGCGCCATAAACTTGACCGGCGCCCCCGTCGTCTGCGGTATGGGCGCGGTGTCGGTTTACCGCAAGTGCACGGTTAGTGTAGGGTGCGGGAATATCGAACTCAGGGAGGCGAGGTTGTGCTTGGGTCAGGTAGGACCTAAATCAACCCGAGGGGCGAGCTAGCCCGAATCGGTAAATGGTTGTCACGAAAAGAAATGAAGGGTACGAATAACAAGAAAGAAAACCCGGTACTTTGGTTTCCAACCCGAGGAGAGACTCTCGCCGATACGGCCTACGGGTATGGATAGCGATCGGAATTAGGGTCTAATGGTGAGACGTTGCCTCTGAAAGTGATACCGGAATCCCATGGGCCCGATATTCCGGTCGGTGCCCAGGATGATACGCTGGACTTCCCGGATTCAATCAGTGGGCACTCCCGTGTCCATTAACACTGATCGATCCCGAGAGCACTAAGCCCGCAACGATAACTCCCAACGTCTCATCCTGCCGCTCCCGCGTGCTAGGATTCGACGTCTACGCTATGGGTGTGAGCTATGGCTAGGGAGTCAACCGCCAAGTTTATTCCCCCTTGGCCCAACGGTCAAAGGCGGTCTTTTTCCCGCCGATGACACTGAAACACCCCGCGTAACCGTTATATTCCTAATCCCTATCGATTTCCTAACCCTATGGACGCATCGGGAAGAGCCCCCGAAGGGGTTTCCACCAAAATCCCAGATTTGGGAACTACTCACAAAAATCCATGAAAAAGCGATCTAAATAAAAATTAACCGTTGGAATCATAATCGGACAATTGCAATGCGAAAGTAATGGAGTAGATAAGACAATACTAAAATTTGAGAAAGATCTGAAAACTTACAAAAGAGTAACAATTACAGCCGTCACAAAGTGAGAAAACAGTAAAAAACTAGCAGCCCCAGTTTCTGGAACCCTAGGGGTTCTATTTATAGACTCTCGCATCAACCGATCGGTTGATAAGTCAACCGATCGGTTGATAAGTCAACCGATCGGTTGATAAGTCAACCGATCGGTTGATCCGTTACAAAATAATAACAGAAAACGGCGAGCTTTCACCCGATCACATGAACCGGTCGGGTGAGTTCTTGAGTGACAGGTTGGATCTTGGAGCAGTCGGGTGAAGCGATCGGTTTGGCGCCAGTGTCTTCAGCTCTTCATCTTCAGCTACAGATGAACCGATCGGGTGAGAGTCACCCGATCGCTCTCACCCGATCGGTTGGCATTTTGCTCGAGAAAACAGAAAACAGGCCCCCGCTGAACCGGTCTGCGAACCGGTCGGGTGACTTCCATGTGAGCTCCGGCTGAGACCGGGTGGTGCACGCGTGCATCACCCGATCGGTTGGAGATGACCAACCGACTAGGTGAGGGGCTGAAAGATGAATTCTTTGACGTTTGACCCCCTGGATCACGCGTGACTTCTCCCGTTGCTCCGGGGACTTGGGATATCATCGTTAAACGTCCTCTACGTGGTCAATCCCCTGCAATCATGGATAAACAAAGAAAAGTGAAAGAAAACGAGAAAATACAAGAAAACGAATAAAAGACGGCGGAAAAACACGGAGAAACACAAAAGAAAACGTGCGTTAATATATGAAATATAAACGCACGTCAGCAACCAACTGATATGTAGAGATATAAAACAGATATGTGGAGAAGGAATATAATGGGACTCTCGGTTCACTCATAAGATGGTGCACATCAGTTTGATAAAATAAAATCCTAACTAAACTCATATATAGTATGAATATTTTCACTTGTCTAAATGAATACTGAAAATGGCATGCGGTAATAATCACACTATCAGTAGGCATGCAATCAGAAGTGAATAAGATAAGGAAAGCAAGTGCTCCAAGTGTTCTAGTGATGCGTGAACCTGGGTGCGTTTCCCAACATAAATCATACTAAATACTAGTTCATACAATTGATTTTCAATTCATTTCATGTATTAATTCAGACAGGTCATCAAAAGAAGAGCATGCATATAGATAATAAAACTGAAATTAACTCAAATAACATGTCAAAGAGATGAGCATCGCAAAAATTAATAAAGCCTAGAGAGATATCATCATGTGGACCATCCTTAGCAAAAATAAAAAGAAACAGAGAAAAAAGGGAAAATAAATAAAAAGAGATGCATGCATGGAGAAAAACAGAAAATATGATGCTAAATGAGAAAAAATAAGACGAGGCGGGAAAACGGTGAAAAAGTAAAATAAAACTGAAAATAAGAGAGGAAAATATAAAAATAAAAATAAAAATGAAGCGGACGCGCTCATCCCCCAAGCTAAACCTAGCAGTGTCCTCACTGCTAAGAAAACGCTCGTGAGCGGGAGATGATGCTAAAGGGGTGCTGTGGGTGGGAAAATAAAATAAAAGCTATGTAATAAAAGTAAAAAAAGAAATAAAATACGGTATGATGCAATGCAATATGTGGGATGATGCATGCGTGGGTCCTCCCCTAAGCTAGGTGAAAGCAGGGCCCCGAAAAGACAGATAGGCACTAAATATATGGGAGAGGCAAAAGATGGGACAGACTACATCAGGCAGAGGCACCACCCTCTGGGGGTGGTGATGGGTCCCTCTGCTGTGGACCCGGAGTGGTGGGTGGAAGGTCAGGCCGGAACTCGTGAGGTGGGTCAGTTCGCATGTGACGCATGAGGCTCTGAAGGAAAGGCAGTGTCACGCCCCGCTTCCCAAAAGTATGGAGGCGAAGCGTGAGAAGGTCCGCTCAGACTTGAAGCTACAAAACTGCAAGTCCGATAAGCGTCAATCAACTTTTAAACTGCAGGTCCTTGCAACGCGAACGAAACAGAGATAATAATAGTAAAATGAGACAAAGGAGATATCTCAGAATATCCATAAAATAAGTTTCAACATCACAGAAAAAGCCACCAGGCTAAAAGAAAAAGAGACTAAGGCCCAAACATGGCCAACAAAAGTACAAGGTACAAACGACGGTGCTACGCACCAATAACTAATAAAAGGCCTAAAACAAAATAAAGCTCAACAAAGACTCAAAGAATGGTCACCGGTGTCCACCAAAATCCTCCTGGGCAATCATGGACTCAGGCTCAGCGTCAGCAAAACACCACGTACTCAGCAACGGTCTCTGGCTCAGGGTCTAACATGTGACACCCAAAAGAGCAAGGGGCACATGTCAGCAAGTCTGGAAGACTTGTGCAAGGAAACTGAAAGTATGCAAAAGTAAAGCAACCTAGAAGTTCTAGCATGAATGCGATGACATGGCAGTTAAAGTATGAGTGCAACAGGTAAAGTAAAGTAAAGTACGAGCATGGCATTTAAACATGGCATGGATGACAAGTATTTCATGAATCATTCACAAGACAAGTACAAGACAAGAAAAGTAAGCACCTCGTGCACAGAGATTCCGTCTTTTGGCTAGAGTGGCTGCACGGCCAGCTCCTAGCTCAAGTAATCGTTTATCCCTACCCCTCCACGTGTGTCGAGCCAGGGCCTTACCCCCAAACTTGGAATGCTCGCTTCTGGATCACGAGCCAGGAAGTGTTTTTAACAAGTATGGCATAGGGGTGCACCTAGCCGGTCCAGGGAACTCGGGCATTGGCTTTTGACCAACACATGAGGCCCGTTTCCCCCAGAAGTAGTTTTCAAGGAGTACAAGTATTGTAGCGTGTGCTACGAATACAACAATCAACTGGGATGACATGTAAGATGCAATGCATGGCAGTTAAAAGTGCGTACAGGTAAGGAAAGTAAACGTGACAGTTTAGTATGCATGAACAACAAGTTTAAAGGGTTGGATCTAGCTTCGTTGTCAAGCTAGATCAATTAGGTGACGGATCTAGTTTCGTTGTCAAACTAGATCAAGTAGGCGTCTAGCCAGCTATCATTTCACTGACTAGTCTCTTTTACGCTAGGAACAAGGAAGTGGCCTAAAAACATGGCCCTACACAAGAGTTGGCAAGTTTCACTTGCCTGCAAGCACGACGTCTGAGCACACCGTCCAATGAGTCCAAAATCACAATTATCCTACGTGCACAAGTCCACCGGCCTAAAGTCCATATTATTAATCTTCATTAGTGAATTTAAAACATTTAAAATACTTTAAAAATACCGATTTTAGTCTTGATTAGCATGCATTGGGTTGGGGGTCCTAAGGGTGCAAAGCGTTACCTCAACATGACGCGAAAGCTACACCGGCGTCGGGTAGCGACGCCGGGGGTTGGAATAGAAGAACGCGCTCCAAGTCCTGATTCCAATATAGATTCCTCGCTGGAAATTTCAGAGCAATCAACCGGGGCAACGATTCTAGATTCCAAAGCTCGCACGTGCGACGACGGGCTACGACGTACGACGACGTCGTACGCGGCAAGTCGTCGAAGAGAGCGCACCTAGGTGGGGCCCACAGTAGTCCTAGGGGCCTTTGGGGGACCCACAATACCTCTGGAGAACTTGGGGGGCCCACGGTGGCAAGCGGTGCGACGGCTGCGGGGTTGCGACGTTTGCTCTCGGTCATACTCAGCCAAATGCGGGGATCTCCATCGGTCGCTGCGGGGGAACGGGCTTGGTGCAGCGCTTGGGGTGTGCAGCAGTGCGGCGTGGCCTTGGTGCGGAGGGTTTGGTCGGTCGCTGCGGGGGACAGCACCGGTCATGCGCTGCGGATGCGGGGGAGCGGGCGCTGCAACGTTGCGACCGTTGCAACGTTGCGGAGAGCGGGCGATGCGGGCGAGAGCATCGGTCGGGCACGGAGCGGAGCGGGTGAACGGGAGCGGGCGATGGAGCGGGGCGATGCGGGGCTGTGCTTCTCGGTCAGACCGAGAGGATCTATCGGTCGGTGCGGGTCGGTGCGAAGCGGGGGTTGCAACAGGATGCGAAGCGGGCGTGAGCGGGGGCGGCTGCCGGTCAGACCGAGGGAACGGGGTGAAATTCATCGGTCGTGCGCATGCGACGGCTGCGACGTTGCGACGAATCGTCGCAACGTCAAATCTGAGTTTTGGAAGAGGCTAGGGTTAATTTCTTGCGAAAATAGGTCTTCCTAGGGGTTGTTTATATAGTGTAGATGGGTTGACTTGGTCTAGGGCTAAATCTAATAAGATTAGAAGTTTAAAATAATTTAAAATTTAAATCTCAACTTCTCCCACTCACCCAAGGATTTGACTTGGTCCAAATGAGCTGGAAATTGGCTCAAAAATTCTTTAAAGCGTTTAAAACTCAAATAAATTTTATTTGGCCGAAATTAATTTAAAAATTAATTATTAAAAATATTTTAAAGCTTGCTAAAAATATAAAAGTGGTCAAATAAGCTCCAAAAATTATAAAATAAATATCGGGGTGATCGTGATGACGAATGTGAGCTAACTAAGAAGACGGATCTCAAATTCGATGTCGGACGACGAAACTAAAAATAGAAACGTCTCCCGTCAAGAGTGAGAATCGTCACGTCTCATCGATTAAGTTTAAATTGTGGGAAAACGACTCGGAAAACGTTGTTCCAATTTAGTGCCACTATTTAATACTCTCAGAGACGTTCACAACGGCATATCGCAACAAAGTGTTCACAAACAAACAAAGTCTAAAACAAACACGTGCACGACCAAAAGCACGTGCACGAACATCGTACGACGAAAAGTGGTCGTTACATCCTCCCCACCTTAGAATAAAGTCCGTCCTCGGACTTCCTAGTATAGCTAGTCACTCTAGTAACTACCCCAATCAAGTCATATAATAATTCAACCAGGTATAGTCATTACAAGTGCTCATGTACGCACTAGGTAGTCAAACATAAACACTACCAACACGTATATATATACATTCACGTACGTCATATATTTATACTTATTATAGTCAGTCAACTGCATACATGTATTGCAATCATATATATATAAACATACATCCCTTATATAACTACTACTTACCTAGTACAAAACAATAGTTCAGATACTCACATAAGGATAGTCTCACACTTAACCAATACAATCATTGCTCTACGTATAGATAGCTACCTATGCACAAACATCAAGGGTATACTACCCTCTAATATTCATCCAATACCAACATCTCAGCACATATAGTCACACCGTACCATTATTAAATCAAATTTCACTATATATATATATATATATATATATATATATATATATATATATATATATATATATATATATATAGTCACCACTACTATAGTTTCACAATACATAGTCATTCAAATACATACAAATAGTTCACCATATATTCACATCACGTACGGTCCTATAACTGTATTTACGACACGCCACATCTATCATAGTCACCAATAACTATAACTAATCACATACTTACCCGTGCATGGTGCACACCCATACACGCTAACATTTCATTCACGTATACCAATCATATCATTATATAACTAGCACACATACATACCTAGTTTTAGCTAGTACACATACGTTCACACGAGCAAGTCCTTAGTAAATAACTATACCACAAGACCAGCACCTATAACTATATATTGGCGTAGCGACCCACAATCATGTGCGTAGCACAACCAGGCACAAACACTCCTATCACTATACATACATCAAACATCGCTATATTCAAACTTCAGGCATACATTCACTATACTTAGAGTATACCCACTCAAGCTTGAGTGAGACTCAATGCATATATCAGAATATTCTATATACGTAACACGACATTTATACCTATACCGATACCACTCCCATATATATACATCTACCAATACAACCATATACATTCCATAAATCAATCATACTTAATATTTAGTCAGGCAATACTCACATATTTAAATCATTTTATATACCATACTAATAACATTACAGACATTAACACATGTATATTTATAATACACTCCTTCATACATGCATACGTATTCATCGTATAGTCACACACATGTAACATATATATTCACACCATAGCCTACTACCTATAATTAGTATACTAACACCTCTATACGTACTACTTAAGATGTGCAATAATCGTGTATACCTCTCAGTATGCACGCATGCAACATCCCGCAAAAACAAGCAATACCAATCAAAATTATAATCCTACTACCATATGCATATCACCTATATACTCATGCAATGAAACATAACTTCCTATGTATAAGCACCATATATATCTACCTACGAGCACATACTCACTCGTACTAGTATATAGGTCACTCAATAAGCCTACTCTCTTAACCATACATACTCTTATTATTATCACTAC
Source organism: Scilla litardierei (assembly GCA_030789695.1). NCBI lineage: Eukaryota > Viridiplantae > Streptophyta > Magnoliopsida > Asparagales > Asparagaceae > Scilla > Scilla litardierei. Next base: position 92,818,073 of record CM061139.1, on the reverse strand, counting down.
TAACATACACATAGCTTTACCAATCATTTTATTTCAACCATTATAAGTATCTCTTACTACATACACAACTTAGATATTTCAACGCTAACTCTTATATACACAGGCATCCCTAGTATAGTATAGCTATCCACACAAAAATCTATAACTACTAACACACAACAACTTCATACCATCACGAATAACTCCGAGTATATATATATATCACTCAATAGGCAACATCAATATACTATGGGAATTCTCATTCAAGCCCACGTACACAAATTAGGTACGTGCACTACGACTACCTCACAAGGTCCAAAGGCCTACTAACAATTAAGAGTTGACACAGACATTGACGGACACTAAAGCCTGAGCAATAGAGGGAGGTCGAGGTCGAGGGCGAGGGAAGGATCGATAAGCACGAGTTCAGATAAGACGAGTACAAGGAGACAGCTTGGTTAGACGAAACATTGACTCAAGGGTGATGTTTAGGTCGTGGGAAAGGGAGATATAGTGATGCTTAAATAGGATACAGAAAGGGAAATAGGGTGAATAGCGTAAGCTAAAATACATGGATTTTGAAAACTGTCGTTCTTCAAAAGTTGAAATCCCAGTCTGAAAGGAAATATTGGAGGTCGATAAAACGAGTTGTTCAAAATAAGTTTGAGTCGAAAATTCATAATAAGGGAAAATGTTTTTAATGGCTTATCGCAAATCATTAAGAAGGAAAGTAAATCATTTGCACTGACATTAAAGACGTAATTTTTTGAAAATATTATACGGCGGTAATTTAATATAATGTTGTCAAAAGTTTTTGAAAGTCAAAGAATGAAATCAAGTAACGGAAGGATTTAAAATCATGTTAAATGCTTTCAAAACTTTTAGGCTATGGAAAATCAATATTGAAACTTCTTTTAGAGAAATCAGGATTTGTCAAAAATAAAACTGGTTACACTAAGCTCTTAGCGTACAAGCACAACGAGCCTGATACGGGTATAAAAATGATTGAAATTCAATTTGGTTTAGAAATTTTCTAAAAGCGTGTATGGTGAGCGGAAAGAAAATTATAGTAACTTAGCATAAGAATTATCAAGATCGAATAGTAAATCTTTAAAATCAAATCAGGGAGGGTCTAAAGTAGAAAGAGGTTATGAAAATAGTAATTTTGCAAAAATCTGAAGTGGCGAAAACGACGAGCAAAAACCAACTTGCTGAAAGCTGAAATTCCATGTGTCCTGAAAGTATATTAAAGTAAACACGACGTATCATTCGTATAACACAAATAAGGAGGAAAATTATAAATCGAATTAGGCAAAGCAAAAGTATGGTTCAAAATAAAGTTAATATATGAAGGGGCAACGCGAAAAATATAAGCTGGAAAAATATTATAAGCTAGAGTTCAAAAATTCCGACAAACGTTTTAAAAAATTAAATCAATGAAGGAGTATGAAGTATAAGTATTTTAAAATTTTGAACAGGATTAAACTTAGTGGAAGGGAAGTTTGAAAAGTACTTTCAGAAGGTTCATGTTTTGCAATGGAGATGTTTGAAAATTGACGACGATCGTCATGAGGTGATCTCGTGAATCGAGGCAAGGAAATTAGTCGGATGATCAGAACATACATACGCCTAGGATATGAATCAGGAAAGTCTACGGAAACCCCTACGGTCGACCAACTAAAGATTAAAAACTAAGCGCTAAGACTTCTAAAGGTTAGACGGTAAAGAAATGCGTTCAGCTTGGTCCGAAATCGATGAACCCAAGCGAACGACAAAAGGAAATTCTAGAAGTCAAATATGGTCAGAGTTAGGCAATAACCACTAAGGTAACTCCTACGACAATTAAATCAATTGCTGGCAGGGAGTCTATCTAACAAACAGAGGCCTCTAACTAACAAGCACATGCGTCTAACTAAGTCTTCTTATCACCTAGTGTCATAAGAAAACGACTAAACTCAGGGCTTATTACTCGGATGTTGCAATTTATTTAATGGACATTCCGTTATTATCGTTGTTCCGTTAATTCGCAATTGCAAGACCGGACCTGCATGGGCCACCAACAAAACCTGTCACGCCCCGCTTCCCAAAAGTATGGAGGCGAAGCGTGAGAAGGTCCGCTCAGACTTGAAGCTACAAAACTGCAAGTCCGATAAGCGTCAATCAACTTTTAAACTGTAGGTCCTTGCAACGCGAACGAAACAGAGATAATAATAGTAAAATGAGACAAAGGAGATATCTCAGAATATCCATAAAATAAGTTTCAACATCACAGAAAAAGCCACCAGGCTAAAAGAAAAAGAGACTAAGGCCCAATCATGGCCAACAAAAGTACAAGGTACAAACGACGGTGCTACGCACCAATAACTAATAAAAGGCCTAAAACAAAATAAAGCTCAACAAAGACTCAAAGAATGGTCACCGGTGTCCACCAAAATCCTCCTGGGCAATCATGGACTCAGGCTCAGCGTCAGCAAAACACCACGTACTCAGGAACGGTCTCTGGCTCAGGGTCTAACATGTGACACCCAAAAGAGCAAGGGGCACATGTCAGCAAGTCTGGAAGACTTGTGCAAGGAAACTGAAAGTATGCAAAAGTAAAGCAACCTAGCAGTTCTAGCATGAATGCGATGACATGGCAGTTAAAGTATGAGTGCAACAGGTAAAGTAAAGTAAAGTACGAGCATGGCATTTAAACATGGCATGGATGACAAGTATTTCATGAATCATTCACAAGACAAGTACAAGACAAGAAAAGTAAGCACCTCGTGCACAGAGATTCCGTCTTTTGGCTAGAGTGGCTGCACGGCCAGCTCCTAGCTCAAGTGATCGTTTATCCCTACCCCTCCACGTGTGTCGAGCCAGGGCCTTACCCCCGAACTTGGAATGCTCTCTTCTGGATCACGAGCCAGGAAGTGTTTTTAACAAGTATGGCATAGGGGTGCACCTAGCCGGTCCAGGGAACCCGGGCATTGGCTTTTGACCAACACATGAGGCCCGTTTCCCCCGGAAGTAGTTTTCAAGGAGTACAAGTATTGTAGCGTGTGCTACGAATGCAACAATCAACTGGGATGACATGTAAGATGCAATGCATGGCAGTTAAAAGTGCGTACAGGTAAGGAAAGTAAACGTGACAGTTTAGTATGCATGAACAACAAGTTTAAAGGGTTGGATCTAGCTTCGTTGTCAAGCTAGATCAATTAGGTGACGGATCTAGTTTCGTTGTCAAACTAGATCAAGTAGGCGTCTAGCCAGCTATCATTTCACTGACTAGTCTCTTTTACACTAGGAACAAGGAAGTGGCCTAAAAACATGGCCCTACACAAGAGTTGGCAAGTTTCACTTGCCTGCAGACGTCTGAGCACACCGACCAATGAGTCCAAAATCACAATTATCCTACGTGCACAAGTCCACCGGCCTAAAGTCCATATTATTAATCTTCATTAGTGAATTTAAAACATTTAAAATACTTTAAAAATACCGATTTTAGTCTTGATTAGCATGCATTGGGTTGGGGGTCCTAAGGGTGCAAAGCGTTACCTCAACACGACGCGAAAGCTACACCGGCGTCGGGTAGCGACGTCGGGGGTTGGAATAGAAGAACGCGCTCCAAGTCCTGATTCCAATATAGATTCCTCGCTGGAAATTTCAGAGCAATCAACCGGGGCGACGATTCCAGATTCCAAAGCTCGCACGTGCGACGACGGGCTACGACGTGCGACGACGTCGTACGCGGCAAGTCGTCAAAGAGAGCGCACCTAGGTGGGGCCCACAGTAGTCCTAGGGGCCTTTGGGGGACCCACAATACCTCTGGAGAACTTGGGGGGCCCACGGTGGCAAGCGGTGCGACGGGTGCGGGGTTGCGACGTTTGCTCTCGGTCGTACTCAGCCAAATGTGGGGATCTCCATCGGTCGCTACGGGGGAACGGGCTTGGTGCAGCGCTTGGGGTGTGCAGCAGTGCGGCGGGGCCTTGGTGCGGAGGGTTTGGTCGGTCGCTGCGGGGGACAGCACCGGTCATGCGCTGCGGATGCGGGGGAGCGGGCGCTGCAACGTTGCGACCGTTGCAACGTTACGGAGAGCGGGCGATGCGGGCGAGAGCATCGGTCGGGCACGGAGCGGAGCGGGTGAACGGGAGCGGGCGATGGAGCGGGGTGATGCGGGGCTGTGCTTCTCGGTCAGACCGAGAGGATCTATCGGTCGGTGCGGGTCGGTGCGAAGCGGGGGTTGCAACAGGATGCGAAGCGGGCGTGAGCGGGGGCGGCTGCCGGTCAGACCGAGGGAACGGGGTGAAATTCATTGGTCGTGCGCATGCGACGGCTGCGACGTTGCGACGAATCGTCGCAACGTCAAATCTGAGTTTTGGAAGAGGCTAGGGTTAATTTCTTGCGAAAATAGGTCTTCCTAGGGGTTGTTTATATAGTGTAGATGGGTTGACTTGGTCTAGGGCTAAATCTAATAGGATTAGAAGTTTAAAATAATTTAAAATTTAAATCTCAACTTCTCCAACTCACCCAAGGATTTGACTTGGTCCAAATGAGCTAGAAATTGGCTCAAAAATTCTTTAAAGCGTTTAAAACTCAAATAAATTTTATTTGGCCGAAATTAATTTAAAAATTAATTATTAAAAATATTTTAAAGCTTGCTAAAAATATAAAATTGGTCAAATAAGCTCCAAAAATTATAAAATAAATATCGGGGTGATCGTGATGACGAATGTGAGCTAACTAAGAATACGGATCTCAAATTCGACGTCGGACGACGAAACTAAAAATAGAAACGTTTCCCGTCAAGAGTGAGAATCGTCACGTCTCATCGAGTAAGTTTAAATTGTGGGAAAACGACTCGGAAAACGTCGTTCCAATTTAGTGCCACTATTTAATACTCTCAGAGACGTTCACAACGGCATATCGCAACAAAGTGTTCACAAACAAACAAAGTCTAAAACAAACACGTGCACGGCCAAAAGCACGTGCACGAACATCGTACGACGAAAAGTGGTCGTTACAGGCAGATCACGCTCAACCGACTCTTGAGTTATCTCACTGCCATAATATCCCGCTAGTAGGATCATGGCGCCAAAGCGATCTTCTTGATCATAGTCACGGAATGTAACCTCGTATTCTGCGTCGCCTATGTAAAGGGGCCCGGAGCGGCGTGGGGCGGGGGGTGGTGCAGGGGTGGTGGTCGATGATTCGGCGACGGTGCTGGCTCGAGTAGGTGAGCGTGCACGACGTGTACGTCGGGTGGGCCTAGGGTTGGATGTGCCGGTGTTGGCGGGTCTAGCACGGCGTGGAGGCATTGTGTAGGTGGAGGAGAATAAAAGTGTACAATGTAAACCAAATAGGGGACGAGTGTACCGACTCGAAAAAGATGGCGTTTTGTTTCGGTGTCATAGTTGCCGCTGATCCGAATTGTCCCCCAAGCTTTTCAAAGAAGTATCCCTTGACGTTGGCAATTTAAACCTGAAAGAGGAACAAGGAGGATGTCAGTATTTTTAAACAAGGGAGACAACAGATTCAATTCTTGAACAGTGCTTGGTTGATTGGCAAATGATGATAGGCGGCCTCGTGGGAAAAAGAAACGGCTCCAAGAGAGATGGTGACGGCTGCGAGGAGGGAGGGAGGGTTTGGCCGAACGGGGAGAGGTAATCGAACAAGATTCAGCATTTAAAACGAGCGAAAACGGGTCAGTCGGCAGCGACCCGAACAACAGCAAGGCGAGACTCGGACCGAGCAACACAGTTGCTCGGTCGAGCCGCTTGGAGATGGGAGTGACTCGGACCGAGTTCTCTGGATGCTCGGTCGAGTACGCAGCAGGAAGGAGTGGAATACGCCTTTAGCCAGCTCGGTCGAGTAGGAAGCTGCTCGATCGAGTCGCCTCTTACTCGGGCCGGGTCGAAAATACTCCGTCCGGGTTGGCAGAGTGATGTTTTCTTCTCAAATTCTAGAGCCTGTAAAACTCGATCGAGTAAATGGCTACTCGGTCGAGTCACATGTTACTCGGGCCGGGTCGAAAATATTTCGTCTGGGCTGACAGAGTGACGTTTTCTCCCCAACTCCAGCACCCTGTAAAACCCGATCGAGTATAGAGATGCTCGGGCCGAGTCCATTTGCACTCAGGCCGGGTCGAATTTCATCCGGGCCGAGCCGACATTGCGCTTTCTCACTCAATTTTCGTGTCTATATCACTCGACCGAGCAGAATGGCTGCTCGGTCGAGTCGCCTGTGCCTTTTCTGCTCAACTTCATGGACTGTATCCTGCTGTACTCCTTCTTCATAGTGGTCTATTCTCATATCTGACCTGAACAAGGGAGTAATTCATCAATTCTTGTATGGTTTTCGGAATTTTATTTCTAAAACGTATAAAAGAAGAGTAAGAAACCGAAAGAAGAAGATTCAAAATCCAGAAAATTGGGTTGCCTCCAAATAAGCATTCGTTTTTAGTCGTGAGCTCGACTCCCTTAATTTATCAGTTGTCGTTGGGGAATCCCTCGAGGAAGTATGTCTCCTCCGGTCCTATAGGTTCTCCAGCTCTGTAGGGTTTAATTCTTTGGCCGTTGACCTTGAAATTTCCGTTTTTTCCCTCGAGCTCGACGGCGCCTCCTGGAGATAAGCTTACAATTTTGTAGGGGCCGGACCACCTCGATTTTAGCTTCCCGAGGAAAAGGCGTAGTCTTGAGTTATATAAAAGTCCCTGGTCGCTGACGTCATGGCGAACCACTGTGATATTTCTATCGTGATAAGCTTTGGTTCTTTCCTTGTATATCTTCGCATTCTCATAAGCATGGCGCCGAATTTCGTCCAACTCGTTGCAATGAAGGGCTCGTCGGGTGGCGGCGCTTTGGTAGTCAAAATTCATCTTCTTCACCGCCCAATATGCCCTATGCTCCAATTCTGCCGGGAGGTGACAAGCTTTTACATATACGAGCCTGTATGGAGTTGTTCCGATGGGGATCTTGAAGGCAGTGCGGTATGCCCAAAGGGCGTCACCCAACTTGTGCGACCAATCCTTCCTTGAGGCGCTTACTATTTTTTCCAGGATGCTTTTTATCTCCCTATTGGATACTTCCACTTGGCCGCTGGTCTGAGGGTGGTAGGCGAGGGCGACCTTGTGATGAACCCCATACTTTTTCAGCATCGCCTCGAATTTTCTTTCGATAAAATGAATCCCTCTGTCACTTATAATTGTCCGGGGACTCCGAAGCGAGGGAAAATAGTATTCTTGAAAAATTTTGCCACTATCCTCGCGTCGTTTTGTCGGGGTGGCTATGGCTTCCACCCATTTCGAGACATAATCAATGGCAACCAAGATATATTTGTTGTCGTTACTAGATAGGAAGGGCCCCATGAAATCGATGCCCTAGCAGTCAAATAGTTCTATCTCCAAGATGCTGTGGAGGGGTGTTTCATTCTTCTTTGTGATATTCCCAGTACTCTGGCATCTGTCGCACTTCCTTATGTATTCGTTAGCATCCCTGAATATAGTAGGCCAGTAGAAGCCACTTTGAAGAATTTTCGACGTGGTCTTGGTGACCAATGCGTGCCCACCACATGGCTGATCATGGCAATGCGACATGATGGAAGTTGCTTCTTCTTTTGGGATACATCGTCTGATGATCCCGTCGGCGCACGTCCTGAACAAATACGGGTCGTCCCAGAAGTAGCTTTTTGCATCATGTAGGAACTTCCTCCTTGAATAAGTCGCCAACCCTTGTGGAACTATCCCACTCACCAAATAATTCACTATGTCGGCGTACAAGGGGGCTTCAGAGGTGTCTGCCACAAAAAGTTGTTCACCGGTGAACAAATCGTCAATCGGTAAGCTGTTGTCCCCGTGCCTCTGAATCAATCGTGACAAATGGTCTGCCACCACGTTTTCTGCTCCCTTCTTGTCCTTGATCTTGATGTCAAATTCTTGGAGCAGAAGGATACACCGTATTAAACGTGGTTTAGCATCCTTCTTGCTTAGCAGATATTTCAACACCACGTGGTCCGTTGGATGATCACCTTGGACCCCAGAAGGTAAGATTTGAACTTCTCTATAGAATAGACTACGGCTAGCAGATCTTTCTCCGTGGTAGTGTAGTTCTTTTGAGCGTTGTCCAGGGTTTTGCTAGCGTAATATATAGCATAGAGCTCCCCTCCTTTCTTTGGCCAAGCACAACTCCCACTGCTTGGTCACTAGCATCACACATAAGCTCAAACGGCAGAGTCCAGTCTGGTGGCAGTATAATCGGGGCCGAGATGAGAGCATCCTTTAGCCTGTTGAAAGCTAGCAAACAACCATCAGTAAACACAAAGGGAGCGTCCTTAGCTAGGAGCTCCGTGAGAGGGCGAGCAATATTGGAATCTTTTATAACACGTCGGTAAAAACCGGCGTGCCCCAGAAAACCACGGATACCCTTGAGGTTGGTAGGCGGCGGCAAGCTTTTGATAACATTTACTTTGGCCTTATCAACCTCAATTCCTTTAGAGGTAATGACATGCCCAAGAACCACTCCTTCCGTCACCATGAAGTGACATTTCTCCCAATTTAAAGTAAGGTTGTTATGTTGGCATCTCTCCAAGACCTTGGACAAATTAGCTAAGCAACTATCAAACTCGGTGCCATAGACGAAAAAATCGTCCATGAAGACCTCCATGATATTCTCGATGAAATCCTAGAAAATAGACATCATGCACCTTTGAAATGTGGCAGGTGCATTACACAGCCCAAACGGCATTCTTCGATAAGCGAAGGTACCGTAAGGGCAAGTGAACGTCGTTTTCTCTTGGTCTTCCCGGTATAACGGGATCTGGAAAAATCCGGAGTATCCGTCTAAGTAGCAGAAATATTTGTGCTTAGCTAGGCATTTGAGCATTTGGTCTATGAAGGGCAGAGGGTAATGGTCCTTCCTGGTGGCTTTATTCAGCTTCCTATAATCAATACACATGCGCCACCCGATGACAGTCCTAGTGGAGATTAATTCATCTTTTTCATTTTTCACGACTGTCATGCCCCCTTTTTAGGGACAACATGTACAGGACTAACGCATTTACTATCAGAGATGGGATAAATGATGTCACCATCTAAAAGTTTCAGGACTTCCTTTTTCACCACCTCCTTTATGTTGGGGTTGAACCGCCTTTGAGGCTCAATGGAGGTGGCATCCTTGTCCTTAAGGTGAATCCTATGCGTACAAATGGTCTCGCTAATACCCTTCAAGTCAGAGATGTTATACCCTATCACTTTTCTGTAAGACCTACGGATTTTTAGGAGACTCTCTAATTGGGGTTTCGTGAGGGCCGCATTTACAATGACGGGATAAGTGAAATCTTCCCCCAGAAAAGCATATTTAAAATTGGCGGGGATGGGTTTTAATTCTACCTGAGGGGGCGCTATACCCCCGGCGTCTCGTGCTTGTGAGAATGGCGCATCCTCGATCTCGGGTTCGGAGGATGGAAAATCTTCATTCGCGGAATCATAGGAGCAGGGAGATGATGGTGCTTCGAGGCACATGTCTGCATTTTCCACTCCCGTAGGGCACCTATCAAAAGAAGCAAGGTTTTCAGGCATGTGTTCGCTGTCAGACATAAAATCTGGAGTACCTCCCTGGTCAATGAGGTTTAGCGATGGTTATGAGTCTGGGTACTCCTTATAGGCATGTTCCTCGTATGATGAGATCTGTGGAGGGCTGTCGTTATAGAAACGTAAAGTATCGCCCTCGTACCTCATATGAATTCCATCAGCTACGGTGACATCATCCAGGACGTCCGCATTTTGGAAAGTGGCTACGATGAAAACCAAGAGCTCTTGCGTAGCTGGGTTGTCTGTAGGGAATTCAACTGGGCCATGGGCCCATACGTCAGCAACTACGCTCTCTAATATCTCAAGCATCTGAGAATTGTGTAGCTATTCCAATTGATGAGCTTCTCCCCAGTAGGCATTAATAGATGGAGCCTCAATGGTTTGAAGGTGCATCACGTCCTCTTCAAAGCTTACTTGAATATCATCTTCAATTGTACCTGCATCAGAAACCTGATTCATTAAATATCCATGACTAGTTGCTGATTTGCGTTACCTGTAATATAGGTTCCCGAACCAATAAATCGAACTGCATCGATCAGTTCTCTAGCTGCGCACTCAACCATGAACTCTTCCATGTGCGAGTCTTGGAAGCCATGTAAATGATAAGGAGAGAAACTGAGCTCCTCTGAGTCGCTATCAGAGTCACAGGTCCACTACACTTGCATTACCATCTCCATTGTGCCTGATTGGTAAGGAGATAATAGCTAGCTGGAGGAGGATGTTAGCAGCAAGGCAGATAAAATAGAAAAAGAATGAAAATGGTAAAAAGGTGAGAGATGATTAGAATGCTAGCAAACTTCACAAAAATAAAAACAAACTGAGATAAGAACACTATTGCCGTCCCCGGCAACGGCGCCAAAACTTGACGCACCCGCAACCTACACCTAGGTTCCACCTGGCGGTGTCACGATCGCCAGGCGTAATATGGCCCCTAGGCTACGATTCCGGGCTCAATCCGTAAGCGGACGGTGTCGAGTTACAATATAAAAGATAGTCAGATCCCATAGCGATGGTGATAGTGTCTATAATATTCTCAGTCTATTTCTAAATGTGGAAGTAAGGTAGCTGTCGGGGCGACAGTTTTTGGGTTGATTGTTGTGGTTGTAATATCAATAAAAAGAATTAGGGCTTTAGAGATCGCCACTAGGATCATTAGGGGTTGATGTTGGATAGGATCCTCACATTGCATTAGGGCTGGGGAATTAATCCCCCAATTCGTACCACTCTCGTGGGTTAGAACTGTGGGGTATTTCGGTGGCTCTCATTAACGCAATGGCGGTAGCCGTTAACGTAGCGGTATAGTTCGTCGATGGATCCCCTCAAGACGCGAGCCGGGCATGGTCACGTGCCTTGATTTGGTCCACCGATTTCCCTATTCGAATCCCTAGATACCCCTTAAGCACATCAATTCCACAGACCGTGGGCATGATCTCAGTACGGGTTATCTACGGATTCGATAGGATCTACCGAAATACAACCATAAATCCCTAAGTCAACGTGGCGATCCCGATCTCATTTTCCCCCTTAAATCCTAGGGCTAACCCATCAACCCCAGATTAGATCGACTCACTCATGATAATAACGGCAGACAAAATCATCAATTTCACAGAGCAAAACATCTTAATAATTAAGAGATTATGGATAAAAGAACTTACTGCGAGGATGAACGAATAATAGATCCAAACAAGAACAAGAAGCAATAATCTTCCGTAAAATGATCCAGAAATCGCTTACAAGAAAAATAATCCAAAAGTTCCTATCAAAAATCGCCGTAGCTTGCTCCAAAAAATCCCTAACAAAAGTCTAAGTGAAGTCTCCCCAGCCGTTCCCCAATCGCGAGCTTCAGTCGCTGCCGAAATCGCGCGATGCGCGCTCGTTCAAATCTTTCCAGAAATGTCCTTGGTGTCACCGACCGAGTAGGCTACTCGGTCTGAGCAGCAGCTGCTCGGTCAGTAATTTGGCCCGTGTAGCTTGTTGCTCGGATGCTTGGAGAATTTGATCCGGACCGAGTAAGACCTACTCGGTCAGCTGCTCGGGTGCTGCTCAGGCTGTGAAATCTGGGGCTACCTGACCGAACAGATGAGCTGCTCGGTCTGCGTCAGCCCATATCCAACGTTGCTGCAATTGATACGGCTTGGGCTGAGCAGACAAGCTGCTCGGTCTGAGCATTTTCTGCGAAATGCTAGGTCTGAGCCTGGAGCTTCTCTCTCTGCTCTCTCTCCCTCTTCTCTCCTCCAATGGCTCCGGGAATGCGGCAAACTCCTCCAAAGCCCCGCCAACGAGCTCATGGGCACGTCGGATGTGTCCATACCTGGATAGGGGTCCAAATCATTCCAAAATCCCTGAAAATTCACTAAACACTACAAAACTCGAAAATATCGTCAGAAATGCAGTATCGTAGTAAAAAGTGGGATTTGGGAGCGAAAATGACATGCAATGCGATGAGATAATGATATGAAAAATATAGAAAATATGGACACATCACTCCATGGACGATCTCCCTTTAGGTCGATCCCACTTCTCCGAGTATCCTTAAGTCTCATACTGACTTAAGCATCGGATGGGATTTGGGTCGGAACCCAGATCCAACCCCCTGACGATTGTCTAGGTAGCAGATTGCTTGACGGTTGACTCGGTAAGCGGCTCAGACAGCTCGACAAGCGATTCAACAAATGGCTCAGATAACTCAGAACACCCCAGAGTTAGGTCGGACTTCATCCTAGTAGCTCGGCCTTGATCCTACCTAACCCAAGGTTTAACCGCCACGGGTCCCCCTCACCAGCCGACGAAGGTTTATGTCACTAGAGGTATCTTCGTCAGCTCCACCTGATTGTTGGCCAGAAACCATCTGTCAATAGTTGGCGACGTCTTTGGGAACTCACAGAGTCACCAGCCCGAAGAAACATCAATGTCGACTCGACCCACCAACACTGGACCAATCCTTGGCGAGAACGATGATGCACCGCTCATTGAAAATGCTGGTGGATCAATTTGACATGTTCACCCAGGTGGTCAATGTCAGCCTCACAGTGTTGACTACCACCATCCAATAAATGACCCATCAACCAATGCAAGTGGTTGCAGTGCAGCCACCTCCCAATCCAACGTTGGCCCGCGTGGGGCCACAACCTGTGCCAGAGGACCAGAGGGCACGTGGCCAGGTTTAGAGCGGTAAGTCAACCATCTGCTCAATACAACTCCTATATCTCGACGATGACCTGAGGCCGATAACGACGATGGAGGCCAGAACGACCAAATGGATGACATTAACCGCCATACTAGACGTTCACATGGCACAAGGCCCTCCACCAATGGAAGAGCTTCATGTCATCCTACTCACAGCGACATGGAGCAAGCAGAAGACTGTCGCACCCAGAAGCGTAGCTGCAGTCCTCCTCAAAGGGCCACGACTGGTCGAAAACGAAAGAGTCGAGGGGGGCAATCCCATCTCCTCGAACTATCCTAACCGGTCGAGAGGGAACCCTGTCGATTCCTCCAGTGCCTCCACTTGTCGACAGAACATGCGTCGTGGGGAGGACCGGCATCCTAGATCTCCTTCCGATGGTTTAGATGATGATCTTGATCCTCTGATGAAGAACATCACTTCGGCTACTCGACCACCGAAATTTAAGCTGCCTCCCCTGAGTCAATATGACAGAAGAGGTGACCCTTGCTATCATGTCTACAAGTGCCAAAGAGTAATGGAGATACACTGAGTGGATGCACCATTCATATGCCGGGCCGTCCCCACAAAACTGTCCAAAGCTGCAGATGAGTGGTACAATATGCTACCTAGTCGCAGTATTGGATCATTTAAAATATTGTCCCAACCTTTCGGTCGACAGTTTATGGCGGACGTGGGCAAAAGCGAAACCATCTATTTACCTTAGAGCATGGAGAGGGTGAAACGTTGCAGGCCTCTTCGACAGGTTAAATAATGAAAGGTTGAACGTTGAAGGCTACACTGACGATACAGTCATTGCAGCCTTCACTCAAGGTGTTTTGCTATGAAGATCCAGTGAAGTCACTACACCAAAGACTGCTGCATGACCTCCATCACCTATTCACTAGAGCGGAGTGGTTCATGTTGTCAAAGGAAGCACTTGCCAACCATAGGAAGAGCTCCTCCAAACCTTGCAGAGAAACAAGGATAGAGTGTCGACCCCATGATGGCTCACGCCAAGAGCCGAGAGAGAGAGGCGGCGAAGATAAAAAAGCCCCAGAGGTCGCGTACCTCTAACTGACGAGTCATTCACCAAGCTAAATGCTACCAGGGCTGAAGTCCTAGCTTATGCAAAAGTCGAAGGACTCTTTGATCGACCTCCCCCAAAACAGAAGAGCAGGTATGAGAAGAGGGATGATCTTAAATTTTGTAGGTACCACAATGATAGCGGCCACGACATAGATGACTGTTGGATGCTGAAGAAGGACATTGAACTCTGATCAAGCAGGTCCATCTAAAGAGGTTCGTCGAAAACATACATGCAAAGGAAGGAACTGATCGCATCGGGATGTACTACCAAAACAATGTAGTTTTACCGCAAGCACACAGTCTAGTGGCAAGCGAGTATGATATCCACAGGGAGGTGGTGTTGGCTCCAATTTATCTTAGGTTGGCTCGACTACGAAGGTTTATTGGTGGAGATGGTTATGGTATGATGTAATGACAATGGTGATGGATGTCGGTGTCGATGATAAAGAAGTCGGTTGTAAATTTAATCAATAAAAATGTCTAGGACTAGGGAATTCCCATTATAGATATTCAAGCATCAAAGTGAATATGATGCTTCAACTCCCTCACTGCCCTAATCTTTAGGAAAACATTTATCAATCCTAGAAGCGTTAGACAATTCAACTTTAGTCTCAAGAAGACAAATAATAGAAGGGGAATGCAACCGGATTCTGTACTTTAGATCAGCTCGTTGCGACGGATTATTGAGGCCTCGGGTGTTCCAGAAATAGATAGACATTATAACAATGGTTAGTTTTGAGGCTGGGCACTAGTAGAATCTGATAACCTAGTGCTGCGCCTGTTCGCAGACGGGGGTACTTGAATCTGTTTGGGTTTTTCTGGACCAACTTCTCCCGCATCACAGAGTGCTCTTCTTGCCAAGCAGCATTAAGAAACGTTGGGTCAGCTGGGAGTTCTGAAGCAACATCATCAGAATGCTGAGTGACATATATATATATATATATATATATATATATATATATATATATATATATATATATATATATATATATATATATATATATATATATATATATGTTATCAAGAGAAATTGGATAAGAATTGGATAAGAGAATTTGGATAAGAGATGAGAAATATGGTAAAACAATTTTTGGGTAATACAATTTGGATAAGAGAATTTGGTTAAGACAAGAGAAATTGAATAAGAGAAATTGGGAGAAGAGAATTAAGACAATAGAAATTGAATATAAGATGATGACTAGGATAAAGTGTTGTGTAATTTAGAGGGAAGTGTTGAGAGATGTTTTTGAATTTGAAAAAGCAATAGAACAATTGGGTGGGAAGTTGTATTTTGGGGGGAAATTTTATCCACCTCTCAATGCACACGGATTGCTGAGCGTTCCCATGGATCAGTGACGTGGCACGATCCCACATTTGCACGGCTGAGATTCACTCGGCTGAGCTTTCAAAAAAAAATCACGCACCAAACTGAAGTCTCTCTTCCCCAAAACCTCAGACCCAAAAACTTTGACCATGGATCCACCGTTAAGAATGTCGTTCCTGATCCTTAGCCATGTCAACGCCGTCCTCACCTGCGCACATGCGCTGCCTTCGAGAATGGCTTTCCTGATCCTCGACGAGGTTGACGCCATCTTCACCTACCCATGCGCTCTCCAGTAGCAGGTAAGGTTAGGGTTTAATTTGCGTTTGTTGAGATCTTTCTTAAAATTTTGGCCTTTTTTGTTGTTATTGATCCTCCGCCAGGTTGATGCCGACCTTGCCCTTGCCCACGCTATCCAAGACCAGGTCAGTTCACAGATAGCATCAGAATCGCCCACAGTAAACTGGAGAATGCCATGAAGAGTCTATCTAGCTTCAAATTTTACTACAATGAGCAAATGTTCAAGGTAAAGCTACAACTTTTACTTCCTTCTGGAATGATTTTTTTATAATTCAAGCAGGAAGCTTGCAAATGGGGTTTGTTTAATTTTTGTTTTTATTTTTGATGCGAAGGGGTTGGATTTTTTGATAGCAGAGGCTAGAAAGTACAAGATCAAGGTCATATTGAGCATTGAATCTGAGCAGTATGTTAGGTAGGCAAGGAATCAAGCTACATCAATTTATCTCTTTTTCAGGATGAAATTTCAATCTACTTATTTTTAGGGCTATAATAGTATGACGATGATGTTAAATTTATTGATAAATAACTTGCTTTCCAGTATCCAGTTTGACATGTTTGATTTGGCAAGGCAGCCACATGCTATAGCCAGAAGTTCATATGAATGATATATCAAATATCAAATATTTAGCTTAATTCCTTTAAATTTTTATATCTTTGAAATATCTAGCCACATGCTAAAGAAATTTCTGAAATCTTTCATAAGCAACATCAAATATCTAATTAAACTAATGATATGAGCCTCAATCAGATTTTATTACATCACATATCATTCTTTATCATTATGTTCTTACCTATAATATAATTCTTATGAGCCTTAATTCCTTTGTTTTATTGATAATGTTGCTATTTGGATATTTCTTTAAGTGTGGATAATGTGGGGTCTCTTGCTATTTTCTATATGTTGAAATGGTACTGTTGGTAGCTTTGGATATTTGTGGTGGTATATATAATATGGGGACTGTTGCTATTTTCTTTGTAAGTTTAAGCAAATCTTTGTTGATTTGGTATTGATGCTATTAGTGGATATATGTTGAAGTAGTGATGTTATTTCCTCTATAAATATATGCAATTCTTAAAAGGAAATTTGTGCGGTTGGTTTATTTGGATAATTACTGAATTGGTCTAGTTGCTATTTCTCAATAAATTTCTATAGATTTCGTTCCGGTAAAATTCATAATATGTTTTTGATAAAATATAGATGCAACTAAGATGTTCATAGCTACTGTTTTATAGACAGAGTTTTCCAAATTTGGCTATGTGCCTTTCAATGTGGGAAGTTCATGCAGCGTGAAACCAAATAGAACTGAATATATGCCTTTCAAGGTGAGAATCACTCATCAACATCATCCTTTTATTTTATTTAGTGTACAATTTCGTTGATGCTTAAATTATGCTACTTCCTGGCCAATGTCTGATATGTGTATGTATGGATGTCATCTTTACTGTTGGGATGTGTGGTCATTCTTATTAACCTGCAAGACTCAATATTGTACTGTTTACGATAAAGGGTAAGATATTGAGATATTATTTTTTTTCCAAGATATCATTTATTTCTTTGTCCATGTTGAAAATAAAGTTAAAAAATATTATTTTGAATACAGGTTACATCTCAAAGCGATATATTAGTATTGTTTATAAAGGAAAATATAGTATGAATACACTTAGGAATGCAACTTGGATTTGACTTTTACTTCAAAATTTGGAAGCTTACTCCTTACCATTTCTGTATAAGCTGGAACGTATGCATGCTGGAATAAATAGGTCATTGCTATTTCTGTTTATACAGGTTATTGCTAATTCTGGGAGGTTTTGGTCACTCAAAATGTTAATTTTGGTGCAGTAGTTGCTAAGGGAAACTCTTCCAGTTTTTACCAGTATTAAGAAGATGTAATCTGTTGAATACAGGTTACATCTCAAACTGTTGAGCATTCTATTTCAGTTTAGCATAGTTTAGCATGTTGATGTTTTTTAAAAGTTTTGATGAATGTATTGTGTTGATGAATATTTGTAAGCAGCTATTAGTTCACATCTTTGCTATGTCCATGGGATGTGTGGCTTATAGCCTAATGTTATCAGTAAGATGGGAAATTGCAGTCTAAATTACTAAACTCATGCAAGATTTCTCATATTTTTTCTTTCAAGCGAAATCCTTTTCTATGTCCATTTTCCTTTCCTTTTTATTGTATTCCATGGGAGCAAGCGTGTTCACATTGGTGGATAACTGCAACATTTATGTCTGTGTTTGGAGGATCATTGTTTATCTGTACTGTTGATTTACAAATGAGTTGCACATGTCATTTTGTATTCAAAAAATTGAGCATTTAATACTTTCTGTATGTTTTCATTGAATCCAATCTCTTTATGGCGGCAATCTTGGTCAAAAAAAGAAATGGGTCATTTTTCATAGTTTTCAGGCACATTGGAATATGCTGGGTGCTCTTTTCCACTTGATGTAGGAAAATGATTGCTGATCCATTATTTCTTCTATTTCATCATCACCTTCATCGTCTGTATCAGTCAAATGATGCCAGAAAACAATTCAATTTTCATCATCTTCATCATTTTCATCCTCACGTTCATCATTTTCATCATCACATTCATCACCTGTAATTTGATGCCAGAAAAACAATTCAATTTCACCATCGAAAAGACTGTGCCTACCTCCCAACAATTTTACAGTTTAGTATTCTGTTACGTTGTCTGGTAGATTGAAGATAATATTATATTGCTTCTTATAAAAGATTTTTATATTTTGGACATCTCATTGCTGCCTTTTTTTCTTCTAAATTTTATATTTAGTAGCCAAATGTATTTTATGGAACATGTTTCATCTTTTAATTCTTTTGGAAGTACTTTAATGTTGAGTATTTTCTCTGTATATTGGATTATCATTATTTTTTTCATCTGCCTTATGGGGATTCCTTCCTCCCAACTCCTGCCCCAAATGCAACATTTTTTGCCAATAGATTTCCTAGAATATACATGTCTAATTATAATTGATGGTGTTGCTACAATATGCAATTAGCATATAACTTGGGTTAATTATTTTGTAACTTGATGATGATTGAACTTTCATTTTCGCCAAAGACACTTTATAAATGTAGGTAACCTTTGTGTTACATGGAGGCAGGGACGCGTCAGTGAGGAGGAGGTACTGAAGCTTGCGAAGCAAGAGTCCGCTGGAAGGAAAAAAGTATGATTTTTGTTCATTTTTGTCTATTGATCGATTGCTCAGTCATGAATGAAAACAGTAGCGGTGCAATAAATTTAGGTCACCTACTTTTGATTGTGCCTTGATGGATTTTGATTATTTCTTGGAGATGCTATTTTATTATTTCAAGTCCTGATTCCTAAGGTATATGCAGTGGTTCTTGATCTTCATACTAAGCTTTGTATGTCCCGGTCAGTGAAGCGTACTGGGCATGAAGGGAAATTGCAAAGTGGAAAAGCTGCAGCTATTGTCAACTGTATCTACAGAATTAAGAGTTACCTAAACTTAATGAAGGATTCTCTAGGATTATGTTTTGCCATAATGAAAATGATGTTAAAGAAGCGGTCAAAACATACATTAATTTGGGTCCATCTGATAGCCTTCCACCTGGAATTTTTGGTCAAAAAATCCAGCTGTCAGAGTCCAGCTTGTGATAATGAAGTTTCAGAAGAAAATTGTAAACAAATTACGGAAGTGGATCCACAAACACTTCAGTTTTTGCTCCAATGAAAAGTTCAGAGAGTTGATCTTGAATATTGAAGCACATGGATTAGTCCCCTCTCAATTTCCAGGCAAAGAGGCATTCAGCTTTGACCCTGGAGGATCTGGAGTTATCCGAGGCAAGATGGCATAGTGTCTTTCCATGGAATCAATGGAGAAACTATGGCAAAGAATTGAGTTATTGAAGGTGGAAGTGATGAATAATAATGAGGCAGCCAAAGGGAATGGTTGGCTGGCAAGATGGATCTAGGAAGACAAAGTTATCACATGTAGAAGGAGGTTGTGGTTTAGGGTGGATATTGTCTTGGGTGCAAGAGTTGATGATGAAGTAAAGCATTCTCCTCAAAGTATTCTGCACCTCTGTTCTCCTACACTATAACTAACTGAAGTTCGTAAGGGAATGATACAAAGGCATGTAATCCTTCTACAAATTCTCTTCTTAGGAATCCATACAGTGCTGATAATCAACGTTGTAATCACTTTTGAGCTTCTTCATCCCGCAGCTCCAGCTCTATAAAACCCGGCTTGTGGCGACACATTTGAGGTCGTCGATTTTCTTGAAAACGGCGATGGGGCGGATGGCAGGGGAGGCGAGGGTTTTGGTGACTGATGATGCTGGAGATCTCGGTGTTGGATAGGGATCGGTGGAGGTGGCCGGCGTGTGACTTGGTGTTAGTGAGCTCGAATGGAGCGATGTCGGGGTCGGTGCCACTGTCGAGATTTTGAATTCGTTCTCAATATGTAATGGCCAATCCGGCTCTATCTGTAATCAATTTGGGCTACAGTACTCGATGAAGAGGTAAATTTATTTGATCCAATCTGTGTGTTGTATCCAATCTCATTTGTTATTGATGACAACTCTCTCAATTACTACAAGTGAAGAGGTCAATTTATGAAAAGTGAGGGGTTTAGATTAATCGGTATTTTTCTAACTTGGATTTGGAGAATTTTTCCTAATTTGTGCATGTTGGTTGCTTCTTCTTCTGGAGACATTTTTCTAATTTTGGGCATGTATCAAGTTTAGGAAAACATCTGCATGCATGCCATTATTTTTGATAGTAGGCAAGTTTAAGGAAAATTTAAATTTACAATGGTATTGCCATCCTGCTGTATACAAATGTATGCTTGCTTTTTGAATTCATCTTTTAACAATTGTCTTCTTTCCCCCTGGCATTCTCGCTTGCAAGTTACAATCATAATTTTTTACTTCATTTAGTTCAGCTCTAATGATATTCTTGATAATGTGTCTTTTTCACAATTTGTAATGGTATGATTCTATGATATTCCTGTTGTTTCCATACCTGCTGTCCAACACCTTTCTTCCTTATGTAAGCCTTCTGAATGCCTTATTGTGGCCAAGACACATGAAAACGTTATGTGCATTGTCACTATTTCTAACCCTCGCACTCTTTTTATGGTCTAACTAAACATCATTTGCATGCTGAAAGCCCTCTTCCCATTTGAGTCCATGTTTATTGAGTCCATGTTTATTGAATTTGGGAATTATCCTGCAGTGAAAGTACTAATATCACATTTAGGTGGATAACAAATATTATTGAGTGGGTCCTGATGATGGCTTTGGACTAAGCTGATCTATTGTTAACTTTTTACTTAAGTGGTTGTCTGTCATGGTACATTCATATCTTTGGCAAAGCCAAATATTTTCAGACAATGGTTTAATGATGCAAATGTCTATTTTTTGTGTATGTATCCTGGCATTCTAGCTTGCAAATTGAAACTTGCCTTTGAAATCATCATTTATGTATTTTTTTTGCAAGCTTCTTTAAATCCCCGAAGTATTGTTAGTTCAGATACAGGATAATCCTGTGCATATAAGGATCTTTGCACCTCTATGGTCAATGCATTTTTGCATCTAAATTATCCTCTAGATCACATCCCACAAAGCTTGCGCACGTGTGCATACTATCCTCACTGCCCCTAAAGATATCCGACATAACAACTGTCTTAAGATTCCAGGATTTGACACGATGCTAGAAAGGGATGCGTAGGAGCTAATATCCTCCATGCTTTGTTATGTGGAAGATTGTCACATAATTGATTCTGCTTGCTATTAAAAAATTTTGAAGCCTTGAACTTTCCATAACTTATGAACCCATTTGGTTGCCCATATACCATTTTGTACCATTCTGACAGCCAACAAGGTGGGATTTTGACGTGTCACACGAGTGATGCCCCCGGTTCGCTATGCCGCGAATGGCCCGGGGGGGCCCGCGTGACAGGGTTTAGATATTTGTAACCGCAAGCGCACGGTGTTGTAGTGTGGCTTGGGGGTCGAACACAGGGAGGCTAGGATGTGCTTGTGTCAAGGAGGACCAAAATCACCCCGTGGGTGAGCTAGCCCGACTCGGTTGATGGGTTGTCACGGAAAGGAATGCAAGGTATGAACAATAAGAAAATAAACCCGGGACTTTGGTTTCCACTCCAACGAGCGACTCTCGCCGATGCGACATACGGGTAGGATGGCGATCGGAATTAGGGTCTAATGGTGAGACGTTGCCTCTGAAAGTGGTACCGGCATCCCATGGGCCCGATATTCTGGTCGGTGCCCAGGATGATACACCGGACTTCCCAGATTCGATCAGTGGGCACTCCCGTGTCCATTAACACTGATCGATTCCGAGAGCACTAAGCTCGCAACGATAACTCCCAACGTCTCATCCTGCCGCTCCCGCACGCTAGGATTCGGCGTCTATGCTAAGGGCGTGAGCTATGGCTAGGGAGTCAACCGCCAAGTTTATTCCACCTTGGTCCAACGGTCAAAGGAGGTCTTTTTCCCACCGATGACAATGAAACACCCCGCGTAACCGTTAGATTCCTAATCCCTATCGATTTCCTAACCCTATGGATGCATCGGGAAGAGCCCCCGAAGGGGTTTCCGCCAAAATCCCAGATTTGGGAACTACTCACAAATATTCATTAAAAAGATATCTAAACGAAAATGAATCGTTAAAATCATAATCAGACGATTGGAATGCAGAAGTAATAGAGTAATTAAGACAATACTAAAGTTTAAGAAAGATCCGAAAACTTACAATAGAAAAGTAATTACAGCCGTCACAATAGGAGAAAACAGTAAAAACTAACAGCTCTCTGTTTCTGGAACCCTAGGGGTCCTATTTATAGGATCTCGTATCACCCGATCGGTTGACAAGTCAACCGATCGGGTGATCCGTTACAGATAATAAACAGAAAACGGCGAACTTTCACCCGGTCATATGAACCGGTCGGTTGAGTTCTTGGAGTGACCGGTTGGATCTTGGCGCCGTCGAGTGAAGGGATCGGTTGGGTGACCGTGTCTTCGGCTCCTCAGTATCAGCTAGGGGTGGGCATCGGGTAAACCCGATTTTTATAAGCTGATCCGAAACCGATTCCGAATAAATTCGGTTAGATGTAAAAAATCCGAAGTCCGATTCCGGAAATTCGGATCCGATCAAAGCTATTCCGATTTTTAGATCGGACAACAAACACGACTCCGAGTTCCGATTCCGATTCCGCTTACAACCCTCGAAGCTGATTTCTCAACCTGGCCTAAGCACAATCACATCCATGGTTGACATAGCCTCTAATTTATTGAAGGCTTTGCTATTTGTTTTGCTCGATGTGGGACTAAAATTGTCCAAGCACATGCACTGTGAAGCAAGGCTCCTTCTCTCATACGGGAGGGGGCCCTATATTCCCTTGGTTACTCCCACATCGGTGGGATTATGGAGCACTACATAGTCTAAATAAGTCAATTAGGCAAAGAAACTTGAAATCAGTGACATTAAATTGTCAGGCAACCCTCGTGTACCACGCATCTTCAGGCCGAAGCCCAAATGCGAAAGACAGCCGGCTTCTCTGTATTTTGTTGGATGCTTAGCTCTCTAATTTTTCCGATGTGGGACAAATCCACTTATATGCAGCGCGTGCTCTCTCCCCTCCGAGATGCAGTCTCGTTTGTGTTTAGTCCCACATCGGTGGGAGTCTGGAGTCTCGCAATGTTTAAATAGGTATTTGAGCCAGACCTGGGTATAAGTTATTCGGAACCGGATCGGGCATGGGTACAGCGATTTTGATCCGATTTCCGATTCCGAATTGAATCGGTTTGAGTTTTCATACCCGAATCCGAATCCGATTTGTACTTGTCCGAATATTCGGAATCGGTTTCGGGTTCGGAACCGGGTTCGGAATCGGAACCATGTTTTTTGCACACCCCTAGTATCAGCTACAGATGAACCGATCGGGTGAGAGTCACCCGATCGGTTGGAATTTGGCTCGAGAAGACAGAGAGTTGGCCCCCGTTGAACCGGCCTGTGAACCGATCGGGTGACTTCCACTTGAGCTCCGACTGAGACCGGGTGGTGCACGCGTGCATCACCCGATCAGTTGGAGATGACCAACCGACCGGTTGGGGGGCTGAAAGATGTAATCTTCGTCGTTTGACTCCCTAGATCACGCGTGACTCCTCCCGTTTCTCCGGGGACTTGAGATATCGTCGTTAAACTTCCCTACACGGGCAATCTCCTGCAAACATGGAGAAACAAAGAAAAGTGAAAGAAAACGAGAAAATACGAGAAAACGAATAAAAGACGGCGGAAAATACGGAAAAAAACAAAAGAAAACGTGCGTGAATATATGAAATATAAACGCACGTCAGATTCTTCCCACTCACACTCCATATTTATTGATTCATGTATTCTATTGATCAGTTGGAAGAAAAAAATGGGAGCGTGTCCTGCTGCTGATGAGGGAGCATGTCATGCTGAATGCTGCTGATGAGGGAGCATGTCCTGCTGAATGCTCAGATGTCCTTTACAAGCGCATGAAAGATTTTATTGGTGATGCCAAAGGTCTTTAAGGAAGATCACTTGAGTTGTGCTTCTTTCGGGTTTCCTGATTTATATTGGCTTTTGTTCAAAGTTCTGTCAAATTGAACATTTTGAGGTACCTCAAGAGGCATGTGAAAGAGGAAATAGATGAGTATATTTATATTACACTACTCTTTTTACCGTTGTACTTTTTTGTAAATGCATGATACCAGAATAATGCAGATACGATGTTAATAACATTTGGAGCGAGTAAGACCAGATCCATAAATTTCATGATAATAAAAATTCAGGATAATAGAAATTCATATTATTTTTGGATACAAGATACGGTGATAAGAAAAATTCAGGATACAATAATACTTCAGAATAGGATAGCAATGGGTGATTCATATTATTTTTGGAGTAAGACCAGGAATGGTTATAATGTAAAATAAGTTTGTTGATATTAATTTAAACTGTATTAACTGATTCTTCCATTTCTGCTACTTTTGACACTTTGTTGACACTTAAAGCATGTTCAAGAGCCAGAAAAATGTCCTAAATCATCATGGATGCTCTAGAAATAAGAAGAAGAAGAAGCCATGTCTAGTGCTACATTGCTACAAAGTCTCAGTCTCAGTTCTTGTCTTAGCAGTGGATGATAGCCTCATTGTTAGGCAGCTTATTGATAGGCTTCTCAAGATCTCATCGTATGAAGGTACTAACAAAATGGGCAATTGCCCATTTCCTCAATTTCTTCAAATTTTATATGTTTTTAACTTTTTCTGATTTAGTACAATTTATATGTATATTTGTTTTTCAGTTATCATTGTTGATTCTGGAAGCAAGGCCCTGGAATTTCTTGGCTCTTACAGAACGAGCAATCCAACTCACCATCTTCTCACCCCTTAATAGAATGTGGGTATTAATAATTTAGATTTTTTTCAAATGTGTGGATGGGTTTGTGATTTTTGTGATGGTTTTTGTTTGTCATAGGTTTTAGGAAATTGAAGTGAATTTAGTCATTATAGGCTATTGCATGTCGGGCATGATTGGATATGATCTGTTGAAAAATATTAAGATACATTCTCTAATTTAATAAGCATTTTTTTATATTGTTCTTGCTTGAAAATTATTTTTCCTAAGATATTGTTCTTGCCTGATAATTCATAGAAAATATTTTTGCAGAACAAACCTTAATGGAGCAAACATCTCCGCTTGGTTTTACTAGGGTGCGTGATGCCCCCCCCCCCCCCCCCGCCCCCCCCCCGTTTTGGTTTTTTGATTAAAAAACTTTAATTAAAAAAAATCTCAGCTTCGGTTTACTAAGGTGAGTGATTTTTTCCCTCAGCTTCTATTTTTGGATCAAAAAAATTGAATATTTATTAATATGATCGAATATTAATCTGAGCAGAAATCCAATCGTTTTCTGGATCACAAAAATCCCATCTTATGTTATTCTCTCATCATCACAAAAATCGAACTAAATCAAATATTTCTGGATCACAAAAAGAGAACACAGGGCCGGAGGTCAAAGAAGAAAGAAGCCCTATGTTGCAGCCATGGCCGGTCAAAATCGAATATTTATCATTAATTTCTTTAATTGAATCTAATTTTTCAATCTTCTTTTGTTGATTTGTTTTTCCTCTAAATTTTGCACATGCTTTGATCGTGACCGAAGGTTTTCAGCACATTCTTCGTTTTTTCAGCACATTCATTGTTTTTTAGCACATTCTTCTATTTTTGTTGATTTGTTTTTCCATCTATTGATAGGAAGCAGACGATCATGTTCGCCCTGACCTCGATCAAGGGTATTGGACACAGGTTTGCCAACATCGTTTGCAAGAAGGTTGATGTCGACATGAACAAGAGGCACTTACCTAGAAGTAAGAGTTGAATGAGTCGTGGCGCATTTGTGTTTCTAGATCAATTTTGAAAATCATATCTACTCATAATAACTGGAGGTTTCTGTATAGTCCAAATTTTTTTTGAATGACCTGTGATTGGATTGGCTTTATAGATTGTTATTATCATTGAGATCAATCTTGGGAAAAACATTATAGAAAATATTTTTGCAAAACTTTTTAAATATTAATTCATAGAAAATTCATAGAAATTATTTTAACTTTCGAATTTCTCACCTCTTGCATTAACAAATATGGCTTTCATAGTTGATAATTGCTTGCTTACATTTTCTTATGTTTACAGACCCCTCAATTATTTTCCAATGGCTTTGGACCTCGACTTAAGTTGCAATGTTGTTGAAAGCATACTAAGCTATGGGTACCAATACGTCATGTGCTGATGCAAGCTGTGAAAGAAGCACTACATGTAGCCACATTACCTACTAATATCCAGTGTCATGAATGAGCAGAGAAATGTTCTTGAGTTATTGCTGATGACAAAGCCATAACATGCGACGGGAGGGGTGGTTTGAAGGTCGAGCGGGGGAGCGTAGAGAAGCGGATCGGGTTGAGTTTTGTTTTGCTTTTTGGTTGAAATTGTGAAGTGGATTGCTAAACAATAATTGTATGTGTTTAAATGTTAATTTTTTCTTTAAAGTATCTGAAATTGTAATGTGTTGGATCAATGTTGAGTTAAGGCTAAGTTTGGTTTTGTTTTGTAATGATTCATTTTTGCGTAGCCGTGAGCTGTATATTTCATATACTTTTCCCGAAGTTTGTGATATGGACTGTAAATGATGCTTTGTTTACTGGTATGCCTTTTTAAAAAATTAAATCTAATTAAGAAAAAAAGAAATTCTAACTACTCTTTCCTGCAAAGTGTCTTACACAAATCATTATATTGGAGCAGATCATTTACCACATCTGAGTATCGTGCATTTTTTGAATGTTTTATTTCTGCTTCAATATGTTATCATGCGTTTATTAAGGCATGTATTGAGTGAATTATAGACTGATCTGGCGGAGTTTGTACACTCATATTGTATATAAGTTTCCATGTACTTCAGACATCACATCGAACATTAGTTGGAAATTTCACAGAACATTACTGGATTGTGTAAGGTAAAGTTGCAAATGATTGTCCTTTGAAAACCCTTTAACAAGCTATGGAGCAATGTGAATATTCGATTACCTTTTGTTTTTGGTATATTTCATATTTTGTCGGAAGTGAAATACCAAATCATTACAATATCTTATGTGTTATAGTAAAAATTATTAGTTGATTGCCACAACAAAAGATTCAAAAAGCAAAAAACTAGCCTACCTCAATACAGTTCCACAGCTCTCAAGTGACAGCTAATAGTAAACTGCCTTTTTAGAGGGTTGTAGGGTCATAGAAAATCAAGTACACACGAGACAAGATGAAAAGATTTATGTTGAGATCATCAAGTTCAAAGAGTCAAAACATTTCTTAATAAAAAGAAAAGTAATTTCGATAAAATATGTGACGAATTTTGAAAAAGAACATCTTCTATTTTTTTGTCAGTGCAGTTGAAGTGTGATGAGAAGCTTACAAATCCAGGCCAAATGTTATGGTTGTTGAATTAAACTGCAAACAGGATAGTATACAAACAATGGTCTTCAAGTCTATATGTATAGTTAGCTTACACAATTAATTATTATTTTCAAAAGAGAAAAATTGTCTAAACAATGTAGGAAAGAGGAACTAAATTTGGCTAAAAATTTTGGTGGGAACTAAATACTAGGGGGCTAAAATTTTTGTGTGGAACTAAATAAACAACGAGGGGAACAAAATTTTCTGGGAAAACTAAATTTTGAGGGGAACTAAAATTTTTAAATTTTTGAGAAAAACTAAATTCTTTGAGGAGAACTAAATTTTGTGGGAATTAAGATTTTGAGGGGGCCTAATAATTACTGCGCTTTAATTATTGTTCGTTTAAAATTAGTGGTCCAAGATTTCGCGGGGAGAAATTTTATATGAACCGTGCCCTTGGGGCACGGGTTATGACTAGTATATATATATAAGGAATATTTTTTTTGTTTTGGAATTTTGGAGCTTTTTGCCTTTTTGGTTGATTATGAAAGATGCTAAATAAGAATCACTCTACGGGAGAATTTCCAATGACTGTATGCATATAAATATTTTCAAGATATGTGGAGAAAGAATAAATAATGTCACTCAGTTCACTCTTTGTATGTACATAACTATTTCGGCAGGGTAATGTCTTCTACTCAGTTTAATTTCTAAAAGCAGCTAAACTCTTACTCGTCCTCGAGGAAGACAAGTGGGAGGAAAGCTCGGAGAGAAAAAGAAAGAAGGGTATGAGAATCATAGATCACCTTCTCGGGTTTCAATACATATACACACCACTAAACAACAACGACATGATAATATGTCCGTACACCACAACAAACATTTCAATTTCATAGAATCTATCAAGAGGTCATAGATTTAACAATAATGAGTAAAATCTATCAAGAGCTCATAGAATCAGCATAATCATCACGATCAAGCTATGGTATGGCACATGCTATACGAATTCATGGTTATCACAAATCTCGACCAAAATTCATAACTAGGAGCGAAGAGTGTATCATGCAAAGCAAGCTTAGAAAAGAATGGTTTCAAGAATTACACTAGTATGCATCAATTCATAGGCAATCACACAACAATTCAATTCAATTCTCAAATTTTGGAAATTTCCCTTGTCTCATCCCAGATGCATATGAAAAACTTATTATGTCACTCATCAATGCACCCTTCATGACTAAGCGTATGTTGCCTTGATCAGAATTTTTGTGATTTTTGTAATTTTTGTGATTTTTGTCCTTGTTGGATCTGGATCTAAGCCTATTGGGGCTGAATAGGCTAATAAAAATTCTTCGAGAACCCATGCAGTTATTTTGCACAGATAGCCAAATACAGAGTAAATAAAAGCAATCATAGAGTGCACATTAGATTTACACTGGTTCGGTCGTCCCAACGACCTACTCCAGCCCCAAAGCAGATACTAGATTAATATGTCATGGGTACAACTAAATCGCTCCGAGCACCGACTCTAGCTCACCAAGTTCGTACTGCACTCACCAAATTGCCAAACACTATTAATCTAGTAAACGCTCTCTCTTGACTAGCCCAGACTAGTCAAGACCCTCTTGTCTAGCACCGACTAGACAAGACCCCAAAAGAATGAATAAGTAACTACAAAGATCAACACAACAATACACGAATATAATATAACAAAGAGTTTAGAAAAGCTCAATTCATGTCTGTGTCGTCGTCTCTATCGATCAGCGCTGGTCAGATTCGATCTGACAATATTGTCTACACTCTGAAGTCGTGGCACCCCTAGATGTTGTTGTCTCCTTCTTTGGCTTTGAAGCTTGCGGCAATGGAGGAGAGATCCTTGTAACTTGCGATTATGGATGTTGTATCACTGAAGCTTGCGCACTTGTTGAAGGATAGAGACTTGCGCCTTTGTTGAAGGATGGAGACTTGGGGCCTTGTTGAAGGATGGAGACTTGTGGCCTTTGGAGATGACTCCTTGGCAACTTGCGGCCCTGAGAAATTTCAGTTGCACAGTCTATATCCAATAGCACCACCACAGAGGAAAAAAATGGGTCCTCAACATCGTCTAGGTATCTATGTAAGGATTGACTCACACTCCATAATAAGATACCTAAGACACCAAACGGTGGATACATTATAAGCACTTCATGAGGACTATGAATTTGATGAGACATATTTGTAGGATCCTGTCAAAACAAGGATGTTAGGATCGAATAATAAAGTAGAGACTTACGCTTGCGTACGCGGCACCGTAATCTCAGAACTTCGCCCTCGGATTCGCCACAACGGTCAGTACTTCGTCACGGAGGATCGAATCAAAGTTTCACCGCCTAAATCTCTATTTAGAATAGGATTTTAATGGAAGGGCGAAGAAGAACACAAGTTGCCTTATGCAAACTTATGGCATGGTTAGATTGGTGTAAAAGGCATACCCTTGGGTCCTATTTATAGGCTTTAGGGGTAGTTATTGTAGGAAATAACCAATTATAAGATTATTAGCCTATATTATCCCTTTTACTTATCCTCTTCTTCATTCACTTATCGAGTGCCTTTATGCACTTATAAAGTGACTTTTTCCACTTATCGAGTGGTCCTTTTCACACGAGAAAAGTTTTCCTTCGTGCACGCTTTCGTGCACACGACATCTGAGGTCCGTATACCCTCATACATCCCCTCATGGGTGTATTCATGTCGTCCATATCCAACATCTCCCACTCACACTTGAGGGGATTGTAAGGAAATATCTTTCCTTTAACTCTTCTGTTTATCATACCAAGAAATATGCCGTATGACCGTCATGTGTATAGAGTCCGCTGTTGTGCACTTGTTAGAGATACACAACACTCCTCGAGGTGCAAAGTTGAGTAGATCAACGCATGCTTTACCCTAGATTATTTCTTCACATTTCTTATACTTTATATTCAACAATTAAATCCCATCTGGATTACAATTGGCTGGCCAGCTTTGAATATCTAAAGTCCAAATGTGAATATGAAATTAATCTTCCTCTTTTTGCGATCCTTTTGATCTTGACTTGACTTGCTTTTCTAACATGCCCCGCCGGACCGAATTGACCATAGTCCATAAGCAACATGCTAAGATAGCAATCACCCAGTCAAACCTGAAGGAACCAATTAGAGTCCATAAGGGTAATAAATTAAGACCCATGTGGTCTTTGGGTCTCACATAATAGTAAACACAATTACTATTCTAACCCAATGGTCAAAATGCATACGTAGTATGAATACGTATTACAACATCACTCCTTTCCCAGGGAGCGTATGTCTTAATGATGTTGTAAGGATGATGATCAGACACCACAATGTCTGATTTTGAGTCCCTTTTACTACTCATATAATCTTCTGGACCCACATCCCGCATAAGACAGATAGGATTTAAGAATCCTATTAGATCTTTTGTAAGCATCCATATGATGCAGATCTTTCATACGACCATTTTGTTTAAGTCATGACTCTAAATCATCCGTCTGACGTTGTTGACTTTAAAAGGTCTCATCTTTATTTTATCCGTCTGATATAATAAAGGCGGTTGCTCATGTGAGAGAGCCAACCTCAATCTGTCCGACATACAAAAAAACCAGCTGAGATTTAAAATGTACACAAACATTTTCAAGAAAGTCATATGCAATGTTGAAAAGAACTTATTCTTTTATTAAATTTGATCTTTTACAGACATGGGAATTTACATTGGTACAACTCAGCTCTTACGCAATCCTTGAGATGATAAGTGTTTGTAAAACACATCTCTGGGGATCGCCTTTGTAAGCGGATCCGCTATCATCTCATGCGTAGATATGTACCTTATGTCTACCTTCTTGGTCTTGTCATAGTCTTTTGCAAATTTGTAGCGGATATCTAAGTGTTTGGTCTTACAATAGAATTTTGGATCTTTGACATAGGCTATAGATGCTTGACTGTCACTGTGTATTGGTACAGCACCTGAGTCACTTGCATCAATTAGCATGTCTAAGAACTTCCTAAGCCAAACAGCTTCTTGGGCTGCCATGCTAAATGCTACAAACTCGGCTTCCATAGTTGAAAGTGCGATGCAGGATTGTTTCTTGCTACTCCAGGATATTGCACCAGATCCGAGTAGAAAAACATATTCTGAGGTCGATCGTCGCTCATCGAGATCACCCGCCCAATCAGCATCAGTGTAGCCTTCGAGCCTCAAGGCATCTCCTTGATAGCATAAAGCATAGTCCGCAGTTCCTTTAAGATACCGTATTATCCTCTTAACCGCTTTCCAGTGTACTTGCCCTGGATTGGATTGGTAACGACTTACCATTCCAACGGCAAAACAGATGTCCGGTCTTGTACACATCCTATCATACATAAAACTACCAACTGCACTGGAATACGGAACTTTTTCCATAATTTCCTTTTTCTTTTGGTTCTTTGGACATGATTTCAGACATAAATTATCGCATTTGCTTATAGGAGTATCAATGGACTTGCAGTCCTGCATATTAAAACGTTCTAGAACCTTCTTTATATAAGTCTCTTGTGAAAGAGAAAGAAGTTTCTTCGAACGATTCCTTCAAATCTTAACTCCAAGGATATATGCGGCTTCTCCCATGTCTTTCATCTCAAAAACTGATGAAAACCAAGCCTTGATATCCATCACAAAGCCCTTGTCATTTCCGGCTATTAAAATGTCATCTACATAAAGAGACATAATAACGTACTTGCTCTTAATCCTCTTGATATATACACAGTTATCTTCATCAAGCATGGAAAAACCATTTGATAAGACAACTTCTTGAAATCGTATATACCATTGCCTCGAGGATTGTTTAAGATCATATATGGACTTACGAATTTTACAAACCTTATGTTCGTTTCCTTCTTTTACAAACCCTGTTGGTTGTTCCATATAGAACTCCTCGTCCAATTCTCCATTGAGAAAGGCAGTCTTTACATCCATCTGATGTAATTCGAGGTCTAAACAAGCTACCATAGCCAGAATCAGGCGAATCGAGATAAAACGAACAACAGGTGAGAAAGTCTCTTCGTAGTCTATCCCTTCCTATTGCGTAAAACCTTTCGCGACAAGACGAGCTTTATATCTGTCTATAGAGCCATCAGCCTTATGCTTGATCTTGAGAACCCATTTGTTCCCAATAGCTCTACATCCTCTGCGTAAGTCAACTAAGTCACAGACTTGGTTAACTTTCATGGATTCCAACTCTTCCTTCATCGCTTCCATCCATTTGTCTTTCGCAAGGCATGATATGGCATGTTTGAAAGTAGCATGCTCGTCATCATCTTGTAGTAAATTCATAAAGGTTAGCGGAAATTCATCCTCAAATCTTAGAAGAGCCAACCTTGTACGACAACTACGTCGTATTTGAGATTCTTCAAGTCCTTGTTGACTCGAATTTAGATCAATTCTAATATCACTCCCACTTGGAATTTCGTTAGAAATGCTCCCACTTGGATCATTATTCCCGTATGGAATAGGATTAGCATCATTCGTATCATCCATTGGTGAAGGTTGAAACATATTTTCGTCTTCACCAAGAATTCTCCCACTCGAATGAGGTAATCCTTCTTGATC
Source organism: Scilla litardierei (assembly GCA_030789695.1). Classification (NCBI taxonomy): domain Eukaryota; kingdom Viridiplantae; phylum Streptophyta; class Magnoliopsida; order Asparagales; family Asparagaceae; genus Scilla; species Scilla litardierei. The sequence continues at coordinate 92,785,061 of CM061139.1, read as the reverse complement.
ATTAATCTCAAATAGAGATAAGTCCTGACTTATCTCGCCCTGTCTTGGAAACTCGTTTTCAAAGAAAGTGACATCCCTCGATTCAAATTCAATTAGACCTCCATTGTCTTCCTGACCAATGAAACCATAACCTTTGGAGTTTTCTGTGTATCGTATAAAGATACATTTCCTTCCCCGTGGCCCAAGTTTGCCATACTTATGGGAGGAAATATGTGCGTAGGATGCACATCCCCAAGGTTTTAAAATGTTTAAGTCAGGAGACCTTTGGTTCCACAACTCATAAGGAGTGGAGCTAACTGATTTCGAGGGTACGCGGTTTAAAATGAAAGTAGACGTCAATAATGCATCACCCCAAAAGGTGATTGGCAAGTTAGCTTGCGCCATCATTGAACGGACCATTTCCATTAAAGTCCTATTTCTCATTTCTGCAACACCATTTTGTTGCGGTGTATGAGGCATAGTTACCTGATGAACTATGCATTTTTCATCACAAAGTTCCTTAAAACTTGCCGATTGATATTCACCGCCTCTATCGGTTCGCAAGACCTTAATCTTGCGATCTAATTGATTTTCCACCAAACTCATATAGTTTTTAAAGCAGGTTAATGCTTCACTTTTGTGGGATATCAAATAGATATGACCGAATCGGGTGAAGTCATCAATAAAAGTGATGAAATAAGACTTCCCGCGTCTTGTCTTGACATTCATTGGACCACATATGTCCGAATGGATGAGCTGTAATGGAACCTCGGCCCTTGTGCCGGTTCCAAACGGCTTGCGACAAGATTTCCCTACAAGGCAATGTTCGCAAGTCGACATTTCGACTTTTGAAACATTGGATAGAAGGCCACGTTTCGCAAGTCTATCCATACGTGTTGGTCCAATGTGACCAAGCCTTGCGTGCCAACAAATTATATCTGACTCATAAGTCGAAGAATTTGCAACAATGAAATTTTCATTACAAAATGAAGAGTCATACATTGTATTTAATACAATAAATCCTTTAAATACATACCCAGAACCAATAAGAGTATTATTACAAGACAAGTCCACTTTACAATTTTGAAAGAACCAGCTATAACCAAGACCCATTAACACGACCACTGATATAATATTCCTTCGAATATCTGGAGCGAAGAGGACATCATGTAGTAAGATAGTGCGGTCGTTGTCCAAGACTAGCTTGCAAGTCCCAACGCCTTTCACTTCAACACGTGCGTTGTTTCCTACATAAATCCACTTTGTTCCTTGGGGTATCTGGTGATACTCCACGAAGGACCGTCTGTCCCTTGCTATGTGGTCGGTGGCACCTGAATCAATTTTCCAAAATGGATTAGATTCCACAAGAAATATTGAACTAGAAACACATATGTAACTATCATTACAAGTTACCTTGTCACCTTCATCCGTACAAGAACAGGCATAGTGACCTAACTTGTTGCACTTGAAGCACTTGATCCTCTTCAAGTCTTTCTTCTTGTGCCATTTCTTGTGCCCACCCTAATGTTTGGGTTTCTTGGTAGACTCAGTTTGCTTATTACGTTCATTAGTAAACTTCGAATGATCTTTCCGTTTCTTTCCCCCGTGTGAGGAATTAGCAACCATATGCACTTCTGCACTTGGCTTGGCAGCCACAAGCCGCTCTTCCTCTAACTCGAGGTGCTTAGAAACATCGCTGAAGGTCTTGATGCTCTCATTGTGAGTGAGATGCATCTTCATTTGGTCCCACCCATTTGGTAGGGAACGTATGACTGCTTGGATTTGTTGCTCGTCAGTGAGCACATGACCTGCATCCTTTAACTCTGAGATGAGATTCGCCATATGTCGCAGATGTTTCCCCATGGAATGATCTGGACGTTTCTTGTATGAATCAAATCTAATAGTTAAAGAACGAAGTTTGGACACCGAGGTGCCACCAAACTTCTCCTCTAGCTTGGACCATATGTCCATGGCTAGGTCATGTTCTCTGAAGATGCGCATTATGTCATCGGCCATACTGGACAATAACGTAATGCGAGCTATCTTGTTCTTCCGAGACCAAGCATCAAAAGCTTCCTTGTCTCGTCTGTGTTGGGCCGTAGTGCCCAACTCGGGTTCAATCATCTTGTTCTTTAGAGTTTCGAGCACGTCTTGCTCCTCTAGAACGTATTGTATCTTGACGGACCATAGTTTGTAATATCGCCGTTGAGTTTTTCACCTCTGTTTAACTCAGCGACGATGTTCTTTGAAGCGGAAGACATTTTAACTTTAAAATGCTGCAAAAGACACAAAACCGAAGGTTCGATCAAAAATCATTGTATAAAATTCTTATACATAGATATCATTCCCACTTGGAATATCCCACTTGGAATGATATTATTATATTTGATAAGTTACTTTCGAAAAATATTAAAGACGTTGCTCTAGAATCGGAAAGGTCTCTACGATTCCAATCACCATCTAGAGCAACTTTCAATATTTCCCCCTCACTTATCAAACGATAGTACTCTTATAGTACTTCGCAGCGGAAAAAAGTTTTTGAAAACGTATTTTTCAAAAACAAAAGCGATATTTCAACTTAGTACCCTTATGATACTAGCGAAATCTACGGCAATCCCTGGCCATTGTCGGGATTGAGCCGTAGCCGTGCCAAGGCCGGATCCCCCTTGAGGGGATTTTTCTGCAAGCCATCGTCGCCGGCTCCCGTATGGATCCAGGCGCTTCCCCCCTACAGGAGAATTTTGTCGTAGATGACTGCCGTCGGCCCCGTATGGGCTGGCCATGCATGTCCCATTCATGCAAGCCCCCCCAAAAAAAAACAGGGTTGACCGGGGCTCGGCAATGGCCGAGACCGGGGCCGGCAGTGGCCTGGCGCCGGCCTCGGCCAGGGCCGGCAGTGGCCCTGGGCAGGCCTCGGCCTGGCCCCGGCCACTGCCAGGGCCGGCCGTGGCCCTGGCAGAGGCCAGGGCCGACCAGGGCGCCGGCCCTGGCCTCTGCCAGGGCGCCGGCCCTGGCCTCTGCCAGGGCGCCGGCCCTGGCCGCTGCCAGGGCCGGCCAGGCCCCTGCCAGGGCGCCGGCCCTGGCCGCTGCCAGGGCCGGCCAGGCCCCTGCCAGGGCGCCGGCCCTGGCCCCTGCCAGGGCCGGCCAGGCCCCTGCCAGGGCCGGCCAGGCCCCTGGCCTGAGGCCAGGGCGCCGGCCCTGGCCCCTGCCAGGGCCGGCCAGGGCGGCCCCTGGCCATGGCCGAGGCCGGCCAGGGCCTCCTGGCCCTGGTCTGGCCTCGGCCAGGCCTGGCCTTGGCCACGGCCAGGGCCCCCTGGCCCTGGCTGAGGTCGGCCAAAGCCGGCCTTGGCCATGGCCGGCCTTGGCCCATATGGCCATGGCCGGCCTTGGCCCATATGGCCATGGCCGGCCTCCCCTTGCATGGGTTGGCCGCACACCCCCCACCGGAGGGGTGGCCGTGGAAGTTATTGGCCGTAGCCAACCCCCTCCACATGGGGAGGGGGGATGCATTGCCTCCATAGCACATATGGCCATGGTGATCATGCATCAAAAATATCATCTTCTCCGTTGAGAATAATCACCATCGTCTTCTCCGATGAAGCACCCGTTCGTCGAGAAAATGGTTTTGCTTCAATGGCCGTGTGCCAAAAAATGAAGAGAACGTGTTTTCAAGGCCGCAAACTTCACCCTCTACATGAAGAGAGTTCATATTCTCAATTGAATGGAGACTCAACTATCACATCCAAATTATAGGGCTTATCCAAATCTTATTTCTTTAATCTCTAATCCATGAGGAGCGCCAGTTTGGCGATATGAACGGTAAGTTCTTCCAGTCACGGAGAGTTCCTGCCATATCCGTAATGACAGAAGACCCTAACGTGAAAAGAACAACTACTGCGATTCTCTCCGTCACGTTGTGTTCCTACCATATTCATAATGGAAGGAGACTCATTCGTGAAAGAGACAACGCCTCGTAAGACCAGGGCGACGGTTAGACCGGGGCGAACCCGTATGGCTTTGATACCAATGTAGGATCCTGTCAAAACAAGGACGTTAGGATCGAATAATAAAGTAGAGACTTACGCTTGCGTACGCGGCACCGTAATCTCGGAACTTCGCCCTCGGATTTGCCACAACGGTCAGTACTTCATCACGGAGGATCAAAGCAGAGTTTCACCGCCTAAATCTCTATTTAGAAGAGGATTTTAATGGAAGGGAGAAGAAGAACACAAGTTGCCTTATGCAAACTTATGGCATGGTTAGATTGGTGTAAAAGGCATACCCTTGGGTCCTATTTATAGGCTTTAGGGGTATTTATTGTAGGAAATAACCAATTATAAGCTTATTAGCCTATATTAGCCCTTTTACTTATCCTCTTCTTCATTCACTTATCGAGTGCCTTTATGCACTTATAAAGTGACTTTTTCCACTTATCGAGTGGTCCTTTTCACACGAGAAAAGGTTCCCTTCGTGCACGCTTTCGTGCATGCGACATTTGAGGTCCGTATACCCTCATACATCCCCTCATGGGTGTATTCATGTCGTCCATATCCAACAATATTTTCCCAAATTGTGCCCAGATACTGCAAAATCTGGGGCCACACAAATAATATCGTGGGATACAAAATCATTGACCCACTATGATCCGGTAACAAAACAATGTGAAAATGAGATCCTGAAGATCATACATATACAGAACATTGTTCACAAGTTACCATACTCATTTACTTACAACTAGAAGATTGTCAGATCACACATCCATGCTGTAAATACTCCAGCTACGATTGACATCCCTTCAAATGGATGCAATCCACCAGCAACAAAATTGGCTGTTCCTCAACTAAAAAGAGGCAGACCACCAGGCTACAATGACAGAAATCCAAGAAAAATAAGAACTCCTGGAGGCCTTGAGACATTACTACCACATGATAATGAGCTCATATCCATATCCTCACCCCTCCCAGAATCCCATGAAGTGGAAAATCAAGGAAAAACTGCGTTGAAATTAAATGTTTTACATAATGGGGAGGTGTTGGACAGAAAGAACATAATTGTCGATAATATATTCACGTAGCATATTGCCACATACATCGCAAAAGCAATGATACTTATAAAATATCGTTCCATACTTTGTTACTAAAATGCAAACGTAGAGATTGGCCAAATATGGAACGAGGCAATAAAAGATGAGCTGGACTTGTTAATGAAACGTAAAGTGTTCTGGCATGAAGACCATACACCAAAAGGTGTCAAACCTGTGAGCATAATAAGTATTGCACAAATAAAAATATATAAGTACAAAATCATATGTTATAGGGTACAACCTATAGATCAAGGATTTTTTTTGCTGAAATTGGGGAATTAACAAATTAAAATGAGCATGACTCATATATAAATGATGCACCAAATTCCTCAGTTATACACTGTGAACACCTTACGATTTGGTAAAGGAAATTTTGGATATGCTACTATTGGATGTCGTGACGGCATACCTTTATGGATATATTAATAAAGATAAATTTCATCTTTTCTTAAATGCCTGAATAGACTTTGGGACGTCTATTCTACTGAAGATATAATAAAGTATTGTACAATCAAGTGAATCACTTGACAAAACAAGGATTCCTACTAAGGATTGTCTTTGCATCTTTATAAAGAGCAAATGACAGGATTTGAGATCATAGTTGTAAACAACTTAAATCTTATCGGATCTCTTGAAGAGAAAACTGAAATATCTGTTCAAGCCTGACTATCAAACATGAAATGAAAGACCTAGGCAAAATAAATTAAGTCATGGCTCACAGATTTATCTAAATAGATAAAATCATGTTACATTAAAACTTCATACACACATAGTGTTTTAATGAAATTACAATAAGGACCAATGTCATCCATTAAGTACACCGATGGTAGTACGCTCTATGGATATACATAAAGCCACCTTTCGTCATCTGAAAGAGGGGAAGGATATACATAGTCATGAAGTCCCTTTTCTAAGTGCAATCAGAGCACTTCTGGCTAACTACATGTGTTCCGATATAACAAGCAGTAAAATCACTAGCTAGATACAGTAATGCACCTAAATTGTGCCACTAAACTGGAGTTAAGCATCTTCTGCACTTCCTCCAAGGGTCAATAGATTTGGGCTTACATTATAAAGAATTATCCTATAAGTTTATGCAGATGCAGGCTACAAGTCCGACCCCTATAATGAGAAATCACAGTCTGGGTACCCATAGTGGGACGACCATCTACTACAGATCTGTAAAGCAAGCTATGAAGGCAACATCATCCAATCATTCCAAGATCCTCACCATTCTAGAAACAAACCAATGATGTATTTGAGTGCGCCTGGTGGTACATCACATCCCAGTGACGATTGGAACAGAGACTGGTCTTTTGAGCAGACCACATAGACAGAAGTCCATGCCATATGCTTACCCCACATTTAAGGAGACCACATCAGAGGCAACGAAACAAAGTACACCTCTCCCGAGTTTTTGGATTTAGCAGCTTCTTAATGATGATGATATTTGTAATTTGTGTATACTTTTGGAATGTTATAAATAGGAGTGATGAATAATGCCTAAGAGATCTGAAAGCCTAAGGGCTTGTACAGATCAGAGGAGTTAGAGGAAATTTGTGCTCTTTTTTCTTAGCAATGGTTTTATCCACAAGGTTTTCCATAGCCAAAGGTTTTAACGAGGCAAATTCCATTAACTCAAGATCTTGAAGTATCCACCCCTTGTGATACTCATTCTGATGCTCAAAATCCCGAAGTATTCATGGGCAGAGTTCACATTTATGGCTGGATAAGGGGGAGTGTATCTATTAGATAACATGGTGTGAATAAATAAGAGTGTATCTATTAGAGAGATTGTATCTCATCCATGCATGTACTCTCTCCTTTTCTAAAAATAAAGGTCTGCGGTCTCCTCTAGAAGCTACGCTTCATAACAGTATCGATAATTTTATTAGTTTAAATTTTTTTTTATTAAACCCTATAACAACCGTGTCTGTACTTGTAACCTTTTAATGCATCTTGGATTCACGATGCTATAGTCGCCTTTGACCAAGCTAAAGATTAAAGGACATATCAGCAAATATTAAAAAGACATGAATATATACTGTTGATGGAAAAATCTGCCAAACAATAGGGGGAGCTGATGAGGGAGGCCTCCGGTAACGGGGAGCTTCATCGGCTGGGGAATGGGACTTGCGAAGAGGTGATCCCGGGTCGGAGAGAGCCAAGTATGAGATATTGGGTTGGAGCCTGACTTAACTCCGCGTTATCTTCGTAGGTCTGCAACATAAGAAAAATCGGCATGGGGTCTGGTCTAGGGCCCGACCAAATCCCCTTTGATACTTAAGTAAATGGATGACTAGAAAGTGGCTCGGAACGACTAGGTCCGACCTATTGGGAGATCGTCCGATCACCTTTACTCACCGTTACGCCGAGCTATAGAGGAGACCAAGATCCTAAATGGAGGTATCTTCATACTTAGTATTTTCTCCACCTGTGATCGCCTCTCTGCGGGTCCCATACCCCATCCGATGAAGCTTCCCGTCATTGGAGGCCTCCCTCATCGGCTCTTTTTAGTGTTTGACAGATTTTTCCGTCAACATATAGGTTTTTTTTTTGATTCGGCGGAAAGCTGTAAAGTGCGTGCGCGCGATATAGTTGATATTTTGAAAGTCAATGATATGCATGTTAAACATACATTTTGATATAATTGAGATTGAATCAGCAGATGTCCATTAGGGGTGTAAACTGAGCCAACATGAAGCTTAAAGTGTGAGGTCTACTAGCCGGATTCGATTCAATATCCAATCAGATATTGCATAGGCTACCCGGTCCCTGATCGAATCCAACCTAACACTATTCCGATTCGTATATTATATCCGAATCCACTTCTACAGTATTTTCATAAATTACGAAAAGTCCAAAGTGATATAAATAAAAGAAGAGAAATATCTTTTTGATAATTAATGACGGTTAATTAGAAACTAAGATAGCATATATGTCAAGATTTTGGATTTCTAAAATTAGATTGCATGTCATATTTATTTACTTGTACAGACATGCGAAGCGAATAATAAACGGAGCGGAATCCACACCATCCGAAATTCACTTCGTTTTAGCAGATATATGTTACATTTCCGATTTATCTATGGATCATAAATACTCAAATCTGCATCCGCTTAAATGAATGTGGATACAGAAATACATGAGGATATTTTGAATATACATTTTTATCCCTATGGCAATATACGTCAGCGGAAGTTCCTACATTGAACGCAAGCTGCGCCTAGTGGTGCCTATATTGCCATATCTTAATAACTTCCCTATAAGGCCAGTTATTTATCGACAGTGGAAGCTCCTCTACCATCCTTTCATTTGTTAGGACAGAAGCGACTGTTCATAGATTTTTCTGGTAAATGTGTCCATCTTTCAAGTCATTTTCATTTATTAGAGGCGAGAAAGTGTCGAGGTCAAGCTCTAGAAGAGATGGAAGGAGTTCACCCGTTGGTTACCCGATGTGAAGGTCAAGCATCTTTTACTTCAAACTCTTTGGACTATCTTACAACTATTCCTTCAAACTCTTCCCACGTCTTTAATCATTACAAGGACACCCAGAAAGGTGCAAAATCGTTTGTCTGTTAAAAGAACCATCCCATATCAATCACTCTATCTAAGTTTATCATCAAGATCTCCACCGCAAATTCGAATGGATGCATAGTCAGGATTTGTGCGGCTTTCGTTGTTTGGTGTCGACCCTCCACTCAGCTTCCTTGTTAAATTAGGTAACTACTTCCTGTTGCTTTGCAATGGCATTGGCTCCGATGTTCCACACAATCGGTTTAGCTTGATCGTTATGCAATATGTTTATTGTATGCCTGGTTGAATACCATGCTAGTTTGACTGCAAAAGTAAGACGTGAAGTGCATTCCACTCATAAACACAATGACATTCCACTCAAACTAAGTGTTTATCCATTACTAAGGCACTTCTGATGTAGGATTTGTTCTAACCTTGTATATTATTACTTGATAGTACAATTGTAGTAGCTAGTGTTGGACGACGTTAGCAGTTAAGTACTAGATTCCGAACGGGCTGGTCTCGGTCCAAACTGACTTCAATCGGATCTATTGGCAGATGGCTAGATGCAGGATGAGCTAGCCCCAGGCTGGATGGGCCTTCGTCCAAGCTGATGGGGGTTGGTTGACCCTTGTGTGACTGACGTTGCGGTGGCTTGGCGAGGAATGACGTTGAATGCAAACTGGGTGATGTGATAGTAAATCCCAGTTTGAATGATCATCAATCCAACCTGTTGGAGCCAAATCTGAGCTATTTCTGCCAAGTACAAGCCATCTCCACCAAGCACAAGCTATTGTTGCTCTGTCCCGAGCTATTCTGGGTCAACTTCAGTATCCTTGGTGCTAGGTGAGTCGGGCATTGGCCGAGAGGCCCTCGATCCAATTGTTTCCGCTGGGTCCGAGATACCTTCGGCATCCTACACAACAGAGCTCATTGGGAAGGGTCAGATATGTGGTTTGACGTAATCCTCTCGGACGCTTAAGTTAGATGGTGATTCAAAGGAGACTCGTGGTATCTATGTCCGATTTGTTGGGAGATCGACCGATAGTTATCACGTCAAGCTATTGAGGAAATGGAGAGAAAGGTATGGAGAGATCCTGAGTGTAGGAGTACCTGACCGGAGATTGTAGGAAAAAGAGATTGATCCTCTCCGTTATTATCATAGAAGAAGTTGTCTCCAAAGTTGTCTTAGAAGTCCCCATCTCACATCGTCTGAGAGAGTACATATGTGCAAGAAGTTAGAGGGTAACGTATTGACCTTTAATTTGCTGAGATGTTATTATTGATGACAGGTGTGATGGCTTGTCCTTCAATGCTTCTGTTATGAGCTGACGCTTTAAGTGAGGAATGCCTACAGTCAATCCGAGATGTTTCATTAAATGGAGAGATATCCAGCCTCACGTGAGGACTTTTAGGTTGTTGGGTCGATACTATGGGCATGTTTGCTCAAAAAATAACTGAGCAGTCACTGGGCCGATCCAGTGCTATATCAATGGCACCCATGTCTCAAGCTTAATCGATGGCACTTAAGGTTGGGTGAAGTAGTAAGGACTGATTAGACAGGCATGACAGTAGAGGCGATCCATTTAATGTTGGCCGCTACACACATGCCCTAGAATTTCCGTGCCAAAGAGCATGGAACTCGGAGCATCGATGCTTGAGATGTCGATACACATCGTAGATCAGACATCTGAGCTTGCCAAACAGGGGGAGTGATGTCCAATATAAATAGAGAGCCAAAAGAAGACCCTTCCTCTATTTTTTGAATAATTTGTCCTTAATCCCGCTTTTTTACTTCTTCTTCTTCGTTAAGCTTTGCCGTAGTTATTGTAAAGTAGTCTTATTCATGTGCCCTTCATCTTCTTAATCCTCGGGCTCCGAAGTAGACTGCAAGCTGAGATTGAACATCGGTGTACAAAGATTTTTTGCCATCATAAGATGACGTTAATCTCTGGGTTAATCTCAACATCGTAGTGGTGGAGAATGCATGGAAGTTTTCCAACTCTAGGGGTGTCTTGGAATAGCTCTAAATGGACCATGGGGATGGCAGAGCTCCAACTTAAGATGTCAGCCCTGCTGTCACTGAGGAGACCGTAGCTGCTGCATTGGTGATCGTCAAAGCAGTGCATCCTGAAGCCCTAACTCCAGATTCCATGGCCTCGTGGTTGTATATCTTCTGTTGAATGGGCTCTGCCAATTTTACATATACGGGATTTGCCCCTCTTGATTTAATAAAATTTCTTTGCTCGTCTTAGAAGATCTCTGATCTAGGGTAGAAGACCCATGAATACTCCAACTCTTAAGTCGGAACTTGGATAAGAAGCTTCGAAATTATCTCGTCTCAGGTCGTAGAAGGGTTTCGAGCTAAGTAGAATCTTCACATTTGCAATAACTCTAAGGCTCGGAAAAACACCCAAGTCTCAGGTCATAGATGACCGATCTCAGGCTTGATGCCATCTCTGTGTCCTCTCGATAGATCAGGCATGCGCAATGTAAAGGTAGGTTGGACATGATATATGAGAGCGTCCCTTATGTTCGTGGCCAAGCCGGACACATGGCAAAATTGGCCCTGGTTGTTTAGTTAGGTCGGCCTGAGAGGTCTGCTGAGAGTGATCTCTCATCGTATGGCTAGATCAGCCCATGGGGGATTGTCCTTTGATCGTATAGCCAGATCAGCTCGTTAGGTCTTTGAGAGAGTAATACCTGATCGTATAGCTAGATCGGCCCATGAGGTAGTGGACCCTGAACGTATATCCAGATCAGCATGCGAGGTCTTCTGAAAGTGATCCACACTAAACTATAAACATATGAACTTTAGAGAGAGTAAAATGAGAGAAACTGTTTATGTGCTTTCTGTTAATGTTCTCTTGGAGTTATTAGCTCGGCATGATATAATTTTCTTTGAAAACAACGAAAAGAAATAGTACACGGGTTAGCTAGATCGACCTGTGATCATATAGTTAGATTGGCCTGTGAGGGAGTGGCCCCTGATCATAGAGCCGACCAGCTGCAAGGTCTTCTGGCATCCCGATCGTATAATTAGATCGGCCCGTGAGGGTATCCCTCTGATCGTATAGCCAACCATCGTACGAGGTCTTGAAAGTAATCCCCGATCGTATAGCTAGATCGACCTGTGAGGAGTGGCCCCTGTTGGAAATAGCCTCCGAGACTATGTTCGATGATAACAAACCCTAATGAACGGTTCTAATATGTGTGTTAAGTGTATCTCAGGTCTCTATGCAGTGTGACAGTCAGGTTTGGTCAGGTTACACATGTACGTACTCAAGTACGTTGAAATACAAGGCTAAAACTCCATTTGGAATTACGCAAGCTGCTCAAAAAAGGGAGTATAGCTATGAAACACTACCCTAGAGTTAACCATAGGCTATAAACATCATGGGAATTTTTTCAGGAATTATGAAAATTGTTTGAAGCCAACATACGAGGAAATACAGAGTATACAAAGAAGGAAATTTTTTTACAAGTGATGAAATGAGGTGAAACAATTCTAACATGTATATATGGGGTTCTGGGATATTTGAGAATTTATTTATAATTTATTGGATTTATTTGATGCCAAAATACGCAAGAATACAGTGCAAATACTCAGAAAATACAACATACGGCACTGTTCAAATATACCGCTTCATCGCACTCCATACGGTCGACATGGCGTGATCAGGGCCGTTCATTCCACATCTGACGGTCGCTCGAAGCGGGGCAACGTGGCCGCTTGTTAGCCGTTCGATCCAGATCCAAGGGCCACCAACCACGCAAACGAGTCGCAAATGGCGGGCGCCGCTGTCTCAGCCGCTGGCCACGTGGCTTCATCTCCACCATCGGATCTCCATCCAACGGTCGACGATCTGTCGACTCGGAGTCAGCGAAGGCGGGCGGCTCGTGGGTCCGGGTCAGCGGAGGCGGGCGGCTCATGGGTCCGGGTCAGCGGAGGCGGGCACTGAACGTTGAATCCGCTGCGACGTGGGCAAATCTCCGTCATTCATTCAAGATCCAACGGCTGCCGACATCAAGTTTTTCGCGGGTGCGGGTCCCAGCGTAAGTAAACCCGCGGAGCCGACCGTATCGGATCCTCTCGCACAGTGCTCCAACCCGTTAAGCTGATCCTATATACACCATGTACATCTCTTCACATTTTCATCAATAAGTGGAGTTCTAGAGATCCAAATTGAGTTCCGTAAGAGGCGTTGCGATCATGACTTCATACCCGACACAGTGACTCCAAGTTGAGTAGCTAGTTCCTCTTGTGTAGCAAATGAGATCACTTTGAGTGAGGAACTTCTACCGACTACTTTCACGGGGACAGCGACTACTTCCTCTACACAACTCCGATGGTCATTCCGTAAGAAGCGTTGCGAAGCTACTGACATGCTGAAAGACGAGCACCAGCGAGATCTTCACAAATGAGATTTCTAAACTCTTGATCTTATATATTTGTGAATACGGTGTTGTGTTTGTGAATACGATCTTATCTATGATTTTTGGGTTTCACACTTTCTTCTGCTAAATTATTTTGAGTAATCTGATTGGTTGGGCCATATCGGATTGGGAGAGCATCATAAGTATTGTTTTCTTTTTGGGCTTTGGTGAGCTAGGGTTAGTCAGAGTGGTTAGAGTTGGGGCTCTAATCTTGTGTGATTGTAACTGCTTAAAGAAACATATTTAGTGATGTTGTTCCGGGGTGGATGTAGGTCTTGGGAGACCGAACCACGTAAATCTTCTATGTCATCTGCTTGATCTGGTTATCTGCTTTAATATTGCTTTTCATATCTGTTTTTAATTAGACTTAATTATTTTTATCTTGCGATAATTTGGTCATCGGCCTATTCACCCCCCCTCTAGGCCCTATTTAGCTCCTACAAGTGGTATCAGAGCACCAGACTTAACCATTTAAGTCTAAATTACAATGAGTCTTTATGATTCAGCATTTTCTGAAGGTCAATCCACTGTCAGACCCCCAAAATTCAATGGAACTGATTTTGCATACTGGAAAGCTAGGATGAAAATATATTTAGTGTCTGCTGATTATGATGTTTGGAAAATTGTTGCTAATGGATATACATCGCCTGTTTTGATAATTGAAGATATTGAAATCCCAAAACCTGAGGATAAATGGGATGACAATGATAAAATTTTTTTTTCATTAAATGGAAAAGCAATGAATGCAATAATTTGTGCACTCGATAAAACTGAATTTAATCGTGTTTCCCATTGTTTAACTACACATGAAATTGACATACTCTGGAAATAACACACGAGGGAACAACTCAAGTCAAGGAATCCAGACTAGCGCTTCTCAGCACTGAATACGATGGCTTCCACATGAAACCTGCATAGACGATCAAGGACATGTATGCAAGATTCACAGACATCGTTTCAACTCAAAGGAACTTGAAAAGATGTACCCAAGCGTGGAACTGGTAAGGAAAATCCTTCGAGCCTTGCCAAGTACTTTTCATCCAATAGTTACTGCAATCCAAGAAGCTCGAGATCTCTCCAAATTGAGCTTAGATGATTTGATTGGGAACCTGATGTCCCATGAGTTGGAACTGAAAACCATCGAGTCACGGGAAAAGGGAGAAGCCAAAGCTGCAAAGTCCATAGCATTCAAAGCTGAAGAAAGCGACGATGATCTTGATGATGAGCAAGCTCTGATGGTCAGAGGCTTCAGGAGATACATCAAAACACCGCAGGAAAAGTCTGAAATGTCAAAAAGGTTCAATCGTTTTAATAAGTTTAATCCTTCAAACTTTTCTTCTGAACAGAATACTACTAAGTCTATATAGTGTTTCAAATGCAGGAAACAAGGACACTTCATGAAGAATTGTCCAACTTTGAAGGATGCCCCGACAGAATCAAAAGAAAGATCACTTGCTGTGACATGGGATGACGATGACGAGGATGAACCAGAGGAGGAAGTTGCTCACTCATCCTTATGTCTGGTTGGAGACATCGATTCAACAAAATCAGAGGTACACGAATTCTCTCTATCAGAACTGATGAACATTCGTGAAAATATGAACATATAGATCACTAATCTAGAATCCTCTGTAGAATCCTTAAGGGTGTGTTTGGTTTGAAGGAAAATGAAAGAAAGAAAAATGAAATGAAAACGAAAAAGAAAAAGAAAGAAAAGAAAAATGAAATGAAATTCTTTCTCATGTTTGGTTACCAAGGAAAATTGGGAAGAAAGTTGAATGGAAAATATAGAAATTAATAGTATTAGGTTGCTCATTAAATATGAATAAAAAAATAATTTAATTGTTTACGTTGTGAATTTAAATCATTCTACCATCATAATAAATTAAAATTTTATTTTGAAATTAAAAAATTATTGGTTATTTTGAAAATTTTATTAATTTAGCAAATAATTTGCGAATTGTAATGAATAATTCGTTAACACTATAAATAATATGATTCGTAGATAATATGTTATTTAATAGTATACGAATAATTTACAAATTTTGTTAAAAAGTTCGAAATAATTCACAAGCTATTTGAAAAATTCGGGCATAATGTGTGGATTTTTCAAACAATTCTGAATTTTTTAGAAATTCGTGAATTATTCGCACAATTCATGCATACATGAAAATAAATTAAAGATTTGAAATTTATTTGGAAAATAGGTAATTATTCGCGAGCTATATAAAAAATTCATGAATAGAATTTTTAAAAGATCGCGAATTATTCGTGAATTTTTAAAAATTCATAAATTATTCTCTATTTCGGACAATTCATGAATGAATATATATTAAAGGTGTGTTTTTTGAAAAATTAGTCAATTATTCGCGACTTATTTGAAAATTCGTGAATAATTTGTGAATTTTTCGAGTAATTCGCGAATTTTTTTTTGAAAAATTCACGAATTATTCATAATTTTTTTGATACAAACTTGTGAATAATTTGTGGATTCATTAAAAATAACAACTAATTATGTTTTCTAAAAAATATAAATAAATAAAAGTGTGAGAAATTAGTTTACCTCTTGTTTCTCTCATTTTCCTTGGGTCAAAAAGAGGAAAATCTCAAAGAAAAGTTTTAATAAAAAATTTCCTTTTTTTTCTTTTATTTTCATTTTCTTTTGTTTTTTCTTTCCAACCAAACAATGGAAATAGTTTTCCTTGTAACTTTCTTTTCTTTTCTTTCATTTTCCTTCAAACCAAACACACCCTAAAAGAAACCAACTTTGAATTACAACAGGATAATTTTCATATTTCACAAAATGAAGATAAAATGAAAACTGAGATTGAGAATCATAAAGCTACAATTTCAAAATTAAAAGGAAAAACTAGTTTGCATGAAACTCCTAAATGTGAATCTTGTGCCAGGCTAAAACTAGAAGAAAGCAAGTCTAAAGAAAAAAATTTGAGTCTTGAAAAGAAAGTTGAAAACTTTAAGAAAAATGAAGATGATAAGAAAAAGGCCTTTATAAGTAAAAGTACCATGCTTGTGAATGAAACTTCTATTTAAAATCCAAGATCTCTGATTTAGAATTGAGTATTAAGAAATTTGGAGTAGGGAAGAAATCTCTCGACATCATTCTTGATTATCAATCACATGGAAACAATAGACAAGGTCTAGGATATGGAAACCGTTACGATGAAAAGAAGATTGTTCACAATGCAACTGTTAAAAGGAAACATGTTCATGCTAAATGTTATACATGTGGTTCTATTGATCATTTATATAGGAACTGTTTGTATGGAAAAAAGAAAATCAGATTTAAACAAGTATGGGTTCCTAAAGGCACTATTACTAACCATCGTGGACCTATTTGGTTGCCTAGGTCACACATGTCCTGTTTTTCTTATGTATAGGTGCACAGCTTGGCTAAGGAACAAAAGTGTGAGGGGTATTTGGATTCTGGCTGCTCAAGACACATGACAGGTAGTTACGACAAGTTCCTTAGCCTCGTAAAACAAGAAGGAGGAAGTGTTACACTTGGGGATAACGGAAAATGCAAGGTAATTGGGAAGGGTGTTGTAGGTAACAACACTTTTCAATTGAAGGATATCCTATGGGTTGAAAATCTTAAACACAACATCATCTCTATTAGCCAGCTCTGTGACAAAGGTATGAACGTAGTATTTGATGCAAAATTTTGTAAAATCATTGATACTGTCACAGGTAATGTTTTGATTACAGCTAATAGGAAAAATAATGTTTATACACTTTTTATTGAAGAACTAACAATAGCTAAATGTTTGATTGGCAGGGAAGACGAGGCATCACTGTGGCACAGAAGATTGGCACATGCTGGAATAAAGTTGTTGCAGAAACCGGAGAACAGAAATCTAGTAAGAGGGCTGCCACATCAGAAATACGAGAATAGTAAGTTGTGCGTAGCATGCACGAAAGGTAAGAAAACTCGATCTACCTTTACAGGAATGAGGGAAATAGCAACTACACGCATCTTAGAATTAATTCACATGGATTTATTTGGACCAACTGATGTTGCTAGTTTAAATGGAAAGAGGTTTTGCTTAGTATTGGTCGATGATTTTTCAAGATTTACATGGGTTTATTTCTTAGCCAAAAAGTCAGACTCTTTTGAAAACTTTCAAAACTTTTGCAATCAAGTTTCAAATGAGAAAAATCTTTCAATTATAAAAATTAAAAGTGATCATAGAGGAGAATTTGAAAATATAATCTTTGAAAACTTTTGTTTAGAAAAAGGAATTATGCATGAATTTTCTTCTCCTAGAACACCGCAACAAAATGGAGTAGTTGAAAGAAAGAATAGGACTTTAAAAGAAATGGCTAGAACTATGCTGAATGAGTATGAATTGCCTATGTCTTTTTGGGCCGAGGCAATAAATACTGCTTGTTATGTTTGTAATAGAGTCATGCTAAAACCAATAGTGAAGAAAACTGCTTATGAACTTTGGCATGGAAAGACTCCTAATATTTCATATTTTAGAGTATTTGGATGCAGATGTTTCATATTAAACACTGGAGATCAACTTGGTACATTTGAATCCAAATCAGATGAAGGAGTTCATAGGATACTCGTCAAGGAGCAAAGCTTACATAATTTATAATAAACGCACTTTGACTATTGTTGAATCAATTAATGTTAAATTTGATGAAACTGAAAATAATTCTTTGAATTGTAGGGAAACTGAAGGTGATGCAATTGCAGAGAATGATAGCGGTGCAAGGGACACTGCTGAACCAAGTCAAGCACACGAACCTACTTAAAAAGAAGAGAACCAAGAGGAAGAACCACTGAACAGAGGAATGCTGAGATACAATCCAAATTATCCACCTGAACTTATCATTGGAGCACCCACGGAAGGTATACGAACTCGTTCCTCTTATAGTAATCTTTGTGCTTTATGCATTCATTGGGATTTTATATCCGAAATTGAGCCAAAGACTATTGAATCTGCTTTGATTGAGGAAAGTTGGGTAATGGCTATGCATGATGAATTGAATGAATTTGATAGAAATAATGTTTGGACTTTAGTACCACGACCCATAGATTATCCTATTGTAGGTACCAAATGGATATATAAAAACAAACTTGATGAATCTGGAAGAGTAATCAGGAATAAGGCTAGATTGGTTGCTAAAGGTTATAATCAAATTGAAGGCATAGATGTTGATGAAACTTTTGCACCAGTTGCTAGATTGGAAGCTATAAGAATTTGACTAGCCTTTGCAAGTTATAAGAAACTCAATCTTAAACAGATGGACGTTAAAAGTGCATTCTTGAATGGGTACCTGAAAGAAGATGTGTTTGTTGAACAACCCACTGGTTTTGAAAGTCATGATTTTCTACAGCATGTTTTTAAACTTCAAAAAGCGTTATATGGTCTTAAGCAAGCTCCTAGATCTTGGTATGATCGTCTTAGTGCTTATCTTTTGGAAAATGATTTTAAAAACGGGAGTGCAGACAACACACTTTTTATTTTGCATGATCATAATCAGTTTCTCATCGTACAAATATATGTAGATGATATTATTTATGGTGCTACTGATGATCTTTTATGTCAAAAGGTTGAGAAGGTCAAGCAGGATCAATTTGAGATGAGCCTTGTTGGAGAACTGAAGTACTTTTTGGGATTCCAAGCGAAGAAAACTGAAGAAGGCATCTTCTTATCGCAAACCAAGTACATCAGAGAACTATTGAAAAAGTTTGGGATGGAGAAGGCAAAAGGAATTGGAACTCCCATGAGTCCCACGACGAAGCTGGAAAAAGATGAAAAAGGAATCGACGTGGATCAAAAGCTTTATCGAGATATGATTGGCTCTCTCCTTTATTTAACAACGTCTAGGCCCGATATAATGTTTGCTGTATGTTTGTGTGCACGTTTTCAAGCTTGTCCAAAAGAGTCACACTTAATTGCCATAAAAAGGATCTTTAGGTATTTGATTCACACATCATCTTTAGGCCTTTGGTATCCTTCATGTGGTTTATTTGATTTAATTGGATTTGCTGACGCTGATTATGCTAGTAGTATGATTAATAGAAAGAGCACTAGTGGAACTTGTTTTATGCTAGGACATTCATTGGTTTCTTAGTCTAGTCGTAAGCAGAACAGTGTTGCTTTATCCACTACTGAAGCTGAGTATATTGCCCTTGGCAGTTGCTGTGCCCAAGTACTTTGGATGATGCAAACTCTGTCTGACTACGGTTTGGATCTTAGAAAAGTTCCATTAAGATGTGATAGTAAGAGTGTTATAGATCTTTCTAACAATCCTGTTCATCACTCTCGAACAAAACACATAGATGTAAGACATCATTTTCGTAAAGATCATTTGGCAAAAGAGGATGTATCAATTGAATATATTTCCACTGATTCTCAGTTGGCAGATATCTTTACAAAACCTTTGCCAGAAGATCGCTTTTGTCGTCTACGTCTAGAACTGGGCATTATTGATCATGTTTAGAGTGAAAATATTTTTTTGGTGTGCTTTCATATTTTTTGTGTGGTGTGCTATAAAAAGGAAGAATAAAAAAAATGAAAAAGAAAAATATAAAAAGAAAGGGAAAATGAAATGTCTATCTCCTCATTTTGTACTTTTCATCAGAAGCATCTTTGATGCAAAACATATGCTTTATGGATTTTGAATATTATATTCTTAACAATGCTTGCATTCAAAGACTACATGCTTCATTGGGTCATATTCATTAATGAGTAACTAAAGTTTTTCATCTTCAAATCACACTTACACAGATCAAAATGTTTTTGACATGGATTTGAAATATTGAATAAGAAAAGTGGTTGTTGGTGGAATAATTTATGTTTAACTAATGTGATATGATGTTTCAAGGCATGGGTAAAAAGAAGAGCTCTCATCAAAATATATATACGTGTATAAAAAGAATAACAAGACAAGTGTCTTCAACATATATACACAGAGCTTCGTATGTAAAATGGATACGATCCATGTCCTTGATACTACCCACGGACATCCAACTTATGCTATAAATGTCATTTTCTTAGCGTTGGTGTTAAGTCCGTCAAGCACTGACATTTCACATTTAAAAATCCTTATCGGTTATGTTTGGAATTGGTAACTTGAACTCATATTACATGAGAAGGGGAAACACAATCTTTGACGTTCATATATTCAGTTGAAAAGTTGGATATGACAGGCTGTATTCCTTATTACATCTCCATATGTACTAAACTTTTGATCATCACACTTGAGCACAGAGATGAATTACGATAGTTATGATTTAGTGCTTATTGCTTATTTCTTTCTTGTGGTCATCGATGTATTGCTTTTTATTATGCTTTATAATGATTAATTTTCCATTCATCATATGCTATTTACTATCTTCTACATTTTTGATGAAAACAAAGGGGGAGAGAAATATTAAGTTTAGGAATCAGAGATAGGGGGAGCATGTCAATAGGGGGAGCATATTTTAACATTTTGGGATTATTGCTCGAAATTTCATGCTTCACACTCCACACACTTCACATGTTTTTGAAGTAATCTTAATGTTTGGTTTGTTCTCATCAAAAGGGGGAGATTGTTGGAAATAGCCTCCTAGACTATGTTTGATGATAACAAACCCTAATGAACGGTTCTAATATGTGTGTTAAGTGTATCTCAGGTCCCTATGTAGTGTGACAGTCAGGTTTGGTCAGGTTACACATGTACGTACTCAAGTACGTTGAAATACAAGGCTAAAACTCCATTTGGAATTACGCAAGCTGCTCAAACAAGGGAGTATAGCTATGAAACTCTACCCTAGAAATAACCATAGGCTATAAACATCATGGGAATTTTTTCAGGAAGTATGGAAATTGTTTGAAGCCAACATACGAGGAAATACGAGGAAATACAGAGTATACAAAGAAGGAAATTTTTTTACAAGGGATGAAATGAGGTGAAACAATTCTAACATATATATATGGGGTTCTGGGATTTTTAAGAACTTTTTCAGAATTTATTGGATTTATTTGATGCCCAAATTCGCAAGAATACAGTGCAAATTCTCAGAAAATACAACATACGACACTGTTCAAATATACCGCTTCATCGCACTCCATACGGTCGACGTGGCATGATCAGGGCCGTTCATTCCACATCTGACGATTGCTCGAAGAGGGGCAAGGTGGCTGCTTGTCAGCCGTTCGATCCAGATCCAACGGCCACCAACCACGCAAACGAGTCGTAAATGGCGGGTGTCGATGTCTCAGCCGCTGGCCACGTGGCTTCATCTCCACCGCTGCCGACTCGGAGGAAACGAAGGCGGGCGGCTCGTGGGTCCAGGTCAGCGGAGGCGGGCGTTGAACGTTGAATCCGCTGCGACGTGGGCAAATCTCCGCCATTCTTTCAAGATCCAACGGCTGCCGACATCGAGTTTTTCGCTGGTGCGGGTCCCAGTGTAATTAAACCCGTAGAGCCGACCGTATCGGATCCCCTCGCACAGTGCTCCAACCCGTTAAGCTGATCCTATTTATACCCATGTACATCTCTTCACCTTTTCATAATAAGTGGAGTTCTAGAGATCCAAATTGAGTTCCGTAAGAGGCGTTGCGATCATGACTTCATCCCCGACGCAGTGACACCAAGTTAAGCAGCTAGTTCCTCCTGTGTAGCAAATGAAATCTCTTTGAGTGAGGAACTTCTACCGACTACTTTCACGGGGACAGCGACTACTTCCTCTACACAACTCCGATGGTCATTCCGTAAGAAGCGTTGCGAAGCTACTAACATACTGAAAGAAGAGCACCAGAGAGATCTTCACAAATGAGCTTTCTAAACTCTTGATCTTATATATTTGTGAATACGGTGTTGTGTTTGTCTATGATTTTTGGGTTTCACACTTTCTTCTGCTAAATTACTTTGAGTAATCTGATTGGTTGGGCCATATCAGATTGGGAGAGCATCATAAGTATTGTTTTCTTTTTGGGCTTTGGTGAGCTAGGGTTAGTCAGAATGGTTAGAGTTGGGGCTCAAATCTTGTGTGATTGTAACTGATTAAAGAAACATATTTAATGATGTTGTTCCGGGGTGGATATAGGTCTTGGGAGACCGAACCACGTAAATCTTCTATGTCATCTGCTTGATCTGGTTATCTGCTTTAATATTGCTTTTCATATCTGTTTTTAATTAGACTTAATTATTTTTATCTTGCGATAATTTGGTCATCGGCCTATTCACCCCTCCTCTAGGCTCTATTTAGATCCTACAGTCCCGATTGTATAGCTGGCCAGCTCGTTAGGTCTTCAAACATCCCCAATCGTATAGCTGGATTTGTAACGGCCGGTACTCACTATTCGTAATACGGCTGTGCGTATAGAAATTTCGGGTACCTGATTGGTTTTGTTGCTTTGAATGTGAGTCGTGTTGTTGAGTCGATAGGGTCGTAGCACCTTGGTTGCACCCTTAGCCAGCCAACCCCCGACGTGTGCCCAACTTGGGATTACTGTCGCCTTTGGATCCCGTATCCTTTGCACGCGTATTTTCCTTGAAATTCGCGTATTTTTCTTAGCCTTGTCCTTCATTCGAAACACGCGATATGATATGCCGTTGTGACCCTCTTGAAGAGTATTAAATTGTTAAATTATTTTGGAACGTCATTTCACGGGTCGTTCCCCCACAATTTGACTTGGTTTGAAGAGGAGTCATGATTCTCCCTTTTGTCGTGAGACGTTTTTATTTTTAGTTTCGTCCCTCGTTGCCAAACTCGTGATCAATCTTCATAGCCTCGATTCTCTCGTCGACACGGTCGTCCCGGTATTTTTATTATATTTTTCGGACACCGTTTAGTTGGCCTTTTCACTAATCACTTCCAAATTGTAATTAGCCTAGCTCATCTTTAATTCAAAACTTAATTAAAACTGAATTAATCCTAGCCATAGGATCTACATCTCATATTGAATATTTCCCTAGCTATTCAACATTCTATATCACACAAATTACGCTCGCTCCCTCTCACATTCTCTCTCCCCAACCATCTAAATCTACCCCATTCTTAGATCTATTTAGCAAAAACCCTAGGAATTCTTCCCTTTCACGCAATCACACAATTTGCAGCCGCCACAATCTGATAGCAGCCGAACTAGCCTCCCCAGACATTGTGTCATCTCCGGCCACCCAATAAATCTCCGGTGAGCATCCAACTTTTCGGCCTCCTCCTCCTTGTATCCGCGTAAATAACTCCCGCACGACAGAACCTATGGCCCCATCCTCTCACAGTCGCCGCCTACACCACAAGAACTCGTGGCCTCACATCCCCTGCGGCCTCCACCACCAGAAAACCACCCCCTTGCCGCCATTAAACATCTCCCCTCCACACCCCACAGCATCACAAAGATCTCGTCTCCCTCTCCAGATCATACAACGCTCTCATGGCCGCCGGAGCACACCTCAACGCCACGTGCGCCCATCCAAGTTGCTGATCTCCCCTTGCTCATATGCTCCGGCCCCCACAACACTATGGCCACCCCTTACGCACAACAGACCCAGGTCGAAGCCCTAGCCAGCGGCACTAAATTTGTTTTCCATCACCCTCAATATCTCAGTTGCCACAAGATCAGCCCCCTCCTCTTTGGCCGTCGCGCGACAGCCTCTGGCCACTGGCACCGCCACTGAGCTGCCAACGACCCTCCCTCTCTGATCAGCCTCTCCATCCATTTACCGTGTTTTCCATTGTGCCGTTGCCACGCACACTCGACAGCAGGCCGTTGAACCCGCTGTCCGCTGTCGGTGTCTTCCCGACACCGTGTAACGTCATGCAGCCTTCCTCCCCCGCCTTGCGGAACGGTGATCGTGCTGTTACCCGGCTGATCATCGTCCGCCGTCACTGTCGTCCGTCGTTGACGCTGATCGCTACCGGGCAGTGGAGTGTCGCATGCTTCTGCTAATCCAACCACTGACGTCGCTACCCGACGTCAGTGTAGCTCTCGCGTCATGTAAGGGTAATTTTCTGAACACTTAGGACACCCAACTCATGCATGCTAATCAAGATAAAAATCCGTAATTCAATTGGTCGATAAATCACTAACGAAGATAATCTAAACTGGGACTATATGTTGGTGGATCCGAGCACATAGGTAGATTGGACTGATTGGACTGTGTATTCAGAACAGCTGATTGCAGGCAAGTGAAACTTGCCAATTTGTGCTTTAGGCCATGTCTTAGGCCATTTCCCCGTTTTTAGCGTAAAAGAGACTAGGTGACGAAAGGATACTCACCTAGACGCAACTTTAAGGTCTAGCTTGACAACGAAGCTAGATCTGTCACCCTGCCATGTCATTCATGCATTATTGCCTGTCACGTTTAATTTTCATATATGCATGCTCATTACTTTTGCTCTGCCATGCCTGTGATGTTTAAATTCCTTATTTGTATGCACATTATTTGTAATCTTGCCATGTCATGCATCATTCCATGCTTGAATGTTTGTTTTCGTAGCACACGCTACTTGTACTTCCTTGTTCAGGCTAGGCACCTGCGTTGCAGGCACAACCCTATGCCAAATACATTTCCTGGCTCGTGATCCAGAAGCGGGCTACATGTGTTGGTCAAAAGCCAATGCCCGACTTGTTGAGGCTAGGCACCTGCGTTGCAGGCACAACCCTATGCCAAATACACTTCCTGGCTCATGATCCAGAAGCGGGCTACATGTGTTGGTCAAAAGCCAATGCCCGACTTGTTGAGGCTAGGCACCTGTGTTGCAGGCACAACCCTATGCCAAATACACTTCCTGGCTCGTGATCTAGAAGCGGGCTACATGTGTTGGTCAAAAGCCAATGCCCGATTACACATGGAGGGGTAGGGTTAAGCGACCACTCAACGTAGAAGTGTGCTCGTACAGCCACTTCAGCTGTAAGGCGTAAAATCTGTGCACGACGTGTTTACGTGACTTGTAAATCCATGTGAATATTTAGTAGCTTAGCTACCCTTGCCATGTCATACTTGTTGCACTTTCTTACTTGTTGCATTCATAACTTAAACTGCCATGTCATCGCATATTTTAGAACTTCTAGGTTGTTTCCATTCTTTTAGTTTCCTTGCACAAGTCTCTAGTAGACTTGCTGACATATGCCCCTTTTCTCTTTTGGGTGTCACGTCTTAGATTGTGAGCCAGAGTTGGTCGTCGAGGATGAACAGGTTGCAGGTGTTGAGTTCGAGGACATTGGAGACCAGTCCTAGAGCTCCGTCTTGTTATTGTTGTTTTCTGCTTAGTCGCTGTTAGGCTGTCGGTGTGTAGCACCCCTCTTTTCATGTTGATGTTATGTATTATGTCGGCCATGCTTTAGGCCTCTTTTCTGACTCTTGTACTTTCCTTTACGACTTGCCTCTGAATGTTGGAATAATCTGGATGTTATTGGTGGAGTTTATTTCTGATTTAAATTATTATTCGCTTTGTTTCGACTCGTGGTTGCAAGGACCTGCCATTTGAAATTTTTTATAGACGCTTATCAGACTGCAGCTTCACAGCTCCACGTCTGAGCAGACCTCCTCACGTCTCGTCTTCCATTTTAGGGAAACGGGGCGTGACAGGTTTTGTTGGTGGCCCATGTAGGTCCTTTTGCAACTGTGAAATATCGGGACAACGATAATAATAAAAACATTCATTAATTATTCGAAACATTCAAGTCGTAAAATCTGAGTCTAATAAGAGCGTTTTCTTAGTAGGGAAATCCATAGATCAGGACTATAGGAAGACTTAGTTAGACGTCTGTACTGGCTAGTTAGAGGTCCCTGATTGTTAGCTAGACTCCATGCTAGAAATTGATATAATTGCCTTAGGAGTTACCTTAGTGATTCTTGCCTAGCTCTGACCATATTAGACTTCTAGAATTCCGTTAGTCGTTCGCTTGGATTCATCGATTTCGGGCCAAGCTGAACGCTGTTCATTACGTCTAGGTCCTTAGAAAGTCTTAGCGCTAAGTTTTCTAAACTTTAGTTGGTTGACCGTAGGAGTTTCTCGTAGATTTTCCTGAGTCATATCCTATGCGTGTTTACGTTTCCATCATGCGACCATATTCCTTGCACTCGATTCACTAGATCGCCTCATAACGATCGTCGCTAATTTTAGAATCTCTTCGTTACAAATCTTGAATCTTCTGAAAGTATTTTCTATTTTCCCCATTCGCTAAGTTTAAACTCGTTCGAAATTTTTAATATATATATATTTAGACTTCATACTCTTCCGTTGACTTGAATTCATTTCTTAATTTCGAAATTTTTGTCGAGATTTTTGATTACTATTTTATAATATTTTTCCAGTCTATACTTTTCATACCTATATAAATACCTTGTCCCTTTTCATACACTAATTTTATTCTGGACCGTACTTTTATTTTCCCTAATTCGATTTATAATTTCATTTTCTTACTTATGCGATTAAAACTTATTCGAATAACTCACCGCGCTTACCTTTAATATATTTTTCTAAGTTACATGGGACTTCAGCATACAGCGTGTCGATTTTATACTCATCATTTTTCCTACTTTTGTAAAATACTATCTCCATTTAAATTTATCTCCAATTACAAAATAATTCATTCACTTCCATACTCATTATTCTGCGTCTAATCCTTATGTCGTGATTTAACTTTCATGCTACCCTTTTACCTTTTATAAAGATATTATTATATTTTATAACTTGCATTTTATTATACCCTTATTTAGTATTTTATATCTTTCTTCCCTACTTGATTATTCTGGATTATATTTTGTTTCACCCAACCAAGCTTTTCCCTTGTATGTCGCCTCATCTGAACCCGTTCATCCCGATCTTGTTTCATTTCAATTTCGATTTCGGTTTCTCACTATTGTTTAGTTATCACATTAGTGCTTACTGTTGCCTGCGTTAATCTTAGTATAGTATGGTGGGCCCATTAGTATAGATTGTGATGTCGTTGTAGTGCATATAATTATTTGGTATATATGAAGTTGTATGTGTGTTAGTATTTATAAATAGGTGTGTGGGTAGATATATCACTCTAGGGATGTCTGTGTATATAAGAATTAGTGTTGGAATGTCTAACTGGGGGTGTATGTAGTCGGAGATACTTAATAATGGTTGAAATAATATGCTGGTAAAGTTGTGTGTATATTAGGTATAATGATACTATGGTACTTATAGCTAAATGTGCATGCCTATTAATTGATCTACATGTTAGTACGTGTGGGCGTGTGCTCGTACGTAGGTATGTGCTTACTATATGAATATGTGCAGTTTACGTACGGTAATAGGGATTATAAATTTGTTTGGTATTGTTTGCCTTTACGGGATGTTGTGTGCGTGTATACCATGAGGTATACACGATTATTGCATATCTTAACTATGTATGTAAGTAAATGTGTTGGTATACTAATTACAGGTAAATGGATATGGTGTGAACATATGTGTTACTTGTGTGTGACTATACGATGAATGCATGTATTAGGGAGGGTATTATAATTATACATGTGTTGATGTTTGTAATATTATTATGGTATATAAAGTGATTGAACTACGTAGGTGTTACCTGACTAAATATTAAGTGTGATTGACATTATGGTATGTATATGGCTATGTTGGTAGATGTGTATACATTGGAGTGGTATTGGTATAGGTATAGATACAGTGTTACGTATATAGAGTTTTCTGATATGTGTTTTGAGTCTCACGCAAGCTTGGGTGGGTATACTCTAAGTATATTGTTACATATGTCTGTGGTTGCGTGTAGTACCATGAATATAGCGATGGATGATGTATGTATAGTGATAGGATTGTTTGTGCCTGGTTGTGTTACGCACATGATTGTGGGTCGCTATACCAGTATATAGTTATAGGTGTTGGTCTCGTGGTGTAGTTATTTACTAAGGACTTACCTGTGTGAACGTATGTGTGCTAGCTAAACTGGGTGTGTAGATGTGCTGAGTATATAGTGGTATGATTGGTATATATGAATGAAATGTTAGCGTGTGTGGGTGTGCACCATGCACGGGTAAGTATGTGCTTAGCTATAGGTATTGATGACTATGGTATGTGTGGCTTGTCGTGAATATAGTTATAGGATTATGTGATGTGAATATATGGTGAAGTATCTGCGTGTGTTCGAATGACTATATATTTGTGAAATTCTAGTAATGGTGAATGTATATTAGATATAGTAAACTTGACTATATAATGGTATGGTGTGATTATATGTGTTGATGTGTTGGTGTTGGATGTATACTAGGAAATATTAGGGAGTAGTATACCCATGTTTGTTTTGTGCATAGGTAGTTATCTATACGTGAAGTACTACGATTGTATTTGCTGGTGTGAACTATTTGTTTGTGAGTATGTGTACCATTGTGTGTAATAAGTGTTTAATAGTTATATAAGGATGTGCGTAACTATATGAATGATTGAAGTACGTGTATAAATTTGACTGACTATGATAGGTATAAGTGTATAATGTGCGTGAATATATACAGTTAGTAGAGTTATTGTTTGACTACCTAGTGCATATATAAGCACTTGTAATGACTATAACTGTTTTGAATTATAGTGTGATGTGATTGGGATAACTACTAGTCTGGCTAGAGACATATTTATAGTTAGAAAGTCCGAGGACGGACTTTGTCCTAAGGTGGGTAGGATGTAACGGCCGGTACTCACTATTCATAATACGGTTGTGCGTATAGCAATTTCGGGTACCTGATTGGTTTTGTAGCTTTGAATGTAAGTCGTGTCGTTGAGTCGATAGGGCCGTAGCACCTTGGTTGCACCCTTAGCCAGCCAACCCCCGACATGTGCCCAACTTGGGATTACTGTCGCCTTTGGATCACGTATCCTTTGTACGCGTATTTTCCATGAAATTCACGTATTTTTCATAGCCTTGTCCTTCATTCGAAACGCGCGATATGATATGCCGTTGTGACCCTCTCGAAGAGTATTAAATTGTGAAATTATTTTGGAACGTCATTTCACGGGTCGTTCCCCCACAATTTGACTTTGTTTGAAGAGGCGTCATGATTCTCCCTTTTGTCGTGAGACGTTTTTATTTTTAGTTTCATCCCTCGTTACCAAACTCGTGATCAATCATCATAGCCTCGATTCTCTCGTCGACACGGTCGTCCCGGTATTTTTATTATATTTTTCGGACACCGTTTAGTTGGCCTTTTTCACTAATCACTTCCAAATTGTAATTAGCCTAGCTCATCTTTAATTCAAAACTTAATTAAAACTGAATTAATCCTAGCCATAGGATCTACATCTCATGTTGAATATTTCCCTAGCTATTCACCATTCTATATCACACAAATCACTCCCTCCCTCTCACATTCTCTCTCCCCAACCATCTAAATCTACCCCATTCTTAGATCTATTTAGCAAAAACCCTAAGAATTCTTCCCTTTCACGCAATCACACAATTCGCAGCCGCCACAATCTGATAGCAGATGAACTAGCCTCCCCCAGGCCTTGCGTCATCTCCGGCCACCCAATCAATCTCCGGTGAGCATCCAACTTTCCGGCCTCCTCCTCCTTGTATCCACGCAAATAACTCCCGCACGATAGAACGTATGGCCCCATCCTCTCATAGTCGCTGCCTACACCACGAGAACTCGTGACCTCACTTCCCCTCCGGCCTCCACCACCGGAAAACCACCCCATTGCCGCCGTTAAACATCTCCCCTCCACACCCCACGGCATCACAAAGATCTCCTCTCCCTCTCCAAATCGTACAACGCTCTCATGGCCACCGGAGCACACCTCAACGACACGTGCGACCATCCAAGTTGTCGATCTCCCCTTGCTCATATGCTCCGGCCCCCCCCCCACAACACTATGCCCCCCTTTGCGCACAACAGACCCAGGTCAAAGCCCTAGCCAGCGGCACTAAATTTGTTTTCCATCACCCTCAATCTCTCAGTTGCCGCAAGATCAGCCCCCTCCTCTTTGGCCGTCGCGCGACGGCCTCTGGCCACTGGCACCGCCACTGAGCCACCAATAGCCCTCCCTCTCTGATCAGCCTCTCCATCCATTTACCGTGTTTTCCATTGTGCCGTTGCCGCACACACTCGACAGCAGGCCGTTGAACCCGCTGTCCGTTGTCGGTGTCTTCCCGACACCGTGGAACGTCATGTAGCCTTCCTCCCCTGCCTTGCTGAACGGTGATCGTGCCGTTACCCGGCTGATCGCCAACTGCCATCACTATAGTCCGTCGTTGACGCTGATCGCTACCGTGTAGTGGAGCGTTGCACGCTTCTGCTAATCCAACCCCTGACGTCTCTACCCGACGTCAGTGTAGCTCTCGCGTCGTGTAAGGGTAATTTTCTGAACACTTAGGACCCCCAACCCATGCATGCTAATCAAGATAAAAATCGGTAATTCAATTGGTTGATAAATCACTAACGAAGATAATCTAAACTGGGACTGTAGGTTGGTGGATCCGAGCACATAGGTAGATTGGACTGATTGGACGGTGTATTCAGAACAGCAGATTGCAGGCAAGTGAAATTTGCCAATTTGTGCTTTAGGCCATGTCTTATGCCATTTCCCCGTTTTTAGCTTAAAAGAGACTAGGCGACGAAAGGATACTCGCCTAGACGCAACTTTAAGATCTAGCTTGACAACGAAGCTGGATCTGTCACCCTGCCATGTCATTCATGCATTATTACCTGTCACGTTTAATTTTCATATATGCATGCTCATTACTTTTGATCTGCCATGCCTGTGATGTTTAAATTCCTTATCTGTACGCACATTATTTGTAATCTTGCCATGCCATGCATCATTCCATGCTTGAATGTTTGTTTTCGTAGCACACGCTACTTGTACTTCCTTGTTCAGGCTAGGCACCTACTTTGCAGGCACAACCCTATGTCGAATACACTTCCTGGCTCGTGATCCAGAAGCGGGCTACATGTGTTGGTCAAAAGCCAATGCCCGACTTGTTGAGGCTAGGCACCTGCGTTGCAGGCACAACCCTATGCCAAATACACTTCCTGGCTCGTGATCCAGAAGCGGGCTACATGTGTTGGTCAAAAGCCAATGCCCGACTTGTTGAGGCTAGGCACCTGCATTGCAGGCACAACCCTATGCCAAATACACTTCCTGGCTCGTGATCCAGAAGCGGGCTACATGTGTTGGTCAAAAGCCAATGCCCGATTACACGTGGAGGGGTAGGGTTAAGCGACCACTCAGCGTAGAAGTGTGCCCGTACATCCACTTCAGCTGTAAGGCGTAAACTCTGTGCACGACGTGTTTACGTGAATTGTAAATCCATGTGAATGTTTAGTAGCTTAGCTACCCTTGCCATGTCATACTTGTTGCACTTTCTTACTTGTTGCATTCATAACTTAAACTGCCATGTCATCACATATTTTAGAACTGCTAGGTTGTTTCCATTTTTTTTAGTTTTCTTGCACAAGTCTCTAGTAGACTTGCTGACATGTGCCCCTTTTCTCTTTTGGGTGTCACATGTTAGATTGTGAGCCAGAGTTGGTCGTCGAGGACGAACAGGTTGCAGGTGTTGAGTTCGAGGACATTGGAGACCAGTCCTAGAGCTCCTTCTTGTTATTGTTGGTTTCTACTTAGTCGCTGTTAGGATGTCGGTGCGTAGCACCCCTCTTTTCATGTTGATGTTATGTATTATGCCAGCCATGCTTTAGGCCACTTTTCAGACTCTTGTACTTTCCTTTACCACTTGCCTCTGAATGTTGGAATAATCTGGATGTTATTGGTGGAGTTTATTTCTGCTTTAAATTATTATTAACGTTGTTTCGACTCGTGGTTGCAAGGACCTGCCATTTGAATTTTTTATAGACGCTTATCAGACTGCAGCTTCACAGCTCCACGTCTGAGCAGACCTCCTCACGTCTCGTCTTCCATTTTAGGGAAGCGGGGCGTGACAGGATTGGCCCCCGAGGGAGTGGTCCTCGATCGTATATCCGACTAGCCTACGATTTCTTTTGACATATAGCTGGATTGACCTGCAAGGGAATGGCCCTCCAATCATATAGCTGACCAGCCCGCGAGGTCTTCTGACATCCTCGATGGTACAGCTAGATCGACCTGTGATGGAGTGGCCCTCGATCATATAGTCGATTAGCCCGCGAGGACTTATGAGTTATCCCCGATCGTATATCTAGATCGTCCTGCAAGGGAGCGACCCTTAATCGTATAACCAACCAGCCCACGAAGCCTTCTAACATTCTTTGATCGTATAGCTAGATCAGCCTATGAGGGCATCCCCCTGATCGTGTAACCAACCAGCCGTGAGATCTTCTAACGTATCATGCACACTCCAGAGAAATTGAAATGGGAGAAGTCGTTTATGGTCTTCCCGTTAGTGCTCTATTGGAGATATTGGCTCGGCACGAAAAAATCTTCTCTGAAGTAAATACGACAGAATCGAACTGGAACATAGTATAAGGGTCTGCATGTTTTACTTGTTTTGTACTAATAATACCTCCGCCGATGCTACACATTTCAAGGATGGACAAGCTCTCTCCGTCAGTCTTTCCGTCAGTCGCCTGTTGAGGGAAACATAGCCGACTGGGTGATTTCCAGTCGCCTGTAGATTCTTCTACAGTCGCCTGATATGCACTGCTCAAGTCAACATTTCTATTGACTCAAACTTGAGCTTTACGCACAGTCGTCTGCCGATCAGTTTCCAGTCGCCTGTACATTTACAGTCACCTGGAAATTGGCCAACAGTCGCCTGTCTAACGTAAGTGCAATCTCTACATCTCTCTGTCTTCTCTCCATACTTTACAGTAGTCGACTGATGAAGAATATACAGTCGCCTGACTTTTTGGCATTTGACTGTAGTATTAACATCAGTCGCCTGTGCGAAGAATTGGAGAAAGAGTGCAGCTCTCTGTTTCGATCCATCTCCTGCAGCAGTCGTCTACTGAAGGATTAACAGGCGCCTGTCCTGTTTGTCATCGATTGTATTGACTTCGTCAGTCGACTGTCCTGGCTCAGATTATAGCCGTTGGATATTTTCTAGCCGTTGATTATTTGGCTGTTTCTTTGGGTTTTGGGCTTGATATAGGATTCCTATATATATGAGTGTGATGCCTATGCTTAAACTTCTTGATTGATTCTTGATTACTCTTGATTCTATTGAAAATCTCAAGAGATCTTTAAGCCACTCTCAAGCTCTCTCATTTCCCTCTTTTGAGCATTCATCTTCCTTCATGCATTGAAGTCCAGCTCAAGGGAAATCATCCAAGTGCTCTCAAGCATATTCCAATACTTGGAGATCCTCTTCCTTGCCTTGCATTCATTCATGAGTAAGCATCTCAAGGCATAGGTAAGAGTATTTACTTTACAGGTTGTAATTTGTTTTCCTATTTCTCTTTGTGGGATTAGGTTACTCTCTTTGTGGGAGTTTCTCTCTTTGTGGGAGGTTGTCTCTTTGTGGGACTAGGGAATTCTCTTTGTGGGAATTAACTCTCTTTGTGGGAGTTCGAGTGTCCTAGTGTAGGGCTAACCCTAATTCTCTGAGTGGGAGTTAGTGATTCTCTATGTGGGAGTCTTGATCCTTGTGTAGGATTGGTTGGGTCCTTGTGTAGGGCATAAATCCTCTTTGTGGGGTATCTCCTTAAGAGATTTGTTTTCACTTCTCTGTGTGGGAATATAGTGAATATTGGTGTGGCTGGATGTACCCAAGTTTGGGGAACCAGGGTAAAACTTTGTGTTTGCGTTTGGATTGATTGTGCAATTTAATTCCTCTTGCAATTATAATTCCGCATTTGCAAGTTAAATTTTATTTGGACAATTTTATTGCCATTACATTATTCACCCCCCCTCTAGTGTATGTTATTAGTATTGCAAGGGTTAGACGATCCCTACAGCGTTATATGATGCAGAGACTTTATCAGGTCTTTACATTGAACCCCATTCTTGAGTGGAGTGATGGTTACATCGTTACTACAGCTCTTGACATTCAGCCTCTCTGAATTGAAGCACTTCAGGAAGCTTCTCAGTGTCTCCCCCCCCCCTCTCTATACTATGGTGAATATGTGGTCCGAGCTCTGCTTCCTCCTTCCTGCCATGATTTTTGGTTGACTCCTTGATCGCGCCCGGATATACACCCGAAAAATGACTGTAGTTTTACCGCAAGCGCACGGCGTAGTGGGGAGCGGGTATCAAACTTAAGGAGGACAATTGACAGTATCCTACTTTGATTACCTAGCTATCAAGAGAATAAGAATAGTTTTGATGGTAGTGTCACAATCATCCAATAGCAAATAGGTATCAATATAATAGAAACGTCTAAGGATATGAAATCCCTACTATGGACCGTTTCTCATCCTTGTGAATCATGAATTTCATTGTTGCTAAACTTGAATATAAGTGAACTAGTCGCAACTTAATGTAGAACCAAGCTTACGCTCTCGTGCTATTGCCGGTCTATAGCAACCTAGATTAGGGCCCACTCTCGTGCAAACCCTAACCTAAGACACTAGCATGAGGATCGACATCATCGTCCAATCGCAACTCGAGCCCACTCTCATGCAAACTCGAGCTACGATCTAGGTTATGATAGTTCGTATTCGTCCAATCTCTTGCAAACGAATATTAGTATAGATTTATAATAAAAATCCTAGCTTTGGTCCAATCTCTTGCAAACTAAATCTAGAGAATTTCGATTATAAACCTAAGTCGAATATCTAGGCCTTCCCATCAATTAAGATCCAATCTCTTGCAAATCCCAATCGATGGAAATTCCTAGCTACTCGCAATAAATCAATCAAAACCTAACCTTTCTTCAATCCTAGCAACGATTCTATTCGTTCATCACAATTTAAAAGATCGGGTCCATAGGGTTCATCCCCATGCCCTAGAACGAATAAACTACTCATAAATCATCATGGAAATATCAGAAAAAAAGCAATTGATCATGGCACAATTCATTGCAAAGAAGAGACAATTCATAAAAATAAGATTTTTAGCAAGGAAATACAAACCAAAATCATCGCCTATGATCTCCAGCTGAGATTTAACAAAAGAATAGCCGTCAAAAAACAATAGAAGTCTCTCCTAAAACTAGGAAAAAAACTAGGTTTAAATACAATATAAAATCGTCCAAAAAATCGTGCCAAAACTGCCCATGTGCAGCACAGAATTCGGAATCCTCGTAGCAGTCGGAATGCGTCACTCGGCCGAGTAGGAATGTCACTTGGCCGAATGACAGACCCAATAATAAAACAGAGAAGCTGGGGTTTCAGGGGTCAGTTTCTCTGATTGACTCAGGCGAGTAAGCTTCTCTACTTGGCCGAGTAAGCAATAGTGCTCGGCCGAGTAGGCTTCTCAAAAATTCCAGTATCTTGACCGCTTCTCGGAAGAAAAACCATGTTCTACTCGGGCGAGTGAGGTTTCCCACTCGGCTGAGTAAACTTCTCTTGCTCGGCCGAGGAAACTTCGAAATTTTGCTGGGTGTATCCGTTTCATTCGGCCGAATGCATCTTCTGACTCGGCCGAGTAGAGTCTCTGTTCGGCCGAGTAGGCTGTATTTGGGCTCTTTTCTTCTTCTCCTCCTCACCTCCTCGTCGATTCTATCAGATTTCTTCCTCTTCCGCTCATCCTCTAGCACTGCTAACTCCTCAAATAAGCCGTGGGCAATGCTCCGGAATGTGCGAAAGTCCCTGGATCTCATTTTTGCTCCAGATCGCTCCATATCTCCTGAAATACGACAAAAACAAGAAATACTGAAAAGCAATGCGATATAGTCGAATAATCGTGAAAAACGCAATATGGACAATCGAAATGACATGAAAACATGGATAAAAATGTGTAAAATAAGGAGCGATCAAAATCCCCCAAGCTTACCTCTTACTCGTCCTCGAGGAAGATAAGTAAAAGGCGAACCCGGCGGGTAAAAATAAGGAAAAAGGAAAAAGAAGATAGAAAAGAAAACAAAGAGGGAGGTGCTAGATCATTTCCTCAGGATGTGGGTTTGTTTACTCATATAGCATACTGTGAATAAAAACATGCCAAATATTTTTATCTCGATATCATGATCATATAAGGATGTATTCAATATAGAAACCCAAGAGTAGCAAAACAATATGAAATGTGGAATCATTCTAGAATTAACATCGTCTGAAGCATCTAAAGTAATATACATAATCATAGACCACACACTTTTCAATTGATCGCTTTCTATTTGGAGTATAAGAGGTATCACGCAATATGAAGCAATAAGAATAGAAAGGAGTGGTTTTCATGAGATGCATGCTAAGTTTCATCCTGAAGTTCGTAAAACTTTTAGTAATCTCACCGAGTATAGAAAATTACCTAGCTTAGGTTGTCATGCACAGACAAGTAGCCACTCTCTCATAAATCATTGGATCATCTCCCCCAAGCTTATCTATAAGCGTGGTGGCATCTAATTTAGCAATAAGAACATTCCTCATTTTTGAAGCTCCAAAGAAATAAAAAAAGAGGGAAGAAAGGAGGAAGAATGAAATGGGATCATATATGAACTTCTTTTCTCTTTCCTTTTCTTTTTTTTCAGCAATCAATATATACAATAAGGATCCCAAATCAAAAGATAGAGAGATATACATGAATATTTTTTTCTTTTTGATTTTGGGGGGTAGGAGCATGGATTTTTATAGCGGGGGAATATGCCAATGTAAGATCCGCTAAAGTGAGATTCACCAATGATTTTAAGTATAGAAATAATGATCAAGGTATGTGGAGAAAGAAAAATATGTAACACTCGGTTCACTCTATAGAATGTGCACGATGACTTTCAGCAGAGTAATGTAATCTACTCAGTTAGATCTCAGAAAGTAAACTAGTCCAGTTATATCAACATGGCATACATTCAATCAACCTGAAAGTGAAGCGTACAATTTTCATGCAATAAGAAGTGATATAAGACAACAAAGCAGTACTCCAGATATAGGCAATTAATGCGTGAAGCTTGATGTGTTTTCTATGAAGAGTATACTATATAAATCATCAGACTCAGCTAATGAAAGAATTTCATCCACATTCATATAATCAAAGGTGTAAGTTACTATCTCGAATGCATAGCAAGATATAGCATATGATATCTGAAATAAAAACGATGGCATGACAAGATAATATGGATATGGAGATAAGCTAATACTACGTCATCATCATCACAGAAAATTCATCTCTAGCAAAAAGGGCTAAAGAAAGTAAAGATAAAAGAAAATGAAAACTACTAAACATATGTAGCACACAAAAAGTAAGACAACGTGATGCATGAGAAAAAATGAAAAATTGGGTGAAAATAAATGTAAAATAAAGGAAGGTGGGAAAATAAAAGGAAAAATGAAGAAAATAAAAAGTGCGTGAGACACTCACTCCCCCAAGCTAAATTGCACAGTGTCCTCAATGTGCAAAGTGTGGTACACTGAGAAAAAATGATATGGGTGGGGTGGGTGAGGATGCATGCATGATAAGGATGCAAATAAAAAAAATGATATGGGTATGCAAATGATGTATGCAGAGATGCAAGTGGTGTATGCAGAGATCAAAATGGCGCAATATAAGTGTCCCCAAAAGTACATCCTCTCTCTCAAAATGATATATACAAGTATGAGCAAAATGTGACCAAAAAGTGTGTGGAGGAGGGGTGCAAAATCAGCAGGCAGAAAATATCCAGAATAGCAGCAGCCAAAGTATGAGAGGCATCCAGTGTGTGCTTAAGGGGGTGGTGGAGCACCAGCACTGTCCTGTGGGGGAGGTGGTGGTGGCGGAGGCTGCTGGGTAGAGGTGCAGGTAGTGGTAGGTGGTGGCTGTGACAGACGCGCAAGAATCTGGTTTAGGCCAGCCTGAATACCATGAAGTAAAGCGACATGCCTTTGTATATCGGTGACGGTAGCTGAGAGAACCCAGAAATTCCCTCTGAGCCCACTAACTGCGCCCTCTAGAGCACGGACGTGCTGAACTAGGGTGTCGGGGGGAGGCGGAGTAGAGGGTCGTACTGGTGAGGAATGGGGCTGCCTCGCACGGCTACCGTAAAGGACGGGTGCAACTACCTGGTGGGGCTGAGGTGCTATGCTTACGAAAAGACGCTCTTCCTCTGTGGGAGGCTGAGACGCAGGAATGGTCGAAGAGGAAGGAGCAGTAGCAGAGGCTGAAATGGTGACAGAGGGCGAGGAGGTCAGAGAGGTCGGTGACACAGAAATGGAGACAGACGTCACGCCACTCTCAGAGAAGACATCGGTAGTGGAGACAGTAAGCTCGACGACTGGGGAGGTCGAGAAGTGCGAAGGAAATGACTCCCCAGGGGTTGAGAACAAGAAAGAGGAAATGGTCTCTACTGCGGAGGCAAAAGAGGGCTCGTCGCTCTCAATAATGGTGGTGGGACGCGTGGGGCTCGCAGCAGAAATGGGGTGGATGGATAACGGCACAGAGGTGGAAGTGGTGGTGGTGGACTCAGTAAGGGTACTCCCGACACTGACAGAAGTGTGGACAGAAGTGTCGAGAGGTGCAGACGAAGCAGGCGCAGGCTGAGGTATCACGTGGTCCAGGGGTGGAAGGAGGGGCTCCTGCTGAGAACCCTCGGGCTCTAGCACATACGCGGAAGGGATGAGGACGTCCATCGCTGGAATCCACTCCCCGTCCGCGGATCCAATATGTGTCCGAGCGGGGCTCGGAAGAACCATGTAATCGGTGCCAAAGGGACCGTGCAGCCACACCCAGTGGTGCTGACCATGTGGACGAAGCATCCTCATCCGGGCAATAACATCTATGGAAAGAGAAGTGGGGCCCAGTGGTCTCAGCAAGCCAGCTGGGAGGTCAACTCTGCATAAGGGAGCCTGGAGGATAATCAAACTGCCGCAACATATAGGCGTCAGAGCGCAGACAGAAATAATGATGTGGTCGATGTACCGACTGGCTATATCGATCTCGATGGCAGGGACCAAAACATCGCTATCCCTATCAAAGGCCCTCGATCGTGTCATCGCATAGAGCATGTAGAGCTCTGGCGTCGACAACGTCCCCGGCTCATATCTCTCTAAGAAAGTGGTCGCCATAAGGCGCTGTGCTATGCGGATGCATGGGTGAAGGATAGCGGAGGCCTTGGCCCGACTAGGGTCAAAGACGAGGGGGATCCCGTGATACGTGTCCAAAAAGCGTGTGTGTCAAATGACGACGGTGGGATGTGCGTGGGGCTATAGGCTCGGTCTGGATCCGGGACAGGGGGCCACTGGAAGAATGCTCGGAGCATATCGAGAGTGACCTCGCACTCTCGATCCATCAAGCTAAAGGAGCATCTCCCAGGGGTCTTGGCAATAGAACTAAGGACCTCTAGTGTCGGATGGACGTAGGTGTCGTCGACACAGACAAAAAGTCACGCCACCCCACGTTGTCATACAACTGGAGTAGCCCCTCTAGTACCCCTAGGCACTCAAAGTCGGTAATGTGCATGAACCTAGTGGGTACGATCGAGCGATGGAAGATACGCTCAAATCTAGTGCGCTGCATGTCATCTCTGAACGAAATTCGAAGGGTGTCGAATGCGGGGGCGGGCTGTGTCGGTGGTGGTGGTATAGGAGCGGTAAGAGGCAGAAGTGTGGGTGGTGGCGGGCTAGGTGGAGGGGAGTCCGCTCTAGCAGAAAAGGAGCCAGGCTCACTGGTCCTCTTCTGCTTCGAGGCAGGCGCCCTCGTGCGGAACCTAGTGCGAGGCGGCATATGAGCCGCAGAGAGTGCCTACCCAATAAAAATGTGAAGTGCTAAAAATATGGAACGAGTATCCCTGAGCACGACGCGAGAGCAAGGAATGTGAGTGTGCGAAGAATCGCCTCCTCCGAGAAGCTCCAAGCCGTCCTGAATCTTCCCCAAGCTCCCCCAAGGTAGCCTGAAAAACAAATAATCAAATCAGCAATGGATATCAATATATATTGAAAAAGATAGGGAATGATAGATATATATACGAATTAATTTTGATTCGGGGCTTAACGGGCTTATGGATCGGAGAAATGGAGGAAAATAGGTGAAATGGAGGCGAAACGGTGGCGTGGGAGGGAGCGCCTGCGACCGAAGTCAGCGGCGGAGAGGTGTCGGCGATGGGTGGCGGCGACTCGGCCGGTGGGCCTGGGTGCTCGGGCGAATGGGGTTGGGTTCGGGCGATGAGAGGGGAAGACGAAGCGGCTCGGGTTCGAAATTGGGAAATTTTTTGCATTTTTGGAATTCGAGCCGCGGCTGCTGAATATATAAAGGATGGGTCACTCGGCGGAGTGATGCGTACACTCGGCCGAATGGCACTGTTTTTAAAAATTTTCGAAATATTCCCACAGAAGTTGCAACTCGGGTGAGTAGGTCTTACGACTCGGCCGAGTAGACAAGGGTCATTCGGCCGAGTAGCAAGGCTACTTAGAGCTTATGATGCGCGGGGAGTATCAGATTCACTCGACCGAATGGCAACAGTACTCGGCCGAGTGGCATATAATTACAGTAAATTACAGAGAGTAGTTTTTAGGAACTTCCCTGATCTGTACCCTACTCGACCGAGTAGGGTCTTTGCTCGGCCAAATGACTAAGTCGCTCGACCGAGTGGCCTGCAAATTTCTTCTTTGACCCTCTGTTTTTTCTCTACTTTCTATTTTTCGTCTCCCCGTCAGTTCCTTCCTTCTCCTGAGGCCTGAGCATGTTCCTGGAGCGCTCCTCTCTACCATGGTAATCCTCTATTCAATTGGTTACTCGTTCTCCATCTCCTGTCATAAAAAATAGAGCCCGTTGTCAAGAGTTTTGATCGATTTTTGACTCTAAACACTAAGAAAGATCTAAAACAAAAACTAAAATGAAAAATCCAAATAAAAATAAGATAAAACTGTCGGGTTGCCTCCTGACAAGCGCTCGTTTAAGGTCTTGAGCTCGACCCCTTAAGATATTCGTTTAACGCTCGATATTCGGCGCATGCGAGATGCACGCGTCAAATTTGTCGGGAAGCCCACTTGGATTCAATTGTTGTTGTTCGTAGGCATTCCTCGGCTTCCCCTCATCATGGATGGTAGTGGGGGACGAGTCCCTCAAGCTTGAGCTTTTAACGTTCTTTTTCTTTGTCGCTGATGAAACTTTCTTGTCCGGTGGAGCTTTCTTCAAAATCTTGGCCATGGAGAGCTTGCATAGCTCCCTAATTCTTGCGACATCAGCGTCGTCTTTTGTCATCAACTATAGAATGATCCGGCGGGTCCTCCAACTTTTCTTCATCTCTAGAAGATTGGCCTTCTTCGAGGCCTTCATCGTGAACGGCACCGATAGCATGCGGCATAGCATCATCAATGACCTCATCGAGGAGGTCCATGTAATCGACGTCCTCTTGCCAAGTCATATGCTTCATGGCCTTAGGAATGTGAACCACCACCTCTATGTTTCCGACATTCAAAGATAAGATTCCCTCTCTCACGTCAACTATCACGCCAGCGGTGGCCAAGAAGGGGCATCCAAGTATTAGTGAAGTATCACCCTCCTCCTTGATATTCATAACCACGAAGTCACATATCAAGCAAATTTCTCCCGGTACTTGGAGCGGTATGTTCTCTGCGATCCCCATGGGCCTAGTGACCCGACCATCCGCAAGTTGTATTCTCATATCTGTCGGCTTCAAGTCGGTCCCCGTATTCAATTTCTTAAACATAGTTAGGGGCATTAGGCTCACGCTTGCTCCCAAATCTACTAATGCTTTTTGTAGCGGGACTCCGCTAACCGTGCAAGGGATGCGGAAACTTCTGGGATCTTTAAACTTTGTAGGCTTCTTCTCCTTTCGGGTGAACCATGTACCTTGCTCGGCGAACATTATCTTCTCCTTTCGCTTTTTCCCCGAAATCAAGTCTTTTAGGAAATTGGCGTATGACGGGATCTCTATAATGGCGTCTAAGAAAGGAATATTTAAGCTCACTCCCCGTAAGTACTCAAGGAACTTGGTGAGCTGCTTCTCAATCTTTGCTCTTGCCAACCTTTGTGGGAAGGGTACCGGTGGCATATAGTTGCGCTCCTCACGTGGCTTCATAATTTCAAAATTTTCACCATCTTTTGGCTCTTTCGGGCACTCCTCCTCAATAGCCGGCTCCTTGTCATCCAAAATCTCTTCCCCGGTTCCTTGGTTTGAATCATGGCGGGAGTGGTGTCCTTCCCGCCTCTAGTAGTTACCGCCACCACCGCATTGATGTGGCCGGTATTTCCCCGTGGGTTTGGCTCCGGTTGGGCCAGCAATTGTTGAGTATTTTTGTTGAGCAATGCTTGTTGCTCCGCTAATTGCACCACGACGGTTTTGAGAGTCTTGTTGAGCCGTCAATCTAGCATTTATTTTCTTTTGCTCCGCCATGAATTCTTCCACCCTCACTTCATGATCCGACCTCGGTGGTGCTTGTGGTGGGTTGGGAGCTCTCCACCCTTGATTGTAGCCCGGTGGCCTATATGGCCCCGCTTGTTGCCTAGGCGGGAAGCTTTGTTGTTGAGGCCCTCTCGGTGGATATTGCGGTTATTGAGGAGGCCGAGCTTGAGGTTGTTGCGACGGTGGATTTAAAGCTCCATCATTATTTGCATATGAAAAGCCCGGATGGTTTCTCGTGGCCGGGTTTGCCCAATAACCGGTGTTTCCCGCAACTTATTGGACATGCTCTATAGCTCCTTCTTGTGCTCTCCTCCAACATACATGACATGGGCTTGGTCTTGCCAATCGTCCGTACTTCCTCCCGAAGTAGATGTGGTGGGGGTCCCATACAGATCACTTATCAACTTCTCCAATCTCTCCACGACCTTGTGGAGAGAATCAAACTTCGTAGAAAGCTCCGCTACGGACTTCGCCTCATAAGTACTTGTTGGCTTCAAGTAAGACGTAGAATGTCCTCTCTCGTCGCCCCATTATTGTTTATTAGGTGCCATCTCCTCGAGTAGGGCCATAGCATCATCCGATGTCTTAGATAGAATGGCTCCATTAGCGATTGCATCGATGATTTGCTTGGTTCCCGATTGCAATCCATTGTAAAAGCTATGTACAAGCTCCCATGCTTCAATACTATGATGGGAGCATTGGTGTTGGAGATCTTTAAAGCACTGCCATACCTCAAATAGGGTTTCCTGAGGTCCTTGCTTGAAGGACATAAGCGCACTCCTTATCTTGATGGTCTTGGATGGTGGGTAGAAATTATTGACAAATGCGCTCGCCAACTCAT
This sequence comes from Scilla litardierei, assembly GCA_030789695.1. Classification (NCBI taxonomy): domain Eukaryota; kingdom Viridiplantae; phylum Streptophyta; class Magnoliopsida; order Asparagales; family Asparagaceae; genus Scilla; species Scilla litardierei. The sequence goes on along the minus strand of CM061139.1, from coordinate 92,741,893 downwards.
TCGATGTAGTAAAGATCCTCTCCGCTTGCGTCCTCGACCAATATAATGCTTTGTCCTGAAGGGTGAATGGGAAGAGGCGCAGTCGGATAGCATCGGCCGGTACATCGGGCATCTGAAAAGTAGCACACTTGGACAAGAACATCTGTAGGTGGTAGTGTGGATTCTCATGGGAGTTCCTATGAAATGGGTCTTGTTGCATCAGAACCACGAGTCCCGTCTTGAGCTCGAAGTTCTTATCCACCGCCAACTCCAGCATCACAATAGACGAGATAGTAGAAGTAGTCTTAGGCCGTAGCCTATCTCTGATAGAAACAAGCCTAGCCATGCGTGCCGCTAACTCCTCTGGTGTCTCTTGCCAGTTCATATGACCTTCCTCTATATATAGTCTCCTCTCGGCTCCAAGCCTCCTTGTTGTACGCTCGATCTCCGGATCAAATAATATATCTTCTTGATGCACCTTTGATCTCGTGTACACGCACAGAAAAATAGAGTCTCGATGGAATCGTTAGCACAATAGAGGAATAAAAAGATAAAAATAATCAAAATAAAAAGAAATAACTAATTAAAGAAAATAAAATACTGTCGCCTCCCTGGCAATGGCGCCAAAAACTTCATCGCGCCCGGATATACACCCGAAAAACGATTGTAGTTTTACCGCAAGCGTACGACGTAGTGGCGAGCGGGTATCGAACTCAGGGAGGACAATTGACAGTATCCTACTTTGATTACCTAGCTATCAAGAGAATAAGAATAGTTTTGATGGTAGTATCACAATCATTCAATAGCTAATAGATATCAATATAATAGAAGCGTCTAGGGATAGGAAATCCCCACTACAGACCGTTTCTCATCCTTGTGAATCATGAATTTCAATGTTGCTAAACTTGAATATATGTGAACTAGTCGCAACTTAATGTAGAAGCAAGCTCACGCTCTCGCGCTATTGCTGGTCTATAGCAACCTAGATTAGGGCCCACTCTCGTGCAAATCCTAACCTAAGACACTAGCATGAGGATCGACATCATCATCCAATCGCAGCTCGAGCCCACTCTCGTACTAACTCGAGCTACGATCTAGGTTATGATAGTTTGTATTCCTCCAATCTCTTGCAAACGAATATTAGTATAGATTTATAATAAAAATCATAGCTTTGGTCCAATCTCTTGCAAACCAAATCTAGAGAATTTCGATTATAAACATAAGTCGAATATCTAGGCCATCCCATCAATTGATATCCAATCTCTTGCAAATCCCAATCGATGGAAATTCGTAGCCACTCGCAATAAATCAATCAAAACCTAACCTTTCTTCAATCCAAGCAACAATTCTATTCGTTCATCACAATTCAAAAGATCGGGTCCATAGGGTTCATCCACATGCCCTAGAACGAATAAACTACTCACAAATCATCATGGAAATCTCAGAATAATAGCAATTGATCATGGCACAATTCATTGCAAAGAAGAGACAATTCATAAAAATAAGATTTTTAGCAAGAAAATACAAACCAAAATCGTCGTCTATGATCTCCAGCTGAGATTTCACAAAAGAATAGCCGTCAAAAAAATAGAAGTCTATACTAAAACTAGGGAAAAAATAGGTTTAAATACAATCTAAAATCGCCTAAAAAATCGTGCCAAAACTACCCCTGTGCAGCCCAGAATTCGCAATCCTCGCAGCAATCGGAATGCATCACTCGGCCGAGTGACAGACCCAATAATAAAACAGAGAATCTGGGGGTTTTGGGGGTCTGTTTCTCTGACTGACTCAGGCGAGTAAGCTTCGCTACTCGGCCGAGTAAGCAATAGTGCTTGGCCGAGTAGGCTTCTCAAAAATTCCAGTATCTTGGCCGCTTCTCGGAAGAAAAACCCTGTTCTACTCGGGCGAGTGAGCTTTCCCACTCGGCCTAGTAGACTTCTCTTGCTCGACCGAGGAAACTTTGAAATTTTGCTGTGCGTATCCGTTTCACTCGGCCGAATGCAGCTTCTGACTCGGCCAAGTAGAGTCTCTGTTCGGCCGAGTAGGCTGTATCTGGGCTCTTTTCTTCTCCTCCTCGCCTCCTCGTCGATTCTATCAAATTTCCCCCTCTTCCGCTCATCCTCTAGCGCTGTTAACTCCTCAAATACGCCCTGGGCAATGCTCTGGAATGCGCGAAAGTCCCTTAATCTCATTTTTGCTCCAGATTGCTCCATATCTCCTGAAATACTACAAAAACAAGAAATAGTGAAAAGCAACGCGATATCGTCGAATAATCATGGAAAACACAATATGGGCGATCGAAATGACATGAAAACATGCAGAAAAAAGATGTAAATAAGGAGCGATCACTCCTATGAAACTTCTCCCTCTGCACTTTAACCTTTGATCACCACACGAGCACGAAGGTGTTTTAGGCATAGTTATGAGATTAATTAAACATCAATTAATTATTTTTAATGTCTTAATGTGATCATATGTCTTGGTTCTTTATCTTTAAATTTCGTATGACATGGATTTCTTTGGTGCTCTTTTGATGATAAGGAAAGGATGAGAAATTTAGTGGAAAGTGGAAACGATTTGACGGATGAAGTGAGCAATATCGATAGGAGAAGCAATTTGCATATGTTTTAATCTTGTTGACATGCATCATCATAGAACCTTTTCCAAACACGTAATATGATGACATGTTTTTTTAGCATATTGATCAAATCTTAATTGTGGTTTGTCAACATCAAAAGGGGACACTATTTGATACAACGATAATGGATACAATGATCAATGAGTTCCGGTTTGATGATAACAAACCTTCATGAATATTTTTGATGTGTTTGCTAAGTGTATTCAGGAACAAATAAACAAGAAAAAAAGGTTGGCTAAGTCAAGAAAGCATTAAGTGGCTGAGTTGTCTTCCACAACCCCAAGTCAAAAATTTGAAGGCCACATTAATATTTATGTGCATCAAATTTCTTTGGTTGGCTGATTCTTTTTTAATGCAAGCATTCATTAAATTAAATAGAAATCATTCATTAAAAAAGTAACTTGAGAGATAATGGCATCAAGTAATTAAAGGAGGAGCAAAAAAGGGGGGGGCAAAGATGTAATTTCCCATCAACCATGTTTAGGTCGGCTATGCTATTATTTTTTAGTGTAATTTTGTAAATAAAATACCTAAAACTAGGTCAGTCACCCATCATTATATAACGGGCTTTATGCACAAGGGGGCACCCAAGCAAAGCAACAGAGCCGAAAAAATTGATCTACCAAAAATTCTGTGTGGCAAAAGGAAGCCAGAGGAAAAACCTAAGCAACTTTGAGTATTTATCCTCCACCTTTCAAGTAGCAAGTGCACTCAAGATTTAATTGGGCACAAAAAGGAAGAAGAGAGAAAGTTGTGTCCTCTCCCTCGTAAAGACCAAGCTGATGCATGACTGCTCCGATTGTCTAACAGCGCATCAACTTCAACTAAGCAGCACAAGACACCTAACGCATCCATGCACGGAAAACTAAGCCCGTAATTCCCAAGAGCCAAATTTGTCTGCTTTGCGTACAGACCACTTTCAGACATATTTGCGCAGTCAACTTTGGAGACCAATATCTTTTGATTCAGGCATCGGATTGAGACAACATTTGCTCCAGCGTGAAGCTAACGACGAGAATATTGACATGAACTACTCATTCATCACAAACGGAGCATTTAAACTCTTTTCACTCTTTTTATTTGTGATTGAATCATTTTTGATCCTCTGTATTTCGTACTTTCATTTTTGGGGTTCTTTTGGGGTCTTAACTTATTGGGGCAAGTCAAGAGAGAATATTTTCTAGAATATTAGTGTTCCACACTTTGGTAAGTGACATACAGACTTGGTGAGCTGAGTCTTAGGGCATGAAGGTCCGTCTGTTGTGTATCTTGACATTATTATTCTAGTGAATATTTTAGGACTGGAATATGTCATTGGGGTGACCGAACCAAGGTAATATCATGTGCACTCTATGTTGGCTTCTGTGATATTTTTTTCTACATGTATTTGCTCTGTGATTGTTTGACTGAGTATGCTGTTATTTTTATATTCGTGAAAATTGTTTATAAGCCTATTCATCCCAGGCTTAGATCACGATCTAGCAGTGTTCCCATGATATAGGGCTCTAAATTCAAAATGTTTGTTATTGTTGTCTTCCTAATTCGACCTATGGGCCGAGACCCATATGAGAACGATATAAACAAAATAAGCTCTAAGGACCAAGTTAAAATTCTACTTCTACCTGGTTGGATAGACTTGCCTCTTTCAATGTTTAAATTGGTGCCAAGTTAACTTAAGGTGAAGAGAAATAGAAGTGACTCATGAATTTAACCTTTCATCTTAGCTAGGCACCAAAACAAGACCACTAGGTAAACTTGAGTTTTCGCATTAGGCCTTGGTAAGTCATGCTTAATAAAAATAAATGAGTTTGGCTTGATCAGTGCTTGCATTATTAGAATTCCTTTTTTCCAAACTCAAGTAAAAGTTGATACAAACAAGGAGGGAATAGAGAAACAAAATAACACACGAAAGGGATGAAATAATATTACATTCGTAGATGTTATGTATGAATGGATTTGATCGTGATTGTTTGGGCTTCAGGTGTAGTCTCCATATCTCATTGGTTACTTCTAAACTCTATTGGCACTTAGTTGTTTATACTTGAGATGGAGCATGCATATCTCGCCATCTTTGCACATGTTGTTGTGTTTTGGTGTTAGATGTGATTTGATTGGTCACATAATGGTGTAACTCTATTCATATAAGATGTTCATGTTTCGTTGAGCTTTGGCTTTAGGTACGTAGTTCTATTGATACAATATTTACTTTAGTTAGGTTTGAGCGAATACAAATCAAGGTGGATATTTGTTAGGGTTTGTGTTTTGCATCATTTCAAGCAATTAAAGTGGTGGAATGGTAAAGTAATTAGCGATTTGGTCTAGTCACACATCATTTAAAATAAAAGATGGTTATATGATTAATATGATATAACTTATGACTCAAAAGTGTTGAGTATTGGTGTTTCATACCAATGTTATTTTGATGATGATCACAACATTATGTTATTGCTAATGACTCTCTTGTTTTAGTCTCTTAGTTACATTTCAAGAATATCATTTTCGGAGACTAAACACTTGGTGCAAGGATGGACATCAAGTGGAGAAGGGCGAAAGCTTGGACTCAAAGGGTGCCAAAGCTTGGAGATGATGGGGAGCATCAAGGCATAAAGATTGAAGTCATAGAATCTAAGGAAAGCAATGTGATCCATGTAATATTTCCTTTATTGCTTTCTCTCTCATTTGAGTCTAGGTTAATGTAATACCTTGATAGATGGCCTACTCATACATGCACATGCATTTAACCATCTTAGTGAGCCTTAGTCTTATCATAGAATCCAACTCAATAGGCCCATCATGATCAAAGACTCATTTGGAGTCTCTGGTTCTCCTTCAGTAGCCTGCTGAAGGATTCACAGTCGACGGTACGATTTCCAGTCGCCGGTCGAGCCTTCTACAGTCGACTGTGTTGCATTGCTCAAGTCAACATTTCTATTGAATCTACTTGAGCTTTTCGCATCAGTCGACTGATGATCAATTTACATCCGCCTGTATATTTACAGTCGCATGTGGAATGGTCAACAGCCGTCTGAAAGGCGTACGTGCAAATACTGCCTCTTTCTGTTTTTCTTCATCTCCTGCAACAGTCGACTGATTAAGGTTTTACAGTCATCTGTCTATTTTACAGTCGACTGTATTACTGTCATTAGTCGCATGTATGCTTATTGGGAGAAAGAGTGCAACTCTCTGTTTTATTCCATCCTCTACAGTAGTCGCCTGCTGAAGGTTTTACAGGCGCCTATCCTGTTCACAGTCGACTGTATCGTCTTCATCAGTCGACTGTCGAGGCTCAGATTATAGCCGTTGGATATTTTCTAGCGTTGGACAGTCGACGTTCATTTGTTCATCAGTCGACTGTCAGTGACGTTTCTGCCCAGAAACTAGTCGTTGCAGCTTTTTGTTTTTACCTGTTTCCTCGGATTTTGAGGGTTGTTATAGGGCTCCTACATATATGAGAGGGCTGTGTTCATAGGAACCTTCTTGATACTATTTCAAATCATTAGAGATTGATTAAGCCACTCTCAAACTCTCTCATTTCCCTTCTGGAGCTCTCAATCCTCTTCATGCATTGAAGTCTAGCTCAAGAGAAATCATCAAGTGCTTTCAAGCAAATCTCAACACTTGGAGATCCTCTTTCATGCCTTGCATTCATCTATGAGTAAGCATCTCAAAGCATAGGTAAGAGTATTTATTTTACATGGTGTTTTCTTGTAACACTAATTCTCTTTGTGGGAATTAGTCTCTCTCTCTTTGTGGGAGAATTTCTCTTAGTTGGAATATGATACTCTCTTCGTGGGAATAAATCTCTTTGTGGGAGTAACTCTCTTTGTGTGAGTTTGGTGTCCTAGTGTAGGGCTAACCCTAATTCTTTGAGTGGGAGTTAGTAATTCTATAGGTGGGAGTTTAACCCCTGTGTAGGGTTAGTTGGGTCCTTGTGTAGGGCAATATCTTCTTGGTGAGGTATCTCTTTGTGGGATTTGTATTCACTTCTCTTTGTGTGATTATAGTGAATATTGGTGTGGCTGGACGTACCCAAGTTTGGGGAACCAGTGTATGTTCTTGTATTTGAGTTTGGATTGATTGTGTCAATAATTTCCTCTTGCATTTATTATTCTGCATTTGCAAGTTTAATTTTAATTGGATAATTTATTGCCATTACACTATTCACCCCCCTCTAGTGTGTTGTTGTTAGTATTGCAAGGGTAAGGCGCTCCTTACAATTGGTATCAGAGCGAGGTTATAGCATACTACAATGATGACATTCAACGCTACATCCGCGTCGCATGAAGAAGGTCATTCTAGCGTTCGAACCCCGCTCTTCAACGGAACCAACTCCCCATGTTGGAAGATCAGAATGATGATCTATATGGAGGGTCAAGACCTATGGGACATCACGGAGGTGCCATTTGAGAAGCCCACTACTTCTGCAGCTTCAAGGACAAAGGCGGAGAAGGACTCGATCAAATTTAATTCGAGGGCTATGAATGCATTCCATTGCGCCCTCTCTACAAATGAGTTCAACCGCATCTCCATGTGCAAAACGGCCAACGAAATTTGGCATACTTTGGAGATATGTCATGAAGAGACTACAAAGGTAAAGAAATCTATACAAAATATGTTTAGATCTAACTATGAAATGTTTAAGACGCAGGAAGGAGAAAGCATTTCAGAGATGTTCACAAGGTTCACAGATATCATGAACGCTTTGGAGGGACTTGGGAAGATGATTTCCCAAGAGGATCGTGTAGAGATAATCCTTGATTTTCTTACATCTCATTGGGAGTCAAAGGCCAACGGACTTTTGGAGTCATATGACATGTCCAAATACACCGTTAAGGAGTGCATCGAAAATCTCATGGCATATGAAGTGAAGCTTCAACACAAGAATGAGATTCAACCATCGAAGCCCGAGAAGCCGGAGAAGCAAAAGGGGATTGCATTCCATGCCAAGGAGGACCCAATCAAATGGAGGAAGAAATTCCATCGAGAAGCTCCTAGTGAAGAAGAAGAGCTAGAAGAAGCGAGTGGAGAAGAAATTGAGGATCTTGCCGAGAAATTCAAGGCATTCCTCAAATGCAAGCAAGGTAAATCTTTGTCAAAGTTTGCCTCCAATTCTAACAAGGTTCCTACTTGTTACACTTGCAGTGGAAAAGGTCACCTATCCACCGAATGCCCCTCCAAACCCAACAAAGAGACTTACAAGGGTAAATGGAAGAATCATTGGAAAGGGAAGTCCAAGTCCAAAAACCACAAGAAGGGGCTTGTCGGGACATTTGATGATTTGAGTGAGGATCATCGAGTAACGAAGAAGAGGATGACAAGGAGGAAGCTCACGCTTGCTTTGTGGCAATTGATGTTCCTACACCAATCCCCTCTGGCTCAAATGAAGAAGACTTAGAAGCTTGGCTAAACACATATGAGGAATCGTGTCTCATGGTAATCGGGGAGAAGTCGTCATCAAGCTCTAGCGAGGAAGAAGACGATGATGAGATTGAGGAGAAGATCTCATACGAGGAGCTTGAATATCGTTTCGATATGGTCTCCGAAAAGGCTAGTAAATGCATCAACTCTTACAATAGATTAAAAACAAAATATAAGATTGCTAAGAATAGAGGCATGAAATAGAAATTACTAGTGTAATTCATGATGAAATGCATGATTGTGACATTAGTGAGAGAGACACACTTCTCTCTCAAGTTAAGAAATTGAGTATGTCTAATGATAATCTTGTTACTCAAAACCTTAGCTTAGAAACTCGCATTCAACAACTTACGTTGAAATGTGAAGAAGAATCCCGTAAGCTCAAAAGCTATGTGTATTCTAAGGATTCACTCCACGATTTGCTTGAAAAACAACATTCGGCAAATCATAGAGGAGGCTTGGTATATATTCAAAATGTGGTACCCAAACCCACCTCTAATTCCTCTTATGGTGCTAATATAAGAAATATTGCTATAGCACCTAAGAAGAATTACCATGCTTTCTTGTATAACAATAACACCAACAAGAAGCATGTAAATCACAAGGTAATGAGGAAGAATGAAAACTCTACATTTTTTGCTAAGAAGCAAAATCCTCATTCTATGCACGCCAAGAAATTCGTTTCTACACTTAAGCATGTCACATCCACCCCTCTTGCAAAGGCAAAACCCCTGCCTATGAAATTCTTGAGTTTATGGATTCCCACTAAGGTTAGTGTGCAAGAGAGGGATAGTTACATCAACTCTCTAGTTAGGGATGTGATCACCTCATGTGATTACATTAGGAAATCAAACTCCTCTTGGGTTTGGTTTCCTCATGTTTAGGTTCCTCACACTTATGCATATTGCATGGGTATTGTGCTTGAATGTTTATTTTTAGCATACACATTGTTTGTGCGTGTTTCATGTTTTTGAAAATATTTTCAAACTTATTTTTCATGAAAATGGGGACCTTGGGGAAGACATTGTCGTGCATGCATGTGTTGATCCATATGTATGACAATGGGGGAGTTATTATATCTAATATGTTTAGAATATTTTAAAACATATTTTGACTCTCATTTCGGGGTGTGTTTGATATCATTGTTTACAATTAGTTATTTTTGGTCTCAAACTAAAAACCCCTTAGATATTGCATACATATTTCATGTTATATTTCTTTTTGGCAATGTCATTATGTGTATCATTGAAGCTTGTTTTTCTCCATATCTATTTCTTTGATGCACTTTAGACCCATGGATCCAATAAATGTATATCAATTAGTAAAGAGGATTATTCCAAGATTCATTGTCTACAATTGGTATTACCTCAACTGTTAGAGATTGTTTATCTTCTACTTTACAATTGGTATTAGATCCTAGAAGTCAAAATTTGACCTTTTCTATGATCTAGGGGGAGCATGGGATAGTGATTGTTACCCACTAAATTTTACAATTTGGTATCATACATTTCTTTACTCTTGTATATTGTCACATCTTTGGTTAAGATGACAAATGGTGATATTTATGATGTTCACCTTTTTGACGATGTCAAGGGGGAGAGATATATGCATTATGTAAACCTTGCATTTCATACATATGCATATGGGGGGAGAGATATTTCTATGGGGAGAGATATACGGGATTGTATAAACCATTCATGTTTGCATGATATTTACTATTGCAGTTGGTTTATGTAATCCATGCAATCCATGCCTATTATATGTCACCATGATATCTCATTATCTCATTTGGTATAATGAGTATTTATTATTGTGTATCTCATTTTTCAATTGGTGAATATAAGTAGGGGAAGCTCATTAGCATTGTGCTTTATTTCTTTATGTTTTACATAATGTGTGTCATCATCAAAAAGTGGGAGATTGTTGAGTATTGGTGTTTCATACCAATGTTATTTTGATGATGATCACAACAATATGTTGTTTCTAATGACTCTCTTGTTTTCTTCTCTTAGTTACTTTTCAAGAGTATCATTTTTGGAGACTAAACACTTGGTGCAAGGATGGACATCAAGTGGAGAAGGGCCAAAGCTTGGACTCAATGGGTGCCAAAGCTTGGAGATGATGGGGAGCATCAAGGCATAAAGATTGAAGCCATAGACTCTAAGGAAAGCAATGTAATCCATGTAATATTTCCTTTATTGCTTTCTCTCTCATTTGAGTCTAGGTTAATGTAATGCCTTGATAGATGGTCTACTCATACATGCACATGCATTTAACCATCTTAGTGAGCCTTAGGATTATCATAGAATCCAACCCAATAGGCTCATCATGACCAAAGACTCATTTGGAGTCTCTGGTTCTCCTTCAGTCGCCTGCTGAAGGATTCACAATCGTCTGGGTGATTTCCAGTCGCCTGTCGAGCCTTCTACAGTCGACTATGATGTACTGCTTAAGTCAACATTTCTATTGACTCAACATGAGCTTTTCACATCAGTCGACTGATGATCAATTTACAGTCGCCTGTGGAATGGTCAACAGTCGTCTGAAAGGTATAAGTGCAAATACTGCCTCTTTCTGTTTTTCTCCATCTCCAGAAGCAGTCGACTGATTAAGGTTTTACAGTCTCCTGTCTATTTTACAGTCGATTGTATTCTTGTCATCAGTCGCCTTTATGCTTATTGGGAGAAAGAGTGCAACTCTCTGTTTTATTCCATCCCCAACAGCAGTCGCCTGCTGAAGGTTTTACAAGCGCCTGTCCTGTTCACAGTCGACTGTATCATCTTCATCAGTCGACTGTCGAGGCTCAGATTATAGACATTGGATATTTTCTAGCCGTTGGACAGTCGATTGTCATTTGTTCATCAGTCGACTGTCAGTGACGTTTCTGCCCAGAAACTAGCTGTTGCAGCTTTTTGTTTTTAGCTGTTTCCTTGGGTTTTGAGGGTTGTTATAGGGATCCTATATATATGAGAGGGCTGTGTTCATAGGAACCTTCTTGATACTATTGCAAATCATTAGAGATTGATTAAGCCACTCTCAAACTCTCTCATTTCCCTTATTGAGCTCTCATTCCTCTTCATGTATTAAAGTCTAACTCAAGGGAAATCATCCAAGTGCTTTCAAGCAAATCTCAAAATATGGAGATCCTCTTCCATGTCTTGCATTCATCTAGAGTAAGCATCTCAATGCATAGATACGAGTATTTATTTTACTTGGTGTTTTCTTGTAACACTAATTCTCTTTGTGGGAATTAGTCTTTCTCTCTTTGTGGGAGAATTTCTCTTAGTGGGAATATGATACTCTCTTTGTGGGAATAACTCTCTTTTTGGGAGTTTGGTGTCCTAATGTAGGGCTAACCCTAATTCTCTAAGTGGGAGTTAGTAATTCTATAGGTGGGAGTTTGACCCCTATGTAGGGTTGGTTGGGTCCTTGTGAAGGGCAAAATAATCTTGGTGAGGTAGCAGTGTTCCCATGATATAGGGCTCTAAATTCAAAATGTTTGTTATTGTTGTCTTCCTAATTCGACCTATGGGCCGAGACCCATATGAGAACGATATAAACAAAATAAGCTCTAAGGACCAAGTTAAAATTCTACTTCTACCTGGTTGGATAGACTTGCCTCTTTCAATGTTTAAATTGGTGCCAAGTTAACTTAAGGTGAGGAGAAATAGAAGTGACTCATGAATTTAACCTTTCATCTTAGCTAGGCACCAAAACAAGACCACTAGGTAAACTTGAGTTTTCGCATTAGGCCTTGGTAAGTCATGCTTAATAAAAATAAATGAGTTTGGCTTGATCAGTGCTTGCATTATTAGAATTCCTTTTTTGCAAACTCAAGTAAAAGTTGATACAAACAAGGAGGGAATAGAGAAACAAAATAACACACGAAAGGGATGAAATAATATTACATTTGTAGATGTTATGTATGAATGGATTTGATCGTGATTGTTTGGGCTTCAGGTGTAGTCTCCATATCTCATTGGTTACTTCTAAACTCTATTGGCACTTAGTTGTTTATACTTGAGATGGAGCATGCATATCTCGCCATCTTTGCACATGTTGTTGTGTTTTGGTGTTAGATGTGATTTGATTGGTCACATAATGGTGTAACTCTATTCATATAAGATGTTCATGTTTCGTTGAGCTTTGGCTTTAGGTACGTAGTTCTATTGATACAATATTTACTTTAGTTAGGTTTGAGAGAATACAAATCAAGGTGGATATTTGTTAGGGTTTGTGTTTTGCATCATTTCAAGCAATTAAAGTGGTGGAATGGTAAAGTAATTAGCGATTTGGTCTAGTCACACATCATTTAAAATAAAAGATGGTTATATGATTAATATGATATAACTTATGACTCAAAAGTGTTGAGTATTGGTGTTTCATACCAATGTTATTTTAATGATGATCACAACATTATGTTATTGCTAATGACTCTCTTGTTTTAATCTCTTAGTTACTTTTCAAGAATATCATTTTCGGAGACTAAACACTTGGTGCAAGGATGGACATCAAGTGGAGAAGGGCGAAAGCTTGGACTCAAAGGGTGCCAAAGCTTGGAGATGATGGGGAGCATCAAGGCATAAAGATTGAAGTCATAGAATCTAAGGAAAGCAATGTGATCCATGTAATATTTCCTTTATTGCTTTCTCTCTCATTTGAGTCTAGGTTAATGTAATACCTTGATAGATGGCCTACTCATACATGCACATGCATTTAACCATCTTAGTGAGCCTTAGTATTATCATAGAATCCAACTCAATAGGCTCATCATGATCAAAGACTCATTTGGAGTCTCTGGTTCTCCTTCAGTAGCCTGCTGAAGGATTCACAGTCGACGGTACGATTTCCAGTCGTCGGTCGAGCCTTTTACAGTCGACTGTGTTGCATTGCTCAAGTCAACATTTCTATTGAATCTACTTGAGCTTTTCGCATCAGTCGACTGATGATCAATTTACATCCGCCTGTATATTTACAGTCGCATGTGGAATGGTCAACAGTCGTCTAAAAGGCGTACGTGCAAATACTGCCTCTTTCTGTTTTTCTTCATCTCCTGCAACAGTCGACTGATTAAGGTTTTACAGTCATCTATCTATTTTACAGTCGACTGTATTACTGTCATTAGTCGCATGTATGCTTATTGGGAGAAAGAGTGCAACTCTCTGTTTTATTCCATCCTCTACAGTAGTCGCCTGCTGAAGGTTTTACAGGCGCCTATCCTGTTCACAGTCGACTGTATCGTCTTCATCAGTCGACTGTCGAGGCTCAGATTATAGCCGTTGGATATTTTCTAGCGTTGGACAATCGACGTTCATTTGTTCATCAGTCGACTGTCAGTGACGTTTCTGCCCAGAAACTAGTCGTTGCAGCTTTTTGTTTTTACCTGTTTCCTCGGATTTTGAGGGTTGTTATAGGGCTCCTATATATATGAGAGGACTGTGTTCATAGGAACCTTCTTGATACTATTTCAAATCATTAGAGATTGATTAAGCCACTCTCAAACTCTCTCATTTCCCTTCTTGAGCTCTCATTCCTCTTCATGCATTGAAGTCTAGCTCAAGAGAAATCATCAAGTGCTTTCAAGCAAATCTCAACACTTGGAGATCCTCTTTCATGCCTTGCATTCATATATGAGTAAGCATCTCAAAGCATAGGTAAGAGTATTTATTTTACATGGTGTTTTCTTGTAACACTAATTCTCTTTGTGGGAATTAGTCTTTCTCTCTTTGTGGGAGAATTTCTCTTAGTGGGAATATGATACTCTCTTCGTGGGAATAACTCTCTTTGTGGGAGTAACTCTCTTTGTGGGAGTTTGGTGTCCTAGTGTAGGGCTAACCCTAATTCTTTGAGTGGGAGTTAGTAATTCTATAGGTGGGAGTTTAACCCCTGTGTAGGGTTAGTTTGGTCCTTGTGTAGGGCAATATCTTCTTGGTGAGGTATCTCTTTGTGGGATTTGTATTCACTTCTCTTTGTGTGATTATAGTGAATATTGGTGTGGCTGGACGTACCCAAGTTTGGGGAACCAGTGTATGTTCTTGTATTTGAGTTTGGATTGATTGTGTCAATAATTTCCTCTTGCATTTATTATTCTGCATTTGCAAGTTTAATTTTAATTGGATAATTTATTGCCATTACACTATTCACCCCCCTCTAGTGTGTTGTTGTTAGTATTGCAAGGGTAAGGCGATCCTTACAATTAGTATCAGAGCGAGGTTATAGCATACTACAATGATGACATTCAACGCTACATCCGCGTCGCATGAAGAAGGTCATTCTAGCGTTCGAACCCCGCTCTTCAACGGAACCAACTCCCCATGTTGGAAGATCAGGATGATGATCTATATGGAGGGTCAAGACCTATGGGACATCACGGAGGTGCCATTTGAGAAGCCCACTACTTCTGCGGCTTCAAGGACAAAGGCGGAGAAGGACTCGATCAAATTTAATTCGAGGGCTATGAATGCATTCCATTGCGCCCTCTCTACAAATGAGTTCAACCGCATCTCCATGTGCAAAACGGCCAACGAAATTTGGCATACTTTGGAGATATGTCATGAAGAGACTACAAAGGTAAAGAAATCTATACAAAATATGTTTAGATCTAACTATGAAATGTTTAAGACGCAGGAAGGAGAAAGCATTTCAGAGATGTTCACAAGGTTCACAGATATCATGAACGCTTTGGAGGGACTTGGGAAGATGATTTCCCAAGAGGATCGTGTAGAGATAATCCTTGATTTTCTTACATCTCATTGGGAGTCAAAGGCCAACGGACTTTTGGAGTCATATGACATGTCCAAATACACCGTTAAGGAGTGCATCGAAAATCTCATGGCATATGAAGTGAAGCTTCAACACAAGAATGAGATTCAACCATCGAAGCCCGAGAAGCCGGAGAAGCAAAAGGGGATTGCATTCCATGCCAAGGAGGACCCAATCAAATGGAGGAAGAAATTCCATCGAGAAGCTCCTAGTGAAGAAGAAGAGCTAGAAGAAGCGAGTGGAGAAGAAATTGAGGATCTTGCCGAGAAATTCAAGGCATTCCTCAAATGCAAGCAAGGTAAATCTTTGTCAAAGTTTGCCTCCAATTCTAACAAGGTTCCTACTTGTTACACTTGCAGTGGAAAAGGTCACCTATCCACCGAATGCCCCTCCAAACCAAACAAAGAGACTTACAAGGGTAAATGGAAGAATCATTGGAAAGGGAAGTCCAAGTCCAAAAACCACAAGAAGGGGCTTGTCGGGACATTTGAGGATTTGAGTGAGGATCATCGAGTAACGAAGAAGAGGATGACAAGGAGGAAGCTCACGCTTGCTTTGTGGCAATTGATGTTCCTACACCAATCCCCTCTGGCTCAAATGAAGAAGACTTAGAAGCTTGGCTAAACACATATGAGGAATCGTGTCTCATGGCAATCGGGGAGAAGTCGTCATCAAGCTCTAGCGAGGAAGAAGACGATGATGAGATTGAGGAGAAGATCTCATACGAGGAGCTTGAATATCGTTTCGATATGGTCTCCGAAAAGGCTAGTAAATGCATCAACTCTTACAATAGATTAAAAACAAAATATAAGATTTCTAAGAATAGAGGCATGAAATAGAAATTACTAGTGTAATTCATGATGAAATGCATGATTGTGACATTAGTGAGAGAGACACACTTCTCTCTCAAGTTAAGAAATTGAGTATGTCTAATGATAATCTTGTTACTCAAAACCTTAGCTTAGAAACTCGCATTCAACAACTTACGTTGAAATGTGAAGAAGAATCCCGTAAGCTCAAAAGCTATGTGTATTCTAGGGATTCACTCCACGATTTGCTTGAAAAACAACATCCGGCAAATCATAGAGGAGGCTTGGTATATATTCAAAATGTGGTACCCAAACCCACCTCTAATTCCTCTTATGGTGCTAATATAAGAAATATTGCTAAAGCACCTAAGAAGAATTACCATGCTTTCTTGTATAACAATAACACCAACAAGAAGCATGTAAATCACAAGGTAATGAGGAAGAATGAAAACTCTACATTTTTTGCTAAGAAGCAAAATCCTCATTCTATGCACGCCAAGAAATTCGTTTCTACACTTAAGCATGTCACATCCACCCCTCTTGCAAAGGCAAAACCCCTGCCTATGAAATTCTTGAGTTTATGGATTCCCACTAAGGTTAGTGTGCAAGAGAGGGATAGTTACATCAACTCTCTAGTTAGGGATGTGATCACCTCATGTGATTACATTAGGAAATCAAACTCCTCTTGGGTTTGGTTTCCTCATGTTTAGGTTCCTCACACTTATGCATATTGCATGGGTATTGTGCTTAAATGTTTATTTTTAGCATACACATTGTTTTTACGTGTTTCATGTTTTTGAAAATATTTTCAAACTTATTTTTCATGAAAATGGGGACCTTGGGGAAGACATTGTCGTGCATGCATGTGTTGATCCATATGTATGACAATGGGGGAGTTATTATATCTAATATGTTTAGAATATTTTAAAACATATTTTGACTCTCATTTCGGGGTGTGTTTGATATCATTGTTTACAATTAGTTATTTTTGGTCTCAAACTAAAAACCCCTTAGATATTGCATACATATTTCATGTTATATTTCTTTTTGGCAATGTCATTATGTGTATCATTGAAGCTTGTTTTTCTCCATATCTATTTCTTTGATGCACTTTAGACCCATGGATCCAATAAATGTATATCAATTAGTAAAGAGGATTATTCCAAGATTCATTGTCTACAATTGGTATTACCTCAACTGTTAGAGATTGTTTATCTTCTACTTTACAATTGGTATTAGATCCTAGAAGTCAAAATTTGACCTTTTCTATGATCTAGGGGGAGCATGGGATAGTGATTAATACCCACTAAATTTTACAATTTGGTATCATACATTTCTTTACTCTTGTATATTGTCACATCTTTGGTTAAGATGACAAATGGTGATATTTATGATGTTCACCTTTTTGACGATGTCAAGGGGGAGAGATATATGCATTATGTAAACCTTGCATTTCATACATATGCATATGGGGGGAGAGATATTTCTATGGGGAGAGATATACGGGATTGTATAAACCATTCATGTTTGCATGATATTTACTATTGCAGTTGGTTTATGTAATCCATGCAATCCATGCCTATTATATGTCACCATGATATCACATTATCTCATTTGGTATAATGAGTATTTATTATTGTGTATCTCATTTTTCAATTGGTGAATATAAGTAGGGGAAGCTCATTAAAATTGTGCTTTATTTCTTTATGTTTTACATAATGTGTGTCATCATCAAAAAGTGGGAGATTGTTGAGTATTGGTGTTTCATACCAATGTTATTTTGATGATGATCACAACAATATGTTGTTTCTAATGACTCTCTTGTTTTCTTCTCTTAGTTACTTTTCAAGAGTATCATTTTTGGAGACTAAACACTTGGTGCAAGGATGGACATCAAGTGGAGAAGGGCCAAAGCTTGGACTCAATGGGTGCCAAAGCTTGGAAATGATGGGGAGCATCAAGGCATAAAGATTGAAGACATAGACTCTAAGGAAAGCAATGTAATCCATGTAATATTTCCTTTATTGCTTTCTCTCTCATTTGAGTCTAGGTTAATGTAATGCCTTGATAGATGGTCTACTCATACATGCACATGCATTTAACCATCTTAGTGAGCCTTAGGATTATCATAGAATCCAACCCAATATGCTCATCATGACCAAAGACTCATTTGGAGTCTCTGGTTCTCCTTCAGTCGCCTGCTGAAGGATTCACAATCGTCTGGGTGATTTCCAGTCGCCTGTCGAGCCTTCTACAGTCGACTATGATGTACTGCTTAAGTCAACATTTCTATTGACTCAACATGAGCTTTTCACATCAGTCGACTGATGATCAATTTACAGTCGCCTGTGGAATGGTCAACAGTCGTCTGAAAGGTATAAGTGCAAATACTGCCTCTTTCTGTTTTTCTCCATCTCCAGAAGCAGTCGACTGATTAAGGTTTTACAGTCTCCTGTCTATTTTACAGTCGATTGTATTCTTGTCATCAGTCGCCTTTATGCTTATTGGGAGAAAGAGTGCAACTCTCTGTTTTATTCCTCCCCAACAGCAGTCGCCTGCTGAAGGTTTTACAAGCGCCTGTCCTGTTCACAGTCGACTGTATCATCTTCATCAGTCGACTGTCGAGGCTCAGATTATAGCCATTGGATATTTTCTAGCCGTTGGACAGTCGATTGTTATTTGTTCATCGGTCGACTGTCAGTGACGTTTCTGCCCAGAAACTAGCTGTTGCAGCTTTTTGTTTTTAGCTGTTTCCTTGGGTTTTGAGGGTTGTTATAGGGATCCTATATATATAAGAGGGCTGTGTTCATAGGAACCTTCTTGATACTATTGCAAATCATTAGAGATTGATTAAGCCACTCTCAAACTCTCTCATTTCCCTTATTGAGCTCTCATTCCTCTTCATGTATTAAAGTCTAACTCAAGGGAAATCATCCAAGTGCTTTCAAGCAAATCTCAACATATGGAGATCCTCTTCCATGCCTTGCATTCATCTATGAGTAAGCATCTCAATGCATAGATAAGAGTATTTATTTTACTTGGTGTTTTCTTGTAACACTAATTCTCTTTGTGGGAATTAGTCTTTCTCTCTTTGTGGGAGAATTTCTCTTAGTGGGAATATGATACTCTCTTTGTGGGAA
Source organism: Scilla litardierei (assembly GCA_030789695.1). Classification (NCBI taxonomy): domain Eukaryota; kingdom Viridiplantae; phylum Streptophyta; class Magnoliopsida; order Asparagales; family Asparagaceae; genus Scilla; species Scilla litardierei. The sequence continues at coordinate 92,723,147 of CM061139.1, read as the reverse complement.
TAACTCTCTTTGTGGGAGTTTGGTGTCCTAATGTAGGGCTAACCCTAATTCTCTAAGTGGGAGTTAGTAATTCTATAGGTGGGAGTTTGACCCCTATGTAGGGTTGGTTGGGTCCTTGTGAAGGGCAAAATAATATTGGTGAGGTAGCAGTGTTCCCATGATATAGGGCTCTAAATTCAAAATGTTTGTTATTGTTGTCTTCCTAATTCGACCTATGGGCCGAGACCCATATGAGAACGATATAAACAAAATAAGCTCTAAGGACCAAGTTAAAATTCTACTTCTACCTGGTTGGATAGACTTGCCTCTTTCAATGTTTAAATTGGTGCCAAGTTAACTTAAGGTGAGGAGAAATAGAAGTGACTCATGAATTTAACCTTTCATCTTAGCTAGGCACCAAAACAAGACCACTAGGTAAACTTGAGTTTTCACATTAGGCCTTGGTAAGTCATGCTTAATAAAAATAAATGAGTTTGGCTTGATCAGTGCTTGCATTATTAGAATTCCTTTTTTGCAAACTCAAGTAAAAGTTGATACAAACAAGGAGGGAATAGAGAAACAAAATAACACACGAAAGGGATGAAATAATATTACATTCGTAGATGTTATGTATGAATGGATTTGATCGTGATTGTTTGGGCTTCAGGTGTAGTCTCCATATCTCATTGGTTACTTCTAAACTTTATTGGCACTTAGTTGTTTATACTTGAGATGGAGCATGCATATCTCGCCAACTTTGCACATGTTGTTGTGTTTTGGTGTTAGATGTGATTTGATTGGTCACATAATGGTGTAACTCTATTCATATAAGATGTTCATGTTTCGTTGAGCTTTGGCTTTAGGTACGTAGTTCTATTGATACAATATTTACTTTAGTTAGGTTTGAGCGAATACAAATCAAGGTGGATACACTACTACAGATTTGGACTTGGGTAACGCCACTTAGATAGCGCTATCTAAGTGAGCTCTTGTATAGCGCTTCTGCACTTGTAGAAAATAAAAATAAATCAAAATTAAGGTAAAAATCACTTAGATAGCGCTTTTTGTTAAAGCGTTATCCAAGTAATACCTTATATAGTGTTTTTTGTTAGCGCTATGGTACTAATCGTTACACAAGCAATTTTATTAAAAAATATAAATATATATATTTACTTAGATAGCGCTTACACAAGAATACCCCTAAAGTTCCTAAGCCCTAGTTTTCCCATCCCCATCTGGCGGCTAGTGGAAAGACGAAGCCACCTCGTGAGAATTTGAGCTACCATCAGCCCTTTTCTGTTCAAATCCTGCTCCGATCTACAACCATCAGCCCTAGTTTTCCTCGTGAGAATACCCCTAAAGTTGTGTCTCGACCCTAGCTACTGTGTCTTGTTGCACTTCGATCCTCGCCGCTGAAGCTCGTCGTTTACCATAGATAACGACGAGGGTCATCCAACCAAGGTCGAAAGCAGTTCGATCTCCCCAGTCTCGCCATGCCTCGTCGGAAACCGATTGGAGCGACCATGCCTTCATCTGGCCAAGATCGGAGCTGGCGGGCTTCATCCGATTTAAATCGAGGTCCCCATACCTCGTCCAGGCTAGAGAGGAGACTCCCATGCTTGACCTGAGTATTGACAGCTTCATCAACACAGAGATCGCCCCGCGAGCCGTGGCGATTTCAAACGATCGACCCTAAGCTGCGCAGATCTCGACCCTCGAGTTCGAGAAGGTCATCCGAGCCAACGTCCAAGATCGACCCTGACCTGCGTCCATTTCAACCATCGGTTTCGAGAAGGTAGTCCAAGTCAACGACCTAGATCAGACCTTCGACGTTGTCTTCGAACCGCATCTCGAAGCTTCTACATGGGTAAGATCTATCTCTTAGATCTTCAATTACATATAAAATGTATACAAAGGCAAACGATTTGTTTTGATTGAAGCTTTCTGAAATTGAGTTAATATTTTGACACCCATTGATCGATTTTGATCTCAGATCTGTTTTCGCTTCTTCCCCGTTCTCAACTCAGCGATCTGAGTGAAGATAGAGAAGCTTCTGAAGGGGGCGCCATGGATCGATGGGCAACAGGTTGCAATTAAAAAACTTGACGTTTATTCTGATACAGACTCCAGTCAGGAGGAGTTTCTGACCCAGGTTTGTTGGATTATTTCAGCACACGACTATCGTTTCTCTGTTCCACTTCATTCCTTTAGCCTGGGAACTATCATGGTGTATTGTTACACTTAAAATAAAATAGCTTCAAAAGTCTAATGGACTTACTTGCACAACATGCATTACTTATTATTACACTTAAAATAAACACTAAAACGAGGCTTTTCTTTGCTGGATCTTCGGCATAGACATGAATTTATCTGTCCCCAACCAATGTGAATCTTAGAGTACCTTTGTGCTACATCAAATTACTTTACATATTTTTGGTGGTTTGATTGAAATGAAAGATTTGGACTTTAACAACCACCACATATTTGGTACTAGGGCTATGAATCTTCTCTCATATCTAGTACTTGACTATAAATATGCATAGTAATAGAGATAAAGGGATATATTACTATGCATATTTATAAAATAAAGTAATAGAGATTTGATGTAAAATAAAGTAATAGAGATAAGCCTAGTACCAAAGATAATGCTGGCAACTTCACTTCATTGTTAGATGCATAACTCTTTTTATATGAAATTAAGCGGATGGGATAGTAGTCCCTTATTTCTGTATATTATATGATAAAGGGATATGCAATCACTAGTGGCCGTCCATTTTGTGTAAACACATCCTAAGAGAATAGAGATGCCAAACTCAGCTAACTGCCCTAAATTTGGCACTCTCATCCTAGGATGTGTTATTTTACTAGGTAATATGGGTATACACCATACACTGACATCCTATCAACTTATGTCAAGGTGACATTTGCTACTTACTGTTGATCTCAACCCCATAGGACAATGGTTGCAAAGGTAAAAATGAGGATATGCACTAAGTGCTAAAATGTTATCATCCATCCAAAGGAGAGGCAATATTCGGTAACTCCTATTGATCTTCATCCCTATATGGGATGATTTGACAGCTAAAGATGAGGATATACACTCGTATTGATATCTTGTCAATCATTCGAATATGTGAAGATGTAATATTTGCTAATTCCTGCTGATTTTCACCATCATAGGTGGTGGTTTCAAAGCTAAGAATGTGGATAGACACATTATGCTAACATCCTGTTAATCATCCAACTATGTGAAGATGTACACTTGGTTTTTAATTGACAAACTATTTCTTTTCTTTTTTAATTCTCAAGATATGGGAGAACTATGTTGAAGGGCAGGAAGCCACAAATGGATCCGCCACTGATTCAAAACAGAAGGAAGTGCTCAAGGTGGGGTACCTGATAAGGAATTTGAAATGTTTATTTCATTGTTCATTGCTAATTGGCAACCAAATTCAGGTTGTTGTGACTGAAGTCTTAGGCGTTGGCAAATTTTATGTTCAAACTGTTGGTGATAAAAGGGTCACTGCAATTCAACGGCAACTTGCTTCGTTAAATCTTCAGGAAGCTCCTGTAATTGGAGCTTTTAATCCTCAAAAGGGAGAGATTGTCCTTTCTCAATTCTGTGCAGATAACTCCTGTAATAGAGCCATGGTAAGATGCTCTGTACAATGTAGCTTTAAAATTTCGACTCATTTCAAAATATTCTCAGTTAGGTCATTAAGAAACAGGTTGCTTTTCTTTTGGCCTCTTCAAATATGCTTGCTACCTTGCAGACGGATATATGGTGTTTTACTTGGGAGAGCTGTCCAAATGAAGAAGGTTTTCTTTTTGGGGGTAATCTTTCACATCATACAATATTTCTTTTTGGAGGTTGGATTGCTGCCTTCTTCATCTTTGGTACGTATGATTCTTTTCTCTTTTTTTGAGTCGTTCCGTTTTTTTAATTATGCTGATAATATTGATTTACGACGAGAAAGGTGCAATCTTGCTAATTTGCGCTTCATAAAAAATTTGAAATTTTCAGTTAATTGTGTGTAGTTACATCTTAAAATTTTGAATCTTCCAATTTTGAATCTTGAAATGTTGACATTCAACCTCTCAACATGGATGACTTCAAATATGCTCATGCGCAGGTATTTCTTCAAATGCCTGCGTGAATCTCTTGGAAATATAAGATATAGGTACATGGGAGTGTTTACCGTTTGATAAACTCCAAATGCTAATAGATGGACACCAATTAATACAGCAAATCCAGGTTTGGATGTCTTTAAATGGATGGCTAAGATGCGATTGAGGAAGCTCAGACCACCAGATCTGGGTCCATCAGGGGCAAAGAGCTTGCATTATATAAGTAGATATATGATATTTGGCCAATATTTAATCTTTCATCAGTAAGGCTTTTGGGCTATATGTGGATCCTTGTAAGGAATTTCATAAGTTGTTGGGAATTGGGTCCTCAAAAGTATTTCCAAGTCGGTATGAAGATTTCTATTTCTGGGGTTTTATCTCTGTGCACCTTATGGCTTTATGGACGATCTTTGAGCATTTAACAGTAGTGAAATTGGTCTAGGATTTGAAAACATGGTTGCAAGCAGTTCGATAATCTATTTAGAAATAGCATACATTAATAATTGTGTGTATTTGGAAATTGATTGTTTCTAGGCTTCTAGCCTTGTAATTCTTGTTTACTTTTTGGAGTGCCTGAAGAGCATTCGATTAAAGTTGTGTATAGTTTCTCTGTACTCATAACATTCCTTATTCTTGCATGATTTCTAATCCTGGGTAGTATTTTTCCACATCATTATTATTATTCCTTTCAAAAGCCTAATTGTTTTCCTAATCATGTGATAAATCACACTTGGTTCTTTTTTAAATTATGGTCTATGCAGGAGGGACAACTTCTCTCATAAAGCCATATTTGTATCATACACATCAAGATATGACGTCATGTGAAGATATGTCGTTAGTGACACTTCTTGGAAACTCTTGCAACACTTCTCAAGTGTGTCCTCAATTACGTACACGCGCGCGCGCGCACACACAAAACCCCCCATCCCCACCCAAAAAAGAACTTCTCGGATGTATCTTTGACACATCCTATTCATTATTATGATGGCAGAGCCATTGCAGATTCCTATTAGTTCTTGGTTCCTATTCATTATATGATGGAATGGCATGTACGGTGAAGGTGGATCGAGGAAGAAGAAAGCGCTCAGCTACTTCATGTAAAGGGTGACTATCCATTGCGTGTGTACAGCCCTTTCCATTTTTCCTTCTTTTGACAGTCCTGCAAAAAGATCGGGAGGTTTGGCGGCAGATACAGACGATGGCAAAGCCATTTTAGGTTCCCGATGTATATGATATCATATACATGTTGAGTTAATTTTATAAATTGCTATATTTACACCCAACTTTTAACTTAAACTCGAGAAGACGCGACCAGATTGCCTTTAGGTTATTTCATTCTGTTTAGTCTCTTCTGTACCCTTATCCATACGCTATAACCTTTGATATTCTACCACACAAATATTTAGTCAATCATAAAATTTGATGTTCATCTTGTTGTCCTGCTTGATGTGCCTTATTGGTACTTAATGCTAAGTCTGATGTTCAATGAATAAATCTAACCCATCTCTATATTATGAGATGTTAACTTCTGTCATTCATTTAGTTTGGATAGTCAACCTTAACTGAACCTACTAAACCTAATTTGACTGCATTGAGATTCTATCTGCATGGCCGTAAGATGTAAGAGCATAAATATCTATCACAAAATGATGTGCATGTTTTGGTCTTGCTTGATATGTCTTATTAGTACTCTATATTAAATCAAACCTGATTCAAGGCAATTTATGATATTGTTGTTCCTATCAGGTAATCCATGCTCCCAAGTCTGATTCAAGGCAAGCTAACAACAACCTTCCTGTCGATATCCTAAGACCATGATGCTGTGCTCTATACCAAGCACTTCTTTTTTCTGGTCCAATTGAAGGTCTTGATAAGCTTAGGCTTTGTCACATTGCAATTTACTGCACTGTTTTATCAGGGCCAATCATGGTATGATATTGCTCTGATTTAGTGCATTTAAGGTATATCTTGGGGTATCTTGTGAATGGGGTTCTTCTGAGGCTACGAGGTTACGTGATGGTGAAACCACAGAAGCTTTTGCTGTTGCTAAAGTCAAATGGGCGATACATTGCTCTTCTTCTGCATTTTGAGAATAATATGATATCATTCATTGGTTGGTTGCACTTATGGTCTGAATGACACTGAAGCCGAAGAGCTGAGAATAATGGGGTTGGTGGTTGCTCTTGTGATTCGAAGGGGTGTTTTCATTGCTTGTTCATGTTTGATAAATACATGACATTGATCTGTTTGTAGTGAGAATACAAGTCGCGGTAAATTGAAGAACATAAACTCCATAGAACAAAAATGTATCCGTGTGAAAAATTGGCAGTCCATTTTGACTAATGAACTTGATTTTGTTGTATTTGTTGTATGATCAATGTCTTTGCTTGAACTTGTGTATCATAGTCTAAGAAACTAAGGGTTGCAGCTTTTCAAGTTACGTGCATGATTTCGCACCGTTCTGAATCTATGTTTGGGAATTTTAATTCTGCACGATGAAACAACGAAATTTGTTTGATTTTCTTTTTTTTAAAAAAAAATTACACATTAGCCACGGACATTCCATGGCTAATACACAGTAGCCACGGACTGGCCGTGGCTAATACGTATTAGCACGGCCAGTCCGTGGCTACTGTGTATCAGCAACAGACAGTCCACTTAGATAGCGCTTAAAAAAGCGCTATCCAAGCTAGCATAGCGGTAGCTTAGATAGCACTTTTAAAAGCGTCATCTTAGTAAACCACTTAGATAGCGCTTATAAAAGCGCTATCCAACGGCAAAATCAAAATTTCTCGAACCACTTACATAGCGCTTAAAAAGCGCTATCCAAGCTAGCATAGCGGTAGCTTAGATAGCACTTTTAAAAGCGCTATCTTAGTAAACCACTTAGATAGCGCTTATAAAAGCGCTATACTAGCTACCATAGCGGTAGCTTAGATAGCGCTTAAAAGCGCTATCCAAGTGTAAAAAAAAGCTCTATGCAAGCGTTTTTTTGTAGTAGTGATATTTGTTAGGGTTTGTGTTTTGCATCATTTCAAGCAATTAAAGTGGTGGAATGGTAAAGTAATTAGCGATTTGGTCTAGTCACACATCATTTAAAATAAAAGATGGTTATATGATTAATATGATATAACTTATGACTCAAAAGTGTTGAGTATTGGTGTTTCATACCAATGTTATTTTGATGATGATCACAACATTATGTTATTGCTAATGACTCTCTTGTTTTAGTCTCTTAGTTACTTTTCAAGAATATCATTTTCGGAGACTAAACACTTGGTGCAAGGATGGACATCAAGTGGAGAAGGGCGAAAGCTTGGACTCAAAGGGTGCCAAAGCTTGGAGATGATGGGGAGCATCAAGGCATAAAGATTGAAGTCATAGAATCTAAGGAAAGCAATGTGATCCATGTAATATTTCCTTTATTGATTTCTCTCTCATTTGAGTCTAGGTTAATGTAATACCTTGATAGATGGCCTACTCATACATGCACATGCATTTAACCATCTTAGTGAGCCTTAGTATTATCATAGAATCCAACTCAATAGGCCCATCATGATCAAAGACTCATTTGGAGTCTCTGGTTCTCCTTCAGTAGCCTGCTGAAGGATTCACAGTCGACGGTACGATTTCCAGTCGCCGTTCGAGCCTTCTACAGTCGACTGTGTTGCATTGCTCAAGTCAACATTTCTATTGAATCTACTTGAGCTTTTCGCATCAGTCGACTGATGATCAATTTACATCCGCCTGTATATTTACAGTCGCATGTGGAATGGTCAACAGCCGTCTGAAAGGCGTACGTGCAAATACTGCCTCTTTCTGTTTTTCTTCATCTCCTGCAACAGTCGACTGATTAAGGTTTTACAGTCATCTGTCTATTTTACAGTCGACTGTATTACTGTCATTAGTCGCATGTATGCTTATTGGGAGAAAGAGTGCAACTCTCTGTTTTATTCCATCCTCTACAGTAGTCGCCTGCTGAAGGTTTTACAGGCGCCTATCCTGTTCACAGTCGACTGTATCGTCTTCATCAGTCGACTGTCGAGGCTCAGATTATAGCCGTTGGATATTTTCTAGCGTTGGACAGTCGACGTTCATTTGTTCATCAGTCGACTGTCAGTGACGTTTCTGCCCAGAAACTAGTCGTTGCAGCTTTTTGTTTTTACCTGTTTCCTTGGATTTTGAGGGTTGTTATAGGGCTCCTATATATATGAGAGGGCTGTGTTCATAGGAACCTTCTTGATACTATTGAAAATCATTAGAGATTGATTAAGCCACTCTCAAACTCTCTCATTTCCCTTCTTGAGCTCTCATTCCTCTTCATGCATTGAAGTCTAGCTCAAGAGAAATCATCAAGTGCTTTCAAACAAATCTCAACACTTGGAGATCATCTTTCATGCCTTGCATTCATCTATGAGTAAGCATCTCAAAGCATAGGTAAGAGTATTTATTTTACATGGTGTTTTCTTGTAACACTAATTCTCTTTGTGGGAATTAGTCTTTCTCTCTTTGTGGGAGAATTTCTCTTAGTGGGAATATGATACTCTCTTTGTGGGAATAACTCTCTTTGTGGGAGTTTGGTGTCCTAGTGTAGGGCTAACCCTAATTCTCTGAGTGGGAGTTAGTAATTCTATAGGTGTGAGTTTGACCCCTGTGTAGGGTTGGTTGGGTCCTTGTGAAGGGCAAAATCCTCTTGGTGAGGTATCTCTTTGTGGGATTTGTATTCACTTCTCTTTGTGGGATTATAGTGAATATTGGTGTGGCTGGACGTACCCAAGTTTGGGCAACCATGGTATATTCTTGTGTTTGCATTTGGATTGATTGTGTCAATTATTTCCTCTTGTATTTATTATTCCACATTTGCAAGTTTAATTTTAATTGGACAATTTATTTCCATTACACTATTCACCCCCCTCTAGTGTGTTGCTGTTTGTATTTTTATGGTAAGGTGATCCTTACAAAAAGCGCTTAGTACTTTTGAGTAAATATATGGTTTCAAGAACATTGGCCACATCCATCTAAGTCTATAAGGGTTAGTTCCTTTACAATGTGCCAACCTACTTTTATTGATTGGTATCAAAGCAAATGGTTTGATGGGACATTGTTAAGGATGCTTTGATCGATCTTTTAACACTACTACAAAAGGGATCTTTAACAGTGCTTAAATAAAGTCTTTAACATCGCTTCTGTGTGCTGTCTATCACGCTGCTGCTAAAGGAGGGAGGGGGTGGGCTGGTTTTAACAGCGCTTTACAGGCGATGCCAAAGGTCCCAATAGACAGCGCTTGTTTAGTGCAAGCGTTGTTAAAGGTCCACATAGACAGCACTTGTACTAAACAAGCGATGTCTATCTAGGACCTTAGACAACGCTTGTTTAGTACAAGCGCTGTCTAAGGTCCTAGATAGACATCGCTTCTTTAGTACAAGCGCTGTTAAAGGTCCACCATAGACAGCCTTGTACTAAAAAAAGCGATGTTTATCTGGGACATTAGACAGCTTTTGTTTAGTACAAGCGATGTCTAAGGTCCCAATAGACAACGCTTCTTTAATATTAGCGTTGTTAAAGGTCCACCATAGACAGCGCTTGTACTAAAAAAGGGATGTCTATCTGGGACCTTAGACAACATTTGTTTAGTACAAGCGCTGTCTAAGATCCCAATAGACAGCTCTTCTTTAGCATTGTATCGCAATTAACTACTGATTAAAATCACAAAAAATCTTCAAAATTCCCACAGCTTGAAGAAACACCAATTTATTGAACATAATGTTAACATCATCACATCAGATCTAGAAACACAATAAAAATTCAACATATGCTAGAAAATCAAACCAAACCGCATATCATTATCCCACCACATTGTTTCAAATTTCAATCTCAGAGAAAAGAACTAAACTTAACTAAACTTTACACGAGAAATTATAAAACGACCTAGAGAAAAGTTACTATTGCTAGCCACTGCCGGCCAACATATAGATATCAAACAGACCAATCATGCTCATTCCCCTCTGATGTGACATGCAAGATGGATATCATTCGATTCTCGCGAGCTTAACAAGCACAAGCTCCTCCTTCACTTCCTCAATATCTTTGCCAATATCTTCCGCTGATCTTAGATAAGACTTTGCTTTAGAGTTCGAGGCTTCCATCATTCTCTCGGCATTGTCTTTTGATTCTAAAGCATTGTCCACATCAAGCTTCAACTTGTAGAGCTCTCGCTTCATGTCGCTCAATTCTCTCATCAGTTCAGAGTATTTTTTGCTTTCATCTATGTTAAGCTTTCTCAATGCCCGGCATTGGATTTCTCGATCTCTAAGGAAAGGGCCTTCACCACACTCTTGGGCTTGACGAGTTGAAAATCTGCACTAGCTTTCTCCATCTCCGTAGACATATTGGTATGCAATAGTTTCATGTAGTTCTCATCTAGCCATCGAGCGTATTCCATGTCGAACATAGATGCACCTGTTCGATATGCAATAGTTCCAAATTCGTAGCGTTCATAGCGAAAGATTTTGTATCTTTCAGCAAACTTGGTCCTTGTTATTACCAGAGCTGAAGTTTCCACATGCATTGCCTCCTCCTAAGAAGAGTCCCTAATTGCCACACAAGTTTGAGCAGGATCGGTATCAGAAAATGGATCGAAAATGGATTGCAAATCGATAATTAGCGTTACCGATCCACCTGTGATCTTGCTCTCGGGAGATCATGTTCTAATTGTGCAAGCTTTATTCTACTGGATTCTAGCTGTTGTACATAGGCTTGTGTTGAATCGAAGAAGTGGTTGTGCGTGAGGATTTACATATATGTGGAAAAAAAATTGAAATTTACCAGTAAAAACCCCACCTTTTTTCTAAGTCTGCTTTTTCCTTGTGGCCTCTCTATTTTGAATTAAGCATCTCAAGGTCTGCATGTTTATTTAAATTTCAAGGATTCTGTTTAACTTTAGATGTTCTTCAAAATTAATCCACATCCATATACTCTGGTAGATGTAAGGACCCTGTCTACGGGGAAAACACTAGAAGGGGGGTTGAATAGTATTTATGCAAATTTAAAAAGAATTTACGCCAAATAAAATGCAATCCAACAAATAGTGCGGAATAGAAAAACAACCCAAAATGAAACACACGCAAACACAGAGATGTTTTAAGGGTTCGGATTACCCAAGTCAACTCCCGACTTGTTCCCGGTAATCCTACATTCCTACCACCCGGATACCACCGGATACTACTCAAGTTAGAACACTAACTTGAGGTTTCCTTAAAGCCCACTTGTAGCAACCCTACAAGTGCAATCGAATACAATCGATGTCCTTGACTCCCACAACCAGGGAGCAGGCAAAACCACTCTCACAACCGAGAGCACCGCTCAAATAACGAATGTTATGAAATAATGAAAACAACACTTACAATCACCTATGCCTTGAAGTAGAACTTGAAGTAGAAGTGTGATGTGTGTTGAAGAACTCTCTTGGAAGAGAGGAGAAGCCCTTTCTCTTGACTGCACCAAATGGCTAGATGATCACTCTTTGGTTCTAGGTTGGAGAGCAAGAGAACAAGATTTGGAAATACTTAGGGCTTTGGATTTGAGAGCTTTGATCTTTTGAAATGAAAGCTTGAGAGATTTTGCAATGAATGAGTAACCTTCCAATGGAACAATAGAAGCTCTACTTATAGCTTTCTCAAATCCACAAAACAGTTTAGGCAAAAATCCAATTGGAATCCGTGAGAAAAATCTCAACGGATAGAATCTGAACTCGCGACAGTCGACTGTTGAACAATCCACAGTCGACTGTTGCACAGTCAGCAAGGGTAGGTGAGAATTCATAACTGTAACTTACCATGTGGACAGTCAACTGATGAAGCAAAGACAGTCGACAGTTAAACCAACATGCGACTGTATTTTCTTCGACAGGAGACTGGCCGAGAGATGGGTAAGTTGGACAAATACTGGAAATCTCACAAGTAACAGGACAGACGACTGATGCAAGGAATACTGTCGATTGTTAAACTGAACAGGCGACTGTAAATCCTTAAACAGACGACTGTCAAAAGCCTGAGAAATTTCCAGAGAGCTGAGTCAAAGAAATGACTCAAAGACAGGCGACTGTTGCAGCATAGACAGTAGACTATACCAAGAGACAGTCGACTGTATATACAACATTAGTCGACTGGCCATAAAAGTCAGTTCAAACAGAGTTTGGGCAAGGATAGACAGGCGACTGATTTACAAAACACAGTCGACTGTCACTTGGATAGGTGCCTGTGAATCGTTCATCAGTAGCCTATGCGAAATAATCAGAGAAGGCCCAAAACTATATTGTAATAGTCTGTGCATAACAGGCGACTGTAGAACAAAACTCTTCTCCGTCAGAACTCAAAAGAAGGACCCACCCCAAGGGAGGAGGTGAGCAATAGCAAGCAAGGAAAAGACACTTTACTTTCGGAAAAATACGAGGGGTTACACCAAAAGCTCTGGTCTTGAAAAACTTAAGGACCAGGCTAGGGATCTAAACACCCCCTCACTCGTCTCCTCGGGGGGCCCCCTCGAGACCGTCAACTAGAGAAGTGTCAGACCGCTCCGAGATCTCTTCCTCTTCATCGGAGTACGCTTGAAGCTCCTCGAGGTTGATCTCCGTGAGCGGGAACCTCTTTCGAACCTCTGCCTGGTAGCGGGTGAATCCCTTCTCAAACGCCGAGGAAATGGCATTAGAGGCAAAGGAAAGGGCATATCCCGTCACGGCGTCTTGGGCAACCTTAGCAAGGTCCACGTCCTCCAGCTCACAAATCCGACCCTCGAGAATGGCCACCTGTCGTTGGTGATTGAATCGGTCCATCTCGATCTCTTTCGATCTCGCGTTAAGCTAGGATAGGAGGGCCCTCTCTCGCCCTTCCGCCGTCTCCAGCAGGATATTGAGTTCCTGGGCGTCGACCGTGATGAAAGGGACCGGATCGGCGCCGGCCTCAGCTGCTGCGCCAGTGGCCGCGGTGAGCGTGGTAATTCGCTCCTCGGCCTGGGACATCACGACCAGAGCTAAGTCTTTGTCCTGGTTCGACTTCTCCAGGGCAGAGGAAAGCTCGGTCACGCGAGACTCCAGGGACTTCACGAGTGCCTTGGACAAGTGATCGGCCTCCTCCTCGCCTTCCCAGGCCCCGGGAACCAACGCCGCATCCGCCTTAGCCTTGGAGAGAGCCACAAATTGGCACCTCATCGAAAGCCCAACAGAGGATAGCTACACAAAAGAGGCGGGAGTAAGTCGAAGATAACAGCAAAAGACTGGGTTAGGGAAGAATCCCCACATGTTGGCCGGTATGGACCACGAACGCAGCCAGACGGTCGCCTCTAACCTCGTCCAAAGCGGTTCGGTCCGAGGGAAGGATGCAGTTCTCAGCCACCCGTGCCGCCACACTACAGCCAGAAAAGACCGACTCACCCGCTCCTACGGGGAAGCGGGGACGAAGAAGATCCTCCTCCCCCTGAGTTAAATCCGTGGGGGCGGAGCGGAACGCACCTAGATACCGCTCGTATATAACAGGAAAAGGGCCCGGCTGCAGAGACGAGGGGCCAGCCCATGGCCAAACCGCCTCGGCCGAGGGTGACAGAGCCCGGCTCTCAGGCAATGAAACGCTAACATCCCCGGCAAGATCGCGGACCTTCTTCGAGACGCCATGCCGGGAGGAAGAGGGGACCCTCCTCTTCGGCTTCTCGGCACCAGCCGCCGGGCGGTCAACACGTTGTTTCTTTCGGACCGCCAGCACATGATCCCCTCTCCGAGAGGCGGGGTCCGGGATCCCGACTTGAGGAGGAAGGGCAGAAGAACTGGAGGGAAACCCACCTGCGCAGGGGAAAAAAAGGGAAAGTCATCATCAACCAACCCTATCAGCCACAAAACAGTGGCCACGGAGCAGTATCCTCGGAGCGATGAGGAACGACTGAACTCACCAGCAGGCCACGTGGTCTTCCGCAGATTGAAGTCAGAAAAGAGAACGGTGGCTCTCCGATCGCACGGCGGGACCGCCAATAGGGCCTCCACGGTCTCAAGTTTAGCCGCGGTCGGGTCACCCAGCTCCAGTGCCAGCATCACGTCGGTGCTCCAGTGAGTTGGGAAATCCATATCCGACGGGCCGACGACGAAGAGATACTCCTCCTTCCAGAGCTTGAGAGAGCTCAGCAGCCCTAGTACCAGGCTCTTCACGGACCGGGCGCTAATGTAAATCCAGGCCCCCGACTGATGGCGGCTCAGACGATAAAATTGGGAGAAGAGTCGGAGGGAGGGGACCACCCCCTTCTGAAGGCAGAGCACGACGAACCCGACCCGATCACGTTGGGACAGAACTGGCATAGGGTCACACGATGAGCACGCAGAAACTCAACGATGAAAGGATGGAGGGGGAGCCGAAGCCCGAATCGGAAGCACACCTCATACACCCCGACCGCCTTCAGACCCGGAAAGCAGATCCGCTCGTTAGGCTCAGGGGCCCGGATGGAGTATGGGGGTAGAAGGTAGCGGGCGCGCAAATCTCTGGTGGAGGTGGCACAGAAGGAAGTAGAACATCCCAGAACCTCCGGGGCACCCCCGAGGGGTCACCCCCCTGACTACTGACCGCCGAGCTGGGACTATCAGGCGAGTCGAGGCGGACTGCATCCTCTGAACGACCCGAACCGGGGGCAGGGGAGGACCACATGACGCAAAGCTGGAGCAGGATTAGAAAAAGGAGATGCCGAAGGAAAATCTGGGCGTTCGACCAACGGATGACGGCACTCTTTTCCTGATACCCTTTGAATGACCCTGCGCATGGTGGAGATGAACGCAAGGGGCACGTGGCGACATCAAGACGGTGGCGACGCTTCGAAAACTGCACCAACGAAAGTTCAAACGGAGCTGTAATAATGGCATTCATTTAATGGCGGAGCCTCGACTGACGCACCCATCGGATCATGTAAGAGTCACATCACCCGAGCCGAATCGACGGAAGCCGAACGGCCCGGGCGATGGGGGCAATTATTACAACTAATTTGGACCAGCCCGAATTACAACGGCACACGGCCCAGCCTCAAAGGGGACGCCCACTAGAGAAGAAGGGTCCGCCCAGAAGGGCCCACAGACGGGGCTGAAGGCCCGGCCACTCCACCCTCGGGGGCACCCGACTAGCCCCCATCCTGCCAGATTAACCGCCCCTCAGAATCCGCGATCCTTAATGGCCATTAACGGACCCGTTAATGGGCCACCCCTCCACTACGCGCGAGTGGGAGGAGGCGGAGGTGGATCGTGGGGACGTGAAAGGAGGCGGGATGTGGGGCAATCACGAGGGACCCTATAAGGGGAAGGCCAAGGCGACGGAGAAAGGGGACCGAGACTCAGGTAATCAACAGAGAGGTACTCCATCAACGACCTAGGCATTCGCCATCTCAATTCCTCCCCCCAAACTCGCGCCGCCTGGGTTGACGTTTCGGCTTCCTTACAAGCCGGATCTCCCCCGCCGAGTACCCCTTCAGACCTTGATCTGACTTAGGCATCGGAGGGGATTTGGCCGGAACCTAGGTCCGGCCTCCCTGACGAGTTTCCTCGTCTGTCCAGGAAGAAGCTGTCCGAGGCGCCGAGGCCACCCCTCAGCGTCGAGCGGCCACCCCCCGCAGTCCTCAGGCGGACGGCTGCTCGAGAACCGACCCTCTAGCAAGGCGCCGAGGCTACCCCTCAGTGCGGATCCGACCGAGGCCGAGCGCGACCCGGCCGAGGCCGAGCGCGATCCACCGAGCCGAGGCTTCTCCTCAGCTCCCTGAAGGCAGAGGATCGACGCAACCCGGGGACTCCCCAGTCTGCACCCGACCCCGCTTCCACCCACGCCGAGAGCACGCGGGCTCGGCAATCCCAAGGGACCCCCAAGTCGGCCCCTTGACCACGTTGACCACGCAGCCGACGGTCAACGAACAGCGGTGAGAAAACACCCGTAAACAGGACATATCAGCAAATATTAAAAAGACATGAATATATACTGTTGATGGAAAAATCTGACAAACAATAGGGGGAGCCGATGAGTGAGGCCTCTGGTAACGGGGAGCTTCATCGGCTGGGGAATGGGACAAGCGAAGAGGCGATCCCGGGTCGGAGAGAGCCAAGTATGGGATATTGGGTTGGAGCCCGACTTAACTCCGCGTTGTCTTCGTAGGTCTGCAACATAAGAAAAATCGTCAGTGGGTCTGGTCTAGGGCCCAACCAAATCACCTCTGATACTTAAGTCAATGGATGACTAGAAAGTTGCTCGGGACGGCTAGGTCCGACCTATTGGGGGAGGCCAAGATCCTAAATGGAGGTATCTTCGTACTCAGTATTTTCTCCACCCGTGATCGCCTCTCCACGGGTCCCATTCCCCATCTGATGAAGCTTCCCGTCATTGGAGCCCTCCCTCATCGGCTCTCCTTGCTGTTTGACAGATTTTTTCGTCAACATATAGGTTTTTTTTTTGATTCAACGGAATGCTGTAAAGTGCACGCGCGATATAGTTGATATTTTGAAAGTCAATGATATGCATGTTAAACATACATTTTGATATAATTGAGATTGAATCAGCAGATGTCCATTAGGGGTGTAAACTGAGCCAACATGAAGCTTAAAGTGTGAGGTCTACTAGCCGGATTCGATTCAATATCCAATCAGATATTGCATAGGCTACCCGGTCCCTGATCGAATCCAACCTAACACTATTCCGATTCGTATATTATATCCGAATCCACTTCTACCGTATTTTCATAAATTACGAAAAGTCCAAAGTGATATAAATAAAAGAAGAGAAATATCTTTTTGATGTTATGAATGAGGGAGGCCTTTGGCCTCCCCTCCTTCATTACCCATTCATTATGCCCCATTACTTAGAGTAATGGGGACCCTTGGTCTCCTAGAGGCTTTTGGCCTCCCCACTATGAGATATATAAATAGAGCACCATGGCTCTTAGCTAAGGTGACTTATTCTTTTGCTAAGAAATCTTGTCTCTTTCTCTCTTGAGTTCATAATCATCCAACACGTTATCAGCACGTGTTCTCCATTCTTGAGCAAAAATCTTCATCTACATTCCTCCCTACGCGCAAGGAATCTAACGTTGCTGCGGCGGTTCGTTGGAGCGTTGGATTATTCTTTCATTGGCGCAAGGAATCTAACGTTGCTGTGGCGGTTCGTTGGAGCGTTGCGGCATCCTAAAAGCGTTCGGGAGCTTGGATTATTATTTCTACGGATCATCGTCGCGTTCTTCCCTAGATCATTGATCTAGAGGTAAAACCCTATAATCCTGTAGATAAAATTAGACTAAATAATTTTTTACATTGTTTTAAAATACAAGTAAAAAAAAATTTAGTCTAATAAAAGAAAAAAAAATTTATCCCTATTACAAAGTTTTTTTTTTCTATGAAAATATTTTTCCTTTTGCAATTAAAATTCTTCGGTGGGAAGAAGAACCGGAATGAAATCCTCCCCTCCCCCCTGACGGAGGAGGGGGCCTTCCCACAATGCCGACTATGCCCCCCCTGCAGTGGAGAGGGGGGCCTTCCGCGCCGCCGCCCCCCCCCCCCCCCCCCCCCCCCCGCTGAAAGGGGGCAGCCTGAGGCCGAGGCCGAGCCCTGAGGCCGAGGCCGATGGCAGGCTGAGCCCTGAGGCCGAGGCCGAAGCCGAGCCCGAGCACGAGGCCGAGCCCTGAGGTCGAGGTCGAGGCCGAGCCTGTGACCGTGACCCAAGGCCCGAGGCCCGAGGCCGAGGCCGAGGCCTGAAGCCGAGGCTAATTGTTTATTTTTGGCTCGAAGCCATAATAATTGCGACAAGCAATTTTGCAGAACTGCGGAACGGGCCACAAGCGCTTATACTAAAAATAATTTTTGGCCCGAAGCCACAAAATTCTACAGAAATTCGGCTTCTTCATAATTTTAAAGAAGAATTAAATTTGCAAATTGAAATTTATGAGAAAAACTTTGTAAAATCAATAATTACATTTATATGTTCCTCTATTTATTTAAACATCTCTCTTGCAAATTATTATGTATGGTTTACTAGAATTTTTAAAAAATATAATCATCTCAAAGATCCTGAGACCGCTCTGCCGTTAGGTAATTAACCTAACGGTGTATGACGTTTCCCCGTGGTCTACGAGATAGTTATATTTTCTAGTTTACTTTTTCCATATATTTTTTTATGCTTGAGATATATGCGTAGTTATTTAATTTATGCCTGTAGCATATAAACTGCGTGGATGTTTAAAATAAGTAAAAATGTGTTTTTCGGGATCGGCCATTGTATACCTATTTACTTTCCTTGCACTTTTATTATCTTTTTGAGAGAATTTGTAAGTGAGGAAATTTGTATTTAAAAGCCCAAGCTCGATGCAACAGCACATAGAATTGATGAAAACTCCTTCAATGGATCATGATGTCGGTCAATGTGCTTGGCTAAGTTTGCTGGACCAACCTAGCTTGACTGGGTAACAAGTGGTCCTGGCTTAGTCAATTCCCTGGCCGCGTCCGCTGGACCGCAAGGAGTCGATTCATGACTGTGTAAGCCAAAGCTCGATGCAACAGCATAAGAAGACGGATGCAAAAATAGGGACCCACCCGGGGTTTCTAAAGTTGTATTTTTCAATCTCTTTTCTTTGGACTGTAATCGAACTTTGGACTGTTTATTATTTTGGGTATCTGGCCGATCCCCGCATTTTTACTTATTAATTTATGCATGGTTTGTTGAATTTATTTTAATTCATGATTATCTTTAAATTGCATAGATAAAATGGCTAAATTGGCAAGCGTCGATTTCGAGGTGCTCGATGCAGCTGGCAAGAATTACTTGAGCTGGCGAGTGGACCTGAAGTTCCACTTGCGCTCCATGGCGCTCCTGCACTCCATTCTGGCCCCCGCAGTGGCCCAATCATCGGCTCCCGCAGCATCCGATGCATCTGCTAGCAAAGCCCCAGAAGCGGCCCTTTCAGCTGGCAGTACCTCTACCACTGTCTCTGACATGGATAAGGCGAAAGCCATTATCTATATCAGACGACACATAGATCGGACCCTGAAGGCCGAATACTTGACGGTAGAGGACCCTCTGGAGTTATGGACAGCGTTAGAGGCACGCTACAGACATCAAATTGATGTCATACTCCCGCGTGCCAGCTATGAGTGGGAGAACCTCCGACTTCAGGACTACAAGTCCGTTGCTGAGTACAACTCAGCACTTCACAACATCACCTCACGCCTGAAGTTGTGTGGTGAAAAAGTCTCGGAGCACCGCATGTTGGAAAAGACATTTACCTCGTTTCACGAGAAAGATGCTATCCTCATGCAGCAGTATCGTGAACGCAATTTCACGAAGTTCTCTGAACTGCTCTCTTGCCTCCTTAGGGCAGAACAGAATAGAGACCTTTTACTGGCCACTCATAACCAGCGCCTGGCAGGCTCAGCTCCTATTCCCGAAGCCCACAGTGTTCACCCCCCGAAGTGGAAGAACAAGAAGAGGGGCAGAAAGAACAAACGAAATGCCCCTATGAAACCAGCCATTGCTCCTCCCCAAAGCAAGAATAACAAAGGGAAGAAAAACTTCACTTGGAAACGTAAGAACACTGATACAGTGTCAAATCCAAAGAAGACATGGGAGGACAAATGTCATCGTTGTGGCATGACTGGTGATCGCTCCAAAATGCAACCCAAGAGCACAACCAAAAACTTGGTCGGCCCCGGATACACACCCGGAGAACGATTGTAGTTTTACCGCAAGCGCACGGCGTAGTGGCGAGCGGGTATCGAACACGAGGAGGTGGTGTTGAGCTCCAATCTATCCTAGGTTGGTTTGACTACGAATGTTTTATTGGTGGAGATGGCTATGGTATGATATAATGGAAATGGTGGTGGATGTCGGTGTCGGTGATAAAGAAATCGGTCAAATATCGATTCAAATACAATATAATAAAAGAGGGAATTTGCCTTGCGACGATCCTGTCACAATCGTCGGGCAAAGTATGGGGATATAAAATCAAATAAAGACGTCTAGGGCTAGGGAATTCCCACTACGGATCGTCATACATCATTGTAAATAGTGAATCTTAATATTACTAAACTTGCATTGAGGTGGACTAGTCGCAACTTAATGTAGAACCAAGCTCACGCTCTCACGCTATTGCCGGTCTATAGCAAACCTAGGTTAGTGCCCAATCTCTTGCAAACCCTAACCTAAGCCGCTAGCATGAGGATCGACATCATCGTTCAATCGCCCCTCGAGCCCACTCTCGTGCAAACTCGAGTTACGATCTAGGTTGTGATAGTTCGTATTCGTCCAATCTCTTGCAAACGAATATGTGTATAGATTTACAATTAAAAATCCTAGCTTTGGTCCAATCTCTTGCAAACCAAATTTAGAGAAACCCAATTGTAAACCTAAATCGAATATCTAGGCCTTCCCATCGATTAGAATCCAATCTCTTGCAAATCCCAAATCGATGGAAATCCCTAGCTATCCGTAGTAAATCAATCACAACCTAACCTCCTAGCAATTCTAGCAAATTAGAGATTCATTCATCACAAATATGAAATTAGATCCATAGGGTTCATCCCCAAACCCTAGAACAACAAATCTACCCTAGCATAGCAATAAGGATATCAGAATCAATAGAAATCATTGCTTGCATACAAAAAGATAGAAAAACAAAGATTCAAATAATAAGAATAGAAATACTTAGCTTTGATGAAGAATTCCAATCCAAATACAAGCCTTTTGATCCAAGAGGGGGCCTAGGGCATGGCCTAGCCTCTAAAATAAACTCTAATAAAACATAATGGGGATCCCCTCTAATGGTGGCTACAAACCCCTTAAATACTCCCCCAAAACCCTAGCAAGAAACCCTAGAAAACCCCTCAAATTCGTGCCCAAAAACAGCCCAAACCGCAACTTAAAATCTGGGCCCAGGCCGCACTCGGCCGAGTGGAATATGTGACCCGGCCGAGTGACACTGACATGCAAATTCCAGCACTGCAGCATCAACTTGCAGAAATTCCCCAGATTTCATCCGACCTCCGATTTGCACGTTCTTGGCGGCGTTGGAACCGTCATGAAGTCTACTATCCATAAAAAATATGAGAAAAATACTTTGATTGCTGGAATGATAGCAGATTTCAAAAGAGTGAGAGGCTGTCTGAAAATCTGGGCGCTGCATGTCCTCGGCATCACTCGGCCGAGTTGACTTCTATACTCGGTCGAGTGGGATTCTCTACTCGGCCGAGTGATAGACCCTGTAAAATTCCAGTAAGTTAGGGGTCTTAGGGGGCCTGTCTTCGGAGGTGACTCGGCCGAGTGGCTTTACTCACTCGGCCGAGGGGCATTAGGTAATCGGCCGAGTCGGAACCCTCAATTGCCTGACGGATTCCAGTAAGTCTGGGATTTTTGCTTGCCGTCGTCGTGATGCCACTCGGGCGAGTGGCGTCTCCAAGCTCGGCCGAGTGGGATGGCGATGCTCGGCCGAGTGCACGCTGATACTCAATCTGATGTGTGTCCGATCTGGCCGGTCGATCGGGCTTCTTTGCTCGGCCGAGTGACTCCTTCACTCGGCCGAGTGGCATGCTGAAAATGCCCAATCTTCTCCGTTTCTCCTCCTCGTCGCTCCTACGGAGTTCCTTCTTCTTCCACCCGTCTCCCATCGCCGAATAGCCCTGAAAAGAGCCTTGGGTGACGCTCTGGAGTGGGTGCAAGTCCCTTAAGCTTCTTTTTGCTCCCGATCGCTCCATATTTCCTGAAATCCGACAAAAACAAGAAATAGTGAAAAGTAACACAATATCATCGAATAATCGTGAAAATCGCAATATGAGCAACCGAAATGGCATGCAAATATGTAGAAGAAAGGTGTAAAATATGGACCGATCAAAATCCCCCAAGCTTGCCTCTTACTCGTCCTCGAGGAAGAAAAGTAGAGAGACGAACTCGGGAGATGAAAACAAAGAAAATGAAATGGAGAAGAAAGAACACGAGGTGGAAGGGGTCGCTAGATCATTCTCTCAGATCTCAAGCCATAAGCTACACATCACGATAACTTGGAAAATACGAATCGCATGCTATAAGGATTTCATATCTTTCATAAACATGGTACTTGCAAGCTTTTAAGATCAACAAAAGGGATTCTCTAAATTCATACAATCAATTCATATCCACATCACGCATTTCATAGAATTTAATATACAAATGTTGGCGATGCACTTTTCAATCAAAAGTTATAAATGAAGCATATAAGAAATCACACCAAGCATGCAATAGAGAATAGAATAAAAGTCATGGCATTCACATATTTATATCGATTCATAAGAAATCTCCATAACTAAGGTATTGTGCTAAGTTTCAGCATTATCAAACTTCCCCATTCGTGCACCTCTCCACTCTAATGTCGGTCGCACTCACTCATATGGTCAAATGAGTTCACCCCCCCAAGCTTAGCTTGAGGCATCGCATCTAAAGGAATATGATAGTGGAAAATGGGATTTTTGCCTTGGTTTTCCCAAGTATTTTGTGGCTCCAATAATAAGATAGAGAAACATTTTTTCTTCTTCTTTTTTTTCTTTTTGAACCTTTTTTTTGTTTCTCACTTTTCTTTTTGGATTTTTGTAGGAGCTATTTGATTTGTATTTTTGGTTTTTGGCTCCTTTTTGGCTTTTTGGACTTTTTGGAGCTAACTTTTCTTTTGTAGGCATTTTTGGGAAATAGATGCGATATAAGTAGCTTTAGGAGGTGAACTCAAGTGACATGTAGAGAATAAAAAGATATATGTGGAGAAAGAAATAATGTAACACTCGGTTCACTCTAAGATGTGCACGAACAGTTCAATAAAATAATACTTCAACTAAAACTCATATGTAAGCATGGATATTCTCAATCATCTCAATAAAAAGTGAAGTCAAGCGGTAAAGCGCACAATCATATCAAGCATGCAACAGAAGGTGAATAAGGCACTAAAACTGATGCTTCAGATATACTAATGATGCGTGAATCTTGGTACATTTCCAACAAAAGCATACTAAACACTAATCCATGCATTCAGTTTCAATTAATATCATGCATTCATATAGAGGAATCATCAAAAGAAATAGATTTGCAAGAACATGTGAATAGCAAGACTATGGAATACTCTAAGTGGCATGGCAAGGAATAATAAGCATCGTGATGGTTGCTAAAGCAATAAGAGATATCATCATACGAAATTCATCTAGCGGAAGAAGAAAAAAGGAAAATAAAGAAATAAAAAAAATAAAAGAGAGGAAATAAAAGAAAAACAAGCACACAACATGATGCATGAACACACATAAAAGGAAAATAAGATGGAAAATTCAAAAAGATGATGCAAAATTTTGAAAAAATTCTAAAAATTCCAAAAAAAAGGTAAAAATGCAACTAATGAATCTAAATGGCATGGAAATGCACTCCCCCAAGCTTAAACTTCACATTGTCCTCAATGTGATCATAATGGAAGAATATGAGGAACAACGATAATAATAGGGGGGTGAATGCAAAATGATGAAATGAATGACATGAGATCCTAAAGCAACTACATGCACATACAATGATGCATGAGAGCGCCTTCCCCCAAGCTTATACCAAACAATCCTATTCAAATGACTCGATCAATAAAATCACGATTTTGCTAAGCGTGATCAAGTGAAACAAATAAGAAAGTGAGGTTTCACTTGAAAGAAATGCTCGATGGTGGTGAGCAAAAGGATGTGACACTTCAAAATATGAAGGGGCAATTAATATATATAATGGGTTTTGGGTGTAAAAGATTTTTTTGTTGCCATCATATGAGGTGATATTTATTCAAGCAAATCTATACGGTCCTCTCGATGTCGAGAGGATTCGAGTTTATTGAAAGCATAAAATTTCTACACTACTGGATTGATATCACCTATAGCAAAAGGCGGATCCAGTATCTTTGCCGGTGCAGGCAACTGCTCCAACTGCTCCTTCCGTGGCTCTGCCAGACGCGTGTGTCCACGGACTCCAACGAACTCTAGCAATGCATCCTCCAGCATTCCCACAAGGACTCCACCTGTACCCTGCAGAGAATATGATGCATCAGTTCGCTGCAAAAATTTCACCCTCATAATAAAAGTATTCCAAAGAGGATCGTCAATAGAAATGTATGGAATAAATAATGGTGGACGATACTTCCCTGGAAATAATCCAATATCCTCACGTGCCGTGAGAGCTGTCTCCACGATGTCTTCTCTATGCTGCTCAGGTAAATCTAGATCATAGGTGTGGACCTCATCGAGATGCTCATCATCATCGTCGGACTCATCCCAGTGCACCCCTTGATCATATTCATATGTGTCCATGGGTGCTAACTCCTCGCTCTCCTCCTCATATACGTCCCATCGTACCTCTTGATCGTATGGACATGAATCCTGCAAAAGGCACGATGAATCATAAAAATCATCATACACGTGAGGGAAATCAAAGATAAAGGGCGAGGGAGTAAAGAGATCTCCATGAAGGGGGGCCAAAAGCTCTGTGGGGTAGTCCTCTGCGTCAGTGGGAGGATGAGGTGGCTGCGGAAGCTCTAATGGAGGAGGATAGTGCTCGGGATCCTCATGAATGGCTGTGTCCTCGTCCCGATGCATGACCTCCTCGGTGATAAGCTCTGGCTCTGTGTGTAAGGCCTCCTCAAAAGCATGCTCTGGCTCGATAGTGTGCTCATTTGCCTTCTCATCAACTATCAATGTAGGCTCTCCCTGGGATGGTGATGCTGGCTGCTCATGTGTGTCAGCTTGTGGGGATGTATCATGTAGAGGGGAATGCCCGCAAGAAATCCGAAAATATAGTCTATCCCCCTCAAGTCTGACATGGATGTCCTCCTCAATTGTTCCTGCAGCTGAAACACGGTTCATAACAAAATCTGCAAATCGTAGCTCAAATGCATCACCTGCCGTAATGCTCTCTGACCCGGTGAACCTCACTGACTCCAAGAGACCCTCCAATAATCTCTGAAATGCGTCCTCCTCTGGCTGCGCATATGACTCAGTTTCTGCTTCCTTCACTGCCTCTTCGTCCATCCACTCTTCATATGCAATAGATGTATCGTAGGAAGTGGGATCAACGACGGCACATTCTGGCTCTGGTAGTAAGTCTGGCGATGCTTCTTGCCCATAAAATGAAGAAGTAGAACTGATATCTTTGGAAATCCCTTCAACCTTAAGCATGAGCATATTCATTTCAAGTTGCCTCTTCACCCGTTCCAATAGAAGGTTACCCTTTTCAAGCCCGGCTTGCACTTCAACCTGGTGTGCATGCATCTCATCAAAAAAGATCCTTTGTCTCTCATCAAACTCGGGCCAGTGCATCTCCTCAAAAAGGTATTCGCCCATCTGAGCACTCTGATCAAAATAGTATTCTCCCATCTGAGCACTCTGATCATAATAGTATTTTCCCATCTGAGCACTCTGATCAAAATAGTAATCTCCCGTCTGAGCATTCTGATTAAAATCTGTGGTCCACGTAGTATAATCCATAGCACCTGATCAACAAAGATAAATACCTGGAGAAAAGATATCAGTGGCACAAAAGAATATAGAAATGATAATAATGGTGGCAGGGGTGAAAATTTCCTTTTTATTTATTTATTTTTTTTTCGTAGTCCAATCAACCTAATTGTGACAAATTGGCACCAACGGAAACACCTCCCCGGCAACGGCGCCAAAAACTTGATCGCTCCAAAATGCAACCCAAGAGCACAACCAAAAACTTGGTCGGCCCCGGATACACACCCGGAGAACGATTGTAGTTTTACCGCAAGCGCACGGCGTAGTGGCGAGCGGGTATCGAACACGAGGAGGTGGTGTTGAGCTCCAATCTATCCTAGGTTGGTTTGACTACGAATGTTTTATTGGTGGAGATGGCTATGGTATGATATAATGGAAATGGTGGTGGATGTCGGTGTCGGTGATAAAGAAATCGGTCAAATATCGATTCAAATACAATATAATAAAAGAGGGAATTTGCCTTGCGACGATCCTGTCACAATCGTCGGGCAAAGTATGGGGATATAAAATCAAATAAAGACGTCTAGGGCTAGGGAATTCCCACTACGGATCGTCATACATCATTGTAAATAGTGAATCTTAATATTACTAAACTTGCATTGAGGTGGACTAGTCGCAACTTAATGTAGAACCAAGCTCACGCTCTCGCGCTATTGCCGGTCTATAGCAAACCTAGGTTAGTGCCCAATCTCTTGCAAACCCTAACCTAAGCCGCTAGCATGAGGATCGACATCATCGTTCAATCGCCCCTCGAGCCCACTCTCGTGCAAACTCGAGTTACGATCTAGGTTGTGATAGTTCGTATTCGTCCAATCTCTTGCAAACGAATATGTGTATAGATTTACAATTAAAAATCCTAGCTTTGGTCCAATCTCTTGCAAACCAAATTTAGAGAAACCCAATTGTAAACCTAAATCGAATATCTAGGCCTTCCCATCAATTAGAATCCAATCTCTTGCAAATCCCAAATCGATGGAAATCCCTAGCTATCCGTAGTAAATCAATCACAACCTAACCTCCTAGCAATTCTAGCAATTTAGAATTCATTCTTCACAAATATGAAATTAGATCCATAGGGTTCATCCCCAAACCCTAGAACAACAAATCTACTCTAGCATAGCAATAAGGATATGAGAATCAATAGAAATCATTGCTTGCATACAAAAAGATAGAAAAACAAAGATTCAAATAATAAGAATAGAAATACTTAGCTTTGATGAAGAATTCCAATCCAAATACAAGCCTTTTGATCCAAGAGGGGGCCTAGGGCATGGCCTAGCCTCTAAAATAAACTCTAATAAAACATAATGGGGATCCCCTCTAATGGTGGCTACAAACCCCTTAAATACTCCCCCAAAACCCTAGCAAGAAACCCTAGAAAACCCCTCAAATTCGTGCCCAAAAACAGCCCAAACCGCAACTTAAAATCTGGGCCCAGGCCGCACTCGGCCGAGTGGAATATGTGACCCGGCCGAGTGACACTGACATGCAAATTCCAGCACTGCAGCATCAACTTGCAGAAATTCCCCAGATTTCATCCGACCTCCGATTTGCGCGTTCTTGGCGGCGTTGGAACCGTCATGAAGTCTACTATCCATAAAAAATATGAGAAAAATACTTTGATTGCTGGAATGATAGCAGATTTCAAAAGAGTGAGAGACTGTCTGAAAATCTGGGCGCTGCATGTCCTCGGCATCACTCGGCCGAGTTGACTTCTATACTCGGTCGAGTGGGATTCTCTACTCGGCTGAGTGATAGACCCTGTAAAATTCCAGTAAGTTAGGGGTCTTAGGGGGCCTGTCTTCGGAGGTGACTCGGCCGAGTGGCTTTACTCACTCGGCCGAGGGGCATTAGGTAATCGGCCGAGTCGGAACCCTCAATTGCCTGACGGATTCCAGTAAGTCTGTGATTTTTTCTTGCCGTCGTCGTGATGCCACTCGGGCGAGTGGCGTCTCCAAGCTCGGCCGAGTGGGATGGCGATGCTCGGCCGAGTGCACGCTGATACTCAATCTGCTGCGTGTCCGATCTGGCCGGTCGAGCGGGCTTCTTTGCTCGGCCGAGTGACTCCTTCACTCGGCCGAGTGGCATGCTGAAAATGCCCAATCTTCTCCGTTTCTCCTCCTCGTCGCTCCTACGGAGTTCCTTCTTCTTCCACCCGTCTCCCATCGCCGAATAGCCCTGAAAAGAGCCTTGGGTGACGCTCTGGAGTGGGTGCAAGTCCCTTAAGCTTCTTTTTGCTCCCGATCGCTCCATATTTCCTGAAATCCGACAAAAACAAGAAATAGTGAAAAGTAACACAATATCATCGAATAATCGTGAAAATCGCAATATGAGCAACCGAAATGGCATGCAAATATGTTGAAGAAAGGTGTAAAATATGGACCGATCAACTGGACATTGGTCCAGAAACTGTCGCACACCTCGTCACTTCCAGGAACTGTATCAGGCGAGCCAGAAGCCTCCGCCTGAAACAAACATGGCAAATGTGGAAAATCCGACGAAGTTCACTTCCAAGGATTTCGAAAATGACGACCTGCTCGATTGAGCCTCATCTTTATCTATGCTTTTCAAAGAATAAATTGTAGCTTCATCTCTAGTATGCTTAATAAAGACGATCTTTTATTTTGAATGTATGCATTTTACATTTCCATCATTAAATTTTCGTTTTTGGCTTATATAGATGATGTATGAGTGCCTAGTGGACAGTGCCTCGACGCACACTATCCTTCGCGATGAATGCTATTTCAATAGCATAAGTAAATATGACGGTCCTGTCATTACAATTTCAGGACTGTCCAAAATAATCGAAGGATCTGGTGATGCAATATTATTGCTCCCAAATAACACAAGACTAAAAATCAATAATGCACTATTTTCTCCAAGATCAAATAGAAATCTCATAAGTTTCAAGGACATCCGTTTAAACGGATATCACTTAGAAACTAGAGATGAAAATAAGGTTGAATACATGTATGTCACTCTTCGTAAAGATGGCCAGAAGACCATCTGCGAAATATTTAAGGGACTCCCGTCGGGTCTCTACCAAACATACATTCAACCAGTTGAAGCCAATATGACTGAGCACCAGACGTGCCAGCCAATGCCACCATTTCAACTATGGCATAACAGACTTGGTCACCCTGGATCCATTCTGATGCGACGCATCTTATCTGAATCCCGCGGACATGATTTGAAGAACCAGAAGATTCTTCAGAAAGGTGAATTTTCTTGTCCCCCTTGTTTCAAGGGGAAACTAATAACGAGACCATCGCCCCTAAAAGTGGGTTTAGAGTCTCCTGGCTTCCTTGAGAGGATACATGGTGACATTTGCGGGCCTATTCACCCCGCAAGTGGCCCATTTCGGTACTTCATGGTACTAATAGATGCATCCACAAAATGGTCTTATGTGTGCCTCTTGTCCACCCGTAACCTAGCTTTTCCAAAGCTGTTGGCACAGATAATTAGGTTACGTGCTCATTTCCCCGATAACCATATCAAGAAACTACGTCTTGATAATGCGGGCGAATTCACATCTCAAGTCTTCGAAGACTATTGCCAGGCAACGGGTATAGAAGTTGAACATCCAGTAGCTCATGTTCACACCCAGAATGGATTAGCAGAGTCCCTTATAAAGAGACTCCAATGGATTGCACGTCCATTGCTTATGCAATCCCAATTGCCGGTGGATGCTTGGGGGCATGCTATTCTGCATGCCGCATCTCTTATCAGGATACGCCCCTCTGGAGGCAATACATTATCTCCGATGCAACTAGCATACGGCTCAACTCCAGATATATCTCATTTGAGAATATTTGGTTGTGCGGTCTATGTTCCAATAGCACCACCTCAGAGGACCAAAATGGGTCCTCAACGTCGTTTAGGAATCTATATTGGATTTGATTCACCCTCGATTATTAGATACCTAGAACCCCTAACGGGGGACGCATTTAAGGCACGTCTTGCTGATTGTGAATTCGATGAGAAAACTTTTCCAAAGTTGGGCAAACATTCCAAGAAGCCTGAAGCTTCGGAGACCATTAATTGGGAAAATAAGTCTTTGTCCTTTTATGATCCGCGTACAAATCTGTGTGAAGATGAGATCCTGAAGATCCTTCACATCCAGAATACTGTACACCAATTGCCGGATAAATTCACGGACAACCAGAAGATCGTCCGTTCACACGTCCCTGCTGCTAACACTCCAGCTAGGATTGACATCCCTATAAATGGATGCAATCCACCCGCAGCAGAAATGGCTGTACCTCAATTGAAAAGAGGACGGCCACCAGGTTCAAAAGATAAAGTTCCTCGAAAGAGGAAGATTCCTGGTGAAAATAAGATTATCCCTCCACAGGATACTGAGCTCAAGACAGCTACCTCTCCCCTCCTAATTTCCCCCGCAGAGGAAACATTAGGAGAAACATCATTAAACTTTGTACGTACTGGGGAGGTACTGGACCGACATAGCACAGTCGTCGACGACGATTTTGCGTTCATTATTGCCGTTCACGTCGCTGAATACGACGATGACGTCGAACCACTTTCTCTAGCGGATTGTAAATGCAGAGATGATTGGCCAAAGTGGGACGAGGCGATAAGAGTAGAGCTGGACTCACTCTCGAAACGCAAAGTCTTTGGACCTGTAGTCCAAACACCAGTAGGTGTAAGACCTGTGGGATATAAGTGGGTTTTCATTAGAAAAAGGAATGAACAAAATCTGATCGTCCGCTACAAGGCGCGTCTTGTAGCAAAGGGTTTTTCCCAAAGACCGGGTATCGATTATGAAGATACATACTCCCCGGTAATGGACGCTATTACATTCAGATTCTTAATAAGCCTATCATCTCTGGCAAGCCTAGAAATACAGCTCATGGACGTTGTGACTGCATATCTTTATGGCGATTTAGATAAAAAGATCTATATGAAACTACCAGATGGGTTTAACTTACCCACAGAGATGAAAGAGATACCTCGGGAGGTATTCTCTGTTAGACTACATTGATCCTTGTATGGACTAAAACAGTCAGGCAAAATGTGGTATAACAGACTAAGTGATTTCCTTGCACAGCAAGGATTCACTAATAACGAAGTCTGCACGTGCATCTTTATCAAAAGAACGGGAAAAGGATTTGTCATCATAGCAGTTTACGTTGATGACTTAAATCTCATAGGCTCTCCAGCAGAGATTAATGTGATATCTGCAAGGCTAAAGCAAACTTTTGAAATGAAAGACCTAGGCAGAACGAAGTATTGCCTTAGCTTACAGATTGAACACCTACGAGGTGGAATCCTCCTACATCAATCCAATTATACAAGGAAGCTTTTAAATAAGTTCCAAATGGATAAATGTCATCCTTTATGTACCCCTATGGTCGTGAGATCATTAGACGTACAAAAGGACCCCTTCCGGCCTCTGGAAGAGGGGGAGGAGATACTGGGTCCAGAAGTACCCTACCTAAGTGCCATTGGTGCACTTCTCTATCTGGCTAACTGCACGCGTCCCGATATAGCGTTTGCAGTCAATCTCCTAGCCAGACACAGTGCAGCGCCTACAAAGCGCCACTGGAATGGAGTAAAGCATCTTCTGCGATACCTCCAGGGTTCCGTAGACCTTGGACTTTACTACCAGAGAGGTGCCTCCTCCCAGTTACTTGGTTATGCCGATGCAGGCTATCTTTCAGATCCGCATACGGCAAAATCACAGACTGGTTTTGTCTTTACCTACGGAGGTACTGCTATCTCCTGGAGATCGGTAAAACAAACCACTACTGCTACATCTTCTAACCATGCAGAGCTCATCGCGATCCATGAAGCGAGCAGAGAATGTTTTTGGCTACGCTCCGTCGTCCAACACATTCTCCAATCCACTGGCCTGAAGACCGGTGATCTGGAGCCTACTGCCCTATTCGAAGACAACGCCGCGTGCATTGCTCAGCTTCAGAAGGGCTACATCAAAGGCGACAGGACAAAGCACATTTCTCCCAAGTTTTTCTGGACGCACGAGCAGAAGAACGACAAGCAGATTGAAGTTCGACAGATCCAGTCATGCAACAACCTAGCTGATCTTTTTACTAAGGCATTGCCTAAATGTACTTTTGTAAAGCTTGTAAAGAACATTGGTATGCGACAGTTGAAAGACCTGCAAGCCTGAAGCTTGTACGGATCAGGGGGAGTAACATGTGGGTTGCACTCTTTTTCCTTAAGCTGTTGGGTTTTCCCACTGGGTTTTCCACAGCTAAGGTTTTAACGAGGCAAACACACTTACTCTGGGATCCAGAAGTATCCACCCCTTGCCTCAGTAGCTGAGACCGAAGTGATGAATGTGTAAGGGGGAGTGTTATGAATGAGGGAGGCCTTTGGCCTCCCCTCCATCATTACCCATTCATTAGGCCCCATTACTTAGAGTAATGGGGACCCTTGGTCTCCTAGAAGCTTTTGGCCTCCCCACTATGAGATATATAAATAGAGAACCATGGCTCTTAGCTAAGGTGACTTATTCTTTTGCTAAGAAATCTTGCCTCTTTCTCTCTTGAGTACATAATCATCCAACATTTGATAATTAATGACGGTTAATTAGAAACTAAGATAGCATATATGTCAAGATTTTGGATTTCTAAAATTACGATTGCATGTCATATTTATTTACTTGTACAGACATGCGAAGCGAATAATAAACGGAGCGGAATCCACACCATCCGAAATTCACTTCGTTTTAGCAGATATATGTTACATTTCCGATTTATCTATGGATCATAAATACTCAAATCTGCATCCGCTTAAATGAATGTGGATACAGAAATACATGAGGATATTTTGAATATACATTTTTATCCCTATGGCAATATACGTCAGCGGAAGTTCCTACATTGAACGCAAGCTGCGCCAAGTGGTGCCTATATTGCCATATCTTAATAACTTCCCTATAAGGCCAGTTATTTATCGACAGTGGAAGCTCCTCTACCATCCTTTCATTTGTTAGGACAGAAGCGACTGTTCATAGATTTTTCTGGTAAATGTGTCCATCTTTCAAGTCATTTTCATTTATTAGAGGCGAGAAAGTGTCGAGGTCAAGCTCTAGAAGAGATGGAAGGAGTTCACCCGTTGGTTACCCGATGTGAAGGTCAAGCATCTTTTACTTCAAACTCTTTGGACTATCTTACAACTATTCCTTCAAACTCTTCCCACGTCTTTAATCATTACAAGGACACCCAGAAAGGTGCAAAATCGTTTGTCTGTTAAAAGAACCATCCCATATCAATCACTCTATCTAAGTTTATCATCAAGATCTCCACCGCAAATTCGAATGGATGCATAGTCAGGATTTGTGCGGCTTTCGTTGTTTGGTGTCGACCCTCCACTCAGCTTCCTTGTTAAATTAGGTAACTACTTCCTGTTGCTTTGCAATGGCATTGGCTCCGATGTTCCACACAATCGGTTTAGCTTGATCGTTATGCAATATGTTTATTGTATGCCTGGTTGAATACCATGCTAGTTTGACTGCAAAAGTAAGACGTGAAGTGCATTCCACTCATAAACACAATGACATTCCACTCAAACTAAGTGTTTATCCATTACTAAGGCACTTCTGATGTAGGATTTGTTCTAACCTTGTATATTATTACTTGATAGTACAATTGTAGTAGCTAGTGTTGGACGACGTTAGCAGTTAAGTACTAGATTCCGAACGGGCTGGTCTCGGTCCAAACTGACTTCAATCGGATCTATTGGCAGATGGCTAGATGCAGGATGAGCTAGCCCCAGGCTGGATGGGCCTTCGTCCAAGCTGATGGGGGTTGGTTGACCCTTGTGTGACTGACGTTGCGGTGGCTTGGCGAGGAATGACGTTGAATGCAAACTGGGTGATGTGATAGTAAATCCCAGTTTGAATGATCATCAATCCAACCTGTTGGAGCCAAATCTGAGCTATTTCTGCCAAGTACAAGCCATCTCCACCAAGCACAAGCTATTGTTGCTCTGTCCCGAGCTATTCTGGGTCAACTTCAGTATCCTTGGTGCTAGGTGAGTCGGGCATTGGCCGAGAGGCCCTCGATCCAATTGTTTCCGCTGGGTCCGAGATACCTTCGGCATCCTACACAACAGAGCTCATTGGGAAGGGTCAGATATGTGGTTTGACGTAATCCTCTCGGACGCTTAAGTTAGATGGTGATTCAAAGGAGACTCGTGGTATCTATGTCCGATTTGTTGGGAGATCGACCGATAGTTATCACGTCAAGCTATTGAGGAAATGGAGAGAAAGGTATGGAGAGATCCTGAGTGTAGGAGTACCTGACCGGAGATTGTAGGAAAAAGAGATTGATCCTCTCCGTTATTATCATAGAAGAAGTTGTCTCCAAAGTTGTCTTAGAAGTCCCCATCTCACATCGTCTGAGAGAGTACATATGTGCAAGAAGTTAGAGGGTAACGTATTGACCTTTAATTTGCTGAGATGTTATTATTGATGACAGGTGTGATGGCTTGTCCTTCAATGCTTCTGTTATGAGCTGACGCTTTAAGTGAGGAATGCCTACAGTCAATCCGAGATGTTTCATTAAATGGAGAGATATCCAGCCTCACGTGAGGACTTTTAGGTTGTTGGGTCGATACTATGGGCATGTTTGCTCAAAAAATAACTGAGCAGTCACTGGGCCGATCCAGTGCTATATCAATGGCCCCCCATGTCTCAAGCTTAATCGATGGCACTTAAGGTTGGGTGAAGTAATAAGGACTGATTAGACAGGCATGACAGTAGAGGCGATCCATTTAATGTTGGCCGCTACACACATGCCCTAGAATTTCCGTGCCAAAGAGCATGGAACTCGGAGCATCGATGCTTGAGATGTCGATACACATCGTAGATCAGACATCTGAGCTTGCCAAACAGGGGGAGTGATGTCCAATATAAATAGAGAGCCAGAAGAAGACCCTTCCTCTATTTTTTGAATAATTTGTCCTTACTCCCGCTTTTTTACTTCTTCTTCTTCGTTAAGCTTTGCCGTAGTCATTGTAAATTAGTCTTATTCATGTGCCCTTCATCTTCTTAATCCTCGGGCTCCGAAGTAGACTGCAAGCTGAGATTGAACATCGGTGTACAGAGATTTTTTGCCATCATAAGATGACGTTAATCTCTGGGTTAATCTCAACATCGTAGTGGTGGAGAATGCATGTAAGTTTTCCAACTCTAGGGGTGTCTTGGAATAGCTCTAAATGGACCATAGGGATGGCAGAGCTCCAACTTAAGATGTCAGCCCTGCTGTCACTGAGGAGACCGTAGCTGCTGCATTGGTGATCGTCGAAGCAGTGCATCCTGAAGCCCTAACTCCAGATGCCATGGCCTCGTGGTTGTATATCTTCTGTTGAATGGGCTCTGCCAATTTTACATATACGGGATTTGCCCCTCTTGATTTAATAAAATTTCTTTGCTCGTCTTAGAAGATCTCTGATCTAGGGTAGAAGACCCATGAATACTCCAACTCTTAAGTCGGAACTTGGATAAGAAGCTTCGAAATTATCTCGTCTCAGGTCGTAGAAGGTTTTCGAGCTAAGTAGAATCTTCACATTTGCAATAACTCTAAGGCTCGGAAAAACACCCAAGTCTCAGGTCATAGATGACCGATCTCAGGCTTGATGCCATCTCTGTGTCCCCTCGATAGATCAGGCATGCACAATGTAAAGGTAGGTTGGACATGATATATGAGAGCGTCCCTTATGTTCGTGGCCAAGCCAGACACATGGCAAAATTGGCCCTGGTTGTTTAGTTAGGTCGGCCTGAGAGGTCTGCTGAGAGTGATCTCTCATCGTATGGCTAGATCAGCCCATGGGGGATTGTCCTTTGATCGTATAGCCAGATCAGCCCGTTAGGTCTTTGAGAGAGTAATCCCTTATCGTATAGCTAGATCGGCCCGTGAGGTAGTGGACCCTGAACGTATATCCAGATCAGCATGCGAGGTCTTCTGAAAGTGATCCACACTAAACTATAAACATATGAACTTTAGAGATAGTAAAATGAGAGAAACTGTTTATGTGCTTTCTGTTAATGTTCTCTTGGAGTTATTAGCTCGGCATGATATAATTTTCCCCGAAAACAACGAAAAGAAATAGTACACGGGTTAGCTAGATCGACCTGTGATCATATAGTTAGATTGGCCTATGAGGGAGTGGCCCCTGATCATAGAGCCGACCAGCTGCAAGGTCTTCTGGCATCCCGTTCGTATAATTAGATCGGCCCGTGAGGGTATCCCTCTGATCGTATAGCCGACCATCGTACGAGGTCTTGAGAGTAATCCCCGATCGTATAGCTAGATCGACCTGTGAGGAGTGGCCCCTGTTGGAAATAGCCTCCGAGACTATGTTCGATGATAACAAACCCTAATGAACGGTTCTAATATGTGTGTTAAGTGTATCTCAGGTCTCTATGCATTGTGACAGTCAGGGTTGGTCAGGTTACACATGTACGTACTCAAGTACGTTGAAATACAAGGCTAAAACTCCATTTGGAAATACGCAAGCTGCTCAAAAAGGGAGTATAGCTATGAAACACTACCCTAGAGTTAACCATAGGCTATAAACATCATGTGAATTTTTTCAGGAATTATGAAAATTGTTTGAAGCCAACATACGAGGAAATACGAGGAAATACTGAGTATACAAAGAAGGAAATTTTTTTACAAGTGATGAAATGGGGTGAAACAATTCTAACATGTATATATGGGGTTCTGGGATATTTGAGAATTTATTTAGAATTTATTGGATTTATTTGATGTCAAAATACGTAAGAATACAGTGCAAATACTCAAAAAATACAACATAAGACACTGTTCAAATATACCGCTTCATCGCACTCCATACGGTCGACGTGGCGTGATCAGGGCCGTTCATTCCGCATCTGACGGTCGCTCGAAGCGGGGCAACGTGGCCGCTTGTTAGCCGTTCGATCCAGATCCAATGGCCACCAACCACGCAAACGAGTCACAAATGGGAGGCGCCGCTGTCTCAGCCGCTGGCCACGTGGCTTCATCTCCACCGTCAGATCTCCATCCAACGATCGACGATCTGTCAACGCGGAGTCAGCGAAGGCGGGCGGCTCGTGGGTCCGGGTCAGCGGAGGCGGGCGGCTCGTGGGACCGGGTCAGCGGAGGCGGGCACTGATCGTTGAATCCGCTGCGACGTGGGCAAATCTCCGTCATTCATTCAAGATCCAACGGCTGCCGACATCGAGTTTTTCGCGGGTGCGGGTCCCAGCGTAATTAAACCCGCGGAGCCGACCGTATCGGATCCCCTCGCACAGTGCTCCAACCCGTTAAGCTGATCCTATATACACCATGTACATCTCTTCACATTTTCATCAATAAGTGGAGGTCTAGAGATCCAAATTGAGTTCCGTAAGAGGCGTTGCAATCATGACTTCATCCCTGACGCAGTGACTCTAAGTTGAGTAGCTAGTTCCTCTTGTGTAGCAAATGAGATCACTTTGAGTGAGGAACTTCTACCGACTACTTTCACGGGGAC
This sequence comes from Scilla litardierei, assembly GCA_030789695.1. Classification (NCBI taxonomy): domain Eukaryota; kingdom Viridiplantae; phylum Streptophyta; class Magnoliopsida; order Asparagales; family Asparagaceae; genus Scilla; species Scilla litardierei. The sequence continues at coordinate 92,686,000 of CM061139.1, read as the reverse complement.
ATCGACTACTTCCTCTACACAACTCCGATGGTCATTCCGTAAGAAGCGTTGCGAAGCTACTGACATGCTGAAAGACGAGCACCAGAGAGATCTTCACAAATGAGCTTTCTAAACTATTGATCTTTTATATTTGTGAATATGGTGTTGTGTTTGTGAATACGATCTTATCTATGATTTTTGGGTTTCACACTTTCTTCTGCTACATTATTTTGAGTAATCTGATTGGTTGGGCCATATCGGATTGGGAGAGCATCATAAGTATTGTTTTCTTTTTGGGCTTTGGTGAGCTAGGGTTAGTCAGAGTGGTTAGAGTTGGGGCTCTAATCTTGTGTGATTGTAACTGCTTAAAGAAACATATTTAGTGATGTTGTTCCGGGGTGGATGTAGGTCTTGGGAGACCGAACCACGTAAATCTTCTATGTCATCTGCTTGATCTGGTTATCTTCTTTAATATTGCTTTTCATATCTGTTTTTAATTAGACTTAATTATTTTTATCTTGCGATAATTTGGTCATCGGCCTATTCACCCCCCCTCTAGGCCCTATTTAGCTCCTACAAGTGGTATCAGAGCACCAGGCTTGACAATTTAAGTCTAAATTACAATGAGTCTTTATGATTCAGTATTTTCTGAAGGTCAATCCACTGTCAGACCCCCAAAATTCAATGGAACTGATTTTGCATACTGGAAAGCCATGATGAAAATATATTTAGTGTCTGATGATTATGATGTCTGGAAAATTGTTGCTAATGGATATACATCGCCTGTTTTGATAATTGAAGATATTGAAATCCTAAAACCTGAGGATAAATGGGATGACAATGATAAAAAATTGTTTTCATTAAATGGAAAAGCAATGAATGCAATAATTTGTGCACTCGATAAAACTGAATTTAATCGTGTTTCCCATTGTTTAACTGCACATGAAATTGGCATACTCTGGAAATAACACACGAGGGAACAACTCAAGTCAAGGAATCCAGACTAGCGCTTCTCAGCACTGAATACGATGGCTTCCACATGAAACCTGCAGAGATGATCAAGGACATGTATGCAAGATTCACAGACATCGTTTCAACTCAAAGGCACTTGGAAAGACGTACCCAAGCGTGGAACTGGTAAGGAAAATCCTTCGAGCCTTGACAAGTACTTTTCATCCAATAGTTATTGCAATTGAAGAAGCTCGAGATCTCTCCAAATTGAGCTTAGATGATTTGATTGGGAACCTGATGTCCCATGAGTTGGAACTGAAAACCATCGAGTCACAGGAAAAGGGAGAAGCCAAAGCTGCAAAGTCCATAGCATTCAAAGCTGAAGAAAGGGACGATGATCTTGATGATGAGCAAGCCCTGATGGTCAGAGGCTTTAGGAGATACATCAAAAACACCGCAGGAAAAGTCTGAAATGTCAAAAAGGTTCAATCGTTTTAATAAGTTTAATCCTTCAAACTTTTCTTCTGAACAGAATACTACTAAGTCTGAACAGTGTTTCAAATACAGGAAACAAGGACACTTCATGAAGAATTGTCCAACTTTGAAGGATGCCCCGACAGAATCAAAAGGAAGATCACTTGTTGTGACATGGGATGACGATGACGAGGATGAACCAGAAGAGGAAGTTGCTCACTCATCCTTATGTCTGGTTGGAGACATCGATTCAACAAAATCAGATGTACACGAATTCTCTCTATCAGAACTTATGAACATTCGTGAAAATATGAACATATAGATCACTAATCTAGAATCCTATGTAGAATCCTTAAGGGTGTGTTGGGTTTGAAGGAAAATGAAAGAAAGAAAAATGAAATGAAAAGGAAAAAGAAAAAGAAAGAAAAGAAAAATGAAATGAAATTCTTTCTCATGTTTGGTTACCAAGGAAAATTGGGAAGAAAGTTGAATGGAAAATATAGAAATTAATAGTATTAGGTTGCTCATTGAATATGAATAAAAAATAATTTAATTGTTTACGTTGTGAATTTAAATCATTCTACCATCATAATAAATTAAAATTTCATTTTGAAATTAAAAACTTATTGGTTATTTTGAAAATTTTATTAATTTAGCAAATAATTTGCGAATTGTAATGAATAATTCGTTAACACTATAAATAATATGATTCGTAGATAATATGTTATTTAATAGTATACGAATAATTTACAAATTTTGTTAAAAAGTTCGAAATAATTCACAAGCTATTTGAAAAATTCGGGCATAATGTGTGGATTTTTCAAACAATTCTGAATTTTTTAGAAATTCGTGAATTATTCGCACAATTCATGCATACATGAAAATAAATTAAAGATTCGAAATTTATTTGGAAAATAGATAATTATTCGCGAGCTATATAAAAAATTCATGAATAGAATTTTTAAAAGATCGCGAATTATTCGTGAATTTTTAAAAATTCATAAATTATTCTCTATTTCGGACAATTCATGAATGAATATATATTAAAGGTGTGTTTTTTGAAAAATTAGTCAATTATTCGCGACTTATTTGAAAATTCGTGAATAATTTGTGAATTTTTCGAGTAATTCGCGAATATTTTTTTGAAAAATTCACGAATTATTCATAATTTTTTTGATACAAACTTGTGAATAATTTGTGGATTCATTAAAAATAACAACTAATTATGTTTGCTAAAAAATATAAATAAATAAAAGTGTGAGAAATTAGTTTACCTCTCGTTTCTCTCATTTTCCTTGGGTCAAAAAGAGGAAAATCTCAAAGAAAAGTTTTAATAAAAAATTTCCTTTGTTTTCTTTTATTTTCATTTTCTTTTGTTTTTTCTTTCCAACCAAACAATGGAAATAGTTTTCCTTGTAACTTTCTTTTCTTTTCTTTCATTTTCCTTCAAACCAAACACACCCTAAAAGAAACCAACTTTGAATTACAGCAGGATAATTTTCATATTTCACAAAATGAAGATAAAATGAAAACTGAGATTGAGAATCATAAAGCTACAATTTCAAAATTAAAAGGAAAAACTAGTTTGCATGAAACTCCTAAATGTGAATCTTGTGCCATGCTAAAACTAGAAGAAAGCAAGTCTAAAGAAAAAATTGTGAGTCTTGAAAAGAAAGTTGAAAACTTTAAGAAAAATGAAGATGATGAGAAAAAGGCCTTTATAAGTAAAAGTACCATGCTTGTGAATGAAACTTCTATTTAAAATCCAAGATCTCTGATTTAGAATTGAGTATTAAGAAATTTGGAGTAGGGAAGAAATCTCTCGACATCATTCTTGATTATCAATCACATGGAAACAATAGACAAGGTCTAGGATATGGAAACCGTTACGATGAAAAGAAGATTGTTCACAATGGAACTGTTAAAAGGAAACATGTTCATGCTAAATGTTATACATGTGGTTCTATTGATCATTTATATAGGAACTGTTTGTACGGAAAAAAGAAAATCAGATTTAAACAAGTATGGGTTCCTAAAGGCACTATCACTAACCATCGTGGACCTATTTGGTTGCCTAGGTCACACATGTCCTGTTTTTCTTATGTATAGGTGCACAGCTTGGCTAAGGAACAAAAGTGTGAGTGGTATTTGGATTCTGGCTGCTCAAGACACATGACAGGTAGTTACGACAAGTTCCGTAGCCTCGTAAAGCAAGAAGGAGGAAGTGTTACACTTGGGGATAACGGAAAATGTAAGGTAATTGGGAAGGGTGTTGTAGGTAACAACACTTTTCAATTGAAGGATATCCTATGGGTTGAAAATCTTAAACACAACCTCATCTCTATTAGACAGCTCTGTGACAAAGGTATGAACGTAGTATTTGATGCAAAATTTTGTAAAATCATTGATACTGTCACATGTAATATTTTGATTACAGCTAATAGGAAAAATAATGTTTATACACTTTTTATTGAAGAACTAACAATAGCTAAATGTTTGATTGGCAGGGAAGACGAGGCATCACTGTGGCACAGAAGATTGGCACATGCTGGAATAAAGTTGTTGCAGAAACTGGAGAACATAAATCTAGTAAGAGGGCTGCCACATCAAAAATACGAGAATAGTAAGTTGTGCGTAGCATGCACGAAAGGTAAGCAAACTCGATCTACCTTTACAGGAATGAGGGAAATAGCAACTACACGCATCTTAGAATTAATTCACATGGATTTATTTGGACCAACTGATGTTGCTAGTTTAAATGGAAAGAGGTTTTGCTTAGTATTGGTCGATGATTTTTCAAGATTTACATGTGTTTATTTCTTAGCCAAAAAGTCAGACTCTTTTGAAAACTTTCAAAACTTTTGCAATCAAGTTTCAAATGAGAAAAATCTTTCAATTATAAAAATTAGAAGTGATCATGGAGGAGAATTTGAAAATATAATCTTTGAAAACTTTTGTTTAGAAAAAGGAATTATGCATGAATTTTCTTCTCCTAGAACACCACAACAAAATGGAGTAGTTGAAAGAAAGAATAGGACTTTAAAAGAAATGGCTAGAACTATGCTGAATGAGTATGAATTGCCTATGTCTTTTTGGGCCGATGCAATAAATACTGCTTGTTATGTTTGTAATAGAGTCATGCTAAAACCAATAGTGAAGAAAACTGCTTATGAACTTTGGCATGGAAAGACTCCTAATATTTCATATTTTAGAGTATTTGGATGCAGATGTTTCATATTAAACACTGGAGATCAACTTGGTACATTTGAATCCAAATCAGATGAAGGAGTGCATATGATACTCGTCAAGGAGCAAAGCTTACATGATTTATAATAAACGCACTTTGACTATTGTTGAATCAATTAATGTTAAATTTGATGAAACTGAAAATAATTCTTTGAATTGTAGGGAAACTGAAGGTGATGCAATTGCAGAGAATGATAGCGGTGCAAGGGACACTGCTGAACCAAGTCAAGCACAAGAACCTACTTAAAAAGAAGAGAACCAATAGGAAGAACCACTGAACAGAGGAATGCTGAGATACAATCCAAATTATCCACCTGAACTGATCATTGGAGCACCCACGGCAGGTATACGAACTCGTTCCTCTTATAGTAATCTTTGTCCTTTATGCATTCATGGGGATTTTATATCCGAAATTGAGCCAAAGACTATTGAATCTACTTTGATTGAGGAAAGTTGGGTAATGGCTATGCATGATGAATTGAATGAATTTGATAGAAATAATGTTTGGACTTTAGTACCACGACCCATAGATTATCCTATTGTAGGTACCAAATGGATATATAAAAACAAACTTGATGAATCTGGAAGAGTAATCAGGAATAAGGCTAGATTGGTTGCTAAAGGTTATAATCAAATTGAAGGCATAGATGTTGATGAAACTTTTGCACCAGTTGCTAGATTGGAAGCTATAAGAATTTGACTAGCCTTTGCAAGTTATAAGAAACTCAAGCTTAAACAGATGGACGTTAAAAGTGCATTCTTGTTTGGGTACCTGAAAGAAGATGTGTTTGTTAAACAACCCACTGGTTTTGAAAGTCATGATTTTCTACAGCATGTTTTTAAACTTCAAAAAGCATTATATGGTCTTAAGCAAGCTCCTAGATCTTGGTATGATCGTCTTAGTGCTTATCTTTTGGAAAATGATTTTAAAAACGGGAGTGCAGACAACACACTTTTTATTTTGCATGATCATAATCAGTTTCTCATCGTACAAATATATGTAGATGATATTATTTATGGTGCTACTGATGATCTTTTATGTCAAAAGTTTGAGAAGGTCATGCAGGATCAATTTGATATGAGCCTTGTTGGAGAACTGAAGTACTTTTTGGGATTCCAAGCGAAGCGAACTGAAGAAGGCATCTTCTTATCGCAAACCAAGTAAATCAGAGAACTATTGAAAAAGTTTGGGATGGAGAAGGCAAAAGGAATTAGAACTCCCATGAGTCCCACGACGAAGCTGGAAAAAGATGAAAAAGGAATCGACGTGGATCAAAAGCTTTATCGAGGTATGATTGGCTCTCTCCTTTATTTAACAACGTCTAGGCCCGATATAATGTTTGCTGTATGTTTGTGTGCACGTTTTCAAGCTTGTCTAAAAGAGTCGCACTTAATTGCCATAAAAAGGATCTTTAGGTATTTGATTCACACACCATCTTTAGGCCTTTGGTATCCTTCATGTGGTTTATTTGATTTAATTGGATTTGCTGACGCTGATTATGCTGGTAGTATGATTGATAGAAAGAGCACTAGTGGAACTTGTTTTATGCTAGGACATTCATTGGTTTCTTAGTCTAGTCGTAAGCAGAACAGTGTTGCTTTATCCACTACTGAAGCTGAGTATATTGCCCTTGGCAGTTGCTGTGCCCAAGTACTTTGGATGATGCAAACCCTGTCTGACTACGGTTTGGATCTTAGAAAAGTTCCATTAAGATGTGATAGTAAGAGTGTTATAGATCTTTCTAACAATCCTGTTCATCACTCTCGAACAAAACACATAGATGTAAGACATCATTTTCTTAAAGATCATTTGGCAAAAGAGGATGTATCAATTGAATATATTTCCACTGATTCTCAGTTGGCAGATATCTTTACAAAACCTTTGCCAGAAGATCGCTTTTGTCGTCTACGTCTAGAACTGGGCATTATTGATCATGTTTAGAGTGAAAATATTTTTTTTGGTGTGCTTTCATATTTTTTGTGTGGTGTGCTATAAAAAGGAAAAATAAAAAAATGAAAAAGAAAAATATAAAAAGAAAGGGAAAATGAAATGTCTATCTCCTCATTTTGTACTTTTCATTAGAAACATCTTTGATGCAAAACATATGCTTTATGGATTTTGAATATTATATTCTTAACAATGCTTGCATTCAAAGACTACATGCTTCATTGGGTCATATTCATTAATGAGTAACTAAAGTTTTTCATCTTCAAATCACACTTACACAGATCAAAATGTTTTTGACATGGATTTGAAATATTGAATAAGAAAAGTGGTTGTTGGTGGAATAATTTATGTTTAACTAATGTGATATGATGTTTCAAGGCATGGGTAAAAAGAAGAGCTCTCATCAAAATATATATACGTGTATAAAAAGAATAACAAGACAAGTGTGTTCAACATATATACACAGAGCTTCGTATGTAAAATGGATACGATCCATGTCCTTGATACTACCCACGGACATCCAACTTATTCTATAAATGTCATTTTCTTAGCGTTGGTGTTAAGTCCGTCAAGCAGTGACATTTCACATTTAAAAATCCTTATCGGTTATGTTTGGAATTGGTAACTTGAACTCATATTACATGAGAAGGGGAAACTCAATCTTTGACGTTCATATATTCAGTTGAAAAGTTGGATATGACAGGCTGTATTCCTTATTACATCTCCATATGTACTAAACTTTTGATCATCACACTTGAGCACAGAGATGAATTACAATAGTTATGATTTAGTGCTTATTGCTTATTTCTTTCTTGTGGTCATCGATGTATTGCTTTTTGTTATGCTTTATAATGATTAATTTTCCATTTATCATATGCTATTTACTATCTTCTACATTTTTGATGAAAACAAAGGGGGAGAGAAATATTAAGATTGAGAATCAGAGATAGGGGGAGCATGTCAATAGGGGGAGCATATTTTATCATTTTGGGATTATTGCTCGAAATTTCATGCTTCACACTCCACACACTTCACATGTTTCTGAAGTAATCTAAATGTTTGGTTTGTTCTCATCAAAAGGGGGAGATTGTTGGAAATAGCCTCCTAGACTATGTTTGATGATAACAAACCCTAATGAACGGTTCTAATATGTGTGTTAAATGTATCTCAGGTCCCTATGCAGTGTGACAGTCAGGTTTGGTCAGGTTACACATGTACGTACTCAAGTACGTTGAAATACAAGGCTAAAACTCCATTTGGAATTACGCAAGCTGCTCAAACAAGGGAGTATAGCTATGAAACTCTACCCTAGAATTAACCATAGGCTATAAACATCATGGGAATTTTTTCAGGAATTATGGAAATTGTTTGAAGCCAAAATACGAGGAAATACGAGGAAATACAGAATATACAAAGAAGGAAATTTTTTTACAAGTGATGAAATGAGGTAAAACAATTCTAACATATATATATGGGATTCTGGGATTTTTGAGAACTTTTTCAGAATTTATTGGATTTATTTGATGCCCAAATTCGCAAGAATACAGTGCAAATTCTCAGAAAATACAACATATGACACTGTTCAAATATACCGCTTCATCGCACTCCATACGGTCGACGTGGCGTGATCAGGGCCGTTCATTCCGCATCCGACGATCGCTCGAAGAGGGGTAAGGTGGCTGCTTGTCAGCCGTTCGATCCAGATCCAACGGCCACCAACCACGTAAACAAGTCGCAAATGGCGGGTGTCGCTGTCTCAGCCGCTGGCCACGTGGCTTCATCTCCACCGCTACTGACTCGGAGTCAGCGAAGGCGGGCGGCTCGTGGGTCCAGGTCAGCGGAGGCGGGCGCTGAACGTTGAATCCGCTGCGACGTGGGCAAATCTCCGCCATTCATTCAAGATCCAACGGCTGCCGACATCGAGTTTTTCGCGGGTGCGGGTCCCAGTGTAATTAAACCCGCGGAGCCGACCGTATCGGATCCCCTCGCACAGTGCTCCAACCCGTTAAGCTGATCCTATTTATACCCATGTACATCTCTTCACCTTTTCATCAATAAGTGGAGTTCTAGAGATCCAAATTGAGTTCCATAAGAGGCGTTGCAATCATGACTTCATCCCCGATGCAGTGACACCAAGTTTAGCAGCTAGTTCCTCCTGTGAAGCAAATGAGATCTCTTTGAGTGAGGAACTTCTACCGACTACTTTCACGGGGACAGCGACTACTTCCTCTACACAACTCCGATGGTCATTCCGTAAGAAGCGTTGCGAAGCTATTGACATACTGAAAGACGAGCACCAGAGAGATCTTCACAAATGAGCTTTCTAAACTCTTGATCTTATATATTTGTGAATACGGTGTTGTGTTTGTCTATGATTTTTGGGTTTCACACTTTCTTCTGCTAAATTATTTTGAGTAATCTGATTGGTTGGGCCATATCGGATTGGGAGAGCATCATAAGTATTGTTTTCTTTTTGGGCTTTGGTGAGCTAGGGTTAGTCAGAATGGTTAGAGTTGGGTCTCTAATCTTGTGTGATTGTAACTGCTTAAAGAAACATATTTAGTGATGTTGTTCCGGGGTGGATGTAGGTCTTGGAAGACCGAACCACGTAAATCTTCTTTGTCATCTGCTTGATCTGGTTATCTGCTTTAATATTGCTTTTCATATCTGTTTTTAATTAAACTTAATTATTTTTATCTTGCGATAATTTGGTCATCGACCTATTCACCTCTCCTCTAGGCCCTATTTAGATCATACAGCCTCGATTGTATAGCTGGCCAGCTCGTTAGGTCTTCAAACATCCCCAATCGTATAGTTGGATTAGTAACGACCGGTACTCACAATTCGTAATACGGCTGTGCGTATAGAAATTTCGGGTACCTGATTGGTTTTGTTGCTTTGAATGTGAGTCGTGTCGTTGAGTCGATAGGGCCATAGCACCTTGGTTGCACCCTTAGCTAGCCAACCCCCGACGTGTGCCCAACTTGGGATTACTGTCGCCTTTGGATCCCGTATCCTTTGCACGCGTATTTTCCTTGAAATTCACGTATTTTTCTTAGCCGTGTCCTTCATTCGAAACACGCGATATGATATGCCATTGTGACCATCTTGAAGAGTATTAAATTGTGAAATTATTTTGGAACGTCATTTCACGGGTCGTTTCCCCACAATTTGACTTGGTTTGAAGAGGCGTCATGATTCTCCCTTTTGTCGTGAGACGTTTTTATTTTTAGTTTCGTCCCTCGTTGCCAAACTCATGATTAATCTTCATAGCCTCGATTCTCTCGTCGACACGGTCGTCCAGGTATTTTAAATATATTTTTCGGACACCGTTTAGTTGGCCTTTTCACTAATCACTTCCAAATTGTAATTAGCCTAGCTCATCTTTAATTCAAAACTTAATTAAAACTGAATTAATCCTAGCCATAGGATCTACATCTCATGTTGAATATTTCCCTAGCTATTCAACATTCTATATCACACAAATTACACTCCCTCCCTCTCACATTCTCTCTCCCCAACCATCTAAATCTACCCCATTCTTAGATATATTTAGCAAAAACCCTGGGAATTCTTCCCTTTCACACAATCACACAATTCGCAGCCGCCACAATCTGATAGCAGCCGAACTAGCCTCCCCAGACATTGTGTCATCTCCGGCCACCCAATAAATCTCCGGTGAGCATCCAACTTTTCGGCCTCCTCCTCCTTGTATCCGCGTAAATAACTCCCGCACGACAGAACCTATGGCCCCATCCTCTCACAGTCACCGCCTACACCACGAGAACTCGTGGCCTCACATCCCCTCCGGCCTCCACCACCAGAAAACCACCCCCTTGCCGCCATTAAACATCTCCCCTCCACACCCCACAGCATCACAAAGATCTCGTCTCCCTCTCCAGATCATACAACGCTCTCATGGCCGCCGGAGCACACCTCAACGCCACGTGCGCCCATCCAAGTTGCCGATCTCCCCTTGCTCATATGCTCCGGCCCCCACAACACTATGGCCACCCCTTACGCACAACAGACCCAGGTCGAAGCCCTAGCCAGCGGCACTAAATTTGTTTTCCATCACCCTCAATATCTCAGTTGCCACAAGATCAGCCCCCTCCTCTTTGGCCGTCGCGCGACAGCCTCTGGCCACTGGCACCGCCACTGAGCTGCCAACGACCCTCCCTCTCTGATCAGCCTCTCCATCCATTTACCGTGTTTTCCATTGTGCCGTTGCCGCGCACACTCGACAGCAGGCCGTTGAACCCGCTGTCCGCTGTCGGTGTCTTCCCGACACCGTGTAACGTCATGCAGCCTTCCTCCCCCGCCTTGCGGAATGGTGATCGTGCTGTTACCCGGCTGATCATCGTCCGCCGTCACTGTCGTCCGTCGTTGACGCTGATCGCTACCGGGCAGTGGAGTGTCGCATGCTTCTGCTAATCCAACCCCTGACGTCGCTACCCGACGTCAGTGTAGCTCTCGCGTCATGTAAGGGTAATTTTCTAAACACTTAGGACCCCCAACTCATGCATGCTAATCAAGATAAAAATCCGTAATTCAATTGGTTGATAAATCACTAACGAAGATAATCTAAACTGGGACTATATGTTGGTGGATCCGAGCACATAGGTAGATTGGACTGATTGGACTGTGTATTCAGAACAGCTGATTGCAGGCAAGTGAAACTTGCCAATTTGTGCTTTAGGCCATGTCTTAGGCCATTTCCCCGTTTTTAGCGTAAAAGAGACTAGGTGACGAAAGTATACTCGCCGAGACGCAACTTTAAGGTCTAGCTTGACAACGAAGCTAGATCTGTCACCCTGCCATGTCATTCATGCATTATTGCCTGTCACGTTTAATTTTCATATATGCATGCTCATTACTTTTGCTCTGCCATGCCTGTGATGTTTAAATTCCTTATCTGTATGCACATTATTTGTAATCTTGCCATGCCATGCATCATTCCATGCTTGAATGTTTGTTTTCGTAGCACACGCTACTTGTACTTCCATGTTCAGGCTAGGCACCTGCGTTACAGGCACAACCCTATGCCAAATACACTTCCTGGCTCGTGATCCAGAAGCGGGCTACATGTGTTGGTCAAAGGCCAATGCCCGACTTGTTGAGGCTAGGCACCTGCGTTGCAGGCACAACCCTATGCCAAATACACTTCCTGGCTCGTGATCCAGAAGCGGGCTACATGTGTTGGTCAAAAGCCAATGCCCGACTTGTTGAGGCTAGGCACCTGCGTTGCAGGCACAACCCTATGCCAAATACACTTCCTGGCTCGTGATCCAGAAGCGGGCTACATGTGTTGGTCAAAAGCTAATGCCTGATTACACATGGAGGGGTAGGGTTAAGCGACCACTCAGCGTAGAAGTGTGCCCGTACAGCCACTTCAGCTGTAAGGCGTAAAATCTGTGCACGATGTGTTTACGTGACTTGTAAATCCATGTGAATGTTTAGTAGCTTAGCTACCCTTGCCATGTCATACTTGTTGCACTTTCTTACTTGTTGCATTCATAACTTAAACTGCCATGTCATCGCATATTTTAGAACTTCTAGGTTGTTTCCATTCTTTTAGTTTCCTTGCACAAGTCTCTAGTAGACTTGCTGACATATGCCCCTTTTCTCTTTAGGGTGTCACATCTTAGATTGTGAACCAGAGTTGGTCGTCGAGGACGAACAGGTTGCAGGTGTTGAGTTCGAGGACATTGGAGACCAGTCCTAGAGCTCCTTCTTGTTATTGTTGTTTTCTGCTTAGTCGCTGTTAGGCTGTCGGTGCGTAGCACCCCTCTTTTCATGTTGATGTTATGTATTATGTCGGCCATGCTTTAGGCCTCTTTTCTGACTCTTGTACTTTCCTTTACGACTTGCCTCTGAATGTTGGAATAATCTGGATGTTATTGCTGGAGTTTATTTCTGATTTAAATTATTATTCGCTTTGTTTCGACTCGTGGTTGCAAGGACCTGCCATTGAAATTTTTTTATAGACGATTATCAGACTGCAGCTTCACAGCTCCACGTCTGAGCAGACCTCCTCACGTCTCGTCTTCCATTTTAGGGAAATGGGGCGTGACAGGTTTTGTTGGTGGCCCATGCAGGTCCTTTTGCAACTATGAAATATCGGGACAACGATAATAATAAAAACATTCATTAATTATTCGAAACATTCAAGTCGTAAAATCTGAGTCTAATAAGAGCGTTTTCTTAGTAGGGAAATCCATAGATCAGGACTATAGGAAGACTTAGTTAGACGTCTGTGCTGGCTAGTTAGAGGTCCCTGATTGTTAGCTAGACTCCATGCTAGAAATTGATATAATTTCCTTAGGAGTTACCTTAGTGGTTCTTGCCTAGCTCTGACCATATTAGACTTCTAGAATTCCGTTAGTCGTTCGCTTGGATTCATCGATTTCGGGCCAAGCTGAACGCTGTTCATTACAGTCTAGGTCCTTAGAAAGTCTTAGCGCTAAGTTTTCTAAACTTTAGTTGGTCGACCGAAGGAGTTTCCCGTAGATTTTCCTGAGTCATATCCTAGGCGTGTTTACGTTTCGATCATGCGACCATATTCCTTGCACTCGATTCACTAGATCGCCTCATGACGATCGTCGCTAATTTTAGAATCTCTTCGTTACAAATCTTGAATCTTCTGAAAGTATTTTCTATTTTCCCCATTCGCTAAGTTTAAACTCGTTCGAAATTTATAATATATATATATTTAGACTTCATACTCTTCCGTTGACTCGAATTCATTTCTTAATTTCGAAATTTTTGTCGAGATTTTTGATTACTTCCAGTCTATACTTTTCATACCTATATAAATACCTTGTCCCTTTTCATACACTAATTTTATTCTGGACCGTACTTTTATTTTCCCTAATTCGATTTATAATTTCCTTTTCTTACTTATGCGATTAAAACTTATTCGAATAACTCACCGCGCTTACCTTTAATATATTTTTCTAAGTTACATGGGACTTCAGCATACAGTGTGTCGATTTTATACTCATCATTTTTCCAACTTTTGTAAAATACTATCTCCATTTAAATTTATCTCCAATTACAAAATAATTCATTCACTTCCATACTCATTATTCTGCGTCTAATCCTTATGTCGTGATTTAACTTTCATACTACCCTTTTACCTTTTATAAAGATATTATTATATTTTATAACTTGCATTTTATTATACCCTTATTTAGTATTTTATATCTTTCTTCCCTACTTGATTATTCTGGATTATATTTTGTTTCACCCAACCAAGCTTTTCCATTGTATGTCGCCTCATCTGAACCCGTTCATCCCGATCTTGTTTCATTTCAATTTCGATTTCGGTTCCTCACTATTGTTTAGTTATCACATTAGTGCTTACTGTTGCCTGCGTTAATCTTAGTATAGTATGGTGGGCCCATTAGTATAGATTGTGATGTCGTTGTAGTGCATATAATTATTTGGTATATATGAAGTTGTATGTGTGTTAGTATTTATAAATAGGTGTGTGGGTAGATATATCACTCTAGGGATGTCTTTGTATATAAGAATTAGTGTTGGAATGTCTAACTGGGGGTGTATGTAGTCGGAGATACTTAATAATGGTTGAAATAATATGCTGGTAAAGTTGTGTGTATATTAGGTATAATGATACTAGGGTACTTATAGCTAAATGTGCATGCCTATTAATTGATCTACATGTTAGTACGTGTGGGCGTGTGCTCGTACGTAAGTATGTGCTTACTATATGAATATGTGCAGTTTACGTACGGTAATAGGGATTATAAATTTATTTGGTATTGTTTGCCTTTACGGGATGTTGTGTGCGTGTATACCATGAGGTATACACGATTATTGCATATCTTAACTATGTATGTAAGTAAATGTGTTGGTATACTAATTACAGGTAAATGGATATGGTGTGAACATATGTGTTACTTGTGTGTGACTATACGATGAATGCATGTATTAGGGAGGGTATTATAATTATACATGTGTTGATGTCTGTAATATTATTATGGTATATAAAGTGATTGAACTACGTAGGTGTTACCTGACTAAATATTAAGTGTGATTGACATTATGGTATGTATATGGCTATGTTGGTAGATGTGTATACATTGGAGTGGTATTGGTATAGGTATAGATACCGTGTTACGTATATAGAGTTTTCTGATATGTGTTTTGAGTCTCACGCAAGCTTGGGTGGGTATACTCTAAGTATATTGTTACATATGTCTGTGGTTGCGTGTAGTACCATGAATATAGCGATGGATGATGTATGTATAGTGGTAGGATTGTTTGTGCCTGGTTGTGTTACGCACATGATTGTGGGTCGCTATACCAGTATATAGTTATAGGTGTTGGTCGCGTGGTGTAGTTATTTACTAAGGACTTACCTGTGTGAACGTATGTGTGCTAGCTAAAC
The DNA here is from genome assembly GCA_030789695.1 of Scilla litardierei. Classification (NCBI taxonomy): domain Eukaryota; kingdom Viridiplantae; phylum Streptophyta; class Magnoliopsida; order Asparagales; family Asparagaceae; genus Scilla; species Scilla litardierei. The sequence continues at coordinate 92,670,989 of CM061139.1, read as the reverse complement.
TGGGTGTGTAGATGTTCTGAGTATATAGTGGTATGATTTGTATATATGAATGAAATGTTAGCGTGTGTGGGTGTGCACCATGCACGGGTAAGTATGTGCTTAGCTATAGGTATTGATGACTATGGTATGTGTGGATTGTCGTGAATATAGTTATAGGATTATGTGATGTGAATATTTGGTGAAGTATCTGCGTGTGTTCGAATGACTATATATTTGTGAAATTCTAGTAATGGTGAATGTATATTAGATATAGTAAACTTGACTATATAATTGTATGGTGTGATTATATGTGTTGATGTGTTGGTGTTGGATGTATACTAGGAAATATTAGGGAGTAGTATACCCATGTTTGTTTTGTGCATAGGTAGTTATCTATACGTGAAGTACGACAATTGTATTTGCTGGTGTGAACTATTTGTTTGTGAGTATGTGTACCATTGTGTGTAATAAGTGTTTAATAGTTATATAAGGATGTGCGTAACTATATGAATGATTGAAGTACGTGTATAAATTTGACTGACTATGATAGGTATAAGTGTATAATGTGCGTGAATATATACAGGTAGTAGAGTTATTGTTTGACTACCTAGTGCATATATAAGAACTTGTAATGACTATAACTGTTTTGAATTATAGTGTGATGTGATTGGGATAGCTACTAGTCTGGCTAGAGATATATTTATAGTTAGAAAGTCCGAGGACGGACTTTGTCCTAAGGTGGGAAGGATGTAACGGCCGGTACTCACTATTCATAATACAGCTGTGCGTATAGCAATTTCGGGTACCTGATTGGTTTTGTAGCTTTGAATGTGAGTCGTGTCGTTGATTCGATAGGGCCGTAGCACCTTGGTTGCACCCTTAGCCAGCCAACCCCCGACGTGTGCCCAACTTGGGATTACTGTCTCCTTTGGATCCCGTATCCTTTGTACGCGTATTTTCCAAGAAATTCACGTATTTTTCATAGCCTTGTCCTTCATTCGAAACGAGCGATATGATATGCCGTTGTGACCCTCTCGAAGAGTATTAAATTGTGAAATTATTTTGGAACGTCATTTCACGGGTCGTTCCCCCACAATTTGACTTTGTTTGAAGAGGCCTCATGATTCTCCCTTTTGTCGTGAGACGTTTTTATTTTTAGTTTCGTCCCTCGTTACCAAACTCGTGATCAATCATCATAGCCTCGATTCTCTCGTCGACACGGTCGTCCTGGTATTTTTATTATATTTTTCGGACACCGTTTAGTTGGCCTTTTTCACTAATCACTTCCAAATTGTAATTAGCCTAGCTCATCTTTAATTCAAAACTTAATTAAAACTGAATTAATCCTAGCCATAGGATCTACATCTCATGTTGAATATTTCCCTAGCTATTCACCATTCTATATCACACAAATCACTCCCTCCCTCTCACATTCTCTCTCCCCAACCATCTAAATCTACCCCATTCTTAGATCTATTTAGCAAAAACCCTAAGAATTCTTCCCTTTCACGCAATCACACAATTCGCAGCTGCCACAATCTGATAGTAGCTGAACTAGCCTCCCCCAGGCCTTGCGTCATCTCCGGCCACCCAATCAATCTCCGGTGAGCATCCAAATTTCCGGCCTCCTCCTCCTTGTATCCGCGCAAATAACTCCCGCACGATAGAACGTATGGCCCCATCCTCTCATAGTCGCTGCCTACACCACGAGAACTCGCGACCTCACTTCCCCTCCGGCCTCCACCATCGGAAAACCACCCCCTTGCCGCCGTTAAACATCTCCCCTCCACACCCAACGGCATCACAAAGATCTCCTCTCCCTCTCCAAATCGTACAACTCTCTCATGGCCGCCAGAGCACACCTCAACGACACGTGTGACCATCCAAGTTGTCGATCTCCCCTTGCTCATATGCTCCGGCCCCCCACAACACTATGGTCGCCCCTTGCGCACAACAGACCCAGGGCAAAGCCCTAGCCAGCTGCACTAAATTTATTTTCCATCACCCTCAATCTCTCAGCTGCCGCAAGATCAGCCCCCTCCTCTTTGGCCATCGCGCGACAGCCTCTGGCCACTGGCACCGCCATTGAGCCACCAACAGCCCTCCCTCTCTGATCAGCCTCTCCATCCATTTACCGTGTTTTCCATTGTACCGTTGTCGCGCACACTCGACAGCAGGACGTTGAACCCGCTGTCCGCTGTCGGTGTCTTCCCGACACCGTGGAACGTCGTGCAGCCTTCCTCCCCTGCCTTGCTGAACGGTGATCGTGCCGTTACCAGGCTGATCATCAACTGCCATCACTATCGTCCGTCGTTGACGCTAATCGCTACCGTGTAGTGGGGCGTTGCACGCTTCTGCTAATCCAACCCTTGACGTCGCTACCCGACGTCAGTGTAGCTCTCGCGTCGTGTAAGGGTAATTTTCTGAACACTTAGGACCCCCAACCCATGCATTCTAATAAAGATAAAAATCGGTAATTCAATTGGTTGATAAATCACTAACGAAGATAATCTAAACTGGGACTGTAGGTTGGTGGATCCGAGCACATAGGTAGATTCGACTGATTGGATGGTGTATTCAGAACAGCTGATTGCAGGCAAGTGAAATTTGCCAATTTGTGCTTTAGGTCATGTCTTATGCCATTTCTCCGTTTTTAGCTTAAAAGAGATACTCGCATAGACGCAACTTTAAGATCTAGCATGACAACGAAGCTGGATCTGTCACCCTGCCATGTCATTCATGCATTATTGCCTGTCACGTTTAATTTTCATATATGTATGCTCATTACTTTTGCTTCGCCATGCCTGTGATGTTTAAATTCCTTATCTGTACGCACATTATTTGTAATCTTGCCATGCCATGCATCATTCCATGCTTGAATGTTTGTTTTCGTAGCACACGCTACTTGTACTTCCTTGTTCAGGCTAGGCACCTACGTTGCAGGCACAACCCTATGTCGAATACACTTCCTAGCTCGTGATCCAGAAGCGGGCTACATGTGTTGGTCAAAAGCCAATGCCCGACTTGTTGATGCTAGGCACCTGCGTTGCAGGCACAACCCTATGCCAAATACACTTCCTGGCTCGTGATCCAGAAGCGGGCTACATGTCTTGGTCAAAAGCCAATGCCCGACTTGTTGAGGCTAGGCACCTGCGTTGCAGGCACAACCCTATGCCAAATACACTTCCTGGCTCGTGATCCAGAAGCATGCTACATGTGTTGGTCAAAAGCCAATGCCCTATTACACGTGGAGGGGTAGGGTTAAGTGCCCACTCAGCGTAGAAGTGTGCCCGTACAGCCACTTCAGCTGTAAGGCGTAAACTCTGTACACGACGTGTTTATGTGACTTGTAAATCCATGTGACTGTTTAGTAGCTTAGCTACCTTTGACATGTCATACTTGTTGCACTTTCTTACTTGTTGCATTCATAACTTAAACTGCCATGTCATCACATATTTTAGAACTGCTAGGTTGTTTTCATTTTTTTAGTTTTCTTGCACAAGTCTCTAGTAGACTTGCTGACATGTGCCCCTTTTCTCTTTTGGGTGTCACATGTTAGATTGTGAGCCAGAGTTGGTCGTCGAGGACGAACAGGTTGTAGGTGTTGAGTTCGAGGACATTGGAGACCAGTCCTAGAGCTCCTTCTTGTTATTGTTGGTTTCTACTTAGTCGCTGTTAGGCTGTCGGTGCGTAGCACCCCTCTTTTCACGTTGATGTTATGTATTATGCCAGCCATGCTTTAGGCCTCTTTTCAGACTCCTGTACTTTCCTTTACCACTTGCCTCTGAATGTTGGAATAAGCTGGATGTTATTGGTGGAGTTTATTTCTGCTTTAAATTATTATTAACTTTGTTTCGACTCGTGGTTGCAAGGACCTGACGTTTGAATTTTTTTATAGACGCTTATCAGACTGCAGCTTCACAGCTCCACGTCTGAGCGAACCTCCTCACGTCTCGTCTTCCATTTTAGGGAAGCGGGGCGTGACAGGATTGGCCCCCAAGGGAGTGGTCCTCGATCGTATATCCGACTAGCCTGCGATTTCTTTTGACATATAGCTGGATTGACCTGCAAGGGAATGGCCATCCAATCATATCGCTGACCAGCCCGCGAGGTCTTCTGACATCCTCGATCGTATAGCTAGATCGACCTGCGATGGAGTGGCCCTCGATCATATAGTCGATTAGCCTGCGAGGACTTATGAGTTATCCCCGATCGTATATCTAGATCGTCCTGCAAGGGAGCGACCCTTAATCGTATAACCAACCAGCCCACGAAGCCTTCTAACATTCTTTGATCGTATAGCTAGATCAGCCTACGAGGGCATCCCCTGATCGTATAACCAACCAGCCGTGAGATCTTCTAACGTATCATGCACACTCTAGAGAAATTGAAATGGGAGAAGCCGTTTATGGTCTTCCCGTTAGTGCTCTATTGGAGATATTGGCTCGGCACGAAAAAATCTTCTTTGAAGTAAATACGACAGAATCGAACTGGAACATAGTATAAGGGTCTGCATGTTTTACTTGTTTTGTACTAATAATACCTCCGCTGATGCTACACATTTCAAGGATGGACAAGCTCTCTATCATCCTTTAATGGTAGTCCTTATAGGCTGTCCCAGCAGATCGTCCTTATAGGTCATCCTGTTTGACCAGAGTGTCTATTAGAGCACTTCTTGTCAGAGCATCTTCTGCCATCATATACCGCTTCGCTCTATAGCATGGAGCTGACCCAAGCTGTGATGCGTTTATTGAGTATTGGTGTTTCATACCAATCTTATTTTGATGATGATCACAACATTATGTTGTTGCTAATGAATCGCATGTTTTAGTCTCTCAGTTTATTTCAAGGATATCTTTCTTGGAGACTAATCACTTGGTGTAAGGATGGACATCATGTGAAGAAGAGCCAAAGTTTGGACTCAAGGAGTGCCAAAGCTTGGAGATGGTGGAAAACAATCAAGGCATCAAGATTGAAGACTTAGACTCTTAAGAAAGCATTATAATCCATGTAATTTACTTTATTTCTTTCTCTCTTTTTTGAGTCTAGGGTTGATGTAATGCCTTGCTAGATGGTTTGCTCATTCATACTCATGCACTTAACCATCTTAGTGAACCTTAAGATTATCGTAGAATCCAACCCAATAGGTTCACTCTTTTCGTCAATCGTCTGTAGAGGGAAACATAGCCGACTGGGTGATTTCCAGTCGCCTGTAGATTCTTCTACAGTCGCCTGATATGTACTGCTCAAGTCAACATTTCTATTGACTCAAACTTGAGCTTTACGCACAGTCGTCTGCTGATCAGTTTCCAGTCACCTGTACATTTACAGTCACCTGGAAATTGGCCAACAGTCGCCTGTCTAACGTAAGTGCAATCTCTACATCTCTCTGTCTTCTCTCCATACTTTACAGTAGTCGACTGATGAAGAATATATAGTCGCCTGAATTTTTGGCAGTTGACTGTAGTATTAACATCAGTCGCCTGTGCGAAGAATTGGAGAAAGAGTGCAGCTCTCTGTTTCGATCCATCCCCTGCAGCAGTCGTCTACTGAAGGATTAACAGGCGCTTGTCCTGTTTGTCATCGACTGTATTGACTTCGTCAGTCGACTGTCCTGGCTCAGATTATAGCCGTTGGATATTTTCTAGCCGTTGATCAGTCGCCTATCTTATGATCATCAGTCGACTGTTCCTGTCGTTTTCACCCAGTTTCTAGCCATTGCAGATTTGATTATTTGGCTGTTTCTTTGGGTTTTTGGGCTTGATATAGGATTCCTATATATATGAGTGTGCTGCCTATGCTTAAACTTCTTGATTGATTCTTGATTACTCTTGATTCTATTGAAAATCTCAAGAGATCTTTAAGCCACTCTCAAGCTCTCTCATTTCCCTCTTTTGAGCATTCATCTTCCTTCATGCATTGAAGTCCAGCTCAAGGGAAATCATCCAAGTGCTCTCAAGCATATTCCAACACTTGGAGATCCTCTTCCATGCCTTGTATTCATTCATGAGTAAGCATCTCAAGGCATAGGTACGAGTATTTACTTTACAGTTGTAATTTGTTTTCCTATTTCTCTTTGTGGGATTAGGTTACTCTCTTTGTGGGAGTTTCTCTCTTTATGGGAGGTTGTCTCTTTGTGGGACTAGGGAATTCTATTTGTGAGAATTAACTCTCTTTGTGGGAGTTCGAGTGTCCTAGTGTAGGGCTAACCCTAATTCTCTGAGTGGGAGTTAGTGATTCTCTATGTGGGAGTCTTGATCCTTGTGTACGATTGGTTGGGTCCTTGTGTATGGCATAAATCCTCTTTGTGGGGTATCTCCTTATGAAATTTGTATTCACTTCTCTGTGTGGGAATATAGTGAATATTGGTGTGGATGGATGTACCCAAGTTTGGGGAACCAGGGTAAAACTTTGTGTTTGTGTTTGGATTGATTGTGCAATTTAATTCCTCTTGCATTTATAATTCCGCATTTGCAAGTTAAATTTTATTTGGACAATTTTATTGCCATTACACTATTCACCCCCCCTCTAGTGTATGTTGTTAGTATTGCAAGGGTTAGACGATCCCTACAGCGTTATATGATGCAAAGACTTTATCAGGTCTTTACATTGAACCCCAATCTTGAGTGGAGTGATGGTTACATCGTTACTACAGCTCTTGACATTTAGCCTCTCTGAATTGAAGCACTTCAGGAAGCTTCTCATTGTCTCCCCCTCTCTCTATACTATGGTGAATATGTGGTCCGAGCTCTGCTTCCTCCTTCCTGCCATGATTTTTGGTTGACTCCTTAATCGCGCCCGGATATACACCCGAAAAATGACTGTAGTTTTACCGCAAGCGCACGGCGTAGTGGCGAGCGGGTATCGAACTCAAGGAGGACAATTGACAGTATCCTACTTTGATTACCTAGCTATCAAGAGAATAAGAATAGTTTTGATGGTATTGTCACAATCATCCAATAGCAAATAGATATCAATATAATAGAAACGTCTAAGGGTATGAAATCCCTACTATGGACCGTTTCTCATCCTTGTGAATCATGAATTTCAATGTTGGTAAACTTGAATATAGGTGAACTAGTCGCAACTTAATGTAGAACCAAGCTTACACTCTCGCGCTATTGCCGGTCTATAGCAACCTAGATTAGGGCCCACTCTCGTGCAAACCCTAACCTAAGACACTAGCATGAGGATCGACATCATCGTCCAATCGCAACTCGAGCCCACTCTCATGCAAACTCGAGCTACGATCTAGGTTATGATAGTTCGTACTCATCCAATCTCTTGCAAACGAATATTAGTATAGATTTATAATAAAAATCCTAGATTTGGTCCAATCTCTTGCAAACTAAATCTAGAGAATTTCGATTATAAACCTAAGTCGAATATCTAGGCCTTCCCATCAATTGAGACCCAATCTCTTGCAAATCCCAATCGATGGAAATTCCTAGCTACTCGCAATAAATCAATCAAAACCTAACCTTTCTTCAATCCTAGCAACGATTCTATTCGTTCATCACAATTTAAAAGATCGGGTCCATAGGGTTCATCCCCATGCCCTAGAACGAATAAACTACTCATAAATCATCATGGAAATATTAGAAAAATAGCAATTGATCATGGCACAATTCATTGCAAATAAGAGACAATTCATTAAAATAAGATTTTTAGCAAGGAAATACAAACCAAAATCATCGCCTATGATCTCCAGCTGAGATTTAACAAAAGAATAGCCGTCAAAAAACAATAGAAGTCTCTCCTAAAACTAGGAAAAAAACTAGGTTTAAATACAATATAAAATCGTCCAAAAAATCGTGCCAAAACTGCCCCTGTGCAGCCCAGAATTCAGAATCCTCGTAGCAGTCGGAATGCGTCACTCGGCCGAGTAGGAATGTCACTTGGCCGAATGATAGACCCAATAATAAAACAGAGAATCTGGGGTTTCAGGGGTCTGTTTCTCTGATTGACTCAGGCGAGTAAGCTTCTCTACTCGGCCGAGTAAGCAATAGTGCTCGGCCGAGTAGGCTTCTCAAAAATTCCAGTATCTTGGCCGCTTCTCGGAAGAAAAACCATGTTCTACTCGGGCGAGTGAGGTTTCCCACTCGGCTGAGTAAACTTCTCTTGCTCGGCCGAGGAAACTTCGAAATTTTGCTGGGTGTATCCATTTCATTCGGCCGAATGCAGCTTCTGACTCGGCCGAGTAGAGTCTCTGTTCGGCCGAGTAGGCTGTATCTGGGCTCTTTTCTTCTTCTTCTCCTCCCCTCATCGTCGATTCTATCAGATTTCTTCCTCTTCTGCTCATCCTATAGCGCTGCTAACTTCTCAAATAAGCCGTGGGCAATGCTCCGGAATGTGCGAAAGTCCCTGGATCTCATTTTTGCTCCAGATCGCTCCATATCTCCTGAAATACGACAAAAACAAGAAATTGTGAAAAGTAATACAATATAGTCAAATAATCATGGAAAACGCAATATGGACGATCTAAATGACATGAAAACATGCAGAAAAGGTGTAAAATAAAGAGCGATCAAAATCCCCCAAGCTTACCTCTTACTCGTCCTCGAGGAAGATAAGTAAAAGGCGAACCCGGCGGGTAAAAATAAGGAAAAAGGAAAAAGAAGATAGAAAAGAAAACAAAGAGGGAGGTGCTAGATCATTTCCTCAGGATGTGGGTTTGTTTACTCATATAGCATACTGTGAATAAAAACATGCCAAAGATTTTTATCTCGATATCATGATCATATAAGGATGTATTCAATATAGAAACCCAAAAGTAGCAAAACAATATGAAATGTGGAATCATTCTAGAATTAACATCGTCTGAAGCATCTAAAGTAATATACATAATCACAGACCACACACTTTTCAATTGATCGCTTTCTATTTGGAGTATAAGAGGTATCACACAATATGAAGCAATAAGAATAGAAAGGAGTGGTTTTCATGAGATGCATGCTAAGTTTCATCCTGGAGTCCGTAAAACTTTTAGTAATCTCACCGAGTATAGAAAATTACCTAGCTTAGGTTGTCATACACAGACAAGTAGCCACTCTCTCACAAATCATTGAATCATCTCCCCCGAGCTTATCTATAAGCGTGGTGGCTTCTAATTTAGCAATAAGAACATTCCCCATTTTTGAAGCTCCAAAGAAATAAAAAAAGAGGGAAGAAAGGAGGAAGAATGAAATGGGATCATATATGAACTTCTTTTCTCTTTTCTTTTCTTTTTTTTCAGCAATCAATATATACAATAAGGATCCCAAATCAAAAGATAGAGAGATATACATGAATATTTTTTTCTTTTTGATTTTGGGGGGTAGGAGCATGGATTTTTATAACGAGGGAATATGCCAATGTAAGATCCGCTAAAGTGAGATTTACCAATGATTTTAAGTATAGAAATAATGATCAAGGTATGTGGAGAAAGAAAAATATGTAACACTCGGTTCACTCTATAGAATGTGCACGATGACTTTCAGCAGAGTAATGTAATCTACTCAGTTAGATCTCAGAAAGTTAACTACTCCAGTTATATCAACATGGCATACATTCAATCAACCTGAAAGTGAAGCGTACAATTTTCATGCAATAAGAAGTGATATAAGACAACAAAGCAGTACTCCAGATATAGGGAATCAATGCGTGAAGCTTGGTGTGTTTTCTATGAAGAGTATACTATATAAATCATCAGACTCAGCTAATGAAAGAATTTCATCCACATTCATATAATCAAAGGTGTGGGTTACTATCTCGAATGCATAGCAAGATATAGCATATGATATCTGAAATAAAAACGATGGCATGACAAGATAATATGGATATGGAGATAAGCTAATACCATGTCATCATCATCACAGAAAATTCATCTCTAGCAAAAAGGGCTAAAGAAAGTAAAGATAAAAGAAAATGAAAACTACTAAACATATGCAGCACACAAAAAGTAAGACAACGTGATGCATGAGAAAAAATGAAAAAGTGGGTGAAAAATAAATGTAAAATAAAGGAAGGTGGGAAAATAAAAGGAAAAATGAAGAAAATAAAAAGTGCGTGAGACACTCACTCCCCCAAGCTAAATTGCACAGTGTCCTCAATGTGCAAAGTGTGGTACACTGAGAAAAAATGATAAGGGTGGGGTGGGTGAGGATGCATGCATGATAAGGATGCAAATAAAAAAATGATATGGGTATGCAAATGATGTATGCAGAGATGCAAGTGGTGTATGCAGAGATCAAAATGGCGCAATATAAGTGTCCCCAAAAGTACATCCTCTCTCTCAAAATGATATATACAAGTATGAGCAAAATGTGACCAAAAAGTGTGTGGAGGAGGGGTGCAAAATCAGCAGGCAGAAAATATCCAGAATAGCAGCAGCCAAAGTATGAGAGGTATCCAGTGTGTGCCTAAGGGGGTGGTGGAGCACCAGCACTGTCCTGTGGGAGAGGTGGTGGTGGCGGAGGCTGCTGGGTAGAGGTGCAGGTAGTGGTAGGTGGTGGCTGTGACAGACGCGCAAGAATCTGGTTCAGGCCAGCCTGAATACCATGAAGTAAAGCGACATGCCTCTGTATAGCGGTGACGGTAGCTGAGAGAACCCAGAAATTTCCTCTGAGCCCACTAACTGCCCCCTCTAGAGCACGGACGTGCTGAACTAGGGTGTCAGGGGGAGGCGGAGCAGAGGGTCGTACTGGTGAGGAACGGGGCTGCCTCGCACGGCTACCGTAAAGGACGGGTGTAACTACCTGGTGGGGCTGAGGTGCTATGCTTACGAAAAGACGCTCTGCCTCTGTGGGAGGCTGAGACGCAGGAATGGTCGAAGAGGAAGGAGCAGTTGCAGAGGCTGAAATGGTGACAGAGGGCTAGGAGGTCAGAGAGGTTGGTGACACAGAAATGGAGACAGACGTCACGCCACTCTCAGAGAAGACATCGATAGTGGAGACAGTAAGGTCGACGACTGGGGAGGTCGAGAAGTGCGAAGGAAATGACTCCCCAGGGGTCGAGAACAAGAAAGAGGAAAGGGTCTCTACTGAGGAGGCAAAAGAGGGTTCGTCGCTCTCAATAATGGTGGTGGGACGCTCGGGGCTCGCAGCAGAAATGAGGTGGATGGATAACGGCACAGAGGTGGAAGTGGTGGTGGTGGACTCAGTAAGGGTACTCCCGACACTGACAGAAGTGTGGACAGAAGTGTCGGGAGGTGCAGACGAAGCAGGCACAGGCTGAGGTATCACGGGGTCCAGGGGTGGAAGGAGGGGCTCCTGCTGAGAACCCTCGGGCTCTAGCACATACGCGGCAGGGATGAGGACGTCCATCGTTGGAATCCACTCCCTGCCCGTGGATCCAATATGTGTCAGAGCGGGGCTCGGAAGAACCATGTAATCGGTGCCAAAGGGACCGTGCAGCCACACCCAGTGGTGCTGACCATGTGGACGAAGCATCCTCATCCGGGCAATAACATCTATGGAAAGAGAAGTGGGGCCCAGTGGTCTCAGCAAGCCAGCTGGGAGGTCAACTCCGCATAAGGGAGCCAGGAGGGTAATCAGACTGCCGCAACATATAGGCGTCCGAGCGCCGACAGAAATAATGATGTGGTCGATGTACCGACTGGCTATATCGATCTCGACGGCAGGGACCAAAACATCGATATCCCTATCAAAGGCCCTCGATCATGTCATCGCATAGAGCATGTAGAGCTCTGGCGTTGACAACGTCCCCGGCTCATACCTCGCTAAGAAAGTGGTCGCCATAAGGCACTGTGTAATGCGAATGCATGGGTGAATGATAGCGGAGGCCTTGGCCCGACTAGGGTCAAAGGCGAGGGGGATCCCGTGATACGTGTCCAAAAAGCGTGTGTGTCGAATGACGATGGTGGGATGTGCGTGGGGCTATAGGCTCGGTCTGGATCTGGGACAGGGGGCCACTGGAAGAATGCTCGGAGCATGTCGAGAGTGACCTCGCACTCTCGATCCATCAAGCGAAAGGAGCATCTCCCAGGGGTCCTGGCAATAGAACTAAGGACCTCTAGTGTCGGATGGACGTAGGTGTCCGTCGACACCGACAAAAAGTCACGCCACCCCACGTTGTCATACAACTGGAGTAGCCCCTCTAGTACCCCTAGGCGCTCAAAGTCGGTAATGTGCACGAACCTAGTAGGTACAATCGAGCGATGGAAGATACGCTCAAATCTAGCGCGCTGCACGTCATCTCTGAACGTAATTCCAAGCGTGTCGAACGCGGGGGCGGGCTATGTCGGTGGTGGTGGTATAGGAGCGGTAAGAGGCGGAAGTGTGGGTGGTGGCGGGCTAGGTGGAGGGGAGTCCGCTCTAGCAGAAAAGGATCCAGGCTCGCTGGTCCTCTTCTGCTTCGAGGCGGGCGCCCTCGTTCGGGACCTAGTGCGAGGCGACATATGAGCCGCGGAGAGTGCCTACCCAATAAAAATGCGAAGTGCTGAAAATATGGAACGAGTATCCCTGAGCACGACGCGAGAGCAAGCAATGTGAGCGTGCAAAGAATCGCCTCCTCCGAGAAGCTCCAAGCCGTCCTGAATCTTCCCCAAGCTCCCCCAAGCTAGCCTGAAAAACAAATAATCAAATCAACAATGGATATCAATATATATTGAAAAAGATAAGAACTGATAGATATATATATACGAATTAATTTTGATTCGGGGCTTAACGGGCTTATGGATAGGAGAAATGGAGGAAAATAGGCAAAATGGAGGCGAAACGGTGGCGTGGGAGGGAGCGCCTGTGACCGAAGTTGGCGGTGGAGAGGTGTCGGCGATGGGGGGCGGCGACTCGGCCGGTGGGCCTGGGTGCTCGGGCGAATGGGGTTGGGTTCGGGCGATGAGAGGGGAAGACGAAGCGGCTCGGGTTCGAAATTGGGAAATTTTTTGCATTTTTGGAATTCGAGCCGCAGCTGCTGAATATATAAAGGATGGGTCACTCGGCAGAGTGATGCGTACACTCGGCCGAATGGCACTGTTTTTAAAAATTTTCGAAATATTCCCACAGAAGTTGCGACTCAGGTGAGTAGGTCTTACGACTCGGTCGAGTAGACAAGGGTCATTCGGCCGAGTAGCAAGGCTACTTAGAGCTTATGATGCGCGGGGAGTATCAGATTCACTCGACCGAATGGCAACAGTACTCGGCCGAGTGGCATATAATTACAGTAAATTACAGAGAGTAGTTTTTAGGAACTTCCCTGATCTGTACCCTACTCGGCCGAGTAGGGCATTTGCTCGGCCAAATGACTAAGTCGCTCGACCGAGTGGCCTGCAAATTTCTGCTTTGACCCTCTGTTTTTTCTCTACTTTCTGTTTTTCGTCTCCTCGTCAGTTCCTTCCTTCTCCTGAGTCCTGAGCATGTTCCTAGAGCGCTCCTCTCTACCATGGTAATCCTCTATTCAATTGGTTACTCGTTCTCCATCTCCTGTCATAAAAAATAGAGACCGTTGTCAAGATTTTTGATCGATTTTTGACTCTAAACACTAAGAAAGATCTAAAACAAAAACTAAAATGAAAAATCCAAATAAAAATAAGATAAAACTGTCGGGTTGCCTCCCGACAAGCGCTCGTTTAATGTCTTGAGCTCGACCCCTTAAGATATTCGTTTAACGCTCGATATTCGGCGCATGCGAGATGCACGCGTCAAATTTGTCGGGAAGCCCACTTGGATTCAATTGTTGTTGTTCGTAGGCATTCCTCGGCTTCCCCTCATCATGGATGGTATTGGGGGACGAGTCCCTCAAGCTTGAGCTTTTAGCGTTCTTTTTCTTTGTCGCTGATGAAACTTTCTTGTCCGGTGGAGCTTTCTTCAAAATCTTGGCCGTGGAGAGCTTGCATAGCTCCCTAATTCTTGCGACATCAGCGTCGTCTTTGTCATCAACTATAGAATGATCCGGCGGGTCCTCCAACTTTTCTTCATCTCTAGAAGATTGGCCTTCTTCGAGGCCTTCATCGTGAACGGCACCGATAGCATGCGGCATAGCATCATCAATGACCTCATCGAGGAGGTCCATGTAATCGACGTCCTCTTGCCAAGTCATATGCTTCATGGCATTAGGAATGTGAACCACCACCTCTATGTTTCCGACATTCAAAGATAAGGTGCCCTCTCTCACGTCAACTGTCACGCCAGCGGTGGCCAAGAAGGGGCATCCTAGTATTAGTGAAGTATCACCCTCCTCCTTGATATTCATAACCACGAAGTCACATAGCAAGCAAATTTCTCCCGGTACTTGGAGCGGTATGTTCTCTGTGATCCCCATGGGCCTAGTGACCCGACCATCCGCAAGTTGTATTCTCATATCCGTCGGCTTCAAGTCGGTCCCCGTATTCAATTTCTTAAACATAGTTAGGGGCATTAGGCTCACGCTTGCTCCAAAATCTACTAATGCTTTTTGTAGCGGGACTCCGCTAAGCGTGCAAGGGATGCGGAAACTTCTGGGATCTTTAAACTTTGTAGGCTTATTCTCCTTTCGGGTGAACCATGTACCTTGCTCGGCGAACATTATCTTCTCCTTTCGCTTTTTCCCCGAAATCAAGTCTTTTAGGAAATTGGCGTATGACGGGATCTCTATAATGGCGTCTAAGAAAGGGATATTTAAGCTCACTCCCCGCAAGTACTCAAGGAACTTGGTGAGCTGCTTCTCAATCTTTGCTCTTGCCAACCTTTGTGGGAAGGGTACCGGTGGCATATAGTTGCGCTCCTCACATGGCTTCATAATTTCAAAAATTTCACCATCTTTTGGCTCTTTCGGGCACTCCTCCTCAATAGCCGTCTCCTTGTCATCCAAAATCTCTTCTCCCGGTTCCTTGGTTTGAATCATGGCGGGAGTGTTGTCCTTCCCGCCTCTAGTAGTTACCGCCACCACCGCATTGATGTGGCCGGTATTCCCCGTGGGTTTGGCTCTGGTTGGGCCAGCAATTGTTGAGTATTTTTGTTGAGCAATGCTTGTTGCTCCGCTAATTGTGCCACGACGGTTTTGAGAGAGTCTTGTTGAGCCGTCAATCTAGCATTTATTTTCTTTTGCTCCGCCATGAATTCTTCCACCCTCACTTCATGATCCGACCTCGGTGGTGCTTGTGGTGGGTTGGGAGCTCTCCACCCTTGATTGTAGCCCGGTGGCCTATATGGCCCCGCTTGTTGCCTAGGCAGGAAGTTTTGTTGTTGAGGCCCTCTCGGTGGATATTGCGGTTATTGAGGAGGCCGAGCTTGAGGTTGTTGCGGCGGTGGATTTAAAGCTCCATCATTATTTGCATATGAAAAGCCCGGATGGTTTCTCGTGGCCGGGTTTGCCCAATAACCGGTGTTTCCCACAACTTATTGGACATGCTCTATAGCTCCTTCTCTGTGCTCTCCTCCAACATACATGACATGGGCTTGGTCTTGCCAATCGTCCGTACTTCCTCCCGAAGTAGATGTGGTGGGGGTCCCATGCAGATCACTTATCAACTACTCCAATCTCTCCATGACCTTGTGGATAGAATCAAACTTCGTAGAAAGCTCCGCTACGGCCTTCGCCTCATAAGTACTTGTTGGCTTCAAGTAAGACGTAGAATGTCCTCTCTCGTCGCCCCATTATTGGTTATTAGTTGCCATCTCCTCGAGTAGGGCCGTAGCATCATCCGATGTCTTAGATAGAATGGCTCCATTAGCGATTGCATCGATGATTTGCTTGGTTCCCAATTGCAATCCATTGTAAAAGTTATGTACAAGCTCCCATGCTTGAATACTATAATGGAAGCATTGGTGTTGGAGATCTTTAAAGCGCTTCCATACCTCAAATAGGGTTTCCTGAGGTCCTTGCTTGAAGGACATAAGCGCACTCCTTATCTTGATGGTCTTGGATGGTGGGTAGAAATTATTGACAAATGCGCTCGCCAACTCATTCGATGTAGTAAAGATCCTCTCCGCTTGTGTCCTCGACCAATATAATGCTTTGTCCTGAAGGGTGAATGGGAAGAGGCGCAATCGGATAGCATCGGCCGGTACATCGGGCATCTGAAAAGTAGCACACTTGGAAAAGAACATCTGTAGGTGGTAGTGTGGATTCTCGTGGGAGTTCCTATGAAATGGGTCTTGTTGCATCTAAACCACGAGTCCCGTCTTGAGCTCGAAGTTCTTATCCACCGCCAACTCCGGCATCATAATAGACGAGATAGTAGAAGTAGTCTTAGGCCGTAGCCTATCTCTGATAGAAACAAGCCTAGCCATGCGTGCCGCTAACTCCTCTGGTGTCTCTCGCCAGTTCATATGACCTTCCTCTATATATAGTCTCCTCTCGGCTCCAAGCCTCCTTGCTATACACTCGATCTCCGGATCAAATAATATATCTTCTTGATCGCCTTTGATCTCGTGTACATGCACAGAAAAATAGAGTCTCGATGGAATCGTTAGCACAATAGAGGAATAAAAAGATAAAAATAATCAAAAGAAAAAGAAATAACTAATTAAAGAAAATAAAATACTGTTGCCTCCCTGGCAACGGTGCCAAAAACTTCATCGCGTCCGGATATACACCCGGAAAACGATTGTAGTTTTACCGCAAGCGTACGACGTAGTGGCGAGCGGGTATCGAACTCAGGGAGGACAATTGACAGTATCCTACTTTGATTACCTAGCTATCAAGAGAATAAGAATAGTTTTGATGGTAGTATCACAATCATTCAATAGCTAATAGATATCAATATAATAGAAGCGTCTAGGGATAGGAAATCCCCACTACGGACCGTTTCTCATCCTTGTGAATCATGAATTTCAATGTTGCTAAACTTGAATATATGTGAACTAGTCGCAACTTAATGTAGAACCAAGCTCACGCTCTCGCGCTATTGCTGGTCTATAGCAACCTAGATTAGGGCCCACTCTCGTGCAAACCCTAACCTAAGACACTAGCATGAGGATCGACATCGTCATCCAATCACAACTCGAGCCCACTCTCGTACTAACTCGAGCTACGATCTAGGTTATGATAGTTTGTATTCCTCCAATCTCTTGCAAACGAATATTAGTATAGATTTATAATAAAAATCATAGCTTTGGTCCAATCTCTTGCAAACCAAATCTAAAGAATTTTGATTATAAACCTAAGTCGAATATCTAGGCCATCCCATCAATTGATATCCAATTTCTTGCAAATCCCAATCGATGGAAATTCCTAGCCACTGCAATAAATCAATCAAAACCTAACCTTTCTTCAATCCAAGCAACAATTCTATTCATTCATCACAATTCAAAAGATCGGGTCCATAGGGTTCATCCACATGCCCTAGAACGAATAAACTACTCACAAATCATCATGGAAATCTCAGAATAATAGCAATTGATCATGGCACAATTCATTGCAAAGAAGAGACAATGCATAAAAATAAGATTTTTAGCAAGAAAATACAAACCAAAATCGTCGTCTATGATCTCCAGCTGAGATTTCACAAAAGAATAGCCGTCAAAAAAATAGAAGTCTCTCCTAAAATTAGGGAAAAATAGGTTTAAATACAATCTAAAATCGTCTAAAAAATCGTGCCAAAACTTCCCCTGTGCAGCCCAGAATTTTCAATCCTCGTAGCAATCGGAATGCATCACTCGGCCGAGTGACAGACCCAATAATAAAACAGAGAATCTGGGGGTTTTGGGGGTCTGTTTCTCTGATTGACTCAGGCGAGTAAGCTTCGCTACTCGGCCGAGTAAGCAATAGTGCTCGGCCGAGTAGGCTTCTCAAAAATTCCAGTATCTTGGCTGCTTCTCGGAAGAAAAACCCTGTTCTACTCGGGCGAGTGAGCTTTCCCACTCGGCCTAGTAGACATCTCTTGCTCGACCGAGGAAACTTTGAAATTTTGCTGTGCGTATCCGTTTCACTCGGCCGAATGCAGCTTCTGACTCGGCCGAGTAGAGTCTCTGTTCGGCCGAGTAGGCTGTATCTGGGCTCTTTTCTTCTCCTCCTCGCCTCCTCGTCGATTCTATCAAATTTCCTCCTCTTCCGCTCACCCTCTAGCGCTGTTAACTCCTCAAATACGCCCTGGGCAATGCTCTGGAATGCGTGAAAATCCCTTAATCTCATTTTTGCTCCAGATTGCTCCATATCTCCTGAAATACTACAAAAACAAGAAATAGTGAAAAGCAACGCGATATCGTCTAATAATCGTGGAAAACGCAATATGGGCGATCGAAATGACATGAAAACATGCAGAAAAAAGATGTAAATAAGGAGCGATCACTCCTATGAAACTTCTCCCTCTGCACTTTAACCTTTGATCACCACACGAGCACGAAGGTGTTTTAGGCATAGTTATGGGATTAATTGAACATCAATTAATTATTTTTAATGTCTTAATGTGATCATATGTCTTGGTTCTTTATCTTTAAATTTCGTATGACATGGATTTCTTTGGTGCTCTTTTGATGATACGGAAAGGATGAGAAATTTAGTGGAAAGTGGAAACGATTTGACGGATGAAGTGAGCAATATCGATAGGGGAAGCAATTTGCAGATGTTTTAATCTTGTTGACATGCATCATCATAGCACCTTTTCCAAACACGTAATATGATGACATGTTTTTTTAGTATATTGATCAAATCTTAATTGTGGTTTGTCAACATCAAAAGGGGACACTATTTGATACAACGATAATGGATACAATGATCAATGAGTTCCGGTTTGATGATAACAAACCTTCATGAATATTTTTGATGTGTTTGCTAAGTGTATTCAGGAACAAATAAACAAGAAAAAAAGGTTGGCTAAGTCAAGAAAGCATTAAGTGGCTGAGTTCTCTTCCACAAACCCAAGTCAAAAAATTTGAAGGCCACATTAATATTTATGTGCATCAAATTTCTTTGGTTGGCTGATTCTTTTTTAATGCAAGCATTCATTAAATTAAATAGAAATCATTCATTAAAAAAGTAACTTGAGAGATAATGGCAGCAAGTAATTAAAGGAGGAGCAAAAAAAGGGGGGCAAAGATGTAATTTCCCATCAACCATGTTTAGGTCGGCTATGCTATTATTTTTAGTGTAATTTTGTAAATAAAATACCTAAAACTAGGTCAGCCACCCATCATTATATAAAGGGCTTTATGCACAAGGGGGCACCCAAGCAAAGCAACAGAGCCGAAAAAATTGATCTACCAAAAATTCTGTGTGGCAAAAGGAAGCCAGAGGAAAAACCTAAGCAACTTTGAGTATTTATCCTCCACCTTTCAAGTAGCAAGTGCACTCAAGATTTAATTGGGCACAAAAAGGAAGAAGAGAGAAAGTTGTGTCCTCTCCATCGTGAAGACCAAGCTGATGCATGACTGCTCTGATTGTCTAACAGCGCATCAACTTCAACTAAGCAGCACAAGACACCTAACACATCCATGCACGGAAAACTAAGCCCGTAATTCCCTAGAGCCAAATTCGTCTGCTTTGCGTACAGACCAATTTCAGACATATTTGCGCAGTCAACTTTGGAGACCAATATCTTTTGATTCAGGCATCAGATTGAGACAACATTTGCTCCAGCGTGAAGCTAACGACGAGCATATTGACATGAACTACTCATTCATCACAAACTGAGCATTTAAACTCTTTTCACTCTTTTTATTTGTGACTGAATCATTTTTGATCCTCTGTATTTCGTACTTTCATTTTTGGGGTTCTTTTGGGGTCTTGACTTATTGGGGCAAGTCAATAGAGAATATTTTCTAGAATATTAGTGTTCCACACTTTGGTAAGTGACATACAGACTTGGTGAGCTGAGTCTTAGGGCATGAAGGTCCGTGTGTTGTGTATCTTGACATTATTATTCTAGTGAATATTTTAGGACTGGAATATGTCATTGGGGTGACCGAACCAAGGTAATATCATGTGCACTCTGTGTTGGCTTCTGTGATATTTTTTTCTACATGTATTTGCTCTGTGATTGTTTGACTGAGTAGGTTGTTATTTTTATATTCGTGAAAATTGTTTATAAGCATATTCACCCCAAGCTTAGATCACGATCTAGCAGTGTTCCCATGATATAGGGCTCTAAATTCAAAAAGTTTGTTATTATTGTCTTCCTAATTCGACCTATGGGCCGAGACCCATATGAGAACGATATAAACAAAATAAGCTCTAAGGACCAAGTTAAAATTCTACTTCTACCTGGTTGGATAGACTTGCCTCTTTCAATGTTTAAATTGGTGCCAAGTTAACTTAAGGTGAGGAGAAATAGAAGTGACTCATGAATTTAACCTTTCATCTTAGCTAGGCACCAAAACAAGACCACTAGGTAAACTTGAGTTTTCGCAATAGGCCTTGGTAAGTCATGCTTAATAAAAATAAATGAGTTTGGCTTGATCAGTGCTTGCATTATTAGAATTCCTTTTTTGCAAACTCAAGTAAAAGTTGATACAAACAAGGAGGGAATAGAGAAACAAAATAACACACGAAAGGGATGAAATAATATTACATTCGTAGATGTTATGTATGAATGGATTTGATCGTGATTGTTTGGGCTTCAGGTGTAGTCTCCATATCTCATTGGTTACTTCTAAATTCTATTGCCACTTAGTTGTTTATACTTGAGATGGAGCATGCATATCTCGCCATCTTTGCACATGTTGTTGTGTTTTGGTGTTAGATGTGATTTGATTGGTCACATAATGGTGTAACTCTATTCATATAAGATGTTCATGTTTCGTTGAGCTTTGGCTTTAGGTACGAAGTTCTATTGATACAATATTTACTTTAGTTAGGTTTGAGAGAATACAAATCAAGGTGGATATTTGTTAGGGTTTGTGTTTTGCATCATTTCAAGCAATTAAAGTGGTGGAATGGTAAAGTAATTAGCGATTTGGTTTAGTCATACATCATTTAAAATAAAAGATGGTTATATGATTAATATGATATAACTTATGACTCAAAAGTGTTGAGTATTGGTGTTTCATACCAATGTTATTTTGATGATGATCACAATATTATGTTATTGCTAATGACTCTCTTGTTTTAGTCTCTTAGTTACTTTTCAAGATTATCATTTTCAGAGACTAAACACTTGGTGCAAGGATGGACATCAAGTGGAGAAGGGCGAAAGCTTGGACTCAAAGGGTGCCAAAGCTTGGAGATGATGGGGAGCATTAAGGCATAAAGATTGAAGTCATAGAATCTAAGGAAAGCAATGTGATCCATGTAATATTTCCTTTATTGCTTTCTCTCTCATTTGAGTCTAGGTTAATGTAATACCTTGATAGATGGCCTACTCATACATGCACATGCATTTAACCATCTTAGTGAGCCTTAGTATTATCATAGAATCCAACTCAATAGGATCATCATGATCAAAGACTCATTTGGAGTCTCTGGTTCTCCTTCAGTAGCCTGCTGAAGGATTCACAGTCGACGGTACGATTTCCAGTCGCCGGTCGAGCCTTCTACAGTCGACTGTGATGCATTGCTCAAGTCAACATTTCTATTGACTCTACTTGAGATTTTTGCATCAGTCGACTAATGATCAATTTACATCCGCCTGTATATTTACAGTCGCATGTGGAATGGTCAACAGTCGTCTGAAAGGCGTACATGCAAATACTGCCTCTTTCTGATTTTCTTCATCTCCTGCAACATTCGACTGATTAAGGTTTTACAGTCATCTGTCTATTTTACAGTAGACTGTATTCCTGTCATTAGTCGCCTGTATGCTTATTGGGAGAAAGAGTGCAACTCTCTGTTTTATTCCATCCTCTACAGTAGTCGCCTGCTGAAGGTTTTACAGGTGCCTATCCTGTTCACAGTCGACTGTATCATCTTCATCAGTCGACTGTCGAGGCTCAAATTATAGCCGTTGGATATTTTCTAGCGTTGGACAGTCGACTATCATTTGTTCATCAGTCGACTGTCAGTGACGTTTCTGCCCAGAAACTAGTTGTTGCAGCTTTTTGTTTTTACGTGTTTCCTTGGGTTTTGTGGGTTGTTATAGGGCTCCTATATATATGAGATGGATGTGTTCATAGAAACCTTCTTGATACTATTGCAAATAATTAGAGATTGATTAAGCCACTCTCAAACTCTCTCATTTCCCTTATTGAGCTCTCATTCCTCTTCATGCATTAAAGTCTAACTCAAGGGAAATCATCCAAGTGCTTTCAAGCAAATCTCAACATATGGAGATCCTCTTCCATAACTTGCATTCATCTATGAGTAAGCATCTCAAGGCATAGATAAGAGTATTTATTTTACTTGGTGTTTTCTTGTAACACTAATTCTCTTTGTGGGAATTTGTCTTTTTCTCTTTGTGGGAGAATTTCTCTTAGTGGGAATAGGATATTCTCTTAGTGGGAATAACTCTCTTTGTGGGAGTAACTCTCTTTGTGGGAGTTTGGTGTCCTAGTGTAGGGCTAACCCTAATTCTTTGAGTGGGTAATTCTATAGGTGGGAGTTTGACCCCTGTGTAGGGTTGGTTGGGTCCTTGTGTAGGGCAATATCTTCTTGGTGAGGTATCTCTTTGTGGGATTTGTATTCACTTCTCTTTGTGGGATTATAGTGAATATTGGTGTGGCTGGACGTACCCAAGTTTGGTGAACCAGTGTATGTTCTTGTGTTTACGTTTGGATTGATTGTGTCAATTATTTCCTCTTGCATTTATTATTCCGCATTTGCAAGTTTAATTTTAATTGGATAATTTATTGCCATTACACTATTCACCCCCCCCTCTAGTGTGTTGTTGTTAGTATTGCAAGGGTAAGTCGATCCTTACAATTGGTATCAGAGCGAGGTTATAGCATACTGTAACGATGACATTCAACGCTACATCCGCGTCTCATGAAGAAGGTCATTCTAGCGTTCGACCCCCGCTCTTCAACGGAACCAACTCCCCATGTTGGAAGATCAGGATGATGATCTATATGGAGGGTCAAGACCTATGGGACATCACGGAGGTGCCATTTGAGAAGCCCACTACCCCTGCGGCTTCAAGGACAAAGGCAGAGAAGGACTCGATCAAATTTAATTCGAGGGCTATGAATGCATTCCATTGCGCCCTTTCTACAAATGAGTTCAACCGCATCTCCATGTGCAAAACGGCCAACGAAATTTGGCATACTTTGGAGATATGTCATGAAGAGACTACAAAGGTAAAGAAATCTAAACAAAATATGTTTAGATCTAACTATGAAATGTTTAAGACGCAGGAAGGAGAAAGCATTTCAGAGATGTTCACAAGGTTCACAGATATCATGAACGCTTTGGAGGGACTTGGGAAGATGATTTCCCAATAGGATCGTGTAGAGATAATCCTTGATTTTCTCACATCTCATTGGGATTCAAAGGCCAACGAAATTTTAGAGTCATATGACATGTCCAAATACATCGTTGAGGAGTGCATCGAAAATCTCATGGCGTATGAAGTGAAGCTTCAACACAAGAATGAGATTCAACCATCGAAGCCCGAGAAGCCGGAGAAGCAAAAGGGGGTTGCATTCCATGCCAAGGAGGACCCAATCAAATGGAGGAAGAAATTCCATCGAGAAGCTCCTAGTGAAGAAGAAGAGCAAGAAGAAGCGAGTGGAGAAGAAATTGAGGATCTTGCCGAGAAATTCAAGGCATTCCTCAAATGCAAGCAAGGTAAATCTTTGTCAAAGTTTGCCTCCAATTCTAACAAGGTTCATACTTGTTACACTTGCAGTGGAAAAGGTCACCTATCCACCGAATGTCCCTCCAAACCCAACAAAGAGACTTACAAGGGTAAAGGGAAGAATCATTGGAAAGGGAAGTCCAAGTCCAAAAACCACAAGAAGGGGCTTGTCGGGACATTTGATGATTCGAGTGAGGATCATCGAGTAACGAAGAAGAGGATGACAAGGAGGAAGCTCACGCTTGCTTTGTGGCAATTGATGTTCCTACACCAATCCCCTCTGGCTCAAATGAAGAAGACTTAGAAGCTTGGCTCAACACATATGAGGAATCGTGTCTCATGGCAATCGGGGAGAAGTCGTCATCAAGCTCTAGTGAGGAAGAAGACAATGATGAGATTGAGGAGAAGATCTCATACGAGGAGCTTGAATATCGTTTCGATATGGTCTCCGAAAAGGCTAGTAAATGCATCAACTCTTACAATAGATTAAAAACAAAATATAAGATTGCTAAGAATAGATGCATGAACTAGAAATTACTAGTGTAATTCATGATGCAATGCATGATTGTGACATTAGTGAGAGAGACACACTTCTCTCTCAAGTTAAGAAATTGAGTATGTCTAATGATAATCTTGTTACTCAAAACCTTAGCTTAGAAACTCGCATTCAACAACTTACGTTGAAATGTGAAGAGGAATCCCGTAAGCTCAAAAGCTATGTATATTCTAGGGATTTACTCCACGATTTGCTTGAAAAAAAACATCCGGCAAATCATAGAGGAGGCTTGGTATATATTCAAAATGTGGTACCCAAACCCACCTCTAATTCCTCTTATGGTGCTAATATAAGAAATATTGCTAAAGCACCTAAGAAGAATTACCATGCTTTCTTGTATAACAATAACACCAACAAGAAGCATGTAAATCACAAGGTAATGAGGAAGAATGAAAACTCTTCATTTTTTGCTAAGAAGCAAAATCCTCATTCTATGCACGCCAAGAAATTCGTTTCTACACTTAAGCATGCCACATCCACCCCTCTTGCAAAGGCAAAACCCCTGCCTATGAAATTCTTGAGTTTATGGATTCCCACTAAGGTTAGTGTGCAAGAGAGGGATAGTTACATCAACTCTCTAGTTAGGGATGTGATCACCTCATGTGATTACATTAGGAAATCAAACTCCTCTTGGGTTTGGTTTCCTCATGTTTAGGTTCCTCACACTTATGCATATTGCATGGGTATTGTGCTTAAATGTTTATTTTTAGCATACACATTGTTTGTGCGTGTTTCATGTTTTTGAAAATATTTTCAAACTTATTTTTCATGAAAATGGGGACCTTGGGGAAGACATTGTCGTGCATGCATGTGTTGATCCATATGTATGACAATGGGGGAGTTATTATATCTAATATGTTTAGAATATTTTAAAACATATTTTGACTCTCATTTCGGGGTGTGTTTGATATCATTGTTTACAATTAGTTATTTTTGGTCTCAAACTAAAAACCCCTTAGATATTGCATACATATTTCATGTTATATTTCTTTTTGGCAATGTCATTATGTGTATCATTGAAGCTTGTTTTTCTCCATATCTATTTCTTTGATGCACTTTAGACCCATGGATCCAATAAATGTATATCAATTAGTAAAGAGGATTATTCCAAGATTCATTGTCTACAATTGGTATTACCTCAACTATTAGAGATTGTTTATCTTCTACTTTACAATTGGTATTAGATCCTAGAAGTCAAAATTTGACCTTTTCTATGATCTAGGGGAAGCATGGGATAGTGATTGATACACACTAAATTTTACAATTTGGTATCATACATTTCTTTACTCTTGTATATTGTCACATCTTTGGTTAAGATGACAAAAGGGTGATATTTATGATGTTCACCTTTTTGACGATGTCAAGGGGGAGAGATATATGCATTATGTAAACATTGCATTTCATACATATGCATTTGGGGGAGAGATATTTCTATGGGGAGAGATATACGGGATTGTATAAACCATTCATGTTTGCATGATATTTACTATTGCAGTTGGTTTATGTAATCCATGCAATCCATGCCTATTATATGTCACCATGATATCTCATTATCTCATTTGGTATAATGAGTATTTATTATTGTGTATCTCATTTTGCAATTGGTGAATATAAGTAGGGGAAGCTCATTAGCATTGTGCTTTATTTCTTTATGTTTTACATAATGTGTGTCATCATCAAAAAGTGGGAGATTGTTGAGTATTGGTGTTTCATACCAATGTTATTTTGATGATGATCACAACATTATGTTGTTTCTAATGACTCTCTTGTTTTCTTCTCTTAGTTACTTTTCAAGAGTATCATTTTTGGAGACTAAACACTTGGTGTAAGGATGGACATCAAGTGGAGAAGGGCCAAAGCTTGGACTCAATGGGTGCCAAAGCTTGGAGATGATGGGGACCATCAAGGCATAAAGATTGAAGCCATAGACTCTAAGGAAAGCAATGTAATCCATGTAATATTTCCTTTATTGCTTTCTCTCTCATTTGAGTCTAGGTTAATGTAATGCCTTGATAGATGGTCTACTCATACATGCACATGCATTTAACCATCTTAGTGAGCCTTAGGATTATCATAGAATCCAACCCAATAGGCTCATCATGACCAAAGACTCATTTGGAGTCTCTGGTTCTCCTTCAGTCGCCTGCTGAAGGATTCACAATCGTCTGGGTGATTTCCAGTCGCCTGTCGAGCCTTCTACAGTCGCCTGTGATGCACTGCTCAAGTCAACATTTCTATTGACTCTACATGAGCTTTTCACATCAGTCGACTGATGATCAATTTACAGTCGCCTGTGGAATGGTCAACAGTCGTCTGAAAGGTATAAGTGCAAATACTGCCTCTTTCTGTTTTTCTCCATCTCCAGAAGCAGTCGACTGATTAAGGTTTTACAGTCTCCTGTCTATTTTACACTCGATTGTATTCTTGTCATCAGTCGCCTTTATGCTTATTGGGAGAAAGAGTGCAACTCTCTGTTTTATTCCATCCCCTACAGCAGTCGCCTGCTGAAGGGTTTACAAGCGCATGTCCTGTTCACAGTCGACTGTATCATCTTCATCAGTCGACTGTTGAGGCTCAGATTATAGCCATTGGATATTTTCTAGCTGTTGGACAGTCGATTGTCATTTGTTCATCAGTCGACTGTCAGTGACGTTTCTGCCCAGAAACTAGCTGTTGCAGCTTTTTGTTTTTAGCTGTTTCCTTGGGGTTTGAGGGTTGTTATAGGGCTCCTATATATATGAGAGGGTTGTGTTCATAAGAACCTTCTTGATACTATTGCAAATCATTAGAGATTGATTAAGCCACTCTCAAACTCTCTCATTTCCCTTATTGAGCTCTCATTCCTCTTCATGCATTAAAGTCTAACTCAAGGGAAATCATCCAAGTGCTTTCAAGCAAATCTCAACATATGGAGATCCTCTTCCATGCCTTGCATTCATCTATGAGTAAGCATCTCAAGGTATAGATAAGAGTATTTATTTTACTTGGTGTTTTCTTGTAACACTAATTCTCATTGTGGGAATTAGTCTTTCTCTCTTTGTGGGAGAATTTCTCTTAGTGGGAATATGATACTCCCTTTGTGGGAATAACTCTCTTTGTGGGAGTTTGGTGTCCTAGTGTAGGGCTAACCTTAATTCTCTGAGTGGGAGTTAGTAATTCTATAGGTGGGAGTTTGACCCCTGTGTAGGGTTGGTTGTGTCCTTGTGAAGGGCAAAATCCTCTTGGTGAGGTAGCAGTGTTCCCATGATATAGGGCTCTAAATTCAAAATGTTTGTTATTGTTGTCTTCCTAATTCGACCTATGGGTCGAGACCCATATGAGAACGATATAAACAAAATAAGCTCTAAGTACCAAGTTAAAATTCAACTTCTACCTGGTTGGATAGACTTGCCTCTTTCAATGTTTAAATTGGTGCCAAGTTAACTTAAGGTGAGGAGAAATAGAAGTGACTCATGAATTTAACCTTTCATCTTAGCTAGGCACCAAAACAAGACCACTAGGTAAACTTGAGTTTTTGCATTAGGCCTTGGTAAGTCATGCTTAATAAAAATAAATGAGTTTGGCTTGATCAGTGCTTGCATTATTAGAATTCCTTTTTTGCAAACTCAAGTAAAAGTTGATACAAACAAGAAGGAAATAGAGAAACAAAATAACACACGAAAGGGATGAAATAATATTACATTCGTAGATGTTATGTATGAATGGATTTGATCGTGATTGTTTGGGCTTCAGGTGTAGTCTCCATATCTCATTGGTTACTTCTAAACTCTATTGGCACTTAGTTGTTTATACTTGAGATGGAGCATGCATATCTCGCCATCTTTGCACATGTTGTTGTGTTTTGGTGTTAGATGTGATTTGATTGGTCACATAATGGTGTAACTCTATTCATATAAGATGTTCATGTTTCGTTGACCTTTGGCTTTAGGTATGTAGTTCTATTGATACAATATTTACTTTAGTTAGGTTTGAGCGAATACAAATCAAGGTGGATATTTGTTAGGTTTTGTGTTTTGCATCATTTCAAGCAATTAAAGTGGTGGAATGGTAAAGTAATTAGCGATTTGGTCTACTCATACATCATTTAAAATAAAAGATGGTTATATGATTAATATGATATAACTTATGACTCAAAAGTGTTGAGTATTGGTGTTTCATACCAATGTTATTTTGATGATGATCACAACATTATGTTATTGCTAATGACTCTCTTGTTTTAGTTTCTTAGTTACATTTCAAGAATATCATTTTCAGAGACTAAACACTTGGTGCAAGGATGGACATAAAGTGGAGAAGGGCGAAAGCTTGGACTCAAAGGGTGCCAAAGCTTGGAGATGATGGGGAGCATCAAGGCATAAAGATTGAAGTCATAGAATCTAAGGAAAGCAATGTGATCCATGTAATATTTCCTTTATTGCTTTCTCTCTCATTTGAGTCTAGGTTAATGTAATACCTTGATAGATGGCCTATTCATACATGCACATGCATTTAACCATCTTAGTGAGCCTTAATATTATCATAGAATCCAACTCAATATGCTCATCATGATCAAAGACTCATTTGGAGTCTCTGGTTCTCCTTCAGTAGCCTGCTGAAGGATTCACAGTTGACGGTACGATTTCCAATCGTCGGTCGAGCCTTCTACAGTCGACTGTGATGCATTGCTCAAGTCAACATTTCTATTGACTCTACTTGAGCTTTTCGCATCAGTCGACTGATGATCAATTTACATCCGCCTGTATATTTACAGTCGCATATGGAATGGTCAACAGTCGTCTGAAAGGCGTACGTGCAAATACTGCCTCTTTCTGTTTTTCTTCATCTTATGCAATAGTCGACTGATTAAGGTTTTACAGTCATCTGTCTATTTTACAGTCGACTGTATTCCTGTCATTAGTCGCCTGTATGCTTATTGGGAGAAAGAGTGCAACTCTCTGTTTTATTCCATCCTCTACAGTAGTCGCCTGCTGAAGGTTTTACAGGCACCTATCCTGTTCACAGTCGACTGTATCGTCTTCATCAGTCGACTGTCGAGGCTCAGATTATAGCAGTTGGATATTTTCTAGCATTGGACAGTCGACTATCATTTGTTCATCAGTCGACTGTCAGTGACGTTTCTGCCCAGAAACTAGTCGTTGCAGCTTTTTGTTTTTACCTGTTTCCTTGGGTTTTGAGGGTTGTTATAGGGCTCCTATATATATGAGAGGGCTGTGTTCATAGGAACCTTCTTGATACTTTTGCAAATCATTAGAGATTGATTAAGCCACTCTCAAACTCTCTCATTTACCTTCTTGAGCTCTCATTCCTCTTCATGCATTGAAGTCTAGCTCAAGAGAAATCATCAAGTGCTTTCAAGCAAATCTCAACACTTGGATATCCTCTTTCATGCCTTGCATTCATCTATGAGTAAGCATCTCAATGCATAGGTAAGAGTATTTTTTTTACATGGTGTTTTCTTGTAACACTAATTCTCTTTGTGGGAATTAGTCTTTCTCTCTTTGTGGGAGAATTTCTCTTAGTGGGAATATGATACTCTCTTTGTGGGAATAACTCTCTTTGTGGGAGTTTGGTGTCCTAGTGTAAGGCTAACCCTAATTCTCTGAGTGGGAGTTAGTAATTCTATAGGTGGGAGTTTGACCCCTGTGTAGGGTTGGTTGGGTCCTTGTGAAGGGCAAAATCCTCTTGGCGAGGTATCTCTTTGTGGGATTTGTATTCACTTCTCTTTGTGGGATTATAGTGAATATTGGTGTGGCTGGACGTACCCAAGTTTGGGGAACCATGGTATATTCTTGTGTTTGCATTTGGATTGATTGTGTCAATTATTTCCTCTTGTATTTATTATTCCGCATTTGCAAGTTTAATTTTAATTGGACAATTTATTGCCATTACACTATTCACCCCCCTCTAGTGTGTTGCTGTTAGTATTTTTATGGTATGGTGATCCTTACAAAAAGCGCTTAGTACTTTTGAGTAAATATATGGTTTCAAGAACATTGGCCACATCCTTCTAAGTCTATAAGGTTAGTTCCTTTACAATGTGTCAACCTACTTTTATAGATTGGTATCAAAGCAAATGGTTTGATGGGACATTGTTAAGGATGCTTTGATCAATCTTTTAACACTACTACAAAATGGATCTTTAACAGTGCTTAAATAAAGTCTTTAACATCGCTTCTGTGTGCTGTCTATCTCGCTGCTGCTAAAGGAGGGAGGGGGTGGGCTGGTTTTAACAGCGCTTTACAGGCGATGCCAAAGGTCCCAATAGACAGTGCTTGTTTAGTGCAAGCGCTATTAAAGGTCCACATAGACAGCACTTGTACTAAACAAGCGCTGTCTATCTAGGACCTTAGACAGCGCTTGTTTAGTACAAGCGCTGTCTATGGTCCTAGATAGACATCGCTTCTTTAGTACAAGCGCTATTAAAGGTCCACCATAGACAGCCTTGTACTAAAAAAAGCGATGTTTATCTGGGACATTAGACAGCTTTTGTTTAGTACAAGCGATGTCTAAGGTCCCAATAGACAGCGCTTCTTTAATATAAGCGTTGTTAAAGGTCCACCATAGACAGCGCTTGTACTAAAAAAGGGATGTCTATCTGGGACCTTAGACAACATTTGTTTAGTACAAGCGCTGTCTAAGATCCCAATAGACAGCTCTTCTTTAGCATTGTATCGCAATTAACTACAGATTAAAATCACAAAAAATCTTCAAAATTCCCACAGCTTGATGAAAGACCAATTTATTGAACATAATGTTAACATCATCACATCAGATCTAGAAACACAATAAAAATTCAACATATGCTAGAAAATCAAACCAAACCGCATATCATTATCCCACCACATTGTTTCAAATTTCAATCTCAGAGAAAGAACTAAACTTAACTAAACTTTACACGAGAAATTATAAAACGACCTAGAGAAAAGTTACTATTGCTAGCCACTGCCGGCCAACATATAGATATCAAACAGACCAATCATGCTCATTCCCCTCTGATATGACATGCAAGCTGGATATCATTCGATTCTCGCGAGCTTAACAAGCACATGCTCCTCATTCACTTCCTCAATATCTTTGCCAATATCTTCCGCTGATCTTAGATAAGACTTTGCTTTAGAGTTCGAGGCTTCCATCATTCTCTCGATGTTGTCTTTTGATTCTAAAGCATTGTCCACACCAAGCTTCAACTTGCAGAGCTCTCGCTTTATGTCGCTCAATTCTCTCATCAGTTCAGAGTATTTTTTGCTTTCATCTAAGTTAAGCTTTCTCAATGCCCGGCATTGGATTTCTCGATCTCTAAGGAAAGGGCCTTCACCACACTCTTGGGCTTGACGAGTTGAAAATCTGCTCTAGCTTTCTCCATCTCCGTAGACATATTGGTATGCAATAGTTTCATGTAGTTCTCATCTAGCCATCGAGCGTATTCCATGTCGAACATAGCTGCACCTGTTCGATATGCAATAGTTCCAAATTCGTAGCATTCATAGCGAAAGATTTTGTATCTTTCAGCAAACTTGGTTCTTGTTATTACCAGAGCTGAAGTTTCCACATGCATTGCCTCCTCCTAAGAAGAGTCCCTAATTGCCACACAAGTTTGAGCAGGATCAGTATCAGAAAATGGATCGAAAATGGATTGCAAATCGATAATTAGCGTTACCGATCCACCTGTGATCTTGCTCTCGGGAGATCATGTTCTAATTGTGCAAGCTTTATTCTACTGGATTCTAGCTATTGTACATAGGCTTGTGTTGATTCGAAGAAGTGGCTGTGCGTGAGGATTTACATATATGTGGAAAAAAATTTTGAAATTTACCAGTAAAAAAACCCACCTTTTTTCTAAGTCTGCTTTTCCTTGCGGCCTCTCTATTTTGAGTTAAGCATCTCAAGGTCTGCATGTTTATTTAAATTTCAAGGATTCTGTTTAACTTTAGATGTTCTTCAAAATTAATCCACATCCATATACTCTGGTAGATGTAAGGACCCTGTCTATGGGGAAAACAATAGAAGGGGGGTTGAATAGTGTTTATGCAAATTTAAAAGGAATTTACGCCAAGTGAAATGCAATCCAACAAATAGTGCGGAATAGAAAAACAACCCAAAATGAAACACACGCAAACGCAGAGATGTTTTAAGGGTTCGGATTACCCATGTCAACTCCCGACTTGTTCCCGGTAATCCTACATTCCTACCACCCGGATACCACCGGATACTACTCAAGTTAGAACCATAACTTGAGGTTTCCTTAAAGCCCACTTGTAGCAACCCTACAAGTGCAATCGAATACAATCGATGTCCTTGACTCCCATAACCAGGGAGCAAGCAAAACCACTCTCACAACCGAGAGCACCACTCAAATAACGAATGTTATGAAATAATGAAAACAACACTTACAATCACATATGCCTTAAAGTAGAACTTGAAGTAGAAGTGTGATGTGTGTTGAAGAACTCTCTTGGAAGAGAGGAGAAGCCCTTTCTCTTGACTACACCAAATGGCTAGATGATCACTCTTTGGTTCTAGGTTGGAGAGCAATAGAACAAGATTTGGACATACTTAGGGCTTTGGATTTGAGAGCTTTGATCTTTTGAAATGAAAGATTGAGAGATTTTGCAATGAATGAGTAACCTTCCAATGGAACAATAGAAGCTCTACTTATAGCTTTCTCAAATCCACAAAACAGTTTAGGCAAAAACCCAATTGGAATCCGTGAGAAAAATCTCAACGGATAGAATCTGAACTCGCGACAGTCGACTGTTGAACAATGCACAGTCAACTGTTGCACAGTCAGCAAGGGTAGGTGAGAATTCATAACGGTAACTTACCATGTGGACAGTCAACTGATGAAGCAAAGACAGTCGACAGTTAAACCAACAGGCGACTATATTTTCTTCGACAGGCGACTGGCTGAGAGATGGGTAAGTTGGACAAATACTGGAAATCTCACAAGTAACATGACAGACGAACGATGCAAGGAATACTGTCGATTGTTAAACAGAACATGCGACTGTAAATCCTTAAACAGACGACTGTCAAAAGCCTGAGAAATTTCCAGAGAGCTGAGTCAAAGAAATGACTCAAAGACAGGCGACTGTTGCAGCATAGACAGTAGACTACACCAAGAGACAGTCGACTGTATATACAACATTAGTCGACTGGCCGTAAAAGTCAGTTCAAACAGAGTTTGGGCAAGGATAGACAGGCGACTGATTTACAAAACACAGTCGACTGTCACTTGGATAGGTGCCTGTGAATCGTTCATCAGTAGCCTGTGCGAAATAATCAGAGAAGGCCCAAAACTATATTGTAATAGTCTGTGCATAACATGTGACTGTAGAACAAAACACAGTCGACTGTTTTTGAGATAGGCGACTGTAAACTGTTCAGCAGTCGGCTGTTATAAACAATCCTAGCACAAACAAAAAAGAAATGAATTGGGATCAAAGGATAATTGATCTAATGAAGTCCTATGACAGAATGTAGATGTGTGTAAGTGCTCCATCAAAGTTCTACTTCTAAGCTACATACTAGAAGAGATACAAGAAAAATTACATTGACGAATAATCTCTTCTTTCCATCGTATGAGCTTGAAGTCTTCACGGAGCTTCAATCATAATCTACGATCATCCAATTCATGTCAATTGCCTTCAATGAAGTTTGTGACTCATCCATTGCTAGTAGATCTTTATAATTAGCTTAGGCAATGGATTAACTGCAAAATAGGGGATTAGTCACAAGTATTTATGTTTGCTCATCATTAACACCAAGTAGGGAGAAGTCCAATACGCAATATTCTCCCCCTTTTTGATGATGACAAACAAACATAAACAAAAAGATAAATAATTATGCGCAATGAAAACTTACTCCCCCTACATAGATGCCAATCAAGTTAGTCAACAAATATTAGAGCATCTTCATAACAATTGAAGCAAATGAGTGAGATAAGGATGATTTTAATTCAAGAAATCTAGGAATTAAAATCCCTATTCATTGTAATCTTACTCCCCCTGAATCTAAGGCAACGTAAATCTTAGATTCAAGTGTTAGAACATACTTAGCACATTCAATATGAATCTTGTATGTTTATTTCTCTTCCCCTATGGCATTATCCAAAAAGGTGGGAGCAAATAACAACAACAATAATAGTGCTAAATACGAACTAACAACAATCAAGGAGTATAAAGATATATCGAATCAAAAACTCATAAAATCGCATCATATACACATGTGAGTAATGGAATTGAAGTCCAATATCAACATTAGATATACACACAAAAAATAGTTTCAAAAGAGATTTCACAAATGCATCATACCAGAGATAGCATGGAAAATCGAATACCAAATTCATATATTGTCTCAAAACATATCAGAGAGAGTATAGCATACATAGAGACAACATATCATACTGCACACAGATAAGATAAGCAGTATAGCATAGTGTGACACAATATAAACAGCAACATCATATATATATATATACATACATATATATATATATATGAGGAGGGATCAAATGACCCCCAAAAATAACCCCCAAAAATGACCCCCTATCAAAAATCCTATGTCCCCCATTTTTTCGGAAGATCCGAACCGTTCATCTTGATCTCCACCCTCTAAATACATGACTCACCAATTTTCAACTCGATCCCATGTGTTTTGCCCATTCATCAACCATTCGCAAAAGTTCTGTTCATGCGAAACCGTTAAATTTGGGTCGGATGGATGAACGGGCAAAACACATGGGATCGGGTTGAAAATTGGTGGGTCATGTATTTAGAGGGTGGAGATCAAGATGAACGGTTCGGATCTCCCGAAAAAATGGGGGGCATAGGATTTTTGATAGGGGGTCATTTTTGGGGGTTATTTTTGGGGGTCATTTGATCCCTCCTCTATATATATATATACATATATATATACATATACATATACATATATATACATATACATATACATATACATATACATATACATCTATATATATATATATCTATATATATATCTATATCTATATATATATATAGGAAAATCTTCATGTGAGAACATTTCGCACGGTGCGAAAATGTTTTTATCTTTTTTTTGAAATTTTTTTTTTCAAAATTTCTTTTTTCCACCCTCATTATATGTTGTTATACCCCCCTCAAAAAATAATGGTTGAGAAATAATGTCATTTGGCCTTCGATCAAGGCATTTCATCAAATTCGCACGTTTTGAGACCGTTAAATTTGTAACGGGTGGATGGGTGCTCTAATGCCCAACGGGTTCACCCATTATTTTCCCTGGGGAATATAATTGTATGGATTAAACATCAAAAAAAAAATTTTTGAAAAAAAAATTTCAAAAAAATAAAAAAAATGTTTTCGCACGGCATTTCGCACCACTTTTTCGCAATGGAAGATTGCCCTATATATATATATCTATATTATAAAAGAGGGATGTTATCAAGAGAAATTGGATAAGAGATATTGGAAAAGAGAAATTGGATAAGAGATATCTATATTATAAAAAAGGGCTGTTATCAAGAGAAATTGGATAAGAGATATTGGAAAAGAGAAACTGGATAAGAGATATCTATATTATAAAAGAGGGCTGTTATCAAGAGAAATTGGATAAGAGATATCTATATTATAAAAGAGGGCTGTTATCAAGAGAAATTGGATAAGAGATATTGGAAAAGAGAAATTGGATAAGAGATATCTATATTATAAAAGAGGGATGTTATCAAGAGAAATTGGATAAGAGATATTGGACAAGAGAAATTGGATAAGAGATATCTATATTATAAAAGATGGATGTTATCAAGAGAAATTGGATAAGAGATATCTATATTATAAAAGAGGAATGTTATCACGAGAAATTGGATAAGAGATATTGGAAAAGAGAAATTGGATAAGAGATATCTATATTATAAAAGAGGGTTGTTATCAAGAGAAATTGGAAAAGAGATATTGGAAAAGAGAAATTGGATAAGAGATATCTATATTATAAAAGAGGGATGTTATCAAGAGAAATTGGATAAGAGATATTGGACAAGAGAAATTGGACAAGAGATATCTATATTATAAGAGACAGATGTTATCAAGAGAAATTGGATAAGAGATATCTATATTATAAAGGAGGAATGTTATCACGA
The DNA here is from genome assembly GCA_030789695.1 of Scilla litardierei. Taxonomy (NCBI): domain Eukaryota; kingdom Viridiplantae; phylum Streptophyta; class Magnoliopsida; order Asparagales; family Asparagaceae; genus Scilla; species Scilla litardierei. The sequence continues at coordinate 92,634,743 of CM061139.1, read as the reverse complement.
GAAATTGGATAAGAGATATTGGAAAAGAGAAATTGGATAAGAGATATCTATATTATAAAAGAGGGCTGTTATCAAGAGAAATTGGATAAGAGATATTGGAAAAGAGAAATTGGATAAGAGATATCTATATTATAAAAGATGGATGTTATCAAGAGAAATTGGATAAGATATATTGGAAAAGAGAAATTGGATAAGAGATATCTATATTATAAAAGAGGGATGTTATCAAGAGAAATTGGATAAGAGATATTGGACAAGAGAAATTGGATTAGAGATATCTATATTATAAGAGAGGGATGTTATCAAGAGAAATTGGATAAGAGATATCTATATTATAAAAGAGGGATGTTATCAAGCGAAATTGGATAAGAGATATTGGACCAGAGAAATTGGATAAGAGATATCTATATCATAAAAGATGGATGTTATCAAGAGAAATTGGATAAGAGATATTGGAAAAGAGAAATTGGATAAGAGATGTCTATATTATAAAAGAGGGATGTTATCAAGAGAAATTGGATAAGAGATATTGGACAAGAGAAATTGGATAAGAGATCTCTATATTATAAGAGAGGGATGTTATCAAGAGAAATTGGATAAGAGATATTTATATTATAAAAGAGGGATGTTATCAAGAGAAATTGGATAAGAGATATTGGACATGAGAAATTGGATAAGAGATATCTATATTATAAAAGAGGGATGTTATCAAGAGAAATTGGATAAGAGATATTGGACAAGAGAAATTGGATAAGAGATATATATATTATAAAAGAGGGATGTTATCAAGAGAAATTGGATAAGAGATATTGGAAAAGAGAAATTGGATAAGAGATATCTATATTATAAAAGAGGGATGTTATCAAGAGAAATTGGATAAGAGATATTGGACAAGAGAAATTGGATAAGAGATATCTATATTATAAAAGATGGATGTTATCAAGAGAAATTGGATAAGAGATATTGGAAAAGAGAAATTGGATAAGAGATATCTATATTATAAAAGAGGGATGTTATCAAGAGAAAGTAGATAAGAGATATTGGAAAAGAGAAATTGGATAAAACTTATCTATATTATAAAAGATGGATGTTATCAAGAGAAATTGGATAAGAGATATTGGAAAAGAGAAATTGGATAAGAGATATCTATATTATAAAAGAGGGATGTTATCAAGAGAAATTGGATAAGAGATATCTATATTATAAAAGAGGAATGTTATCAAGAGAAATTGGATAAGAGATATCTATATTATAAAAGAGGAACGTTATCAAGAGAAATTGGATAAGAGATATTGGAAAAGAGAAATTGGATAAGAGATATCTATATTATAAAAGAGGGATGTTATCAAGAGAAATTGGATAAGAGATATTGGACAAGAGAAATTGGATTAGAGATATCTATATTATAAGAGAGGGATGTTATCAAGAGAAATTGGATAAGAGATATCTATATTATAAAAGAGGGATGTTATCAAGCGAAATTGGATAAGAGATATTGGAAAAGAGAAATTGGATAAGAGATATCTATATCATAAAAGATGGATGTTATCAAGAGAAATTGGATAAGAGATATTGGAAAAGAGAAATTGGATAAGAGATGTCTATATTATAAAAGAGGGATGTTATCAAGAGAAATTGGATAAGAGATATTGGACAAGAGAAATTGGATAAGAGATCTCTATATTATAAGAGAGGGATGTTATCAAGAGAAATTGGATAAGAGATATTTATATTATAAAAGAGGGATGTTATCAAGAGAAATTGGATAAGAGATATTGGACATGAGAAATTGGATAAGAGATATCTATATTATAAAAGAGGGATGTTATCAAGAGAAATTGGATAAGAGATATTGGACAAGAGAAATTGGATAAGAGATATATATATTATAAAAGAGGGATGTTATCAAGAGAAATTGGATAAGAGATATTGGAAAAGAGAAATTGGATAAGAGATATCTATATTATAAAAGAGGGATGTTATCAAGAGAAATTGGATAAGAGATATTGGACAAGAGAAATTGGATAAGAGATATCTATATTATAAAAGATGGATGTTATCAAGAGAAATTGGATAAGAGATATTGGAAAAGAGAAATTGGATAAGAGATATCTATATTATAAAAGAGGGATGTTATCAAGAGAAAGTAGATAAGAGATATTGGAAAAGAGAAATTGGATAAAACATATCTATATTATAAAAGATGGATGTTATCAAGAGAAATTGGATAAGAGATATTGGAAAAGAGAAATTGGATAAGAGATATCTATATTATAAAAGAGGGATGTTATCAAGAGAAATTGGATAAGAGATATCTATATTATAAAAGAGGAATGTTATCAAGAGAAATTGGATAAGAGATATCTATATTATAAAAGAGGAACGTTATCAAGAGAAATTGGATAAGAGATATTGGAAAAGAGAAATTGGATAAGAGATATCTATATTATAAAAGAGGGATGTTATCAAGAGAAATTGGATAAGAGATATTGGACAAGAGAAATTGGATTAGTGATATCTATATTATAAGAGAGGGATGTTATCAAGAGAAATTGGATAAGAGATATCTATATTATAAAAGAGGGATGTTATCAAGCGAAATTGGATAAGAGATATTGGAAAAGAGAAATTGGATAAGAGATATCTATATCATAAAAGATGGATGTTATCAAGAGAAATTGGATAAGAGATATTGGAAAAGAGAAATTGGATAAGAGATGTCTATATTATAAAAGAGGGATGTTATCAAGAGAAATTGGATAAGAGATATTGGACAAGAGAAATTGGATAAGAGATCTCTATATTATAAGAGAGGGATGTTATCAAGAGAAATTGGATAAGAGATATTTATATTATAAAAGAGGGATGTTATCAAGAGAAATTGGATAAGAGATATTGGACATGAGAAATTGGATAAGAGATATCTATATTATAAAAGAGGGATGTTATCAAGAGAAATTGGATAAGAGATATTGGACAAGAGAAATTGGATAAGAGATATATATATTATAAAAGAGGGATGTTATCAAGAGAAATTGGATAAGAGATATTGGAAAAGAGAAATTGGATAAGAGATATCTATATTATAAAAGAGGGATGTTATCAAGAGAAATTGGATAAGAGATATTGGACAAGAGAAATTGGATAAGAGATATCTATATTATAAAAGATGGATGTTATCAAGAGAAATTGGATAAGAGATATTGGAAAAGAGAAATTGGATAAGAGATATCTATATTATAAAAGAGGGATGTTATCAAGAGAAAGTAGATAAGAGATATTGGAAAAGAGAAATTGGATAAAACATATCTATATTATAAAAGATGGATGTTATCAAGAGAAATTGGATAAGAGATATTGGAAAAGAGAAATTGGATAAGAGATATCTATATTATAAAAGAGGGATGTTATCAAGAGAAATTGGATAAGAGATATCTATATTATAAAAGAGGAATGTTATCAAGAGAAATTGGATAAGAGATATCTATATTATAAAAGAGGAACGTTATCAAGAGAAATTGGATAAGAGATATTGGAAAAGAGAAATTGGATAAGAGATATCTATATTATAAAAGAGGGATGTTATCAAGAGAAATTGGATAAGAGATATTGGACAAGAGAAATTGGATTAGTGATATCTATATTATAAGAGAGGGATGTTATCAACCATGATAGGGTAAGTATCACAATTGACACCATAGTCACTAAGAGTGTGTCTCATCCAAAAAACTTGTGCACATGCAAGACCCGCGACAATATATTCCGCTTCAGTCGTGGACAATGACACCGAATTCTGTTTCTTAGAAAACCAAGAAACTAAAGAATTTCCTAAGAAATGGCAAGTGCCACTAGTACTTTTCCTGTCTGTAACGGCCTGTTCCTGTCATACTTTCTTCGTGCACGTGCTTTTGACCGTGCACGTATTTATTTTAGAATTTGTTCGCTTTTGAACACTTTTGTGTGATATGCCGTTGTGACCCTCTCGGAGGGTATTAAATCGTGGAGCTATTTTGGAACGACATTTCATGGATCGTTCTCCCATGGTTTGACCTTGTTTGCGGAGACGCCACGATTTTCACTTTTGTCGTGAGGCCTTTCTATTTTTAGTTTCGTTCCTCGTCATCGAAATTATGATCCGTCTTCTCTGTCTTCCTTCTCTCGTCGTCCCGGTCACCCCAGTATTTATTCCATGATTTTACAGCTCCGTTTGACCCACTTTCACTTTTCTCCCCAGTTTAATATTGGATTAGCCCTAGGTTCTTTCGGTTTCTTCCCTATAATTAATAATAATAATATTAGGCACCCAAAACTTGGTAGACCCATCTTTTTCCTTGCTCTTGGCCGAACACACCATGGAGGAGAGAGTGAGTGTGTATCATGTTGTTTTGATGTATAATAATAATTTGTTTATAAAAACTGATCCTTTAAAAAAACTAATCCTAAACCTAACCCTAGGCAGCCCAAGCCTCACATGGGCCTGCACCCCCCTCTTATAACCCTACCTACTATTTTTAACCTAGGGGCTTTCATCTTTCTTTTTCACAGCACTCGAACCATGCGCCGGCCCTAACTTTCCTTCTCCACACAAACATAACAACCCGCCTTCTTCTTGTGTTCTCCGGCCAAAAACCCGCCGCCGACGACCGTAGCACCTCGCCCCCGACCATCTCTGCCCCTCAGGCCGCCGCTGCCCCACTGCTGGCCGCCGGAGTTGCCATGTTTCGCTGCTATTTCGCGCGGCAACAGTAGCAGCTTGTGGCGGCCGTCGCTGCCGCCACACCCCGGCCGCCGTGGACGTTCCCCCCCTCGCAGCCGCCTTCGCGTCAACCTGTAACCACAACGAAGAGTTTTATAGGTCAGCTTAATATATGATGTTTTTGGGGCTTATTATTGTTAGGGTTTATTAGAATAGCTTTTGGTTATTGTTGATTGTTAGATCATTGATGCATTAGAGTTTTTGATGTTAGGGTTATTCCACCTGAGAGAAAAATCGATACTGTTAATGTTGTGCTTTTTGTTAAGCTTCAATGATATGTTAAATATGATGTTAGGGTTATGTAAGTTATAATATAGATGTGAATCTCCCATGAAAACAGTATATTCATTATATTAATAAATTTTGTTAGCCTAATATAATAGTAGGTAATATTTTAGTTTATAATGTTAAACTTATGATGTATGTCTCTTCTTATATCATGGGTTATAGTATGTAATACGAGTAGCAGTTATTTATAATGTTAGTAGTATAGTTAGCAGTAAGTATATATATAAGTTAGTTGGTCTAATAGTTATTATTATTATTTTTGACTGATATCGGGACCGAATGACGCATGTAGTTTCCGAGCTACCAAAGTCGAGTAACTGAAACCGCGACGGGGTCCGTAACTGCTTCCAGATCCGACCCCAGATTTACGCGTGAACATCATCCAGGTAAGCCCCCTAACTCGTAGCGAACCCACACCGTAGATCAATCAAACCCTAAACTAAAACTGGACAACGTGAACTAAATTTACTTTCTGCATTTGTAAAACGATGTCCACTGTAGAAATCGACAATCGGACGACTTTTCTGTGCACATAGGGTAGTGGTCGATTTAGGTTGAACGAAACACCAAAACGTGACGTTGACGAATAGGATAGTCCCGATAACCTAGAAACAAACCTTAACAGGACTTTTTGAAATCGCGACCTGACCCCGTTGCCGTGACACTGTTTCAGATGGACTACCACGGACGCGACGCCTGGACGAGACGCTCTGGACGGACGACACACCCGCCATTGCAGGCAAGTGTATTCACTTTCACTTTTGGCCATGCTTAGGCCTTAGACTGTTAGAAACTGTTAACTATGAACAAAGAGAACCGGACGTGAAATGATAGCGTCCGGGACGTCCCTTGACGGCTTAGACTTGACGACGAAGCCTAAGCCCGACAACAACAACAATTGACACCTTAGGGTTTTTCCTGTGTGTGCATGTGTGTGGACCCCCTAGAATAACTTTCCTTGGCATGTCATGTCATGTTACACAAAAAGCCTTCGGGCGTTTCGGATGCTCTCCACGCGAGAGTGATCCCTGTTATACAAAAGCCTTTGGGCGTTTCGGATGCTTCCCTAGCGGAAGTGATCCCTGTTACACAAAAAAGCATTCGGGCGTTTCGGATGCTTCCCTAGCGGAAGTGATCCCTGTTACACAAAAATCCTTCGGGCGTTTCGGATGCTCTCCACGCGAGAGTGATCCCTGTTATGCAAAAGCCTTCGGGCGTTTCGGATGCTTTCCTAGCGGAAGTGATCCCTGTACTTCTTGTCCTGAGTTCCTGGGTTGGGGTAGGGTTGAGCGTGCGCACGATGAGAGGGTCTGATCCCCCTCGAACCGTAAGGCGTGAACCCTTCATGTCACAATTGTCTTGTCTTGTCTTGTCCTGCCACGTTTCGTCTTGTCCCGTCATGTTTGTCCTGTCTTGTCCTGACACCTGATAGGTTAGTCCCGTAGTTGGTAGCACACTCGACGACTACTACTTGCTACACTTTACCTTCCTGCTGCGTTTACTTCCTTTCTATTACTCTGTTATAACCACAGCATGCTAATCAACCAGTAAACCGTTGTGTAATAGAACCCCAGCATGCTAATCAACCAGTAAAACATTTGTTTAATAGTTGGTGCACTTGCAGTAGAGTCTAACCTTTCTTGTAGACTTTACCTGACGTACAGTTCCTTTCTTTTGGGTGATGTACGTCAGGTGTCCAGCCAGAGTTCGTGGACGAGACAGACTCACCGTTGTACGTGGAGCTGAGGACGTCGACCCAGAGTACGTGTCTGACGAGGACCAGACCTTGAGGTCTTTTCAGTCGTCACTTTTCAGAGGTTACTTCTTTTAGTTGCTCTTCGATAGTTGTTGCCATGCATAGGCTTTCTCCTTTTAGATCTTGTACTCGCTGGATATTATCTCTCTATTTTTAATGAATGCCACTTTCTTTCTGTACGTTTGTTGTTCCTAAACTTTATAAATGCAAGAACCTGAAAATTTTAAAAATGGTACCCCTACAGACGCTTATTGGGTCCGAGCTTCACATCTCCGACCCAAGCGGGCCTTTGTCACGCTTCGCCTCCAACGTTTTGGGAAGCGGGACGTGACAGGTTTTAGTGGTGGCCCATGCAGGTCTTGCAAAAGTTCAGAACAATAAGAGTACCGCATTCATTTAATATCCATGTACAAGTCTAAATTTGTTTTTTCAGTCTTAGATGGTAAGAAGATTTAGATAGACACCCAGGTTGATAGTCTGACGCGTTGGTTAAGATTTAGTCATCCTCGTCATAGTATACCTTAGTAGCCCTCACTTGACTCTGACCGTGCTAGATTTCTAGAGCTTTTCTTTTAGACGTTCGCTAGGGTCCATCGACTTCGGGTCCGATAAAACGTGATCTTGATTCTCTTAGGGCCCTTCCCTGAGATCTCTCTGTTACCGTCTGGTTCGTTAGGAAATATTAGTGTTGTGCTTTCCCTGATCCTTAGACGGTCGATAATTAGAAATCCCGGATTTCTAGCATCCTTCCAACCATTACACTTTTGTGTTATCGACCATAGAGTCCCATCGTAGCTTCCGTGAATCATATCCTATGTGTAACTATCATGCAATCATTTGTCCTTTCTCCCGATTCACGTAATCGTTCCCTGACGATTATCGTTGATCCTTCGAATCTTTCTCTTCGCCAATTCTGCCTCCTCTAAGAGTATTTTCGAAGTTTCTTATTAAGTTCTTCGCTCAGCTCAACTTCGTTGAAACCCCCTATATTACATAGTAAAAAAAATTTCCTTGCTTTTTCGGTTGAGTTAAAATTCTTTCACTAATTTTGAAAACCTTCTTGATCGTAAATTTTTACTATCTCATACTTATTTTCAAATCGGTAACTTTCGTATTTCAGTTTTAAAACCTGGTTACCATTTTGATAATTCAATAGGTATTACTTTTTCTAAACTACAAAATTTATTTTTAACCACTTACCGTACGTACTTTAAGAATATTTTCTAAACCAAAGGGGACTTTAAATTTTTTTTTGCAGCCCTATGTTCTTCGTGCTTATACTTCAAGAATTATTGTTTAAACTCATTTACATTTGCAAAACGATCGCTACCTCACCCTACTTTTATTTCCTTCATCTAACTCTTTTTCCAAATTGTAATAATTTTATCAGCTGCTCACTTTTTCCTACCTATTTTTTTAGTATAAAAGTATATGACATCATACTTTGCACGTAATTCTTCTTTCGTCTATCTAATTATTTTGAGAAATATTTTTGTTTCATCGATCAACTATCTCCTTACCCCGCCTTATTTGAACTCGTTTTTTTTCCGATCTTATTTCGTTTCTCCCTTGAGTTAGTTTTCCTTTTATTGTTTAGACATTAGTCCATGTAGTTGTCTATGTTACCCCTAGTTTAGTAGTAGGCTTCTGGTATGTGATGTCGTCATGGTGCATGAGTATAGGTAGCGTGTGTAGACCTGTATGAGTGTGTTATCTTTAAGATCCTGATGATTGCCTTTTGTGTCTTGAATGTGTACTCAGTGTTAACCGTGATATGCTTGAAGTTGGCTGAATGACGGTATTCATATATGTGAATAGTGTCATAGCAGACAGTTCCTTAGACTTAGTCTTTTGTATTACTGAATAGCTTATCTTTGACTGTTTGTGATTATATCAAAACTCTTGTTTTCTTTTGAACCAAATCTTTAAAGTTTTGAAACTAGCTCACAGGATCACAAATCATTTATCATTCCTCATCCATTACCGCAACTCCACACGTTTTTTTGCAAATGTTTTAAAATGTTTTCATTGGTCTTAAGTCCCTCTTTCTCTTCTCTTCACTCTCCCTTAGAAATATTTGTGGTTGTGGTTGTTGTATTATTGGGACTAGCTATTATCGTTACAGGATTTTGCTTGCGGGTAGGCTCAGGGTGAGACGAGATTTGTTATAGCAATAATTAATTGATTTTTTGAACAACGGGATATTAGATTAGATTTCTTGGAAAAAAATGATGAGGTGTCCCAGACTTATTTATAATATCGACGTGTGACGGACTCAATGGAGAATCCTGGTTGGATGAAATTATATGCTGAGAGATGAGTATTTCTCAGACCTGAAACTTGGACGAGTGGTAGATAGGAGTAGATAGGAAGGTATAGTATGAGTTAGGGTGATCATGAGAATAAGTAGAGCATTTAAAGCCTCAAGACTTGATTGTCGAGTTGACGTGAGAAGACATTGGGAATAACACGACGTGTTGAGATGAAAGAATGGTTAGGTGGTCGGACTTAATATTGGTTGGGATTAATTATAGTGAGTAGGATGAGATGTGATCTTGATAGTCCAAATTGTTCGGCGGATAAATTTATGGGAAGATATGACGAAGAATGCATTGGGGACACGACGATTGTCGATTTGTGAAAAGTGTTATGGGTTAGACAAAGTTTTTGTTTTGGATTGATGATTGACTTAAACATCATTTTGGAAATTGATTAATATTGGGAAGAGATCGAGAAATTTAAAAGATATTATTGAGCGGTGATGTTTGGCGGAGTGATATGGTATGAGAAGATAATTATTATTCTTTTGGTGAGAACTTGGAATTGGAAATTTGAACAGTAGTGATGGGTATATAGTTAAGTATTAGGAGGAGAGTTGGTCGTGGCATTGTCCAGTGAAAAGATGGGCTATGATGGATTATTGGAGGAACGATATTGAAGTCATATGAATTAGAGATTATTATATGGAAGATGGGAGTGATAGGTTTAAGTACTTATAGATATTATTATTATTATAAGTGATTCCGAGGGCGGAATCATTCTAAGGTGGATAGAATGTAACGGCATGTTCCTGTCATACTTTCTTCGTGCACGTGCTTTTGACCGTGCACGTATTTATTTTAGACTTTGTTCGCTTTTGAACACTTTTGTGTGATATGCCGTTGTGACCCTCTCGGAGGGTATTAAATCGTGGAGCTATTTTGGAACGACATTTCATGGATCGTTCTCCCACGGTTTGACCTTGTTTGCGGAGACGCCACGATTTTCACTTTTGTCGTGAGGCCTTTCTATTTTTAGTTTCGTTCCTCGTCATCGAAATTATGATCCGTCTTCTCTGTCTTCCTTCTCTCGTCGTCCCGGTCACCCCAGTATTTATTCCATGATTTTTACAGCTCTGTTTGACCCACTTTCACTTTTCTCCCCAGTTTAATATTGGATTAGCCCTAGGTTCTTTCGGGTTCTTCCCTATAATTATTAATAATAATATTAGGCACCCAAAACTTGGTAGACCCAGCTTTTTCCTTGCTCTTGGCCGAACACACCATGGAGGAGAGAGAGTGTGTGTATCATGTTGTTTTGATGTATAATAATAATTTGTTTATAAAAACTGATCCTTTAATAAAACTAATCATAAACCTAACCCTAGGCAGCCCAAGCCTCACGTGGGCCTGCACCCCCCTCTTATAACCCTACCTACTATTTTTAATCTAGGGGCATTCATCTTTCTTTTTCACAGCACTCGAACCATGCGCCGGCCCTAACTTTCCTTCTCCACACAAACACAACAACCCGCCTTCTTCTTGTGTTCTCCGGCCAAAAACCCGCCGCCGACGGCCGCAGCACCTCGCCCCCGACCATCTCTGCCCCTCAGGCCGCCGCTGCCCCCGCTGCTGGCCGCCGAAGTTACCGCGTTTCACTGCTATTTCGCGCGGCAGCAGCAGCAGCTTGTGGCGGCCGCCGCTGCCACCACACCCCGGCCGCCGTGGACGTTCCCCCCCTCGCAGCCGCCTTCGCGTCAACCTGCAACCACAACGAGGAGTTTTATAGGTCAGCTTAATATATGATGTTTTTGGGGCTTATTATTGTTAGGGTTTATTAGAATAGCTTTTGGTTATTGTTGATTGTTAGATCATTGATGTATTAGAGTTTTTGATGTTAGGGTTATTCCACCTGAGAGAAAAATTGATACTGTTAATGTTGTGCTTTTTGTTAAGCTTCAATGATATGTTAAATATGATGTTAGGGTTATGTAAGTTATAATATAGATGTGAATCTCCCATGAAAACAGTATATTCATTATATTAATAAATTTTGTTAGCCTAATATAACAGTAGGTAATATTTTAGTTTATAATGTTAAACTTATGATGTATGTCTCTTCTTATATCATGGGTTATAGTATGTAATACGAGTAGCAGTTATTTATAATGTTAGTAGTATAGTTAGCAGTAAGTATATATATAAGTTAGATGGTCTAATAGTTATTATTATTATTTTTGACTGATATCGGGACCGAATGACGCAGGTAGTTTCCGAGCTACCAAAGTCGAGTAACTGAGACCGCGACGGGGTCCGTAACTGCTTCCAGATCCGACGCCAGATTTACGCGTGAACATCATCCAGGTAAGCCCCCTAACTCGTAGCGAACCCACACCGTAGATCAATCAAACCCTAAACTAAAACTGGACAACGTGAACTAAATTTACTTTCTGCATTTGTAAAATGTTGTCCACTGTAGAAATCGACCATCGGACGACTTTTATGTGCACATAGGGTAGTGGTCGATTTAGGTTGAACGAAACACAAAAACGTGACGTTGACGAATAGGATAGTCCCGATAACCTAGAAACAAACCTTAAGAGGACTTTTTGAAATCACGACCTGACCCCGTCGCTGTGACACTGTTTCAGACGGACTACCACGGACGCGACGCTCTGGACGGACGACACACCCGCCATCGCAGGCAAGTGTATTCACTTGCAATTTTGGCCATGCTTAGGCCTTAGACTGTTAGAAACTGTTAACTATGAACAAAGAGAACCGGACGTGAAATGATAGCGTCTGGGACGTCCCTTGACGGCTTAGTCTTGACGACGAAGCCTAAGCCCGACAACAACAACAATTGACACCTTAGGGTTTTTCCTGTGTGTGCGTGTGTGTGGACCCCCCTAGAATAACTTTCCTTGGCATGTCATGTCCTGTTACACAAAAAGCCTTCGGGCGTTTCGGATGCTCTCCACGCGAGAGTGATCCCTGTTAAACAAAAGCCTTCGGGCGTTTCGGATGCTTCCCTAGCGGAAGTGATCCCTGTTACACAAAAAAGCCTTCGGGCGTTTCGGATGCTTCCCTAGCGGAAGTGATCCCTGTTACACAAAAAGCCTTCGGGCGTTTCGGATGCTCTCCACACGAGAGTGATCCCTGTTATACAAAAGCCTTCGGGCGTTTCGGATGCTTTCCTAGCGGAAGTGATCCATATACTTCTTGTCCTGAGTTCCTGGGTTGGGGTAGGGTTGAGCGTGCACACTGCGAGAGGGTCTGATCCCCCTCGAACCGTAAGGCGTGAACCCTTCATGTCACAATTGTCTTGTCTTGTCTTGTCCTGCCACGTTTCGTCTTGTCACGGCCTGTTTGTCCTGTCTTGTCCTGACACCTGATATGTTAGTCCCGTAGTTGGTAGAACACTCTACGACTACTACTTGCTACGGTTTACCTTCCTGCTGCGTGTACTTCCTTTCTCTTACTCTGTTATAACCACAGCATGCTAATCAACCAGTAAACCGTTGTGTAATAGAACCCCAGCATGCTAATCAACCAGTAAAACATTTGTTTAATAGTTGGTGCACTTGCAGTAGAGTCTAACCTTTCTTGTAGACTTTACCTGACGTACAGTTCCTTTCTTTTGGGTGCTGTACGTCAGGTGTCCAGCCAGAGTTCGTGGACGAGGCAGACTCACTGTTGTACGTGGAGCTAAGGACGTCGACCCAGAGTACGTGTCTGACGAGGACCAGACCTTGAGGTCTTTTCAGTCGTCACTTTTCAGAGGTTACTTCTTTTAGTTGCTCTTCTATAGTTGTTGCCATGCAAAGGCTTTCTCCTTTTAGATCTTGTACTCGCTGGATATTATCCTCTATTTTTAATGAATGCCACTTTCTTTCTGTACTTTTGTTGTTCCTAAACTTTATAAATGCAAGAACCTGAAAATTTTAAAAATGGTACCCCTACAGACGCTTATTGGGTCCGAGCTTCACAGCTCCGACCCAAGCGGGCCTTTGTCACGCTTCGCCTCCAACGTTTTGGGAAGCGGGGCGTGACACTGTCGGACTTGCACCCGGTAAAGTCGGCATCACTATATGAGATTAACTCATATGTGCTAGACTTAGAGTAAAGTAACCCATAATCTAGAGATTGAATGAGATAACGAAATATTCGTTTAACCGCAATCAAGTGTGACTCCTTAGGTCTAGCTTGATATCTAGCACAAAGGCAAATAGAAAACATGATATCGGGCCTACTAGCGGTTAAGTAAAGTAAACTACCGATCATACCTCGATATAGACGAACGTCTGCATCTTTTCCGCTTTCATCCTTGTGTAGATGTGTAGTAGTACTCATGGGAGTCCTTTTGCTCGAAGATGATTCCATCCCGAATCGCTTAATAAGCCCCCTGTGTACTTTGTCTGATGTATGAATGTGCCATTCTCCATTTGTCGAATTTGCAATCCAAGGAAGTAGGTGAGCTGTCCCATGTGGCTCATCTCAAACTCATCCTTCATAGACTTGGAGAATTCTTGACAAAGATTAAAGTTAGTAGAACCGAAAATAATATCGTCAACATAAACCCGAATCAAAAGAATGTCATTTTCATAATCTTTAATGAAGAGTGTAGAATCAACTTCTCCCATTTTAAAACCTACATTCAAAAGAAAGGTCTTAAGTCGATCATACCAAGCTCTAGGAGCTTGTCTCCACCCATACAACGCTTTCTTAAGTTTGAAAACATGGTTTGGAAATTTTTCATGAATAAAACCGAGAGGTTGAGAAACATAAATTTCTTCATTTACAAACCCATTTAAAAATGCACTTTTAACATCCATTTGAAATATTTTAAAATTCTTATGGGATGCAAAAGATAAAAGCAACCTAATAGCTTCTAATCTAGCTACAGGGGCAAAAGATTCTTAGAAATCAATACATTCCTCTTGCCGGTAGCCTTGAGCTACTAATCTTTCTTTGTTCCGTGTGATTACCTTGTTTTCATCCGTCTTGTTCTTGAAGATCCATTTGGTCCCAATGACTTGGTGACCACTTGGAAGAGGTACGAGTTCCCAAACTTCGTTTCTCTCAAATTGCATTAGTTCTTCTTCCATTGTCACTATTCAAGAGCTATCCTCACAAGCTTCTTGGATGTTCTTTGGCTCAATGGTAGAGACAAATACGCAATGAGAGAATTCTTCAATTCTCGATCTTGTTCGAACACCCACACCAATATCTCCAATAATTTGGTTATGGGGATGGTTACGAATAGTCGGATAAGCTTTGGGTATACCTGTATCACTAGGAACAACTTCAACAACTTCGTTAGAAGTGTTAGTCTCAACAATAGAATCATTAATCTTAACATTATTAAGAGAATCACAAAGAATATCTATATTATCATCATCAACATGAGGAAAATCAAAATCTTCATAAAAGGATACGTGAAGTGATTCCTCAACCGTTGAAGAAGTTTTATTGTATATCCGATAGGCTTTGCTACGTGTGGAATATCCAACCAAGATTCCTTCATCGGATCTTGGCTCAAACTTGTCTAAATTACCAAATGTGTTCTTTATAAAACATTTTGAACCAAAAACAAGAAAATACTTTTCTTGAGGCTTTTTATCATAAAACAACTCAAAACAAGTTTTGTTTGTTCGGGGTCTCACTAGGATCCTATTGAGCACATAACATGCCGTGTGCACCGCATCTGCCCAAAATTGTAGTCCTAAATTACTATCATGGAGCATAGTGCGAGCACACTCCATAAGAGTCCTATTCTTTCTTTCTACAACACCATTTTATGGTGGTGCACGAGGAAAGGAAAAATTATGAGTTATCCCGGAGTCATCACAAAACTTAGTAAAAGACTCATTCTTAAATTCTCCTCCATGATCACTACGAATAGTGATAATGGTGGATCCTAACAGATTCTGAATCTTCTTTGCAAATTTGGTAAACTCTTCATGAGCTTCATTCTTTTTAGTTAAGAATGAAACCCAAGTAAATCTAGAAAAGTCGTCGACGACAACTACTCCATAATGAGCATTGCCTAAAGAAGTGGTTCTAGTTGGCCCAAATAAGTCTAGATGAAGAAGTTCTAGGGGCCTCTTAGAAGTAATCCCTTCTTTAAGCTTAAATGAAGATTTACTTAGTTTACCTCTTTGACATGAATCACAAAAGTTTTTCTTATTAAAAGCAATCTTAGGAAAACCTTTGACTAGATCATGCTTAGCTAACTTATATAAGTGCTTGAAGTGAACATGACCAAAACAGCGATGCCATAATAGTTGTTCACTTGTGTTAGCAACTAAGCAATGTTCTACGGTTTTAGGCAAGCTCAAATAATAAATATTTTTACGCCTAATACCGGAAAATAAAACATTTGAATCACAATCAACAATAGTACACAATCCTTCTCCAAAGTTAACATTGTAACCTTTGTCACAAAGTTGACTAATGGAAATGAGATTGTGACACAAACCACTAACAAGATAAACATTAGTAATTAAGGTTTTTGATGGATTACCAACGATACCTACTCCAATGATGGTTCCCTTTTGATTACCTCCAAAAGTGACCGTTGCACCATCCTTGATGCTAATCACTTCGGAGAGCAACGAGGGATCTCCCGTCATGTGTTTGGAGCAACCGCTATCAAGAATCCATCCTTTCCTTTTAGAGCCAAGAAAACATTTATTGCTCTTCTTCTTTCTCTTGGGTACCTATATAATATACCATAAGCTTATGGTACCCAATGTTTGTTGGGTCCAAGAGGATTAGCCCTTTGGAAGCCAAGTCCAAGTGGACTTCCGCTTCCCAAAATAATTATTATTCCTAATGACATCATGGAAATAGGAGTCAATATAAGCATTCCTAACATTTAGGCTAGTGTTCTTAGGACCCCAAATAGTGTAAGTATTGGGAGTCCTATTCCTAGTTGCATGCATACTTGTTGAATTTCTACGTGGTGCATGCTTTTTAGGAAGATAATTTCTAGCATAAATATAAGGTGGAGGATATGCATTGTACATTCTAGGATGATATGTATGATTGGGAACATGCATATTATATGAAGCATATGGATCATGCATGGCATGTGGAGGATGAGCATACATGAAAGAATGATGTGTATGAGCATACGGGTATATAGGAGCACGTACATGAGTATTTCTCATGTGTGGTTGTGTACGTGTCCGTGGGTACGGAGCATAAAATGTGTCATGATTACCCACTTGTGAGGTAGGTGGTTTCCTACGTGGATGAGTGTTAGTGTACATGTAAGCATGGCCTTGCTTTTGGTTTCCACCCTTGGTGGGTTTATTGCCAAAAGGAAGAGAAGGTGAAGTGGTGACTTTCTTGGTAGGTTTGCTACCTATAGTGTCTTTGACACCACTTGTGGATGCATCGGAGGAAGGCCTCACAAAATCTATAGTGACACCACTATAGGAGGTGCGATCATTTAATGCATTTGCTTTTACAAATCCAAGACCAACACGATGTATGGCCGGAAATTGGTTTGCAAGCAAATCATCCAATTGTCATTTTCCCTTATTGAATCTCACAATACGGGAGGACATGAGCTCATATTTCTCCTTTAAAGAAGAAATGTTGGTATCCAAGGTGGACACCCGTGCCTTGAGCTCGTGCACTTGGGTTTTAAGAGAATCATTGTCTAAACCCAATTGTGTGTGTCATGTTACTAGATCACTATTATCCTTGGGATGTGTTTGATCTAGTTGAGATTTGAGGTTATTCACCTCATCTCTCAAAGTGATATTTTGAGAAGCTAAGTTTGCTTTCTCACGGGTTAAAGTATCAACAATGGTGTCATTGTTGATAATGCATGGAATGGATGACTTGCTAACATTTGATTTCTTTAAGCTAGTATATCTAAGCATTAAAGATTGATATTTAACAAATAATTATTCGTTAGCAATACGAAGTTCATCCATTGTTACCTCGGTATCGTCCATGTTGGAATCACTCTCATCGGAGAGTGGGTCTTCTAGTGCCATGAAACACATGTGGGCACTCTCACCCTTCTCATCATTGGAATCGCTTGATGAGTCATCACTTGAGTCGTCGAAGGTACCTACAAGTCCTTTCTTCTTGTCTCTCTTGTTCTTATCGGACTTGTGGTACTTCGGTGCCTTCCACTTCTCTTTGTTCTTTAGCATTGGGCAATCCCTCTTGATGTGCCCTGGCTTATTACATTTATAGCAAAGAGAGGAAGTAGCATTAGTAGACTCAAAACAATTGTTTGAGGGAAATTTACTTTTGCGGAAGAAGCATTGGAACTTCTTCGCCATTTGGGCCATTTCACCCAAATCCATCTCGTTCTCGGATTCATCAATTTCAGAGGATGATGAATTGGCGTTGAATGCCAAAGCTTTCTTCTTGGCCTCCGAGGGATTCATATTGGCTCGAATCTTCAATCGGTTCTCACGTCTTACTTCGTAAGACATAAGAGTCCCGATGAGATTCACCAAGGTGTAGTTCTTCAAGTCATTGACCTCCTCGATGGCGATCGCTCTTCTTTTCCATTTGGAGGTCATTCACATGATGATCTTCCTTACCTTATCCGGTTCGGAATATATTTGGCCAAGGGCTTCCAATTCATTGATGATGTCGGTAAAACGTCCGTACATCGATGCAATGCTCTCATTGTCCTGCATATGAAATAAATCGAAGTTTTGCATGGCAACATATAACTTTGAAAGTTTTACCTTATTCGTTCCCTCGTGGGTAACGATGAGATGGTTCCAAATTTGATATGCACTCTTACATGTGCATATCTTGTTGAACTCATTTGGGTCCAACGCACAATGAAGAGCATTCATTACCTTAGCGTTGTTGACCTCGGTGGTTTTCTCGGATGACGTCCATTTGTCGAAATCTACTTCGACGGGCTCGACGTATTCCTTGTGGAGGGTTCTCCAAAGCGAAGCACTCCTAAGGAACGTATCCATCCTGCATTTCCTATAGCTAAAATTTGTACCATTGAAACGCGGAGGGAGCACCGCAGATTGACCTTCAAAAAGTGTGGACGCTCCATCACAATCGTGATTGTTGTATAAAGGTGGCGGTGGAACGTTGTTGTTGTTGGATGCCATAGATATAACCTTGTGCTTTGATACCAATTGTAAGGACCATGTCTATGGGGAAAACACTAGAAGGGGGGTTGAATAGTGTTTATGCAAATTTAAAAGGAATTTACGCCAAATAAAATGCAATCCAACAAATAGTGTGGAATAGAAAAATAACCGAAATTGAAACACACGTAAACACAGAGATGTTTCAAGGGTTCGGATTACCCAAGTCAACATCTGACTTGTTCCCGGTAATCCTACGTCCCTATCACCCGGATACCACCGGATACTCAAGTTAGAACCCTAACTTGAGGTTTTCTTAAAGCCCACTTATAGAAACCCTACAAGTGCAATCGAATATAATCGATGTCCTTGACTCCCACAACCAGGGAGCAAGCAAAACCACTCTCACAACCGAGAGCACAACTCAAATAACAAATGTTATGAAATAATGAAAACAGCACTTACAATCACCTATGCATTGAAGTAGAACTTGAAGGAGGAGTGTGATGTGTGTTGAAGAACTCTCTTAGAAGAGAGGAGAAGCCCTTTCTCTTGACTGCACCAAATGCCTAGATGATCACTCTTTGGTTCTAGGTTGGAGAGCAAGAGAACAAGATTTGGATATACTTAGGGCTTTGGATTTGAGAGCTTTGATCTTTGGAAATGAAAGCTTGAGAGGTTTTGCAATGAATGAGTAACCTTCCAATGGAACAGTAGAAGCTCTACTTATAAAGCTTTCTCAAATCCACAAAACAGTTTAGGAAAAAACCTAATTGGGATCCGTGAGAAAAATCTCAACGGATAGAATCTGAACTCGCGACAGTTGACTGTTGAACAATCCACAGTCGACTATTGCACAGTCAGCAAGGGTAGGTGAGAATTCATAACGGTAACTTATCACGTGGACAGTCGACTGATGAAGCAAAGACAGTCGACTGTTAAACCAACAGCCGACTATATTTTCTTCGACAGGCAACTGGCAGAGAGATGGGTAAGTTAGACAAATACTGGAAATCTCACAAGTAACAGGACAAACGACTGATGCAAGGAATACAGTAGACTGTTAAACAGAACAGGCGACTGTAAATCCTTAAACAGACGACTGTCAAAAGCCTGAGAAATTTCTAGAGAGCTGAGTCAGAGAAATGACTCACAGACAGGCGACTGTTGCAGCATAAACAGTCGACTGAACCAAGAGACAGTCGACTGTATATACAGCATTAGTCGACTGGCCGTAAAAGTCAGATCAAACAGAGTTTGGGCAAGGATAGGCAGGCGACTGATTTACAAAGCACAGTTGACTGTCACTTGGACAGGTGCCTGTGAATCGTTCATTAGTAGCCTGTGCAAAATAATCAGAGAAGGCCCAAAACTATATTGTAATAGTCTGTGCATAACAGGCGACTGTAGAACAAAACACAGTCGACTATTTTTGAGACATGCGACTGTAAACTGTTCAGTAGTCGGCTGTTATAAATAATCCTAGCACAAACAAAAAAGAAATGAATTGGGATCAAAGGACAATTGATCTAATGAAGTCCTATGACAGAATGTAGATGTGTGTGAGTGCTCCATCAAAGTTCTACTTCTAAGCTACATACTAGAAGAGATACAAGAAAAATTACATTGACGAATAATCTCTTCTTTCCATCGTATGAGCTTGAAGTCTTCACGGAGCTTCAATCATAATCTACGATCATCCAATTCATGTCATTTGCCTTCAATGAAGTTTGCGAGTCATCCATTGCTAGTAGATCTTCATAATTAGCTTAGGCAATGGATTAACTGCAAAATAGGGGATTAGTCACAAGTATTTATGTTTGCTTATCATTAACACCAAGTAGGGAGAAGTCGAATACTCAACAGTAGATTTTCATAACTTTTCACCATATATGTTTTACATTTTTTATGTATCTTAAAAGTATCATTAACATAACAAGTACAAGACAATTAAAAAAATACAAGTAAATATCAGGTAATTGATAACATGTATGATTAGGATAATCACTATCTTATGGTTGTTTTGTTTATCCTAACCAAGTGGGATCGATGAGTAACAAGTACCATTTAAACAAGTAAACAATACATGCATGCATGCATGCATGAGTCATGCCTACTTTGCTATTATGTGTGCATGATACACCAATACAAATGTGATATGTGTATGCATGATATATATTCGTGCATGAGTGCAATAAGAGAGAGTAAGAGAGAATTTTCAATGACCTTGGCATCTAGTGGCTTCCCATCTCTCCCTGCAGTTGAACCGGCCACCTTCCTCTAAAATACAAAGAGTACAAGAAAATGATGTTTAAATTAATGAGGTTAGAATTCATAGTTGCATAACTTAAAAGATTTAGCTAGCTTCGAAATCCCCTCTTTCCATGAATTCTTAATGACCTTGTAGTAGTTTTCGCTCTCCGACTGTCCCCAACGTAAGGCAACATATGCATTAATAAGATCAAAGTTAGCTTATATTCAGATAAAATTGGTAAAAAATAGAGGGAGGGAGAAGAGTGAGACCCTTCTGTTCTTGGTGATAATGTCCGTAAACGAATATGGAGAAACTCTATAGTGGAAGCCGAGGATTGGAGCCGAAGATGCCACGGCTCCAATAGCCACATGAGGCTATTTCAATCTAAACCATGTAGCTAAAACTGCATACACAAAAAATAAACACAAATATGGAAGTAGAAAATGAAGAGCATATTGGGGTTAAAGAGTTCATACTTCCTCCATAAGCACCGCCAAACACCACCACAGGGGATTTTTTTGCCATCAGATTCTGTTTCAGATCAATAATCTATTTCTTCTTTAAATAGAAATTAGCTTCCATCACCTGGTGACTGAAATTTTCTGTTGCTGATTTCCCTGTACATTGATTTTATGGTTGTTGGGATTTGTAAGTTGCCATTTGCATTATAAAAAGGCAGACAATTCCTGAGGAAATTGATGAATTAGAGAACAGCTCATATAAATTTGTAATGGCAAAAGAAAATTCAGGATTCAAGGTGCCCACCGTTAACTCTGTATGGTCATTGCATTGGCCTTGCCAATGAAAACTTGGATTCTGGATTTATCGGCATTAACAATTCAATGAGAACAAATTCCCTTGGATGAGGAATTTTAAGGCTTGGCTCCAATGTAACGGCTGGTTTTTGTATGATGAATATTATTTATATATATATGCAATTGTTCGTCTTCTTTCTTTACTTCTCCGCGCTCACATCTTAGTATAGGATCACTCTTGGAACTCATTAGAATCATCCCGAAGCTCCACGCTTCATTTTGAGACTTGGTGTGCCCTTTAGTCGGTTCAAGAACAAGGATCGACCGACTAGATGTCCATCTAGTCGGTCTACAGCTCCTCATGGACCGACTACTTTTTGTCAGGCTTTTCCCCTTGAGTTATTGTTTACACTTAGTCGGTCTAAGTTCAACCACCGACCGACTAGTTATCGAACTAGTCGGTCAACACTTCTTCGCAGACCGACTAAGTACAGAGATCATTTTTCGCATCAGGTCACTGTTTACCGTTAGTCGGTCAAAGAACGAAAACCGACCGACTAGTTGACGAACTAGTCGGTTAGGTATCCTTCTCTGACTGACTAATCTTCAAAATATCTTGTTGACCATTTTCACCCATTAGTCGGTCTATGAACACTGGCCGACCGACTAGGTTGCAAATTAGTCGGTCGACGAGCCTTCACAGACCGACTAACTCAATAATTTTTTCAGCAACCCAGTTCTCGGTTTGGGTTTTAGTCGGTCACAGTTATACGACCGACCGACTAGTTCTCGAACTAGTCGGTCGACCGCCCTTCTCTGACCGACTAGTTGACCCCGAAACCTTAATTTTTGTGCTAGCCGCCATTGCATTTTCTTATTTAAACGGGGCTTTCTCTTTCATTTCTCCTGATTATTTTCAGTCTCCATCTTCCCCAAACCTATTCACCTACCTCTCACGTTCTCCCCTTTGCTCGTTCCTCCATCCCGGCGCCCTCCATCTTCCCCAAAAGCTCTCCCTCTTCTCTCATTCCTCGCTGCGCTACCCGCGGCCTAGGAATTTCCGAACGACGCAAAGCTTCCACCTTTCCAGATTCGACGCCGGATCTTCGTGCAATCGTCAATTTCAGGTTGGTACCCTAAATTCGTAGTAACCCCCACAATAGATGATCAAACCCTAAATAAAAGTCGCAACCTAATCAAACTAAATTTATTTTCCGCGGATCTTTAAAACGTTGTACAAACCGTAGAAATCGACGAATGGACATTATGCATGCACACATAGAATAGATCGTCGATTAGGTCAATTCATTAAAAATGTGATTTTTAACTGGATAGGATAGTCCCGAACCTAGACACAACCCTAATAGGGATTAATGAATCGTGATCTGACACCGTCGCCGTGTCACGATTTTCAGACACTTTTCCGCTGACGAGACGATTGGACGAGGCGTACCAGGGAGACGACGCGCTCGCCACCACAGGCAAGTGTATCACTTGCGTTCTTGGCCATGTTTTGGGCCTTCATCTTGTTAGGGTCGTTAATTTAGAAACTTGAGGACCGGACGTGAAATGATAGCGTCCGGGACGCCTTTGATGGCTCAGATTTGACAACGAAATATGAGTCCAACAACAACAAATTTCTGACATCATAGGATTGGCATGCGTGTGCGTGAGTTGTGGACACCCTAGTACAACCCCTTCCTGTTTTGTCGTGTCTTGTTCCTTTCCGTCTGCACAGCCCCGATGGGCAATAGGACGCTCGCCAAGCCAGAGCGAGTGATCCCTTGTACTAGTTCACAGCCCGATGGGCAATTGGGCACCTGTCAAGCTAGAGCAGGTGATCCCATGTACCGATACACAGCTCAGAGAGCAATTGGGCACTTGTCAAGCTAGAGCAAGCGATCCCATGTCTTGTCATGATTCTTGGGGTTATGGGGTAGGGTTGAGCGTGCAAGCGGCAAGAGGGACTGATCCCCTTCGATCCGAACAGGCGTGAACCCTTTCGTGTCTTGTCTTGTCTTGTCTTGTCTGGCTTCCGTGTTCCGTCTTGTCTTGACACCTATAGGCTAGTCCCATAGTCCATAGCACTCGCTATGACTACTACTTGTCTTGTTTACTTGTCTGTTGTGTTACTTTCTGTTGTTGAAAACCTCAGCATGTTAATCAACCAGTAAAATGTTGTAAGTAATTGTTACACTTGTAGTTTGGTCTAATCTTTTCTTGTAGACCTTGCCTGACGTACAGTTCCTTCTTTTGGTGCTGTACGTCAGGGATTGAGCCAGAGTACATGGAGGAGACTGACCTGACTGCCGACGTGAAGCCAGAGGGCGTCGATCCCGAGTACGACCCCGAGGAGGATCAGAGTTAGAGACGTTTAGTAGCAGATTCCAGAGGCGTTATTATCTTTGTTGGGTGCGTAGCACCTTTTTTGTTTCTTTGTTTAGGTTGGGTGCTTGCACCATTAGTTTTACTTCCCTGCTGTTGTAGCCCTTCGGGCGATGAGACTTGGTACTCTTGATATGTTGGAATAAAATTTGTGATGTTCTTTCCTTCTTGTACTTTTATTGTTCTGAACTAACATGCAGGGACCTGTACCTTCGTCTTGGTACCACACAGACGCTTATTGGGTCAGGGCTTCGTAGCTCTGGCCTAAGCGGGCCTAGTCACGCTTCGCCTCCGCTGTTTTGGGAAGCGGGGCGTGACAGGTTTTAGTGGTGGCCCATGCAGGTCCACGTCCCAATCTCTCTGCAAGTACAGAACAGTAAGAGTAAGGACATTCACTTTTGATATTCAAACATTGTACGAGTCTAACCTTCGTCTTTCTGTCAATAGGATGGCTAGACGACGCGTTACCCGATCGGAAAGCTTAGGCGATGGAGTTCCGAAGGACCAGGGCGGAGAGTTCCGTCAGTTTCTGGGTGTGATGAGGGAGATGCTGGATGTTCAGCATCAGCTGGTTCAGCAGTCTCAGCATGCTACCCAGGCTCCACCTGTTGCACCACCTCCACCTCCGCCTGCTCCGCAAGCTGCTCCAGGAGTGAAGCAGTTCAACGAGCTTCAGCCAAAGACCTTCTCTGGGAAGGAAGGACCTCTGGGTGCCGATGAGTGGATCCAGAGCACTGAGGAGAAGTTGGTTGATGCCAAGATTCCAGATGAGACTCGAGTGGAGATCACAAAGATGCAGCTGACTGAGATTAACCGAAACTGGTGGCGTATTGAGGAGAGGCGTCTGCAGAAGCCTGTGGAGTGGAAGACTTTTTGCCACATGTTCAAGGAGAAGTACTTCACCAAGGCGGCTAGGAGAGAGCCGATGGGCAGATTCGTGGATCTGAAGCAGAAGGACATGATGATCGATGAGTATGAGGCTGAATTTGAGATGCTGAGCTGATTTGCCCCGCACATGGTGAAGAAGGAGGAGAACCGAGCTGAGCGGTTCCGTCAGGGACTTCGTCCGAAGGTCCAGGCTTCCAGGTCCTCTACTAGTTTCTCGACTATGAGGGAGGTGTTAGATGCTGCGAAGAACCATGAGACGATTTCGCACCTGCCTGACACTCCAGAGGACAGAGGAAAACGCCCCATGGAGCATTACCGGCCACCTGCCAGGCCGGCGATGAGGCCAGTCTAGACTGTGCCATTCAAGAGACCTGGAGCACCAGTGCAGCAGCAGAGCAAGGGTCCCTGCCATTTCTGTGGCAAGCCCGGACATGTTCAGACCAATTGTCGGAGGAAGCTGGGACTGTGCCTACTTTGTGGAGATGCTTCGCATGCTGTGAAGGACTGTCCTAGAGCCCGCACTGCTGTTGTTGGAGCGCCAGCACCGTTGCAGATGAGGGCACCTGCTCCGGTTCAGAGAGGACCTGCCGTTCGTGGACCACCCATGGTGCCACAGCGACAAATGTACCAGCGAGCAGTGCAGCCTCCGAGGCCGGCCTATACTATGACTGCTGTGGAGACCGAGAAGCTGGATGGAGTGATTGCAGGTAATATCTTGACCTAGTCGTTTCATTTCATAACTATATTGTATTGCTAGCCTTGTTAGGGTTGTTTGTTTGTTTGATTGTTAGAGTAGTGTTTGACCTTAGACCCCTTGTTTTCTTAGGCACCATTCTTATGTCCTCTCACCCTGCTTTGGCTTTGTTTGACTCCGGTGCATCCATGTGCATCTTATCCCGGAGGTTAATAACAAAGCACTCCATTCCTACCCATACACTTCCTAAGTGTTGGGACATCACTACTGGGAACGGAGTAGTGACGGTGAATCTGGGATGTCGGTCGATTCCTTTAGTGGTTAGTGGACATGAGCTATATGCAGATTTCATCGTCCACGATCTACCACATTTCGATGTCATCCTCGGCATCGATTGGTTGGGAGATTTCCATGCTTCGATCGATTGTCACAGCAAGAGAGTGGTTTTCCGGATTCCAGGTCATCCGGAGTTCGAGTTCCGAAGCCGAGATGAGTCGCTTGGGCCGATCAGATTTCGGGCCAAGCCGGAGGTGCCGGTGATAGCAGCGTTGCAGATGGAGATGGGGATTGATCGACCAGCGGTTGCCAGAGACTTTGACGACGTCTTTCCGGAGGATATCTCGGGTCTGCCACCCGACAGGGCTTTGGAGTTCGGTATCGATCTGATGCCGGGTGCGTAGCCAATATCGAAGGCGCCGTATCGGATGGCTCCCACAGAGCTTGAGGAGCTGCAGAAGCAGTTGGATGAGTTGTTACAGAAGGGTTTCATCCACCCTAGTGTGTCACCGTGGGGTGCACCTGTATTACTCGTGAAGAAGAAGTATGGGTCCCGCAGGATGTGTGTGGACTATCGAGGATTGAATGCTGTCACTGTGAAGAATAAGTATCCGCTGCCATGCATCGACGACATATTTGATCAGCTGGGAGGTTCGAGAGTCTTCTCGAAGTTGGATTTGAGGAGCGGATATCATCAGTTAAAAGTTAAGAAGGATGACGTCCCGAAGACAGCTTTCCGGACGAAGTACGGGCACTATGAGTTTGTAGTGATGCCATTCGGCGTGACCAATGCTCCAGCTGTGTTCATAAATCTTATGAACTTGATTTTCTACGATTTCTTGGATAAGTTTGTTGTGATCTTCGTCGACGACATTCTTATTTATTCCAAGTCTGAGGAGGAGCACAGCTGTCATCTGAGGACAGTGTTGGAGACGCTGAGGCGACACAAGTTGTATGCCAAGTATAGCAAGTGCGAGTTCTGGCTGGACAGGGTCGTGTTTCTGGGACACGTGGTGTCTGGTGATGGCATATCTGTTGATCCGGAGAAGGTCAGAGCAGTCAGAGATTGGCCGACTCCGCAGTCAGCATCCGACATCAGAAGTTTCCTTGGGCTAGCAGGCTATTATCGGCGGTTCATTAAAGATTTCTCGAGGATTACGGAGCTGATGACGAAGCTGACGAGGAAGGATGAGGAGTTTCTGTGGTCTGATGCTTGTGAGGAGGCTTTTAGTATCTTGAAGGCGAGGTTGACCACGGCACCAGTTTTGACGGTACCGGATCGGAGCGGAGGCTTTGAAGTTTATTGTGATGCATCGGGGAAGGGCCTGGGATGCGTTTTGCATCAGCATGGCCACGTGGTCGCGTATGCTTCTCGTCAATTGAGGACGCACGAAAAGAATTACCCGACGCACGATCTGGAGTTGGCAGCAGTGATCTTTGCGCTGAAGATTTGGAGGCATTTCTTGCTGGGTGAGTGTGTGATGATTTTTACAGATCATAAGAGTTTGACGTACATTTTCACCCAGAAGGAGCTCAACATGCGTCAGAGACGATGGTTGGAGCTCATGGCTGACTACGAGATAGATTTGCAGTATCATCCGGGAAAAGTGAACGTTGTGCCGGATGCTTTGAGTAGACTCCCCATGGCTATGGTGTATACTGCTGACTGGAGGATTCAGTAGGAGCTGAAGGAGATGGATTTGGATGTTGTCCTACCTGGTGTGGTTCATACTTTCATGAATTTGCAGATTCAGTCCACGATCGTGGATCGGATCAACGCAGCACAGGCGGGAGATCCGAAGTTGCAGAGGATCAGGAGGCAGGTTGAAGCTGGGCTGCGTGCGGAGTTCGTGATTCATGAGGATGGTTCGCTGCGGTACGGCAGCAGACTCTGCGTACCTGCGGGAGATGTTCATGAGGAACTATTGAGTGAGGCTCATAGCTCGCCTTATTCTATACATCCTGGTGGCACCAAGATGTATAAGGACCTCCAACAGAATTACTGGTGGATTGGCATGAAGAGAAGTGTGGCATGGAGCGTTGCCAAGTGTTTGGTATGCCAACAGGTGAAGGCCGAGCACCATCGTACTGCTGGGTTGCTGCAACCGCTTCCTGTTCTGGAGTGGAAGTGGCAACATATTACGATGGATTTCGTGACTGGTTTACCTCGGACCCCGAAACAGAACGACGCAGTCTGGATGATCGTAGATCGGTTGACTAAGTCTGCGCATTTCATTCCTTTCCGAGTGGGCCAGTCTACGGAAGCTTTGGCGAGGAAGTATCTAGAGGTAAAATTTCTTCTTTTACTTCGTTTTGATTTTTCCTCCTGGGGTTCGTTGTAACGTAGGCCATGTACGTGCAGGAGATTGTACGTTTACACGGAGTCCCCGTGAGCATCTTGTCTGACAGAGATACGAGATTCACATCTCAGTTCTGGAGAAGTCTACAGGAGCATTTGGGTACGAGTCTGAGTTTCAGCACGGCGTACCACCCGCAGACCGACGGCCAGTCCGAGAGGACTATACAGATTCTGGAGGATATGCTGCGAGCTTGCACCCTCGACTGGAAGGGATCTTGGGAGGACCATCTCCATTTGGTGGAGTTTTCCTATAACAACAGCTACCAGGCGAGCATTGGCATGGCGCCGTTTGCTGCCTTATATGGGAGGAAATGTCGATCGCCACTGAGCTGGGATGACATTGGAGATCGGGAGCTGTTGGGTCCAGAGATGATTGTTGAAGCTGTGGATGTTGTGAGAGACATCAGGGAGAAGCTCAGAGTTGCACAGGATCGTTTCAAGCATTGGGCGGATGCCAAGAGGAGACCTTTGGAGTTTCAGCCTGGAGAGCATGTCTTCATGAAGATTTCTCCGAACCACGGAGTTATTCGATTCGGTAAGAAGGGGAAGCTGAGTCCGAGGTACATTGGACCTTTTGATGTGCTGGAACGTGTGAGAGCAGTGGCCTACCGCCTTGCTCTGCCACCATCTTTGGTGGGTGTTCACGACGTATTCCACGTATCCCAGTTACGTCGGTACGTCAGTGATCCGTCGCACACGGTGGATTTCTCGGAGATCACGGTCCGTCCAGACCTGACCTACGACCAGCAACCTGTGCAGATTTTGGACTGTCGACAGAAGCAGTTGAGGAATAAGGTAGTCGACCTGGTGAGAGTGATGTGGCGTCACGGATCGCCTGGAGAGTCCACGTGGGAGAGAGAGGATGAGATGAGAGAGCGTTACCCTCACCTATTCGGAAAGAAATTCCGAGGGCGGAATTTTCTTAAGGTGTGTAGGATGTAACGGCTGGTTTTTGTATGATGAATATTATTTATATATATATGCAATTGTTCGTCTTCTTTCTTTACTTCTCCGCGCTCACATCTTAGTATAGGATCACTCTTGGAACTCATTAGAATCATCCCGAAGCTCCACGCTTCATTTTGAGACTTGGTGTGCCCTTTAGTCGGTTCAAGAACAAGGACCGACCGACTAGATGTCCATCTAGTCGGTCTACAGCTCCTTATGGACCGACTACTTTTTGTCAGGCTTTTCCCCTTGAGTTACTGTTTACACTTAGTCGGTCTAAGTTCAACCACCGACCGACTAGTTATCGAACTAGTCGGTCAACACTTCTTCGCAGACCGACTAAGTACAGAGATCATTTTTCGCATCAGGTCACTGTTTACCGTTAGTCGGTCAAAGAACGAAAACCGACCGACTAGTTGACGAACTAGTCGGTTAGGTATCCTTCTCTGACCGACTAATCTTCAAAATATCTTGTTGACCATTTTCACCCTTTAGTCGGTCTATGAACACTGGTCGACCGACTAGGTTGCAAATTAGTCGGTCGACGAGCCTTCACAGACCGACTAACTCAATAATTTTTTCAGCAACCCAGTTCTCGGTTTGGGTTTTAGTCGGTCACAGTTATACGACCGACCGACTAGTTCTCGAACTAGTCGGTCGACCGCCCTTCTCTGACCGACTAGTTGACCCCGAAACCTTAATTTGTGTGCTAGCCGCCATTTCATTTTCTTATTTAAACGGGGCTTTCTCTTTCATTTCTCCTGATTATTTTCAGTCTCCATCTTCCCCAAACCTATTCACCTACCTCTCACGTTCTCCCCTTTGCTCGTTCCTCCATCCCGGCGCCCTCCATCTTCCCCAAAAGCTCTCCCTCTTCTCTCATATCTCCATTTTGCCCTAGCACGGTGTTCCCATCTCAGATCCAGCCACAACGACGTCGGGAGACGCTGAAATCTTCACCACCACCGGCGATCAACATTCCTCGCTGCGCTACCCGCGGCCTAGGAATTTCCGAACGACGCAAAGCTTCCACCTTTCCAGATTCGACGCCGGATCTTCGTGCAATCGTCAATTTCAGGTTGGTACCCTAAATTCGTAGTAACCCCCACAATAGATGATCAAACCCTAAATAAAAGTCGCAACCTAATCAAACTAAATTTATTTTCCGCGGATCTTTAAAACGTTGTACAAACCGTAGAAATCGACGAATGGACATTATGCATGCACACATAGGATAGATCGTCGATTAGGTCAATTCATTAAAAATGTGATTTTTAACTGGATAGGATAGTCCCGATCCTAGACACAACCCTAATAGGGATTAATGAATCGTGATCTGACACCGTCGCCGTGTCACGATTTTCAGACACTTTTCCGCCGACGAGACGATTGGACGAGGCGTACTAGGGAGACGACGCGCTCGCCACCACAGGCAAGTGTATCACTTGCGTTCTTGGCCATGTTTTGGGCCTTCATCTTGTTAGGGTCGTTAATTTAGAAACTTGAGGACCGGACGTGAAATGATAGCGTCCGGGACGCCTTTGATGGCTCAGATTTGACAACGAAATATGAGTCCAACAACAACAAATTTCTGACATCATAGGATTGACATGCGTGTGCGTGAGTTGTGGACACCCTAGTACAACCCCTTCCTGTTTTGTCGTGTCTTGTTCCTTTCCGTCTGCACAGCCCCGCTGGGCAATAGGGCGCTCGCCAAGCCAGAGCGAGTGATCCCTTGTACTAGTTCATAGCCCGATGGGCAATTGGGCACCTGTCAAGCTAGAGCAGGTGATCCCATGTACCGATACACAGCTCAGAGAGCAATTGGGCACTTGTCAAGCTAGAGCAAGTGATCCCATGTCTTGTCACGATTCTTGGGGTTATGGGGTAGGGTTGAGCGTGCAAGCGGCAAGAGGGACTGATCCCTTTCGATCCGAACAGGCGTGAACCCTTTCGTGTCTTGTCTTGTCTTGTCGTGTCTGGCTTCCGTGTTCCGTCTTGTCTTGACACCTGTAGGCTAGTCCCGTAGTCCATAGCACTCGCTATGACTACTACTTGTCTTGTTTACTTGTCTGTTGTGTTACTTTTTGTTGTTGAAAACCTCAGTATGTTAATCAACCAGTAAAATGTTGTAAGTAATTGGTACACTTGTAGTTTGGTCTAATCTTTTCTTGTAGACCTTTCCTGACGTACAGTTCCTTCTTTTGGTGCTGTACGTCAGGGATTGAGCCAGAGTACATGGAGGAGACTGACCTGACTGCCGACGTGGAGCCAGAGGGCATCGATCCCGAGTACGACCCCGAGGAGGATCAGAGTTAGAGACTTTTAGTAGCAGATTCCAGAGGCGTTATTATCTTTATTGGGTGCGTAGCACCTTTTATGTTTCTTTTTTTTAGGTTGGGTGCTTGCACCATTAGTTTTACTTCCCTGCTGTTGTAGCCCTTCGGGCGATGAGACTTGGTACTCTTGATATGTTGGAATAAAATTTGTGATGTTCTTTCCTTCTTGTACTTTTTTTGTTCTGTACTAACATGCAGGGACCTGTACCTTCGTCTTGGTACCACACAGACGCTTATTGGGTCAGGGCTTCGTAGCTCTGGCCTAAGCGGGCCTAGTCACGCTTCGCCTCCGCTGTTTTGGGAAGCGGGGCGTGACATCCAAAATACCTGTTCCAGGAAAATTTAGGATGAACATTGGAACATAGGATAAGATAAAGAGGCAAGATTATTCATGGTTTTTCCCGTTTACCACTAGAAAGCTTTCAACCTCCATATATATGCTTTGCCAAGGGGTAGTACGCCCACTGGTTCACGGCCACCCGACTAGTTGGCTGAAACCCAACTATCTTACTGCCTTCTGACATGATCACCTAAGTAAGCATTGGATACATTATCTTGAGAAACAAAAAATAAGTTGAGAACCAAAGAACTTGCATAAATATATGCAAGTTTCACCAGTATTGGATCAGACCACGTGCTTTGATTCTAGTTAAGAGGTATTGTTCATTGGTAACCAAGTGGCTATCTGCATACCTGTAGCATAAATATGTGCAGGTCCTCAATTCTCTCTCTTTTTAAAACCGAGAGCTTTTGGCGAGTCTTCAATGTACCTTTAATTCATCATGGAATTCACAAACGAGCACTGAATACCCGTCGCATTTGATTTGTTTGCAATAGAGCAACCGAGCAGTATACTAAAAAAAGCAATAGATCAAACACTACATGTTATATAACCGGGAGAGGAGACAAAGCTTACAACTTACAGAAAATCTTTCGAGAGCCTTGGCTTTCTTTGATCAGCATTTTCGAATAACCGACATGCTTTGAAAATAAAGTCACATTAACTAGATGCAATCAGAGCCGACTCCATCAAGTGAGACACACTGCCTACATAGCTTAGCTTAAGCGACAAAACATGTCCTTTTCTTATGAATCATCAATCATCAATGTGTTATGGGAATGGATTTTTCAAAGTAAAAATGTTGGGCTCAAATTCAATGTAAAAATTGGAGTAGTAATGGGAGAACCATTGAAAAATGTTGCCATCTGAACATCCAAACCCATGCTATAGCCCAATAATAAGCAGCTATAGAGAACAAGAAAGGAGACGATATGTTTGAGCTGAAGCTGTAAAACAAATACATGTATTACAACCTCAAAATTATTCCGGATATAGAAAAACCTTTACACGTCTTAGTTTTTAGAACATCGGCTGTTTGCATGCATGCAAGGATTGCCAATATTGCATTATTTCAACATTCAACCCTACAAAGCTATGACTCACGAGAACTCAACTTCACCCTATGACAGCGAACCATCGTGACCAAAGGTGAATGTTTTCGAGTTCAATTGATGGATGCTGCCAACAAACCCAGAGCTTGTCATTGTAATATTGTTAAGGATCAATCAACGAATGAAATACTATAGCGGATAATTTGTAAAAAAACATGAAAACACCAAGGTTCAACCTGCACAAATGAATTATCAACTTGTCATTGTTGGCCTTTATGCCTCCAAAAAGACTCACATATGATTCTTTTGCCCCCAAATACTGATGCATATTATCAATTTCAAGAAAATAATTAAGCCAGACATGTGAGAGGATTCAATACTATAAGCTCCAACAAGGCACACACCAAGTAGATATTTCATTTATGAGTCACAACATGTTAACAGTAAATATTTATGATAATCATATAATGTGAGGCTTTGCTCGAATACACTAATTAATAACATATTAGTTAGTGCATTTATTTGGATTGATGCCATCCTATCCATGCATTAGAAACTACTACAATGAGCCTACAACATATAGTGTGATGTTTTAGAGGATTGATTGTTCATTAAGTTTATCATGCATAAGTCCTTAAAGACTGAATTTTTAAAGCGTGTATTCAGTTAAATGATGAATCATTCTAGCAACGAGACCCGCTAAAAAAATTCAAATATAAAATCAAATCTATAATTCAATTATCAACACGGAGTTAAAAGAATAGAATCAATATGGTAAACATGGATAAAGAAGGGACCTTGTAGGATGGGGCCATGGCATGGTAGCCGAAGGACAATCATCGAATAGGGGCGGCTGTGGAGAGACGATCAGAGCCCGCAAGGGAGATGGAGAGAGTGAGATGAGGAGTCGCCGGAGGAAGTAACCTACATCCACAAAAAAATTTCCCAAATTCATTCTCACAGAAACCATACCTCTGAAAATTCGGCCCCAGCTCCGATCATGGACGGCGCCTTCCAAGCGCTAATCGCCGCCATCGTCACCTTTGTCATCATCTCCTTCCTCTTCATCTTCTTCTTCCTTTTCTGCCGCCAATCCCCAAAACCCCCACTGCCCCAGTTCCACACCCTCACCCTCACACATTGCCCCCAGCTCCCTCGATGACAAAGGTATCGTCTTTCGACGAGATCTCCGACTTCGACCCCTCGCATGACCAAATCTCCATGTCCGAGCTCGCCGTCGCCCCCAAGAACGTCTACGTCGCCCAATCTGCCGTAACATTCGTCCGCACGATATG
Source organism: Scilla litardierei (assembly GCA_030789695.1). Taxonomy (NCBI): domain Eukaryota; kingdom Viridiplantae; phylum Streptophyta; class Magnoliopsida; order Asparagales; family Asparagaceae; genus Scilla; species Scilla litardierei. The sequence continues at coordinate 92,601,008 of CM061139.1, read as the reverse complement.
ATATAGTGGAGGAGCGACGGCGGTGAAAAGACGGGGAGTGGGAGGTGATCGCGACAGAGACATAGAAGGATATCTGAGAGTGAGATAGAGATTCTTTAATAGGAGAAGTGAATAAAATTGGGGAATGAAAAAGATGGGGGAAAAATTTTGGGAACCCGCCTAAATTTTCTGAAAGCATCTATAACAGCGCTTGCAGAAAGAAGCGTTGTCTATTATCTGACCTTTAACAGCGCTTGCAGAAAAAAGCGATGTCTATTATCTATACTTCAAATACACAGCACTTGCAGAAAGAAGCGCGGTCTATTATCCGACCTTTAACAGCGCTTGCAGAAAGAAGCACTGTCAATTATCCGACCTTTAACAGCGCTTGCAGAAAGAAGCGTTGTCTATTATCTGTGTGTCTTTAATAAGCAGCGCTTATAATTGGCAAGCGATGTTAAAGGTATGATATTAAAGGTCACTTTTGTTGTAGTGTAAAGACTAGTTCATGTGTTGTCGCACTTTGCTTGTAGATGCGATCTGCTTCGTCTAAGATGGTTTGATGCGATCTCCTTTCATTTGGGCTCAATTGGATAAGAACCAAGGTGAAGATTTGTTATGACTTATGTCTTGCAGCCTTCCACGTAATAAAAGTGATGGAATGACAAGGAAATTTAACCAAACATTAGTCAAAAAATTAATAATAATAAACATGTGTGTAATTAAGTTCAGATTCATGACTCAAAAAGGATTAATCATTTTAAATCAATGTGAGTTTTAAACATATGAGCCACATCCATCTACTTCCTTGGACCTAGTTCGTATTTGATACCACCTCCTACAATAGAATCGGCCATGATAAAAAATAATTAGCTACTTGTGTACTAAATTTGGTGGCAATCAATGTCATTTTCATCCTTGTTGCATTTGTTTAAAACGTCGTAGGAGTTCGGTCAGTTGTTGACGCAAAAATCATATACAGCAGAGCGGTTACCTCATGCTTATTTATTTGTAATCTGCTAGCATGGAGACTTTGAACATGCCACGACCTGCTCTCACTCTGGGATTTCTCGTTACCCAACCCCACGCTTTACCAGTACCATTGACATCTTAGTGTTAATTTTTCATTGTGTGTGTGTGTGTGTGAAGGCATTGCTTTCAACGAAATTGTCAAACTTGACCAAGTTTTCATGGTCAAATTTAAGCAGTATATGAACAATGTGGATCATAAAGATGGTGACTCTTAATGCCCTGTCCACCACCAAACAGTCTTCAGTTGATTCATTGTAGTTGGCCACTGGCTGCTGCTCACTGTCATCTCCTTGCATTTTGGTTTCAGTTATCTAGCCAATGAAGTACATCTTCCTAGCTTTGAGCACGGAAACGATGTTATTCATATGCAGAAAGCTAGCTTTCTTCTTCGCCCTCCTCCTAACGCTTGCGTCCTCAAGCGATGATGACTTCACTTTCAATGGATTCAGTGGCTCCAACCTCAGCCTCGACGGTGTCGCCTCGATCGCATCTAATGGCCTCCTTCAGCTGACCAACGCCACCACCCCGCATAGGAAGGGCCATGCCTTCTATCCGAACCCTCTTCACTTCGGGTCCGCAGACGGCAAAATCAAATCTTTCTCAACTACCTTTGCGTTTGGTATTGTACCAGAGGTCCCCTATCTTGGCGGCAACGGCATCGCCTTCTTCATTTCTGGCACCAACAACCTCTCAACTGCTCTAGCCAGCCACTTCTTAGGCCTCTTCAATGTCACCAGCAATGGCAATTCAACCGATCACATCTTTGCCGTCGAGCTCGACACCATCCAGAACGTCGAGCTCGGCGACATCGATGACAACCATGTCGGGATTGATATCAACGGCTTGAGGTCGATCAAGGCTCACACTGCCGGTTACTACGAGGACGGCACTGGTTTGTTCAAGACCTTGACTCTCATCAGCGGCCAGCCGATGCAGGTGTGGATAGATTTTGATGGGGACACGATGCAACTCAGTGTCACCATGTCTCCTTTACAAATGCCTAAGCCTAGCAGGCCGCTCTTGTCTTCGACCGTTGGTTTTTCGAGCTTGATGCTCGATTCCATGTATGCCGGATTCTCGTCGGCGACCGGCGCTTTTCATACCGCGCATTATATTCTTGGGTGGAGCTTCAGGATGAACGGTGTAGCCCATCATTTTGATTATTCGAAGCTGCCTTCGCTCCCTGTTGTTGAAACCAACGGCGGCGACGGTTCAGTGATTTTGTGGATCGCACTGCCCGCAGCTTCGACTCTGGTTGTGATGTTAATTGTTGCTGCCGTCGTGCGTACAGTGAGACGGAGAAGGGAATCAGCTGAGCTGCTTGAGGATTGGGAGCTTGAGTACGGGCCTCATCGCTTCAAATACAAAGACTTGCTTCGAGCGACAAAAGGGTTCGACGATAAGGAGTTGCTGGGGGCGGGAGGATTTGGGAGGGTCTACAAGGGTGTGCTGCCCACTTCAAACATGGAGGTTGCTGTAAAGAGAGTCTCTCATGAATCAAGACAGGGGATGAGAGAGTTTGTGGCCGAGATTGTTAGCATGGGTCGGCTCCGCCATCGGAACCTTGTTCAGCTCTTCGGCTACTGCCGTCGTAAAGGCGAGCTCCTCCTGGTCTATGACTTCATGCCCAACTGTAGCCTCGATAAGTTCTTGCACAACGGAGTCGGGCCTACTCTCAGTTGGGCTCAGAGGTTTCGAATCATCAAAGGAGTGGCGTCGGGTCTATTGTACCTTCATGAAGATTGGGAACAGGTTGTTATCCACAGGGACATCAAGGCCAGCAATGTGCTGGTGGACAGCGATCTCAACGGGAGGCTTGGGGATTTTGGGCTTGCGAGGTTATACGATCATGGGGCTGATCCCCATACCACCCATGTTGTTGGAACAACGGGATATCTTGCGCCGGAGCTGGCAAGAACCGGCAAGGCCACAACCGCGACCGACGTGTTTGCTTTCGGGGCCTTCCTTCTTGAAGTGGCGTGCGGGAGGAGGCCGATTGAGCCCAACAGAGGAGGAGAGGAGGTGATGCTGGTCCGCTGGGTGCTTGCGAATTGGCAAAGGGGAGCCGTGCTCGAAACGAGAGACCCAAGAATGGGGGAAGAGTATTGTGCCCTAGAGGTAGAGTTAGTCTTGAAGCTTGGATTGCTATGTTCAAATCCAGTGCCTGCTGCCAGGCCGAGTATTCGACATGTTGTGCAGTTTCTGGAAGGAGACGCGCCGCTCCCTGAGTTGCCGCACGGTTACCTGGCTGTTAGCTCTGCATCGCCCTTACAAGGCGAGCGCTACAACAGTTATGTCCGATCATTCTCCTCGGTGTCCAGCCTTTCTTATTTATCAGGAGGCCGATGATGGTTGTGTCGGTAAAATTGAAGCTCCTTTATTATGATGAGTACGTGCTCTAGTGCCGGATGTATCGTTTCAGTGTTGATAAGAACTGATAAGAAATTGTGCCGCATATATTTGTATTGACATTTGTTCCGATTGTATATAGTTGTACACACATAATCATGAGTTATCATTAGTTGGTTTTGTTTCTTTTGGCTGCAACAGTTTCTGATCCACAACCAATTCACATTTCAAATAAAACCGAAAATAAGTTTTTAACTGTCAATGGAACGGTTTCAAACGATAATAAATATGTTTTTTTGGTCCTGAAGTCCTCTCACTCAATTAAGGAAAATACACGGGCAAATGGAGTGTTTGAGACTCAGAGATCAAATTTCAGAAATCAGAACATCAAAACGGAGAAAAAGCAATGGCAGGAGGTATGTATCGATCAATTTCATTCGCAATTTCGTGATCTAATCATCACATTAAGCCTTCAATTGGTATCATATCCGCTGATTGCCTCTGTCTTGCTTTATTTTAAGTTCAATCTTTCTGTTTTGGGAGATTTCGATTTGAGGAGAGATGTTTTTAATGCTATATCTCTATATAGATCTTTGGGATTTTTGATTCTGAGAATTTTGGTATGAAAATCGCTAATTTTGGTCATCAGAATCAAGAGATCCGTTCATTTCTATTCGATTTCAAAATTGAACTGTTAACGGGTCTAAACATGGCTCGAGGTTGAAGATGACCCTTAAGAGTATTTCGGTCTTTTCCCAATGAAGTGTAAAATGAAACCGGGCTTTCATCATTTATATGAACTGTTCGTATTGGCTTAATTTCGAAAAACTACCTCATACTTTCGCTGAATTCCAAAAAATTACCTCTTATTTTGATATAATCACAAAGCTATCTTATACTTTTCAAGTTTCGATAAACTCCCTCATACTTTGGTTTCGTAGAACTACTTCATACGTTGTTTAATTTTGTAGAACTAACTCATACGTTGGTTTAATTTCGTAGAAATACCTTATACGTTGATATATATGGGATGGTGGAGGTGGGAGGTGGGCGACGGTGGGGGGAAGTGGTGGACGAGTGCGGCTAAGTGGGAAGGGGGCGGGGGGCTACGGTGGAGTAAGGGGTGAGGGGGTGGCGGTGAGGGGAGGGAGGAGGAGGATGGTGGGGGGAGGGCGAGGAGGGTGGCGGTGGGTGGAATGGGGATGTGCAGCGATGGATGGAGGGCGAAGGGTGGCGATGGGGGGGAGGACGGCGGTGGATGTAATGGGGATGTGTGGTGATGGATAGAGGGCGAAGGGCAGCGGTGGGGGGATTATGTGGATGAGGGAGTTTATCGAAACCTAAAAAGTATGAGCTAGTTTTGCGATTATATCAAAATAAGAGGTACTTTTTTGGAATTCAGCGAAAGTATGAGGTAGTTTTTCGAAATTAAGCCATTCATATTTCATAAATCTTATCTTTTTTTGTCAAAGTGAACAGTACAAATTATTAAAAGGGGGACACATGATGTTTGTTTGTATTGTTTACATGAGACCCGCACTTCTATCTGCACAATTTTGATGTTTGTACACTGGCCATAATATGTTAAGTTGCTACATGTCAACTGCATTTATTAAATGTATTCATAATTATTGTGGTACAACCAGTGAATAGAGTAATTTTCAAATAGCCATAAGGGGAGGAATTTCTAATGACTAACACAATGCTACAAAACCACATACACATTGCTTGCATTTGATTTCTCATACATATTTGGATAATTATTAAGCATGATAATTAAGTATTTTTATGTTAAGTGATTTATATGATTTTTTTAGTTAAGGAGTAGCCACATCATCCTTAATTATTTAAAATCAAGATTTGGGAGTAAAAATTACTTAGAACATTAATAGCAATTAAATATATGAGTTACAATAAGATTTATCCCACATGAAATTTTGTTGATTCTTGAAGAATTAGTTAGAATAAGATATCAAAATTAGTTAGAATAAGATATCATGAAGTTAGTAAATGTTGGAGTACTTAGTACTTTGGATTTTGCTGACATTGAGATTTGTATGGTCGGCATAAAGGGAAAGTAGACCAAGATATCTAAAAAGGGTACTCACAGAAGTTCTGAATTACTTTAAATCATCCATTCAGATATTTGTTCTCCAGACATGGACACACAAAGTGGTCCAAAATACTTTATCTCCTTTATTGACGATTTTTCACGTTTCATGTATGTCTACTTGCTTCATTATAAGAGTGAAGCATTAGATGCCTATAAGATTTTCAAGCCAGAAGTAAAGAAACAATATGAAAAACAAATTAAAATCATGAGAACTGATAGAGAATGAGAGTATTTTGGCAGATACACTGAAGGTGGTCAAGCACCTAGTCCATTTGCTAAGTTTCTTCAAGAGCATGGGATAGTCGCTCAATACACCAATCTCGGATCTCCTAGTGAGAATGGTGTAACTGAAAAAAGAAACAAGGCTTTGATGGAGATGGTTAGGAGTATGTGCAGTAATGCCAAACTTCCTATATCCTTGTGGACTGATGCTCTTAAGACGGCAACGTATATATTGAATAGAGTTCCAACTAAGGCTGTCTCAAAGACGCCATTTGAGTTATGGAAAGGTTGGAAACCAAGTTTGCATCATGTACGTATTTGGGGATACCCTTCCGAGGTAAGAGTCTATAATCCACAAGAGAAGAAACTGGATCCTATGACTATTAGTGGGTATTTCATTCGATATGTCGAACGGTCCAAAGGATATAGGTTCTATTGTCCATTTCATAGCACTAGGATTGTGGTCAAGAAATGCAAAATTCCTTGAGAATGACATGATCAGTGGGAGCGATCGTTTTCAGGACACTATTCCTGAAAAGGATCTGTAACGACCCGCCTTCGGGGGCCATTACTTTGAGTATTGGTGTGTCATACCAATCTTATTTTGATGATGATCACAACATTATGTTGTTGCTAATGACTCTCATGTTTTAGTCTCTCAGTTTATTTCAAGAATATCTTTCTTGGAGACTAATCACTTGGTTTAAGGATGGACATCTTGTGAAGAAGGATCAAAGCTTGGACTCAAGAAGTGCCAAAGCTTGGAGATGGTGGAGAGCAATCAAGGCATCAAGATTGAAGACTTAGACTCTAAGGAGATCATTGTAATTCATGTAATTTACTTTATTGCTTTCTCTCTCTTTTGAGTCTAGGATTAATGTAATGCCTTGTTAGATGGTTTACTCATTCATGCATATGCATTTAACCATCTTAGTGAGCCTTAGGATTATTATAGAATCCAACCTAATAGGTTCACTTTGTCCAAAGACTCATTTGGAGTCTCTGGCTTTCCATCAGTCGCCTGATGAGGGAAACACAGTCGACTGGGTGCTTTACAGTCGCCTGTAGATCCTTCTACAGTCGCTTGATTTGCACAGCTCAAGTCATCATTTCAATTAGCTCAAACTTGAGCTTTACGCATAGTCGTCTGTCGATCCGTTTACAGTCGACTGTATACTTACAGTCGCCTGTCTAGCGAAAGTGCAATCTCTGCATCTCTCTGTCTTCTCTTCATATTATACAGTAGACGACTGATGAAGAATGTACAGTCGCCTGACTATTTGACAGTCGACTGTAGTATTAACATCAGTCGCCTGTATGGTCTTCTGGAGAAAGAGTGCAGCTCTCTGTTTCGATCCATCCCCTGCAGCAGTCGTCTGCTGAAGGATTTACAGGCGCCTGTCCTGTTCTCAGTCGATTGTACAGTCTTCATCAGTCGACTGTCCTAGCTCAGATTATAGCCGTTGGATATTTTCTAGCCATTGATCAGTCGACTGTCTTTTGATCATCAGTCGACTGTTCCTGTCGTTTTCGCCCAGTTTCTAACCGTTGCAGAGTTGATTCTTTGGCGGTTTTCTTGGGTTTTGGGGTTTGATATAGGGTTCCTATATATATGAGTGGTCTGCCATATCTTATACTTCTTGATGCTATTGAATATCTCAAGAGATCTATAAGCAACTCTCAAGCTCCATCATTTTCCACCATTGAGCATTCATTGCTCTTCATGCATTGAAGTCCAGCTCAAAGGAAATCATCCAAGTGCTCTCAAGCATATCACAACACTTGGAGATCCTCTTCCATGCCTTGCATCCATTCATGAGTAAGCATCTCAAGGCATAGGTAAGAGTATTTACTTTACTTGGTGTAATTGGTGTCTCTAATTCTCTTTGTGGGAATTAGTCTTTCTCTCTTTGTAGGAGGTTGTCTCTTTGTAGGACTTAGGATATTCTCTTTGTGGGAATAACTCTCTTTGTGGGAGTAACTCTCTTTGTGGGAGTTTAGTGTCCTAGTGTAGGGCTAACCCTAATTCTCTGAGTGGGAGTTAGTGATTCTCTGTGTGGGAGTCTTGATCCCCGTGTAGGATTGGTTGGGTCCTTGTGTAGGGCATAAATCCCCTTTGTAGGGTATCTCCTTGTGAGATTTGTATTCACTTCTCTGTGTGGGAATATAGTGAATATTGGTGTGGTTGGATGTACCCATGTTTGGGGAACCAGGGTAAAAATTTATGTTTGCGTTTGGATTGATTGTGCCTTTTAATTCCTCTTGCATTTATAATTTCGCATTTGCAAGTTTAATTTTAATTGGACAATTTTATTGCCATTACATTATTCACCCCCCTCTAGTGTGTGTTGTTAGTATTGCAAGGGTAAGACGATCCCTACAATTACTTATTTGATTACATTCGCAGGTCTGCAGTTAACTAGTGAAAACAAAATAGCTTCTGATGTAGAGATGTACAAAAAATACCCAACAATTTCCATATATTACAATCATACTGTACAATACACTCCAACAAAGATACATGAAAGAAAAGAAGTACAAAGGGAAATGTGACGCGACATGGACTCTTAAACTACAGCGCCTGGGTCGAACTCTGGCTCCTCAAGCTCATGAATCTCTTCTCCTACATGTACGTCGTCTGATAGTGCCACGAAGATGGAACCGTAAGTAAGTCACAACAATTCTAGCAATAGAAATAAAGTAGTACAAATGTACGGAACAAGCTATGGTAAACAGTTAAAGATGATCATGCAAGTGCAACATGTGAGGTAAGAGCAGACATGCATGCAAGTACGATAAGTAAAGTTGTAACGACTGCTCTTCTTGTATCTGATTATAATATAATATAATATGTGTTTTGGTGGATTTTCTCCTCTTGTGTGGATTTCGTCTCCGTAGATTTCATTTTCGATCGATTCGTCGTATTTTCTCGCTTCTTCCTTAGGATCGTCGATTTCGAAGTGTGTCACTCGTGACGGACTTCATAACGGTCGTATCTAACTATTAGATCAAGCCTAGGAGTCTTAGGAATCGATCCCGGGGCCCCGCGCTCCGTATCGGTACTTTCTGTGCTCATTAGCCGGTGTAAGAAGGGCCACCGACCGACTAGATGAAGATCCAGTCGGTCGGCAATCCTTCTTGGACCGACTAGTTAGCTATCTAAATTTCTCAGGAGTTACTGTTTATCGTTAGTCGGTCTAAGAACGTTGGTTGACCGACTAGGTTGCAAACTAGTCGGTCAGCAATGCTTCTTGAACCGACTAACTCATCAAATTATTTTTGTATCAGTTACTGTTTACTCTTAGTCGGTCTAAGAACGTTCATCGACCGACTAGATGTAAAACTAGTCGGTCAGTAATTGTTCATGGACCGACTAACTCTAAAATCCTATTTTCGTTCAGGAGTTACTGTTTGCACTTAGTCGGTCTGCGTTGGTCGACCGACCGACTAGTTGCCAAACTAGTCGGTCAGTGGTTGCTCTTTGACCGACTAACCAGTGTTAAAACCCTAATTTCTGGGCAGCCGCCAGCCCAACCTATTTAAACCCAACCCATACGACTTCTTCTTCTCCAACACGACCCAAAACCCTAGAATCTTCCCCCTTCAGCCCCCATCTTCCTCCAAGCTTCATCCCTCCATTCTAGGCCCTAAATCCATCATCCAATCCATCCATCCACTCTTTCTACCTCTCATCTTCCCCAAATCTCCATCAAAACCCATCAAAATCCCCAAATCCCCCAAAACCCTAGTTTCCCCAAACTTCTCCAATCTTTTCCAGATCTGATCCTAGGGTTCCCCGGAGTGTTCCTTCCGTCTCCTCTTGGTAAGAAATCGATTCCTCTATGTTTTCATAGTCTATTAGTATTTTTATGAAACCCTAATTAATTTCAAGTGTTTGGTGCTTGTTTCCCCCACAACAGCGATTTCCCCCGTAGATAGCATCCGTGTGACGAGGTGATCGTAAATCCCCGGTGTTAGGCAAGTGAAACTTGCATTTCTTGATTTAGGCCATGTCTTAGGCCATTTACCTTGCTTTAGCGTAAAAGAGACTAGACGGTGAAAGGATAGCCGTTTAGACGCCATTGACCTAGCTTGACAACGAAGCTTGGTCCGTCACCTTTATCATGCTTGTATGTCACGTTTACTTTCCTTAACGGTAAGCGTATTAACTGTTCATGTCATCCATGCATCCTTAACTGTCATTGCATTTCGCCTGCCATGTTTAATTTAATTAACGGTACGCGAATTTGTTCATGTCATTGCATTTCGCCTGCCATGTTTAATTTAATTAACGGTACGCGAATATGTTCATGTCATTGCATTTCGCCTGTCACGTCTAATTTAATTAACGGTATGCGAATTATCTGCTCATGTCATTGCATGCTTGAATACTCATCGTGATTGCGTAGCATCGCTACATACTAGTGTTACTTGTTCCGGCTAGGTGCACCCCTACGCCATACTTATCAAATACACTTTCTGACTCGTGTTCCAGAAGACGAGCTCACCACAGCCTGCGGGCAATAGGGCACTCGTTGAGTGATCCCTTGTACTTGATACTTGAACACAGCCTGCGGGCAATAGGGCACTCGTTGAGTGATCCCTTGTACTTGTACTTGTTACTTGACATTACATGTCACAACAACCCCTTGCCACTTGTACTATACTTTACCTTACTTGTTACTTGACATTACATGTCACCCCTACCGCTTGATACTAGCCACGTGTACTCTCCTTTACCTTACTTGTTACCACCGTACTTTACTTGCCATGCACCATGTTTTAATTGCTAGGTTGCTAGTTTACCATTATTCCCGTTTCCTTGCACAAGTCTTTCGACTTGCTGACATGTGCTCCTTTTCTCTTTTGGGTGACACATGTTAGAGCCCGAGCCTGAGTTACTTGTTGAGGACGAGGTGTTTGCTGACGCCGAGCCCGTACTTGTGTTTGACGGGGAGTACGTGGACACTGGGGACCAGTCCTAGTGTCCTCGTTGTGTTTTACTTTTATTAGACAGTTGTTTTGTTATCGGTGCGTAGCACCCATACTTGTTGTTGTTGCAGTTTTTGTTGGCATTGTTCTGGGCCTTTAGACTCTTTTCTTTTAGCCTGGTGGCTTTTCTGGATGTTGGACTTTTGTTGATGTTGGACAATTTGTGAGATGTGGAATTTTATTTCAGTCTCGCCTTGTGTTATTATTGCTATTCTGTTGTGGTTACAGGGACCTGCTTATGTATTGTGGACGCTTATCGGGTTTGGGGCTTCACAGCTCCACTCCCATGCGGACCTTTTCACGTCTCGCCTCCATTTCAGGGAAGCGGGTCGTGACAGGTTTTAGTGGTGGCCCATGCAGGTCCTTCTGTAACTGCGATTCTTGGAATAGCGATAATAATATTTTAATGTCCAACAAATTAAGTTCGACGTCCGAGTCATAAGCTATGAGTCTAATCTGATTCGTTTTCTGTGTCACTAGATGGCAGGAAGACGATTCACCCGTGGTGGTGGTAGTGGCGCGATCCCTCATGATGAGGAGCCTGAGCGGGAACCCACCAGCGGTGAGATGATGCGGATGATGCTCCAGATGATGCAAGTGCAGCAGGGCGTGCTTCTGCAAGTCCAGAATGCTCCGCATGCTCGAGCTGCCTGGGCTCTTCCGGATGCCCCTCGCTTTGAGCCAGGAGCGAAGCAGTTTCGGGAGCTGGGCCCCGCATATTTTGATGGTTTTGAGGGTCCTCTGGCTGCCGACGAGTGGATAAGGAACATTGAGGATAACTTGGCAATGGCGAAGATTAACCCGGCTGGATGGGTTGATTTGGCTAAGAGGCAGCTGAAGGACAATGCCAGAAATTGGTGGGATGCTGAAGAGAAGATGCTGGTGGAGCCGATCGTCTGGGCTACCTTCAAGTCCAGATTCGATGGAGAATTCTTCCCGAAGGCTGCTAGACAGGTGATGCTGCAGCGCTTCATAGATCTGAAGCAGGGGAGCTTGTCGGTGGATCAGTACCACCAGGAGTTCACGAGGCTCAGTCGGTTTGCACCTAAGATGGTGCAGGATGCCGATGAGAAAGCTCAGCGATTTCTCCAGGGACTTGCCTTGGAGCTTCAGAGCTTTGTGACCTCTTCTGACTTGGAGACATATCAGAAGGTTCTGATTGCTGCGAGGCGGCAAGAGTTAAATTTGAATCAGAGGAAGGGACTTGTTTCCGGAGCTGGGAAGAGGCCTATGGAGCAGGCCAGGGCGGTGGTTAGGCCTGGTTTCAAGCCTAGTCATCCGGTGCAGTTCAAGAGGCCAGGAGGGCCTATTCTGAAGACTTGCCATTTCTGTGGCAAGATTGGACACCTCAGGGATCAGTGTAGGAGGTTTCTAGGGCAGTGCATTGTCTGCAGAGATCCTGCCCACACCATCCGGGAGTGTCCGAAGTCGAGGCAGCCTTGGCGGGCTCCTATTGCAGCACAGCCGTTGCAGCAGCGAGCTCCTGTGCCCGTTGGACGTGGAGCGCCCCTTGTTCCACAGAGACAGGCCTTTCGGCAGGCTGTTCCGCCGAGAGGGCAGGCCTTTCTGATGACTGAGGAGGAGAGCATGGCCGTGGATGAGGTTATTGCAGGTAACGCTCATTCTAGCTATTTATCTTCCTTAGTTAGTTTGATTTTGATTATATTGGGTGCTTGCTCATGATTGTTTGCTAGACTAGGATTTGATTGTTAATTGCTTGTTAGGTGTGGTTTTGGTTTGCATGTTCCCTGCGCGAGTCCTCTTTGACTCTGGTGCATCGATATGCATTTTGGCCCGGAGCTTCGTGGAGAAGCATTCCTTGTCGACGTCCTCTCTTCCTAAGAGTTGGAATATCGTCACAGGGAACGGTGTAGTCTCGGTGCATCGTGGGTGCAATTCTTGCCCGTTGGTGGTTTGTGGACGTGAGCTTTGTGCTTATTTCATTGTCCACGACATCATCAACTATGATGCAGTTCTTGGGATGGATTGGCTTGCGAGCTTCTATGCTACGATCGACTGCAGGAGGAAGAAGGTGGTGTTCGAGATCCCCGGACATCCAGTGTTTGAGTTCAGTCGTGGTAGCAGTTCGCTTGGTCCTGTCAGATTTCGGGCCAGGCCGGTGGAGGCTATGGCTATGCAGATGGAGCTGGAGTGGCCAGCTGTGGTGCGTGATTTTGGCGACGTCTTCCCCGAGGAGATGTCTGGTTTGCCGCCTGATCGAGCTCTGGAATTTTCCATCGATCTTGTTCCAGGTGCGCAGCCGATTTCGAAGGCGCCGTATCGTATGGCACCTGCAGAATTGGAGGAGTTGCGGAAGCAGTTGGATGAGCTGTTGCTGAAGGGTTATATTAATCCTAGTGTGTCTCCGTGGGGAGCACCGGTGTTGTTGGTTAAGAAGAAGGATGGTTCGCGTCGCATGTGCGTGGACTATCGGGAGTTGAATGCGGTAACTATTAAGAATAAATACCCGTTGCCTCGCATCGATGATATTTTTAATCAGCTTGGAGGTTCGAGGGTGTTTTCTAAATTGGATTTGAGGAGTGGTTACCATCAGTTGAAGGTGAAGAAGGGAGATGTTCCGAAGACAGCGTTCAGGACGAAGTATGGACACTATGAGTTTGTGGTTATGCCTTTTGGCGTAACTAACGCGCCCGTAGTTTTCATGAATCTGATGAACCTGATTTTCTACGAATTTTTGGATAAGTTTGTCGTTATCTTCATCGACGACATTCTGATCTATTCGAAGTCGGAGGAAGAGCATGCCTCGCACTTAAGGACGGTGTTGGAGATTTTGAGGAGGCATCGGTTGTATGCTAAGTTTTCGAAGTGCGAGTTTTGGCTGGATCGAGTTGCTTTTCTCGGGCATGTGGTGACTGGAGATGGTATTTCAGTGGATCCCGAGAAGATTCGGGCCATTAGGGAGTGGCCTGTTCCGTCGTCTGCGTCTGAGATTCGGAGTTTTCTTGGACTTGCTGGTTATTATCGGCGATTCATCAAGGACTTTTCTCGTATTGCTGAGCCGATGACCAGGTTGACGCGGAAGGATGTTGCTTTTGTTTGGTCGGGTGATTGTGAGGGTGCTTTTGGTGTTCTGAAGGAGAGGTTGACGACTGCCCCTATTCTTGTCGTGCCTGATCGCAGCGGTGGATTTGAGATCTTTTGCGATGCTTCTGGCAAGGGTCTCGGTTGTGTGTTGCATCAGCACGGGCACGTTGTGGCGTATGCGTCACGTCAGCTTAAGGTTCATGAGAAGAATTACCCGACGCATGATTTGGAGTTGGCTGCCGTTGTGTTTGCTCTTAAGATTTGGAGGCACTTCCTGCTGAGTGAGAAAGTGAAGATTTTCACCGATCACAAAAGCTTGAAGTATATTTTCACTCAGAAGGAGCTCAACATGCGACAGCGTCGATGGTTGGAGCTTATGGAGGATTATGATATTGATTTGCAGTTTCACCCTGACAAGGTGAATGTGGTTCCGGATGCTTTGAGTAGGCTTCCAGCGGTGATGATTTTGACCTCGCAGTGGAGATTGCAGCAGGATTTTTGCGAGTCTGGCGTGGAGATTGTTCTTCCTGGGGTGGCTTCTTCGTTGATGTACATGCAGGTACGGTCGACGATCGTGGATCGGATTAAGGCTGGCAAGGCCGAGGATCCGAAGCTGGTGAGGATTCGGGAGCAGGTGGAAGCCGGTCTACGGACTGACTTTTTGATTCATGAGGATGGCTCGCTGAGGTTTGGAGCCAGGTTGTGTGTGCCAGCTGGGGATATCAGAGAGGAATTGATGATGGAGGCACACAGTTCGCCGTATTCTGTGCATCCTGGTGGCACCAAGATGTACCAGGATCTTCGTCTGAATTATTGGTGGCATGGTATGAAGAGGAGCGTGGCTCGGAGTGTAGCCAAGTGCTTGGTTTGCCAGCAAGTGAAGGCGGAGCATCAGCGTTCGGCCGGGTTGCTACAACCGCTTCCGATTCCGGAGTGGAAGTGGCAGCACATCACTATGGATTTCGTGACTGGACTACCTCGGAGTCCGAAGCAGAATGACGCGATTTGGGTGATCGTAGATCGATTGACCAAATCCGCGCACTTTATCCCGTTCCGAGTGGGACAGTCCACTGAGGCGCTAGCAAGGAGATATATGGAGGTAAAATTCTTTTTACTCTCCGTTTTTATTTCCTTTTCCTAGTTTGGATAGTGATGTAACGTGAATCGTGCAGGAAGTTATGCGACTTCATGGAGTCCCCGTGAGTATCGTGTCTGACAGAGACACGAGGTTCACATCTCAGTTCTGGCAGAGTTTGCAGAAGAGTTTGGGTACGCGTCTGAGTTTCAGCACGGCGTACCATCCGCAGACGGATGGCCAGTCCGAGAGGACGATTCAGATTTTGGAAGACATGCTGAGGGCGTGCATGTTGGATTTCAAGGGTTCGTGGGAGGACCATCTGCATTTGGTGGAGTTTTCCTACAACAACAGCTTCCAGGCGAGTATTGGCATGGCGCCTTTCGCCGCTCTTTATGGGAGGAAATGTCGATCGCCATTGAGTTGGGATGACGTTGGTGATCGGGAGTTGTTGGGACCTGAGATGATCGTGGAGGCCGTGGAGATCGTCAGGAATATTCGGGAGAGGTTGAGAATTGCTCAGGACCGTTTTAAGCATTGGGCGGATGCTAAACGTCGTCCTTTGGAGTTTCAGCCGGGCGACCATGTGTTCTTGAAGATTTCCCCGAATCGTGGTGTGATTCGTTTCGGGAAGCGTGGAAAGTTGAGCCCGCGATACATTGGACCGTTTGACGTTTTGGAGAGGGTTGGCGAGGTAGCTTATCGCTTGGCCTTGCCGCCATCTTTGGAAGGAGTTCACAATCTTTTCCATGTGTCGCAGCTTCGTCGATACATTAGCGATCCGTCTCATGCGGTGGATTTTTCGGAGATTACCGTTCGCCCCGATTTGACATATGACCAGCATCCCGTACAGATTCTGGACAGGCGTCAGAAGTCGCTTCGGAACAAGATTGTCAATCTTGTGAGGGTGATGTGGCGACACGGCTCACCAGGAGAGTCTACTTGGGAGAATGAGGATGAGATGCGAGAGCGTTTCCCACTTTTGTTTCCGGACTCGTGAGTTTTTGGAAATTCCGAGGACGGAATTGTTCTTAAGTTGGGGAGGATGTAACGACTGCTTTTCTTGTATCTGATTATAATATAATATAATATGTGTTTTGGTGGATTTTCTCCTCTTGTGTGGATTTCGTCTCCGTAGATTTCATTTTCGATCGATTCGTCGTATTTTCTCGCTTCTTCCTTAGGATCGTCGATTTCGAAGTGTGTCACTCGTGACGGACTTCATAACGGTCGTATCTAACTATTAGATCAAGCCTAGGAGTCTTAGGAATCGATCCCGGGGCCCCGCGCTCCGTATCGGTACTTTCTGTGCTCATTAGCCGGTGTAAAAAGGGCCACCGACCGACTAGATGACGATCCAGTCGGTCGGCAATCCTTCTTGGACCGACTAGTTAGCTTTCTAAATTTCTCAGGAGTTACTGTTTATCGTTAGTCGGTCTAAGAACGTTGGTTGACCGACTAGGTTGCAAACTAGTCGGTCAGCAATGCTTCTTGAACCGACTAACTCATCAAATTATTTTTGTATCAGTTACTGTTTACTCTTAGTCGGTCTAAGAACGTTCATCGACCGACTAGATGTAAAACTAGTCGGTCAGTAATTGTTCATGGACCGACTAACTCTAAAATCCTATTTTCGTTCAGGAGTTACTGTTTGCACTTAGTCGGTCTGCGTTGGTCGACCGACCGACTAGTTGCCAAACTAGTCGGTCAGTGGTTGCTCTTTGACCGACTAACCAGTGTTAAAACCCTAATTTCTGGGCAGCCGCCAGCCCAACCTATTTAAACCCAACCCATACGACTTCTTCTTCTCCAACACGACCCAAAACCCTAGAATCTCCCCCCTTCAGCCCCCATCTTCCTCCAAGCTTCATCCCTCCATTCTAAGCCCTAAATCCATCATCCAATCCATCCATCCACTATTTCTACCTCTCATCTTCCCCAAATCTCCATCAAAACCCATCAAAATCCCCAAATCCCCCAAAACCCTAGTTTCCCCAAACTTCTCCAATCTTTTCCAGATCTGATCCTAGGGTTCCCCGGAGTGTTCCTTCCGTCTCCTCTTGGTAAGAAATCGATTCCTCTATGTTTTCATAGTCTATTAGTATTTTTATGAAACCCTAATTAATTTCAAGTGTTTGGTGCTTGTTTCCCCCACAACAGCGATTTCCCCCGTAGATAGCATCCGTGTGACGAGGTGATCGTAAATCCCCGGTGTTAGGCAAGTGAAACTTGCATCTCTTGATTTAGGCCATGTCTTAGGCCATTTACCTTGCTTTAGCGTAAAAGAGACTAGACGGTGAAAGGATAGCCGTTTAGACGCCATTGACCTAGCTTGACAACGAAGCTTGGTCCGTCACCTTTATCATGCTTGTATGTCACGTTTACTTTCCTTAACGGTACGCGTATTAACTGTTCATGTCATCCATGCATCCTTAACTGTCATTGCATTTCGCCTGCCATGTTTAATTTAATTAACGATACACGAATATGTTCATGTCATTGCATTTCGCCTGCCATGTTTAATTTAATTAACGGTACGTGAATATGTTCATGTCATTGCATTTCGCCTGTCACGTCTAATTTAATTAACGGTATGCGAATTATCTGCTCATGTCATTGCATGCTTGAATACTCATCGTGATTGCGTAGCATCGCTACATACTAGTGTTACTTGTTCCGGCTAGGTGCACCCCTACGCCATACTTATCAAATACACTTTATGGCTCGTGTTCCAGAAGACGAGCTCACCACAGCCTGCGGGCAATAGGGCACTCGTTGAGTGATCCCTTGTACTTGATACTTGAACACAACCTGCGGGCAATAGGGCACTCGTTGAGTGATCCCTTGTACTTGTACTTGTTACTTGACATTACATGTCACAACAACCCCTTGCCACTTGTACTATACTTTACCTTACTTGTTACTTGACATTACATGTCACCCCTACCGCTTGATACTAGCCACGTGTACTCTCCTTTACCTTACTTGTTACCACCGTACTTTACTTGCCATGCACCATGTTTTAATTGCTAGGTTGCTAGTTTACCATTATTCCCGTTTCCTTACACAAGTCTTTCGACTTGCTGACATGTGCCCCTTTTCCCTTTTGGGTGACACATGTTAGAGCCCGAGCCTGAGTTACTTGTTGAGGACGAGGTGTTTGCTGACGCCGAGCCCGTACTTGTGTTTGACGGGGAGTACGTGGACACTGGGGACCAGTCCTAGTGTCCTCGTTGTGTTTTACTTTTATTAGACAGTTGTTTTGTTATCGGTGCGTAGCACCCATACTTATTGTTGTTGCAGTTTTTGTTGGCCTTGTTCTGGGCCTTTAGACTCTTTTCTTTTAGCCTGGTGGATTTTCTGGATGTTGGACTTTTGTTGATGTTGGACAATTTGTGAGATGTGGAATTTTATTTCAGTCTCGCCTTGTGTTATTATTGCTATTCTGTTGTGGTTACAGGGACCTGCTTATGTATTGTGGACGCTTATCGGGTTTGGGGCTTCACAGCTCCACTCCCGTACGGACCTTTTCACGTCTCGCCTCCATTTCAGGGAAGCGGGTCGTGACAAAAGTACAAGCATGCAAGCATGCAAGTGCAACAAGTAAAGTAAGATAGGCAAGCATGCAAGTGCGACAAGTAAAGGTGGATAATCATACAAGTGCGACAAGTAAAGTTGGGTAAGTATGCAAGTGCGATAAGTAAAGTACACGGTGACTGAGCATGTACAATAAGTAACGTACAAGAACAACCATAATAATAATGAAGTATAAATGAGATGACCATGTTAAGAGAGAGTAATTGTGCCTAGCCTAGTTCATGACTTATAATGCTAAGTACAATGAGCAACCTAGAGTCCACCTGATACCACGGGTGCGCGTACCTGGGTTAAACCAAAACTGTGCAACAAATACGATACTGTTAAATAATCTGTGATTCATGTATATGAATTTGTCACCGGCAAGCGGGACAACAACAACAAAGATGGGACTGTCGATCCCGCACTTCCGCTGTTATAAGTTACCCCAAAACCCTAAGTGTCTGTGATGTTTATCAATTATATTCTTTTTATTATGAGATGTTCCACAATATGTTCCACAATATGATATTCCACAAGATGTATCACAAGATATACCACAAGATATACCACAAGATATTCTATTCAACAATTCATTAGCATTTACTGAGTCATTTATAGATATCATGCAGCAAGTGATGTGACTATTTAAAAGTGAGTAATCATGCAATACGGTTATCCAAAGTTCATGCATAGTTTTTAAGTGACAAGCAACATGACGTTCCACATTAACTAAGATAGTTAAACCAAGAACACTGATTGACTTTCTTATTGAAAAATCAGATAATTAAGGGTAAAGAAAAGTTCAACAAAGATGTTGATTACATGCTTCGAGCATGTGGTCTTTCAATTAGTACACAGTTTACCCAAGTAGATGGTCGCGTGCTACAACTATCAAAGTTGAAAGTTGGAAATGTCGTACGTTCAAGTCAAAGTCGTTCTGCAGTTGATTAGTTCTCTAGTTAATCAGGCCTCTAATCATTGGTTCAAATCAATAGTCGTTCAGAGGCTATACATGATGTCCTAAGTTCATACGAGTACACTATCTAAATTTTTAAAGTTAGAATTAAAGTGACTTACGTTTCAATGTCATCGTAGTAAGCCGGATCTGGAGCTAGAGCTTCCAAGAGTGCTCGTGTACGAGTAACAGTACCTACAAACATCAGAAATATTCGGTTAAAGGTCACACTATTTTCTATCTATTTTTATTGGTTATTTCTAATTTTATTATATCTTAAAACGTGACAAAATATGCACTGAGAATTTTTTAGATGGGGTAGATATTAGGAAAATAATTTTACGTAAGAAGAAAGTATTATTCTGAAGCTCATATAATTTTTAAAATCTTAAAATCTATTTTTGGGATTTAAAATCAATTAAAAACTAATTTCTAAAGTTAAAAACTAGCGATCATAAACGTTCGAGGATTTGTTTAGAGAAAAGTACCCATCGAAATATTTCGTACGACCTGTCAAAATGTCCGTCTTGATTAGTAGAATACAACGATATTTTTCAAATGTATGGGTTCAAGTGTATTCTGAAAACTATAAGTAGTTTTATCAAATCTGGATTAACTACCATAAACTTTGAAAAATCATAACTTGAAAAATAAACATCGGATTGGGATGAAACTGGCGCTTACGCGTTTGCGACAATGCGTATGACGTTTTGGTAATTTTAGATTTTCATTGTCGATACTATATTTTGATTATCTAATTTTTTCATTAAACCCCATTTTTCTCTCTACTTTCCCTCTCTATCTAGAGAAAAGCACAGTTTTTTTTGTGTTTCTCAACACACGCATGCGCGTACGAGGGCAGTAGCAAGAGGAGTTGTCGGAGGGGGGGGGGGCGGTGCCCGACGGTGGGGCAGGCACGACGGTGGGGCAGGCACGACAGTGGCGATGACGGGCGGGTGGGCACGCTGGCTGTGGCAGTGGGCGACGCGCACAGGCAGCGACGGCGCGGGGGCTCAGCGGGCGGGTGTGGGGGCGGATCTGGTGGCTGCGCGTGGCAGTTGATCTGAGGTGGGCAGCATGGATCTGGGTGATGGTGGAGTTGAGTGTGGTAGTGATGGGGTGGCTCGTCGTCACCTCGTAGGATCTCGGAGGTGCGGAGGGAAGCTCGAGAAGAGAGCTTTGTGGTGGTGGAAAACGGCCGCAGGTGGGGAAGTGTCGCCGGAGGGGGGTAGTGAGGGGCTGAGCCAAGGGATGCCGGGGATTACGGGATCGAACTAGGTGTTGTGGAGGAGGGCTGAAGCATGGCATTCATGACTTCGGAGAATGGTAAGCTTGGGGAAGCAGACACTGTAGCTTGTGGCGATGGTTTGGAGGAGGGGGAGTCGTGGAGGACCATGAGGGTGCTCGGGAGAGAGGGGTTGTCGACGTGGTCTGCCGCCGGCCGAAGGAGGGAGGTAGGGGCTGGCTGTCAGCCTTTGGTGGAGGGAAGGGGAGCGTGTGTGAAGGAGTGCTGGGAAAGTGAACAGTGAGTGGGGTGCTCTGCCAATGAGAGGGGGAAGACTCTGTGTATTTTGCAGAGAGGATGGTGGAAGTATTTAGGGGCAGTGGCAGATCTTAAATAACAGTTAATTGAAGGGTGTGGGGGTAGCATTCAGTAAAATTTGGGTGATGGTTGTGTGATGTAAATTCATTTGGGGGAACGAATCTGATCAACCATGGGTGTGTTAAATAACCGAAGGATTGGTTGGGGGTTCCCTCAACGTGGAAGACATGTACGACAGCAGGGTAAGGATAATTAGGGCTAATTAATTTAGTGGGTGGTGGTGGTTAGAGTAATCATAAAGAGGTAATTAGTAAATAGGGGTATAAAATTACCATTTTGCCCCTATAACTAACGTGTACGAAAAATTACGAAAATAAAACCACTGGATCGTATCGTCGCAAAGATCACGAATACGAAGTCTGTTTTAAGATTTAAGCTACGAAATCTAAAAGGAAAAATCAATTACTCTGAAATTGTTTGAATTCATTTTGAAAACGGAAAACCGTGCACCACGAAAATAGGTCGTTACATCCTATACTACTTATTAAAATTCCGTCATCGGAATTCCTCGGTCTACTAGAAAACAGAACACTTGATGTTATTAAGAAGCTCAAGCAAATAAATGAAGAAAAGAAAGGCTTGATAAAAGATAGCGATCTAGTAAAATAAATTGTAAATAGCATGAAATATAATGTAACATCATAGCATCAAGAAAACAAGAGAGCTTATTTGTTAATAAATACTATTAACATCACCATAGCTTCTATAGCTAGTCCCAAAACCATTATGATCATAATAGTTACTCCGACTTCTCAAGTGGCCAAAGTTAATATAAGACAATGTCATCACATGAAAATGAGGGCTATTATGATGACAACGTCTGTTCGAACTTGGAACTTGAGGTGATAAGTCAGTAGCAAGCACATAAAAAGGGAGATCATAAAGTTAAAGATTCTACTCATGCTAATTGTGACCAACGGGGCCTAGCCAAAGATGTCGTTCATAATATAGCATGTAACGACTAATCCACGTGCATTCGTGCTCTTACATCACCAACCAAGCACCAATGCCATCAATCTCCATACTGCCTAACAACTAGTAAACAGTCAAACTCTCATCCAAAGCCAAGTGCAAGGCCCACATCCAACTTCAACACCTAATGCCAATATCTTGCCAATAATTGTCACCATCACTCCTTCCGTAGACCCATACTTGACATTCGCAACACCAAACATCACCCAACAAGTAAACAGCCAAAAACTCACTTTCTAACAAGCCCGAATAAGTAGACGCAAGAAGAAGCCCAAACGGGACCTCAATCTAGGCGAGACCTAGTGCATGGAGCCCAAAAAAATCCCAAGAATCATAGCTTCCCAAGATCACATCCACATAGTGGTAGCGAGGGTGGCGGTGAGGGTCGGCGCCATGGCCAAAAATCTCCAAAATCCCAAAGCATATCGTCGGAGGGCCATCGAAGGTTGTCGATCCATGTCGTGTAGTGGCTGTGATTCTAGGGGTTAAATGATGAGTTAACCTTAGTTGGACGAATCTATGGTTGCCCTATGCTAGTTTGAATAAGGAGTTTTGGGGGATTAGCCCTAGTATTGGAGGATCACTAAAGCAACTCCGTATCTTAGGGAGAATCCCCACGAATCCGATTTTGGGCTTAGTGGCCGTTTCTGGGGCTTGCATTCACGAGAGTGACTCGAGAGCTGGGGGTGACCACTAATCCCCAATCTGCTAGTCGGTGACTACGAGAGTAGCCCGACTGCCTGAACCAACCAATCTGCTAGTCGGTGACTACGAGAGTAGCCCGACTGCCTGAACACGGATTTGTGGTACGGGAACCAAGTGTCAAGCGTAATGCACGCGTCCCCGTGCAAAGTCTACTACGAAAGCACTGCAGCGCATGGGGAGGTGTTAGACGAGCGTGACGATGAAAGTCAAGTGCTCGTTCCCATCTCCGTGTGTGACACTCTTACCGGCATTCGTCATCTGACGAAGGGATCCTTGACCCGTTATCCAAACCTGAAAACCCTAGCGTGGATTCCCGACACCCTAGTGATATTACCCCTCATTCATTTTCTCTTTGTTCTATTTTTTCTATTATGTTTGGATGTGCCCCGCTGATAGTGACACCCTCGTGCTCCACATCCACCACTATCACGACACTCTATAATCCATCTCCACCTAATAAAACATATTCGAAGCCTAAGTTAGCCTAGGATAGATAAGTAGTGTGACAACTGCCTCTCTGCGGATCTGATACCCGCTCGCCGATATATTTATATACCGTGCGCTTGCGATAAAACGACATTCGACCACCGTCCCTAATCGCAAGGGTGAATAGGGCAGACCGAACAGTGAGCTCGTGCACTCGAGTTTTGAGAGTCTCATTCTCAATTCCCAAGTGTGTGTTTTGAGATAGCATATTTTCCATCTCTAGAAATCACTATCTTGAAAGATACATGATCCAGTTAAGATTTGAGAGATTCAACCTCATTTCTCATTGACCCATTTTGAGCAAGCAAAGAAATTTTCTTAATGGTTAATGCATCAACAACGGTGTCATTGTTGGTGATGGGAAGCATGGATGACTTACAAGCAATTATTTCCTTAGACTTAGTATATTTAAGCATAAGTTTTTAGTACATGGAAAATAATTGTTCATTTGCAACTCTAAGTTCATCCATAGTTACCTCGGGTTCTTCACTTTCACTTTCATTTGAGCTTTCATCGGAAGATGTATTCTCATGTGCCATGAAACACATGTGAGCACTTTCGTTCTTTTAATCCTCGGATTTACTTGAAGAATCTTTGCTTGAGTCATCAAATGTCCATACAAGTCCCTTTTTCTTGTTCTTCTTGTATTTGTCGGACTTGTTGTATTTTGGAGCTCTCCACTTCTCCTTGTTCTTTAGCATTGGGCAATCCTTCTTGATATGCACCGGCTTATTACACTTATAGCGAAGATAAGTGTTGTTAGTGAAATCAAAGTTAGACTTAGATTGAAATTTAACTTTGCGGAAGAAGCGCTTGAACTTCTTCGCCATAAGAACCATATATTCCAAGTTCATGTCATCACCGGACTCATCACTTTCGGAGGATGAAGAAGTGGCTTTCAAGGCAATTTCCTTTTTCTTGATCTCCGGTGGTTTTTGATCGATTCGGAATGTAACCCAAAAAGAGCGACCGTGTAGTTTTACCGCAAGCGCACGGTGTAGCGGCGAGCGGGTATCGAACACAGGGAGGACGAATGACGGTGTCTTCTCCAAACAACCTGGCTATAGGAACAGAAAAAGGGGAATTTGCCTTTTGGCGATCCTGTCACAATCGTCAGACAAAGTATGGAGATATAAAATCAAATAAAGACGCCTAGGGAATGGGGAATCCCCGTTACTCACCGTATCTCGTCAATGTGATTCTTTGGTATCACAATTGCTAGGGTAGAATTTCGGATGAACTAGTTGCAACTGAATGTAAAACCTAGCTCACGCTCTCGCGCTGTTGCCGGTCTATAGCTAACCTAGGTTTGGGTCCAATCTCTTGCAAACCCTAGCCTAGGCAAGCTAGCATTAGGATCAACATCATCGTTCAATCGCGCCCCGAGCCCACTCTCGTGCAAACTCGGGCCGCGACCTAGGTTGGGATAGTTCCTACCCGTCCAATCTCTTGCAAACGAGTATCGATATGGAATTGCAACCGAGAACCCTAGTATCGGTCCAATCTCTTGCAAACCGAAACTACGGAAACTCAATTTCAACCCAATTCGGATTTCTAGGGTTTCCTATCGAATTGGGATCCAATCTCTTGCAAATCCCAATCGATATGAACACCTAGCTATCCGTAATAAATCGATCCCAAACTAACCCTAATAGCAATTCTAGCAATATTTCTACCAAATCATCACAAATCAGAAATTGGGCTCGTAGGGTTCATCCCCACGCCCCAAGACGTAGAGACTACTCACAATTCATATCACAAATGCAAGAATAAACAATGGAAATAACAATAGAATTCATCACAATATTCAAATAAGAAATAAAAATAGGATTTTTAAAGGAGAGGGAGACAAACCAATAGAGTTCTCCAAGAATCCAACAAAAATAAACTTTTCTCTCCTCTCCAATCACAAGAATCAAAAGCTAAAAAGTTTAATCTAAAAAGCTGCAAAAAGTAAAGGAAAAAAGCTCTCTAACCTAGGTTAAAAACTGGGGTTAAATACCCCCCAAAATCGTCCAAAAAACTGTGACCAAAATGCCCCTGCGCAGCCTGAAAATCGCAATTTACGCTACAGGCAGCGCGGCTCACTCGGCCGAGTGACAAAAGTCGCTCGGCCGAGTAAGAAACCCTGAGAATTTCCAGTAAGTCTGGGTCTTCAGGGGTCTTCACTTCGGGGGTCGCTCGACCGAGTGAGTTGTCGTCACTCGGCCAATGGCTTCTATATACTCGGGTGGTCGACATTTTCCACTCGGCCGAGTG
This sequence comes from Scilla litardierei, assembly GCA_030789695.1. Classification (NCBI taxonomy): domain Eukaryota; kingdom Viridiplantae; phylum Streptophyta; class Magnoliopsida; order Asparagales; family Asparagaceae; genus Scilla; species Scilla litardierei. Next base: position 92,575,642 of record CM061139.1, on the reverse strand, counting down.
GGTCTTCTGAAGCTCAGGCAGACGAAAAACAGTAAGTTGGCTCTTTTTGATGGGCGTCGTCTGAGTGCCACTCGGGCGGACGGGGTTCCATCACTCGGCCGATGTGGCTTCCGATGCTCGGCCGAGTGCACACAAGAATAGTGTCCGATCTGGCCGGCCGAGCGGTGTCTCGTCGGTCGGCCGAGTGACTCCTTCACTCGGCCGAGTGAGACACCAAAAATGCCCATTCAGCTTGTTTTTGCCTCCTCGTCGCTCCTACGACGTTCTTTCTTCTTCCGCTCCTCTCCAATGGCAAAATACCCTCCGGGTAAGTCGTCGGTGACACTACGGAGAGGGTGTATCTCGGAATCACTCCAAATTGCTCCAAATCTCCTGAAATACGACAAAAACAACAAATCGTGAAAAGTATCGCAATATCGTCGATATATCGTGAAAAACATGATTTGAGCGATCTAAATGGCATGCAAACATGCGGGAAAAAAGTGTAAAATATGGAGTGATCAAAATCCCCCAAGCTTACCTCTTACTCGTCCTCGAGGAAGATAAGTAAAAGGCGAGCCCGGTGGATTCGGAAAATGAAAATGGCGGAAAAATGGAAAACGAAAAACGAAGAAGAACGAAGAAAGCGAAGAGGGAAGCTGCTAGATCATTTTTCTTAGGACGTGGGTTTTGCTTACTCATATAGCATGCACCGAATGTAAAACACATGTCAAAGACTTTTATTTCGATATCATAGTATAATGGTGCAAATAGAAATAGAAAACCCAAGAACATTGTTATAGCATGAAAACCGGAATAATTTTAGAATTAACATCGTCTGAATCATTTAAAGCGGTATACAATATCGCAGATCACACACTTTTCAATTGAATGCTTTCTATTAAGAGTATAAGAATATCACGCAATAGAATAGAACGGATAGAAAAGCATGGATTTCATGAAATAAGTGCTAGGCATAGATTTCTGGATTTCGTGAAGCTAAAAATAATCTCACCGAGTATAGAATATTACTTAGCCTAGGTTGTCGTGCAACGTCAAGTAGTCACTCTCTCACACATCATTGGATTCTCTCCCCCAAGCTTATCTATAAGCGTGGTGGCACAAAAACAATATTTTACATCCCCATTTTTATGAAGCTCCAAAAGTAATGAAAATGAAAACAAAAAAGGGGAAGAGAAAGAGAGAACATGAGATGGGATCTTTTATTGAGGTTCTTTTCTCTTTTCTTTTCTTTTTTTTTCTTTTCTTTTTTTTCTCTTTTTTTTTGAAATAACAATATATACACAATGATACCAAATCAAAGAGAAGTAATGGATATACAAGAATCTTTCTTTTTCTTTCTTTGGTTTTGGGAAATTCGGAGCTAGGAATTAATAGCGGGGGAAATGCCATATATTAGGATCGCTAAGGGGAGATTCACCAATGATTCTAAAATAGAGAATTGATGTTCAAGATATGTGGAGAAAGAAATAAATATGTCTCTCAGTTCACTCTATAAGACGTGCACGACAACTTCAGCAGGGTAATCTAATCTACTCAGTTTCGATCACAAAAAAAGCTAACTAATCCAGATTTATCATAGCTAACATCATTCAATCATCCTGAAGTGAAATGTACAAATCATGCATATAGAAGTGATATAGGAAAAGAAAACGGTACTCCAGATATGAGCATTCAATGCGTGAATCTTGGTGTGTTTTTCTGCGATAGCATACATATGAATATTCAGACTCAGCTAATAATAAAATTTCATCCATTTTCATGCGAAAAAAGTGTGGGTTACTATCTCTAAATGCAAGGCAAATCACAGCATATGATATCAGAAATAAAATCTAAGACATGACAAATATAGCATGTATATAGAGAAAGCTAACTCCACGTCATCATCAACACAGAAAAGTCATCTCTAGCATGAGATGAAAAAGAAAGAAATAAAGATAAAGAGGGAAAATGAAGCTAATTACAATGCAGCACACAAAGAAAATAAGAAAAACATGATGCATGGTAAAAAGAAGAAAAAGTGATGAAAATGAGTGCAAAAACGGAAAATGGCGTGAAAAAACTAAAAATAAAGGTGGTAGATCGAAAAGAACATGAGAACTCACTCCCCCAAGCTAAAGTGCACAGTGTCCTCAATGTGCGAAGTGTGGCACACCGAGAGACGTGTAAAGTGAGGGGTAGGTGAGGATGCATGCATGATGAAAAAGAAAGAAAATAAAAAATAACGAAATGAAAAATATGATGCGGACATGATGCATGCAGATATAGGAGTGAATCAGATATAATAGTATGACACCAAAAACTCTCCCTCTCTCCCAAAAATGATATATAAATATATGATCAAAATGTGGACCCAAAAACAGTGAGGGGAGGGGGGGTGGGCAAAAATCATCAGGACCCAGCAGAGACGGGCAGCACGACGACAAAAAGAAACAATGGCATCAAGGGTGCCTAAGAAGGTGGGGCTGCGCCGTCTCCGTCCTGAGGCGGAGGAGGAGGAGGAGGAGGTGGTGGCTGGGGAACAGACTGCTGAGTGGGTGTGGGTGTGGGTACGGAAGCAGGCTGGGTGTGGGTAGGGGTGGGGGTGGGTACCTGCTGGGTGGGTGTGGGTGTGGGTGTGGGTACGCGAGGGAGCCGGTCGAGAATCTGCGTGAGGCAATAGTGAATGCCTGGGAGAAGGTCGAAGCGGCTGGCCATGGTGGTGACGGTGGCAGACATGGTCATGAGGTCACCTCTGAGGGCACTCACCGCCCCCTCGAGAGCACGAATGCTCTGAAGTACAATGTCGGGGGGAGGTGGTGCAGAGGGACGCACCTGTCTGTGCTGTGCAGGACGGGGCTGGTGACCGGCGCCCCCAGGTTTACGGTATGGGCGCGGTGTCGTTTTACCGCAAGTGCACGGTTAGTGTAGGGTGCGGGTATATCGAACTCAGGGAGGCGAGGTTGTGCTTGGATCAGGTAGGACCTAAATCACCTCGGGGGGTGAGCTAGCCCGAATCGGTAAATGGTTGTCATGGAAAGAAATAAAGGGTATGAACAACAAGAAAGAAAACCCGGGACTTTGGTTTCCAACCCGACGAGAGACTCTCGCCGATACGGCCTACGGGTATGGATAGCGATCGGAATTAGGGTCTAATGGTGAGACGTTGCCTCTGAAAGTGGTACCGGCATCCCATGGGCCCGATATTCCGGTCGGTGCCCAGGATGATACATCGGACTTCCCGGATTCGATCAGTGGGCACTCCCGTGTCCATTAACACTGATCGATCCCGGGAGCACTAAGCCCGCAACGATAACTCCCAACGTCTCATCCTGTCGCTCCTGCGTGCTAGGATTCGACGTCTACGCTATGGGTGTGAGCTATGGCTAGGGAGTCAACCGCCAAGTTTATTCCCCCTTGGCCCAACGGTCAAAGGCGGTCTTTTTCCCGTCGATGACAATGAAACACCCCGTGTAACCGTTAGATTCCTAATCCCTATCGATTTCCTAACCCTATGGACGCATCGGGAAGAGCCCCCGAAGGGGTTTCCACCAAAATCCCAGATTTGGGAACTACTCACAAAAATCCATGAAAAAGCGATATAAATAAAAATTAACCGTTGGAATCATAATCGGACGATTGGAATGCGGAAGTAATAGAGTAATGAAGACAATACTAAAATTTGAGGAAGATCTGAAAACTTACAAAAGAACAGAAATTACAACCGTCACAAAGTGAGAAAACAGTAAAAAACTCGCAGCCGCCGTTTCTGGAACCCTAGGGGTTCTATTTATAGACTCTCGCATCAACCGATCGGTTGAAAAGTCAACCGATCGGTTGATCCGTTACAAAATAATAACAGAAAACGGCGAGCTTTCACCCGATCACATGAACCGGTCGGGTGAGTTCTTGAGTGACCGGTTGGATCTTGGAGCCGTCGGGTGAAGCGATCGGTTTGGTGCCCGTGTCTTCAGCTCCTCATCTTCAGCTACAGATGAACCGATCGGGTGAGAGTCACCCGATTGGTTGGCATTTTGCTCGAGAAAATAGAGAACAGGCCCCCGCTGAACCGGTCTGCGAACCGGTCGGGTGACTTCCATGTGAGCTCCGGCTGAGACCGGGTGGTGCACGCGTGCATCACCCGATCGGTTGGAGATGACCAACCGACCGGGTGAGGGGCTGAAAGATGTATTCTTTAGCGTATGATCCCCTGGATCACGCGTGACTCCTCCCGTTGCTCCGGGGACTTGGGATATCATCGTTAAACGTCCCCTACGTGGTCAACCTCCTGCAAACATGGATAAACAAAGAAAAAGTGAAAGAAAACGAGAAAATACAAGAAAACGAATAAAAGACGGTGAAAAACACGGGGAAACACAAAAGAAAACGTGCGTGAATATATGAAATATAAACGCACGTCAAAATCCCCCAAGCTGAACTCTTCCTCGTCCTCGAGGAAGACGAGTGAGAATAGGAGCTCGGAAGGGAAAAATAGAGAGGAAGAAAGAAAAAGAAAACTCTATGTCCTAGATCATCCGTCAGAGCCAACAAAATCAAAAACGACACACCATGCAAGAAAACGCCAATTCACACCACTAAACCTGGGAAAACGAGTCCAAATAAGTGTCGTGGGCCCACGCGGTGAAGCGCGAGTGAGTGCGGTCGTGTGCTAGCAAATGGTGTCGCTTTCTACAATGTGCTATGAGGCTCGATATACACAAATCCAAGATACGACCCAAATATCGATTCGAATTGAATTAAGCGGCGAATATATAGTTCAAGCATGCATGAGAATAGAGAGAATTGAAATGTATCATGCGTCGGGGACTCCACAACTAGGGTTAAGGAAATCATGCCACTACAGCCTAGATACTAGCTAAAAAGTTCCTAAGCCAAGTGTTTTCGAAAACGATGGGGTTTGAGATGATGTGGAGTAGATCACTCGGTGCAAATTCTCGCCTTCCCTTTATTCTCGGTGTTTCAGAGTGTTTTCTCACTACAAAAGCGTTGACCGTGGGCAACCCGGTCAACGTGGTCAAGGGGCTCGCTTGGGTCCCTCGGGTGTGTCGAGTCGGTGCAGACGAGGCGTGAGTCAGAACTGCAGACGACGTGGAGCGCGTCGGCTGGGCCGAATCGGTGTCCTTGGCCGTTGGTAGGGCGAGGGGAAGCCTCGGCCCGGGTTGAGACGCTCGGCCTCGGTCGGGCGTGCTCGGCCTTGGCGGTCGAACGACGAGGGGTAGCCTCGATCGTCCAGCTGGTTTGTCGGTCGGCGAGGGGCGGAAGGGAAGCCTCGGCCCGTGGGTCTGATGTCCTCCTGCGTAGACGAGAACGCTCGTCAGGGGGCCGGACCTTGGTTCCGGCCAAATCCCCTCCGATGCTTAAGTCAGACAGTGATCTGAAAGAGGAGGCCCAGGGGAGACGGTTCGACTCGAGAGGAGATCGGAACGGCGTCTCACGGCGCGAGCAAGGGAGGAAGGAGATGAAATGGGGGAACAAGGTCGTTGATGGAGTACCTTAGGTTTTGAATACCTGAGATGCGGTCCCTTGTCCTGTCGTCCTTCTAACCCTTTTATAGACCTCCCGCCGTGATTGCCCCCAACCCACGTCGCTCGTCTGCCCTCGATCGTGCCCCCTCAATCCGCCCCCCCCGTCGCCGCTCCCTGCGCCATGCCAGCACCTCCCTATCACATCCATTAAGTGGCCACGGGATCGGGGGAACGGTTATCGCTGGAGCGGGTGAGTGACTCGTGCCTCATCGGGGCCGGGTCGGATCGACATTTGGGGGCTCTCTATGGGGCTTTTTCGGGCGGGCCTGATCACGCAGATGGGCTTCCGATCGGCGGTCGGGCACCCAGGCTCGTATCTTTCGGGCTTCGTTCGGTGGGCTGTGCTTTTGGGCCTATGTTGTTGGGCCTTCGTAAAATAGACGTATCAATTGCCCCCATCGGTGGGGCCGATCGGCCTTGGCCGGTTCGGTTCAACCGATGTGACTCCTGGGGTTCTGAGTGGCGCGTCAGTCGAGGCGTGGTTATAAATGAAGGTAATGATGAGGCGGATTGATTGGACTTCCTTTGGCGCCGATTTCGAAACGCCGCCGGTTCTCCGTGACCTGCCACGTGTTTCTGTCAGGCGATTCGAATTCGCCCCTGAGTCTGGTATATAAGATCCTCGGCTGTGTGGATCCCCACTTCTTCTTTGCTCTTCCCTCTGTTTTTGTTCCCCGCAGCTTGGAGTCTCCCATCGTCATCGTTTCCTTGTCTTCTCCAAATTAACAAAAAGGTAACTCCTGTCTTACTTTCATATTATGGCTGCTCTTAGGATAGGTGGTTCCGGTCAAGGGGCGAGGGATCCTCCTGGGCCGAGGCGGGGCGGGCCCCGGCTTGTGGGACCAGGTCTTTCCTCTGGGAGTCGCTCCTTTCGAGATAAGGGGAAGGAGAAGCTCTCCCCGGAGTACGTCGGTGATGACATGGCGTTGGCTGTAGTGCGGCTTAATGTACCCCCGGTTATCCTTCGAACGCCGTTGGGGACTCCTCCTTCAGTGGCCACGGAGATTCGGGAGAGGTATCTTTGCTACCCGTACGATGTTCGAGTTCCGTTCATCGACGAGCGGATCTGCCTCCCGAGGGGCAATGAGGTCGGCGTTTACGTCGAGATGTTCCACCTGGGCCTTCGTTTCCCGCTCAATCCCTTCCTCATCCAGGTCATGGAGTATCTCATGGTGCCCCTTTGCCAGTTCACCCCCTGTTCGATCGCGGTACTGACGGGCTTCGTGATGCTCTGCTGTACCCGTGGTTTGGAGCCGTCTCTCCCCCTTCTCTTTTACTTTTATCGGATCCAGACGGTCGGCCCCGGGTCATGGTTGCAACTCCGAGCTCGCTCGAGGAGGGAATGCCTGATCGGGCTACCCCGCTGGTCGGGGGATTGGAGTTCGGACTATGTCTTCGTGGTCTTCCGGGAGGATGCCCGAATTCTGACAGGCTGGGGTGGGTCGGTCCGGCCCGACTCATCGCTAGCCCTCTCTGAGGCAGAGCTGGCGGCCGCCGCGCTGCTGTCAACCCTCCCCTTGGAGGCGAAATCCATATGGTCCTTGTTGGACGACCTACTTTTAAAGGCCGTCTTGTGGTCTCCGGGTAGGTCGCTTTTTTGGTCCTGGGTTGCCCCGTAGCTTACCCTGATTTTGGTTTCCCTTGCAGGAATGGCTGGTCGCGAGTTCACCCGTGATGTTGATGATCTGATCCGTCGTGGAGCCGCTCGGAGCCGGGGTAGTACCTCTGGAAGGGCGCCTCGGCGGACCGTTGAGGAGGAGGTGCACCGAGCCGAGCCTTCTGTGGGTAAGGTGGCAGCCGCGCCTCCCACCTCTTCTTCTGGCGATCTTCTTTCCAGGGGGGTCGCAAGGGCCGGACTCGCCCCGCCAGCCCAAGAGGCGGGGGGTAACGACAGGTCCGGTGCAGTCCCTCCTGCCCTTGGCGCGCCCCCTCTGGTTCCCGAGGGTGGGGACGGTGCGAGGCGGAAACGCTCCCCTCCGGCGCCCTCGGAGCCTCACGGAGGGAAGAAGAGGAAGGAGGATGCGGATCCCTCCAGTCCGGCAGGTTCCGTGCTCCCTGTGGCGACCACCGGGGATCTTCCGGTAGCCTTGTCAACCACCCCCCTCGCAGCGTCCTCGCCCATATCACCGGGGATCGGAGCCTTGTTGGCGAGCAATTTGGCTTCCCTCGATGTCGTCCCTGGGAGTTCGGTGTTTGTCGACCGAGCCTTGGCCCAGCAGGTTGCTGAGGTCTCCGTCCTTCCCCGGGACCGCAGTCTCCTCGAGAAGATCCCTGTCGACAAGATGTCGGATTCCTTGGTCTGGATCCTTCAACAGGTTCGGCTATCTTGCTGTCTTTTCCTTCCCTTTATTCTCTTCTTAGCCCATGTCTCGTCTTCCAGGGTTCATCGCTCGCCGTGGAGTTGCAGTGCTGAGTCGTCCGCTTGAGGGAGCTGGAGGAGTCCTTCATGAGGGCCCAGGAGCGGGCCGGGGCGGCGGAGGTGGCTATGACAGAGGCCCAGATGGAGTCTCGGCATCTCAAGCTCCGTGTGGCCGAGTTAGAGGGACGAGTGGGTGACCTCCAGGGAAAGTTGGAGGATGTTCGACAGTCGGCTGAGGAAGCGGCGGAGTCATTCCGCCTGAAGAGGGAGGAACTTCAGAGGGAACTATCGGATCGGCGTCAGGTGGCGCGGCTTGCGGAGGAGGTGGAGAGGGGTGTCGTCGGGACCCTGGGGAAGAAGATCTTCGAGGTTATCAGGGAGGCCTTCGGTACGTATGAAGACCTCATCGCCCCTCGGATTGTCGAAGTCGTCCAGTCTTCCTTCCGGGATTGTGCGGAGCGCGTTCGGCAGGCTTCTCCGCTTATCGATCCCCCTCGCTTCGAGTAGGGTGAAGCGCCCGAGGATGTGTCCTCTCGAGCCCGGGCTCCCTAAGCCGCCCCTCCTGGCCTTATCCTCAAATTTTTTAGCATCCGCTTCGCTTTGGGCCAGTCTACTTCAAATGGATCCCTGCCCCTGCTATCTCCTTCGGCTTCGCTACCGGCTCCAGAGCCAATAATTGCTGTTTGCATGGATGTTCACTTAGGCCGACAACTTTGGGTCTTTTGTCAACAAATTTTGCTCTGTCGGTGTCGACCTAGTTTCTGTAGGTGACGAACTTTGTCATTCGTCGAGAGTGGATTATTTGTAGAGAGGTTTCTTCGCTTCGATTCCCTGTAAATAAGACACATTTTTGTACACTGGTTAACTGTTATAAACGAAATTGACTTACTCGGACTTCTCGCGTATTTTGCGTTGCTGCCTTGTTCTTGGCCTAGGACTGGATGACGTCCGCGCTGGCTGGGGGAATTGCCCCCAGACTTATGAGCGCAGGAGTTGGTCGGCGAGGGCAAAGCTCCTCGGCTTAGGACCGGTCGACGTCCGTGCCTGCTGGGGGAATTGCCCCCAGACTTATGAGCGCAGGAGTCGGTCGGTGAGGGCAAAGCTCCTCGGCTTAGGACCGGTCGGCATCCGCGCTGGCTGGGGGAATTGCCCCCAGACTTATGAGCGCATGAGTTGGTCGGCGAGGGCAAAGCTCCTCGGCTTAGGACCGGTCGGCGTCCGTGCCTGCTGGGGGAATTGCCCCCAGACTTATGAGCGCAGGAGTCGGTCGGCGAGGGCAAAGCTCCTCGGCTTAGGACCGGTCGGCGTCCGCGCTGGCTGGGGGAATTGCCCCCAGACTTATGAGCGCAGGAGTCGATCGGCGAGGGCAAAGCTCCTCGGCTTAGGACCGGTCGGTGTCCGTGCTGGCTGGGGGAATTGCCCCCAGACTTCTGAGCGCAGGAGTCGATCGGCGAGGGCGAAGCTCCCCCTCCCCCTCCAGTGAGGCGGCGGTCTTCATTCTTTTGCACCCTTAGTGAAACATCGATTCCGTCGAAGATTAAGAAAAGACAAAAGGGAATGCAATTGTACTCTTAAGAGTCCTGTCGGACTAATACATTTGGAGGAAAGGAAACATGGAATAAAGCTAGAGAGAGGGATGTAAACCTAGATAATCCCCTCGGACTAGGCTACGACTGGGGGGAGAGAGCTCGCCCGCTCACTCTATGATGCGGAGGGGTCCTTGGACGGTGTTGATCTTCTTCCCCTTGTCCGACTGCATGGAGGTCCCGTCCCCATGGGCCGGCTCATCGGCTAAGCTCCTGGCGTGCCCCCGACTCATCAGCTTCTCAATGTCCTTCTTCAAGTGCCAGCAGTCTTCAGTGTCGTGGCCATTGTCTTTGTGGTACTTGCAGTACTTCTCCCCACTCTTCCCACCTCTTTTTGCCTTTGGTGGGGGGCGATCGGCGCGCTCTTCCTTCTGTACTTGAGCGAGGACGGCGTCTGGGGTGGCGTCCCTCGTACCCTCTCCCCGCTGCCTGTTTCTCGGCCTCTTCTCGGTCCGGTATCCTTCGGGGCTGCCCCGTCCGCTGTCGCCGCGTTTGGTCCCTCGAGTGGCCTTTCCTGCCTCAATGGCCAAGGTCTCCTCGGTCAACATGAAGCGCTCGGCCCTCGCCATGATCCCTGGGAGGTCCTTCGGGGTCGTTGTGCAGAGATTTCTAAAGGCCTCTATGGCGCATCCCTTTCTTAAGAGCCGTTTGGACAACAAGGTCGGGAGGGCTGTTCACGTTCAGCCTTTCCGCGTTGAAGCGACGCATGAAATGTCGGAGCGGCTCGGCTGGGCCCTGCACTATGTTAAACAGATGTTCAGCATCAGGCTTTACCTGTCTCCCCGCCATGAACTGTTTACAGAACAGCTGGGTGAGCTCCTCGAAGCTGTCGATGGAGCTGCTGGGTAGGCTGCGGTACCAGGTCCTCGCCGCTCCTCTGAGAGTCGAATAGAAGCCTCGACAGAGCAGGTCATCGTCGGCTCCTTGGAAGGACATGTCCCCCTCGTAGTCCATCACGTAGTTTCCCGGGTCCCCTATCCCGTCGTACTTCCCCAGCGTCGGGATCTTGAATCGAGAGGGGACCCGTGCATCGGTTATTCTCCGCGATAGGGGACACCGGTCTCCGTGGATCCCCCCGGGGGTTCGACACCCGCCCGCCTCTGGTTCGTTCGGTGGTGGAGGGAGCACAGGCGCCGGCGGGGTCGGCTCCACGGCCCTCGCCACACTGGGAGTCGGGCTGACCCGTCGTTCCCGGCTCCTCCGGCGGGAGCTCCCGCTCCGCCGCGATCAGTCTCTCGAGTGGTGTCGATTGCTTCTCCTGCGGTGGGGTGATCGTGGTCGGCGAGACGACGCAGTCATCGATTCGTCCTCTGTGCCTTCGGTTTCTCTTCGGCTCCTTTCATGATGAGGAGAGGAGGCACGTGATCTCGCCTGGCGGGAGCCGAACAACGTGAACCGACGCTCTGCGTTTGGTCTTTGGTTCCCATGGTCGTCGACCACATCGGATCGTAAGAGCGGGGGACCCCCCGCCCAACGATGGTCGTCGCCCAACGCGCCTCCGTTAGCCGGCGCAGTGCTGACAAGCTGTTGTACAGCCGCGACCAGCGTCTGGATGTTCGCGTTGGTCTCCTGGGCCAGGGCACGGAGTTGCCCCTGTGTGGCCAGTTCCGTCCTACCAATCTCTTCAGTTGTGGGGGTGGGTGACCGTTGACGGGTGTGTCTTCGAGGTTGCCGTTGGATGCGCCATTCCCCTCCTCCGGGATGGGGGGCATGCGTTTCCTTCCGTTGCTGGCTCGTGCCATTACGGGTGTGGTTTGCTTCTTCGTGGGACGGTTCGGTTCCCACAGACGGCGCCAGATGTTTCAGAGTGTTTTCTCACTACAAAAGCGTTGATCGTGGGCAACCCGGTCAACGTGGTCAAGGGGCCCGCTTGGGTCCCTCGGGTGTGTCGAGTCGGTGCAGACGAGGCGTGAGTCAGAACTGCAGACGACGTGGAGCGCGTCGGCTGGGTCGAATCAGTGTCCTCGGCCGTTGGTAGGGCGAGGGGAAGCCTCGGCCCGGGTTGAGACACTCGGCCTCGGTCGGGCGTGCTCGGCCTCGGCGGTCGGACGACGAGGGGTAGCCTCGATCGTCCAGCTGGTTTGTCGGTCGGCGAGGGGCGGAGGGGAAGCCTCGGCCCGTGGGTCTGATGTCCTCCTGCGTAGACGAGAACGCTCGTCAGGGGGCCGGACCTTGGTTCCGGCCAAATCCCCTCCGATGCCTAAGTCAGACAGTGATCTGAAAGAGGAGGCCCGGGGGAGACGGTTCGACTCGAGAGGAGATCGGAACGGCGTCTCACGGCGCAAGCGGGGGAGGAAGGAGATGAAATGGGGGAACAAGGTCGTTGATGGAGTACCTTAGGTTTTGAATACCTGAGATGCGGTCCCTTGTCCTGTCGTCCTTCTAACCCTTTTATAGACCTCCCGCCGTGATTGCCCCCAACCCACGTCGCTCGTCTTCCCTCGATCGTGCCCCCTCAATCCGCCCCCCCGTCGCCGCTCCCTGCGCCATGCCAGCACCTCCCCATCACAGCTATTAAGTGGCCACGGGATCGGGGGAACGGCTATCGCTGGAGCGGGTGAGTGACTCGTGCCTCATCGGGGCCGGGTCAGATCGACATTTGGGGGCTCTTTATGGGGCTTTTCCTGGCGGGCCTGATCACGCAGATGGGCTTCCGATCGGCGGTCGGGCACCCAGGCTCGTATCTTTCGGGCTTCGTTCGGTGGGCTGTGCTTTTGGGCCTATGTTGTTAGGCCTTCGTAAAATAGACGTATCACTCGGCAAGTAGGAAAAAATATTCACAATTTTTTTTTTGGGTTTTGGGTATTTGTATTTTTTTTTGGATTTTTGGCTATACAATTTTTTTTTTTTTCTTTTCTTTTCTTTTTGGGTTTTCTTTTCTTTTCTCCTTTTTTTGAATTTTTGGGTATTGGAATATTTACATGTGTACTCTCCCAAGTGGGAGAACTGTACACGACGAGGGGATTTGCACCAAGTAAAACAAAAAAGAAATCGGAATCCAAACACTTGGGCAAAGGAAACTATTCTCGCTAATTAGAGCATGGGCTAAGTGGGTTATCCTAGTCCTTAATTGTGGAATCCCGACACATGCGAAATGAAGCATACGATATATATAAATAGCATGCAGAAGCAAAGAGTAGAAATAAGTACCGCATATTCAAATCGAAGCGTGATAATCTAGGGGTCATTTCTGGACAGGTATATAAAGTGAATCACAAAGTAGAAGCACACCAAATAGATAGGCACGATGCACGACTCACAAGAAAGCTAAGTGGACCCACAATGCGTGGAATGCAAGAGGACTCGAAATCCTAGGGTTAGTGAGTGTGATTATCGATGCAATGCTAGGTGTGTGTGACTTTGTGGCGATTCATCATAGGATTCATCTCTAGGAGAAAGAGCTAAAAAGAAGAAAATAAAAAAAATAAAAACACGATGAAAACGACACAAAAAACGAAAAAGGACTCAAACGAAGCACACAGTGCGACTCCCCCAAGCTGAAGTTTGCATTGCCCTCAATGCAATATGAGTGAGTACAGGGGGGCAATGAAAATGGGGGGGGAATACGAACTGACACAAAAAGAAATGAAAACGAGGAAAACACATAGATGAAACTGAAAAAGAAAGAAAGATCAAAATCAAAATCAAACAACACGAAAATAAAAATAAAACCACACGACACGACACTCAAAAAATGAAAAACAAGCACACACACAAAAATGAGAAAAACAAACAAAACACGACAGCACCCCAAAATAGACATCCCCCAAGCTAGACCAGACAATGCTAGCGAAATGATATGATCAATAAAATGCAGAGATATGCAAGGGAGAGTCAAAAACAAATAAGGAGAAATCAGAAAGCAGGAGAAGGTGAGTCCTCGTCCTCCTCGGAAGAGGGTGTGGATGGGTGGTCGGGGGAGGCTGGGGGTGTGCGGAGAAGTGGGGAACGAGGCGGAGGAATAGTGGCAGCGGTGGTGTGAACAATGGGAGGAGTGTCGGTGGAGGTGGGTGGTGGTGGTAGGAAGGCGATCAAGGCGGTGGTGAGAGGAATAGAAATGGAGGAAGAAGATGCGGTGGTAACGGTAGTGGGAGGTGGTGGGAGGGATCTGGAGCGCACCGGTAATTTCCTCCGGCGCACGTATGGAGTGACGGAGGAGGAGGGAGGAGGTAGTGTGGGTGCGGTGGAAGTGGTCGGGAGGGGTGAAGTGGATGCCGGGATGGGATTAGAAGAGGGAGGAGAAGAATGTGGTGAGGGGGGTGATGGATGTGGGGATGTGTGTGAGGGTGGAGGAGAAGATCGCCGGGGTGGTGAAGGTGGAGGTGGTCCGTGGATATGATTAAGAAGGCGAAGAATGGCGGCCACGTTCCTCTCAAGTGCGAGAAAACGTGGGTGAGTAAGAAAGGAGGATGGTGATGGGTCCGAAGAGGCAGAGGACATGGCGAGCTCACGAAGGTCAGCGACCTCCCTCTCAAGACCTAGACGGGCAGAGACCTGACGGCGACCAAAAGATGTGGACTGACGCGAGGCAGAGGTGGTGCCGCCAGGTAAGGTCGAAGAGGTGCCGGCGGCAGTGGTCATGCCGGCACAGGAGACAAGGCCAGAAATGGCTACAAAGAGGTGCTCAGACGTGATCGGTCCCGGAGCAGAAACAGGACGACTCGGGCCAGCCCCTAAATCTCCCCCAGACGCAGGGATATCCTGCTCGCCTAAGTGCGCGGCAGGGGACGGTTGTCTGTGTGCGTCTGCGGGAAGGAAAGGAAGATTCAACCCCGCTAAGAAGTCGGGATCAGGTGGGAAGGTCCAATCTCCCACGAGAGCAATGGTCATGCGAGCGGGGTTGGGGAGAATGGTGTAAGGGGCTGGGGGGTGGCCATAATTGAAGATGAAGCGGCCAACTGAATGGGGTCTAATCATGTGGATGTGCCGCAGGACATCAATATCAAGCTGTGAGGGTCCTGCGGCAGCTGGAAGATTATTGGGGATAGGAATATTGAATTGGGCGTGAGAGCAGATGATCGTAATAATGCCCCCACAACAAAACTTCCCCTTACCGGCCCGGCTGATCTCAAGTAGCTTGTAAACAAGCCAATCGCCGCCATGGATGGGGACTGTAGGGGCCCTGAAGCTAATTCCATCATCATCCCGGACAAAAGGGAAAGTCATGGCCCAAAGGATAAAAAGGTCAGGGATAGTCACGGTGCCGGACTCTTCCCTAGGAAAAAATACAGATGAAATGATCCTGTGGGCCAAACGAAACACGGGATGAATGATGGAGGAGGCCTTGGCCCTTCCTCGGGGATAGTCACGGAACATCGTGAGGCGGAACCAGAATTGATCGACATCAAACTCGGGCGTGTACCCGTAGTGTCGGATAGAATCATCCCCAAGATTGGGGAAACCAAATATATTGTTAATCGTGTTCAGATTTGTGGTGACACTACGGTTACGCACCCTGAATTTAATGATCGACCCGGACTCCCAAACAAGTGTAGAGAGAAATTCGAGTGTGAGTGCCGGGTAGGATAGGGCAGATGCATTAAGAAAGGCCAACCATCCTAAGTTAGCGAAAAGAGATTCGACCTCGGTGAAGACACCGAGATCGACAAGTGTTTGTGTGTGCGAGAACTTAGTAGATAGATGTCCTCGAGCATCGAGCCTACGGTAAAAATCCTTGTGCTCCTGGTTCCTAAAGATATACCCATGTGGGCCCAACATTGGGTCCACAGGGGGGATAATAGGCGGGGGATGGCCAAGTGTAAGTGCTCGTGTACGAGAAGGGGGACGTGTTTGTTTTCGTCTCTTTCGAGACGGTTCCTCCTCCCGCATAATTTCCTTCCCCTTGTCCTTATCCTTAGCCATGCGTGAGTGTGCGTGTATGAATGAGTGCAAAAAGCAATGGATTCACACTAACACAAGCAAATCGAGAAAGTACAATTTATAGGGCAAATATAGAAATATGAGCTTAGGAGCGAGTGTACCAAAGCGAAATGGCGAAGCTTGCTCGTAGATGTTCCCACACTGTGCAACGAGAGTAGCGTGGAGCCGCGTCGATCTCTTTCGGCAAGAATTTTTGAAATGGGGTTGTTTGGGGGGAATTAGGTCAGAAATTTGAAGTGAAAGGAGAGAGAGGTTGAAGATGATGGAGGGATTGATGGAGGAGGTGGAGAGAAGGAGTAATGGAGGAGTAGAGGACGTGGGGGAGTGAGAATCGGTCGTTGGGGAGGAGAGGAAGGTGAAACGACGGCGATTTTGGCGATCGGGCGAAGATGAAAACGAGCGGGTGGTCGGGGGGTTTATATAGGGTTTTAAGTCGAACCGATCGGGTGACTTGTCACCCGATCGGTTGACGGTTAGGTCGAAATTTCTTGCCGAAGAATTTCTACAGGCGAACCAGTCGGTTGACTTGTCAACCGATCGGTTGGCCGCTCCACTCATTTTCCCGAGAACTGAGGGCTGCTCACCTGGTCACATCAACCGATCGCGCTCGAACTCAACCGATCGGTTGATATTCCCCAAAAATTTCCGAGAGTTCTCCCCAGCTCACCTGGTCTGTCACCCGGTCTCTTCATTCCTCAACCGATCGGGTCATTTGGGGACATATCTCGGCATGTATCTGATACATCCCAACCGATCGGGTGAGTTATCAACCGATCGGTTGGGGCTTCGTTTCCTACAAAAACTAACAGATTTGTCTAAGTCCCCGAACGGATGTTCTCGTGGCTGATTTTATTTAAAAAAGTAGATAAAATAAAGTCAAAAATAACGCTAAAAAATGGGGAAAAAGTTTATAACATGGGTTGCCTCCCATGAAGCGCACTTGTTTAACGTCGTTGGCTCGACGCCCGCAAGAGATGTTCACGGTGGTTGATACGGGTGATGCCCAAAGTTCGGCATCTCTTCTTCATTGGAGCTGAAGGCCTTTGGAGTAGTCAGCGGCTGGAGAAATACTTGCTCGACTACCCTCTCCTTGTTCTTGGGATCCGGGGGCTTCTCTTTCATGTTGGCGCTTCCCGCCATCTTCTTTAGGATCCGGACCTCGTCTTTAGTGAGGTCCATGGGCTCTTTCCCCGTTCTACTCGCAGGAGGAGCCTTGGGGAACCCGGGAGGGGTCGTTCTTGCTGCACTCGCTTTTCCAGCAGCTTCTTTGTTCTTGGGGCCATCTCCATCCTCTGAATCCCCCAAGTCATCATGGGGGTTTCTTAAGAGAATCTCCCAGGAGCTCTCTTCAGCGGCTTTTTCTTCTTCTACTTCAAGAAAATTGCACCGAGGGTCATCAGGGGGATCGGGGTACTTCATGGATAACCCCAGATCAAATTCAACTTTTTCTCCGCTGACGTTTAAAGAGAGTTTTCCGTTCTTCACACTATCAAAACGCCAGCAGTGGCCATGAAAGGCCGTCCCAGGATGATCGGGGTGTGTGCGTCTTCAGGCATGTCCATGACTACGAAGTCCACTGGCACATGCACCCCTCTTACATTAACGGGGAGGTCATCCATAATTCCCACCGGATATTTGACCGATCGGTCAGCTAGTTGTAGGGTCATACCGGTGGGCTCCAAATCACCCATTCCTATCCTTTTATACATCGACAAGGGCATCAAACTAACACTCGCTCCTAGATCGACGAGTGCACGATGAATCTTTACTTCCCCGATCGTGCAAGGAATTGAGAAGCTCCCCGGATCCTTGAGATTCGGCGGATTTGCCCTCTGGATAAGAGCGCTACATTCCACCGTCAACACTACTTTCTCCTTTCTAGACCCTCTCGTCACCAAATCTTTCAGGAATTTTGCATAGGAGGGGATTGTTTCGATTGCTTCTAGGAAGGGGATTTGCAGGCTCAGGTCCTTGACCATGGCGAAGAACTTGCCATATTTCTCATCAATTTTAGCCTGAGCTAACCGTTGTGGAAATGGCACAACGGGTTTGAACACTTTCGGGCTCCCTTCCTCCTTCTTCTTTTTCTCTTCTTCACAGACTCCCTCCGGAGTCATAGGATCTGATGACGAAGCACCGGCGTCGTTTGATTTTTCGATCGGTCTCTCAACGACCAATGGTGCTTTCGGTTTGCTAGGGGGCACTCTAGTAGGAATTTGTGTCCCGCTTCTCAGAACGATAGCGGACACATTTGCGTGCTCGTGCACGAGTGCCGATGTTTGGGTTGCTCCCCTCGGGTTCACCTCCGGTTGTGGCGGTAATTGGTTTTGTGACCTTGCAAGGTTCGCCACTTGTAACCCCAGCTGGGTTACTTGGTCCGTGAGGGTCCGCTGACCCATTTCCAGCTTTTGGTTGATCCTCTCCTGGTTGGTAATATATTGAGTCAAGAGAGACTCAACCGGAGAGACGGCCCTCTGTTGGCCATACTGCTGCTGCTGCTGGAACGGCTGCTGATTCCTGGGGGCGTAAGATTGTTGCTGAGTTTGTTGCTGAAATGGTTGCTGCTGAAATTGTTGCTGCTGAGCCTGACTCTGCTGTGGCCTAGCCGGCTGATATGTTTGTTGCTGCGGCTGCTGAGGCGGCGAGGGCTGAAATGGTGGCCGGTAACTTAAGTTTGGGTGGTTCCGGTTGTTTGGAGAGTAGGCCGGGTTGGAATTGGTCCTTGGCGGATACGGCGCATTTCCCGTGGGGTTGTAAAATAGTGCGCTCGCCTGATCCAACGGTGGTGAGATGTCACCACCGTCGAATTCCCCAAAGAATTCGGATTCTACCGCTGAAATTTGCTGTGTACCGGCCCCACTAGCTCCTACCATTAGTGCGGAGATCTGGGTCGAAAGCAAGTCAAACTTGCTTGAAAGTTTGTCGACGTCCTCGACTCTGTGTATACCCCCGGATCTTGGTGTGGCTCTCTCGTCACACCACCGCTCATTGTTGGATGCCATATTTTCCAGAATATGTCCGGTATCTTCCTCGCTCCTAGACATGAAGGAACCCCCAGCCGCGGCGTCCATAGAAGATTTCAGGTCATCCCTCAACCCATTGTAGAACAGATTAATAATCTGCCACTTCGGAAGCTCATGGTGAGGGCATCTTCTTTGCATTTCCTTATATCTCGTCCAAGCTTCATGCAAGGACTCGTGGCTGGCCTGGGAGAAGGAGGAGATCTCACTCCTCAACTTCATGGTCTTCCCTGGAGGAAAGAACTTCGTCAGAAAAGCGTTGGAGAGCTTCTCCCAGGTGTTGAAAGTGTTGGGGTCCTTCCCCCTAAGCCATTGCTTGGCTTTGTCTCGCAAAGAGAAGGGGAACAGCTTCAGACGGATAGCCTCTGTCATGACACCATTAATCCGGAAGGTGTCACATTTCTCCAAGAAGGAGTCTAGGTGCTCGATCGGGCTCTCCATGGGTGCACCCGCAAACTGGTCCTGCTGGATCCATGTCACTAAAGACGGCTTCAGCTCGAAGCTTTGGGCCGTAATAGCTGGAGAACGGATGGCAGAAGTCGACTCGATGGATGGCATCAAGTACTCCCATGGAGAGCATCGAGTCTACTTCCGCCATCCAATTCCAACCCGGCCTACTCTCCAAACAACCGGAACCACCCAAACTTAAGTTACTGGCCACCATTTCAGCCCTCGCCGCCTCAGCAGCCGCAGCAACAAACATATCAGCCGGCTAGGCAACAGCAGAGTCAGGCTCAGCAGCAACAATTTCAGCAGCAACCATTTCAGCAACAAACTCAGCAACAATCTTACGCCCCCAGGAATCAGCAGCCGTTCCAGCAGCAGCAGCAGTATGGCCAACAGAGGGCCGTCTCTCCGGTTGATTCTCTCTTGACTCAATATATTACCAACCAGGAGAGGATCAACCAAAAGCTGGAAATGGGTCAGCGGACCCTCACAGACCAAGTAACCCAGCTGGGGTTACAAGTGGCGAACCTTGCAAGGTCACAAAACCAATTACCGCCACAACCGGAGGTGAACCCGAGGGGAGCAACCCAAACATCGGCACTCGTGCACGAGCACACAAATGTGTCCGCTATTGTTCTGAGAAGCGGGACACAAATTCCTACTAGAGTGCCCCCTAGCAACCCGGAAGCACCATTGGTCGTTGAGACACCGATCGAAAAATCAAACGACGCCGGTGCTTCGTCATCAAATCCTATGACTCCGGAGGGAGTCTCTGAAGAAGAGAAGAAGAAGAAGAAGGAAGAGAGCCCGAAAGTGTATAAACCCGTTGTGCCATTTCCACAACGGTTGGCTCAGGCAAAAATTGATGAGAAATATGGCAAGTTCTTCGCCATGGTCAAGGACCTAAGCCTGCAAATCCCCTTCCTAGAAGCAATCGAAACAATCCCCTCCTATGCAAAATTCTTGAAAGATTTGGTGACGAGAGGGTCTAGAAAAGAGAAAGTGGTGTTGACGGCGGAGTGTAGCGCTCTTATCCAGAGGGCAAATCCGCCGAAACTTAAAGACCAGGGGAGCTTCTCAATTCCTTGCACGATCGGGGCAGTAAAGATTCATCGTGCACTCGTCGATCTCGGAGCGAGTGTAAGTTTGAAGCCCTTGTCGATGTACAAAAGGATAGGAATGGGTGATTTGGAGCCCACCGGTATGACCCTACAACTAGCTGACCGGTCGGTCAAATATCCGGTGGGAATTGTGGATGACCTCCCCGTGAATGTGAGAGGGGTGCATGTGCCCGTGGACTTTGTAGTCATGGACATGCCTGAAGACGCACACACCCCCATCATCCTGGGACGGCCTTTCATGGCCACTGCTGGCGTTCTAATAGATGTGAAGAACGGAAAACTTTCTCTAAACGTCGGCGGAGAAAAAGTCGAATTTGATCTGGGGTTATCCATGAAGTACCCAGATCCCCCAGACGACCCTCGGTGTAATCTGCTGGAGATGGAAGAAGAAAAAGCTGTTGAAGAGAGCTCCTGGGAGATTCTCTTAAGAAACCGCCCCCCGATGACTTGGGGGATTCAGAAGATGGAGACAGCCCCGAGAACAAAGAAGCTGCTGGAGAACCGAGTGCAGCAAGAACGACCCCTCCCGGGTTCCCCAAGGCTCCTCCTGCGAGGAGAGCGGGGAAAGAGCCCATGGACCTCACTAAAGACGAGGTCCGGATCCTGAAGAAGATGGCGGGAAGCGCCAACACCAAGGAAAAGCCCCTGGATCCCAAGAACAAGGGGAGGGTAGTCGAGCAAGTATTTTTCCAGCCGCTGACTACTCCAAGTGCCTTCTGCTCCAATGAAGAAGAGATACCGAACTTCGGGCATCACCCGTATCAACCACCATAAGCATCTCTTGCGGGCGTCGAGCCAACGACGTTAAACAAGTGCGCTTCATGGGAGGCAACCCATGTTCTAAACTTTTTCCCCACTTTTCAACATTATTTTTGACTTTATTTTTTCTATTTTTATAAATAAAATCAGCCGCGAGAACATCCGTTCGGGGACTTAAACAATTCTATTCGTTTTTACAGGAAACAAGCCCCAACCGATCGGATGACAACTCACCCGATCGGTTGGGAAGTATCTGATACATGCCGAGATCTGCCGCCATATGACCCGATCGGTTGAGTAATGAAGAGATCGGGTGGCAGACCGGGTGAGCTGGGGAGAACTCTCGGAAATTTTTGGGGAATGTCAACCGATCGGTTGAGTTCTAGCGCGATCGGTTGACGCGACCAGGTGAGCAGCCCTAAGTTCTCGGGAAAATGAATGGAGCGGCCAACCGATCGGTTGAAAAGTCAACCGACCGGTTCGCCTGTAGCATTTCTTCGGCAAGAATTTCGACCTAACCGTCAACCGATCGGGTGACTAGTCACGCGATCGATTCGACTTAAAACCCTATATAAACCCCCCGACACCCGCTCGTTTTCACCCTCGCCCGATCGCAAAATCCCCCGTCGTTTCGCCTGCCCCTCTTCCCCAACAACCGATCCTCACTCCCCTACGCCCTCTACTCCTCCATTACTCCCTCTCTCCACCTCCTCCATTAATCCTTCCATCATCTTCACCCTCACCCCCCTTTTTCATCTCGAGTTTGACCTAATTTTCCCCAAACCATCCCCATTTCAAAAATTATTGCCGAAGGAGTTCGCCGTGGCTCCACGCTACTCTCGTTGAATAGTGTGGGGAAATCTACGAGCAAGCTCCGCCATTCCGCTTGGGTACACTCGCTCCTAAGCTTATATTCATATATTTGCCCTATAAATTGTGCTTGCTCGTTTGCTTGTGTTAGTGTGCATCCACTGTTTTTGCACTTATTCTTGCTCGCACACTCACACATGGCTCGGGATACGGATAAGGGGAAGGGAATTATGCGGGAAGAGGAGCCGTCTCGAAAGAGACGAAAACAAACACGCCCCCCTTCCCGTACACGAGCACTTACACTTGGCCCTCCTCCGCCTGTTATCCCCCCTGTGGACCCAATGTTGGGCCCGCATTGGTATATTTTTCGGAACCAGGAGCACAAAGATTTTTACCGTAGGCTCGATGCTCGAGGGCATCTATCTACTAAGTTTCCGCACGCACAAACACTTGTCGATCTCGGTGTCTTCACCGAGGTCAAATCTTTTTTCGCTAACTTAGGATGGTTGGCCTTTCTTAATGCATCTGCCGTATCTTACCCGGCCCTCACACTCGAATTTCTCTCAACACTTGTCTGGGAGTCCGGGTCGATCATCAAATTCAGGGTGCGTAACCGTAGTGTCACCACAAATCTGAACACGATTAACGATATATTTGGTTTCCCCAATCTCGGGGATGATTCCATCCGACACTACGGGTACACGCCCGAGTTTGATGTCGATCAATTCTGGTTCCGCCTCACATTGATCCGTGACTATCCCCGAGGAAGGGCCAAGGCCTCCTCCATCATTCATCCCGTGTTTCGATTGGCCCACAGAATCATTTCATCCGCATTCTTTCCTAGGGACGAGTCAGGCACTGTGACTATCCCTGACCTTTTTATCCTTTGGGCCATGACTTTTCCTTATGTCCGGGATGATGATGGAGTTAGCTTCAGGGCCCCTACCGTCCCCATCCATGGCGACGATTGGCTTGTTTTCAAGCCACTCGAGATCAGCCGGGCCGGTAAGGGGAAGTTTTGTTGTGGGGGCATCATCACGATCATCTGCTCTCACGCCCAATTCAATATTGCCATCCCCAATAATCTTTCAGCTGCCGCAGGACCCTCACATCTTGATATTTATGTCCTGCGGCACATCCACATGATTAAACCCCGCTCGGATGGCCGCTTCATATTTCATTATGGCCACCCCCAGCCCCTTACACCATTCTGCCCAACCCCGCTCGCATGACCCTTGCTCTCGTGGGAGATTGGACTTTTCCTCCTGATCCTGACTTCTTAGCTGGGTTGAATCTTCCTTTCTTTCCCGCAGAAGCCCGCAGACCACCGTCCCCTGCCGCCCACTTAGGCGAGCAGGATATCCCTGCGTCTGGGGGAGATTTAGGGGCTGGTCCGAGTCGTCCTGTTTCTGCTCCGGGACCGATCACGTCTGAGCACCTCTTTACGGCCATTTCTGGCCTTGTCTCCTGTGCCGGCATGACCACTGCCGCCGGCACCTCTTCGACCTTACCTGGCGGCACCACCTCTGCCTCGCGTCAGTCTACATCTTTTGGTCACCGTCAGGTATCTGCCCGTCTGGGGCTTGAGAGGGAGGTCGCTGCCCTTCGTGAGCTCGCCATGTCCTCTGCTTCATCGGACCCATCGCCATCCTCCTTTCTTACTCACCCACGTTTCCTCGCACTTGAGAGGAACGTGGCTGCCATTCTCCGCCTTCTTACCCATATCCACGGACCACCTCCACCTTCACCACCTCCACCTTCACCACCCCGGCGATCTTCTCCTCCACCCACCCACACTTCCACACATCCATCACCCCCCTCACCACATTCCTCTCATCCCTCTTCACATCCCATCCCGGCATCCACTTCACCCCTCCCGACCACTTCCACCGCACCCACGCTACCTCCCTCCTCCTCCGTCACTCCATACGTGCGCCGGAGGAAATTGCCGGTGCGCTCCAGATCCCTCCCACCACCTCCCACTACCGTTACCACCGCATCTACTTCCTCCATTTCTATTCCTCTCACCACCGCCTTGATCGCCTTCCTACCCCCACCACCCCCACCACCGACACTCCTCCCATTGTTCACACCACCACTGCCCCTACTCCTTCGCCTCATTCCCCACTTCTCAGCACACCCCCAGCCTCCCCCGACCACCCATCCACACCCTCTTCCGAGGAGGACGAGGACTCACCTCCCCCTGCTTTCTGACTTCACCTCTTTTGTTTTTGATTCCCCCTTGCACATCTCTGCATTTCATTGATCACATCATTTCGCTAGCACTTTCTGGTCTAGCTTGGGGGACGTCTATTTTAGTGTTCTGTCGTGTTTTGTTTGTTTTTCTCATTTTGTGTGTGTGTGTGTGCTTGTTTTTCATTTTTTTGAGTGTCGTGTCGTGTGGTTTTATTTTTATTTTTATTTTTATTTTCGTATTGTTTGATTTTGATTTTGATCTTTCTTTCTTTTTCAGTTTTATCTATGTGTTTTCCTTGTTTTCATTTCTTTTTGTGTCAGTGCGTATTTGATCGCTCCGGGACGTAACCCTAAAGAACGGTTGTAGTTTTACCGCAAGTGCACGGTGTAGCAGCGAGCGGGATATCGAACACAGGGAGGACGAATGACCGTGCTTGTTCCAATCACCCTAGCTATTCAAGAAGAAATATTTGCCTTTGGCGATCCTGTCACAATCGTCAGACAAAGTGTGAAAATATCGAATCAAATAAAGAACATCTAGGGAATGGGGAATCCCCGCTACTCACCGTATCTCATAAATGTGGTTCGTCGGTTTCAAAATTGCTAGATTGAGATTTTGGATGGACTAGTTGCAACTGAATGTAGAACCAAGCTCACGCTCTCGCGCTGTTGCCGGTCTATAGCTATCCTAGGTTTGGGTCCAATCTCTTGCAAACCCTAGCCTAGGAAAACTAGCATTAGGTCAACATCATCGTCCAATCGCGCACCGAGCCCAATCTCTTGCAAACTCTGCTCGCGATCTAGATTGGGATAGTTCCTACCCGTCCAATCTCTTGCAAACGGGTATTGGCACGGAATTGCAACCGGAAACCCTAGTATCGGTCCAATCTCTTGCAAATCGATACTACGGAAATTCGATTCCAACCCAATTCGGATTTCTAGGGTTTCCTATCGAATCGGGATCCAATCTCTTGCAAATCCCGATCGGTATGAACTCCTAGCTAACCGTAGTAAATTGATCCCAATCTAATCCCTAGATATCGATTCTAGCAAAATTTCTACTAATTCATAACAAATATGAAGTTGGGCTTGTAGGGTTCATCCCCACGCCCCAAGACGTGGCGACTACTCACAATTCATAGCAAGATCACAAAAATAATCAATGAAATAAGCAATAGAATTCATCACAAAATTGAGATACGCAATAAAAATAGAATTTTTGGGGAAGAGAAAGACAAACCAATGGAGTTCTTCAATTAATCCAACAAAAATCAAACTTTTCCTCCTCTCCAATCTCAAGAATAAAACTAAAAAGATAATCTAAAAAGCTGCAAAAAATCTAAGGAGAAGCTCTCCAAAACTAGGGTAAAAACAGGGGTTAAATACCCCCCAAAATCGTCCAAAAACTGTGACCAAAATACCCCTATGCAGCCTGTTTTCCGCAATTTTCGCTACAGGCAGCGCGTCGCACTCGGCCGAGTGACAAAAGTCGCTCGGCCGAGTGAGAAACCCTGTAATTTTTCAGTAAGTCGGGGCCTTCAGGGGTCTCTACTTCGGGGGCGGCTCGGCCGAGTGAGTTGTCGTCACTCGGCCGATGGCTTCATTGTACTCGGGCGGACGGGATTCTCCACTCGGTCGAGTGGGTCTTCTGAAGCTCAGGCAGCCGAAAAACAGAAACTTGGAGATTTTTGAAGGGCTTCGTCTGGGCGCCACTCGGGCGGACGTGGTCTCTTCACTCGGCCGATGTGGTCTCCGTCGCTCGGCCGAGTGCACATAGGAATCGTGTCTGATCTGGTCGGCCAAGCGGTGTCTCGCTGGTCGGCCGAGTGGGTCCTCCACTCGGCCGAGTGGGACACTAAACATGCCCAATCTGCTTATTTTGGCCTCCTCGTCGCTCCTGCGACGTCCGTTCTTCTTCCGCTCCTCTCCAACAGCAAAATACCCCTCGGGGAGGTCGTCGGTGACCCTCTGGA
The DNA here is from genome assembly GCA_030789695.1 of Scilla litardierei. NCBI lineage: Eukaryota > Viridiplantae > Streptophyta > Magnoliopsida > Asparagales > Asparagaceae > Scilla > Scilla litardierei. Next base: position 92,549,966 of record CM061139.1, on the reverse strand, counting down.
GTAAGCACATCTCGAGATCACTCCAAATCGCACCAAATCACCTGAAATGCGACAAAAACAACAAATCGTGAAAAGCATCGCAATATCGTCGATATATCGTGAAAAACGTGATTTTGGCGATCTAAATGGCATGCAAAAAATGCGGGAAAAAGGTGTAAAATAAGGAGTGATCAAAATCCCCCAAGCTTGCCTCTTACTCGTCCTCGAGGAAGATAAGTAAATGGCGAACCCGGTGGAATTGTTAAACGAAAATGGCGAAAAATGAAAAATGAAAAATGGAGAAGAATGGAAAACAAAATGAAAATAAAGAAGAGAGAAAGAAGCGAAGAGGTAAGCTACTAGATCATTTTCTCAGGACGGGGGTTTCACTTACTCATATAGCATGCACCGAGTGAAAAACACATGTCAAAAGATTTTATTTTGATATCATAGTATAATAGTGCAAATAGAAATGGAAAACCCACGAACAACGATATAAACATGAAAAACAGAATAATTTTAAAATTAACATCGTCTGAATCTTTTAAAGCGGTATACAAATCACAGATCACACACTTTTCAATTGAATGCTTTCTATCAGGAGTATAAGAGTATCACACAATAGAATAGAGAGAGAATAGAAAAGTATGGGTTTCATGAAATGAACGCTAGGCTTAGATTTCTGGATTTCGTAAAGCTAGAAATAATCTCACCGAGTATAGAATATTACTTAGCCTAGGTTGTCGTGCAACGTCAAGTAGTCACTCTCTCACACATCAATGGATCCCCTCCCCCAAGCTTATCTATAAGCGTGGTGACATAAAAAATATTCACATCCCCATTTTTATATAGCTCCAAAGGTAATAAGAAGAAAGAAGAAAGAAAGAAAGTGAGATGGGATCTTTTATTGAGGATTTTTCCTCTTTTCTCTTTTTTGTTGTTGTTGTTGTTGTTTTTTTTTTCAATATAGCATATATACACAACGATCCCAACTCGAAGAGAGATAATGATGTACAAGAATGTTTTTCTCTCTTTTATTATTTTTTTAGAGAATAAGAGATTTGGAGCTAGGAATTAGTAGCGGGGGAAATGCCATAAAATAGAATCGTTAAGGGGAGATTCACCAATGATTTTAAAAGTAGAGAAATGATGTTCAAGATTTATGGAGAAAGAAATAGATATAACTCTCGGTTCACTCTATAAGACACGCACGACAACTTCAGCAGGGTAATCTAATCTACTCAGTTTCGATCACAAAAAAGCTAACTAATCCAGATTTATCATAGCTAACATCATTCAATCATCCTGAAGTGAAGTGTACAATTCATGCATATTGAAGTGATATAGAAAAAAGAAATCAGTACTCCAGATATAAGCATTCAATGCGTGAATCTTGGTGTGTTTTCTGTGATAGCATACATATGAATATTCAGACTCAGCTAATAATAGAATTTCATCCAATTTCATGTGGCAAAAGTGTGGGTTACTATCTCTAGATGCAAGGCAAGTCATAGCATATGATATCAGAAATAAAGTCTAAGACATGACAAATATAGCATGCATATAGAGTAAGCTAAATCCAATGTCATCATCATCATAGAAAAGTCATCTCTAGCATGAGATGAAAAAGAAATAAAGATAAAGGGAAAATAGAACTATTTACAATGCGGCACACAGAAAAAATAAGAAAAACGTGATGCATGGCAAAATAAAAGAAAAATGATGAAAAATAAGTGCAAAAGCGAAGAATGGTGTGAAAAACTAAAAATAAAGGTGGCAAATCAAAAAAGAACGTGAGAACTCACTCCCCCAAGCTAAATGGCACAGTGTCCTCAATGTGTAAAGTGTGGCACACTGAGAGACAAGAAATGTGAGGGGCAAGTGAGGGTGCATGCATGAAAAGAAAAAAAAGGGAAGTAAAAAGATAAAAATAAAGAAATGAAAAATATGATGCGGACATGATGCATGCAAAGATAGGAGTGATACAGATATATATGTGGCACCAAAACTCTCCCTCTCTCCCAAAAAGATATATAAGGATACGATCAAAATGAGTCTGTCTAAAATAAGTGAGGGGAGGGGGGTGGACAAAAAGGCATCAGGACCCAGCAGAAACGGGCAGCACAACGGTAAAAAGAAATGACGGCATCAAGGGTGCCTAAGAAGGTGGTGCTGCACCGTCTCCGTCCTGAGGCGGAGGTCGTGGTGGTGGCTGGACAGGCTGCTGAGCGGGGGTGGGTGTGGAAGTGGTAGCAGGCTGAGTGTGTGTGGGAGTGTGGGTGGGAACCTGCTGGGTGGGTGGGGGTACGCGCGGGAGACGCTCCAGAACCTGGGTAAGGCAGTAGTGAATCTGCGGGAGCAGCTCGAAGCGGCCAGCCATCGCAGAGACGGTGGAGAACAGGGTCCTAAGGTCGCCTCTGAGGCCACTCACCGCCCCCTCTAGAGCACGAATGCTCTGAAGTACAGTGTCAGGGGGAGGTGGTGCAGAGGGACGCACCGGGCGGGGCTGTGCAGGGCGTGGCTGGCGTACTCGGGTCGCGTATGTGACTGGCTCAGCGGGGAAGGGAACAAAAGGTGCTGCACTCGCAAATGTGGGCCTGGCCTCAGTGCGAGGCCGGGGCATAGACTGGTGAGAAGTGGAGGCAGCAGCAGCGAAAGAAGAGTGCAAAAGTGGCAGCGAGGCGGCCAGAGAGGTCGGTGGCACAGAAGTGTGGACAGACGCCACGACACTCTCGGAAAATACAACAGAGGTGGAGACAGAGGTGACTACCGCTGGGGTGGAAGTGTGTGGTCCAAAAGGTGCAACCCTAGCGGAGACCATGCTAGCCATGGTCTCCACGATCGCGGCAAACGAGGGCTCTCCACTCTCAACAAAGGTCGGTGGTTGCTCAGGGAGTGCGGAGCAAAGAGGCTCGACGGACAGAGGGCCGGTGGTGGCGGTGGGAGTGGTGGTGACAGCCTCGGAAGCAGTGGGGGTGGTCTCAGCTAAGGTACTCCTGACACTGACAGAGGTGTCAGGAGCAGCGGAAACAGCAGGTATGGGCTGAGGGGCCACAGGGTCAACAGGCTCGGCGGCAGGCTCGGCAGGGGCAACAGGGTCTACAGGGGCAGCGTGGGCCTGCTCGGCCTCCTCGGCCTCGAGCACGTAAGCAGCGGGGATGAGAACATCCATCGCAGGGAGCCAGTCGACGTGGGCTGGTGCAATCTGAGTCCGAGCTGGGCTCGGAAGAATCATGTAATCGGCACCGTAAGGGCCGTGCAACCAGACCCAGTGACGCTCGCCGTGCGGACGAAGCATCTTCATCCGGGCCATAACATAGATCGACAAAGAAGTGGGGCCCGATACTCGTCGCAGGTCGTCGGGGAAATCCTCGCCGGTCATAAGAGCAAGCAAGGTGATCAGGCCGCCGCAGCATATCGGTGAGCGAGCGCCCACCGATACGATGATGCGGTCTAAAAACCATGCCGCGATATCGATCACGACGGCAGGGACAAGCTCATCGCCATCCATAGATAGAGCTCTGGGACTTGTCATTGCGTAGAGCATGTAGAGCTCTGGCGTAGACATCGTGCCCGGCTCATATCTGTCCAAAAAGGTCGTCGCCATAAGGCACTGAGCAATACGGAGGTAGGGATGGACAATGGCCGAGGCCTTGGCCCTACTAGGGTCAAAGGCAGCGTGAAGACCCGTAATCCGGGCCCAGAAGGCACCGGCGTCGAAGGAAGGTGGGGGGATATGGGTGGGGCCGTAACCGCGATCGGCACCGGGGACAGCGGGCCACGAGAAATACGCTCTCATCATATCGAGAGTGACCTGGCACTCCCGATCCATGAACCGGAACGAGCATCCCTCGTCGGTCCGGGCGATCGAACTAAGAATCTCAAGTGTCGGGCGGGTGAACGTGTCCGCCGACACCTGGAAGAAATCTCGCCAGCCCACGTTGTCGTACAACGTGAGCATCCCCTCTAGTACCCCCAGGCGTCCTAGGTCAGCAAGGTGTGCAAACCTGGAGGGTACGATCGAGCGCTGGGAGATACGCTCGAAGACGGCACGGTGTGCGTCATCTCGGAACGTAATCCCGAGCGGCCCGACCAGTGGAGCCGGTGGTGGTGGCTGTGGAGCGGCAGGGAGAGGCTGTGCGGGGTGTGCGGGGCCTGCAGGCTGTGCTGGGTGGACGGCGTGTGTGGAAGAAGGAGGAGGAGAGCCTTCCACCTCGTGGGAGGGGCCGGCATCATCCGACCGCTTCCGCTTGGTGGGAGGTCTCCTCGTCCGCAGCCGTGTCCGGGGCGGCATATCGGCCCCGAGCGCGCGCCAAAAAAGTGTAAAAAGTGCGGCGTGTGCAAAATAAAGGAAAGAGTGTACCCCGACACGCCGCGAGTGCTAAGCAATGGAAGCGTGTGAAGACAGCGCCTCTGTGAAGCCCGAATCATTCCCAAGAAGCTCCCCTGGGCTCCCCTAAGCTCCCAAAAACAACCTGCGCGTGAAATGGAGATATCAGCGGGTAATATTCAAAATGTATGGAGCATTAGGGGTATAACGGATAAATATAGAAATTGATTTGGGTTAGGGGTTCGTTAAGCACATGGATCCTCGAAAAATACACAAAAAGAGGCGAAAAAAGGCGAAACAGGGGGTACCGGAGGCGATCGGAGCGGCGGCCGCCAGCGGCGACTCGGGCGAGGCGTCGGCGGGTGCTCGGTCGGCGGTGGCGGGCCGAGCGGCGGCGCGAGATGGCCGGTCGGGCGAGTGGGGGCGTGAGCGAGGGGAGTCGGGCGAGGGGATCTGAAGAGTCGGGGTGCGATTGGGTTTTGCGTTTCGAAAATCGCGCCCCCCCCTCGGCCCTTATATAATAAAAGTTACGACTCGGCCGAGTGACGTGGTCACTCGGCCGAGCGAGGTCAATGGAAATTTCCTCCTCGCCTACGCTTCGGCCGAGTGGCCTTACCAGCCTCGGCCGAGTGGAGTAAGTCCATTCGGCCGAGTGGCTCAAGCTACTCGGCATGACTCGCCCTAGGAGGGTATCCGTTTTACTCGGCCGAGTGGGAATATATACTCGGCCGAGTAGCAGTTATATTGAAATCAGGAAAATAAACAGAGAGTTGGGTACAGCAGACTTCCCTCGTTCATGAGCGGCTCGGCCGGACGAGCTTCTGTACTCGGTCGAGTGACTAGTATGCTCGGCCGAGTGAGCCTTGTGTTCTGCTGTTTGTCTTCGTTTGGGCTCTAAACTCCGTCTTTCTTCCTCCAGTCGATTCCATCTTCCTCCTAAGCGTCGAGCGCCTTCTTGGGGCGCTCCTCGTCGTCGCGTTCATCCTCCTCATGATGGATCTACCTATCTCCTCTCCTGTCAAGAAAAATAGGACCCGTTATCACAAAATTTTTGGGCGAACTACTCAAAACACTAAAAATTTCTAAAACGAAAATAAAGAAAAAGTAAAAATAAAGCAAAAACCGTCGGGTTGCCTCCCGACAAGCGCTCGTTTAAGGTCGTGAGCTCGACCCCCTATAATTTTCAATCAATGTGGGATGTTTGGTGCATATGAGATGCACCCATCAAACTTTCCGGGGAGCGCGCTTGGATTTGGACGTGGCGGCGTGTTCTCCCTCGGTGGTCTCCCATCTCGAACAGTGTTGGGGGGAGGCTCCCCCAAGCTAGCATTTGCTCCGGTCAACGGCTTCACCGGTGATGCCTATTTCCGTACCGGAGGAGCTTTCTTTGGAGACTTTAATTTCGAGAGCTTACAGAGCTCTCGAATCCTTGCGACATCAGCGTCGCCTTCATCATCTTCAGCGGAGAGGTCAGGGGAATCATCTTTCTTCTCATTTTGGCCTAAATCCGGGCCTTCCTCGAAATCTTCATCGAATAGAGCGCCAATAGAGTGGGGGATCGCCTCCTCAATTACCTCATCAAGGAGGTCCATGTAATCAAGCTCCTCGTGGTAAGGCATGTGCTTCATAGCCTTAGGAATGTGAAGCTCCACCTCGATGTTGCCGACGTTTAAAGTTAGTGTACATTCGCGCACATCGACGATGACTCCGGCGGTGGCGAGGAATGTGCGTCCAAGTATCAACGAAGTATCTCCCTCATCCTTAACGTCCATGATCACGAAGTCACATGGCAAGCATATTCCCCCCGGGACTTGTAGCGGGATGTCTTCGGCGATCCCCACCGGCCTTGTTATCCGTCCATCGGCTAATTGAATGCGCATGTCGGTGGGTTTCAACTTTGTCCCGGTGTTTAGCCTTGAGAACATGGAGAGAGGCATGAGGCTCACACTAGCCCCTAGATCAACCAATGCCTTTTGGAGAGGAACGCCGCCCAAGGTGCAAGGAATCCGAAAACTCCCCGGATCTTTAAATTTTTCCGGCTCCTTCTCTCTCTTGGTGAACCAAGAGCCCTCCTCGGCTAGCATGATCTTCTCCTTCCTCTTTCTCCCCGAAATCAAGTCCTTTAAGAATTTAGCATATGTGGGGATCTCCATGATGGCGTCGAGGAAGGGAATATTGAGGCTAACTCCTCTTAGATACTCAAGAAACTTCGCTAGCCTTTTCTCCATTTTCGCTCTAGCCTTTGGGGGAATGGGACCGGTGGCATGAAGCGCCTCTCCTCGATCAATTGCTCCGCTCTAGATTTCTCCTTTTCTTGTGGCTCCTTCTCCTTATCAACTTCAACCACCGGCTCAATCGGCTCCAAACTTTCCTCCACGGGTTACTCGGTAGGAATCATGGCGGGGGTGGTATCCTTTCCGCCTCTAGTGGTAACGGCAACTACGGCATTGATGTGGCCGGTGTTGCCCCGTGGGTTTTGCTCGGGTTGCGCCGACAATCGTTGAGTGTTCCGATTGAGCAACGCCAATTGCTCTGATATTTGAGCCACAACGGTATTAAGAGAGTCTTGCCCCGCCTTCAAGCTAGCATTGACCTTATTTTGCTCGACCATAAACACCTCCACCCTAGCTTCGAAGTCGGATCGTTGTTGAGCTTGTGGAGGGTTTTGATTTTGATTCCTCCACCCTTGATTGTATCCGGGCGGCCTATATGGTGGAACTTGTTGCTTTGGTTGAAAATTTTGTTGAGTAGGCCCCCTCGGTGGATAGTGTTGTTGTTGGGGTGGTAGTGGTGGTCGGGCTTGTTGAGGTGGCGGTTGTGGCGGGTTCAAAGCTCCTTCATTGTTGGCGTAAGAGAATTCGGGATGATTTCTTGCGGCCGGATTGGCCCAATATCCTTGGTTCCCCGCGACATATTGTACTTGCTCCAAGACTCCTTCTCCTTGCTCTCCTCCCACATACATGGCTTGAGATTGGTCTTGCCAATCACACATTTGGTTGGTCGGTGCGGAGGTGGAAGGGGCTCCTTGGGGCTCCGTGATAAACTTCTCCAATCTCTCCACTACCTTGTGGAGAGAATCAAACTTGCTTGTAAGCTCCGCTACGGCCTTCGCTTCATAGATACTAGTTGGCTTTAAGGAGGACGTAGAGTGTCCTCGCTCATCGCCCCATTGTTGATTATTTGAGGCCATCTCCTCAATTAGGGCCGTAGCTTCCTCGGGAGTCTTTGACAAGATGGCACCATTCGCCGTGGCATCAATAATTTGTTTGGTCCCTGGTTGGAGACCATTGTAGAAGCTATGCACTAGCTCCCAATCTTCTATACTATGGTGCGGGCATTGATGCTGCAGATCCTTAAAACGCTCCCAAGCCTCATAGAGCGTCTCTTGGGGTCCTTGCTTGAAGGACATTAGAGCGCTCCGAATCTTCACCGTCTTAGAGGGCGGATAGAACTTGTCAATGAATGCACTCGCCAACTCGTCCCAAGTGGTGAAGACACCCTCAGCTTGCGTCCTCAACCAGTATAGTGCCTTGTCCTTTAGCGTGAAAGGGAAGAGACGTAGTCTGATGGCATCGATGGAGACCCCCGGCATCTGGAATGTGGCGCACTTCGACAAGAACAATTGGATGTGGTAGTGGGGATTTTCATGGGCATTCCCATGAAATGGATCCTGCTGCATCAGAACCACTAGTCCAGTCTTTAGCTCGAAGCTCTTGTCAGCCGCCAACCTCGGCATGGCAATGGATGAGGTAGTAGAAGAGGTCTTAGGCCGAAGCCTATCTCGAATAGAAATTATCCTCGCCATCCTTACCGCCAATTGTTCAGCAGTTTCCGGGTTGGTCATAAACCGCCCTTCCGGATTTTGTCTCCTTTCCGCTCTAAGTCTCCGCGCGGTACGTTCGATCTCCGGATCAAACAATATAGCTTCAGGGTCCGCCGTAGATCTCGTGTACATGCACAGGGAAAACAGAGTTTCAAAGAGATGATTAGTACAGTGGAAGGGTTAGGTAAAAATAAAAAAATGGAAATAATAATGATAATAATAAAAAATAAAAAGGAAGTAGCTAGGGGTGGTGAGATCAAATGCAATCGCCTCCCCGGCAACGGCGCCAAAAACTTGATCGCTCCGGGACGTAACCCTAAAGAACGGTTGTAGTTTTACCGCAAGTGCACGGTGTAGCAACGAGCGGGATATCGAACACAGGGAGGACGAATGACCGTGCTTGTTCCAATCACCCTGGCTATTCAAGAAGAAAGATTTGCCTTTGGCGATCCTGTCACAATCGTCAGACAAAGTGCGGAAATATCGAATCAAATAAAGAACGTCTAGGGAATGGGGAATCCCCGCTACTCACCGTATATCATAAATGTGGTTCGTCGGTTTCAAAATTGCTAGATTGAGATTTTGGATGGACTAGTTGCAACTGAATGTAGAACCAAGCTCACGCTCTCGCGCTGTTGCCGGTCTATAGCTATCCTAGGTTTTGGTCCAATCTCTTGCAAACCCTAGCCTAGGAAAACTAGCATTAGGGTCAACATCATCGTCCAATCGCGCACCGAGCCCAATCTCTTGCAAACTCGGCTCGCGATCTAGATTGGGATAGTTCCTACCCGTCCAATCTCTTGCAAACGGGTATTGGCACGGAATTGCAACCGGAAACCCTAGTATCGGTCCAATCTCTTGCAAATCGATACTACGGAAATTCGATTCCAACCCAATTCGGATTTCTAGGGTTTCCTATCGAATCGGGATCCAATCTCTTGCAAATCCCGATCGGTATGAACTCCTAGCTAACCGTAGTAAATTGATCCCATTCTAATCCCTAGATATCGATTCTAGCAAAATTTCTACTAATTCATAACAAATATGAAGTTGGGCTTGTAGGGTTCATCCCCACGCCCCAAGACGTGGCGACTACTCACAATTCATAGCAAGATCACAAAAATAATCAATGAAATAAGCAATAGAATTCATCACAAAATTGAGATACACAATAAAAATAGAATTTTTGGGGAAGAGAAAGACAAACCAATGGAGTTCTTCAATTAATCCAACAAAAAGCAAACTTTTCCTCCTCTCCAATCTCAAGAATAAAACTAAAAAGCTAATCTAAAAAGCTGCAAAAAATCTAAGGAGAAGCTCTCCAAAACTAGGGTAAAAACAGGGGTTAAATACCCCCCAAAATCGTCCAAAAATTGTGACCAAAATACCCCTGTGCAGCCTGTTTTCCGCAATTTTCGCTACAGGCAGCGCGTCGCACTCGGCCGAGTGACAAAAGTCGCTCGGCCGAGTGAGAACCCCTGTAATTTTTCAGTAAGTCGGGGCCTTCAGGGGTCTCTACTTCGGGGGCGGCTCGACCGAGTGAGTTGTCGTCACTCGGCCGATGGCTTCATTGTACTCGGGCGGACGGGATTCTCCACTCGGTCGAGTGGGTCTTCTGAAGCTCAGGCAGCCGAAAAACAGAAACTTGGAGATTTTTGAAGGGCTTCGTCTGGGCGCCACTCGGGCGGACGTGGTCTCTTCACTCGGCCGATGTGGTCTCCGTCGCTCGGCCGAGTGCACATAGGAATCGTGTCTGATCTGGTCGGTCGAGCGGTGTCTCGCTGGTCGGCCGAGTGGGTCCTCCACTCGGCCGAGTGGGACACTAAACATGCCCAACCTGCTTATTTTGGCCTCCTCGTCGCTCCTGCGACGTCCGTTCTTCTTCCGCTCCTCTCCAACAGTAAAATACCCCTCGGGGAGGTCGTCGGTGACCCTCTGGAGTAAGCGCATCTTGAGATCACTCCAAATCGCGTCAAATCACCTGAAATGCGACAAAAACAGCAAATCGTGAAAAGCATCGCAATATCGTCGATATATCGTGAAAAACGTGATTTGGGCGATCTAAATGGCATGCAAAAATGCGGGAAAAAGGTGTAAAATAAGGAGTGATCAGTATTCCCCCCCATTTTCATTGCCCTCCCGTACTCACTCATATTGCATTGAGGGCAATGCAAATTCAGCTTGGGGGAGTCGCACTGTGTGCGTCGTTTGAGTCCTTCTTTTTCGTTTTTGTGTCGTTTTCATCGTGTTTTTATTTTTTCTTTTCTTCCTTTTTAGCTCTTTCTCCTAGAGATGAATCCTATGATGAATCGCCACAAAATCACACACACCTAGCATTGCATCGATAATCACACTCACTAACCCTAGGATTTCGAGTCCTCTTGCATTTCGCGCATCGCGGGTCCACTTAGCTTTTTGTGAGTCGTGTATCGTGACTAGCATTTGGTGTGCTTTTGCCTTGTGATTTTACTTTATATACCTGTCCAGGAATGACCCCTAGATTGTCATGCTCCGATTTGAATATGCGGTATTTGTTTCCACTATATGCATGCTATATTTGTATCGTATACTTCAATTCGCATGCGTCGGGATTCCACAACTAAGGACTAGGATAACCCATTTAGCCTATGCTCTATTTAGCGAGAATAGTTTCCTTTGCCCGAGTGTTTAGATTTCGACTTCTATTTTTGTTTTACTTGGTGCAAATCCCCTCGTCGTGTACCGTTCTCCCACTTGGGAGAGTACACATGTGTATAGACAAAAATCCAAAAAAAGGAGAAAAGAAAAGAAAAACCCAAAAAAGAAAAGAAAATAAAAATTGTGTATAGCCCAAAAATCCAAAAAAAAATACAAATGCCCAAAACCCAAAAAAATTTCAGTGTGAATATTTTTTCATACTTGCCAAGAATAAAGGGAAGGCGAGAATTTGCACCGAGTGTTCTTCTCCACATCATCTCAACCCCCGTTGTTATCGAAAACACTTGGCTTAGGAACTTTTTAGCTAGTATCTAGGCTATAGTGGCGTGATTTCCTTAACCCTAGTTGTGGAGTCTCCGATGCATGATACGCTTCTATTCTAACTCTTCTCATGCATGCTTGAACTTATATTCGCAGCTTAATTCAATTCGGATCGATATTTTGGGTCATATCTTGGATTTGTGTATATCGAGCCTCATAACACATCGTAGAAAGCATCACCATTTGCTAGCACACGACCACGCTCACTCGCGCTTCACTGCGTGGACCCACGACACTTATTTGGACTCGCTTTCCTAGGTTTAGTGGTGTGATTTGGCGTTTGCTTGCTTGGTGTGTCGTTTTCGATTTTGGTGGCTCTGATGGACGATCTAGGGTTTAGAGTTTTCTTTTTCTTTCTTCCTCTCTATTTTTCCCTTCCGAGCTCCTACTCTCACTCGTCTTCCTCGAGGACGAGGAAGAGTTCAGCTTGGGGGATTTTGACGTGCGTTTATATTTCATATATTCACGCACGTTTTCTTTTGTGTTTCTCCGTGTTTTTCCGCCGTCTCTTATTCGTTTTCGTGTATTTTCCTGTTTTCTTTCACTTTTCTTTGTTTATCCATGATTGCAGGGGATCGACCACGTAGGGGACGTTTAACGATGATATCCCAAGTCCCCGGAGCAACGGGAGAAGTCACGCGTGATCCAGGGGGTCAAACGCCAAAGAATTCATCTTTCAGCCCCTCACCCGGTCGGTTGGCCATCTCCAACCGATCGGGTGATGCACGCGTGCACCACCCGGTCTCTGTCGCAGCTCACAAAGAAGTCACCCGACCGGTTCGCAGACCGGTTCAGCGGGGGCTGTTCTCTGTCTTCTCAAAGCAAAGCGCCAACCGATCGGGTGACTCTCACCCGATCGGTTCATCTGTAGCTGAAGAAGAAGAGCTGAAGACACGGACGTCGAACCGATCGATTCACCCGACTGCTTCAAAGATCCAACCGGTCACTCAAGAACTCACCCGACCGGTTCATGTGATCGGGTGAAAGCTCGCCATTTTTTGTTATTAATTTGTAACGGATCAACCGATCAGTTGACTTGTCAACCGATCGGTTGATGCGACGGTCTATAAATAGAACCCCTAGGGTTCCAGAAACGAGAGCTGTTGTTTTTTCTACTGTTTTATTTCCTTGTGACGGCTGTAATTGTTACTCTTTTGTAAGTTTTCATATCTTTCTAAAATTTTAGTATTGTCTTTATTACTCCATTACTTCCGCATTGCAATTCTCCGATTATGATTTCAACGGTTAAATTTCATTTAGATCGCTTTTTCATGAATTTTTGTGAGTAGTTCCCAAATCTGGGATTTTGGTGGAAACCCCTTCGGGGGCTCTTCCCGATGCGTCCATAGGGTTAGGAAATCGATAGGGAGTAGGAATCTAACGGTTACGCGGGGTGTTTCATTGTCATCGACGGGAAAAAGACCGCCTTTGACCGTTGGGCCAAGGGGGAATAAACTTGGCGGTTGACTCCCTAGCCATAGCTCACGCCCTTAGCGTAGACGCCGAATCCTAGCACGCGGGAGCGGCAGGATGAGACGTTGGGAGATATCGTTGCGGGCTTAGTGCTCCCGGGATCGATCAGTGTTAATGGACACGGGAGTGCCCACTGATCGAATCCGGGAAGTCCGGTGTATCATCCTGGGCACCGACCGGAATATCGGGCCCATGGGACGCCGGTACCACTTTCAGAGGCAACGTCTCACCATTGGACCCTAATCCCGATCGCTATCCATACCCGTAGGCCGTATCGGCGAGAGTCTCTCGTCGGGTTGGAAACCAAAGTCCCGGGTTTTCTTTCTTGTTGTTCATACCCTTTTATTTCCTTTCGTGACAACCATTAACCGATTCGGGCTAGCTCGCCCCCTCGGGGTGATTTAGGTCCTATCTGACCCAAGCACAACCTCGCCTCCCTGAGTTCGATATTCCCGCACCCTACACTAACCGTGAAACTTGCGGTAAACGACACCGCGCCGCCGCGACACAAGCGGGGTGCCGGTGTCTTCAGCTCCTCATCTTCAGCTACAGATGAACCGATCGGGTGAGAGTCACCCGATCGGTTGGCATTTTGCTCGAGAAAACAGAGAACAGGCCCCCGCTGAACTGGTCTGCGAACCGGTCGGGTGACTTCCATATGAGCTCCGGCTGAGACCGGGTGGTGCACGCGTGCATCACCCGATCGGTTGAAGATGACCAACCGACCGGGTGAGGGGCTGAAAGATGTATTCTTTGGCGTATGACCCACTGGATCATGCGTGACTCCTCCCGTTGCTCCGGGGACTTGGGATATCATCGTTAAACGTCCCCTACGTGGTCAACCTCCTGCAAACATGGATAAACAAAGAAAAAGTGAAAGAAAACGAGAAAATACAAGAAAACGAATAAAAGACGGCGAAAAAAAACGGGGAAACACAAAAGAAAACGTGCGTGAATATATGAAATATAAACGCACGTCAGCTGGCGTACTCGGGTGGCGTAGGTGATGGGCTCAGCAGGCATGTGGAGGAAGGGTGCTGTGCTCGCAAGTGTGGGCCGAGCCTCAGGGCGAGGCTGGGGCGCAGTCTGGTAAGACGTGGAGGCAGCAGCAACAGAAGTGGAGTATAAAAGTGGCGACGAGGCGGCCAGAGAGGTCGGTGACACAGACGTGTGGACAGACGTCACGACACTCTCAGAAAGTACGGCTGTGGTGGGGACAGAAGTGAAAACCGCTGGGGAGGAAGTGTGGGGTCCGAAAGGAGAAATCCCAGCGGAGATCATGCTAGCCATGGTCCCCACGACCGCAGCAAAAGAGGGCTCTCCACTCTCAACAAATGTAGGTGGGCGCTCGGGAAGTGCAGAGCAGAGGGGCTCAACGGACAGAGGGCCAACAAGAGTGGTGGGAGTGGTGGTGAGCGTGGAGGTAGTGGGGGTGGTCTCAGCGAGTGTACTCCCGACACCGGCAGAAGTGTGGACAGAAGTGTCGGGAGCAGCAGAAATGTCAGGCTGCTGAGGGGCCACGGGGTGAGCGGGTGCAGCGGGGTCAGCGGGTGCAGCGTGGGCAACGTGGGCCTGCTCAGCCTCCTCGGCCACGAGCACGTAGGCGGCGGGGATCAGGAGGTCCATCGCCGGAAGCCGGTCCACCTGTGCTGGTGCTATCTGTGTGCGAGCTGGGCTCGGAAGAATCATGTAATCAGCACCGAATGGACCGTGCAACCAGACCCAGTGTCGCTGACCGTGAGGACGAATCATCTTCATCCGGGCCATGACATCTATGGACAGGGAAGTGGGGCCCGGAGAACGACTCAAATCGGCCGGTAGGTCCTCGCCGGTCATCAAGGTGAGCAGAGTGATCAGACCGCCGCAGCATATCGGTGAGCGAGCGCCCACCGATACGATGATGCGGTCTAAAAACCAGCTCGCGATATCAATCACGACGGCAGGGACCAACTCGTCACTGTCCCTAGCTAGAACTCTGGGACGCGTCATCGCATAGAGCATATAAAGCTCTGGTGTGGACATCGTCCCAGGCTCATACCTCGCCAAAAAGGTAGTCGCCATAAGGCGCTGAGCTATGCGGAGGCAGGGATGGACGATGGCCGAGGCCTTGGCCCTACTAGGGTCGAAGGCAGCAGGTAAACCTGTGATCCGGGCCCAGAAGGCACAGGAATCGAAGGAAGGTGGGGGAATGTGAGTGGGGGCGTAACCACTGTCGGCCCCGGGGACATCGGGCCATGAAAAGAAAGCTCTCATCATACCGAGAGTGACCTGGCACTCCCGGTCCATGAACCTAAACGAGCATCCCTCATCGGTCCGGGCGATAGAACTAAGGACCTCAAGTGTCAGACGGAGAAACGTGTCCGCCGACACCTGAAACAAATCTCGCCAGCCCACGTTGTCATACAACGTGAGCATCCCCTCAAGTACCCCCAGGCGTCCTAGGTCTGCAAGGTGTGCAAACCTGGAGGGTACGGTCGAGCGCTGGGAAATGCGCTCGAAGACGACGCGGTGTGCGTAGTCTCGGAACGTAATCCCGAGCGGCCCGACAAGTGGAGCTGGTGGCGGTGGCTGTGGGACGACAGGGAGTGGCTGTGCGGGGTGAATGGGCTGTGCGGGGTGTGCGGGGCCTGCAGGCTGTGCTGGGTGAATGGGGTGTGGTGGAGTAGGCGGAGGAGAGTCCTCCACCTCGTGGGAGGGGCCGGCATCATCCGACCGCTTTCGCTTGGCGGAAGCTCTCCTCGACCGCGGCCGTGTCTGGGGCGGCATATGGCCCCCCGGGCGCTCACCAAAAGTAATAAAAATGCGGCGTGCGTAAAATAAAGGAAAGAGTATACCGCGACAAGCCGCGAGAGCAAAGTGATGGAAGCGTGCGAAGACGACGCCTCCTCGTAGCCCAAAACGATCCCCGGAAGCTCCCTGGGCTCCCCTAAGCTCCCCAATATACCCTGCACATCAAACGGAGAGATTAGCGTGTAATACTCAAAACGTATGGGGGGTTAGGGGTATAATAGATAGAAATTGAAATTAATTTGGGTTTGGGGTTCATTATATACACGGATCGTCAAAAAATACGCAAAAGAGGAGAAAATGGGGCAAATAAGGCTCTACCGGAGTTGGCTGGAGGTGTGGCCGCCGACGGCGACTCGGGCGAGGCGGAGGCGGCGATCGGCCGGAGGTGGGTGGCCGAGCGCAGGCGACGAGCGGGTGGTCGGGCGAGTGGGGGGGGGAAGATCGGGGCCGAGGGAGTCGAAGGGTCGGGCGCTGTGCGTTTTAATTCGTTTCGTAAAACGCGCCCCCACGCCCCCTTTTATAGAAAAAGTTATGACTCGGCCGAGTGACTTTGCCATCCTCGGCCGAGTGGAGTAAGTCCATTCGGCCGAGTGGCTCAAGCTACTCGGCAAGACTCGCCCTATGAGCGTATTAGTTTTACTCGGCCGAGTGAATATATATACTCGGCCGAGTGGTAATTATACTGAAATCAAGAAAAGAAACAGAGAGTTGGGTACAGCAGACTTCCCTCGTTCGTGAGCCGCTCGGGCGGACGAACTTGTGTGCTCGGCTGAGTGACTAGTATACTCGGCCGAGTGAACCTTGTTTTCTGCTGTTTGGCTTCGTTTGGGCTCTAAACTCTGTTTTTCTTCCTCCAGTCGATTTCATCTTCCTCCTAAGCATCGAGCGCCTTCCTGGAGCGCTCCTCGTCGCCTTGTTCATCCTCCTAATGATGGGTACCTCGTTCTCCTCTCCTGTCAAAGAAAAATAGGACCCGTTATCACGAAATTTTTGGGCGAACGACTCAAAACACTAATAATTTCTAAAACAAAAGTAAAAGAAAAGTAAAAATAAAGCGATAACCGTCGGGTTGCCTCCCGACAAGCGCTCGTTTAGGGTCTTGAGCTCGACCCCCTTTGATTTTCAATTAATGCGGGATATTGGGTGCATATGAGATGCACCCGTCAAATTTTCCGGGAAGAACGCTCAAATTTGGATGTTGTGGCGGGGCGTCCTTCCTCGGTGCTCCTTTGCCTCGGGTAGTGTTTGGGGGTGGCTCCCCCAAGCTAGAACTTTCTCCAGGCCTCGGCTTCACCGGTGACACCGATTTTCGTATCGGCGGAGCTTTCTTTGGAGACTTCAGTTTTGAGAGCTTGCAAAGCTCTCGAATCCTTGCGACATCAGCGTCGCCTTCATCAATTTATATGGAGAAGTCGGGGGATTCATTTATCTTCTCTTCTTGGCCCAAATCCGGGCCTTCCTCAAAATCTTCATTGAATAGAGCGCCGATCGAATGGGGAATTGCCTCCTCGATAACCTCGTCAAGGAGGTCCATATAGTCCAGCTCCTCATGGTAAGGCATGTGTTTCATTGCCTTGGAATATGAAGCTCCACCTCGATGTTGCCGACATTCAATGTTAGGGTTCCTTCTCGTACATCGACAATGACACCGGCGGTGGCGAGGAATGGGCGTCCAAGTATTAACGACGTATCTCCCTCCTCCTTGACATCCATGATCACGAAGTCACATGGCAAACATATGCCCCCCGGAACTTGTAGCGGGATGTCCTCCGCGATCCCTACCAGCCTTGTGATCCGACCATCGGCTAGTTGTATCCGCATGTCGGTAGGCTTCAATTTTGTGCCGGTATTTAGCCTTAGGAACATAGAGAGAGGCATGAGGCTAACACTAGCCTTTAAGTCCACTAATGCCTTTTGCAGAGGGACGCTGCCTAAGGTGCAAGGAATTCGAAAACTCCCCGGGTCTTTGAATTTAGCCGGCTCCTTCTCTCTCTTAGTGAACCAAGAGCCCTCCTCAGCTAGCATTATTTTCTCCTTCCTCTTTCTCCCCGAAATCAAATCCTTTAAAAATTTAGCGTATGTAGGGATCTCAACGATAGCATCGAGAAAGGGAATATCGAGACTTACTCCTCTCAAATATTCGAGAAACTTCGCTAGTCGCTTCTCCATCTTTGCTCTAGCAAGCCTCTGAGGGAATGGGACCGGTGGCATAAAACGCCTCTCTTCAAGCAGTTGCTCCGCTCTGGACTTCTCTTTTTCTTGCGGCACTTTCTCCTTCTCAACCTCAACGACCGGCTCAATTGTCTCTACATTCTCCTCCACGGGCTCCTCGGTTGGAATCATGACGGGAGTGGTATCCTTCCCGCCTCTAGTTGTAACTGCGACAACGGCATTGATGTGGCCGGTGGCGCCCTGTGGGTTTTGCTCGGGTTGAGCCGGCAATTGTTGAGTATTTCGATTGAGCAACGCCAATTGCTCTGAGATTTGGGCCACAACGGTTATAAGAGAGTCTTGGCCCGCCTTCAAGGAAGCATTGATCTTCTTTTGCTCGACCATAAACTCCTCCACCTTAGCTTCAAATTCGGATCGTTGATGAGCTTGTGGGGGGTTTGGATTTCTCCACCCTTGATTGTATCCGGGCGGCCTATAGGGTCCAACTTGTTGCTTTGGTGGGAAATTATGTTGCGGAGGCCCCCTCGGTGGATAGTGTTGTTGTTGTTGTTGTTGTGGTCGAGCTTGTTGAGGTTGTTGTTGAGGCGGGTTCAATGCTCCTTCATTGTTGGCATAGGAGAAACCGGGATGGTTTCTAGTGGCCGGATTGGCCCAATATCCTTGGTTCCCCGCGACGTATTGAACTTGCTCCAAAGATCCCTCTCCTTGTTCGCCTCCCAAATACATAGCTTGAGATTGGTCTTGCCAATCACACATTTGATTCGTTGGTGCGGATGTGGAAGGGGTTCCTTGGGGCTCCGTGATATACTTCTCCAGTCTCTCCACTACCTTGTGGAGAGAATCGAACTTGTTTGTCAGCTCCGCTACGGCCTTTGTCTCATAAATGCTAGATGGCTTCAAGGAGGACGAAGAGTGTCCTCGCTCGTCGCCCCATTGTTGATTGTTTGAGGCCATCTCCTCAATTAGGGCCGTAGCTTCGTCGGGAGTCTTCGATAGGATGGCAACATTTACCGCCGC
Source organism: Scilla litardierei (assembly GCA_030789695.1). NCBI lineage: Eukaryota > Viridiplantae > Streptophyta > Magnoliopsida > Asparagales > Asparagaceae > Scilla > Scilla litardierei. Next base: position 92,531,364 of record CM061139.1, on the reverse strand, counting down.
ATCAATAATCTGCTTGGTCCACGGTTGGAGACCATTGTAGAAGCTATGGACTAGCTCCCAATCTTCGATGCTATGGTGGGGGCATTGATGCTGCAGATCTTTGAAATGATCCCAAGCCTCATAGAGTGTCTCTTGAGGTCCTTGCTTGAAGGACATAAGAGCACTCCTAATCTTTACCGTCTTGGAAGGCGGATAGAACTTGTCAATGAACGCACTTGCCAACTCGTCACATGTGGTAAAGACTCCCTTAGCTTGTGTCCTCAACCAATAAAGAGCTTTGTCCTTTAATGTGAAGGGGAAGAGGCGCAGTCTGATGGCATCGATGGAGACCCCCGTCATCTGAAATGTGGCGCACTTCGATAAAAATAGCTGGATGTGGTAGTGGGGATTTTCATGGGCGTTCCCATGAAATGGATCCTGCTGCATCAGAACCACTAGTCCAGTCTTCAGCTCAAAATTCTTGTCAGCCGCCAACTCCGGCATGGCAATGGACGAGGTCGTCGAAGAGGTCTTAGGCCAAAGCCTATCGCGAATGGAAATGATCCTCGCCATTCTTGCCACCAATTGTTCCGCAGTTTCTGGGTTGGTTATAAACCTCCCTTCCGTATCTTGTCTCCTCTCCGCTCTAATTCTCCGCACAGTATGTTCAATCTCGGGATCAAATAATATAGCTTCAGGGTCCGCCGTTGATCTCGTGTACATGCAATGAGAAAACAGAGTTTCAAAGAAATGATTAGCACAGTGGAAGGGTTAGATAAAAAATAAAGAAATAAAACAAAAAGAAGAAATAGCTAGGGTGATAAGATCAAACACTATCGCCTCCCCGGCAATGGCGCCAAAAACTTGATCACTTCGGAATGTAACCCAAAAAGAGCGACAGTGTAGTTTTACCGCAAGCGCACGGTGTAGCGGCGAGCGGGTATCGAACACAGGGAGGACGAATGCCAGTGTCTTCTCCGAACAACCTGGCAATAGGAACAGAAAAAGGGGAATTTGCCTTTTGACGATCCTGTCACAATTGTCAGACAAAGTATGGAGATATAAAATCAAATAAAGACGCCTAGGGAATGGGGAATCCCCGTTACTCACCGTATCTCGTCAATGTGATTCTTTGGTATCACAATTGCTAGGGTAGAATTTCGGATGAACTAGTTGCAACTGAATGTAAAACCTAGCTCACGCTCTCGCGCTGTTGCCGGTCTATAGCTAACCTAGGTTTGGGTCCAATCTCTTGCAAACCCTAGCCTAGGCAAGCTAGCATTAGGATCAACATCATCGTTCAATCGTGCCCCAAGCCCACTCTCGTGCAAACTCGGGCCGCGACCTAGGTTGGGATAGTTCCTACCCGTCCAATCTCTTGCAAACGAGTATCGGTATGGAATTGCAACCAAGAACCCTAGTATCGGTCCAATCTCTTGCAAACCGAAACTACGGAAACTCAATTTCAACCCAATTCGGATTTCTAGGGTTTCCTATCGAATTGGGATCCAATCTCTTGCAAATCCCAATATATATGAACACCTAGCTATCCGTAATAAATTGATCCCAAACTAACCCTAATAGCAATTCTAGCAATATTTCTACCAAATCATCACAAATCAGAAATTGGGCTCGTAGGGTTCATCCCCACACCCCAAGACGTAGAGACTACTCACAATTCATATCACAAATGCAAGAATAAACAATGGAAATAACAATAGAATTCATCACAATATTCAAATAAGAAATAAAAATAGGATTTTTTAAAGGAGAGGGAGACAAACCAATAGAGTTCTCCAAGAATCCAACAAAAATAAACTTTTCTCTCCTCTCCAATCACAAGAATCAAAAGCTAAAAAGTTTAATCTAAAAAGCTGCAAAAAGTAAAGGAAAAAAGCTCTCTAACCTAGGTTAAAAACTGGGGTTAAATACCCCCCAAAATCGTCCAAAAAACTGTGACCAAAATGCCCCTGCGCAGCCTGAAAATCGCAATTTACGCTACAGGCAGCGTGGCTGACTCGGCCGAGTGACAAAAGTCGCTCGGCCGAGTAAGAAACCCTGAGAATTTCCAGTAAGTCTGGGTCTTCGGGGGTCTTCACTTCGGGGGTCGCTCGGCCGAGTGAGTTGTCGTCACTCGGTCGATGGCTTCTATATACTCGGGCGGCCGGCATTTTCCACTCGGCCGAGTGGGTCTTCTGAAGCTCAGGCAGACGAAAAACAGTAAGTTGGCTCTTTTTGATGGGCGTCATCTGAGTGCCACTCGGGCGGACGGGGTTCCGTCACTCGGCCGATGTGGCTTCTGATGCTCGGCCGAGTGCACACATGAAGCGTGTCCGATCTGGCCGGCCGAGCGGTGTCTCGTCGGTCGGCCGAGTGACTCCTTCACTCGGTCGAGTGAGACACCAAAAATGCCCATTCAGCTTGTTTTTGCCTCATCGTCGCTCCTACGACGTTCTTTCTTCTTCCGCTCCTCTCCAATGGCAAAATACCCTCCGGGTAAGTCGTCGGTGACACTCCGGAGAGGGTGTATCTCGGAATCACTCCAAATCGCTCCAAATCTCCTGAAATACGACAAAAACAACAAATCGTGAAAAGTATCGCAATATCGTCGATATATCGTGAAAAACATGATTTGAGCGATCTAAATGGCATGCAAACATGCGGGAAAAAAGTGTAAAATATGGAGTGATCAGTTTTATCTTCCCCTTTGTTTTCATGCGATTGTCCCTTCTCACTTCATAGGACATGAGTGTACCGATGAGGTTCACCACGGTGTAGTTTTGCATGTCATTGACTTCTTCAATCTACATGGTTCTTCTTTCACATTTCAAGGTCATTGCTATAATGATATTTCTCACCTTTTCTTGTTGAGTGTACGTCTTTGCAATAGCTTCAAGCTCATTGGTGATGTCGGTGAAGCGAGCATATATCGTAGCAATTTTCTAATTTTCATGAATTTGAAACATTTTGAATTTTTGCATGGCATCATGAAACTTTGAAAGTTTTACCGTATTGATCCCTTCATAAGTAACGATTAGATGATTCCAAATTTGATATGCACTCTTATATGTCCATATCTTATTGAACTCATCAGGCTCCAAAGCACAATGATAAGCATTCATTGCCTTGGCGTTGTTCACCTCAGTGAACTTCTCGGCGGGTGTCCATTTGTCGTAGTCATCTTCCATTGGTTCTACATATTCCTTATGAAGGGTTCTCCATAGCGAAGAACTCCAAAGGAACGTCTCCATCTAGCACATCCAATATCCGAAGTTTGTGCCATTGAAGCATAGAGGTCTAACCATAGATTGGTCTTCAAAAACCGATGATGTGCCTTCTTAATTATGATGGTTGTACGAGGGAGGTGGTGCAACGTTGTTGTTGTTAGATGCCATAGCTTATTCTTGCACTCTGATACCAATTGCAAGGACCTTGTGCTATAAGGAAAATACTAAAAGGGGGTTGAATAGTGTTTATAAAATTAAAGAGGAAATTACGCCTAATTAAAATCCTAACCAAACAACTATGCAGAAATTATAGGAAACAACAAATAGAAAAATGCAAACACAATATTTTCAATGGTTCGGATTACCCAAGTCAAACCCTACTTATTCTCGATAGTCTTACGTCCCTACTACTCGAAATACCATCCGGATACTCAAGCTAAAGCCCTAGTGGAAAACCCACTTGTAGAAACCCTACAAGTGTAATCAATACACAAGATTGATGTCCTTGATTCTCACAACCTGGGATCAAGGAAATACTCTCACAAACCGAGAGCAAATCAATATAACGAAAGAGTTATGAAATCTGAAATCACACTTACAAACTCATATACCTTGAAGTGTAGAACTTGAAGTGAGGTAATAGTGGAGAGTGTGTTATGGGTCACTTCAATGAAGAGAGGAGCACGTCAGCTTGTCACTACCAATGGCTATAAGAATATGAATTGATTCTAGATTGGTGAGTAAGAGAGATCTGTAAGGACCCTGGCTATGGAGAAAACACTAGAAGGGGGGTTGAATAGTGTTTAAGCAATTTAAAAAGATAGTTACACCAATTTAAATTCTAACCAATAAAATATTGCGGAATTAAAATTAAACCCAATTAGAAACAAATGCAGACGCAAGGATGTTTCAAGGGTTCGGATTACCCAAGTCACTTCCCGACTTGTTCCCAGTAATCCTACGTCCCTTCCACCCGGATACCTCCGGATACTCAAGTTAGAACCCTAACTTGAGGTTTCCTTAAAAACCACTTGGAGCAACCCTACAAGTGAAATCGAAATACAATCGATTGATCTTGACTCCCACAACTCGGGAACAAGCAAACCACTCTCATAATCCGAGAGCAAATTCAAATTACGAAAGTTATGAAATAAGAAAGCAACACTTACAATCACCTATGCCTTGAAGTAGAACTAGAAGGAGAAGTGTGTTGTGTGTTGAAGACTCTCTTGGAAGAGAGGAGAAAGCCCTTTCTCTTGACTGCACCAAATGCCTAGAAGATAACTATTTGGTTCGAGGGTGGAGAACAAGAGATCAAAGATTGGAATTCTTAGGGCTTTTGGATTTGAGAGCTTTTGATCTTGAGAATGAAAGCTTGAGAGATTTTGCAATAGCCTAGATAACATCTCAATGGAACAGTAAATGCTCCTTATATAGGTTTCTCAAATCCACAAAACAGAATTAGCAAAAACCCTTTTGGAATCCGTGAGAAAAATCTCAACGAATAGAATCTGCGCTCGTGATAGTCGACTGGTTAGGAAACTACAGTCGACTGTTGCATAGTCAGCAAGGGTATGTGACAATTCATAACGGTAACTTACCACATGGACAGTCGACTGATGAAGCATAGACAGTCGACTGTTGAACCAACAAGCGACTGTAAATCCTCTACAGGCGACTGGCCGTAAAATGGGTAAGTTGAAGAATTCTGGAAATCATCTGAGATAACAGGACAGATGACTTATGAGGATAAAACAGTCGACCGTTAATCAGAACATGCAACTGTAAATCCTTATACAGACAACTGTCAAAACCCTGAGAATTTCCAGATAGCTGAGTCAACAAATTGGCTCACAGACAGACGACTGTTGCAGCATAGACAGTCGACTGATCTAATGGACAGTCGACTGTAAATTCAACATAAGTCGATTGGCCGTAAAAGACAGATCAACAGAGTTTGGGTAAAAGATAGACATGCGACTGATAAACAAAAGACAATCGACTGTCACTTGGACAGACGCATATGAATCGTTCAAGAGTCGCCTGTGGGAATAAAAACAGAGAAGCCCAACACTAGTTTGTAAAAGATTGTGCATAACAGGCGACTGTAGAACATAATACAGTCGACTGTTTTTGAGACAGACGACTGTAAAAATTTCAGCAGGCGACTGTTATAAACAATACAAGCACAATCAAACAAGAAATGAATTGGAGTCTAAGGACGAATGATCTAATGATGTCCTAAGACTGAATTGAAGATGTGTGTGAGTGCTCCAACAAAGTTCTACATCTAAGCTACATACTAGAAGAGATAAAAGAAATTTACATTGACGAACTCTCTCTTCTATCCAACGTATGAGCTTGAAGTCTTCATGGAGCTTCAATCAACATCAACGATCATCCAATCCATTTCATTTGCCGTCAATGATTGATGTGTCATTATATTCCACATTTTATCTATAAGATTACACGTAAAAATGATTGCTCAATTACATATTTCATACGCTTTTACGCTATTATTTGGAATAATATGACTTTCGGAGCGTTTATGACCATTTCAGGGATTTGGATGATATTGGAGCAATTTGGAGTCAATAAGACGATCGGCGATGTGAGAGCACCAATGACACTCATGATGAAATACTCGAGGTGCCAAAGAAGAATACTGGAGCAAGGAAGGGGCAAGAGAGAAGGTCGCTCGATCGAACTATGATGCGGCGAAGGAATCAAGTGACCCGAAGTGCTGGAAACAGGACAACCGTTCACTATTTCCAAATCTGCTATCACCTAGGATTTTTCACTATTTTTCTGATATTTTTCCCAGATAATAGACTTCAAGACGGTTCCAACTCCACCAAGAACATGCTAATCTGAGGTCGGATGAGCCCTGGAAAATTTCTACAAGATGACGCTACAGTGCTGAAATTCTGCTGAAGTGTGTCTGACACCTACTCGACCGAGCAGAGCAATTTGCTCGACTGCGCAGGCTGAAAATCTGAGAAATCTGCTGAAATCTCTCCTTGGGTGCTGTCCCTGCTCGACCGAGTATTTGATTGCTCGACCGAGTAGAGCTCTAAAAGGCCGATGTTCGACCACTGCTCGATCCACTACTCGACCGAGCAGTGGACTGCTCGGTCGAGCATCTGCATACTCGACCGAGCAGTAGCGTACTTTGTCGGGGAAGGCAGAGCGACGCTTTGGAGATTTTATCGATTCCCTGTAGTGCTCGGTCGAGCAGCTCATCTGCTCAGACCGAGCGACCGACCGAGCAACACGATGCTCGACCGAGTCACCCACTCGGTCGACGATGCTGAGGGCCATTCTTGGAAAGAATTTGGAGCTGCTGTTTCGCAATTTTGGGGGAGAAAAGGGTGGCGGCTGTGAGAGGTTGGGGAACGATTCATTTCTGAGTTTTGGGAGACGTTTTTAGGGAGCAAAAATTGTAGAGATTTTATTATTAGATGCTAGATTAAACTTTTGAAGACTTTTGGATCGAGATTATTGGAATATTATTTTGGTTCTCTATTGTGATTGCGTATTGGAATTTTGGGCTTTCCTTCGGATCTATTAAGTGCTATTTCCCTTCATTTCTCGCTGTAAGTTTTGGATCTTCATTCTATTGATTAGCTATGATGTTTGCTATTCTAAAAATCGTGTTTTTATTCGTGAATATTGCTATGAGCTAGTAGATCTTTCTAGGGTTGATGGGTTAGCCCTAAGATCCTAGGGGGAAGACCTAGATCTGAATCTCTACGTTGAATTAGGGATTTAGGGGAGTATTTCGATCGATCCTACCGAACCCCTAGATAACCCGTACTGAGATCATGCCCACGGTCTGTGGAATTGATGTGCTTAAGGGGTATCTTTGGGATTCGAATAGGGAAATCGGTGGATCTAATAAAGGCTCTTGACCATGCCCGGCTCTTCCTTGAGGAGATCCATCGACGAACTATACCACTACGTTGACGGCCACCGCCATTGCGTCAATGAGAGCTACCGAAATACCTCACAATACTAACCCATGAGAGTGGTATGAATTGGGAGATTAATCCCCTAACCCTAATGCAACGCAAGGATTCTATTTCAACGTCGATCCCCGACGATCTTAGTGGTGATCCCTAACGCCCCAGCTCTTTTTATGCGACGTTGAGTGACACAACCTTCGCATACATCATCATCATAACTCTCCATACTCCACATCCATCAATAAACCCGCAAGTCTAACTCAACCTAGGAGTAGATAGGTAGTATAACACCGCTTCCTCGTGTTCGATACCCGCTTGCCACTATACCGTACGCTTGCGGTCAACGACATCGTTTCGGAGTTAATTCCGGCTCGATCAAATTTATGGCGCCGTTGCCGGGGAGGCGTTCTGCCATATTATCTATTTACCCCAATTAGGTTGATTAGATTGCGTAAAAAACAAACAAAAAACCCAAAAAAAAAAAAATAAATAAATAAATAAAAACAGAGAGATTTTTCCCACCACCTGCTTTATCATTATCTCTATTTTCTTGTACCATTGATATCTTTTCCAGGTTATTGTGTTGACTATTCAAGTACAATAGATCAATCGTGGAATTATTCAGGCAATGATTATTCGGCACAGTATGAGGCTCCAATGGAAGAATGCGAATATAATTCACAAGACCCATACTATTAGATGGAAGGATATCATCAATATTCAGAGAGCTATTCCTACTGCGAGTCTTGTGACAAGAAGGGACACATGCCCTACGAAAGCCATGTCTATCTCTTGAGTCTTGACCATCCTCTCAATTTGACACTCAATGCATTCATGGCATCGGTAGAGGAGAGCACGACTGTCAGCGCTATGCTGAATGAGTCACATGGTCGATGGCAGAAGGATAAGGACAAAATCAACGAGTATCTCTCATCTCTTGAGCCTATGGAGGAGATGCCTGAGCACATTGAGCCACCTCATCCTTCCATTGACGCCGAGGACCACCCACTAGAGCTTATTGCTCCCACTCAGGGAGATCTTTTTACCCACCCCAATTCTGAATCATATACCCCATTTGAAATTTATTCTGGTTCAGATTTTTTTGACACGTCGTACCTGTTGCAGGACACTTACAATTTTGGACCGTAGGTATGCTTGGACGTGACCGTGTTTGAAGAATCTGAGAGTGAGGAGGAGTTGCCCGATGAGATCCATACTCATATGCCAGAGCTGCCTGAAAAGCCTGAGATGAACGACAAGGAATTGCATGTCGTGGTACATGAGAGCGGGGATGTATTTTCAGGAAAGTATCGTCTACCTATTTTTCCTTTACATATTTCTTTTGACGATCTTCTTTGGAAAAATTTTATTTTAGGGGAAAATTTCCCACATCAGATTGATGCGGCTTGTCTCTTACAGGGTACAGGTGGAGTCCTTATAGAGATGCTGGGAGCCGCATTGCTTGAATCTGATCGAGCCCATGGAGATACGCACTCGGCGGAGCAACGGAAAGTGCAGATAGAGCAGCTGCCTGCACCGGCAAAGATATTGGACCCGCCTTTTGCTACAGGTGGTACCAATCTAGTAGTGTAGTATTTTATGCTTTAAATAATCACGAATCCTCTCGGCAGCGAGAGGACCGTATAGGATTTAATATGCTTTCTTAGTTTAATAAATTCGCCCCAAATGATGACTCCATTATCTTTTGCAACCAACCCATTATTTATCGTCTATGGCCACCCTTGTATTTGGCACTTATTTTACTTCTCTCCCCAATTTTTATGTGATGTTTAAGCTTGGGGGAGAGAAACTATTTTGTTGAGTGGCCCCCTATGTTGTCATTGTCCTCTATTTATTTCATACACACATTGAGGACAATGTGATGTTTAAGATTGGGGGAGTGCATAGTGCACACACTTTGCTTCATTGTGAAACAAACTTCGAAATCTCCATGTGAACCTTGTCCACTTCTATATTTATGTCTCATATGCTTTATTTTTTATGAAATATCGTGGATTTTTTTTTTTTATAAACTCTGATATCTGTTAGATTAGAGTTCGATTCATTGATTAGTGTATCTTTGCTAATATGCTTTTTCATAGTAGTACCAAAGTTTCACAACCACATCTCGAAACAGTTAAGCTAAAAATGAATGAATCAAATCTGAATTTTTTTGACTTCTGCGTGTTTTGATTGATAATTCTATTGCTTCGTGGATATTTAGTGATTCAAAAGAGATAGGGTAACCCCACGATAACCAAAGTAGTGATGATTAGGATTCCTAAAACCGAGCCATGTCTAAAATTCTATGCTTTTTCGTTTTCTTTTGTGAATAGCCAATAAATGATTTTTGATCATGTTTTGCATTCCATCGCGTTTGCGTAAGTTTGCAAAAATCCCAAAAAATGCAAAAATCAAACAAATATCATGAATAAAAGGCCCTAGGGGTTCTTCGTAACCCAATGCCATAAGACCGTCTGGTCTGGGATGCATATGCCGCTTTTTGTATATATTGAGTTATCTCGTGTATATAAAGAAAACAATGCATATGAAATATTCATATAGCCAAAAATAATATAAAACTACAAAAATCCCATATCCTTATCTCCATTTCTATATAGAACTAAGACATGGCAAAGTTGATGGGTTCTAGGAGTCTTGAAATGGTCGTAGGTGGTGATGCCTTACCTTGATTGGATTTACTAAATTCATTCCATGAAGTATAACAAAATACCACGCATGCTTGAAAATGTTTGATCATGACATATTATACTTCTTAGAGAATGAGTTGTGAACTTTGGTTTCATTTCTGTGAACATAGTATATTGCATGATAAACTATGATATGATATAACTCTACTCTCATTTTATCACTTATCAAGTTCATTGCATTTATCGAATCCACATAATCTTAATTTGAGCGAGATTTAATTATTTGTTGTGTATATGTGTTCTAATTTCATATTGACGTGTGTTCACGAGATCTTGCATACCGTGGTTTTTGTATTTTCTGAATTTAAGATTGAACCCCTTGTCTCCCTTTACACATCACCGCCTCACATCGTCATTGTATCCCTCTCCCGTGTTAGCTTCTTACTAGTCTTCCTCGAGGACGAGTAAGAGGTAAGCTTGGGGGATTTTGATGTGTCATTATATTCCACATTTTATCTATACGATTACACGTCAAAATGATTGCTCAATTACATATTTCATACACTTTTACGCTATTATTTGGAATAATTTGACTTTCGGAGCGTTTATGTCCATTTCAGGGATTTGGGCGATATTGGAGCAATTTGGAGTCAATAAGACGATCGACGATGTGAGAGCACCAATGAGACTCATGATGACATGCTCGAGGTGCCAAAGAAGAATACTGGAGCAAGGAAGGGGCAAGAGAGAAGGTCGCTCGATCGAACTATGATGCGGCGAATGAATCGAGCGACCCGAAGTGCTGGAAACAGGATAGCCGTGCACTATTTCCAAATCTTCTATCACCGGAGATTTTTCAATATTTTTCTGATATTTTTTCAAGATATTAGACTTGAAGATGGTTCCAACACCACCAAGAACGTGTCAATCGGACGTCGGATGAGTCTTGGGGAATTTCTGCAAGATGACACCGCAGTGCTGAAATTCTGCTGAAGTGTGTCTGCCAACTACTCGACCGAGCAGAGCAATCTACTCGACCGCGCAGGCTGAAAAATCTGAGAAATCTACTGAAATCTCTCCTTGGGTGCTGTCCCTGCTCGACCAAGCATTCGATTGCTCGACCGAGCATAGCTCTAAACGGTCGATGTTCGACCACTGCTCGGTCCACTACTCGACCGAGCAGTGGACTGCTCGATCGAGCATCTGCATACTCGACCGAGCAGATGCGTACTTCGTTCGGGTAGGCAGAGCAATGATTTGGAGATTTTATCGATTCCCTGTAGCGCTCGGTCGAGCAGCTCATCTGCTCGGACCGAGCGAGCCGACCGAGTAACACGATGCTCGACCGAGTCACCCACTCGGTCGACGATGCTAAGGCCCATTCTTGGAAAGAATTTGGAGCGGCTGTTTTGCAATTTTGGGGGAGAAAAGGGTGGTGGCTGCGAGAGGTTGGGGAGCGATTAATTTCTGAGTTCTGGGAGACGTTTTTAGGGAGCGAAAATTGTAGAGATTTTATTGTTATATGTTAGATTAAACTTTTGAAGACTTTTGGATCTAGATTATTGGAATATTTTTTTGGTTCTCTATTGCGATTGTGTATTGGAATTTTTGGCTTTCCTTCGGATCTATTAAGTGCTACTTCTCTTCATCTCTCGCTGTAAGTTTTGGATCTTCATTCTATTGATTAGCTATGATGTTTGCTATTCTAAAAATCGTGTTTTTATTCGTGAATATTGCTATGAGCGAGTAGAACTTTCTAGGGTTGATGGGTTAGCCCTAAGATCATAGGGGGAAGACCTAGATCTGAATCTCTACGTTGAATTAGGGATTTAGGGGAGTATTTCGATCGATCCTACCAAACCCCTAGATAACCCGTACTGAGATCATGCCCACGGTCTGTGGAATTGATGTGCGTAAGGGGTATCTTTGGGATTCGAATAGGGAAATCGGTGGATCTAATCAAGGCTCTTAACCATGCCCGGCTCGGGCCTTGAGGAGATCCATCGACGAACTATATCACTACGTTGATGGCCACCACCATTGCGTCAACGAGAGCTACCGAAATACCTCACAATTCTAACCCACGAGAGTGGTACGAATTGGGAGAATAATCCCCTAACCCTAATGCAACGTATGGATTCTATTCCAATGTCGATCCCCGAAGATCTTAGCGACGATCCCAAATGCCCTAGCTCTTTTTATGTGACATTGAGTGACACAACCTTCGCATCCATCACCATCATAACTCTCCATACTCCACATTCATCAATAAACCCGCAAGTCTAACTCAACCTAGGAGTAGATAGATAGTATAGCACCGCTTCCCCGTGTTCGATACCCGCTTGCCACTATATCGCGTGCTTGCGGTCAACGACATCGTTTCGGAGTTGATTCCGGCTCGTTCAATGATCTTTGAGAGTCATCCATTGCTAGTAGATCTTCATAATTAGCTTAGGAAATGGATTAATTGCAAAATAGGGGATTAGTCACAAGTATTTATGTTTTCTTATCATTAACACCAAGTAGGGAGAAGTCCAATACTCAACATTCTCCCCCTTTTTGATGATGACAAACATAAACAAAAAGATAAATAATTGTGTGTGATGGAAACTTACTCCCCCTACATAGATGCCAATCAAGTTAGTCAACAAATATTTGGGCATCTATATATCAATTGAAGCAAATGAGTAAGATATGAGTGAATTCAATTCATGAAATCTAGGAAATATAAATCCCTATTCATTGTAATCTTACTCCCCCTGAATCTAAGGCAACTTCAATCATAGATTCAAAGTGTTAGCACATACTTAGCACATTCATTATGAATCTGTATGTATGTTTATTTCTCTCCCCCTATGGCATTATCCAAAAAGGTGGGAGTAAATAACAACAACAATAATTGTGCTAAATAAGAACTAACAACAATCAAGGAGTATAAAGATATATAGAATCAAAACTCATAAAACCATATAATATACTTATGTGAATAGAGGAATGAAAGTCCAATATCAATATTTTAGATATACAAAAAACAATATATAGTCTCAAAAATGCATCACATCACAGATAGCATGAATAATCCAATATCAAGTCCAAATTGTCTCACAATCACATCAAGAGAGAATATATCATTCATGGAGACAATATCACAATCAGCACACAGATATAATAAGCAATTATTCACGGTGTGACACAAAAGACGAAACTGCAATATCATATATATATATATTTTTTTCATATATCATATATATATATATATATCAAAAGATGACATGAGTACACATACATATGGACATCATCATGTCCGTCAAAATACATCATGATCGCAAAAAAATACATCATGATCAGACATCAGCGACATAAAATCTAAACATCATACACATAAACTCCAACTAACACCACTCATAAATTAAAAGAAAATCTACGAGTGAGTGTCTCTAGGTGCAACAGAGGAAGAAGTTGGCTCTGTGACAGCAGGGGTATCCTCTGGAGGACGGTCAGTAGCAGCATCAGCAGCATCAGCAGCGTCAATAGCAGCATCAGCAGCATCCTGAGTAGAAGCTACACCAGGATGCACAACAACATCAGTGACGATGGGCTGAGGAGGCTCATGAGGCTGAGGAGGAACACAACCTCTCAGATGCTCAGGGAAAGGTATACCCTGATGCTGGAATGATAATGAAGCCAACTCATATAGACCAGACACCATCTGAACGACGGTGTCAAAAGCTGAAGGAGCAAATGAGGATGGCTGGTCAGATGGTGGAACAGTGGAGGAAGACGGAGCTGAAGTGGATTACCTCTTCTTTGATGCAGACTGCAGAGCCGAAGAAGACTTCGACTTCACAGACGCATCGAGGAGAGGACCAAAAGGCACTGGCTCGTAGGGAGACAAGACAATCCCAAAGTGACGAAATACAAGAGTAAGAAGTCCACCGTATGGAATGTGAGCAGAGGAAGAAGTAAACTCGACCTTGTCCATCATATCAATGAGGACATCGGCCCAGTTTACGGACATCCCGGAGAAGATCGCATACATACACCTCAGAATATCCTGGGAAGGTAGGTCAGATGATCCATACTTCGGCAGGATGTTGGACTTCACCACGAGGTGAACAGCCCAACCCCTAGCCGAAAACATAGACGACCTAATACCAGAATCTAGGGCTGAGGGTATCTCACGAAACATGTCCCGGAGGATAGACTGATCAAGCTCGTCAATGTCGGAGATGCAAATTTCAGAAGGAAATGATCCAGTGGAGGGAATCCTAAGAATGGTCCCTAAAAGAGAGGGATCAATACGAATGGGGGTTCCTTGGACAACGGTGTCAATGAATCCGGTGGAGGAATACTCACCGCGAACGCGGTTAGCATAGAACAGCTTAACCAAAAATGGATAAGCCCGAGGAGATTCGCTCTGAGAGAAGCGAAAAAGATTGGCCAGATGGGTAGCAGATAAGATCTCGGAAAGTCTCTCAGCAGTGAAGACAGAAAAAACGATATACCGCTCCCTAAGAAGTTTGATCCATATAAGAGAGTGAAATTTTGCCAACCAAAGATCATCTCGGCAAATGGGAACAAGGGGATCAGTAGGGGGCACTACAGGAGACTCTTCTGCAGAACTTGACACAAAAGGAGAATGATGGGGAGCGTCATCACTAGGCTCATTGATGCTAACACCAATGGGCTTGCGCTGACGCTTGGTCAAGGGCTCAGTGTCAAAAGAAGAAGACCATGAAGGAGAATATCCCGGCGAAGTGGAATGGGTGGGATATTCGGCATGTTTGGTACGGGCTTTGTAGGGTTTCTTGTTCTTGGCAACGGTAGGTTTAGGAGCCCTAGGACGCTTAGGAGCCATGATCTTCCCCTTTCCCTTGGTCTTGGGAGCCATGGAATCAATCAATCGAAAGAAGACGAGTATCGACAAAAGATGAAATCAAACGACAATAATCGAGAGAGAGAGAGAGAGAGAGAGAGAGAGAGAGAGAGAGAGAGAGAGAGAGACCTAATCAAAAGGCACTAAGGCACACCCAAGAGGCAATCGACTAGCGGAGAGGAGGAGATCGACGACGACGGCTGAGGAAATGAGCGGGAAGACGAACAGTTTCAAGTCGAAGGAGAGAGAAATCGTGGGTCAAAATGAAACGTCTCGAAGTATATAAGAAGTGGCGAATTAATCTGAGTCGTTGGATCGAAGAATCGACAGCTCAGATCGAAGCAGCGAACTGTCACAATAGTAGACAGTCGACTGATGAACAAAAGTCAGTCAACTGGATGAAGTGATAAGAAATAAGCTCAAGATGACAGACAGTCGACTGTTGAGTAAACCACAGTCGTCTATCTGTGGGACAGTCGACTGTACGCTACACATCAGTCGACTGACTGAGAATCAATAAACTTCATCAAAAAGACAGAGAGCACTGGAAAAATTTGACAAAGAAGACAGTCGCCTGATGACTAAAATGTTGTCGCATGTTGAAATAAGAGTCGACAGTAAAATTTTCATCAGTCGGTTGTGCGAAAGATACAAGTTTCTGACTGAGAAGATAGAGTAGGGCAGTCGACTGTCGAAGGAAAGACAGTCGTCTGTCCTGGTCCAAAAATGCACAGTGAGATAAAAATCCAGAGGATATGAACACTCACCCTAGGACCTATACCGTAATCACAAACTCATCATAAAAACAATGTAAAAAAATAAATCAATTATAACATAAATCTCTAAAATCAATCTCAAAGAATTCATGAAATTACATAAATCTCAATTGCCTTTCTTAAACACATATATAAGATATATCAAATGAAGATAGGCAACATGATAATATGAGCTCAAAAAGTGTTATAACATATATGTTGAGCTCCTAAATTTCAGATTCACCCATAATTCCTAATTCTCCACGCAACCTCACAAATGAATCTTCTTTAAGAGGTTTTGTGAAGATGTCGGCAATTTGTTTTTGGGTTTCAATGTACTCTAAGATGATGTCCTTCTTAGCTACATGATCATTAATAAAATGGTGTCTCACATCTATGTGTCTGGTACGGGAGTGATGTACCGGGTTCTTAGACAGACATATAGCACTTTGGTTATCAACCATGATAGGGAAAGTATAACAATTGACACCATAGTCACTAAGAGTGTGTCTCATCCAAAGAACTTGTGCACATGCAAGACCCGCAGCAATATATTCTGCTTCAGTCGTGGAGAATGACACCGAGTTCTGTTTATTGGAATACCAAGAAACTAAGGAATTTCCTAGAAAATGGCACGTGCTACTAGTACTTTTCCTTTCGGATTTGCATCCGGTAAAGTCGGCATCACTATATGAGATTAACTCATATGTGCTAGATTTAGGGTAAAGTAACCCATAATCTAGTGACTGATTGAGATAACGAAATATTCGTTTAACCGCAATCAAGTGTGACTCCTTAGGTCTAGCTTGATATCTAGCACACAAGCATACGTAAAACATGATATCAGGCCTACTAGCGGTTAAATAAAGTAAGCTACCGATCATACCTCGATATAGACGAACGTCTACATCTTTTCCGTTCTCATCCTTGTGTAGATGGGTAGTCTTACTCATGGGAGTTCTTTTGCTTGATGACGATTCCATCTCGAATCGCTTAATAAGCTCCTCTGTGTACTTTGTCTGATGTATGAAAGTCACATCCTTTATTTATCGAATTTGAAATCCAAGGAAGTAAGTGAGCTCTCACATGTGGCTCATCTCGAATTCATCCTTCATAGACTTAGAAAATTCTTGACAAAGATTAAAGTTAGAAGAACCGAATATAATATCGCCTACATAAACTTGAATCAAAAGGATGTCATTTTCATAATCTTTAATGAAGAGTGTAGAATCAACTTCTCCCATTTTAAAACTTAAATCCAAAAGAAAGGTATTGAGTCGATCATACCAAACTCTAGGAGCTTGTCTCAACCCATACAACGCTTTCTTAAGTTTGAAAATAAGGTTTGGAAATTTTTCATGAATGAAACCGGGAGGTATAGAAACATATACTTCTTCATTGACAATCCCATTTAAAAATGCACTTTTGACATCCATTTGAAATAGTTTGAAATTCTTATGGGATGCAAAAGATCAAAGCAATCTAATAGCTTCTAATCTAGCTACGGGGGCAAAATATTCTTCGAAATCAATACCTTCCTCTTACCGATAGCCTTGAGCTACTAACCTTGCTTTGTTTCTTGTGATTACCTCGTTCTCATCGGTCTTGTTCTTGAAGATCCATTTGGTCCCAATGACTTGGTGACCACTTGGAAGATGAACGAGCTCCCAAACTTCATTTTTCTCGAATTGCATTAGTTCTTCTTCCATTGCCACTATCCAAGAGCTATCCTCACAAGCTTATTGGACGTTCTTTGGCCCAATGGTAGAGACAAATGCGCAATGAGAGAATTCTTCAATTCTTGACCTCGTTCGAACACCCACACCAATATCTCCAATTATTTGGTTATATGGATGGTTCCGAACGGTCGTGTAAGCTTTGGGTATTCCTACATCACTTGGAACATCTTCAACAATCTCATTAGTAGTGTTAGTCTCAATAATGGAATCATTAATCTTAACATTACTAAGAGAATCACAAATAACATCTACACTATCATCATCAACATGAGGAAAATCAAAATCTTCATAAAATGATACGTGTAGTGATTCCTCGATCGTTGAAGAAGTTTTGTTGTATATCCGGTAGGATTTGCTACATATGGAATATCCAATAAAAATTCCTTCATCGGATCTTGGCTCAAATTTATCTAAATTACCAAAAGTGTTTCTGATAAAACATTTTGAACCAAAAACTCGAAAATACTTAACTTGAGGCTTTTTGTCATAAAACAACTCAAAACAAGTTTTGTTCGTTCGGGGTCTCACTAGGATCCTATTGAGCACATAACATGCCGTGTGCACCGCTTCTGACCAAAATTGTAGTCCAAGATGACTATCATGGAGCATAGTACGAGCACACTCAATAAGAGTCCTATTCTTTCTCTCTACAACACCATTTTTTGGTGGTGCCTGAGGGAAGGAAAAGTTATGAGTTATCCCGGTGTCATCACAAAACTTTGTAAAAGATTCATTCTCGAATTCTCCTCCATGATCACCATGGATAATGATAATGGTGGATCCTAAGATATTCTGAATCTTCTATGCAAATATGGTAAACTCTTCAAAAGCTTCATTCTTATTAGTTAAGAATGAAACCTAAGTAAATCTAGAGAAGCCGTCAACGACAACTAATCCATAATGAGCATTGCCTAAAGAAGCGGTTCTAGTTGCCCCAAATAAATCTAGATGAAGAAGTTCTAGGGGCCTATTAGAAGTAATGCCTTCTTTAAGCTTAAAGGATGATTTACTAAGTTTACCTCTTCGACACGAATCACAAAAGTTTTTCTTACTAAAAGCAATTTTCGGAAAACCTTTGACTAGATCATGCTTAGCTAACTTATATAAGTGCTTGAAGTGAACATGACCAAAACGGCGATGCCATAGTAGTTGTTCACTTGTATTAGCAACTAAGCAATGTTCTACGGTTTAGGCAAGCTCAAATAATAAATATTTTTACGCCTAATACCGGAAAATAAAACATTTGAATTAGAATCAACAATGGTACACAATCCTTCTCCAAAGTTAACCTTGTAACCTTTGTCACAAAGTTGACTAATGGAAATGAGATTGTGACATAAGCCACTAACAAGAAATACATTAGTAATTAAGAGTTTTGAAGGGTTACCGACAATACCTACTCCAATGATGGTTCCCTTTTGATTACCTCCAAAAGTGACAGTTGCACCATCCTTGATGCTAATCACTTCGGAGAGCAATGGGGGATCTTCCGTCATATGTTTGGAGCAACTAGTATCGAGAATCCATCCTTTCCCTTTAGAGCTAGTTTGACCTTTATTGCTCTTCTTCTTTCTCTTGGGTACATACATAATATACCATAAGTTCATGGTACCCAATGTTTGTTTGGTCCAAGGGGATTAGCCCTTTGGAAGCCAAGTCCAAGTGGACTTCCGCTTCCCAACATAATTACTATTCTTAATAAAATCATGAAAATAGGAATCAACATAAGCATTCCTATCATTTAGGCTAGTGTTCTTGGGACCCAAAATGGTGTAAATTTTGGGAGTCCTTTTCCTAGTTTCAAGCATACTCGTTAGATTTCTATGTAGTGCATGCTTCTTAGGAACATGGTTTCTAGCATAGAAATAAGGTGGTGGATATGCATTGAACATACGAGGATGATATGTATGCTTGGGAACATGCATGTTATATGAAGCATATGGGTCATGCATGACATGAGGATGTTGTGCATACACGTAAGAATGATGCGTATGTGCATATGGGTGTATAGGAGCACATACATGATTATTTTTCATGTGTGGATATGTACGTGTCCGTGGGTGTGGAGCATAAAAAGTGTCATGATTATCCACTTGTGAAGTAGGAGGTTTCCTACGTGGATGAGTGTTGGTGTACATGTAAGCATGGCTTCTCTTTTGGTTTCCACCCTTAGTGTGTTTCTTGCCAAAAGAAAGAGATGGTGAAGTGGTGACTTTCTTGGTAGGTTTGCTACCTATAGTGTCTTTGACACCACTTGTGGATGCACTGGAGGAAGACCTCACAAAGTCTATAGTGACACCACTATAGGAAGTGCGAGCATTGGATGCATTTGCATTCACAAAACCAAGACCAACACGATGTGTGGTCGAAAATTGGTTTGCAAGCAAATCATCCAATTGTCCTTTTTCCTTATTGAATCTCACAATACGGGAGGACATGAGCTCATATTTCTCCTTAAGAGAAGAAATATTGGTATCCAAGGTGGACACCCGTGCTTTGAGCTCGTGCACTTGAGTTTTAAGAGAATCATTCTCTAAACCCAATTGTGTGTGTCGTGTAACTAGATCACTATTATCCTTAGGATATGTTTGATCTAGTTGAGATTTGAGGGAATTCACCTTATCTCTCAAGGTGACATTTTGAGAATCTAAATTTGCTTTCTCAAGAGTTAAAGTATCAACAATGGTGTCATTATTGATAATGCATGGAATGGATGAATTGCTAACATTCAATTTCATTAAGCCAGTATATCTAAGCATTAAAGATTGATATTTAGCAAATAATTCTTCATTAGCAATACGAAGTTCATCCATTGTTACCTCGGAATCATCCGTGTCGGAATCACTCTCATCGGAGAGTGGATCTTCTCGTGCCATGAAACACAAGTGGGCACTCTCATCCTTCTCATCATCGGAATCACTTGATGAATCTCTACTAGAGTCATCGAATGTACATACGAGTCCTTTCTTCTTATCTTTCTTGTTCTTGTCGGCCTTGTGGTACTTCTGAGCCTTCCACTTCTCTTTGTTTCTTAGCATTGGGCAATCCCTTTTGATGTGCCCTGACTTATTACACTTAAAGCAAAGAGAGGAAGTATTATTAGTAGACTCAAATCTTTTGTTAGAGGAAAATTTACCATTGTGAAAGAAGCGTTGAAACTTCTTCGCCATTTGGGCCATTTCACCCAAATCCATTTCATCTTCTGAATCTTCAATATCGGAGGATGATGAATTTGCGTTGAATGCCAAAGCTTTCTTCTTGGCCTCCGAAGGATTCATCATAGCTCGAATCTTTAATCGGTTCTCCCGTCTTACTTCATAAGACATGAGAGTCCCGATAAGATTCACAACTGTGTAGTTCTTCAAATCATTGACCTCCTCGATAGCGATAGCACTTCTTTCCCATTTGGAGGTCATTCCTATTATGATCTTCCTTACCTTTTCAGGTTCGGTGTATGTTTGGCCAAGGGCTTCCAATTCATTGGTGATGTCGGTAAAACGTCCGTACATCGATGCAATGCTCTCATTTTCCTGCATATGAAACAAATCGAAGTTTTGCATGACAACATATAACTTTGAAAGTTTTACCTTGTTCGTTTCCTCATGGGTAACGATGAGATGGTTCCAAATTTGATATGCACTCTTACATGTGCATATCTTGTTGAACTCATTCGGATCCAACGCACAATGAAGAGCGTTCATAGCTTTTGCGTTGTTGACTTCGGTGGATTTCTCGGAAGTCGTCCATTTTCGAAATCCACTTCGGTGGGCTCGACGTATTCCTTGTGGAGGGTTCTCCAAAGAGAAGCACTCCTTAGGAACGTCTCCATCTTACATTTTCAATAGCCAAAGTTCGTGCCATTGAAACGTGGAGGACACACCGTTGATTGACCTTCGAAAAGTGTGGACGCTCCATCACGGTCGTGATTGTTGTACAAAGTCGGAGGATGAACGTTATTATTATTGGATGCCATAGCTATAACCTTGTGCTCTGATACCAATTGTAAGGACCCTGGCTATGGAGAAAAAACTAGAAGGGGGTTGAATAGTGTTTAAGCAATTTAAAAAGATAGTTACACCAATTTAAATTCTAACCAACAAAATATTGCGGAATTAAAATTAAACCCAATTAGAAACAATGCAGACGCAAGGATGTTTCAAAGGTTCGGATTACCCAAGTCACTTCCCGACTTGTTCCGGTAATCCTACGTCCCTTCCACCCGGATACCTCTAGATACTCAAGTTAGAAGCATAACTTGAGGTTTCCTTAAAAACCACTTGTAGCAACCCTACAAGTGAAATCGAAATACAATCGATTGACCTTGACTCCCATAACTTGGGAGCAAGCAAACCACTCTCACAACCTGAGAGCAAATTCAAATAACGTAAGTTATGAAATAAAAAAGCAACAGTTACAATCACCTATGCCTTGAAGTAGATCTTGAAGGAGAAGTGTGTTGTGTGTTGAAGACTCTCTTGGAAGAGAGGAGAAAGCCCTTTCTCTTGACTGCACCAAATGCCTAGAAGATAACTCTTTGGTTCTAGGTTGGAGAGCAAGAGATCAAAGATTGGAATGCTGAGGGCTTTTGGATTTGAGAGCTTTTGATCTTGAGAATGAAAGCTTGAGAGATTTTGCAATAGCCTAGATAACATCTCAATGGAATAGTAGATGCTCCTTATATAGGTTTCTCAAATCCACAAAACAGAATTAGCAAAAACCCTTTTAGAATCCGTGAGAAAAATCTCAACGGATAGAAGCTGCGCTCGCGACAGTCAACTGTTGAGGAAACTACAGTTGACTATTGCACAGTCAGCAAGGAAAGGTGAGAATTCATTACGGTAACTTACCACGTGGACAGTCGACTGGTGAAGCTTAGACAGTCGACTGTTGAACCAACAGGCGACTGTAAATCCTTATACAGGCGACTCGCCATAAAATGGGTAAGTTGAAGAATTCTGGAAATCTTCTGAGATAACAGGACAGACGACTGGTGAGGATAAAACAATCGACTGTTAATCAGAACAGGCGAATATAAATCCTTATACAGACGACTGTCAAAACACTGAGAATTTCCAGATAGCTGAGTCAACAAATTGGCTCATAGACAGACGACTGTTGCAGCATAGATAGTCGATTGATCCAATGGACAGTCGACTGTAAATCCAACATATGTCGACTGGCCGTAAAAGACAGATCAACAGAGTTTGGGCAAAAGATAGATAGTCGACTGATAAACAAAATACAGTTGACTGTCACTTGGACATGCGCCTGTGAATCGTTCATGAGTCGCCTGTGGGAATAAAAACAGAGAAGCCCAAAACTAGTTTGTAAAAGATTGTGCATAACAGGCGACTGTAGAACATAGTACAGTCGACTGTTTTTGAGATAGACGACTGTAAAACATTCAGCAGTCGACTGTTATAAACAATTCAAGCACAATCAAACAAGTAATGAATTGGAGTCTAAGGACGAATGATCTAATGATGTACTAAGACTGAATTGAAGATGTGTGTGAGTGCTCCAACAAAGTTCTTCTTCTAAGCTATATACTCGAAGAGATAAAAGAAATTTACATTGACGAACTCTCTCTTCTATCCAACGTATGAGCTTGAAGTCTTCATGGAGCTTCAATCATCATCAACGATCATCCAATCCATTTCATTTGCCTTCAATGATCTTTGAGAGTCATCCATTGCTAGTAGATCTTCATAATTAGCTTAAGCAATAGATTAACTGCAAAATAGGGGATTAGTCACAAGTATTTATGTTTGCTCATCATTACACCAAGTAAGGAGAAGTCCAATACTCAACAAGATCTGAGAGCTTGAAAGCTTGAGAGATTGAGCTTAAGATGAATCAATGGAGTTTGTAGGTTCTTAGAGTTCTTCAATGGAATAGTAGAACCCCTATTTATTAGCTCTCTCAAAACCCCCACAAGATTTCCCAAAGGCCCCTTTCGAAAATGTTTTTGGTAGGCCAACAGATTAAAAATCTAGAAAGGATAGGCGACTGATGAAGCACGAGCAGGCGCCTGTAGCACTATGTCAGAGGGTATGTGAAAGTACAAACTGTAACTTACCACATGGGAAAGGCGACTGCAAAAGGTTGTACATGCGCCTGTAAAACAAGTAGGCGCCTAAAAAACCAAGGCAAGCGTCTGAGTGGCAGAAGTGTGAAAGTTCACAAATTCAAAGAATTTGGTTAAGCATGGAAAGGTGACAGATGTGGTATATACAGGCACATGTGCCATGGGTAGGCGCCTGTAAAGTCAACGTTCAGCGCCTGAAAGCACAAGTGCGAAACTTGTCAGAATGAGAAATTGGGGCAAGAATGGATAGGTAGATGTAGTGAAACAGACATGCGCATGTACCTTAGGCAGGCGCCTGTAAAACCAATGTACAATGCCTGAAAGTATACAAGTGCGTAAAGTGACAAAATGGGATTTTGGTCAAGAGAATGCATGCGACTGATTAACAATGCATAGGCGCATAAAAGTCAAACAGGCGCATGTACTTTGTACAACAGTCACATGTTAGAAGTTAAAAGTGAAAAGCCCAAACACCCTAGCAAAAATGTGTTCATTTCAGATGACTGAAGAACAAAACATAAGCACCTGTAATGAAACAGTCACATGGCTATTGTTCAGCAGTCGGCTGTCAAACATTCAATTTGCCCATTAAGAGGGTTTTATGATTTAGAGTCCTACGAAATGGATTCTAAAGGATTCCTAGGATAATGTGATTGATGTGTGTGCACTCCAAGATAACTATACTTCAAGGCTATAATCTAAGAGAAAGAAATAAAAGAATAGAAATATTTACAATGAATTCAAGCTTCGTTTCTTTCTCTTGATTGATCTTGAAGTCTTGAGTCTTCTCTAAATGTCTTGATCACTCAATCATCTCTTTGAGCTTTGATTGATCTTGATTGTCATTAATAGCAATAGATCTTCATGAGTAGATTTGGTAATGACTTAACTGTATGGAGGGGATTAGTCGCAAGTATTTATGTTTTATCATCATTAATACGAATTAGGGAGAAGTCAATACTCAACATATTTCATGATATTATTGATTCTCGTATTGAATGGTAGATTTTCAGGAATTTTGGAGTGATTTGAAGCTATATTAGATGATGGACATGAGCACCGATGTCGGAGCATCAATGGCATCATGCTTGATGAGTTGAAGTTCCTGGAGAGGAGCAAGAAGAGAAAGAAAGGAGAAATAAAGAAGAGAAGATCAAGTAGGAGCTCTGATCTGTGCTGAAATTCCAGGTCACTTGGCCCAAGCGCATGACCCGCTCGGCCGAGCTGGTGTCACAAAAAAAGAAGACGAAAGTGAAGGCTAAGGGGGCTGACTAGAAAGATGTCGCTCGGCCGAGCGACCCATATGCTCGGGCCAAGTAACCCACTATTTTTGCCTGGGAATCTCTGTCTCATTAGCTTGGCTGAGCGACCCATGCCTTTGGGCCAAGCGACCCTCACTATTTTTTGCCTGGAATTCTTTGTATCCTTAGCTCGGCTGAGCGGCCATTCCGCTTGATCGATTTGCCTCTTTTGCCAGACCCACGAAGCGAAGCACCAAGATGGAGCTCGACCGAGCACCAGGGCACGCTCGACCGAGCACCATGCTGCCAGACTTTAAGTTAATAGTTTTTATTGGATTTTGGGTTGGTTTTATGGTGATCCACGAATTTTAGTCGGTTTGCATAAATAATAACTCTTAATTAGGTTGGAGGGGTGGCTTTTTCAGAACTTTTTGGGTGAGCGGTCACTTTAGAGAACAAAGAACTTATATATTACAATATATTTCTGCATTGCTTTTGATTCACTCTCTTTTGATATTAATTTCATCATGCTTGCGATGTCTCTTTCTATTTTCTATATTGCTTTGATTATTATTTCCATTGCCATGCTTGAGTAGTGCTTTTCTATGGTTTATAGATGAACCCTAGGATTCTAGGGATTGAATGCTTGGTTATCCTTAGTTGAATGAACCGAGGGTTACACTATGATCGATTGAACCCAGCTTTTGGGGGATTAGCCCTAGAATTGGAGACCCGTGAGAACGACTCCAGATCTAAGGAAAATCTCTACGAATCTGATAATTGTTTAGTAGTCGCTTTCTAGGGCTCGTGCTCACGAGACTAATTCGCTAGTCGGTGCCCTATGAGAGTAGCCCGACTACTAGAGCCAATCATTGTATAGTGTTCCAACCTTAGTCCATGGTAATGGATGCATGTTGTGACACGATAATTATGTCAAGCGTAATGCATGTTTCTAAGTGTAAAGAAGAACGATAGTTCAGCGACACATTGAAATACGTTAGACGGGTAGCTCAACCGTGGTTGACTACTCGTTCTCATTCTCCGATGTGACACTCTCACCCTAACTCATAATTTAACGATAGCTTTCTCAACCTAGTGTTCGAACCCAAATGACCTAGCATGGATTCCCATTGACCTAGATTTCATTAGTCGTGTTGAAACCAATCGTCTGTGACTGTGATTTTGTACGTGACAACCCCACACAACATATTCTTCTACTTCTCATAAACTAAATACTAAATAACTGCATCCCCAGAGTTTGACACTTTTATTCTATATTACACCACCGTACACTTGCGATGAGTCGCGCTTCTGGGTGTAAATCCAGAGCCGAATAGATGGATATAGCGTTGGACAGATGAGAGAACATGCACAACTTATTAGGAGTTTTGGTGTTGAGCAGATCATTATTCTGTTAATTTGATGGATGTGGTGGAATACTCCAAAGAAAGATTTGACTTTATAAAATCGCAACTTAGTTCGTTCCTTCCTTCATTGTGTTTCAGAGAATCAAATGTTTTTTGATTCCTTTGAGTGCAATGGAAAATCAAAATTTGGTGACAGCTACTACTGAAGTTCGCTTATCTTGTTGGTAGGTTTTTTATATGTGGTTCTTGACATCTTTGCTTTTTGACATAGTATAAGTTTTGTTATTCCTAAAGTAAGTAAATTTTACGCAACATTTTTGCATGCGTGTTTCATGATCATATGATAAGTTGCGGTTATTTTTTTGTCCTTCATCTACTTGTAAATATAAAAGAAAAATTAGGTGCCTAGATCTGTGTTGTGGTTTAAATAAGGGTTGGACGGATTCAATCTCCACATTGGTATGATATTGTCCGCTTTGGGCTCTTCACAAGGAACCCTCATGGCTTTGCTTCTTGGGCTCTCCCCAAAAGGCCTCATACCAATGGAGATTTGAACTCCCCCATAGCCATTGTCTAGCCAATGTGGGACTATGTTTGACATCTCACAATCTCCTCCTCAAACATAGTCTCATAAAGTCACCCCCTGACTAATCAATCCATCTAGCTCATCAAGTTGATCTCATACTCGACTTGAGAGCTCACTTGAAATTGTGTGGCTAGGTACACACGTTTCACATCAAATGCTCAATTCAGACTCGAACTTATGTAAAGTCAATCAACACTCGAGAGCAGTCCACATGGCATACGGATCCATGTGGTACCAATTCCACATCGGCTTAGTCAAGGGTCCGGCTCTGATGCCACTTGTTGGGGTTTAAATAAGGGTTGGACGGATTCAATCTCCACATTGGTATGAAATTGTCTGCTTTGGGCCTTTCACAAGGAACTCTCACGGCTTTGCTTCTTGGGCTCTTTTCAAAAGGCCTCAAACCAATGGAGATTTGAATCCTTATTTAAACTCTCCCATCCACCCTTGTCTACTCAATGTGGGACTATGTTTGATATCTCATAATGTGTACATTATGCAGTGGATATGGAATTGCTGCATAGACACTGACAAGAGCTCATAATGGCCAGGGACCTCAAACATCTATTACGAAAAACATTCACAAGATACTTGGGCTTTTTTCACCGGATGAACTAATTGGGTATTTCCTTACTTTTTACATACACATTCTTTATTGATGCATGAATAAGTTCTTGACATTATCTTTACTGGCATATAGAATAATCCTGAAGCAAGTATCTGGTGACATGAAAATATAGCTATGGTTATGAACTGAGGTTATGTTTCCATTGTTCATTTACATGGTTGTTTCCTTGATTAAGGTTTTTTATGCGGCAAGTTAAGTTGAATTTATGGCTTTGTGACTAACTGTCCATACTTCTTCCCATGCAATGCATACTTGGGAAAATCTCCAAAACATTATGACATTCATGCATTGGCTAAGAGAAACAACTGGTTCATCCATAAGTTGTTATGGTTCCAGGATTCAAATTGTGGTTTGATAACGATTCATGTAACACGAAGTCGAAAATTATCATCGTCCCCAAGTAATACCAAATTTATGATCTGTGTATCATCAGATGTTTGACAGACAAATTGTATACAGTCGAATAAACTCCACTTTTTATAGCCTACAGCAAGATGAGCTTTCAGTAGTGCCCTTTCCTCTGCAGGTCAACCAATTGGTCTTGCATGATTTGATTTAAACTAGAAGAATGAGCTATTCATTTAATGAGACAAGTGGCATTTCTTGTGTAGTGATTCAGTTCTTTCATCTAGAAATAATACATTAATTGGACATGGTCAGTTTCATTTGAGGACAAGGACTTTTCTCATTTGGGACTTTTGCTAAACCGTGGAACTGAGTTTATACTTGAACTACTGTATTAAATCTTTAAAGGGGTGATTAGTTGATTGAGCAGTGTCGTGCGTCATATTGTCTGTCTTTCTCTTTCACATAGGCTATTTTTCGTTGGTCTAAACCATGAAAACATCGTATTTTGTTGCCTTTGGGATTTACCCTGTTGAGTCTGCTCGCCCTGAGGAGCTTGTTTTATTGAACTCTGATTAATAAACCGAGGAGGTCTATGCCTCATGTTTCCTCTCAACAAAAAAATCTAGAATATTGTGCCTTTAATGTGGACTGCTTTGTATTTTATAACTTACACTACTACAAAATGGACCTTTAACAGCGCTTAAATAAGGTCTTTAATAGCGCTTTACAAGCGCTGTCTATCTCGCCGCTGCTAAAGGGGGGGGGGGGGGGGGGGTTTAATAGCGCTTTACAAGCGCTATTAAAGGGGGCCTTTAGCAGCGCTTGTTTATGCAAGCGCTGTTAAAGGGGTGCCTTTAGCAGCGCTTGTTAGTGCAAGCGCTGTTAAAGGCCCCCCTTTAACAGCGCTTGTTTGTGCAAGCGCTATTAAGGGGGGGGGGGGGGGGGGGGGGGGGGGATTTAGTAGCGCTTGTTAGTGCAAGCGCTGTTAAAGGCCCCCCTTTAACAGCGCTTGTTTGTGCAAGCACTGTTAAAGGGGGGCCTTTAGCAGCGCTTGTTTGTGCAAGCGCTGTTAAATGGAGACCTTTAGTAGCGCTTGTTAGTGCTAGCGCTATTAAAGGCCCCCCTTTAACAGCGCTTGTTAGTGCAAGCGCTGTTAAAGTGGGCATTTAGCAGCGCTTGTTAGTGCAAGCGCTGTTAAAGGTGGACCTTTAACAGCGCTTGTACTAAAGAAGCGCTGTTAAAGGTGGACCTTTAACAGCGCTTGTACTAAACAAGCGCTGTCTATTGGGACCTTAGACAGCGCTTCTTTAGTACACGCGCTGTTAAAGGTCTACCATAGACAGCGCTTGTACTAAACAAGCGCAGTTAAAGGTCCCAGATAGACAGCGCTTGTTTCAATTCATTTTATTGTTTCTCCCTACGTTTTATATTTAAATAGATCCATTTAATGTTCAAAATGATTAAATAAACCACCAATAACATTAAATTACAAGAAACAATCATTACAAGAAACAATCAAATTAAATTGCTTTTATTCAACAATCACATAAATTAGACAATATGCATTGATATTGGAAGATGATCCGTAATACAAATAAGAAACATTATCACATATAAAACTTATCAGTCATTATCCATTAAATCACTCCTTGAACAATACATTTCCCGACAGCATTTCCCGACATCAGTATATACATTCCAGAGCAGGTTCCATCTCAAAAATCTTTACTGCTGTCTCTTCTCCTAATTTGTTGTTCTTGTGTATTCTGCTCGCACCTAATAAAGCACCCCACATGCTGGCATCTGCTTCCATCGGCATCTCCCTCATAAGAGCTCGTGCATCCGCCAATCGTCTTGCTCTCCCCAGAAGATCAATCATGCAAGTATAATGCTCTGCCTTTGCAGACACGCCAACAATTTTTCAGGTTAACCACGATTCGTATAGTAATGGAGACTGCATAGATCTGTATAGATGAAAACCAAGTAAATAATATAATAAATAGACAGAGAATTAGAATATTGATGGAATAATTGAGAAACTAGAATAAAGATGTTTGAACTAACTGTGTAATTCTTCATCCTCTGGAATATGGTTCTACTGGTAAGAACAGCACCTTAAAGCCTAGTAGCCAATCATAAACGAATCATAAACCCTGTAAGATTCATACTTCTTTCCTGCAAATGTATGTATATAATTAGTACCAATATTAATGTTAGCTCGAACATAAAACATGATGAAAGAAGAATATAACTAAATATTAATTTAAAAGGGGCAACAAAACTTCTAGGTAAATTTAATAAGTAGAGGGGAAAACAACAGAAATTATGGACGAGCGAAAAACATTGCACCATGGGTGCATCAACAGGATCATATGTACTCCCAAACTTGTGATATAGACCCAATAATATTACCAACAAGAGGAGAAAATCTTAGGCAGCAAGGAGAGCAAACTCTTGGCGTTAGAGAAAGTGAGACCTTTGAAAGATATGTAAGAACGACATTGAACCTAAATTTCAAACCGATGCTAAGGAATATACTGTGCTACAACGAGGGTAAGGAACTCTTAATTGCCACTTCACTTCATTACATACTAGCATTGAACATATTGAGATAAGAAAAGAAATCTTCTATGAATCCCCTTGGCTTCATCTCATATTGATCATAAAAATATCGAAACACTGGTTTGTCTGTGTACATATTACACTCAATTTTAATGGATCCTCACAGTGGCAGTATATGTAACAATCAATTGGTTAATCCAATCCACTGAAATTCACATAAAATTGCTCTAAATATCAAATCTGACACAGAGCGAAACTATGGAACTAGATGCTATGCAAGGAAATGGACACACACAGATGATATGCAAACTATTTTTATAATTTAAATGGACGGCTATGAAACAAAATAAATCTACTGTAAAATACAATGATATCATGATAATGCAATGTAACAGACTTACGTAGCAACAAAGCAAGGTTTGTATCTGATATAATGATTATACTTCTTTGTTGCAATGCAGGACACATAATGACTATGCTATGCTAACCTGCCATATTAAGTTATGGTAAAAATAATAAGTGAGGTGTGATTTATGAAAAAAAAGTAATTAATTCAATGAGGTGGCTGTTGGTTTTTCGTTGCAAATTGCTGCAACTGCAACATTTGTTGTGGCAAATCATAGCACATCATCTGCCATGTGTTTTCTCTCTACATTTTATAGCTACATCTACATATTTTTGATATGCCATGTTACACAAAAAATACATGCATGGAATGAAAATTTATCTGCATAATGCAACTGCTCTGTTTCCATCTAAAAAAATAAATTGAGGCACAATCAATACAATCCAAATAGGTTATAAGCTTAAACATAATCAAGACACAATCAAATGTGTGAGGACATTATAGACTAATTCAAATATTAATAGGAAAGAAAACCGAGAGCCATTAGATTCAGTACTAACAAGAGACACACTTGCTCAGTTTAGTGAAAAAGAACCAAAGGCAACATCATAAGATTTCTGACACTTATTAGGTGATGCCAATATGTGATTAATTATGATATCACAAATATTAACCAGAGAAATATCCACACTCATATTTAAAAAACACCTAGTTTACTATCAGTGAAGGAAAAGAGGGGTAACTCAAAATTTTACTAATAGATGTTTGTATCTTTCTAGTTAGTAACGATGATAAATATTTTTGATACTTAATAACATTTAAGCAAGTCAAACAAACTTTATAGTCACTCATATTGATTACACATTAGAGTACACAACAGATTTATAACATGATTTATAAAATACATGTGAAGGTAGGAATTCTCAAACTCATCCTACTCATACATGTGAAGGTAGGAATTGACTCAACCATATGGTAAAAAAAGCTATGCATTAAAAGAGTTAAATGAGTGTTATGGAATATTGGAACAAGCCATTAGATAAAACGGGTTCAATATAAGGGTTCAATATAAGGTTACTGGACTTCCGTAAAATGTTATATGCTTCATAACAATAAGATTTGAAATGCGTATAGTATTGGCTGCAAATTAAGAAAGATTATATCATAATGCAAATTAAGAAAGTTTAATAGACAAATGAAGAAATGTATTCAGGACAGCAGAGATCACCATTCACCTTCTTGCCATTTTCCACAAATGAAGAGTATGGCTCCTTAAGTATTTGACAAAGTGGAAGATTAGGAAAAAGTTGGTAGAGAGCAAAAGCTGCTACTTTATTCTGTGCTTCTTGCAGTGAAGCAAAGATAAACAAAGCAAAGATGAATTTCATTGATTATCAAATAGATTAAATGTTTAGTCTATCTTTTATCTGCTTTGTTATGCTAAGAGAAAAGAAACAAAATGGAAAAGAAAAGAAAAAAAGAAGAGCATGTAAAATGCAATCTTGTTTTATTACGGCAATCTTGTTTTATTTATTTTCCATTTTGTTTTATTACGATTAAATATATGCCTGCTGAAATCAGAAAAGTCCCCAATAATGTTCCATTACGGCGTTATTTTTGCCCGTGTCAAAATGCAATCTTGCAGCAACATATTATGCGAGAACAAAATTTACATATAGAATTGCAAACTTTAAGGATAAATACCTCAACAGACTCAGATACTTCATCTTGGTCAGGAAGCTGGAGAGTAATCAAGCCTCTAGCCCTCCTATTCTTGCCTTACCCGGTAGCCATACGTAATATGCTAACAGAATAGAGAAATGTGTTCTTTTGCAAATAATTTGGAATATTTTGGTGCTTCCCATCCTAATTTCTGGCAAATTTTTTGAAGAATGGCTTTGGGAGCAACGCCAGAGTCCCTCTATTACCAAGGAAAGGGTTGTACATGTATTTAAACAAGGCTAGAAAAATAAGTACAGAAAATAAAACAAAAGGGGTGCAACTACTGAAAAGTACTGTGAATAGTTATGGCCGAATACCTTCTTCCATATTTCATCAACATTCACCAAAGTGTGGCCAGATGCCAGTTGTGAAACCTTTTTTTTTTGCTTCAATACTTCAGAGGGCAATTGCCCTATAGAAGAGGAGTCTTCAGAAAATAAATTATCAAGTTCCAACTCCTCTTCCTCTTCTTTCGCTCCACCCTCTGCATTCTTGGCTTTTTTGGATATAGATGATTCATCTAGAGTTGCAGTTACTACATGTTCACTCTCTATTGGTGCCAAATCTTCCCAATCAACTGCAGTATCTGATGGTATTGATTCATATGATACACAATCTATGGGTTCGTATGGCATCTCATTTTAAATTAAATTCGGGCAGTCATCTTGTAAACTTGATACCAATAAATCATTTGATAGGCCCGCACAAGAATAGGCCAAGGAGCATCTCAGAAGTACAGAACAATAAAAACATTGCAACTATATAAGATAACCGTAATAAAAACAACACCAAGAGAAGACATTTCTTGCTTGAGTTTCTGGATAATATCACCAAAATGGTCCTGACTTTTCTTGGCTTTGTTCTTTTTTGCTTCCAAAGCTCCCAACCTTGCATGCTGGTATTCTTCAGCAATTGAAGTGGCGCGTACGATTGGATCCTGAACCCCTGCCTGGTTGATGACATTCATCTGTCGTTGAGGGTCTGGTTGATGACATTCACTGCTGGTTGATGACATGCATCAAGACCTCCTATATGAATTACATGACAACCGACATGACTAGTAACATCAACAACATCTTCGGCGAGGTGTTTTTTCATATTTGTACAGTTACTACATTTGTATTATGAAACAGAGACTCGGACTTTCCTTTTAAACATAGAAGGAATTTAAACAGAGACCCGACATACGGCTTCTGAACCTAAAGCAACTCAACTGATATCTGAGTGTGATGACCTGGGCCAACCGCGCCACATTATAACATCAATTTCGTTGGTTGTCATCTTTGAATTTGATACATACTATTTTCCTTGAATCAAGGAAAACCAGCAAATATATAGGCAAAAAGTACACTAAAGCTTCAGTACAATCACAACAAAGTTCACAAATGTTACAGTTCATGATGCCCAAAAATTCAATAAAGCTTATAAACAATAGACCATAAAAGAGACAGAAAGTTGGCAGAAAAATTGCTGCTTACAGATGCACAGGTTCGAAGAGAACTTCGAACGAATAGTTGGTGGGCAAAAAGACCAGGCAACAGAGAAAGCTGAATTCGTAGCAGAACGAATCTATGAATAAGCAAAAATTCATAAATAAGCAAATATTCGAAAAAGCAAAAGAAAGGAATCTATGAACCCTTGCCATTTTCATAATAAGGAACCGGTCTTTGCTTCTCATTCGTCACCGTCGCCTTCTTCAGACCCACGGCCACCGCCATCTTCTGATCCATGGCGGTCTCCTCCTCATCCCTCGCTGCCTTATCTACGGCGGTTCTGTCGATAAGGGCAGAGGCACCAGCGCCGGCTTCCTTGTCGCCTGAGAAGGCAAAGGGGTTGTCGAAACTAGCCATCGTATACCCCTCTCTCCCCTAGGGGGTTTGACGACCCCAAAATCGGATGAAACCCTAACCCTAAGAGATCATCCCTCCATCTGATCTCAAAAATCGATATAGATCGATATTGGATGAGAAATGAAAAAGAGAGTTTTCGAGGGGACGAGGGTTTTACATGGGATATTTGGAGGCGTTGGTTAAAGTAGCGAATCTATTATCGGATCTTTAACCATGCTTGCAGAACGAAGCTATGTTTACTATTTTATCTTTAACAACGCTTGCAGAAAGAAGCGCTGTGTATTATCTGTGCATCTAATAAATAGCGCTTGCAGAAAGAAGCGATGTCTATTATCTGACCTTTAATAGCGCTTGCAGAAAGAAGCGCTGTCTATTATCCGTTCTTTAATAGTGCTTGAAGAAAGAAGCGCTGTCTATTATCTGTGCCTCTAATAAGCAGCGCTTATAATTGGCAAGCGCTGTTAAAGGTGTGCTATTAAAGGTCCCTTTTGTAGTAGTGTCATTTGGGTGTGGCAACCATCAACCTAATTCTTAAAACTTGATCTTTTAACCCTTGCATGGCATAGGTGGACACCTATGCTGACCCGTCTTAGGCTCGCATTGCTGCACTTGTCCCAGTGGTTGTCTCTTCCATGGAGGATGGTGATGAAGTCGTAAACGAAATATTGGTTAATTCTGTAGAGGAGTTGGCTGAAAGCGTTGAAGATGTTATCCAGAGACTTGTAAAGGTGAAGTTGCACCAAACTATTAAGTATTCAAGAATGGTTTACTTTGTTTAACTGTTTACTTTTGAGAATTAAGATTTTTTCTATAGATGTTTACACAAGTGTTTTCCTACTGGGTTTATCCTCAAATTTAGTGAATTCATATATACAACTAAAATGTACATCTGATTTGCAGATGGAAAGGATTCTTTCCCGCTTGTTTTTGGTCGGATGCGTTCTTACTGCTAACAATAATAAATGGAATATCGAGAAGGAAATCATAGACCGTACATCAAGGTCTACCCAGGAGTTCTTCCTATAGAACCTGAGGTGGGCTACTAATGCAAGGTTGTTGGCGTACGTTAATTCAGACTAAAGTGTGCTGGGCTGTTTAATATGTGTGTTCAGCCAGTTACATAAGTATGTTCAAGATGAGAACAAGTGTGTACAGCTGTTGAAGAAAAGGAGATCAGCTGTATACAAAGCAAGATAAGTATGTTCAGGTTGTGAACAAGTGTGTACAGCCGTATAGCCAAGTGTGTCCAAGATGTGAACATGTGTGTTCAGCTGCTGAGAAAAAAAGGAGATCAGTTGTGTGCATAACAAGTCCCTTGAGATTTGTATTTTGTCTGATGTAGTAAATACTTGTACTTGTTGATGTAACCCCTTTGACAGGGCATGGTTGTAGGTATGGGCACTGTAAGGCTGTAGAAGTGAAAATGATGTATATGTAATTAAAAACATGAGAGAGAGTCAGATCTCTGATCTCTGATCTCAGAAGAAGAAAAAATCATCAAAAAATATCCAAGAAGAAGAAGAAAAAAGAACTTCAGCTTTGCCTGAAATTCGTGAGAAAATCCCTGAAAAAATCGTTCTTCTCCATTCTCTCAAATTTGAGTTCACAGTTTTGTTAACACAGTTATAGTTCATTGTGAACACAGTTAAGCGCATGATGTACACAGATATGGTGTAAACTGAACTGAAGGGTTTTGTAGGACCCTCAGGGCACAAAAACTCTATTCCCTTCCTAAGTCGGACGGAACATAGACATAAAATGTGCAGCGGAAAAATAATGTTAATCTAATTAACATACAGCCCTAAGGAACCAGACCCTCTTAGGCAGGATCTCTGCCAACTCGGGGTGGATCTGACCACCCCAAGCAGGATCTAAACTACTACGAATAATTAAAACGAAAGCTTATAAAACACATACCCAGAATCTCAACCCTGGAGTGGGCAAGATGTACTGCACCGTCTTCCGAGCCGCTCCCCGTCCCACGTAGAGCCGCTCCTCGAACCGCTCCTCGAACCGCTCCGCATCCCGAGGCGAGCAATCCTCGTGTCGTCAAGCCAACCATGCGCCGAAGAAAGTTTCACGTGAGTGAAAGTCTTCACCAAGATTTCGGATCCGAATCCGAACTCCTTCGTGGCTTTGGTAGAGCCCTCAGGAGTAAGGCAGAAATATAAGGAGATAGAGAATATTAATTAAGCATAGATCCGAGCATGCTCCAACATTTACAGGAGCTGCTCAGATCTGGAGATTGGGATGAGTTTGGAGGAAGCGGGATGCCCCTATTTATATAGGCGGCTGACTCTCCCCTTTTTCCACAACCGATGTGGGACTATTAAATTTGAGTTAATTTAATCAAGTTAGTTTGCCTTTAACAAATGGCAAACTGCCGTGAATTTTAACTCCATCATCGTTGAGCTTCAATCTTGGTACAACCTACCAAATCGAAGGGCGTTCAACGATGAACGCATAGAAAAAAACGGCGAGTCAATCGGAGTCCGTTTGACCCCTCAATTGATCATCCAAAGTTAGCCAAAACTATTCAAAGATGGAAAATCCAGCCGTAAAAAAATACCGGGTTTTAAAAAAACCCTAACAAGAAAATTCATGCTTGGTGGGTCTCCATTTCGCTGGGTTCAGCCCAACAGTTTGGGCTAAATTGTTTTGGCTATAACTTGTGCATTTGGACTCTGTTTTTGACGCGGTTTGAACCTGCGTTTAGACCAGGAAGAAACCGTCATACATGTAAACTTTTCCTTGCGTTTAGTTCATTAAATATTGTCTTAAACTATTTAAGACACATTTAATCTCCTTTGCATCATATGCAAATTAGTCCCATATCTTAGCTTAAATTGTCATTTGCATTAAAATGCAAATTTTTCTTCCTTTGCATCAAATGCAAATTATTCTCCCTAACTAATTTCTACCTATTACTAGACGAAGGTCACACTCTGTGTGAGACACTACATCTTTACCCTTATAACAGGTTGGGTTCGAAGCCCTATACGGCAGTGGTTGTCGTCCCTGCTTCAAAATCATCATTATGTGGTTAACTCATCGACATGAGTATTGTCGGGACCATCCTGACTGTTTCCGTGATGAGTTCCGTAATTATAGTCTCTTCGTCTTAACTATGTCACGTAGATTAAGTCTAGGGTACGGTCAAACTGTCAACCCCAATAACTTGACTCCGGTTAGTTTCTATCGATCTTTAGTCAACTAATGTTGGACTTCTTCCAACATACTCTGATCAGATATTTTACTAAAGATCGAACTAACTCTACAACACTAACTCCCATTGACCGCGAGAGATGAATCATCTCTTGGTCATTACTATCCTCGTACGCTTCAAGTGACACCCGATCAAAGACCTTTCGACAGTCCTAGTCTCGAAGGTAGGTCAGTGATCTAAGTGGCACCGTTCACGCACAGGTTTGTAAAATGACCTCAAGTCAAAAGACCAACTTCCCAATCATCACTAAGAGTTATCATTGATAGATTGGTCAATATAACCATATGATAACTCTTGTTGATCGTTCAGTGAACTCATTCTCTAATGAGCACATGTGTCTCGTCTCGACTTCTTCAAGTCAAACGATCATGAGATCATCGCCACCGCTAAACGGTGAAGACTAAGACACAATGAGTTGAGTATTGATTCCCTAGATTTGATTTTGATGATGAACAATCATAAATATCATGAACTAACTCTGTGTGAGCGCAGTTATGGAGATCGTCGCCAAAATTCTACGTACATCAAAAGGGACGTCTCAAGACTTCTCAAAGCATGTGATCGTGTGCCTGAAGCTTCGTTGAACCTCTAGGAGCATTATTGAAGTCAAGAGATTCGGATTGAAGCTTTTAAGACGGTTCGTCTAGCTTATTTTATAGTCTTCTAGATTCTTTTCGTAGAATGTTAAGCCTTGAGTAGGTCTTACATTATAATCTTCATAATGCTCATATATTAGAGCTAGGATTATCTTAGAAGCCCATAGAAACTTTCCCGAAGCTTCACGCTTCATTTCGTGGCTTTTAGTGCATCTTAGTTGGTTCAAGAAGAAGGACCAATAGACTAGATTGTCATCTAGTCGGTTAAGAATCCTTCTTGAACCGACTATATCTCCTTGCTCAATTCAGCATCTTCACTGTTAACCAATTAGTCGGTCCAAGAAGGTTCACCGACCGACTAGTTGTCAAACTAGTCGGTTTGGAATCCGTCTTAGACCGACTAGTTATACCTTCATTTCTCAGCCTGAGTTATTGTTGACTCGTTAGTCGGTCCAAGAACAACCATCGACCCACTAGTTGTGAAACTAGTCGGTTGGAATTTGTTCTTATACCGACTAGTTCTCTTGTATTCAGCCTATTGAATTTCAACTGCTTATTCGGTCAAAGAACACTCACCGACCGACTAGTTGTCAAACTAGTCGGTTGGCAAGCCTTCTTATACCGACTAGTTCTATATCTCCTGAACTATCTTTCTTGGCTGTCAACCTTTTAGTCGGTCCAAGAAGAATCACCAACCGACTAGTTGTAAAACTAATCGGTCAGTGATCCTTCTTAGACCGATTAGACTGCTTCAGAATAGAGCCGTTAGGGCATTAAATGCCACGATTTTTGCTCTCTCTCCTCTCTATCCTATATATACTTGTGATGCTTCTTCCTATCATTCAAGGCTGACATTTATTTTGATTTAGAGATTCAAAGAGAAGAATTCAACTCCATTTCTAAAGCTTCCTCATTCTCACAAAGAATCTCTCCAAACTCCTTGAGCCCTAATTTCCTCAAGGGAGATTCTCTTCATTGTGAGCCTCTCAAGCCAAGAGCTTGATTCAAAGCCACCAACTCCATCCAAGCCTTCGATCGATGTTCATCTTGGTGGAGCTAGGGTTTGGTGACAATCTCTCCTTCAAAATCTTCCTTGCCCTAAAAACTGTAAGTTTAGTCAAGGCGTAGGATTTTGTTGGTAAGTATTTCATTGTTTAATTTACATTGATATTTCAGTTTTTCTCTCGGTTGTGAGAGAAGTTTGTGATCCCGGTTTGTGGGAGTCATATTTTGATTTGTGTAAGATTTGATCTTGTAGAGGTTTTCTACAAGAATTTCATAGTGCAAAATTTGGGTTAGAGGATTCTAACTCAAGTAGCCGGAGGGGATCCGGGTGTTTGGGACGTCGGATCACCGGGAACAAGTCGGGGAGACTTGGATGGACCGAACCCGTTACATCGCTTGTTTGTGCTTGTCTTTTATTGTTGTCTATTTTCATTTCTGCATTGTTGGTTGAGTTTGCATAATAATTAGGAATTATACTCTTGATTATTTTAAAGTACTATTCACCCCCTCTCTCTAGTACTTGTGCATTAGCTATCAGGGCATTACATTTGGTATCAGAGCCAAGTTCATAGCTATGTATACCAACGACAACAAGACCGTTCATCCACCTTCAAACTATAGCACCTTCAGGAACCGTGAATGAGCTTCTTCGGTGATGGAAGGACACTCCTCAACTAGGCCTCCTTACTTCAACGGTGCCAATTATGGGTACTGGAAATGCCGGATGGAAACGTTCCTCCGGAGCACTTCACTATGGAGAGCTACGTTAACGGAGTATGTCGAGCCTGTCAAACAAGACTTTGCTAAGTGGACTACCGCGGAGGTCACCGCGGAGGTAAACAATGCCAAGGCAATGAATGCCTTGCAATGTGCTTTGGAGCCCGAAGACTTCAACAAGATATGTACATGTAAGAGTGCCTATCAAATCTGGAACTCACTCCTCATCTTGCATTAAGGAACGAGTAGCGTAAGAGACTCCAAACTCACTGTTGTCAATAAAGAATTCGAATTATTTCACATGCAACAGGGTGAGAAGATGAAGGAGTACTATGATCGCTTCGTTGACATTACCAACGAGTTGGAGGCTCTTGAAAAGACTTTCACCCAAAAGGAAAAAGTCTCAAAGATTATCGATGGACTTCCTTCTTGTTGGGAAAAGCGTACCTTCGCCATCGAGGAAGGTAACGATATGAATAAGTATACTGTTGTACAACTAATGGGTACCTTGATGTCTTATGATGTACGCAAAGACAGTAAACTAAAAATACAGGACAAGATAAAGTCGTACTTGAAGCAAGACGAGTCGAAGAAAAAGGCGATTGCATTCAAGACCGCTCCATCTACATCTACCGATGATGAAGAATCGGAAGACGAGTTGGACTTAGAATCCATTGCCATTATGGCAAAGAAGTTCAACCGATTCTTTCGGAAAGGTAACTTCAAGAACAAATCTAAATTTAGTTCTACTAAAGCCTCCGCTCCTTTGTGTTTTAAATGCAACAAGCTAGGACACATCAAAGCGGATTGTCCTCAAAACAAACAAAATGAGAAATGGAAGGCGCCAAAGTTCGACAAGTCTCAAAAGTACACCAAAAGGGTACAAGAAAGAACTTGTCGGTACATTCACCGACTCCGACGAGGATTCCTCAAGTGGAGAGTCGGATGATAAACAAGTGGAGCAAGCACACATGTGCTTCATGGCTAGAGAGGAACATGATCAAGAGACCTCGATGGATGAACTTAGATTAGCTAACGAGCAAATTTGGTCTAAGTATTCTAAATTAGTAAATAGATATACTAAGACTAAAGATG
The DNA here is from genome assembly GCA_030789695.1 of Scilla litardierei. NCBI lineage: Eukaryota > Viridiplantae > Streptophyta > Magnoliopsida > Asparagales > Asparagaceae > Scilla > Scilla litardierei. The sequence goes on along the minus strand of CM061139.1, from coordinate 92,490,795 downwards.
AGATAACTAGTCTCCAAACCTCACCTAAGCCTATCATCATCAACAACGACACCGTTGTTGAAGGCTTGAGAAATGAGATTGTAAATCTCAAATCTCAACTTGAGCATGTTCATATTGAGGATTCGGAGGAACACGAGATAGCGGATTGGATTTCTCGAAACTCAACTTTGAGTATTGAGAATGAGAATCTCAAGTCTCGTGTTTGTGAACTCACTACTCAAGTGTCCACTTTGGATGCTTCTATACTTTCTCTCACAGAGAAGTATGAGTGCACATTAGGCCGACTTAATAAATTCAATAAAGTTAAGGACCATTTGCATAATATCCTAAATGACTTACTTCCGGCCAATCATCGCATTGGCTTGGGGTATAAGATGAGAAATTCATCCAAATCGTCCACCACCTTTGTTAGGCCATCTTCCGAAGCCTCAACGAGTGGGAGCAAATACCCCATTGGTAGTTCATCTGCCACTGGTACTTCCACTTCGTACACATCCCTGTTTGGAAAGAAACCCACTTTGGGTGGACCTCCAAAGAAGGGTCATGCATTTATGTACACCAACACTATGCCACGTAGGAACACACCTCCTACTCCACATGTTCTCACGTATGATGATTTTTATGCTCCACGTCCACGAGCACGTGCACACCAAGTGAGACACACTCACGCACGTGTTCCTCCATATGCATATGTTCATCCACATTATTATATGAATGATTACCATCATGCACCATATCATATGTCACCACCACCATTTCATCATGTGCCATATGCTTATCCACGACATGCATTTCCTAGGTCACCTCCTCATAGACCACATGCATCACGTAGACATCGACAACGTATGCATGCTCCCAATAGGAATAGGGCTCCCAAGACATTCACTATTTGGGGCCCGAAGGACACTAGCATGCATGAAAAACAAGCTTACATGAATTCTTATTTTATGAATGTAGTGCACAATGATGATTACATTGGGAAGTCTAAGTCCAATTGGACTTGGCTTCCAAAGGTCTAATCTTTTAGGACCCAATGACCTTAGGTACCATGGAATGATATTTCTATCTTTAGGTACTCAAGAAAAAGAAATGGAGCAACAAATCCAAATTTAGCTCCAAGGATGGGTGGATACTCGATAGTGGGTGTTCAAAACACATGACGGGTGAAGCTCAATTGCTCTCCGGAGTCGTGCCCATTCCTAATGGGAACCGTGTTGTCTTTGGAGGCAACGAGAGCGGAACCATCATTGGTGTTGGTAAAGTTGGTAACCCATCTAAACCACTAATAAGTGATGTTTACCTTGTTCAAGGATTAAATCACAATCTCATTTCAATAAGCCAACTTTGTGACAAGGGTTACAAAGTTAGCTTTGCGAAAGGAATGTGTCATATTTTTAGTAAAGATAATAATAATTTGTTATTTTCTGGCACACGCCATAAGAATATATATCCTAGATATCCCCAAGTCACATGAACAATGTCTCATTGCCAACACAAGTGAACAACACTTATGGCACCGACGTTTTGGTCATGTGAACTTTGGAACACTTTTTAAGCTATCCAAGTTAAATTCTATTAAAGGATTTCCTAAGCTTTCTTTCCAAAAGAAAAGCTTTTGTGACTCGTGTCAACGAGGCAAACTTCCGAAATCGTCATTCAAACCTAAGAAGAGCATTTCCTCTAGACGGCCTCTAGAGCTTTTACATCTAGATCTTTTTGGGCCAACTAGAGTTGCTTCCTTAGGGAATGCTCGATATGGACTTGTCATCGTTGATGACTTTTCTAGATTTACTTGGGTGTTTTCTTTAAGTAATAAAAATGATGCTTTTGAAAACTTCACAATATTTGTGAAGAAAGTACAAAATCTCATTGGAACCACCATTGTCACTATTCGTAGTGATCATGGAGGGGAATTTGAGAATGAGTCTTTCTCAAATTTTTGTGATGAAGTTGGTATTACTCACACCTTTTCTTTCCCTCGCGTACCCCCTCAAAATGGTGTTGTTGAGAGAAAGCATAGGACGCTAGTGGAATGTGCTCGCACTATGCTTGATGATAGCCAACTTGGCCTTCAATTTTGGGCGGAAGCGGTACATACCGCTTGCTATGTGTTTAATAGGATACTCTTGAGGCCCGGCACCAAACAAACTTGTTATGAATTGTTGTTTGGTAGATTGCCTCAAGTTAAACATTTTCGAGTTTTTAGTGCAAAATGTTTTATTAAAAACACGTATGGGAGTTTGGACAAATTTGATCCTAGATCCGATGAGGGGATATTTGTTGGATATTCCTCACGTAGCAAAGCCTACTGGCTATACAACAAAAGAACCTCAACGATCGAGGAATCACTTCATGTTTCATTCAATGAAAATTTTGCCCCTTCTAGAATTATCAATGATGATGACTCCATGGATGTTTTATGTGATTCTATTGGTAATTCTAATTCTATTGATTCTATTGATACTAACCCGACTGATGATTCTTTTGAGAATATTCCTAGTGATCAGGGAGTTCCCAAACAGCTTCATACAGTTCGTGACCATCCCCATGAGCAAGTCATTGGCAACATACTTGATAGTGTCAAGACGAGATCTCAAGTCAACTACTTCGCTCATTGTGCCTTTGCCTCTTCAATAGAGCCAAAGAACATTAACGAAGCATGCAAAGATAGTTCTTGGATCCTAGCCATGGAGGAAGAACTCATTCAGTTTGAGAGGAATGAGGTTTGGGAGCTAGTTTCATTGCCTTTGAAGAACCACACCGTTATAGGAACGAAGTGGATTTTCAAGAACAAGACCGACGAGAACCAAAACGTTGCCCGGAACAAAGCTTGGTTAGTAGCTCAAGGCTACGGACAAGAGGAAGGTAAGACTTTGAAGAATCCTTTGCTCCTGTAGCTAGATTAGAATCTATTAGGTTGTTGTTATCTTTTGCATGCCATAAAGATTTTAAACTCTTTCAAATGGATGTAAAAAGTGCGTTTTTAAACGGAGATGTCGTTGAGGAAGTTTATGTTTCTCAACCTCTGGGTTTTATAAATGAAAAGTTTCCAAATTACGTTTTCAAACTTAAGAAAGCACTTTATGGCTTGAGACAAGCTCCTAGAGCTTGGTATGACCGCCTAAAGAAGTTTCTTTTGGATTTGGGTTTTAAAATGGGTGAAGTTGACTCTACACTTTTTGTTAAGTATGCCAATCATGATATTATTTAAGTTCAAATTTATGTTGATGATATCATTTTCGGTGCTACTAACTTCACTCTTTGCAAAGAGTTTCCTAATGTCATGAAGCATCAATTTGAGATGAGCCACATGGGTGAGCTCAAATATTTCTTAGGTCTCCAAATTCGCCGAATGCACGATGGAATCTTCATCCACCAAACCAAGTACACGGTGGAGTTGCTAAAGCGAATTGGAATGGAGAATGCTTCTGGCAAGAAGACTCCAATGAGCACTACTACACATCTTGATAAAGATACAGGCGGCAAAGATGTAGACATTCGTCTATATCGAGGTATGATATGTAGTTTATTATACCTTACTGCCAGTCGGCCTGATATTATGTTTGATGTATATGTATGTGCTTGTTATCAATCTCAACCTAAGGATTCACACTTAGTAGCGGTAAAACGTATTTTCCGTTATTTAAGTTACACCCTCGACTACGGATTATATTATCCAAAGTCTAGCACATATGCGTTAATCTCATATAGTGATGCAGATTATGCTGGATGCAAATCCGACAGGAAAAGTACTAGTGGCACTTGCCATTTTATAGGAAATTCTCTTGTCTCTTGGTTTTCCAAGAAGTAGAATTCTGTATCACTTTCAACCACCAAGGCGGAATATATTGCCGCCGGTGCTGCGTGTGCTTAGGTTCTTTGGATGAGACACACACTTAAAGACTTTGGTATAAACTGTGATACTTGCCCTATCATGGTGGACAACCAAAGTACAATATGTCTCTCTAAGAATCCGGTACACCATTCCCGTTCCAAACACATAGATGTCCGTCACTATTTCCTAGATGATCATGTTGCTAAAAAGGACATCATTTTAGTGTACGTTGAAACCCAGAAGCAAATCGCCGATATTTTCACGAAACCACTCAAGGAAGACTCCTTTGTGCGGTTACGTCGAGAATTGGGGATTATGGGTGAATCCAAGATTTAGGATTCATATTTTCAATAATCCTGCATGATAATAATTTTTTCAATATGCTCATGGTAAATTAGTTGGGATTTTCTGGATTTATGATTTGATTTTCAGAATTTGTGCTAGATATATTCATGCACGTCGTATTTAAGATTTTCTATGTTTTATGGGGTAGAATAATGATGTTTGTGAGTATTTAGATGTTTCGTCCAATTGTTCTTAGGAGAGAACTCAAAATTTCAAATTCTAAAATTTTTGGACTCTCTTAGTCGGTCCAAGTTCAATAGCCGACCGACTATTTTCAGTTCTAGTCGGTCAGTGATTCTTCTTGGACCGACTAAAAGGTTGACAGCCAAGAAAGATAGTTCAGGAGATATAGAACTAGTCAGTCTAAGAAGACTTGCCAACCGACTAGTTTAACAACTAGTCGATCGGTGAGTGTTCTTTGACCGACTAAGCAACTGAAATTCAATAAGCTGAACACAAGAGAACTAGTCGGTCTAAGAACAAATTCCAACCGACTAGTTTCACAACTAGTCGGTCGATGGTTGTTCTTGGACCGACTAACGAGTCAACAGTAACTCAGGCTGAGAAATGAAGGTATAACTAGTCGGTCTAAGAAGATTCCAAACCGACTAGTTTGACAACTAGTCGGTCGGTGAACGTTCTTGGACCAACTAATTGGTTAACACTGAAGATGCTGAATTGAGCAAGGAGATCTAGTCGGTTAAAGAAGGATTCTTAACCGACTAGATGACAATCTAGTCGGTTGGTCCTTCTTCTTGAACCAACTAAGATGCACTAGAAGCCGAGAAATGAAGCGTGAAGCTTCGGAAAAGTTTCTATGGGCATCTAAGATAATCCTAGCTCTAAGATATGAGCGTTATGAAGATTATAATGTAAAACCTACTCAAGGCTTAACACTTTACGAAAAGAAGCTAGAAGACTATAAAATAAGCTAGACGAACCGTCTTCAAAGCTTCAATCTGAATCTCTTGACTTCAATTATGCTCCTAGAGCTTCAACGAAGCTTCAGGCATACGATCACGCGCTTTGAGAAGTCTTGAGACGTCGCTTTTGATGTACGTAGAATTTTGGCGACGATCTCCATAACTGCGCTCACAAAGTGTTAGTTCACGATATTTATGTTTGTTCATCATCAAAACCAAATCCGGGGAATCAATACTCAACCTGATTGAAATTAGACCGACTAAATCATGCCTTATTTTGAATATCTGTTACTGTTTGCACTTAGTCGGTCCAAGCGCATTGGTCGACCGATTAGATTGCATTCTAGTCAGTCAGCACTTGAACTTAGACAGACTAGTTGCGCAGGGGCAGTTGTGTCTTTTGGCATCCTGAATTGTTCTTATGTCCTCCGCACCGATTTGAATTCATTCTAATCGGTGTGAAAACTTCTCTCAAAACCCTAAACCTCCCGTCCGTTCTTCTTCATCCACCGTGTGTCACCGTCTCCGGCTGCCGTCAGCCACCGCCGGTCCTCCGGAGCCCCTCTCCTCCGTCCTAGGGTATATCTCCTCCCTCTCTCTCAGTTTTTAGGGCTCAATCTCTTTTGGTTTTTCTATTAGGGTTTGTATTAGGGTTCTTTCGACCTAGTTTTCGATTTCGTTCGATTTCGTTCGTTTGTGTTGTCTCGATATCATGGTAAGAACTCGAATCCCTATCCGTCCTACCACTCCGTCTCTCATGACCGTCGAGTCTCCTCCTACCGACCCTCCTCAACCCAAACGTCGTGCCAAAACCACTCGTACGCCTACCTCTCCCTACTCTTCATCGCCTCCCCTCAAGAAGAAGAGGATTGCCGTTTCCAAGCCAAGAGCCACATTTCAACCCAAGCCCTAGCCTAAGAAGAAGACCGTATCTCCTGGACCATTCCGTGCTCCTACCCCACCTGACTCCGACAATGATTATATTCCTGAGTCTGAGCCTACCGAGAAGGCTCCTACTCCTCCTCCTCGTACTTCGTCTCGTCCGTCTAAGGGGAAGGCTCCAAGGCCTTTGGGTGGGGTCGATATCTCGTTGTGTCACGATGACCCGATGTGCCTTGCGGCATATAATCGTATTGAGCACTGTCCTTTGATTCTGGAGCACTTCGTCCAGTTTTCTGACTTTCCTCAGCTTGCAGACCTCCTCTCATATAGCGGCCTTCTAGACTATCTTTGCCATGATCCCAAGGTGAATCCTCATCCGTATCCCAGACTCATCAAATTGTTCTATGCCAATCGAGTCCGAGTGAGTATGATGACACTCACTGCATTGAGACCACTGTCTTGGGGACACCTATTGTCCTCACAGCAGAGATTTTAGGGCAGGTGATTAGTGTCTCATCCTCTGGCCTACTTCCTTCTGATATCTCCATGGATAATATCCACGATCTTGACCAGTCGATGCTTGCTTAGATGTTCCATGTCATCCCTCCCGCCATGATTGGCGTTCCCTCGAAATCTTTTAAGCCTAATGCGTGGGTCTTAAATTTGATTCTGAAGTCGTGTCTTCTACCAAAGTACGGCTCCTCTAGCTTTCCCTCCCAGCCTTTACTCAAGCTTATCTACGCTCTTTTTATGGGGAGCGAGATAAATTGGGCTCGTATTATCCTTGACAAGATGGATTCCTTTGAGTGCATAAGGAAATCCCCCAAGTCTGCTCATATTCCTTATCCTTGCCTATTGACTCTTGTATTCCGTCACTTTGCCGTCCCTCTCCATCCAGATGATCAGCGTCCTTTGGGTCCTCCCCTGAACACGACTGCCGTCAAGAAGTCTCTTGCGGCTTTGCGTCACGTTCAGAGGACTACCCCTGCTGCTGCTCCTGCTCCTCCTTCTCCTTCACTCGCTGAGTTTTCTGTTTCCTTTAGCCGTTAGGAGGCTCGTATTTGTCATTGTGAGGAGATGCTTGCTCGCATCTGCGAGTATCTGGATATTGATCTTCCTCCGACGTTTTCTGATGAGGAAGTCATCGACGTCGATGAGAATGAGGAGCGAGATGCTTCTCCAGATCGTGCCCCCGAGGGTAATTCTGTTGGCACTTCGTCTGATCGTGCTCCCGAAAGCACTCCTGCTGCCACCATCCATTTGGTGGACACTCCAGTCGACCCAGAGACCACCACCTCTTCTGCACAGCCTGCTGCCGCTGCTGATCCTCCCTCCGCCTCCTGAGCTTGCGTTAGAGGACTCTCCCATGTGCCCTTGGATGATATATTTGTTGTGAGAGAGTGGGGTAGGATAGTTGGGTGGTGATGTATTTTTGATGTTTTGATGATACATTTTGATGTATGTCAGTTTTGGTGTCTGTTGAGACATGTGTTGTATGTTGTGCTCCGATCTGATGATCGTTTATATTAGTATTGGCTGATGTATACCTTTTGTTGTACCATGTTATACACACACACACACACACACACACACACACACACACACACACACATAGTGTTGCCATTTACTTCAGTGTGAACATTATATTTTTTGTCTCTGATGTTGATTTCGTCGCTCGACGATTATATTGATTAAATAGAATTCTTTCTATGAAAACATAGAATTGTTTTCCATGCACTAAATTCACCAAGAATGTTGATATTGGAGAGTATGTTCCATAACTCAATACGTGAAATTGATTTGAGTTTTGATGATTTCATTTTTTCGATTTTCGACTATGGTCTCGTTGGCACACTTTGATTTTCTTTGTGATTTTACTTTGGTGTTATTTGGACCGTGGTCGTATTCTACGACTCTCGTGCTTTTATTTTTAGCCATTTTTGTTGTCGTTGATCTCCTCCCGCTCCTTTTGCTAATGCCAAAGTGGGAGAGAATTAATAATGACGAGGTGCTAAATAATAATTCAACGTAATTTACCGTGAATCTAATTTGATATGTTAGATTCAGGTGGAGTTAAGATATAAAAATGGATTTAGATCCTAAATTTCAATAATTGGATTCATATTTTATACTTTCCTCGTCTGCTTGATGCGTATGATTATTATTTAATACGGAATTAACATGTCATCAATGCATGGGGAGTAAGTAAATTTCTTTTGACTCATTATTATTGATTATTATTTATGTTGGTTTTTCATCACTAAAAGGGGGAGAATGTTGAGTATTGATTCCCCGGATTTGGTTTTGATGATGAACAAACATAAATATCATGAACTAACTCTTTGTGAGCGCAGTTAGGGAGATCGTCGCCAAAATTCTACGTACATCAAAAGCGACGTCTCAAGACTTCTCAAAGCACGTGATCGTGTGCCTGAAGCTTCGTTGAAGCTCTAGGAGCATTATTCAAGTCAAGAGATTTGGATTGAAGCTTTGAAGATGGTTCTTCTAGCTTATTTTATAGTCTTCTAGCTTCTTTTCGTAGAATGTTAAGCCTTGAGTAGGTCTTACATTATAATATTCATAACGCTCATATCTTAGAGCTAGGATTATCTTAGAAGCCCATAGAAACTTTCTCGAAGCTTCACGCTTCATTTCGCAGCTTCTAGTGCATCTTAGTTGTTTCACGAAGAAGGACCAACCGACTAGATTGTCATCTAGGCGGTTAAGAATCCTTCTTAAATCGACTAGATCTCCTTGCTCAATTCAGCATCTTCACTGTTAACTAATTAGTCGGTCCAAGAAGGTTCACCGACCGACTAGTTGTCAAACTAGTCGGTTTGGAATCCTTCTTAGACCGACTAATTATACCTTCATTTCTCAGCCTGAATTACTGTTGACTCGTTAGTCGGTCCAAGAACAACTATCGACCGACTAGTTGTGAAACTAGTCGGTTGGAATTTGTTCTTAGACCGACTAGTTCTCTTGTGTTCAGCCTATTGAATTTCAACTGCTTAGTCGGTCAAAGAACACTCACCGACCGACTAGTTGTCAAACTAGTCGGTTGGTAAGTCTTCTTAGACCGACTAGTTCTATATCTCCTGAACTATCTTTCTTGGCTGTCAACCTTTTAGTCGGTCCAAGAAGAATCACCGACCGACTAGTTGCAAAACTAATCGGTCAGTGATCCTTCTTAGACCAATTAGATCGCTTCAGAATAGAGCCGTTGGGACATTAAATGCCACGATTTTTGCTCTCTCTCCTCTCTATCATATATATACTTGTGATGCTTCTTCCTAGCATTCAAGGCTGGCATTTATTTTGATTTAGAGATTCAAAGAGAAGCATTCACCTCCATTTCTAAACCTTCCTCATTCTCACAAATAATCTCTCCAAACTCCTTGAGCCCTAATTTCCTCAAGAGAGATTCTCTTCATTGTGAGCCTCTCACGCCAAGAGCTTGATTCAAAGTCACCAACTCCATCCTAGCCTTCGATCGCGGTTCATCTTGGTGGAGCTAGGGCTTGGTGACCATCTCTCCTTCAAACTCTTCCTTGCCCTAAAAACTGTAAGTTTACTCAAGGCATAGGATTCTGTTGGTAAGTATTTCATTGTTTAATTTTCATTGATATTTCAGTTTTTCTCTCGGTTGTGAGAGAAGTTTGTGATCCCGGTTTGTGGGAGTCACATTTCGATTTGTGTAAGATTTGATCTTGTAGAGGTTTTCTACAATAATTTCATAGTGCAAAATTTGGGTTAGAGGATTCTAACTCAATTAGCCGGAGGGGATCCGGGTGTTTGGGACGTAGGATCACCGGGAACAAGTCGGGGAGACTTGGGTGGATCCGAACCTGTTACATCGCTTGTTTGCGCTTGTCTTTTATTGTTATCTATTTTCATTTCCGCATTGTTGGTTGAGTTTGCACAATAATTAGGAATTATACTCTTGATTATTTTAAAGTACTATTCACCCCCCTCTAGTACTTGTGCAGTAGCTATCAGGGCATTACACAATGGTCTATCCGATGTTTCGATATCCTTGGCTCGAAACATCTACGACCACGAACCCTTGCAAACTAATGCTACAGACGGTCACACATTTCTCCATGATCGAGATACTCATCTTGATACCTGTTTGACCTTGCATAAAGTTAATATCTAATGTTAAATACATTATAAAATAACTTAGATAAATTATTACCAAACAGCTTAAAGTTATTTCAAACAAGCCGTTTGTGCTATTCACACAGAGATAAATAGCCTCGAGGGCATCATCTCTCTACAACACAGTTGTTGTAGTTTCCTGCACACTTGTTTTTTCACAGATTCTTCCTTGTTCTCTCCTCCTCCCCTCAAAAGGTCATGTCTTTGGGTGCTGAGCTTTGCCTCAACATCCATCAGAGTGGTATCAGAGCTCTCATATTGATATTAAGCCATGGATTCTGATCAATCATCTATTTCTCATCTTCAATCTTGAGCAACAAGGAGAATAAGATCAACTACCAGTATTGGAGTATTAAGATGAAAACTTTCTTCCTTTCCAAGGATGTGTGGGAGCATGTAGAAGATGGTGTCACTGATTTGGCAGATGGAGCCACATCAGCTCAAAAGAATGCTCATAAATAGAAGATCAAGAAGGATATTAAAACTCTCTACTGGATTCAACCAGCTGTGGATGAGACTATCTTTCCCAGGATCATGAATGCTTCAAGATCTAAAGAAGCTTGGGATATCTTGAAGAAGGAGTTCCTTGGTTCTGCAAAGGTAATCACTGTAAATCTTCAAACCTTGAGAAAAGATTTCGAAAATATGAAAATGAATCCATCTGAATCTATACAAGACTTCTCTTCAAGGATCACATCTATTGTTAATCAAATGAGGTCATTGGGTGAAGATCTTGCTGAGCAAAAGGTAGTTGAGAAAGTTTTGAGAAGTTTGGCACCAAAATTCGATTTTGTAGCAGCAGCAATTGAAGAATCAAAAGATCTCTCTGTTTATACATCAAGTGATTTACTAGCCTAACTTTCTTCTCAAGAGGATAGACTCAACAGAGGCAAGGATGATGAAGGAATAAACCAAGCTTTTCACTCAAAAGTAACAATAAGTACAACAATTAGCAATGACAGACCCTTTGGTGGTTATGCAAGAAATCATGGCTCAAATAACTTTAGAGGAGGAAGAGGAAGAAGTAATTGGAGAGGTGGAAGAACTGGTAGACAACAAATTTATCAGCCTAGGTCAGAAGTTCAGAAAAGATTTAAGCCCAAATAACCCATGATGGAAGTGTGCTCTCATTGTAGAAGAACTGGCCACAAAATTGAAAGTTGTTGGTTCAAATACAATACAGCTCCAAAGTGCTGGAAATGTCAGAAGTTTGGACATTATGAGAAGGATTGCAGAGAAAACAGAGGAAATGAGCAAGCTAGCAGAGAAAACAGGGGAAAGGAGTAAGTCAACTATGTGGAAGAAGAAGCTCAGGAAGTTGATAACTTGTTCATGGCAAAATTTGATGATATTCCAGTCCACAACTCCCTCACTTGGTATCTTGATAGTGGTTGCAGCAATCACATGACAAGTAAGCAAGATTTATTCATCAATTTTGAACCTATCAATGCTAGAGATGCAAGACTTAGCAATGATAAGAAAGCTAGTGTAGAAGGAATTGGTGACATTGTTGTGCTTACTAATGAAGTGAGGAAATCAATTCAAGATGTGATGTATGTGCCTGATCTAAAAAATAATTTGATAAGTGTTGGTCAACTTGTGAAGAATGGCCTTTGTGCTACATTTGATGAAGATCAATGCAGGATATATGATAAGAAGAAGAGAAAACTTGTTTGTGCGAGTAAAATGACAAATAACAAGATGTTTCCTGTTATGTTTCTGCTCCTAACATTACCAACTCTCTAAGCACCATAATTGAAGATGAATTAGAAATTTGGCATAAAAGATTTAGTCATTTCAATGTGGCTGGCTTAGTTGAATTATCTGAGAAGAAGCTAGTGTATGGTTTGCCATCACTAAAGCAAGGTAAAGGGAAGCATGAATGTGAAGCTTTTATTTTAGGCAAGCAACAGAAGAAGAAAGCCCCTTCACATTCAAATTGGAGAGCTTCAAGACCATTGGAATTGGTTCTTACTGACCTGTGTGGCCTAATGTCTATTAATTCCCTTGGTGGATCAAAATACTTCATGATAGTTGTGGATGATTTTAGTAGATACTGCTGGATTTATTTCATTGCAGAAAAAGTCTCAAGTCTTGAGTTTCTTCAAGAAGTTTAAATATGAAGCTAAAGGGAAGGCATGCAAAATATGCACTCTCAGATCAGATAGTGGTGGAGAATTTTGCAGCAGAGATTTTATTGCTTTCTGTGTAGAAAATGGCATAAGGAGACAATTGACAGCAAGTTACACACCTCATCAAAATGGCGTTGCTGAAAGGAAGAATAGAGTGATTATGGAATTAGCAAGGAGTGCTATGAAGGATAAGAAGATGCCTCTTGAGTTTTGGGCAGAAGCATGTGCAACAGCTGTATTTGTCATAAATAGAAGTCCCACTTCAGCTTTGAAGAATAAGACTCCTTATGAAGCACTGAATGGAGACAAGCCCAAAGTTGCCAACATGAAGGTGTTTGGTTGCAAAGATTATGTGATGAAGCCGGTGATCACTCCAAATTTTACACCTTTTTTCTGCTTGTTTGCATTTCATTTAGATCGCCCATATCGCGTTTTTCACGATTATTCGACAATATTGCGATGCTTTTGACGATTTCTTGTTTTTGTCGTATTTCAGGAGATTTGGAGCGATTTGGAGTGATTCTGAGATGCACCTACTCCGGAGTGTCACCCGTGAATCTTTTGAGGGGAATTCTACGATTGGAGAGGAGTGGAAGAAGAAAGAACATCGTAGGAGCGACGAGGAAGAAAAAATACGAAGATTGGGCATTTTCAGCATGCCACTCAGCCGAGTGAAGGAGTCACTCGGCCGAGCATCGACAGCCCGCTCGGTCGGCCAGATCGGACATGCAGCAGATTTAATATCAGCGTGCACTCGGCCGAGCATCGCCAGACCACTCAGCCGAGCACGGAGACACCACTCGCCTGAGTGGCATCACGACGACGGCAAGCAAAAATCCTGAAGTTACTGTAATCTATCAGTCAGCTCCCGAGTTCTGACTCGACTGAGTGAATAAATCCGCCCTCGGCCGAGTGAAGAAAGACGCTCGCCCGAGTGACTCCCGAGGAGATGACCCCCAAAATGTCCAGACTTACTCGAATCCGTCAGGGTCCGTCACTCGGCCGAGTGACATTTGTCACTCGGCCGAGTGAGCCGCGCTGCCTGTAGTGTAAAGTGCGATTTTCAAGCTGCGCAGGGGCAATTTTGTGACAGTTTTTTTGGGCGATTTTGGGGGGTATTTAACCCCAATTTTTTTTCCTAGTTTAGGAGAGCTTTTCTCATACTTTTGGCAGCCCTTTTTGATTACTTTTTAGGAGATTAGATTTGTTTCTTTGGAGGGAGATAAAAGTGTTAATTTGTTGGATGCTATTGAATCTTCATTGGTTTGTCTCTCTTTCTATCAAAAACCTCATTTTTATTGATATATTGTCTATTGCAATGAATTCTATTATTTTTTATTGAATTTCTAATGAGTTGCATTATGAATTGTGAGTAGTTCTATCGTCTTAGGGCGTAGGGATGAACCCTACGAACCCTATTTCTAATTTGTGATGAATTGGTGAAATTCTTGCTAGAATTGATTAGGGTTAGTTTGGGATTGATTTAATACGAATAGCTAGGGATTCATACCGATTGGGATTTGCAAGAGATTGGATCCCAACTCGATAGGAAGCCCTAGAAATTCGAATTGGGTTACAATTAGGTTTCTCTGGAATCGGTTTGCAAGAGATTGGACCGAAACTAGGGTTTTCGATTGCAATTCTATACCAATACCCGTTTGCAAGAGATTGGACGGGTAGAAACTATCCCAACCTAGGTCGTAGCTCGAGTTTGCACGAGAGTGGGCTCAAGATACGATTGAACGATGATGTTGCTCTTCACGCTAGCTTGCCTAGGTTAGGGTTTGCAAGAGATTGGACCCTACCCTAGGTTTGCTATAGACCGACAATAGCACGAGAGCGTGAGCTTGTTTCTACATTTAGTTGTAACTAGTTCACCTGAATTTCAAGTCTAGCAATTGTGAAACCTACGAATCACAATGACGAGATACGGTTTATAGCGGGGATTCCCTATCCCTAGGCGTTTTTATTAATTTGATATTTTCTTTATACAATTGAACGACTGTGACCGCTTTATTGCGAATATTTCTCGACTGTTCTTATAGCCAGGTGAATTGAAGAAGACACCGTCATTTGCCCTCCTCGTGTTCGATACCCGCTCGCCGCTACACCATGCGCTTGCGGTAATACTACCGAGTCTCGTCCCAGGTGTGTATCCGGGGTGCGACCAAGTTTTTGGCGCCGTTACCGGGGAGGCGATAGTGTTTGATTCTACCTACCTAGCTATTTATCTTTTTGTTTTATTTTTATTTTACCCTTTCTTTGTGCTAACTATTTCTTTGAAACTCTGTTTTTCCTTGCATGTACATGAGATCCACAGCGGACCCCGAAGAAATACTATACGATCCGGAGATCGAACGTACATTGAGGAGGATCAGAGCGGAGTGTAGACTCGATACGGAAGGGAATTTTATGACCCATCCCGAGACAGCCGAAGAATTGGCGGCATGAATGACGAGGATCATTTCCATTAGAGATAGGCTTCGGCCTAAGACTTCCTCCACGACCTCGTCCATAGCTATGCCAGAGTTGGCGGCCAACAAAAATTTCGAGTTGAAGACTGGATTGGTAGTTCTGATGCAGCAAGACCCTTTTCATGGGAATTCCCATGAAAACCCTCATTACCACATCCAGCTATTTTTATCAAAATGTCCCACCTTCCAAATGCCGGGCGTCTCCATAGATGCTATCAGACTGCGCCTCTTCCCCTTCACACTCAAGGACAAAGCCCTATATTGGTTGAGGACGTAGGCTGAAAGAATCTTCACCACTTGGGATGAATTGGCGAGTGCCTTCATCGACAAATTTTACCCGCCCTCCAAGACGGTGAAGATAAGAAGTGCTCTCATGTCCTTCAAGCAAGGACCGCATGAGACTCTCTATGAGGCGTGGGAGTGCTTCAAGGACTTGCAGCATCAATGCCCCCATCACATCATAGAGGATTGGGAGCTTGTCCACAGTTTCTACAATGGACTCCAACTGGGCACAAAACAGATTATTGATGCTACCGCCAACGAAGCCATTTTGTCAAAGACCCCCGATGAAGCTACGACCTTGCTAGAGGAGATGGCCTCCAACAACCAACAGTGGGGCGACGAGCGAGAACATTCTTCGTCCTCCTTGAAGCCCACGAGTATTTATTAGGCCAAGGCCGTGGCGGAGCTTGGTAGCAAATTTGACTCTCTCCACAAGGTAGTGGAGAGATTGGAGAAATACATTACCGAACCGCATGGAGCTCCGTCTACATCTGCACCGACAAACCATATGAGTGATTAGCAAGACCAGTCCCAAACCATGTAGTAGGAGGAGAGCATGGAGAAGGAGCTTCGGAGCAAATTCAGTATGTTGCGGGGAATTCCGGATATTGGGCCAACCCGATAGCTAGAAACCATCCGGGTTTTTCCTATGCTAATAATGATGATGCCTTGAACCCCCCGCCATAACAACCTCCTCAAGCTCGGGCTCCACCACCACAACCGAATTATCAACCAAGGGGCCACCGCAACAAAACTTCCCACCTAGGCAACAAGTGGGACCTTATTGGCCACCCCGGTATAATCAAGGTTAGAGAAATCTCACCCTCCGCAAGCTCAACCACGTTCGGATTTTGAAGCTAAGGTGGAGGAGTTTATGGTGGAGCAGAGAAAGATTAACGCCACGTTGAAGGCGGGACAAGATTCTCTTACCACCGTCGTCGCTCAAATTGGGGAGCAACATGTGTTGCTCAATAGAAACAACCAACAATTGCCGGCTCAACCCGAGCCAAATCCACGGGGCAACACCGGCCATATCAGCGCGGTTGTTGCGGTTACGACAAGGGACGGGAAGGATACCACTCCCGTCGTGACTCAAGTCAAGGAACCCGTGGTGGAGATTCTAGAAGAGAGCGAGCCGGCAATTGAGGTGGAAAAAGAGAAGGAGCCGCAAGAAGGAGCAAAGTCTAAAGTGGAGGAACCTATTGATGAGTACCGATTCATGCCACCGGTGCCTTTCCCTCAACGGCTAGCTAGAGCCAAGATCGAGAAGAGGCTAGCCAAGTTCCTCGAATAATTGAGAGGTGTGAGCCTCAATATCCCATTCCTTGACGCCATAGTGGAAATCCCATCCTACGCGAAGTTCTTAAAGGACTTGATTACGGGAAGAAAAAGGAAAGAGAAGATCATGCTCGCGGAACAAGGAACTTGGTTCACTAGGAAGGAGAAGGAGCCCGCCAAATTTAAAGATCCCGGGAGCTTCCAGATTCCTTCCACTCTAGGGGGCATCCACTTACAAAAAGCATTGGTTGATTTGGGCGCTAGTGTGAGTCTCATGCCTCTCACCATGTTCCGGAAGTTGAATACCAGCACGGATTTAAAGCCAACCGACATGAGGATTCAACTCGCATACGGTCGGATTACAAGGCCGGTTGGGATCGCGGAGAACATCCCACTCCAAGTTTTGGGAGGCATATGCTTGGCTTGTGATTTTGTGATCATGGATATCAAGGAGGAGGGTGACACATCGCTCATACTTGGACGCCCATTCCTCGCCACCGCCGGTGTAATCGTCGATGTGCGGGAAGGGAATCTTACCTTGAATGTCGGCAACATTGAAGTCGAGCTCCATATACCAAAGGCTATAAAGCACATGCCATATCATGAGGAGCTAGATTATGTGGACCTCCTTGACGAGGTTATATAAGAGGCTATCCCCCACTCCATCGGTGCACTCCACGATGACGGCTTTGAAGAAAGCCAAGATTTGAGCGAAGAAGAGACATTGGAGGACTCTCCCAATAGCTCCATGGTGAATGATGATGGCGACGCTGAATTCGCAAGAATACGAGAGCTTTGCAAGCTCTCGACATTGAAGAATCCAAAGAAAGCTCCACCGATTCGAAGATCGGTGTCACCGGCGAAGTCAAAGATCGGAACATGCTCAAGCTTGGGGGAGCCATCCCCCAACATTGCCCATGATGAGGGGGCGCTGAGGAAGGCCACGCACCACCACGATCCAAATCCAAGTGGTCTTCCCGGCAAATTGGACGGGCGCATCTCATACGCACCCAACATCCCTACGCTAATTTGAAAATCCAAAGGGGTCGAGCTCAAGACCTTAAACGAACGCTTATCGGGAGGCAACCCGATGGTTTTTGCATTATTTTTATTTTGGTTTTTATTTTGGTTTTATACTTTGCTACTGTTTTGAGTCAATTGCCTATAAAAATCTTGACAACGGGTCTTAATTCTTATGATAGGAGAGGAGAAAAGGAGATCTCTCATACGGAGGATGACCGAGGCAAAGAAGAGCGCTCCAGGAATGTGCTCGAGGCTTAGGAAGAGGAAGAAACCAACTGGAGGAAGAAAAACAGAGAGTAGAGCGAAAACGGAGCCTCGAAGCAGAAAACATCACGTCACTCGGCCGAGTATCATATGCCACTCGGCCGAGCAAAGGACCCCACTCGGCCGAGTGGGGCACCAACCAGGGAAGTCTGCAAAACCAACTCTCTGTCTTTTTTGTGCATTTTAGAATTAATTGCCACTCGGCCGAGTACATTTAGTCACTCGGTCGAGTGAAACAGATACACTCCTAGCCTAAAAATTGCCGAGTGGCAGAGCCACTCGGCCGACCGGAGATTCTCCCTTCGGACGAGTGAAGAAAATCCACTCAGCGGAGTCGTAAGTGGGAACGAGACTTTTCGAAATTATTTCGTTTACGCACTCGGCCGAGTGACATTGTCACTCGGCCGAGTCGTAACAATTTCTATATAAGTTTAGCAGCGGGCGCGAATTTCTAAAATCCCAATTTTCCCAAATCGAACCGTCCTTCGCCTGCTGCTTCGCATCCCGCGAACGTTCGGCCGAATCGAAGCGCCCCTCGCCCGAATCAACCTACCCTCACAGGCGACTGCTCCCTCCCACCCCGCCGCCAGTAGGCCACCGCTCCATCTCGCCGGTGCCGGCCTCCATCGCCCCCTATCACCTCGGTTTGCCCCGAAAACCCATTTTCTCCCTGTTTCTCTTGATCCGTATACCCGTTGAGCCCCCAACCCAAATTAATTCCTATATCTATCTATTATACCCCATCTCCCCCATGTATTTTGAATATTATCCGCTGATATCGTTGTTTGATTTGCAGGCTATCTTGGGGGAGCTTTGGGGAGCTTCTGGACGCGCTTTTGGCTTCGTGGAGGCGACGCTCTTCACACGCACTTGCTGATTTTCTCTCGCAGCGTGTTCTGGTACATTCGTTCCAATCTTTTTAGCACGCCGCATATAATTTTTGTTGGGTGAGCACTCGCGGCGCATATACCACCCCGCACTAGGCCACGCACACGGGGATCCGCCCCCAAGCGGAGGCGGGCCGATGACCCCGGTCCCTCTCACGCTAGCGAGGACTCCCCTCCACCTAGCTCGCCACCGCCACCACCACCCACACAGCCGATCCCAGCCGATCCTATCCCTCCACCCGCTCCCGCCGTCGGGTCGCTGGGGATCACGTTCAGAAACGACGCACAGCGCGTCTGACTTGAGCGTATTGCCCAGCGCTCGATAGTGCCCTCTATGTTCGCACACTTAGCAGACCTTGACCGCCTAGGGGTACTAGAGTGGCTTCTCACGTTGTACGACAACGTGGGATGGCGTGATTTTCTTGATGTGTCGACGGATACCTATATCCGTCCGACACTAGAGGTCTTGAGTTCGATTGACCGGACCCCTGGAGGATGCACATTCCGCCTAATGGATCGAGAGTGCGAGGTCACTCTCAACATGCTTCGTGCGTTCTTCCAGTGGCCCGCTGTCCCTGTCCCCGATCGTGCCTACGCACCCACGCACATCCCACCACCATCGTTCGACACTTCCATCTTTTGGACACGGATCACAGGATCCCATCTTGGCTTTGACCCTAGTAGGGGCGTTTTAGTCATTTGGCTCAAAACGCCGATTCCAATTTTACGTTACTTTGGAAGGTGTTACGCACGATCGGGCTCCATAGATTTGTGCGTCTCGTCTCCAGGATCGCCCCGGTATTTTCAGATCATTTTTCCGACGCCCGGTTTGAGAGTTATCACCCGGATAAATCTGGACCGTTGATTTTCCCTGATCAATTTCGAAATTCAAATTGATTAGCCAAATCTGGCTATATCCAAAATTATTTGCATAAGAATCTTTCCTAAACTGCCTACTCTATTGTGTTGAATATTGGACTCCCCGGATTTGGTTTTGGATGATGAGCAAACATAAATAATTCATGATCTAACAATTTGTGAGCGCAGTATTGGAGATCGTCGCCAATTTCACGTGAACATTCAAAGCGACATCTCAACACTTTCCAAAGCTCAGTTTCATGCCTAAAGCTTCGTTGAAGCTCTTGCGACGCTTTGGAAGTAATGAAGATTCAATCGAAGCTCTCAAAGACCGTTTATTAAGGTTTTATTTATAGTCTTTTAGTTTCGATTGATAGAATGTTAAGCCTTGAGTATATCTTACGTTTCTATCTTCATTACGCTCATTTCGTAGCTCTAGGATTCTTGCACAAGTTCACTCTAACTTCCTCGAAGCGTCGCGCTTCGATTCGGACTTTGTTGTGCATGTTAGTTGGTACAAGAACAAGTACTGACCGACTAGATGGTGATCTAGTCGGTCGGCCACTGTTCTTGGACCGACTAGTTTCTGTCAGTTAATTCTTAGCTCTTTACTGTTTATAGTTAGTCGGTCTATGTTGACTCACCGACCGACTAGTTTGTGAACTAGTCGGTCAGTGATGCTTCTTTGACCGACTAGTTGAGACTGACTGTTCACTCTAAAATTCTCCTAAGCTACTGTTTACCGTTAGTCGGTCTAAGAACGTTTGATGACCGACTAGTTGACAATCTAGTCGGTCAACTTTTGTTCTTGGACCGACTAAGTCAACTTGCCTTCAGACTATGTTGTTTTGCCTCTTAGTCGGTCTACGTTCATTGGATGACCGACTAGTTGTGAAACTAGTCGGTTAGACAGTGTTCTTGGACCGACTAGTTTTCTAGGTCTGAAATTCTATCTCTTCTCAGATCTGCTTTTAGTCGGTCCATGCTTTGTGACTGACCGACTAGTTGATGAACTAGTCGGTCAGTGAGTGTTCTTTGACCGACTAGATCACACAGATTTCTTTCCGTTGGAGATTGACCTAACTTGTTTTTATGGGACCCTATAAATACGAACCTAGGTCATTTCTATCTTCAACAGAGCTGTCATTAAGAGATTCATTGAGTTCTAAAGAGATAGCTATTCTCCCTCAAATCTAAAGCTCTCTTCCTCACAAGAAACCCATTCTCTCTCATTTCTAGATCTAGAGAGAAGCTTGTTCTTGGTGAGCTCTTCAAGCTATTGCTTGATTCAAGTTTCCAAATCTTCCCTAGGCACCCATTGCTGCTCATTTCCTTGGTGCTAGGGTTTGGTAACTTCATCTTCCTCAAATCCTTCATTCCACCTTTTGGGTAAGAAAAACTCAAGGTATAGGATTTTGTGGTAAGAGTATTTATTTCATATTAAACTCTTTTATATTGCTTATTGGCTCTCTCGGTTGTGAGAGAAGTTTGTGATCCCGGGTTGTGGGATTCACTTTGCCATTGCATGTATGATTTGATCTTGTGAAGGTTTTTCACAAGATATTCATAGTGGAAATCTTGAGTTAGGGTTTCTAACTCAAGTATCCGGAAGGGATCCGGGTGGTTGGGACGTAGGATCACCGGGAACAAGTCGGGGAGACTTGGGTGGATCCGAACCCATTAACTTCATTTGTTAGCATTGTTAATTTCATTGTTGTCATTCAATTTAAGCTTCCGCAAATTGACTTGGTAGTTGTGTGCAATTTAATTTGGAATAATACGCCTTATTATTTTAAAGTACTATTCACCCCCCCTCTAGTACTTGTGCAGTAGCTGGTAGGGCATTACATTTGGTATCAGAGCCAGATACTCAGCTATGTCTGCCAACGACAACAAGACCGTGCCTCCACCTTCCAACTACGACACCTTCAGGAACCGTGAAGGAGCGTCATCGGTGATGGAAGGACATTCCTCTACAAGGCCTCCATTCTTCAACGGTACCAACTACGGGTACTGGAAATGTCGGATGGAAACCTTCCTCCGAAGTGCATCCTTATGGAGGACTACAATGAAGGAGTACAACGAGCCCGAAGAAGAAGATTTTGAGAAATGGACTACCGCGGAGGTCGCCGCGGAGGTAAGCAATGCCAAGGCAATGAACGCCTTGCAATGCGCATTGGAGCCCGAGGATTTTAATAAGATATGCACATGTAAGAGTGCATATAAAATTTGGAACTCTCTCCTCATACTACATGAAGGGACGAGTCGGGTAAGAGACTCTAAACTCGTTGTCGTAACCAAAGATTACGAAATGTTTCACATGCAACAGGGCGAGAAGATGAAAGAATATTACGCTCGCTTCGTTGACATAATAAACGAGTTAGAGGCCCTCGGCAAGATCTACACTCAAAAGGAGAAGTGCTTAAAGCTTATTGAAGGACTTCCCTCTTCTTGGGAAAAACGTACCTTCGCCATCGAGGAAGGTAATGACATGAACAAATATACCGTAGTTCAACTAATGGGTACTTTGATGTCATACGAGGTACGCAAAGATAGCAAGGTGAATCTACAAGAAAAGATGAAGTCATATTTGAACCTAGATGCGCCTAAGAAAAAGGCGATTGCATTCAAGGCGGCTTCATCCACATCTTCCGATGATGAAGACTCGGAAAACGAGTTGGACTTGGAGTCCATGGCACTCATGGCCAAGAAGTTCAACCGTTTCTTCCGGAAAGGTAACTTCAAGACCAAAGGTAAATTTGGCTCTTCTAATGCTTCTTCCTCTCCTTTGTGTTTCAAGTGCAATAAGCCAGGACACATGAAAGCGGAGTGTCCTCTCAACAAACAAAAGGAGAAGTGGAAGGCGCCAAAATTCGATAAGTCCAAGAAATACAAGAAGGGGTACAAGAAAGGACTTGTCGGAGCAACATTCACCGACTCCGAGGATTCCTCAAGCGGAGAGTCGGATGATGAGAAAGTGGAGCAAGCACATATGTGCTTCATGGCAAGAGAGGAGAACGATCAAGGATCCTCCTCTTCCGATGATAGTAATGACGAAAGCGATGAGGTAACGATGGATGATCTTAGAAATGCTAACTCTCAACTTTGGTCAAAATACACTAAGTTAGTAAATAGATATACTAAGGTAAAAGATGACCTAGCTAGCATTCAAACATCGCCTAAGAATATCATCACCAACAACGACACCGTTGTTGAAGAGTTAAGAAATGAGATTGTGAATCTCAAATCTAAACTTGAACATGTTAGCATTGAGGATGCGGAAGAACATGAGATAGCGGATTTAACTTCTCAAAACTCGACTTTGAGTATTGAGAACGAGAATCTTAAATCTCGTGTTTATGTGCTCACATCGCAAATATCCGCTTTGGATACTTCTTTGCGTTCTCTCAAAGAGAAATATGAGGACACATTGGGGCGAATCAACAAATTCAACAAGGGTAAGGGCCATTTGGATAATATCCTAAAAGATTTACTTCCGGCCAAACACCACATTGGCTTGGGGTATATGATGGGAAATTCATCCAAGTCGGTCACTACTTTTGTTAGGCCAACTTCCGAAGCCTCAACGAGTGGGAGCAAACACTCTATTGGTAGTTTATCTACCAATGGTGCTTCCACCTCGTCCACACCCTCTTTCGGAAAGAACCCCACTTTGGGTGGACCTCCAAAGAAGGGGCATGCCTACATGTACACTAATAACATGCCACGTAGGAACACACGTCCTACTCCACCGTCTCACACGTATGATGATTTTTATGCAACACATTCCCGGGCACGTGCACACCAAGTGAGACACCCTCACGCACGTGTTTCCACACATGCATATGTACACCCACCTCATCATATGAATAATTCTTTTCGTGCACCATTCCATCATGTCCCGTATGCCTATCCACAACATGCATCACGTAGAAATCAACGTAGCATGCATGCACCCAATAGGATGATGGCTCCCAAAATTTTCACTATTTGGAGCCCAAAGGACACAAGCATGGACGAAAAACAAATGTACATGAATGCTTATTTTTCGGATGTTGTGCATAGTAAGAATTATGTGGGGAAGTCTAAGTCCACTTGGACTTGGCTTCCAAAGGTCTAATCCCTTGGACCCAATGACCTTGGGTACCATGATATGAAAGTGTCTATCTTTAGGTACTCAAGGAAAAGAAAAAGAAAAGGAGCATCAAATTTAAATTTAGCTCCAAAGGGAATTGGATACTCGATAGCGGGTGCTCCAAACACATGACGGGTGACGCTCGTTTGCTCTCCGGAGTGGTTCCCATTGCGAATGGAAACCGCGTCGTATTTGGAGGCAACGAGAGCGGAACCATCATAGGTGTTGGTAAAGTCGGTAACCCTTCTAAACCATTAATTAGTGACGTTTATCTTGTTAGTGGTTTAAATCATAATCTTATTTCAATAAGTCAACTTTGTGACAAAGGTTACAAAGTTAGCTTTGCGAAAGGATTGTGTCACATTTTAAGAAAGGATAATGAAAAATTATTATTTTCCGGAACTCGTCGTAAAGACATCTATATTTTGGATCTTCCGAAGTCATATGAACAATGTCTCGTTGCCAACACAAGTGAACAACACTTATGGCATCGACGCTTTGGACATGTGAACTTTGGAACACTATATAAGCTTTCAAAATTGAATTCTATTAAAGGTTTTCCGAAGCTTGTTTTTGAAAAGAAAAGTTTTTGTGATTGTTGTCAACGCGGCAAGCTTCCTAAATCTTCATTTAAACCTAAGAAAAGCATCTCTACTAAACGGCCACTAGAGCTATTACATCTAGATTTATTTGGGCCAACTAGAGTAGCTTCCTTAGGAAATGCAAGGTACGGACTTGTCATCGTAGATGACTATTCAAGATTTACTTGGGTATTTTCATTGTGTAATAAAAATGAAGCTTTTGAAAACTTCACAATTTTTGTTAAGAAAGTACAAAATCTCTTAGGAACCACCATTGTCACTATTCGTAGTGATCATGGAGGTGAATTTGAGAATGAGTCTTTTGAGACATTTTGTGATGAAGTTGGTATTACTCACACCTTCTCTTTCCCTCGTGCACCTCCTCAAAATGGTGTAGTTGAGAGAAAGAATAGGACGCTAGTGGAGTGTGCTCGCACTATGCTTGATGATAGCCAACTTGGCCATCAATTTTGGGCGGAAGCGGTACACACCGCTTGCTATGTGTTTAATAGAATACTTTTGAGGCCCGGCACTAAACAAACTTGTTATGAATTGTTGTTTGGTAGGTTGCCTCAAGTTAAACATTTTCGTGTTTTTGGTTCGAAATGTTTTATTAAGAACACATATGGTAGTTTGGACAAATTCGATCCGAGATCCGATGAGGGGATTTTTGTTGGATATTCTACGCGTAGCAAAGCCTACCGGATATTCAACAAACGAACCTCAACGATCGAGGAATCGCTTCATGTCTCATTTAATGAAGGATTTGTTCCAACTAGAATTTCAAATGATAATGATTCTATGGATGTTTTATGTGATTCGTTTGAAAATTCTAAGTCTAATGATTCTATTGATTCTATTGAGACTAACCCAACTAATGAAGTTGTTGAGAATGTTCCAAGTGCTCAAGGTATTCCCAAACGGCTTCATTCGGTTCGTGACCATCCCCATGAGCAAGTCATTGGCAATATCTATGATAGTGTCAAGACGAGATCCCAAGTTCACCGCTTCGCAAATTGTGCCTTTGCCTCATCGATAGAGCCAAAGAATATTAATGAAGCATGCGAAGATAGCGCTTGGATCTTAGCCATGGAGGAGGAGCTCATTCAATTCGAGAGGAATGAAGTTTGGGAGCTTGTTCCATTGCCATCGAAGAACCACACCGTCATAGGGACAAAGTGGATCTTCAAGAACAAAACCGACGAAAACCAAGTCGTCGTCCGGAACAAAGCTCGGTTAGTAGCTCAAGGCTATCGTCAAGAGGAAGGTATCGATTTCGAAGAATCTTTCGCTCCGGTAGCTAGATTAGAATCAATTAGATTACTTTTGTCTTTTGCATGCCATAAGAATTTTAAATTATTTCAAATGGATGTTAAAAGTGCATTTTTAAACGGAGATGTCGTTGAGGAAGTTTACGTTTCTCAACCTCCGGGCTTCGTAAATGAAAAATTTCCAAATCACGTTTTTAAACTAAAGAAAGCTCTTTATGGTTTGAGACAAGCTCCTCGAGCTTGGTATGATCGCCTAAAGAATTTTCTTTTGGATTTGAATTTTAAAATGGGCGAAGCCGATTCAACACTTTTTATTAAGCATGCGAATAATGATATTTTATTAGTTCAAATTTATGTTGATGATATCATTTTCGGTGCTACTAACTTCGCTCTTTGCGAAGAGTTTTCTAATGTGATGAAGGAACAATTTGAGATGAGCCACATGGGCGAACTCAAATATTTCTTAGGTCTCCAAATTCGCCAAATGAACGATGCAATCTTCATCCACCAAACGAAGTACACGGTGGAGTTGCTAAAGTGATTTGGAATGGAGAATGCCTCCGGGAAAAAGACTCCAATGAGCACGACTACGCATCTTGACAAGGATACGGGCGGTAAGGATGTAGACATTCGTCTATATCGAGGTATGATAGGTAGTTTGCTTTATCTTACCGCAAGTAGGCCCGATATTATGTTTGCCGTATGTATATGTGCTCGTTATCAGTCTCAACCTAAGGAGTCTCACTTAGTAGCGGTAAAGCGTATTTTTCGCTATCTAAGTTACACATTAGATTTTGGATTACTTTATCCGAGATCTAGCACATATGAGTTAGTCTCATATAGTGACGCTGATTATGCGGGATGCAAATCCGACAGGAAAAGTACTAGTGGCACTTGCCATTTTCTAGGAAATTCTCTTGTCTCTTGGTTTTCCAAGAAGCAAAATTCGGTTTCACTTTCAACCACCGAGGCGGAATATATTGCCGCCGGTGCCGCTTGTGCCCAGGTTCTTTGGATGAGACACACATTGAAGGATTTTGGTATTCATTGTGATACTAGCCCTATCATGGTGGATAACCAAAGTGCTATTTGTCTTTCGAAGAATCCGGTGCACCATTCCCGATCGAAACACATAGATGTCCGACACCATTTCTTAGATGATCATGTTGCTAAAAAGGACATCATTTTAGTGTACGTTGAAACCCAAAAGCAAATCGCCGATATTTTCACGAAACCCCTAAAGGAGGACTCCTTTGTGCGGTTGCGTCGAGAATTGGGGATTATGGGTGAATCCGAGATATAGGTTTCATATTCAAATTCAATCATCTTGCATGCTAATATATTTCGCGATATTTCATTCATGCTAGATTAATTGAATTATTGGGAATTTTATGTGATTTATTTGAATTTATGATCGAAATCGTATTTCAATGTCATATTTAAGATTTCGACGTTTAATGGGGTAGTTTAGATGAGTATTGAGAGTTTTGCGATCTATCGTCCAAGTGTTTTGTGGAGAGAACTTGATTATCACCTTTTTGGACTTTGTTAGTCGGTATCAGTTCAACCACCAATCGACTAGATGTTCATCTAGTCGGTTAGTAGAAGAACTTACACCGACTAACTCAAGCTTATTGAGTTTCCTTTCCATCTTAAACTCTTTAGTCGGTTCATGTTCAGTGACCGACCGACTAGTTGTGAAACTAGTCGGTCAGTAAATGAACGCAGACCGACTAAATCTTGTCAGTAAATCTTGGATTCAGCCACTGTTTGCAACTAGTCGGTTCAAGCTCATTGACCGACCGACTAGATCGTGATCTAGTCGGTCAGTGCTTGAACTGTGACCGACTAGTTGTGCCCGGGGCTGTTTGGTCTTTTGCGAAATCGACCGACTTAAACTCAGTTTAGTCGATCGATTTTCATTCTAAACGATCGAAATCTCTTCTCTCTCCGCTCAAAACCCCGACCTCCCTCGAGACCCTTCGTCTTCCGGCCACTTTCCGACCATTCCAGCCGTCGCCGTCCGCCGTTCTCCGACCTAGGGTATCCTCTCTTCCTCCCTCTCCTATCTAGGGTTCGGTTTCAGCTCTAGGGTTAGGTTTTCCAGTTGATTTCATCTCCTAGGGTTTCGATTAGGGTTTTCTAATTTCGGCTAGGATCTCTTCTTTCCAATCTCGTGTGTCGTGTTGTGCCGAGATTATGGCTCGAACACGTATCCCGATCACTCCCTCTAGCCCCTCTCCGATGACCGTTGATCCAATCTCTTCGGATCCCGAGCATCCAACCCTTCCGAAGCGTAGAGCCAAAACCACCCTTCCTTCGTCGTCTTCGCCTCCTCTCAAGAAAAAGAGGGCGACGACCGCTCAACCTAGAGGTCAACCGAAACCCAAACCCAAGCCTAAGCCAAAGGCCAAAATTCTTGCTTCTCAATCTTCGTTCCATACTCCTACCGATTCCGATACGGAGTATAACCCCGAGACCGAGACTCATAGGGAACCCACTCCTCCTATTCATCCCGAGTCTAGCACCCACCCTCGTACGTCTACCCGTAAGCCTAAGGGAAAGGGTCCGATGCCGGTGGGCGGTGTCGATATTTCCTTATGTCGCGATGACCCTTTGTTTCTCGCGGCATATAACCGTATCGAACATTGCCCGCTGCTTCTGGAGCATTTCGTCCAGTTTAGCGACTTCATAGGGTTAGCTGATCTTCTGTCGTCGTCGGGTCTTCTCGATTACCTTCGATATGACCCGAAGGCGAATCCTCACCCCTACCCTAGATTAGTGAAGCTTTTCTATGCTAATAGGATCCGGGGTCAGTACGATCAGACCCACTCTATTGAGACGACCGTTTTGGGGACTCCTATAGTCCTCACTGCGGAAATCTTAGGAGAGATTTTGGGTGTCTCTTCGTCTGGCCTTCTTCCTTCTGATATCTCGGTAGATGATATTTCTTCTCTTGATCAGACCATCCTTTCAGAGATTTTCCATCAGATTCCTTCTGCCATGATTGGCGTGCCTTCTAAATCTTTCAAGCCAAATGCATGGGTCCTAAATCTGATTCTGAAGTCGTGCTTGCTTCCCAAGTACGGCTCCTCTTCTTTACCATCCCAGACATTTTTGAAGCTTATCTATGCGATCTTCATGGGGAGCTCGATTAATTGGGCTCGAATTATACTCGATAAGATTGACTCTTTCGAGTGTATTCGAAAGTCCAATAAATCGGCTCATATCCCATTTCCTTGCATGTTGACCCTCGTGTTTCGTCATTTTCGTGTCACATTGCCTCGTGACGATGAGCGTCCCCTTGGTCCTCCCCTAAATGGGACGGCCGTCAAGAAATCTCTTGCGGCGCTTCGTCACGTTCAGAGGACGACACCTTCTGCGTCTGTCCCTGCCTCTGCCAGTGCCTCTGCTACTCCCGTAGCCACCCTTGATGATGTCCTACGGATACTTCATCGTCACGAGTCCCGCTTGGCTCGTACCGAGGAGGTAGTCTGCCGTATGGCTCGTCAGATGGGTGTTGAGCTTCCTCCTTCCGTGTCTGAGGATGAGGAGTTTGATGAGATGGCTGAGGAGGACATTGAGGAGCTCTGTCGTGCTTCGACTCGTGCCCCCGAGGGCACTGCTGCTGGTACTTCCACTTCTGCTCCTGGAGTTGCCACCTCTTCCGGTGTTCCAGAGCCATCTGCTGCAGCTCTTCAGCCTTCTGAGCCTGCTGCTGACCCAGTTTCCGAGCCTGCTCATGTATCTGCTGCTGCTGCTTCTGTCGAGACTCATGCTGCTGTTGAGCCTGTTACTGAGATCTCGACTCCTGCCCCGACGATTCCATCTGTTGAGACACCTCTTCTCCCTGCAGAGCCTGAGTCCACTCCGTCGACTGGACCCACGGACGCTGCAGATCCTGCCTCCTCCTCGTGATCGTTGTTCCGAGGACTCTCCATATACGCTTTGGCTGATATATTCTAGTGAGAGTGTCTTGGGTTAGGATGGGGTTGAGAGTTGTTTTGATGTATTTTTTTTGTGCTTTCTGGTTGTCGGTGTTGGATTTTATGATGATGATGATGTATTTCTTTTTGATGATATGTAGCGCTTGATATGATGTATCTCATATATTCGATGTGATATTTTTTGGAGGTACTTATGTTGTCTATATATATATATATGTTCATCATCGTTCACTTTATCTTTTATTCGTCGTGCAAGTTTTAAAATTCGTTGAATATATTTGAAATGTGATATCGAATCGACGCATAAAAAGTTGGTTAAATGGATTTAAATTCTGTAATTTTATAGAATTGTTCTCCGTGCACAAAATTAACCAAGAATATTGAATATTGAAGAGTATGTTTCTTTATTCAAGAAATGAATAATGATTTGGTGTTTTTGATGATTTTGAATTTTTTTTTGATAATGGAAAATTTGGCACACCTTGTTTTGATTTCCACAATTTTTCCCTTGGTGTCAAGTTGGTCCATTGCCTTTGTCTACGACTCCCGATGTTGGATTTTACATTTCCTAATTGTTGTCGTTGTATGCCCCCCATTTTTGGGATAATGCCAAAGGGGGAGAGATAATGATAATAAATAGCGCAAATGAAAATTTAACTCAATTTCCAAGAATCTAGTTTGATATGCTAGATTCAGGGGGAGTTAAGATACATATAAGGATTTTCAAAATCCGATATTTCAAAAATCAATTCACTTTATTTATCTTACTAGTCTGCTTGATGCAATTCATTTATATTCATTTTGGAATTGACGTGTCATCAATGCAGGGGGGAGTAAGTATTTTACATTTGAATTATTATCTTTGATTATTATTTATGTTGGTTTGTCATCACCAAAAAGGGGGAGAATGTTGAATATTGGACTCCCCGGATTTGGTTTTGGATGATGAGCAAACATAAATAATTCATGATCTAACAATTTGTGAGCGCAGTATTGGAGATCGTCGCCAATTTCACGTGAACATTCAAAGCGACATCTCAACACTTTCCAAAGCTCAGTTTCATGCCTAAAGCTTCGTTGAAGCTCTTGCGACGCTTTGGAAGTAATGAAGATTCAATCGAAGCTCTCAAAGACCGTTTATTAAGGTTTTATTTATAGTCTTTTAGTTTTGATTGATAGAATGTTAAGCCTTGAGTATATCTTACGTTTCTATCTTCATTACGCTCATTTCGTAGCTCTAGGATTCTTGCACAAGTTCACTCTAACTTCCTCGAAGCGTCGCGCTTCGATTCGGACTTTGTTGTGCATGTTAGTTGGTACAAGAACAAGTACTGACCGACTAGATGGTGATCTAGTCGGTCGGCCACTGTTCTTGGACCGACTAGTTTTTGTCAGTTAATTCTTAGCTCTTTACTGTTTACAGTTAGTCGGTCTATGTTGACTCACCGACCGACTAGTTTGTGAACTAGTCGGTCAGTGATGCTTCTTTGACCGACTAGTTGAGACTGACTGTTCACTCTAAAATTCTCCTAAGCTATTGTTTACCGTTAGTCGGTCTAAGAACGTTTGATGACCGACTAGTTGACAATCTAGTCGGTCAACTTTTGTTCTTGGACCGACTAAGTCAACTTGCCTTCAGACTATGTTGTTTTGCCTCTTAGTCGGTCTACGTTCATTGGATGACCGACTAGTTGTGAAACTAGTCGGTCAGACAGTGTTCTTGGACCGACTAGTTTTCTAGGTCTGAAATTCTATCTCTTCTCAGATCTGCTTTTAGTCGGTCCATGCTTTGTGACTGACCGACTAGTTGATGAACTAGTCGGTCAGTGAGTGTTCTTTGACTGACTAGATCACACAGATTTCTTTCCGTTGGAGATTGACCTAACTTGTTTTTATGGGACCCTATAAATACGAACCTAGGTCATTTCTATCTTCAACAGAGCTGTCATTAAGAGATTCATTGAGTTCTAAAGAGATAGCTATTCTCCCTCAAATCTAAAGCTCTCTTCCTCACAAGAAACCCATTCTCTCTCATTTCTAGATCTAGAGAGAAGCTTGTTCTTGGTGAGCTCTTCAAGCTATTGCTTGATTCAAGTTTCCAAATCTTCCCTAGGCACCCATTGCTGCTCATTTCCTTGGTGCTAGGGTTTGGTAACTTCATCTTCCTCAAATCCTTCATTCCACCTTTTTGGTAAGAAAAACTCAAGGTATAGGATTTTGTGGTCAGAGTATTTATTTCATATTAAACTCTTTTATATTGCTTATTGGCTCTCTCGGTTGTGAGAGAAGTTTGTGATCCCGGGTTGTGGGATTCACTTTGCCATTGCATGTATGATTTGATCTTGTGAAGGTTTTTCACAAGATATTCATAGTGGAAATCTTGAGTTAGGGTTTCTAACTCAAGTATCCGGAAGGGATACGGGTGGTTGGGACGTAGGATCACCGGGAACAAGTCGGGGAGACTTGGGTGGATCCGAACCCATTAACTTCATTTGTTAGCATTGTTAATTTCATTGTTGTCATTCAATTTAAGCTTCCGCAAATTGACTTGGTAGTTGTGTGCAATTTAATTTGGAATAATACGCCTTATTATTTTAAAGTACTATTCACCCCCCCTCTAGTACTTGTGCAGTAGCTGGTAGGGCATTACATATTGACCCCTAGACTTCCCCCAAATTGTACCCCCACTATCCCCTACCCTATCACACTTAACCTATAACCCTATGTCTATATGTCAAATCTTATTATTATTAAAACCCTATAACCTCATTCACATGATGAAACCAACACCTAGGTCATCAAAATTTCTTTTACAGCCGCCACAACTCAGAACCCCCCCGAGCTTCTTCTCTCCTTCGCTGCACTCACCCACGCACTCGACTCCTTCGATCGCCCCGACCACAGCCTGGAACCCCGCCAGCGACTGCTTTTCCCGACCGTCGCTTCTCGCTGCTCCGGTACCCCCGTTTCCGCCGACCAACCACGACAGCCCGGTGGCCCTCCCAGCGAACCGCTGCAGCTACAACGGCGGCTGCGTGTTTCCGGCACTGCCCCACCTCGCCTGCGTCGCTGAGCCCCTCTGACGTCCCCTAGTTGACCACTGAATGCCGCGCAGCCCCCGCCAGTCACCGCAGACACCGGAGACATCGCCTTGATCGCTGAAACCACATTACCTTGTATGAGCGGCAGCACAGCTGCTGCCGCAGGATTTTGCCGTCGCCGGACGGCCGAGCTACACCCGCGTCTCCTCGATCGCCTGCGAGACCCACACTGCCACCTGAGATCGCAGGAGCGCCTTGCTCCAACCTCCAGTGCCATCGGAACCCTCCAACATCCCCGTTGCTTGCTGTTTCGACGTCGAATATTCTGTTGCCGCTGTTTCGCCTCTACTCGCTGCTCACGCACTTCGTCCGCTGCCCGGACGAGTCTCGCTACGCTACCCATAGCTGAGACGCCGTAGACGACGCAGATCTCCTACCGTTCAGACGCTACGTCCGCACTACCCCAGACACCGGAGAGGTTGATTTTCCCGAAACTCGTAGTGCAACCCACCAGTAGCCAGAACTGAACCCTAACTAAAATTGGCAACTAAACACATTAAAATTTACTTTCTGCTCTCTTTAAAATGATGTGGAACCGTAGAACGATGATCGGACTTTTTGACTGTGCACATAGGATAGAATCGTCGGATAGGCTGAACGGACAACTTGACTTGTGAGCGTTAGGGTAGCCACGTACAACCTAGAAATGAACCTAAATAGGATTTACTGAAAACGTGACCTGACACCGTCGCCGTGGCACTGTTTCAGACGGACTACCGTGGACGCGACGACTGGACGTGACGCCCCGGACGGACGACACACTCGCCACCACAGGTAAGTGTACCCACTTGCGTTTTTGACTGTGTCTTGGTCTTAAATTGATAGAACTGTTAGACTGTGATTGTTTGGATCCGGACATGAAATAATAGCGTCTGGGTCACCCTGACGACTTAGACTTGACGACGAAGTCTAAGTCCGACGAACGACAACTTGTGACACCATAGGATTATCTTGTGTGTGCGTGCGTGTGGACACCCTAGAATAACTCTCACGTACACTGGTCATGTCTTGTCCCTGTTACACAAAAAGCCTTCGGACATTTCAGATGCTTCCCGAGCGGAAGTGATCTCCGTGATACAAAAAGCCTTCGGGCGTTTCAGATGCTTCCCAAGCGGAAGTGATCTCCGTGATACAAAAAGCCGTCGGGCGTTTCAGATGCTTCCCGAGCGGAAGTGATCTCCGTGATACAAAAAGCCTTCGGGCATTTCAGATGCTTCCCGAGCGGAAATGATCTCCGTGATACAAAAAGCATGCGGGCGTTTCAGGTGCTTCCCTAGCGGAAGTGATCTCTGTACTTCTTCTCCTGAGTTCTGGGGTTTGGGGTAGGGTTGAGCGTGCGCATGGGGAGAGGGTCTGATCCCCCTCAACCCGTAAGGCGTGAACCCTTCGTGTCTCACGTGTCGTGTCCTGTCCGTCTTGTCTTGTCTAGTTCCATCTTGTCCTGTCACCTTTTGGTTATTCCCGTAGTCGGTAGCACACGCTACGACAACTACTTGTTACGCTTTACTTACCTGCTACGTTACTTCTTTTCCTACTTTGTTGTAATCCCAGCATGTTAATCAACCAGTAAAACGATGTTTAATAGTTCAGTACACTTGCAGTAGAGTCTGACTTTCTGTTGTAGACTTTACCTGACTTACAGTTCCTTTCTTTGGTGCTGTACGTCAGGTGCCGAGCCGGAGTACGACGACCAGACAGAGCTACCCGAGGACGTAGAACCGGAGGACGCTGATCCTGAGTACGTGCCCGGGGACGACCAGAGTTAGAGATCCCCGCTGCTGATCCAGAGGTTCCATCTTAGTTGTTGGGTGCGTAGCACCGTTTGTTTTATTGTTTAGATTGGGTGCTTGCACCAGTAGTTTTCTTTCTGTCGTTGTAGCCGACTCAGGCTTTTTGTTGGACTCAGTACTTTGGATATTTAATTTTTGAATAAAATGATTGTCTTTCTTTTTCGTACTTTTATTGTTCTGTACTAACATGCAGGGACCTGTACCTTCGACTTGGAGAACCACACAGACGCTTATTGGGTCTGGGCTTCTCAGCCTTGGCCTAAGCGGGCCTTAGTCACGCTTCGCCTCCATTGTTTTGGGAAGCGGGTGGTGACAGGTTTTAGTGGTGGCCCATGCAGGTTACGAACCTAATTTTCTGTAAGTACAGAACAATAGGAGTCGGGACATTCATTTTATGATACCCAGTAATCGTACGAGTCTAATCTCTGTGTTTTCTGTCAATAGGATGGCAGGACGACGCGTTACCCGATCTGGAAACTCAGGCGATGGAGTTCCGGAAGACCAGGGCGGAGAGTTCCGCCAGTTTCTGGGTGTGATGAAGGAGATGCTGGAAGTGCAGCACCAGTTGGTTCAGCAGTCTCACCGTGCTACCCATGCTCCCCCAGTTGCACCACCACCACCACCACCTCCTGCCCCTCGAGCTGCTCCCGGAGTGAATCAGTTCAATGAGTTGCAGCCGAAGACATTTTTCGGGAAGGAAGGACAGTTGGCCGCTGATGAATGGATTTTGAGTACTGAGGAGAAGCTGATTGCTGCGAAGATTCCCGATGATACCCAGGTTGAGATAGCAAAGATGCAGCTGACAGAGAATGCCAAGAATTGGTGGTGCATTGAGGAGAGGCGCCTGCTGAAGCCAGTGGAGTGGAAGACCTTTCGTTCGATGTTCAAGGATAAGTACTTCACCAAGTCTGCTAGGAGGGAGCTGTTGAGCAGGTTTATAGATCTGAAGTAGGGGGATATGACTATCGAGGAGTACGAAGCAGAGTTCGAGATGCTGAGTCGGTTAGCCCCACATATGGTGAGGAAGGAGGAGAAACAAGCTGATCGTTTCTATCAGGGACTGCGTCTGAAGATTCAGGCATCGATGTCTTCTGTAGATTTCATGACCATGTGAGCGATACTGAATGCCACGAAGAACCATGAGACCATTTCGCTCCTACCTGACCCTCCAGCTGATAAGGGGAAGCGTCCCATGGAGCAGTACCGGCCACCTGCTAGGCCGGCGATGAGGCCAGTCCAGACAGTGCCTTTCAAGAGGCCATGAGCACCTTTGCAGACTCAGAGTAAGGGACCATGCCATTACTACGGGAAGACGGGACACGTTCAGAAGGACTGTAGGAGGAAGTTAGGACTGTGCTTGATTTGTGGAGATGTTTCGCATGCAGCCAAGGATTGTCCGAGAGCGCGTCATACTATGGTCGGAGCACCAGCCCCGCTACAGAGTAGAGCACCTGCCCCAGTTCTGAGGGGAGCTGCCACACGTGGACCACCCTTGGCGCCACAGAGGCAGATGTTTCAGAGGGCAATGCAACCCCAGAGGCCGGCATACACTATGACCGCTGTTGAAACTGAGGAGCTGGATGGAGTTATTACAGGTATACTCCAAATCTAGTCTTTCATTTCGTAGAGTAGACCTTATTGTTAGCTGCTTGTTGTCTTGTTTGCTAGAGTAGTGTTGTTTGACCTTAGTCTCTTTACAACTTAGGCACCATTCTAGTGTTCTCTCACCTTGCCATGGCTTTGTTTGACTCCAGTGCATCCATGTGCATCTTATCCCGGAGATTTATAACAAAGCACTCCATTACCACCCACACACTTCCTAAGTGTTGGGGCATCACCACATGGAACGGAGTGGTGACTGTGAATTTGGGTTGTCGATTGATTCCTTTAGTGGTCAGTGGACACGAATTATTTGCCGACTTCATCGTCAACGACCTGCCGCATTTCGATGTCGTTCTTGGCATCGATTGGCTGGGAGACTTCCACGCCTCGATCGACTGCCGCAACAAGAGGGTTATATTCCGGATTCCAGGTCATCTGGAGTTCGAGTTTCGTAGCAGAGACGAGTCACTTGGGCCCATCAGATTTCGGGCCAAGCTGGAGACACCGATTGTAGCAACTATGCAGATGGAGATGGAGATCGAGCGGACAGTTGTCGTCAGAGACTTCGACGACGTCTTCCCGGAAGATATCTCGGGTCTGCCACCCGACAGAGCTCTAGAATTTGGTATTGATCTTATGCCGGGAGCGCAGCTGATATCAAAGGTGTCGTACCGTATGACCCCCGCTGAGCTCGAGGAGTTGCGGAAGCAGTTAGATGAGTTGCTACAGAAGGTTTTCATCCACCCTAGCGTGTCACCGTGGGGTGCACCAGTTTTGCTTGTGAAGAAGAAGGACGGGTCCCGCAGGATGTGCGTGGACTATCGATGGCTGAATGCTGTCACAGTGAATAATAAGTATCCGCTGCCGTGCATCGACGATATTTTTGATCAGCTGGGAGGTTCGAGAGTTTTTTCGAAGTTATACTTGAGGAGTGGATACCATCAGCTGAAAGTGAAGAAGGACGACATTTCGAAGACAGCCTTCTGGACGAAGTACGGACATTATGAGTTCATGGTTATGCCCTTCGGCGTGACCAATGCTCCAGCTGTGTTCATTAATTTAATGAACTTAATTTTCTACGACTTCCTGGATAAGTTTGTCGTTATCTTTATTGACGACATTCTTATTTACTCGAAGACAGAGAAGGAGCACAGCTGTCATCTGAGGACAGTGCTGGAGATGCTGAGGTGACATAAACTATATGCCAAGTATAGTAAGTGCGAGTTTTGGCTGGACAGAGTCGCGTTTCTGGGACACGTGGTTTCCGGCGATGGCATATCTGTAGATCCGGAGAAGGTCAGAGCAGTCAGAGATTGGCCGACTCCGCAGTCAGCGTCGGATATCAGGAGCTTTCTTGGCTTAGCAGTCTATTATCGGCGGTTTATTAAGGACTTCTCAAAGATTGCTGAGCAGATGACGAAGCTGACGAGAAAGGATGTGGAGTTCCTTTGGACAGATACTTATGAGGAGGCCTTCAGTATCTTGAAGGCGAGGTTGACCACAGCACCAGTTTTGGCTGTACCGGATCGGAGCAGAGGCTTCGAGGTATATTGCGATGCATCAGGGAAGGGTCTTGGATGCGTTCTGCATCAGCATGGCCACGTGGTCACGTACGCTTCCCGTCAGTTGAGGACTCATGAGAAGAATTACCTGACACATGATTTGGAGTTGGCAGCGGTGATATTTGCACTGAAGATCTGGAGCCACTTCTTGCTGAGTGAGAGCGTGAAGATTTTCACCGATCACAAAAGCTTGAAGTACATTTTTACGCAGAAGGAGCTCAACATGCGTCAGAGATGATGGTTAGAGCTCATGGCGGACTACGAGATAGACTTGCAGTATCATCCGGGGAAGGTGAACGTAGTGCCCGATGCCTTGAGTAGACTTCCTACTGCGATGATGCATACTGCCGACTGGAGGATTCAGTAGGAGCTGAAAGAGATGGGATTAGAGGTCGTCCAACCTGGTGTGGTTCTTTCATTCATGAATTTACAGATTCAGTCCATGATTGTGGATCGGATTAAGGCGGCACAGGCAGGAGATCCAAAACTATAGAGGATCAGGAGGCAGGTTGAAGCTGGACTAGGAACGGAGTTCGTGATTCATGAGGATGGTTCGCTGCGGTACGACAGCAGACTCTGTGTACCTGCAGGTGATGTTTGGGAGGAGCTGTTGGGCGAGGCTCATAGCTCGCCATATTCTATACATCCTGGTGGCACCAAGATGTATAAGGACCTCCGTCTGAACCATTGGTGGATTGGCATGAAGAGGAGTGTGGTGCGGAGCGTTGCCAAGTGTTTGATATGCCAACAGGTGAAGGCCGAGCACCATCGTACTGCTGGATTGTTACAACCGCTTCCTATTCCGGAGTGGAAGTGGAAGCATATTACGATGGATTTCGTGACTGGTTTGCCTCAGACCCCGAAGCAGAACGACGCAGTCTGGGTGATCGTAGATCGATTGACTAAGTCTGCACACTTTATCCCATTCCGAGTGGGCCAGTCTACGGAAGCTTTGGCGAGGAAATATCTAGAGGTAAAATTTCATTCTTTTACTTCTGATTTAATTTTTCCTCCTTGAGTTAGTTGTGATGTAGACCGTGTACGTGCAGGAGATTGTACGCTTACATGAAGTCCCCGTGAGCATCGTGTCTGACAGAGACACGAGGTTCATATCTCAGTTCTGGAGAAGTCTGCAGGAGAATCTGGGTACGAGTCTGAGTTTCAGCACGGCGTACCACCCGCAGACCGATGGCCAGTCCGAGAGGACTATTCAGATTCTGGAGGATATGCTGCGAGCATGCACGCTCGATTTGAAGGGATCGTAGGAGGACCATCTTCACTTGGTGGAGTTTTTTTATAACAACAGCTACCAGGCGAGCATTGGCATGGCGCCGTTTGCTGCCTTATATGGGAGAAAATGTCGATCGCCACTGAGCTGGGATGACATTGGAGATCGGGAGCTGTTGGGTCCTGAGATGATAGTGGAAGCTGTGGATGTCATGAGGGACATCAGGGAGAAGCTTAGAGTTACACAGGATCGCTTCAAGCATTGGGCTGATGCCAAGAGGAGACAGCTGGAGTTTCAGCCAGAAGATCACGTCTTCCTGAAGATTTCTCCGAACCGCGGGGTTATTCGGTTTGGGAAGAAGGGAAAGCTGAGCCCGAGGTATATTGGGCCATTTGATGTGCAGGAGCGTGTGGGATCAGTGGCCTACTGCCTTGCTCTGCCACCATTTTTGGAGGGTGTTCACGACGTATTCCACGTATCTCAGTTACGTCGGTACGTCAGTGATCCATCGCACACTATGGATTTCTCAGAGATTATGGTCCGTCCGGACCTGACGTATGACCAGCAGCCTGTGCAGATTTTGGACCGTCGACAGAAGCAATTGAGGAATAAAGTAGTCGACCTGGTGAGAGTAATGTGGCGTCACGGATCACCTAGAGAGTTGTAACGACTTCGTAGATAGCATCCATTCCTTTAGGTATTGCTGCAAGTTGTCTCGCCATGTCCCATTCTGTAACTGCAGTTTTGTGACCTCCTCTGACCGGGAGTCATATCAGAAGGTTCTGGTCGCTGCCAAGAGGCAGGAGCTGCTCGTGAACCAGAGGAAGGGGTCGGTTGTTGGTGCTGGAAAGAGGCCTGTGGAGCAGGCGAGAGCTGTGGTTAGACCTGGATTCAGGCCTAATCAGTCCGCTCAGTTTAAGAGGCCAGGAGGGTCTATTCCGAAGATCTGCCATTTCTGCGGCAAGCCTGGTCACGTCAAGGATCAGTGTCGGAAGTTTCTGGGCCAGTGTCTGGTTTGCGGTGATGCTTCTCATGTCGCGAAGGATTGTCGGCATGCGGATCCGCTGCGAAGGGCTCCTGTTGCAGCTCAGCCGTTGCAGCAGCGAGCGCCTGTTCCTGCTGGACGTGGAGCAGCTCTTGTTCCGCAGAGGCTCTGTTCCGTCGTTTGCATTAAGGACTTCTCTCGTATTACTGAGCCGATAACCAGGTTGACGCGGAAGGATGTTGCTTTTGCTTGGTCGGGTGATTGTGAGAGTGCTTTTGGTATTCTGAAGGAGAGGTTGACGAGTGCCCCTATTCTTGTTGTGCCTGATCGCAGCGGTGGATTTGAGATCTTTTGCGATGCTTCTGGCAAGGGTCTCGGTTGTGTGTTGCATCAGCACGGGCACGTTGTGGCGTATGCGTCTCGTCAGCTTAAGGTTCATGAGAAGAATTATCCGACGCATGATTTGGAGTTGGCTGCCGTTGTGTTTGCTCTTAAGATTTGGAGGCACTTCTTGCTGAGTGAGAAAGTGAAGATTTTCACCGATCACAAAAGCTTGAAGTATATTTTCACTCAGAAGGAGCTCAACATGCGACAGCGTCGATGGTTGGAGCTTATGGCGGATTATGATATCGATTTGCAGTTTCACCCTGGCAAGGTGAATGTGGTTCCGGATGCTTTGAGTAGGCTTCCGTCTTTATTTCCTCCTTGTGAGGGTGATGTGGCGACACGGTTCACCTGGAGAGTCTACTTGGGAGAATGAGGATGAGATGCGAGAGCGTTTCCCACTTTTGTTTCCGGACTCGTGAGTTTTGGAAATTCCGAGGACGGAATTTTTCTTAAGTTGGGGAGGATGTAACGACTGCTTTTCATGTATCTGGATTTTAATATAATATAATATATGTTTTGGTGGATTTTCTCCTCTTGTGTGGTTTTCATCTCTGTAGATTTCATTTCGATCGATTCGTCGTATTTTCTCGCTTCTTCCTTAGGATTGTCGATTTCGAAGTAAGTCATTCGTGACGGACTTCATAACGGTCGTATCTAACTATTGAATCAAGCCTAGGAGTCTTAGGAATCGATCCCGGGGCCCCGCGCTCTGTATCGGTACTTTCTGTGCTCATTAGCCGGTGTAAGAAGGGCCACCGACCGACTAGATGACGATCCAGTCGGTCGGCAATCCTTCTTGGACCGACTAGTTAGCTTTCTAAATTTCTCAGGAGTTACTGTTTATCGTTAGTCGGTCTAAGAACGTTCATCGACCGACTAGTTTCCAAACTAGTCGGTCAGTACTTGTTCATGGACTGACTAACTCTAGAATCCTATTTTCGTTCAGGAGTTACTGTTTACACTTAGTCGGTCTGCGTTGGTCGACCGACCGACTAGTTGCCAAACTAGTCGGTCAGTGGTTGCTCTTTGACCGACTAACCAGTGTTGAAACCCTAATTTCTGGGAAACCGCCAGCCCAACCTATTTAAACCCCTCCCAAACGTTTTCATCTTCTCCAACACGACCCTAAACCCTAAAATCTTCCCCTCTAAGCCCCCATCTTCATCCAAGCTTCAATCCTTCATTCCAAGCCCTAAATCCATCATCCAATCCATCCATTCACTCATTCCACCTCTCATCCATTTTAGGGAAGCTTGGGAGCGCAAAGAAGAGATGAGAGAGCGTTATCCTTTCCTGTTTACTGATTAGAGTTGTTGATTCCGAGGGCGGAATCTTTATTTTAGTGGGGTTGAATGTAACGGTCGTTTTCCGACCTTATGAATTTTCTGCGTGCACGTGCTTTATCGTGCACGTATTTTTTTTGGCTATTTCTGGATTCCGATATATGCGATGTGATATGCCGTTGTGATCGTTTGGTAGTGTAGGATTTTATAGTAATTTTTGGGAACGTCATTTCACGGCTCGTTTTCTCGCAAAACGACGTTGAATTGATTGGGGCGTTTTAGTCATTTGGCTCAAAACGCCGTTTCCAATTTTACGTTAATTTTTGGAAGGTGTTACGCATGATCGGGCTCCGTAGATCTGTGCGTCTCGTCTCCACGATCCCCCCTATATTTTCAGATCATTTTTCCGACGCCCGGTTTGAGAGTTATCACCCGGATAAATCTGGACCGTTGATTTGCCCTGATCAATTCCGAAATTCAAATTGATTAGCCAAATCTGGTTATATCCCAAATTATTTGCACAAGAATCTTTCCTAAACTGCCTACTCTATTGACCCCTAGACTTCCCCCAAATTGTACCCCCACTATCCCCTACCCTAACACACTTAACATATAACCCTATGTCTATATATCAAATCTTATTATTATTAAAACCCTATAACCTCATTCACGTGATGAAACTAACACCTAGGTCATCAAAATTTCTTTTACAGTCGCCAAAACTCAGAAACCCCCGACCACAGCCTGGAACCCCGCCGACGACTGCTTTTCCCGACTGTCGCTTCTCGCTGCTCCGGCACCCCGCTTCCGCCGACCAACCACGACAGCCCGGCGGCCCTCCCAGTGAACCGCTGCAGCTGCAACAGCGGCTGCGTGTTTCCGGCGCCGCCCCGCCTCGCCTGCGCCGCTGAGCCCCTCCGACGTCCCCTAGTTGACTACTGAACGCCGCGCAGCCCCTGCCAGACGTCGCAGACGCCGGAGACGTCACCTTGATCGCTAAAGCCACCTTACCTTGTGTGAGCGGCAGCACAACTACTGCCGTGGGATTTTCGCCGTCGTCGGACGGCCGAGCGCCACCCGCGTCTCCCCGATCGCCTGCGAGACCCACACTGCCACCTGAGATCACCGAAGTGCTTTGCTCCAACCTCCAGTGCCATTGGAACCCTCCAACATCCCCGTTGCTTGCTGTTTCGATGTCGATCACGCCGTTGCCACTGTTTCGCCTCTACTCGCTGCTCACGCACTTCGTCCGCTGCCCGGACGAGTCTCGCTACGCTACCTGTAGCCGTGACGCCGTAGACGATGCAGTTTTCCTACCGTTCAGACGCTACGTCTGCACTACCCCAGACACTGGAGAGGTTGGTTTTCCCGAAACTCGTAGCGCAACCCACCCTTAGCCAGAACTGAACCCTAACTAAAATTGGCAACTAAACACATTAAAATTTACTTTCTGCTCTCTTTAAAACGATGTGGAACCGTAGAACGACGATCGGACTTTTTGACTGTGCACATAGGATAGAATCGTCGGATAGGCTGAACAGACAACTTGACTTGTAACCGTTAGGGTAGCCACGTACAACCTAGAAATGAACCTAAATAGGATTTACTGAAAACGTGACCTGACACCGTCGCCGTGGCACTATTTCAGATGGACTACCACGGACGCGACGACTGGACGAGACGCCCCAGACGGACGACACACTCGCCACCGCAGGCAAGTGTACCCACTTGCGTTTTTGACCGCGTCTTGTTCTTAAATTGTTAGAACGATTATGAGTGGTTGGATCCGGACATGAAATGATAGAGTCCGGGTCACCCGGACGACTTAGACTTGACGACGAAGTCTAAGTCCAACGAACGACAACTTGTGACAACGTAGGATTATCTTGTGTGTGCATGCGTGTGGACACCCTAGCATAACTCTCCCGTACACTGGTCGTGTCTTGTCCCTGTTACACAAAAAGCCTTCGGGCGTTTCAGATGCTTCCCGAGCGGAAGTGATCTTCGTGATACGAAAAGCCTTCGGGTGTTTCAGATGCTTCCCGAGCGGAAGTG
This sequence comes from Scilla litardierei, assembly GCA_030789695.1. Classification (NCBI taxonomy): domain Eukaryota; kingdom Viridiplantae; phylum Streptophyta; class Magnoliopsida; order Asparagales; family Asparagaceae; genus Scilla; species Scilla litardierei. The sequence goes on along the minus strand of CM061139.1, from coordinate 92,447,524 downwards.
ATCTCTGTGATACAAAAAGCCTGCGGGCGTTTCAGGTGCTTCCCTAGCGGAAGTGATCTCTGTACTTCTTGTCCTGTGTTCTGGGGTTTGGGATAGGGTTGAGCGTGCGCACGGGGAGAGGGTCTGATCCCCCTCAACCCGTAAGGCATGAACCCTTCGTGTCTCACGTGTCGTGTCCTGTCCGTCTTTTCTTGTCTAGTTCTGCCTTGTCCTGTCACCTTTAGGTTAGTCCCGTAGTCGGTAGCACACGCTACGACTACTACTTGTTACGCTTTACTTACCTGCTATGTTACTTCTTTTACTACTCTGTTGTAACCCCAGCATGTTAATCAACCAGTAAAACGATGTTTAATAGTTCAGTACACTTGTATTAGAGTCTGACTTTCTGTTGTAGACTTTACCTGACGTACAGTTCCTTTCTTTGGTGCTGTACGTCAGGTGCCGAGCTGGAGTACGACGACCAGACAGAGCTACCCGAGGACGTAGAGCCGGAGGACGCCGATCCTGAGTACGTGCCCGAGGACGACCAGAGTTAGAGATCCTCGCTGCTGATCCAGAGGTTCCATCTTCGTTGTTTGGTGCTTAGCACCATTTGTTTTCTTATTTAGATTGGGTGCTTGCATCAGTAGTTTTCTTTCTGTCGTTGTAGCAGACTCAGGCTTTTTGTTGGACTCAGTACTTTGGATATTTAATTTTGGAATAAAATGATTGTCTTTCTTTTTCGTACTTTTATTGTTCTGTACTAACATGCAGGGACGTGTACCTTCGACTTGGAGAACCACACAGACGCTTATTGGGTCTGGGCTTCTCAGCCCTGGCCTAAGCGGGCCTTAGTCATGCTTCGCCTCCATTGTTTTGGGAAGCGGGGCGTGACACAGATCCTGACGCGACTGCCTCCACTATACCCACCCACCCAGCAGACACCTCGACCACCACCTCCACCACCACCTCTGCCACAGGACGGAGATGGTGCAGCCCCACTAGCTTAGGCACACTCTTGATGCCATTGATCTTTTTTGTCGTTATGCTGCCCATTTTCTGCGGGTCCTGGAGATTTTTGCCCCCACCTCCTCCCCTCATTATTTTGGTCCCTGTTCTGATCACATCATTTTATATCTTTTTTTTGGGAGAGAGGGAGAGTATTTTTTGGTGACACATTACCTGCATCACTCTGATCTTTGCATGCATCATTCATATCCACATAATATTTTCTATTTGTTTTTTATTTCTTTTTTATCATCATCACCCACCCCACCCATTTCACGTCCCTCGTTGTGCCACACTTTGCATATTGAGGACACTGTGCACTTTAGCTTGGGGGAGTGAGTTCTCACACTTTTTGCTTTTATCGCCTTTATTTTTAGTTTTTTCACGCTTTTTCCGCTTCTGCACCCATTTTTCATCACTTTTTCATTTTTTTTACCATGAATCACGTTTTTCTTATTTTCTTTGTGTGTTGCATTGTAAATAGTTCTGTTTTCTTTTATCTTTATTTCTTTCATCTTTTGCTAGAGATGATTTTTCTGTGATGACGATGACGTGGTGTTAGCTTTTCTCTATATGCATGCTAATTTTGTCATGTCATAGCTTTTGTTTCTGATATCAAATGCTATGTTCTGCTTTGCATTTAGAAATAGTAACCCACTCTTTTTCCGTATGAAAATGGATGAAATTCTATTATTAGTTGATGTCTGATAATTCATATATATGCTATCGTAGAAAACACACCAAGCTTCACGTATTGATTGCTTATATCTAGAGTACTGCTTTCTTTTCTCATATCACATTTTATTGCATGATTTGTACGCTTCACTTCAGGTTGATTGAATGTTTGCTAGCATTGATAAATCTGGACTAGTTTGCTTCTTGAGATTAAACTGAGTAGATTAAAATACCATGATGAAGTTGTCATGCACGTCCTATAGAGTGAACCGAGAGATACATTTATTTCTTTCTCCACATATCTTGAACATTATTTCTCTATTTTAAATTCATTGGTGAATCTCCCCTTTGCAATTCTATTATTGGCATTCCCCCCCCCCCCGTTATTATATCCCATGCTCCAAATTCCCCAAAACCAAAAAGAAAAAAATACTTGTATATCCTTCTCTTTTGATTTGGGATCATTTGTGTATATATGTTATTGAAAAACAGAAAAAAAAGGGAGAAAAAGATTTGAGAAAAAGAAAAGAAAAGAGAAAAGAAGTTCAAAAACGATCCCATCTCATACCCTTTCTCTCTTTCTTCCCTCTTTTTATTTTTATTTTTTTATTACCTTTGGAGCTTCAAAAGAAACGGGGAATGTAAATATTGTTTTGTTTATGCCACCACGCTTATGGGTAAGCTTGGGGGAGAGGATCAAATGATGTGAGAGAGAGTGACTACTTGACGGTGCATGCCAACCTAGGCTAAGTAATATTTTGTACTCGGTGAGATTGCTAAAAGTTTCACGAAATCCAGAAATCTACGCCTAGCATTCATATCATGAAAACCACACTTTTCTATTCTTACTACTCTATTGTGTGATATCTCTTATACTCCTTATAGAAAGCATTCAATTGAAAAGTTTGTGATCTACGACTTTGCATACCGCTTTAGATGCTTCAGACGATGTTAATTCTAGAATTATTCCATTTTTCATGCTATATTGATATTCTTGGGTTTTCTATTTCAAATGCACCATTATACTATGATATCGAGATAAAAGTCTTTGACATGTGTTTTATATTTGATGCGTGCTATATGAGTAAGGAAAACCCACGTCCTGAGAAAAATGATCTAGCAGCTTCTTTCTTCGTTTTATATTTTGTTTTTCATTTTTCATTTTCCATTTTTCATTCGTTTCCATTATCTTTATCCACCGGGTTCGCTTTTTACTCATCTTCCTCGAGGACGAGTAAGAGGTAAGCTTGGGGGATTTTGATCACTCCATATTTTACACCTTTTTTCTGCTTGTTTGCATGCCATTTAGATCGCCCATATCGCGTTTTTCATGATTATTCGACAATATTGCGATGCTTTTCACGATTTCTTATTTTTGTCGTATTTCAGGAGATTTGGAGCGATTTGGAGTGATTCTGAGATGCACCCACTCCGGAGTGTCACCCGTGACTCTTTTGAGGGGAATTCTGCGATTGGAGAGGAGTGGAAGAAGAAAGAACGTCGTATGAGCGACGAGGAAGCAAAAATACGAAGATTGGGCATTTTTAGCATGCCACTCAGCCGAGTAAAGGAGTCACTCGGCCGAGCATCGACAGCCCGCTCGGCCGGCCAGATCGAACTCGCAGCAGATTGAATATCAGCATGCACTCGGCCGAGCATCGCCAGACCACTCGGCCGAGCACGGAGACACCACTCGCCCGAGTGGCATCACGACGACGGCAAGCAAAAATCCCGAAGTTACTGTAATCCGTCAGTCAGCTCCCGAGTTCCGACTCGGCCGAGTGAATAAATCCGCCCTCGGCCAAGTGAAGAAAGACGATCGTCCGAGTGACTCCCGAGGAGATGACCCCCGAAAAGTCCAGACTTACTGGAATCCGTCAAGGTCCGTCTCTCGGCCGAGTGACATTTGTCACTCGGCCGAGTGGGCCGCGTTGCCTGTATCGTAAAGTGCGATTTTCAAGCTGCGTATGGGCAATTTTGTCACAGTTTTTTGGGCGATTTTGCGGGGTATTTAACCCCAGTTTTTAACCTAGTTTATGAGAGCTTTTCTCATACTTTTGGCAGCCCTTTTTGATTACTTTTAGGAGATTAGAGTTGTTTCTTTGGAGGGAGATAAAAGTGTTAAATTGTTGGATGCTATTGAATCTTCATTGGTTTGTCTCTCTTTCTATCAAAAACCTCATTTTTATTGATATATTGTCTATTACAATGAATTCTATTGTTTTTTATTGAATTTCTAATGATTTGCATTATGAATTATGAGTAGTTCTATCGTCTTAGGGCGTAGGGATGAACCATACGAACCATATTTCTAATTTGTGATGAATTGGTGAAATTCTTGCTAGAATTGATTAGGGTTAGTTTGGGATTGATTTAATACGAATAGATAGGGATTCATACTGATTGGGATTTGCAAGAGATTGGATCCCAACTCGATAAGAAGCCCTAGAAATTCGAATTGGGTTACAATTAGGTTTCTCTGGAATCGGCTTGCAAGAGATTGGACCGAAACTAGGGTTTTCGATTGCAATTCTATACCAATACCCATTTGCAAGAGATTAGACGGGTAGGAACTATCCCAACCTAGGTCGTAGCTCGAGTTTGCACGAGAGTGGGCTCGAGATACGATTGAACGATGATGTTATTCTTCACGCTAGCTTGCCTATGTTAGGGTTTGCAAGAGATTGGATCCTACCCAAGGTTTGCTTTAGACCGGCAATAGCGCGAGAGCGTGAGCTTGGTTCTACATTTATTTGCAACTAGTTCACCTGAATTTCAAGTCTAGCAATTGTGAAACCTACGAATCACAATGACGAGATATGGTTTGTAGCGGGGATTCCCTATCCGTAGGCATTTTTATTAATTTGATATTTTCTTTATACAATTGAAAGACTGTGACTGCTTTATTGCGAATATTTCTCGACTGTTCTTATAGCCAGGTGAATTGAAGAAGACACCGTCATTTTCCCTCCTCGTGTTCGATACCCGCTCACCGCTACACCGTCCGCTTGCGGTAAGACTACCGAGTCTCGTCCCGGGTGTGTATCCGGGGCGCGATCAGCCGGTAAATGCAAGAGGAAAGCTTGATGATAAAAGCTGGAAGGGAATATTTATAGGCTATACCATTGAATCCAAAGCCTATAAAATTTATCATCCAAATACAAGAAGTGTGATTACTAGCAAGAAGTGGAGTTCATTGAAACTGAAGAATGGGAATGGAATGGAAAGGAACCAACTGTGATAGACTACAACATGTTGGAAGTGGATGCAGTGACTGAAGCAGATCAGCCAGATACAAATCATAGCTCAAGTGCCACAAATCACAGTTCACATTCAAGAAATGACAGTCCAGATGCTACAAATAGTAGTTCACATGCTAGTAGTTCCAACAGCAGTTCCTCAAATTCTCTAAGTGAAAATCAAAATGTGAGAACAAGATTATTGGGAGATATATATAATGAGACTTATGAACTATTTGCTTGTTTTACTTCAGAACCTGCAGATTTTAATGAAGCTTGTGCTGAAGATGAATGGAGGACAGCCATGCAAGATGAGATTAATGCCATTGAGAAGAATAAAACATGGAGCTTGTGTGAGCTACCACAAGGAAATAAGGCAGTGGATGTTAAGTGGTTGTATAAGACTAAATACAACACTGATGGCTCCATAAACAAGCTAAAGGCAAGGCTTGTGGCTAGAGGATTCACTCAAGTCTATGGAGAAGATTATGAAGATACTTTTGCACCAATTTCCAGATATGAAACTATAAGAATCTTACTTGCAGTTTCAGCCTCCAAAGGATGGGAAGTTAGACAGCTGGATGTGAAATCAGCATTTCTGAATGGTGCATTACATGAAGAAATTTATGTGAAACAGCCTCCTGGATTTGTTAGAGAAAATCAGAACTCAAAAGTCTATAAACTTCACAAGGCCTTGTATGGATTGAAGCAAGCACCTAGAGCATGGTACCAAAGAATACATGAATTCCTGATCAAACAAGGATATTCAAGGAGTGTCTCAGAAGCTACACTCTATGTCAAGTCAGAAAATGGTAATTTTCTAGGTTTATGTCTCTATGTGGATGACATTATTTATACCAGCAATGAAGAGTCTTGGCTTGACAAATTTAAAAGACAAATGGAGCATGAATTTGAAATGAGTGATTTAGGAAAGCTGCACTACTTCTTGGGACTAGAAATCAAACAAACAGAGCATGGAATACATGTGTCTCAGCAGAAGTATGCTCAAACTATGTTGAACAGACTGAAAATGGCAAATTGCAAATTTGTGGAAACCCCTTTCAATGCCAAAGAAAAGCTTGTAGTAGATGAGTCTTTTGCTGGAGTAAATGAGAAGCATTTTAGAAGTATAGTGGGTGGTTTGATGTATTTGGCACACACAAGACCAGATCTGTCATATGCTGTAAATCAATTGTCAAGAGTTATGCATATGCCTAATGAGATTCACATGACTGCAGCCAAAAGAGTACTGAGATATATTGCAAAAACCAAAGAACTTGGTCTGTTTTATGGCAGAGATGAAGATTGCAAGATGATAGCATATTCAGACAGTGACTGGGGAAGCAGTGAAGAAGGTAGAAGGAGTTTGACAGGATACACATTACAATGGGAAAATCATGTATCACATGGGGCACCAAAAGACAGAATTCAGTTGTTCTCTCCACAACAGAAGCTGAGTATATGGCCTTGTCCTATACATCATGCCAAGTAGTATGGATGAAGAGGATTCTGAAAGATCTGAAGCAAGATCAAGGTGAAGGTACTGTTATTTTTTGTGATAACATGTCTACAATCCATCTTGCAAAGAATTTCATCAATCAAGGAACAACCAAGCATATTGATACAAGGTATCACTTCATAAGAGAATTGGTTTCAGAAAAAGCAGTTGTGATTCAACATTGCAAGTCATTTGATCGACTAGATGATGGGTTTATAAAAACTTTGGACAATAAACAATTCATCAAATTCAGAAATGAGCTTGGACTTAGACTCACTCTGAATTAAAGGGAGGATATGTTGGTGTTAATTTAGACTGAAGTATGTTTGGCTGTTAATATGTGTGTTCAGCCAGTTACATAAGTATGTTCAAGATGATAACAAGTGTGTACAACTGTTGAAGAAAAGGAGATCAGCTGTATTCAAAGCAAGATAAGTATGTTCAGGTTGTGAACAAGTGTGTACAGCCGTAAAGCCAAGTGTGTCCAATATGTGAACATGTGTGTTCAGCTGCTGAGAAAAAAAGGAGATCAGTTGTGTGCATAACAAGTACCTTAAGATTTGTATTTTGTCTGATGTAGTAAATACTTGTACTTGTTGATGTAACCCCTTGACAGTGCATGGTTGTAGGTATGGGCACTGTATGGCTGTAGAAGTGAAAATGATGTATATGTAATTAAAAACATAAGAGATAGAGAGAGAGAGAGATCTGATCTCTGATCTCAAAAGAAGAAAAAAATTATCAAAAAAATATCCAAGAAGAAGAAGAAAAAAGAATTCCAACTTTGCCTGAAATTCGTGAGAAAATCCCTGAAAAAATCGTTCTTCTCCATTCTCTCAAATTTGAGTTCACAGTTTTGTGAACATAGTTATAGTTCATTGTGAATACAGTTAAGGGCACGATGTATACAGATATAGTGTAAACTGAACACAGTTGTTGCAGTTTCTTGCAAACTTGTTTTTTTCATAGATTCTTCCTTGTTCTCTCCTCCTCCCCTAAAAAGGTCTTGTCTTTGGGTGTTGAGCTTTGCCTCAACATCCATCAAAGGTCTGGCTTCAGTATGGGAATAATCACTGGGAAGCTCAGAGTGAGGTAGGAATGTTGGATCGTGTCTGCTTCGTCGGGGCATGTTTCTTCTTGCATCTCCTACCTTTCGGTTGTAACATTGAATGTTGTTAGTGTAACCAAATCTTTTCTAAGGGACTGGTAGTTTGTTGTTATTTAGGTTGTATATGGTCATTTTCATTAATCGTAGGTTGGTTTTTTAATCAAAATGGTTTCTAGTGATGTTTTGATTGCAAACTCTTTAAGAAATGAAATTTTGGCTAGATTTCATCATCCACGCATGCTGTGTTGTTTATTGTGTTGGTTGTTTGAGTGTCGCTGCTTGTCGATAGATGCGTAAACGGGTGGGGGAGAATGGACTTTGATTATATAAATGCGTTTAAATGTAAATATTTTGGGCCGAATTTTTTTGATTTTCTATTTTTTAAAAATTAAACATTAGCCACGTACAGTCTGTGGCTAATTCTAATTCGCCACGGCCAATTCGAAAGACTGGTTGTGGATAATGAACATTAGCCACAGATAGTCGGTGGCTACTGAAAAACATTAGCCACACATTTTTCGTAATTATTACACATTAGCAACAGATTTTTTCGCCACGGCCCGTTTCGTAACTAGTGAGAACATTTTTTCCGTTGTCATATGAATAACATTGGCCACGGTTGTTCGTGGTTAATGGTTTGTCTTTCATTTGCCACAGAATTTTTCTTATTAACCACACCACTCTCTGCCACAAACTATTAGCCACTGAATTTCTAAAAATCCGTGGCTAATGCAAGTTAGCCACGGATTTGTCCGTGTTTAATGTCCAATTTTCTAGTATATGCTTCATAAACTACGACCATAATCACTGACCATAGTTTAAAAGTGAATGAACTCTAAAAAGCACTTAAGTTCCATCGGATTCGAACACCGGAGAAGCTAAACCCTTACACTGAAGCCCTTTATTTGTAGAAGAAACAATTTCAGTTGAATCCCCTTCTCGCATCCTTTACACTGAAGCCCTTTATTATCTTCTTCTATCCATGTTCAACACTCACATCCTCAACTATTACTTGTTACTTTACATCAACGAAAACAGTTAAAAAAGTAAAGAACATAAATTACGGAATTAGAAACAAAAAGAATCCAAAGTTCAAATACATTTGTTAACAGTCTACTCCTGATCATCAAGGCAAATAACTACGGCCGACGTCAAATCGGGTGGCTGCCGCTTCTCCTTCCGTTTCCTGCACAAAATCAAGAGGACAAATGTTGAGAATCTCAACAAAAAGGAACGATGATACGACCATTTGGAGAGGACCAAAGAACTAGTGACCCAAGCCCATGCTAAAGGCGGGAGGCTCGCAAAAGGAGTTCGGCCCAATTGGCGAGGCCCACAAGATGACTTGGAGTCGGATAGATCACAACCCGACGTGCGTTTGGTCAGCACACACCCACAGGAGATAACTGCTCCCCCCAATAGCGTACCTCCTTAATGACCATTAAAGAGCCCATTAACCCATCCCCATGATGCACGCGGGTTCCATGAAGGAGGCGGATCATGGGGGCGTGGGTTAGGGGCAATCAGGGGATGTGGCCTGGGGGCGATCGTGGGACGAACCTTATAAAGGGACTTGGGAGGGAACCGAGAAAGGGATCAAATCCCCGAAACCAACAAACGGAGGTATTCCACTCAAAGACCTTGCTCTCTACTTTACCTTCCCTCACAAAGCTCGGTTCGAGGATACACGTAACGGCCACCCCATGAGCCGTACCGATCCCATTGAGTATCTATCAGATCCGTTCATACTTAGGCATCGGAGGGGACTTAGCCGGAACCAAGGTCCAGCCCCCCTGATGAGTTCTTTTGTTTATTCAGGTCAAGGAGATCCAAAGGCATCGAGGCTACCACTCAGCGCGGATCCTACCGAGGCCGAGCGATCTCCGCGGCACCGAGGCTACCCCTCAGTGCAAATCCTATCGAGGTCAAGCGACCACCGAGGTGCCGAGGCTACCCCATCGCATCCTAACGACCGGGCCCGAGCAAGCCAGAGGGAAGATCTCGCTCGTCCTCAGTATTTCGAGATAGTAGTTTTCAGGGCTGGCGCGTTGATCAAAGAAACCCAAGTCGAGCCCGCATACATTTGGCGGGACCAAGGGGTCTCATATGATCCCTTGACCACGTCAACCGACCAAACCCCAGTCAACGATTCAACGGTGTGAAAACACATGTAAACATCTGTCGCCGTCTGTGGGAACCAAACAAACACCCACGTCAAGCAACCACACCTGTGATGACGAGACCACACTTACCATGAAGTAGAAGAGCTGTGGCGTCGACTTCAATACTGGGACCAATCAGCGATCTTCTGGGGAAACCCCTAACTGCCCGGCATTCCACCCGCTCCGGGGGCCGAGCGACCTCCGGTCTAGTCCCGCGAGGACGTATAAGGGGGACTCCGGGAGCTCTCTCTCGACCCTTTATTTCTTCGGGGAAGACACGGGAGAGGTGAAACCACCACACGACAAGGCACTAGTAGTCTCCGTGGTAATCGATACCGCCATCGTCAAACGGCTGCTCGTCGATACCGGCAGCCCGTGTAAAATCCTATTCATGTCGACTCTTGAAAGGATGGGGCTACAGATCAAAGACCTGGAGCCATGTTCTGGCCCCGTGGTAGGATTCGGGTCACACCATACCCATCATAGGGACGATTCGCCTTCCTGTTACGCTTGGGGAGCCACCAAACTCGATTACTTTGACAATAGAGTTCGTGGCGCTAAGGATTGGATCGGCGTACAATGGGATCATCGGTTGCCCACTCCTTAACACTATGAGAGCTGTGGTTTCGACCCTCCATCGAGAGGGCAGGTTCCGGACCCCGGGGGGAATCGGGCAGGTCAGCGGCGATTCGACAAGACTAAGGATCTGTTACCAACTGGCCGGCGCGGGGTGCGACGAGGAGAATGACAATCCGGTGGAGCTGCTCGACTAGAGATTTGGCCCGAGGCCCACTCCGGGGAAAGAACCAGAACTGATCTGGTCACAGAAGTTGACGGAAGATTCATCTCCATCGAGTCTGAACTAGACCCGATCTTGAGAGGAGAATTAATCAAGTGCTTAAAAGCCAACCTGTACATCTTCGTCAGGTCACCAAACGACATGCTAGGTGTGGACCCCCCGAGTGATCACCCACTAGCTGAACACCGACCCCAATTTCAAGCCAGTCAGGCAGAAGAAGAGGAACCTACGTGGTGAAAAGAGGAGGGCTGCGTCCGAGGAGGCAGGACGCCTACTTGACGTTGGATTCATCCGGGAGGTTTGGTACCCGGAGTGGCTGTTCAACGTGGTGATGGTGATGAAGCCCAACAGTAAGTGGCGGATGTGCGTGGACTTTAGTGATTCAACAAATCTTGCACCAAGGATAGCTACCCATTGCCACGCATTGATCATCTCGTGGACAACACGTCTGGCTACGAGATGCTCAGTTTCATGGATGCCTACTCCGGGTACAACCAGGTCCAAATGGACCCTTAGGACGAAGAGAAAACCTCCTTCACCACCGACTGAGGGACCTTCTGCTACAAGAAGCTTCCATTTGGCTTAAAGAATGCGGGGCCACCTAACAGATATGGTCAACAAGGTGTTCGACTCCCAGATATGGAGGAACCATGAGGTTTACTTGGACGACATGCTGGTCAAATCCAGGAATGCAGCCGGCCACGTCGCGGACCTACGAGAAACTTTCGAGCGGCTATGGAAGCACAACATCAGGCTCAACCCAACAAAGTGCACATTTGGTGTGAGATCTGGCAAGTTTCTGGGGTTCATGATCACCAATCGAGGCATCGATGTGAATCTCGACAAGATTGAGGCCTTAGTTAATATGTGGGATCCAACGACGATCAAGGAGCTATAAAGGCTGAATGGGCGGATCGCTGCTCTGGAGCGTTTTCTGTACAAATCAGCAGATAGATCCCTTCCTTTCTTTAGGATCCTGAGGAAAGCACTCGCCGAGCCCACCGATAAAAGGAAGACCGTACTGTGGGATGAGAGTTGCGCCTGAGCGTTGGCTGAACTGAAGGAGTACCTCCGCAGTCCGTCGATCCTCTCTAAGCCCAGGGAGGAGGAACCACTGAGCCTCTATTGCATGACAGAGGCGGTGAGCTCGGTGCTAATCAAGGAGGACAATGGGATACAGAGGCTGGTGTATTACACCAGCCGAATCCTGAGGGACACAGAAGGACGATATACCCCCATGGAAAAGCTCGCCTACACTCTGGTGCTCTCAGCACGGAGGCTCCGACCCTACTTTCAAGCTCACACGATCTTGGTCCTGACCGATTTCCAGCTCAAGCAAAACCTCAAAAGATTCGATCGGATGGGTGGATGCTGAATTGGGGGTAGAACTAAGAAAGTTCGACCTTCGGTTTAAACCGAGGGCGGCCATCAAAGGATAAGCCTTGGCGGAGTTCATCGCCGGCTGTACTGTAAACGGAGGAGGTCCCCTGAGGAGACAGTCCCAACTGTGGTAATTCCTCAACCCGTGTTCCTTCTTTTGACTGACATCGCTCTTACCAGTCGCCCAGGGGACCAGGACACATGGTAAGTCCATGGGGACGGAACGTCCACCCGGGCGGGGAATAGGGCCGACATCATTATCTGATCACCTGTCGGGGACATCGTCGAGTACGCACTCCAATTTGGGTTTCCTGCTACCAACAACATGGCTGAGTATGAGGCCGCCATAAATGGGCTGAAGCTGGTCCGAGCACTCGGGGTGGAATCAGTACGCATCCTCAGCGACTCCAAGCTCATCGTCCACCAACTACAAGGAGAGTACGAGGCCCGCGAGGAGGCAATGCAGCATTATCTAGCCTAGGCCAATACTGAGTTGCCCAAATTCAAAGATGCAGAGGCATTTCACTTACCGTGATCGGAGAATGATCGAGTAGATGCTCTGTCAAAACTGGCATACTCCTCCCCTGCGGAATTGGGTCGTTCCATATACATAGAGAACCTTCTAACTCCCAGCATGGAGGTGAAGGAAGTGATGGCAATTGACCAGGAGCTGATATTGATCGATCCACTCGTTCGGTATCTCACCAGTGGAGAAGTCCCATCAGACTTGAATGAGCACCAATCGCTAGAGCGAAAAGCACTCCGGTACGTACTCCATGAAGGATCACTATATAGGAGGCGTTGGATGAAGACGGACGTCCTGCCTTACCTTAAGTGCCTCGGACAGCAGGAGGCTGACTACATCATCTGGGAGGTACACGAAGGGATCTGTAGAAATCACCACTGAGGCAAGACGATCGCCTACAAAATTCTGAGGCAAGGGTACTACTGGCTGACCTTAACTGACGAAGCCACTAGGTACGTCCAAAAGTGCCAAGAATGCTAGAAATTCGCCAAGCATAGCTCATCGACCCCGTCGGAGCTCATTCCGATTATCAGCCATGTCCCCTTCGCTAAGTGGGGTCTGGACATTCTGATCGATGCCCCGGTATGCACACGCACCCGGGACAAGCGACTCGTAGTCTTACCGCAAGCGCACGGTGTAGTGGCGAGCGGGTATCGAACTCAGGGAGGAACAATGACAGTGTCTCTTTCTAATAACCTAGCTATCAAAATGGTCGAGAATGATTCGGGGTGAAATTGTCACAATCGTTCAAATGTCTATGGAAATATCAATAAAATAAAAACTCCTAGGGATAGGGAATCCCCGCTACGGACCGTATCTCATCGTTATGATTCGTGGGTTTCATCATTGCTAGACTTGAATCTTGGGTGAACTAGTCGCAACTAGATGTAGAACCAAGCTCACGCTCTAGCGCTATTGCCGATCTATAGCGAACCTAGGATTTGGCCCAATCTCTTGCAAAACCTAGCCTAAGCCGCTAGCATTAGGATCGACATCATCGTTCAATCGTATCTCGATCCCACTCTTGTGCAAACTCGAGCTACGACCTAGGTTGAGATAGTTCCTACCCGTCCAATCTCTTGCAAACGGGTATTGGTATAGAGTTACGATTGAAAACCCTAGCCTTGGTCCAATCTCTTGCAAACCAATCCTAGAGGAGTCCAATCGTAAATCTAAATCGAATTTCTAGGGCTTCCTATCAATTGGAACCCAATCTCTTGCAAATCCCAATCGATATGAATCCCTAGCTATCCGTAATTTATCAATCCCAACCTAACCCTAATCAATTCTAGCAATAATTTCACCAATTCATCACAATTCAGAAATAGGGTTTATAGGGTTCATCCCGATGCCCTAGGACAATAAAACTACTCACTAATCATCATGCAATTCATAAGAAATTCAATAGCAAAATCAACACAATTCATAGCAATAGAGAAATTATCAACAAAAATGGGGGTTTTGATAAGAAGAGAGACAAACCAATGAGAATCCAATAGCATCCAACAAAAAGTAGCCTTTCTAATCTCCCAAAAAGCCTAAATCTAATTATCTAAAAAGCTCTCTAAAAAGGCTGCCAAAAGTATCAAAAAGTTCTTCTAAACGGGGGCAAAAACTGGGTTTAAATACCCTTCAAAATCGCCCAGAAATTCGTGACAAAAATGCCACTGCGCAGCCCAGAAATCGCACTTTACGCAGCCGGCGGGACCGGCTCACTCGGCCGAGTGACAAATGTCACTCGGCCGAGTGACAAACCCTGAAAATTTCCAGTAAGTCGGGGATTTTCGGGGGTCTGTCTTCGGATGTGACTCGGACGAGTGGCTTTACTCACTCGGCCGAGGGGCTTTTCATGCTCGGTCGAGTCGGAAGCCTCAATCGCATGTACATTTCCAGTATGTCGGCTCTTTTTGATAGTGGATTTTCCATGCCACTCAGGCGAGGGGATCTTCATACTCGGCCGAGTGGACTATCGTCACTCGGTCGAGTGCACGCTGATTTCCTTCTGTGGAGCGTGTCTGGTCTGGTCGGCCGAGTGGTCTTCTTGCTCGGCCGAGTGAGTGCTTCACTCGGCCGAGTGACATGTTGTAGATGCCCATACTTCATCATTTCGTCTCCTCGTCGGTCCTATGAAGTTCCTTCCTCTTCCACTTGTCTTCCATCGCCGAATAGCCCTCCCAAGAGCCTTGGGTGACACTCCGGAGTGGGTGCAAATCCTCTTGATCTCAAAATCACTCTGAATCGCTCCATATCTTCTGAAATACGACAAAAACAAGAAATCGTGAAAAGCATCACAAATATTGTCGAATAATCGTGAAAAACGCGATATGAGCGATCAAAGTGGCATGCAAACATGTAGAAAAAGGGTGTAAAATATGGAGTGATCAAAATCCCCCAAGCTTACCTCTTACTCGTCCTCGAGGAAGATGAGTAAAAAGCGAGCCCGACGGGCAAAATAATGTAAAAGAAGGAAATAAAAATAAAAATAGAAAAGAAAGCGAAGAAGGGGGGTGCTAGATCATTTTTCTCAGGACGTGGGTTATGCTTACTCATATAGCATACATCGAATATAAAACACTTGTCACAGACTTTTACCTCGATATCATAGTATAATGATGCATTCGAAATAGAAAACCCCAAAATATCGAATTAGCATGAAATATGGAATCATTCTAGGATTAACATCGTCTGAAGCATCTAAAGCGGTATGCATAACCATAGATCACACACTTTTCAATTGAATGCCTTCTATAAGGAGTACAAGAGATATCACACGATATGGAATTGTAAGAATATAAAAGTATGGTTTTCATGAAATGAATGCTAAGTGTCGATTTCTAGATTTCGTGAAACTTTAGCAATCTCACCGAGTATAGAAGATTACTTAGCCTAGGTTGTCATGCACCGTCAAGTAGTCAATCTCTCACACATCATTGGATCCTCTCCCCCAAGCTTATCCATAAGCGTGGTGGCATAAACAAATCATTATGTACATTCCCCATTTCTTTTGAAGCTCCAAAAAAAGTAAAAATAAAAACAAAAAGAGTGAAGAAAGAGAGAAATAGTATGAGATGGGATCGTTATGAACTTCTTTTCTCTTTTCTTTTCTTTTTCTCAATTTTTCTCTTTTTCTCTTTTTTTGAATAAAAAAATTTACATAAGCGATCCCAAATCAAAAGAGAGAAGGATATATAGGTATATATATATATATATATATTTCTTTTCTTTTTGATTTTGGGGAATTGGAGCATGAGATATAATAGCGGGGAAATGCCGATAATAGACTTGCTAAGGGGAGGATTCCCCAATGAATTTTAAGTAGAGAAATAATGCTCAAGATATGTGGAAAAAGAAATAAATGTATCACTCGGTTCACTCTATAGGACGTGCACGACAGCTTTCAGCAGAGTAATATAATCTACTCAGTTTAATCTCAAAAAGTAAACTAGTCCAGATATATCATCCTAGCAATCATTCAATCAACCTGAAAGTGAAGCATACAATTCATGCAATGAGAAGTGATATGAGAAAGGAAAGCAGTACTCTAGATATAAGCAATCAATGCATGAAGCTTGGTGTGTTATCTATGGAGAGCATACATATGAATCATCAGACATCAGCTAATAACAGAATTTCATTCATATTCATATAGAAAAAGAGTGGGTTACTATTTCAAATGCAAAGCAGAACATAGCATATGATATCTAAAACAAAAGCTATGACATGACAAAATAGCATGCACATAGAGATAAGCTAACACCACGTCATCATCATCACAGAAAAGTCATCTCTAGCAAAAGATGAAAGAAATAAAGATAAAAGAAAATAGAACTATATATACAATGCAGCATACTCAAAAAAGATAAGAAAACGTGATGCATGATAAAAAATGAAAAAGTGGTGAAAATAAGTGCAAAAGTGGAAAGAAAATGTGAGAAATCAAAAATAAAGGGTGGCAAAAATAAAAAGTGTGAGAACTCACTCCCCAAGCTGAAGTGCACAGTGTCCTCATTGTGCGGAGTGTAGCACACCGAGAGACGTGAAGTGGGTGGGGTGGGTAAGGATGCATGCATGATGAAAAAGAAAGAAAAACAAAAAGAAAATAAGATGTGAATGAATGTGATTCATGCAAAGATCAATATGGTGCAGATATAAGTGTCTCCAAAAAGTCTCTCCCTCACTCCCAAAAAGATATAAAATAGATATGATCAGGAAGGCACCAAAATAGTACGTGGAGGAGGGGGGCAAAAAATCACCATGCCCAAGAACAAACGGGAAGCAAAATGACAAAAATATCAGAGGCATCAAGAGTGTGCCTAAGCTGGTGGTGACGCTGCACCAGCACCGTCCTGTGGCGGAGGTGGTGGTGGAGGTGGTGGGTGTGGTATCTGCTGGGTAGGTGTCGGTGGTGGTGGCAGATGCGCCAGAATCTGAACCAGGCAAGCCTGAATATCGGGAAGCATGGCGATGCAGGTCTGCACGGAACTGACTGTGGCGGGGAGAGCCCTAAAGTCCCCTCTGCGTCCACTAACATCCCCTTCAAGAGCACGAATGCTTTGAACTAGAGTGTCAGGGGGTGGTGGAGCAGAGGGACGCACAGGTCTAACAGGTGAAGTGCGAGGCTGTCTCACGCTGGCAGCGTCGAGGATGGGGCCAGCAGGAAAGTGTGGAAGGGGTGCTGGGCTCACTATGTGATGCCCAGCCTCAGAGTGAGGCTGGGACGCTGGCTGTGTCGATGCGAAAGCAGCAGCAGCAGAGGTGGAAGTCAAAATGGGCGACGAGGAGGCGGGAGAGGTCAGTGACGCAGACGTGGGGACAGAAGTCACGACACTCTCGGTAAAGACAGGGGCGGTGGAGACCGAAAGGTCGATGACTGGGGAGGCTGTGAAGGGCACAAAAGATGACTCACCAGGAGTCGTGGACAGCAATCGGGAGGGGGTCTCCATAGCAGCGGCATCAGTAAAGGAAGACTCATCGCTCTCAAGAATGGTGGGTGGACGCTTGGTGCTCGGAGAGGTGATAGGCTCGACGAAAATAGGCGCAGTGGTGGTGGTGGGGGGCAACTCAGCTAAAGTGCTCCCGACACTAACAGACGTGTGGATAGAGGTGTCGGGAGGTGCAGACAGTGCAGGTGCAGGATGAGGGATCGCGGGGTCGACAGGTGGTGGAGGGGATGCCTGCTCAGCACCCTCGGGTTCAAGCATGTAAGCGGTAGGGATAAGAAGGTCCATCGCTGGAATCCAGTCCCCGTGAGCTGGTCCAATATGTGTCCGAGCGGGGCTCGGGAGAACCATGTAATCAGCGCTGAAGGGACTGTGCAACCACACCCAGTGCTGACGACCGTGGGGATGAAGTATCTTCATCCGGGCCATAACATCTATCGAAAGTGAAATGGGGCCCGGAGCTCGACGCAAGTCGTCAGGAAGGTCGACGCCGGTCATAAGGGCCAAAAGGGTGATCAGACCGTCGTAATAGATAGGGGAGCGAGCGCTCACTGAAATGATAATGCGGTCTAAAAACCAACTGGCAATATCGATCTCGACGGTGGGGACCAAATCATCACTACCCCTATCTAGAACCCTAGGGCGGGTCATCGCGTAGAGCATGTAGAGCTCTGGCATAGACAAGATCCCTGGCTCGTACCTCGCGAGAAAAGTAGTCGGCATAAGGCGCTGTGCAATGCGGAGGCAGGGGTGGAGGATAGCTGAGGCCTTGGCCCTACTAGGGTCAAAGCCGCATGCGGATTCCGTGATCCGTGTCCAGAACGTGTGGGTGTCGAATGACGGGGGTGGGATGTGCGTGGGAGCATAGGCGCGGTCAGGGACATGGACGGCGGGCCACTTGAAGAATGCTATAAGCATGTCGAGAGTGATCTCGCACTTTTGATCCATGAATCGAAAGGAGCATCCTCCAGCGGTCCGGTCAATGGAACTGAGGACCTCTAGTGTCGGACGGATGTAGGTATCCGCCGACACCGATAGAAAATCACGCCATCCCACGTTGTCGTACAACGTGAGAAGCCCATCGAGTACCCCTAGGCGGTCTAGGTCGGCTAGGTGTGCAAACCTAGAGGGTACTATCGAGCGATGGCAGATACGCTTGAATCTGGCACGGTGTGCGTCATTTCGAAACGTAATCCCCATCGGCCCGACGGCGGGAGCGGGTGGAGGGACATGATCGGCAGGGATCGACTGTGGCGGTGGCAGTGGCAGTGGTGGGCTAGGTGGAGGGGAGTCCTCCCTAGTAGAAGAGGGACCTGGATCATCGGTCCTCTTCCGCTTCGAAGCGGCTCCCCGTGTACGTGGCCTAGTGCGCGGTGGCATGTGTGCCGCGAGACGTGTCCCAACCAAATAAGTAATATGGCGTGCTAAGTGATCGAACGAGTGTACCTGAACATGCCGTGAGAGAAAATTAGCAGTGTGTGCGAAGAGACGCCTCCGCCGCGAAGCTCAATGCACGTCCAAAAATTCCCCATAGCTCCCCCAAGCTAGCCTGCAAATCAAACGATCAAATCAGCGAATAATATTCGATATAAATGGGGGAGATATGGGATAATAGATAGATATGGAAATTAATTTGAAATCGGGGTTCACGAGCGTACAAATCAAGAGAAATAGGGATAAACAGGGGTTTTGAGGCAAAATGGGGGTGATCGGAGGCGGCGCCGGCGGTGGGGGCGGGTGGCCGGTAGTCGGCGGTCGGCGGGGTGTCGATCGCCGGCGAGGGGAGTCACCTCGGGCGACGGCAAGGTCGCATCAGGCGAGGAGAGATCGTAGCGGCCGAGGAAGCTCAAGCGACAGCGGGCTCGGGTGGAAATTGGGATTTTTTGGTATCGTAAACCGCGCCCGCTGCGCTTCAGCTTATATAGAAATTGTTACGACTTGGCCGAGTGAGAATGTCACTCGGCCGAGTGGCGTAAACAAAAAAATTTCAAAATTCTCCTCGCCACTTACGACTCGGCCGAGTGGCTTTGGTTGACTCGACCGAAGGGAGAAACTCCACTCAGCCGAGTGGCTTTGCCACTCAGCAATTCTAGAGCTAGGAGGGTATCTGTTTCACTCGGCCGAGTGACAAGTCACTCGTCCGAGTGGTAAGTCACTCGTCTGAGTGGCAAGTCACTCGTCCGAGTGGTAATTAAAACTAAAACTTACAGAAATTGACAGAGAGTTGGTCTGCATAAACTTCCCTGATTGGTGCTCCACTCGGCCGAGTGGAGTCTTTGCTCGACCAAGTGGCATATGCTACTCGGCCGAGTGATGTGCTGTTTTCAGCAACGGCTCTTCGTTTTCGCTCCAGTCTCTGTTTTTCTTCCTCCAGTCAGCTTCTTCCTCATCCTAAGGCCTGAGCGCGTTCCTAGATCGCTCTTCCTTGCCTCGATCATCCTCCATATGATTGATCTCCCTTTCTCCTTCTCCTGTCATGAAAATTAGGACCCGTTGTGACGATTTTCATAGACTCAAAAATCTAATAAAAGTCTAAACAAAAAACAAAAATCAAAAAAAATGCAAAAACCGTTGGGTTGCCTCCCGACAAGCGCTCGTTTAAGGTCATGAGCTCGACCCCTTAATATATTCATTTAGCTCGTGATATTGGGCGCATACGAGATGCGACCGTCAAACTTGCTGGGAAGACCACTTGGATTTGGGTCGTGATGATCATTGGTCTTCCTCAGTGCCTCCTCATCATGGGCAATGTTGGGGGTTAAGTCCCCCAAGCTAGAGCTTGTTCCTATCTTCTTTTTGGCCCGTGACACCGATCTTTTGTTCGGTGGTGCTTTCTTTGGTTTCTTGGCCGTTGAGAGCTTGCAAAGCTCTCGTATTCTTACGACATCAGCGTCGCCTTCATCATCATCCGTGGAGCTATCTGGAGGGTCCTCTAACTTCTCTTCATCGCTAGATGCTTGGCCTTCTTCGAAGCCGTCGTCATGGAGAGTTCCAATAGAATGGGGGATAGCTTCTTCAATCACTTCATCGAGGAGGTCCAAATAGTCCAACTCCCCGTGATAGGGCATATGCTTCATGGCCTTGGATATGTGAAGCTCGACCTCGATGTTCCCGACATTCAAGGATATGGTTCCTTCCTGCACGTCGACGATAACACCGGAGGTGGCGAGGAACGGGCGTCCGAGTATGAGTGAAGTGTCGCCCTCTTCCTTGATGTCCATGATTACGAAATCACAAGGCAAGCATATTCCTCCCGGAACTTGAAGTGGAATATTCTTCGCAATCCCTACCGGCCTAGTAATCTGTTCGTCCGCAAGTTGAATTCTCATGTCGGTCAGCTTTAAGTCGGTGCCCGTGTTCAATATCTGGAACATGCTAAAGGGCATTAGGCTCACGCTCGCGCCCAAGTCAACTAAAGCCTTTTGTAACAGGACACCTCCGAGTGTGCAAGGGATGTGGAAACTTCTGGGATCCTTGAATTTCGCGGGCTCCTTCTCCTTTCGGGTAAACCAATTTCCTTGCTCCGCAAGCAAGATTTTCTCCTTCCTTTTGTTTCCCGATATCAAGTCCTTCAAGAACTTCGCGTAAGACGGGATTTCTACTATTGCATCTAAGAAAGAAATATTGAGGCTTACTCCCCTTAAATATTCAAGGAACTTGGCGAGCCTTTTCTCTATCTTGGCTCTAGCTAGCCGTTGTGGAAATGGCACCGGTGGCATGTAGCGGCGCTCATCAATTGGCTTTGCAACTTCAGAATTTCCTCCTCCATTCGGCTCCTTTTGGCTCTCCTCCTCAATTGCCGTCTCTTTTTCTTCCAAAATTTCCACCACGGGTTGCTTGATTTGGGTCATAGCGGGAGTGGTATCCTTCCCGCCCCTTGTTGTAACCGCAACCACCGCATTGATGTGTCCGGTATTGCTCCGTGGATTGGGCTTGGGTTGAACCGGCAATTGTTGGGCATTCTTGTTGAGCAACGCAAGTTGCTCTCCCAGTTGAGCGACGACGGTATTTAGGGAATCTTGTCCCGCCATCAACTTAGCATTTATCTTTCTCTGCTCCACCATGAATTCCTCCACCCTAGCTTCGTGATCCAACCGTGGTTAAGCTTGAGGTGGGTTGGGAGCTCTCCAACCTTGGTTATAACCAGGAGGTCTATATGGTCCCGCTTGTTGCCTCTGCGGGAAATTTTGTTGCGGTGGCCCCCTCGGTTGATATTGAGGTTGTGGTAGTGGAGGTCAAGCTTGAGGAAGTTGTTGTGGTGGCGGGTTCAAAGCACCATCATTTTTTGCATATGAAAAGCCTGGATTGTTTCTAGCAGCCGGGTTGGCCCAATATCCGGAGTTCCCCGCAACATATTGTACTTGCTCCAAGGTTCCCTCTCCATTGTCTCCACCTACATACATGACTTGAGATTGGTCTTGCCAATCACTCATATTGCTTACCGGCGTAGATGTAGAGGGTGCTCCATGTGGCTCGGTGATATATTTCTCCAATCTCTCCCCTACCTTGTGGAGAGAGTCAAATTTGTTTGAAAGCTCCGCCACGGCCTTGGCCTCATAAATGCTAGTGGGCTTCAAAGAGGACAAAGAATGTCCTCGCTCGTCTCCCCATTGTTGGTTATTAGATGCCATCTCCTATAACAAGGCCGTAGCTTCATCCGGGGTCTTTGATAATATGGCTCCATTGGCGGTTGCGTCTATAATTTGCTTTGTACCCGATTGGATTCCATTGTAGAAACTGTGAACAAGTTCCCAATCTTCTATACTGTGATGGGGGCATTGATATTGTAAATCCTTGAAGCGCTCCTATGCGTCATATAGGGTCTCCTGTGGTCCTTGCTTAAAAGACATGAGAGCACTCCTTATTTTCACCGTCTTGAAAGGCGGGTAGAATTTGTCAACGAAGACGCTCGCCAACTCATCCCAAGTGTTGAATGTACCTTCCGCCTACATCCTCAACCAATATAAAGCTTTATCTTTGAGTGTAAAGGGGAAGAGTCGTAGTCGGATTGCATCAACGGAAACGCCCGGCATTTGGAAGGTGGCGCACTTGGACAAGAAAAGCTGGATGTGATAATGCGGATTCTCATGGGAGTTCCCATGAAACGGGTCTTGTTGCATCAATACAACCAATCCCGTCTTTAGCTCAAAATTCTTGTCTACCGCTAGTTTCGGCATGGCGATGAATGATGTGGTGGAAGAAGTCTTAGGCCGAAGCCTATCTCTGATTGATATGATCATCGCCATACGTGCGGCTAGCTCCTCCGGTGTCTCCGCACGATTCATACAATTGTCCTCCGTAGCGTGCCTTCTCCCGGCTCTGATCCTCCTCTCGGTACGGTCGATCTCCGGATCAAATATAATATCGTCTGGATCCGCCATCGATCTCGTGTTCATGTAAGAGAAACAGAGTTTCAAAGGAATTGTTAGCACAAAAAAGGAGTAAAAATATAAAAATAATGAAACAAAAAGAAAATACTCAGTAAAGAGAATAAAACATTGTCGCCTCCATGGTAACGGCGCCAAAAACTTGATCGAAGCGCCGGTATGCACACGCACCCGGGACAAGCGACTCGTACTCTTACCCGCAAGCGCACGGTGTAGTAGCGAGCGGGTATCGAACTCAGGGAGGAACAATGACAGTGTCTCTTTCCAATAACCTAGCTATCAAAATGGTCGAGAATGATTCGGGGTGAAATTGTTACAATCGTTCAAATGTCTATGGAAATATCAATAAAATAAAAACGCCTAGGGATAGGGAATCCCCGCTACGGACCGTATCTCATCATTGTGATTCGTGGGTTTTATCATTGCTAGACTTGAATCTTGGGTGAACTAGTCGCTGTTGGATCCTGTGGATGGCAAACAACACTAGAAGGGGGGTTGAATAGAGTTGTATAGAGATAAAACTTTTTCGTTCTTTACAGATTAACACAAAACAAATCCTTCTAATGTTGCCTAAGAAACCAAGTAGAGCGATCTACGCTTGGTTCTTAATCAACAAAGTAATCTAATAATCACAGAGTAATTTCACAGCAGGTAGTCGACTCCCTATGAACAATAGTCGACTCCCAGAGAATTTATAAGCACAGTTAAGATACATAAGATTACAAGTAATACAAATATTATATCTTTATTCACAGTGGATAAAAGTAAATTAATCTTTGCAATAGATGTACAACAATTAGCAAATAAAGTAAGAGCAAAGATAAACACACAGATAAGCAATCGCAGACACAAGGATTTTTATCCTGGTTCCCCATAACTTTTAGGTACGTCCAGTCCCCGACCAATCCAGTACGAGATTCCAATCCACTATTGCCTTGGCAATACAATTACCTAACTCCACTTGTTAGGATTTCCAACGACCTAGCCTTGACCAGGATTTCCAATCACCTAGTATCCCTACCAGTATTTCCAATCACCTAGACTTGTCTAGGATTTCCACTATTCCCTTATAACATGGAAATTTACAATTCAAAGTCTTCTTCAAAGACTTGCAACAAATATGAAATTAATTACAAGATTTACTACAGCCAAAAGAATATATTGTGTATATGTGGCTTAAAGAAAATCGGAAAACTCTTGATCAAATTAAATGATATAGATGAGCACAAATTTGATCAAATGAGTTATCTTAAAAATTGATCTTCTAAAAATATGCACTTGGGCTTTTAGAGATCAAAGATCAAGTCTTTTTAATCTTTAAAAGAATATAATTATAAAACACACAGATTAAAAAGAAAGACTTGTATTTTGAATCTCAATATAAAAAGCTTTTTGCTTTGGAGATCAAAAACAAGTAATTCAAAAAAGGTTGTCGTGAAAATGATCTTCTAAAATATGCACTTCGGCTTTAGAGATCAATGATAAAGATTTTGATCTTTGATAGAAATATAAAAGTTAAGAACACAAAGATCAAAAAGAAAAACTTGATGTTTGAATCTCAAGAAGAAAAGCTATGAGCTTTGGAGATCAAACCAAGTTATAAAGGCTAGAAATGATCAGAGAAAATAATTGCGAAATTAAGCACAAAAGAATTAAAAACTTAGCCTTTAGAAAAACTGAAGAACTTTGAGAGCTTGAGAACTTTGAGAACTTTTTGAGAGAATTATAGCTTTGCTCAAGAATGATTTTCTTATCAAAAAATGTTCGCATATGGTTCTCTATTTATAGAGTTTAAGAGAGGATTTTGAATTTCAAAATGATTTGACTTCAGCCCAAAAATCAAGCAAAAAATAAATGGGAGAGGCAATCAAGGAAGTCAAATCGCACAGCTGGTAGTCGACTCCCTAAGGTTGGTAGTCGATTCCCAGAGTAGTTTCTGAGAAAATCTGTTACACTGGTAGTCGACTCCCTCATATTGGTAGTCGACTCCCAGAGTATCTTTTCAGGGAGAAGGCAGAAATCATGGTAGAGAACTACTGGGTGTTTGTAGTTGACTACAAGTTGAAACTTTGCTTCTATGAAAAGTATGCTCTCAAATAATTTTAAAACAAGTTTAAAAACATTTTCGAAAATAATTTTGTGTGTGTGTATAGAATATTCATTCGGCTTTTACATTCTAAATACACAACTTACTAATACACTCATCTTTAGCTCTTCTTCTTCGAACTTTGACTTGAGCCATCTTATCTTGATCTTAAGTCATCATATGCTTCGTATTGTTGAGCCATCATATGCTTCATATTGTTGGCTCGTAAGTAGACTTCCGATCATGGCTTCTAAGTCTGCATTTGAACTTCATGGATATAGAATAACTGATCAATGCATATACACACTTTAGCTGTAGTGTAGTTAGTACACTAATATCATTTGGTGTGCTCATCATCAAAACCACTTAGGGGTGTTCCCATCACTCTCCCACTTTTTGATGATGACACCCAAATGAAAAATGATGTAAGTTAAATAATAATGATACAATAGAATCACTTACTCCCCCTGCTTAGATGCAGTACTCCTCCTGCATCAAAGCCGGTTAGCATAATAAAAGTATTCAATATCATTTTTGCATTTCAATATTTTTCTCCCCCTTGTCATCATTCAAAAAGATGACATAAAATATTCCATCAAAGATCAACAATCAAAACCACTGAAATCATTTGGTGATGACAACAAATGATATAGAATATTGAAAATATAATATGACAGCAATTGTAGTCAATAAACATATTCAATTCCAAATTTTTAACAGAAACATATTTATGATCTTAACATATGAGTGAATCAAATATCATACATAAAGAATGCATAACAACCATGAAATATACAATGTTTTGCTATACATGAACAAATGGAATTTTATTCATTAAGGATGACTAAATAGCAATTTTTTAATCTTTTGAGTCAAAATAATTTTGTTTCCTAATGAAATAAATATCCAAGCATTCTTTGATTTTAATAGAAAGTATGATACTAAGTGTTATATCACTACCATGCAGAGATAAACAATAATATGCATGGATTCATATGTTATCAATGGTCATATTTCACAAAATGAATTGCATGAGCAAGAAATGTGAACAAGTGAAATGTAAACATGTTGTGCCATTTAGAGAATAATTCTATCATGAAATTTTAAGACATTGTATCTAAAGTAAGCATTACGATAGATGTATGAGCATGTTAATCATAAATACAATCAAGCTTATATGTGACTATTAAAAGATGAACTCCAAAAAAGAGTTATAGCTCAAGTTATCACAAAATAAACTTAACTCAAAATATTTTCATAGATGTCATATGCATGTCTTAGCATTTTAGGAATATGTCATGATCATTTGTCCATAATTTCAATATACCATATTCCAACTTATCAAATGCATAATATATTTAAGAATGTTATCATAAGTAATGTTGACATCAAATATATTGCAATGTGATGCTTTCTTATGAGCATGACATTTTCAAAAAATGTATCAACTTATATACATCAATCAATAATTTTAATATTTTAACAATGTGTGACAGGACTCAACATATCCAAATTATTCAACATAAAATCACGTATTGAAATGGATGTGAGCATTAAAATATAATCAATATCATAAAAGGAATTGATATTTTATAAATATTAGACTCAATTTTGTCAACAAATTATTTTATTCAAACAAGATATAATAATGAGGCACATGAAAATAAATCTACAAATTAATCAATTTGTGTGACATAGTAGCATAGCATGATAATTCACACACTAGAGATGATGTGCCATAAATATGTGATGACATATATCATTTATATGATCTCATGTGTTGAAAAAAACTTATATCATGTCATAAATTAAATTTTCATATATCACGTGTTGAAAATATCACGTGTTAGAATAATAAAAATGATGCATGTGACTACAAGTCTGAATAAAATTTCATAGTTCCAACTTTTAGCTCCCCCGACAAATGAGCATATCAAATGTCAATCTCCTTCTTTGAGTGACATTCTTTGAAAATCAAAGGCGTTGAAGGGGTTGGCTCCAATTTGTAAGTAATACCTGAAAAATAATACTTTTGGTACCCATAATTTTTAGGGTCCTTGGGGTTAGTCATAAATCATATTTAATTTCTTCATCAAAAAATATGACAGTATATTCAACTATAATTATTTCTACTTTATAGTTCGAATCAACAAGAATAAATTATAGACATGAATACATAAGCATGATAGATAAAAGAAATGTATTTCATCATTCTATACAAGGGCATCAACAGAATAATCATGTAAGCACATGGATACCCGTAATCAAAAGTTCTGGTAAAACTATCCATTAGGAACCCAAATCCTATTTGGATCTGATTTCCTATGCATAAATGAATCATTACAAAATCCATGCATACTTCTAGTCAAATTTTGAACATAAATATTTTTATCATGCAGGCATAAGTGTTTAGGCACCCATATCATATTATTTCTAACATTGTGTATATTGCGAGGTTTGTGTACAAAATGTGATCTTTGATGTGCATTGTGTACAACATTTTTGTGTGCCGTGTTATGGGATATAACATGAGGTTTATTGTGTATATTATGTATAACATGTGGATCGTATGAAGCATGAGGTGCATTATTGTGTCTAGCATTTTTACCTTACACAAAAGCATACTTTTTAACATTGGCATGAACAGCAGTTACATTTCTACGCATATCTTTAGATGTAGAAGCTTGAGCATGAGTAGATATATCAACAATATTTCTAGGAGCATAAGAACAAGAAGAAATAGAACTATTTTTGATACAATCAAATTTTGCAACTAATTCTTCATGCTTTATATGACTAGAAGCAATAATATTTGCAAGTGATTCTATCTTATCATTCAAACATGAAACATACAAAGCATGTTCATTTTTCAATAAATCATGATCAATCAATAATGCATCATATTTTGCCTTCAAGGAATTATGATTATGTAATGAAATATTACTACAGCCATTTTTCAAATCATTATAAACATCCGATAAGCTACCAAGTTTTTTAAATAAATCATCATGGTCATAATGCAAAGCAGTGTACTTTTTATTTAAACTTTTGTATTTCTTATTCAATCTTTCGAATTCT
The DNA here is from genome assembly GCA_030789695.1 of Scilla litardierei. Lineage (NCBI taxonomy): Eukaryota > Viridiplantae > Streptophyta > Magnoliopsida > Asparagales > Asparagaceae > Scilla > Scilla litardierei. The sequence goes on along the minus strand of CM061139.1, from coordinate 92,419,659 downwards.
CTATACAAGTTTTCATATGCACTAGAAATGTCAAAATCATTTTCATCATCAGAACTAGATTCCCATACCTTTTCCTTATTGTCTTGATAAGCCATCATGCACATATGATTTGTGGGTTGCTCTTCCTCTTCTTCATCACTTGAGTCATCCGACTTTGAATCGTTCTCTTCTTCGTTAAATTTGATCTCTTCTTCGTTGGTGTTGGTGGTGTCAAAAACCCATTCATCTTCAACAATCTCCTTTCCATACTTTTTAACATTAGATTTGATTGTCTCCACGGGTGATTGAATCAAATTTGAATTAGATCCGAATCTCTCATCCAATATGTTTAGGATTTGGTGCGCGATATCTGCCTCTTCTACAAGATCTAACATCTTATCAGTTAAACCAATATAAATTAGATGTATTACCTTTATGTTTCTGAAGTAGGCTTCTTCTTGATCCGGATTCCACTGTGTTTGCGGCATGGTTGGAATCTCATATGGTTCTTTAAGAAATCTCGTGTATTTTAGATCTTGTGCTTCCAAGAATATCTCCATTCTCCTTCTCCATTGAGAATAAAAGTTGCCGTTGAAGATCGAAGGAATATGAGTGTTGCAGATGTTTGTTGATGCCATCGCTTTGACCTTCCTCTGATACCAAGTGTTGGATCCTGTGGATGGCAAACAACACTAGAAGGGGGGGTTGAATAGTGTGGTATAGAGATAAAACTTTTTCGTTCTTTACAGATTAACACAAAACAAATCCTTCTAATGTTGCCTAAGAAACCAAGTAGAGCGATCTACGCTTGGTTCTTAATCAACAAAGTAATCTAATAATCACAGAGTAATTTCACAGCAGGTAGTCGACTCCATATGAACAGTAGTCGACTTCCAGAGAATTTATAAGCATAGTTAAGATAGATAAGATTACAAGTAATACAAATATTATATCTTTATTCATAGTGGATAAAAGTAAATAAATCTTTGCAAAAGATGTACAACAATTAGAAATTAAAGTAAGAGCAAAGATAAACACACAGATAAGCAATCGCAGACACAAGGATTTTTATCCTGGTTCCCCACAACTTTTGGGTACGTTCAGTCCCCGACCAATCCGGTACGAGATTCCAATCCACTATTGCCTTGGCAATACAATTACCTAACTCCACTTGTTAAGATTTCCAACGACCTAGCCTTGACCAGGATTTCCAATCACCTAATATCCCTACCAGTATTTCCAATCACCTAGACTTGTCTAGGATTTCCATTATTCCCTTATAACACGGAAATTTACAATTCAAAGTCTTCTTCAAAGACTTGCAACAAATATGAAATTAATTACAAGATTTCCTAAAGCCAAAAGAATATATTGTGTATATGTGGCTTAAAGAAAATCAGAAAAATCTTGATCAAATTAAATGATATAGATGAGCACAAATTTGATCAAATGAGTTCTCTTAAAAATTGATCTTCTAAAAATATGCACTTGGGCTTTTAGAGATCAAAGATCAAGTCTTTTTAATCTTTAAAAGAATATAATTATAAAACACACAGATTAAAAAGTAAGACTTGTATTTTGAATCTCAATATAAAAAGCTTTTTGCTTTGGAGATCAAAAACAAGTAATTCAAAAAAGGTTGTCTTGAAAATGATCTTCTAAAATATGCACTTCGGCTTTAGAGATCAATGATAAAGATTTTGATCTTTGAGAGAAATATAAAAGTTAAGAACACAAAGATCAAAAAGAAAAACTTGATGTTTGAATCTCAATAAGAAAAGCTATGAGCATTGGAGATCAAACCAAGTTATAAAGGCTAGAAATGATCAGAGAAAATAATTGCGAAATTAAGCACAAAAGAATTAAAAACTTAGCCTTTAGAAAAACTGAAGAACTTTGAGAGCTTGAGAACTTTGAGAACTTTTTGAGAGAATTATAGCTTTGCTCAAGAATGATTTTCTTATCAAAAAATGTTCTCATATGGTTCTCTATTTATAGAGTTTAAGAGAGGATTTTGAATTTCAAAATGATTTGACTTCAGCCCAAAAATCAAGCAAATAATAAATGGGAGAGGCAATCAAGGAAGTCAAATCGCACAACTGGTAGTCAACTCCGTAAGGTTCGTAGTCGACTCTCAGAGTAGTTTCTGAGAAAATCTGTTACACTGGTAGTCGACTCCTTCATATTGGTAGTCGACTCCCAGAGTATCTTTTAAGGGAGAAGGCAGAAATCATGGTAGAGAACTATTGGGTGTTTGTAGTTGACTACAAGTTGAAACTTTGCTTCTATGAAAAGTATGCCCTCAAATAATTTTAAAACAAGTTTAAAAACATTTTCGAAAATCATTTTGTGTGTGTGTATAGAATATTCATTTGGCTTTTACATTCTAAATACACAACTTACTAATACACTCATCTTTAGCTCTTGTTCTTCGAACTTTGACTTGAGCCATCTTATCTTGATCTTAAGTCATCATATGCTTCGTATAGAGCCATCATATGCTTCGTATTGTTGGCTCGTAAGTAGACTTCCGATCATGGCTTCTAAGTCTGCATTTGAACTTCATGGATATAGAATAACTGATCAATGCATATACACACTTTAGCTGTAGTGTAGTTAGTACACTAATATCATTTGGTGTGTTCATCATCAAAACCACTTAGGGGTGTTTCCATCAGTCGCAACTAGATGTAGAACCAAGCTCACGCTCTCGTGCTATTGTCGGTCTATAGCGAACCTAGGATAGGGCCCAATCTCTTGCAAACCCTAGCCTAAGCCGCTAGCATTAGGATCGACATCATCGTTCAATCGTATCTCGAGCCCACTTTCGTGCAAACTCGAGCTACGACCTAGGTTGAGATAGTTCCTACCTGTCCAATCTCTTGTAAACGGGTATTGGTATAGAATTACGATTGAAAACCCTAGCCTTGGTCCAATCTCTTGCAAACCAATCCTAGAGGAGTCCAATCGTAAATCTAAATCGAATTTCTAGGGCTTCCTATCAATTGGAACCCAATCTCTTGCAAATCCAATCGATACAAATCCCTAGATATCCGTAATTTATCAATCCCAACCTAACCCTAATCAATTCTAGCAAGAATTTCACCAATTCATCACAATTCAGAAATAGGGTTCATAGGGTTCATCCCTATGCCCTAGGACAATAAAACTACTCACTAATCATCATGCAATTCATAAGAAATTCAATAGCAAAATCACCACAATTCATAGCAATAGAGAAATTATCAACAAAAATGGGGGTTTTGATAAGAAGAGAGACAAACCAATGAGAATCCAATAGAATCCAACAAAAAGTAGCCTTTCTAATCTCCCAAAAAGCCTAAATCTAATTATCTAAAAAGCTCTCTAAAAAGGCTGCCAAAAGTATCAAAAAGTTCTTCTAAACTAGAGCAAAAACTGGGTTTAAATACCCCTTAAAATCACCCAGAAATTCGTGACAAAAATGCCCCTGCGCGGCCCAGAAATCGCACTTTACGCAGCAGGCGGGGCGGCTCACTCGGCCGAGTGACAAATGTCACTCGGCCGAGTGGCAAACCCTGTAAATTTCCAGTAAGTCGGGGATTTTCGGGGGTCTGTCTTCGAACGTGACTCGGACGAGTGGGTTTACTCACTCGGCCGAGGGGCTTTTCAAGCTCGGCCGAGTCGGAAGCCTCAATCGCATGTACATTTCCAGTAAGTTGGCTCTTTTTGATGGTGGATTTTCCATGCCACTTGGGTGAGTGGATCTTCATACTCGGCCGAGTGGACTATCGTCACTCGGCCGAGTGCACGCTGATTTCCTTCTGTGGAGCGTGTCTGGTCTGGTCGGTCGAGTGGTCTTCTTGCTCGGCCGAGTTAGTGCTTCACTCGGCCGAGTGACATGTTGTAGATGCACATTCTTCATCATTTCACCTCCTCGTCGCTCCTATGAAGTTCCGTCCTCTTCCACTTGTCTTCCATCGCCGAATAGCCCTCCCAAGAGCCTTGGGTGACACTCTGGAGTGGGTGCAAATCCTCTTGATCTCAAAATCACTCTGAATCGCTCCATATCTTCTGAAATACGACAAATACAAGAAATCGTGAAAAGCATCGCAATATTGTCGAATAATCGTGAAAACCGCGATATGAGCAATCAAAGTGGCATGCAAACATGCAGAAAAAGGGTGTAAAATATGGAGTGATCACATTCTCAGACCCTTCAGCTCCGGGAAGGGGTAGAGGAAATACCTTATAGTGGTAGTGGATTACTTCACCAAGTGGATTGAGGCGCAGCCGCTAGCTTCCATAACCTGGAAGAAGGCGAAGAGCTTCATGTGGAACTTATCATCTCCAGATTCGGGATCCCCTGATCCATCGTCACGGACAATGGGAAACAGTTTGATTCCGCAGGATTCAAAGACTTCTACGCAGACTGGATGATCAAGCTCTTATTCACCGCAGTGGCACACCCCCAGACCAATGGGATGGCCGATCCGCCAACAAATGCATCATCGAACCGCTCCGTAAGAGGATGACGGAAGCTGAATGGAGGTGGCTGGATGAACTCACAGGGATACTCTGGTTATACCGAATGACCCACAAGCAGGCCATGGGCGAAAATCCTTTTGTGCTCGCCTACGGTGCCGAAGCGGTGGTGCCCGTGAAAGTGGGCGAGGAGTATCTTCGCCTCAAAAATTTCGATGAAGAGAAGAAATCGGAGGGCCTGGAGCTAGTGGACGAGCGACGGGATCGGGCCTTGGCCAATATCGTCTGACAAAAACAAAAGGTGATCCGTTATTACAACTCTCGGGTTAGGGAAAAAAGCTTCCACCAGAGGGATCTGGTTCTCAGAAAGGTGATCTTCAACCCAGAGATCGTCCGCAAAGGGAAGCTCGCCACTAAATGGGAGGGAAATTACAAGGTCATTGAGATTCTCGGCCCAGTGACCTACCGCCTCGCTAATCTAGAAGGAACGATCCTGACCCACACTTGGAACGCCGAGCACCTGCGTAAGTACTATCAGTAAGGTCGACCCTGAATGTATCTTCCCCCTCCCATATCTGAATAAATGTATGGAAAAGAGAAAACCTCCATGAATGAATAGCTCTTTTCTACCTCTCATCGCTTCACGGCCTCGACCGAGGCGGAGGCAACCCCCTAACTAATCAGCCATTGGATCGACCGTAAGGCTGGAGACAACTCCCCTAGTGTGTCGATCCACTATTCAGTCATAAGACTGGGGGTAGCTCCCCAAGCAGGAGGATCGGCTTAAACCGATCGACCATAAGGCTCGGGGCAGCTCCCCAAGTGGGCCGATCAAACCGACCGACCGTAAGGCTGGGGGCAGCTCCCCCAGCTGGCTGGTCACCGGGCCAACTGTGAGACTAGGGGCAATCCCCCCCAGCAAACTGACCTCTTGATCAGTTGTTAGACTGAGGGTAGCTCCCCCAGCGAACTGATTGACCTGACCGATCGTAAGGCTGGAGCAGCTCCCCCAGCAGGTCGAAGTATCAGACGATTGTAAACTGGAGGGGTAGCCCACCCCAGCGGGTCAACCGAGCCGATCTGCAGTAAGGCTGGGGCAACTCCCCCAGCAGGCTGACCGCTCGATCTACTGTAAGGATGGGGCAACTCCCCCAGCGGGCCGACCGCTCGATCTGCCGTAAGGCTGGGGCAATTCCCCCCAGCAGGCTGACTACCCGATCGCCTTAAAGGCTGGGGGCAGGTTGCCCCACGCAGGACGATTGGCTATTAAGCCCAGGGGTAGACCCCCGGCCACCTAAATGACCGAAGATCGTGGGAAACCAGCTTGACGGCCAGACCTATGAATTAGCCAGGAAGACCTTGCCAACCAGGTCAGCTCGGAAGCCCTATTCGGGATCGGAAGAAAGGACACTCAATCACCAGCCAAAAGGGAATTCCATTACAAAAGAGGAAGAGTGTAATACACGAAAGCTATAGAATGATGATGTTAGTGAGCTAAACCCTGCTTCCCGCCTGAAGGGAATTCCATTACAAACGCCTCGTACATCGCCCCGGCGACAAAAGTCGCGGCGTACTCGTCCATGGCTTTCTCTGTGATCCGCTCGGGATCCACCGCTTTCAGCTCCTGGACTCGGCCCTTGAGGATGGAAACTTGACGTCGGTGCTCTGCTCGCACCTTCTCAGCCTCTTGGAAACTGGCATTGAGTCTAGCCAAAAGGGCCCGCTCTCTCTCCTCTGCCACCTCCAGGAGGCTCGCGAGTTCCACAACATCAACTTCGATTGCAGGGCCATCATCCCCTTCGGCCTCAGCAGTAGCCTTTGTCAGCTCAGCTACCCGATCCTCGGCCTTCGCCTTTTCGACAAGCGTAAAAGCTCTCTCAAGCTCTGACTTCTCCAGGGCAGCTGAGAACTCAGCATCTGAGTCTCCAATGATCGGGCACGCACCTCGGTAACCAAGGTGGCTTTGCCTCCACCCCCATCGGCCTCAGGTTTATGGGCTTGGCTATCTAGGGTCTCTAAGAGCGCCATGAATTGGCGCCTCAACGAAAGGCTGACCGAGGACAACTGCATCGGGAAGCAGGGGTGAGTTGAAATCCCTTACGAAAGATGGGATGAGCTAAGAACCTCACCTGTTGACCGGCCTGTACCATGAGGTCCGCCAACTGATCACCTTTCACTCCGTCAAGCACGGATTGGTCCAAAGGAAGGCAGCAGTTCTCAGCCAGCGGGGCCGCCACCCTGCAATCAGAGAAAACGGACTCCTTCAAACCCACAGGAAAGCGAGGGCTGAGCAAACCCTCCCCAGGCCGTGGCAGGTCAGCCTCGACCAACCGGAACGCACCCAAAGACTGCTGATAGGCTTCTGGGAGCGATCCAGATGGGGGAGGCGAGAGGCCGACCCAGGGCCATACATCTTGCATCAGTGAAGGTCGGGTGCGACCCACGGGAGGTGGGACACCCTCGACCGTAACCAGGGCTCGGCCCCTTTTCCGTGTGTCTTCCCCAGAACCAGGCGGAATTGGCTCCCTCGCCCTCTTAGAACCTGTCTCAGGAAGCCCGCCCTGTGTCTTCTTCCGAACTTCTAACACGTTATCCCTCCGCCGTGGGGTGGGGTCCGGGATGGTGGTGGGAATGGAAGACCGAGAAGGACTCTGCCCGAGCCCACCTGCACAAAAGGACAAGATGAGGAAACAATCTTGACCGGCCGAGCTTCCGACATCGTCACTCCCGGATGCGGGTCTTCAATAAAACTCATCAAGTGGCCACACGGTTTTCCGCAGGATCAAGTCAGAGAAGAGGACGTCGACTTTTTGGTTCGCAGCAGGGACCGACAACAGAGTGTTGACCGCCTTGAGCCCGGTGTTGGTATGGCTCCCAAGCTTGAGGGCCAGCGAGCGCACCACCCCCCATCGGGCCGGGATGTCGACATCATAGGGGAAGCCAACGAAGACATACTCACCCTTCTAGTGTTTCAAGGAAATCGGCAGCCCCAGCACCAAGCTCTTCTTTGGTCGAGTACTGATATAAAGGCAGGCCCCTAACTGATGATGGCTCAGGCGGAAGGATTGTGCAAAAAGTTGGAGGGACGGCTTGATCCCCTTTAGCATGCAAAGAACGACAAACCCAACAATGCACCCAATAGCATTAGGACAGAATTGGCATAAGGCCACCCCGTAAGCTCGCAAAAACATGGTGACAAAGGGATGGAGAGGGAACCGAACCCCGAATCGAAAACTCTGTTCGTACACCCCGACTTCTCAAGGACCAGGGAAGCAGATCCGCTCGTCCATCTCGGGAGCCCGGGCAGAGCATGTGGGAAGGAAATAGCTGGTGTGCAACGCCCCAATTGAGGTAGCGCAAATAGACGACAGCCACCCCAGTACCTCGGGAGGCACCCCTGAGAGCTCTCCCTGTTGGATCCCGTCACGCGATGATGGAGGATCGAAAGATAACTTACGTTAGCATACGATGCACTGTACTCTCTGAACTTTGCCCTTGGATTCGCCACAACGGTCATTACTTCGTCACAGAGGATCGAAGCAGAGTTTCCACCGTCTAAATCTCTATTTGGAAGAAGAACTATATGGAAGGGAGAAGAGGAAAAGATTTGCCTTATGCAAACTTATGGCATGAAGGATTAGTGTAAAATGCCTTACCCTTGGGTCCTATTTATATGCCTAAGGGGTAGTTATTGTAGGAAATAACCATATATAAGCTTATTAGCCTATATTAGCACATTTCCTTATCCTCTTCTTTATGCACTTATCAAGTGCCTTTATGCACTTATAAAGTGACTTTTTTCACTTATCGAGTGGTCCTTTTCACACATGAAAAGGTTCCCTTCGCACATGCTTGCATGCACGCGACATCCGAGGTCAATATACCCTCATACATCCCATCATGGGTGGATACATGTCGTCCATATCCAACATCTCCCACTCACACTTGAGGGGATTGTAAGGAAACATTTTTTCCTTTAGTTCTTCAATTTATCATACCGAGAAATAGACCGTGTGTCCGTCATGCGCATTGAGTCCGCTGTTGTGCACTTGTTAGAGATACACAACACTCTTTGGTGTGCAAAGTTGAGTAGATCAACGCATGTTTTACCTTAGATTATTTCTTCACATTTCTTATACTTTATATTTAACAATTGAATCCCATCTGGATTACAATTGGCTGGCCAGCCTTGAATCTCTAAAGTCCAAATGTGAATATGAAATTAATCTTTCTCTTCTTGCGATCCTTTCGATCTTGACTTGATTCGCTTTTCTAACATGCCCCGCCGGACCGAATCTACCATAGTCCATAAGCAACATGCTAAGATAGCGATCACCGAGTCAAATCTAAAGGAACCAATTAGAGTCCATAAGGGTAAGTAGTTAAGACCCATGTGGTCTTTGGGTCTCACATAATAGTAAACACAATTACTATTCTAACCCAATGGTCAAATGCATACATAGTATGAATACGTATTACAACATCACTCCTTTCCCAGGGAGCATATGTCTTAATGATGTTGTAAGGATTATGATCAGTGAGTCCCTTTTACTACTCAGTGATTTCCTGGACCCACATCCCGCATAAGACAGATAAGATTTCAAAAATCTTCTTAGATCTTTTGTAAGTATCCATATGATGCAGATCTTTCATACGACCAATTTTTTAAGTCATGACTCTAAATCATCCGTCTGATGATTTTGACTTTAAACAGGTCTCATCTTTATCCTATCCGTCTGTTAGAATAAAGGCGGTTGCTCATGTGAGAGAGCCAACCTCAATCTGTCCGACATACTAGAAAACATAGCTGAGATTAAAAAAAATGTACACAAACATTTTCAAGAAACTCATATGCAATGTCGAAAAATAACTTATTCTTTTATTAACTTTGATCTTTCATAGACATGGGAATACTTTGATACAACTCAGCTCTTACGCAACCCTTGTGATGATAAGTGTTTGTAAAACACATTTCTGGGGATAGCCTTCGTAAGCGGATCCGCTATCATCTCATGCGTAGATATGTATCTAATGTCTATCTTCTTATTCTTATCATAGTCTTTGCATTATCCTCTTAACCTCTTTCCAATATGCTTGCCCTGGACTGGATTGGTAACGACTTATCATTCCAACGGTAAAACAGATGTCCGGTCTTGTACACATCATAACGTACATAAGACTACCAACTGCACTGGAATATGGAACTTTTTCCATAATTTCCTTTTCCTTTTGGTTCTTTGGACACATTTTCAGACATAAATTATCTCATTTGCTTATTGGAGTATCAATGGACTTACAGTCATGCATATTAAAACGTTCTAGAACCTTCTTTATATAAGTCTCTTGTGAAAGAGAAAGAAGTTTCTTCGAACGATTCCTTGAAATCTTAACTCCAAGGATATATGCAGCTTCTCCCATGTCTTTCATCTCAAATACTGATGAAAGCCAAGCCTTGATATCCATCACAAAGCCCTTGCGATTTCCGGCTATTTAAAATGTCATCTACATATAGAGACATAATAACATACTTACTTTTGATCCTCTTGATATATACACAGTTATCTTCATCAAGCATGGTAAAACCATTTGATAAGACAACTTCTTGAAATCGTATATACCATTGCCTTGAGGATTGTTTAAGACCATATATGGACTTACGAAGTTTACAAACCTTATGTTCGTTTCCTTCTTTTACAAACCCTGTTGGTTGTTCCATATAGATCTCCTCGTCCAATTCTCCATTGAGAAAGGCAGTCTTTACAACCATTTGATGTAATTCGAGGTCTAAGCAAGCTACCAAAGCCAGAATCAAGCGAATCGAGGTAAAACGAACAAAAGGTGAGAAGGTCTCTTCGTAGTCTATCCCTTCCTGTTGCGTAAAACCTTTCGCAACAAGGCGAGCTTTATATCTGTCTATAGAACCATCAGCCTTATGCTTGATCTTGAGAACCCATTTGTTCCCAATAGCTCTACATCCTCTGGGTAAGTCAACCAAGTCCCAGACTCGGTTAATTTTCATGGATTCTAATTCCTCCTTCATCACTTCCATCCATTTGTCTTTTGCACGGCATGATACGGCCTGTTTGAAAGTAGCAGGCTCGTCATCACCTTGTAGTAAAGTCATAAAGGTTTGTGGGAATTCATCCTCAAATCTTAGAGGAGCTAACCTTGTACGACTACTACGTCGTATTTGAGATTCTTCAAGTCCTTGTTGACTTGAATTTGGATCAATTCTAATATTACTCCCACTTGGAATGTGATTAGAATTGCTCCCACTTGGATCATTATTCCCATATGGAATATGATTCGCATCATTCGTATCATCCATTGGTGAAGGCTGAAACGTATTTTCTTCTTCACCAAGAATTCTCCCACTCGAATGAGGTAATCCTTCTTGATCATAAATCTCAAATAGAGATAAGTCCTGACTTATCTCGCCCTATCTTGGAAACTCATTTAACAAGAAAGTAACATCCCTCGATTCAAATTCAATTAGTCATCAATTGTTTTCCTGACCAATGAAAACATAACCTTTGGAGTTTTTTGTGTATCGTATAAAGATACATTTCCTCCCCCTTGGCCCAAGTTTGCCATACTTATGGGAAGAAATATGTGCGTAGGATGCACACCCCCAAGGTTTTAATATGCTTAAGTCAGGAGACCTTTGGTTCCACAACTCATAAGGAGTGGAGCTAACTGATTTCGAGGGTACGCGGTTCAAGATGAAAGTAGCCGTCAATAATGCATCACCCCAAAAGGTGATTGGCAAGTTAGCCTGCGCCATCATTGAACGGACCATTTCCATCAAAGTCATATTCCTCCTTTCAGCAACACCATTTTGTTGAGGAGTCTTAGGCATAGTTATTTGATGAACTATGCCCTTTTCATCACAAAGTTACTTAAAACTTACTGATTGATATTCACCGCCTCTATCGGTCCGCAAGACCTTAATCTTGCGATCTAATTGATTTTCCACTAAACTCATATAGTTTTTAAAGCAGGTTAATGCTTCACTTTTGTGGGATATCAAATAGATATGTCCGAATCGGGTGAAGTCATCAATAAAAGTGATGAAGTAGGACTTCACGCGTCTTGTCTTGACATTCATCGGACCACATATATCCGAATGGATGAGCTGTAATGGAACCTCGGCCGTTGTGCCGGTTCCAAATGGCTTGCGACAAGATTTCCCTACAAGACAATGTTCGCAAGTCGACATTTCGACCTTTGAAACATCGGATAGAAGGCCACGTTTGGCAAGTCTATCCATACGTGTTGGTCCAATGTGACCAAGTCTTGCGTGCCAACAAATTACATCAGATTCATTAATCGAAGAATTTGTAACAAGGAAATTTTCATTAAAATTGGAGGAATCATACATAGTATTCAATACAATGAATCCTTGGAAAACAGACTCAGAACCAATTATAGAATTGTTACAAGATAGGTCCACATTACAATTATGAAAGAACCAACTATAACCAAGACCCATTAATACAACCACAGATATAATATTCCTTCGAATATCTGGAGCGAAGAGGACATCATGAAGTAAGATAGTGCGGCCGTTGTCCAAGACGAGCTTGCACGTCCCAATGCCTTTCACTTCAACACGTTTGTTGTTTCCTACATATATCCACTTCGTTCCTTGGGGTATCCGATGATACTCCATGAAGGACCGTCTGTCCCTTGCTATGTGGTCGGTGGCACCTGAATCAATTATCCAAAATGGATTAGATTCTACAAGAAATATTGAACTAGAAACACATATGCAACTAGCATTACAAGTTACCTTGTCACCTCCATCCGTACAAGAACGGGCATAGTGACCTAACTTGTTGCACTTGAAGAACTTGATCCTCTTCAAGTCTTTCTTCTTGTGCCATTTCTTGTTCCCACCCTTGGGTTTCTTGGTAGACACTGGTTGCTTTTGCTTGTCATGAGCAAACATCGAGTGATGTTTACGTTTCTTTCCTCCGTGTGAGGAACTATCAACCATGTGCACTTCTGCACTTGGCTTGGCAGCCGCAAGCCGCTCTTCCTCTAACTCGAGGTGCTTAGAAACATCACTGAAATTCTTGATGCTCTCATTATAACTGAGATGCATCTTCATTTGTTCACATTCGATTGGTAGGGAACGTAATGTAATGCCCTACAAGCTACTGCACAAGTACTAGAGGGGGGGTGAATAGTACTTTAAAAATAACGAGGAGTATAATTCCTAATTATCGTGCAAACAACTACCAAATCAATTTGCGGAAGCTTAAATTGATGACAACAACAAAATTAACAATGCTAACAATTGAATATGATGGGTTCGGATCCACCCAAGTCTCCCCGACTTGTTCCCGGTGTTCCTACGGCCCAGTACCCCCGGAACCCCTCCGGATACTTAGGTTAGAAACCCTAACCCAAGATTTCCACTATGATATCTTGTGAAAAACCTTCACAAGATCAAATCATACATGCAATGGCAATAGTGAATCCCACAACCCGGGATCACAACCTTCTCTCACAACCGAGAGAATCAAAAGCAATAAATGATTTTATATGAAATAAACAACAACTTACCACAAACCCTATACCTTGAGTATTCTTACCGAATTAGGGCAAGGAGGGATTTGAGGAAGGAGAAGTCACCAAGACCTAGCACCACCAATATGAGCAGAAATGGGTGCCTAGGAATGATTAGGAGACTTGAATCAAGCTAGAGCTTGAATGGCTCACCAAGAACAAACTTCTCTCAAGATGGATTCTAGATCTAGAAAGTGAAAGAATGGATTTCTTGTGAGGGAGAGAGCTTTGGAAATGAGTGAGAATCTCTAACTCTTTCAATCTCAATGAATCTCTGAAATATATCTCTTCTTGGGGAAGAAGAACCCCAGCTTAGTATATATACTAAGGGGGAAAATCTTGTTAGGTCATAACCCAACGGTTGGAAATCTGAAGCCACTAGTCGGTCAAAGAACAAACACTGACTGACTAGTTCATCAACTAGTCGGTCGGTAAAACAACATGGACCGACTAAGTGATGAACAGTGAATAGATTGAATTTCAGACCTAGAAATCTAGTCGGTCCAAGAAGATTGTCTGACCGACTAGTTTCACAACTAGTCGGTCGGTCAGTGAACTTAGACCGACTAAGAGTTAAAAACAAATAGTCTGAATACAAATTGAGTTAGTTGGTTCAAGAACAAATGTTGACCGACTAGTTCATCAACTAGTCGGTCGCTAAACGTTCTTAGACCGACTAAGGATAAACAGTAACTTGGCATGAACAGCGACTGTTCAACTAGTCGGTCTAAGTAGCATCACTGACCGACTAGTTCACTAACTAGTCGGTCGGTGAGTCAACATGGACCGACTAAGTATAAACAGTAACAAGGCAAGTTTAGGGAATGTTCAACTAGTCGGTCTAAGTAGCATCACTGACCGACTAGTTCACTAACTAGTCGGTCGGTGAGTCAACATGGACCGACTAAGTGTGAACAGTAAAGAGCATGAAGTTTAGAAAGCAAACTAGTCGGTCCAAGAAGCTTTCCCGACCGACTAGATCACCATCTAGTCGGTTGGTTCTTCTTCTTGAACCAACTAACATGCACAAGAAGTCCCGAATCGAAGCGCGATGCTTCGGGAAAGATTGTATGGACTTCTACTAAGATCCTAGCTCTAAGATAGGAGCGATATGAAGATAGAAATGTAAGATATACTCAAGGCTTAACATTTTATAGATCGAAACTAAAAGACTATAAATAAAACCTTAAGGAACGGTCTTCGAGAGCTTCGATCAAATCTTCATGACTTCCAAAGTGGTCCAAAAGGTTCAACGAAGCTTTAGGCATTGAATACGAGCTTTGAGAAGTCTTGAGATGTCTCTTTGAGTGTTCTCGTGAATTTGGCGACGATCTCCATAACTGCGCTTACAAATTGTTAGTTCATGAATTATTTATGTTTGCTCATCATCCAAAACCAAATCCGGGGAGTCCAATACTCAACATTCTCCCCCTTTTTGTTATGACAAGCCAACATAAATAATAATAAAAAATAATGATTCAAATGTAAAATACTTACTCCCCCTGCATTGATGACACGTTAATTCCAAATCGAATAAATAAAGATTGCATCAAGCAGACGAGTGAGATATATAATGAGAATCGATTATTGAAATATCGGATTTGAAAATCCTTATATATATCTTAACACCCCCTGAATCTAACATATCAAATTAGATTCTTGGAAATTGAGTTAAATTTTCATTTGCCCTAATCATTATCATTATCTCTCACCCTTTGGCATTATCCCAAAAATGGGGGGCATACAACGACAACAACAAGGATAAAGAAAATCCAACATCGGGAGTCGTAGAATATGACGATGGACCAAATTGACACCAAGGGAAAATAGATGAAATCAAATCATAGTGTGCCAAATTGTCCATTTTCGAAAAACAAAAATTAAAATCATCAAAATACCAAATATAACTTCACTTATTGAATAAAGAAACGCACTCTTCAATACTCAATATTCTTGGTTAAATTTGTGCATGGAAAACAATTCTATGCAATCATGGAAATATAATCTATTTAACCAAGTTTATAATCGTCGAGCGACGAAATCACATATCATAGACATTGAATGAATATTAAATGTGCACAACGAAGTGAAAGAGAACATCGATGTATATATATAAGAATATCATGAGTACATGCAAAAATACATCGACTACATCATATAAAGTGCAACATCTATATCACCAACAAAAATACAACATCATCATCGACACACTAGCATCAAACATCCAAAATACATCAAATACACTGACATCCATAAAATCAGAAATACATCAAAACACCACCAAACTCTATCCTAACCCAAAACACTCTCAAAAAGATGTATCATCCAATGATCACCGGAGAGTCCTCCAAACAGACGCTCAGGAGGAAGTGGCAGGATCAGCAGTCTCCGTGGGTCCAGTCGAAGGAGTGGACTCAGGCTCTGCTGGGAGGAGTGGTGTGACAACTGAAGGAATCGTCGGGGCTGGAATGGAAACATCGACAGGCTCAACGGTAGGTGTATCGGCAGGAACGTCAGCAGGCTCAATAGGAGCAGTGACGTCAACAGGAGCAGCAGCAGCATCAACAGGAGTCTGAACCACTGGAGCATAAGACTCTGGAGCACCGGAAGAAGTGGCAGCTCCAGCAGTGGAAGTAGTAGCAGCAGCAGCAGTGGCCTCAGCGCCACGAGCTAAAGAGGTGACAAGCTCATCAATCTCCTCGTCATCCATCTCCTCATCCTCAGAAACAGGAGGAGGAAGCTGAATACCTATCAACTCTGCCATACGGCACACAACCTCCTCGGTACGAGCCAAACGAGACTCGTGACGACGAAGAAGGCGAGCGATATCATCTAGAGTGGTGGTAGGAGGAGGGGCTGCAGAAGCTGAAGGTGTGGCCTGGGATGCAGAAGGAGTCGACCGCTGGACGTGACGAAGTGCCGCAAGAGACTTCTTGACGGTCGTCGCGTTCAGGGGTGGACCGAGGGGACGCTCATCATCCGGAGGCAAAGAAACACCAAAGTGACGGAATACCAAGGTCAAAAGGCAAGGATATGGGATGTGCGCCGATTTACTAGACTTGTGAAGACACTCGAAAGAATCCATCTTGTCGAGTATAATGCGAGCCCAGTTAATCGAGCTACCCATAAAAAGAGCGTATATCAACTTCAGGAAGGGCTACGAAGGAAGTGAGGAAGATCCATACTTGGGCAATATGCACGATTTCAGGATGAGATTAATCACCCAAGCATTCGGCTTGAATGATTTGGAGGGAACGCCTATTAAAGCAGGAGGGATAACCTGAAAGATATCAGCGAGGGTCGGCTGATGGAGAGTGGAGATATCATCTACGGAAATATCAGACGGGAGGAGGACAGACGATGAGCATCCTATCAACTCCCCCAAGATCTCTGCAGTGAGGACTATAGGAGTCCCCAAAACAGATGTCTCGATGGAGTGGGTCTCACCATACTGACCCGGGTACGGTTAGCGTAGAAAAGCTTGACCAGGCGAGGATAGGGACGTGGGTTCGCCTTAGGGTCATATCTAAGATAGTCCAAAAGTCTGCTATAGGATAAAAGATCCGCAAGGCCAAGAAAGTCAGAGAACTGAACGTAATGCTCCAATAGCAGTGGGCAGTGCTCTATACGGTTGTAAGCCTATAGACACTGAGGGTCGTCGTGACACAATGATATATCTACACCGCCTACCGGCATCGGGGCTTTTCCCTTAGCCTTACGGGTCTTAGGAGGAGGGGGTGTAGTAGGTGCCTTCTCAGGATGCTCAGGAGTGTACTCTTCCTCGGAATCATCCTCAGAGTCACTACCTGAACGCTCACCGGGAGGGGTAGGTGCACGGAACTTTTTGGGTTGGGCTTTGGGCTTGGAAGTTTGGCCTTTGGCTTTGGGCTTGGAAGTCCTCTTCCTCTTCAACGGTGGTGAAGACGACGAGGGGGGACGAGCGGTCTTGGCCCTTCGCTTAGGTGGAGTCGAAGTCTCCCTTGGGTGTGATGGCTCTACGGTCATGGGACAGGCACCGGAGGGAGTAATCGGGATCCTCGTTTTTTCCATGATCGTGGCACAACGAGTACAAGCAAACGAAGTTTGAAATAGATCAAACAAACCTAAGCAATAAAACCCTAGAGCTGAAAATGAAATAGGCTTAAGAAAGATCAAACCCTAGAATGTCATTCGAAACCCTAGAAGTAGAAATCAAGCCCTAGAATTCGAAAACGACCTAGGAGGAAACCCTAGATGCGAGGAAGTATACATAGGAAGAAGAAGAAGACGATCTGCGGCGGAGATGATCGGAAAAGAGGCCGGAGATCGACGGGAAGTCGAAGAGTCACGAGCTGTGGTTGGGGGATTTCGAGCTGGAGAACTTAGAAAAACCGACTAGAATAGGAAATAATCGAATAGATTAGGATATAGTCAGTCGAAATCACAAAAAGACGTGACTGCCCCTGATCACTTAGTCGGTTTAAGTTCAACCTCTGACCGACTAGATGACAATCTAGTCGGTCAGTTAACGAGCTTGAACCGAC
This sequence comes from Scilla litardierei, assembly GCA_030789695.1. Classification (NCBI taxonomy): domain Eukaryota; kingdom Viridiplantae; phylum Streptophyta; class Magnoliopsida; order Asparagales; family Asparagaceae; genus Scilla; species Scilla litardierei. The sequence goes on along the minus strand of CM061139.1, from coordinate 92,402,119 downwards.
TAAATGGAAACAGAGACAAATCAAAAATTTCCTGAACGAAAATTAGTCGGTCTAAGTTCAACTACGGACCGACTAGAACTCAATCTAGTCGGTCGATAAGTAAACTTGAACCGACTAAAGGAGTTAAGCTGGAGAGGAAACTCAAAATAGCTTGAGTTAGTTGGTCTGTGTTCTTTTACTAACCGACTAGATACGAATCTAGTCGGTTGGTGATTGAACTGATACCGACTAAAGGAGTTCAAAAATTTAGAAAATGAGCTAGTCGGTCTGAGTTCATTAGCTGACCGACTAGATGAAAATCTAGTCGGTTGGTTGATGAACTGAGACCGACTAGATGAGTCCAAAAACTGACAATTAAGTTCTCTCCTCAATACACTTGGACAAAACATCTTAATCCTCTCAAAAATCATCTAAACTACCCTATTAAACATCGAAATCTCAAATACGACATTCAAATATGAATTCGAGCAAAAATTCAAAAATATCACATAAAATCCCGAAAAATCCAATAAATCTAGCATGAATGAAATATTGTGAAATATAATAGCATGCAAGATTATTGAATGAAACATGAATCCTATATCTCGGATTCACCCATAATCCCCAATTCTCGATGCAACCGCACAAAGGAGTCCTCCTTTAGGGGTTTCGTGAAAATATCGGCGATTTGCTTTTGGGTTTCAACGTACACTAAAATGATGTCCTTTTTAGCAACATGATCATCCAAAAAGTGTTGTCGGACACCGGATTCTTTGAAAGACAAATAGCACTTTGGTTATCCACCATGATAGGGCTAGTATCACAATGAATACCAAAATCCTTTAGTGTGTGTCTCATCCAAAGAACCTGGTTACATGCAGCACCGACGGCAATGTATTCCGCCTCGGTGGTTGAAAGTGATACCGAATTTTGCTTCTTGGAAAACCAAGAGACAAGGGAATTTCCTTTAAAATGGCAAGTGCCACTAGTACTCTTCCTGTCGGATTTGCATCCCGCATAATCAGCGTCACTATATGAGACTAACTCATATGTGCTAGATTTCGGATAAAGTAATCCAAAATCTAAAGTGTAACTTAGATAGCGAAAAATACGTTTTACCGCTACTAAGTGTGACTCCTTAGGTTGAGACTGATAACGAGCACATACGCATACGGCAAACATAATATCGGGCCTACTTGCGGTAAGATATAGTAAACTACCAATCATACCTCGATATAGATGAATGTCTACATCCTTACCGCCCATATCTTTACCAAGATGCGTTGTAGTGCTCATAGGAGTCTTTTTCCCGGAGGCATTCTCCATTCCAAATCGCTTTAGCAACTCCACCGTTTATTTCGTTTGGTGGATGAAAATTGCATCATTCATTTGGCGAATTTGGATACCTAAGAAATATTTGAGTTCGCCCATGTGGTTCATCTCAAATTGTTCCTTCATCACATTAGAAAACTCTTCACAAAGAGCAAAGTTAGTAGCACCGAAAATGATATCATCAACATATATTTGAACTAAAATTATATCATTATTCGAATGCTTAACAAAAAGTGTTGAATCGGCTTCGCCCATTTTAAAATTCAAATCCAAAAGAAAATTCTTTAGGCGATCATACCAAGCTCGAGGAGCTTGTCTCAAACCGTAAAGAGCTTTCTTTAGTCTAAAAACATGATTTGGAAAATTTTCATTTATGAAGCCCGGAGGTTGAGAAACGTAAACTTCCTCAACAACATCTCCGTTTAAAAATACACTGTTAACATCCATTTGAAATAATTTAAAATTTTTATGTCATGCAAAAGACAATAATAATCTAATTGATTCTAATCTAGCAACCGGAGCAAAGGATTCTTCGAAATCAATACCTTCCTCTTGACGGTAGCCTTGAGCAACTAACCGAGCTTTGTTCCGGACGACGATTTGGTTTTCGTCAGTTTTGTTCTTGAAAATCCACTTTGTCCCTATGACGGTGTGGTTCTTTGATGGCAATGGAACAAGCTCCCAAACCTCATTCCTCTCGAATTGAATGAGTTCCTCCTCCATGGCTAAGATCCAAGCGCTATCTTCGCATGTTTCATTAACATTCTTTGGCTCTATCGAGGAGGCAAAGGCACAATGAGCGAAGTAGTTCACTTGCGATCTCGTCTTGACACTATCATGGATATTGCCAATGACGTGCTCATGAGGATGGTCACGAATGGTATGAAGCCGTTTGGGAATACCTTGATCACTAGGAACATTCTCAACAACTTCATTAGACGGGTTAGTCTCAATAGAATCAATAGAATCATTAGAGTTAGAATTACCAATTGAATCACATAAGACATCCATAGAGTCATCATCATTAGTAATTCTAGTTGGAAGAAATCCTTCATTAAATGACACATGAAGCGACTCCTCGATCGTTGAGGTTCGTTTGTTGAATATCCGGTAGGCTTTGCTACGCGAAGACTATCCAACAAAAATCCCCTCATCGGATCTTGGATCGAATTTGTCCAAACTACCATACGTGTTCTTAATAAAACATTTCGAACCAAAAACACGAAAATGTTTAACTTGAGCCAACCTACCAAACAACAATTCATAACAAGTTTGTTTAGTGCCGGGCCTCAAAAGTATTCTATTAAACACATAGCAAGCGGTATGTACCGCTTCCGCCCAAAATTGATGGCCAAGTTGGCTATCATCAAGCATAGTGCGAGCACACTCCACTAGCGTCCTATTCTTTCTCTCAACAACACCATTTTGAGGATGTGCATGAGGGAAAGAGAAGGTGTGTGTAATACCAACTTCATCACAAAATGTCTCAAAAGACTCATTCTCAAATTCCCCTCCATGATCACTACGAATAGTGACAATGGTGGTTCCAATGAGATTTTGTACTTTCTTAACAAAAATCGTGAATTTTTCAAAAGCTTCATTTTTAGTACACAATGAAAATACCCAAGTAAACCTAGAAAAGTCGTCAACGATAACAAGTCCATATCTTGCATTACCTAATGAAGCAACTCTAGTTGGCCCAAATAAATCTAGATGTAATAGCTCTAGAGGCCGCTTAGAAGATTAGACCTTTGGAAGCCAAGTCCAATTGGACTTAGACTTCCCCACATAATTTCTACTATGCACAACATCCGAAAAATAAGCATTCATGTAAACTTGTTTTTCATCCATGCTTGTGTCCTTTGGGCTCCAAATAGTGAAAATCTTGGGAGCCCTCATCCTATTGGGTGCATGCATGTGTTGTTGGTTTCTACATGATGCATGTCGTGGATAGGCATAAGGAACATGATGGAATGGTGCATGCGGATAGTTATTCATACGATGATGTGGGTGAACATATGCATGTGGAGGAACACATGCATGAGGGTGTCTCACATTGTGTGCACGTGCCCGTGAACGTGTAGCATAGAAATCATCATATGTGTGAGCCGGTGGAGTAGGACGTGTGTTCCTACGTGGCATAGTATTGATGTACATATAAGCATGCCCCTTCTTTGGAGGTCCACCCAAAGTGGGTTTCTTTCCGAAAGAGGGTGTGGACGAGGTGGAAGCACCATTGGTAGAAGAACTACCAATAGAGTGTTTGCTACCACTCGTTGAGTCACCGGAAGTTGGCCTAACAAAAGTAGTGGCCGATTTGGATGAACTTCCCATCGTATACCCCAAGCCAATGTGGTGATTGACCGGAAGTAAGTCACTTAGGATTTTATCCAAATGGTCCTTACCCTTATTGAATTTATTAATTCGGCCTAATGTGTTCTCATATTTCTCGGTGAGAGAACGCATAGAAGTATCCAAATTGGATACTTGCGATGTGAGCACATAAACACGAGATTTAAGACTCTCATTCTCAATACTCAAAGTCGAGTTTTGAGAAGTCAAATCAGCTATCTTGTGTTCCTCCGGAATCTTCAATGCTAACATGTTCAAGTTGAGTCTTGAGATTAACAATCTCATTCTTCAACCCTTCAACAACGGTGTCGTTGTTGGTGATGATAGTTTTAGGCGAGGTTTGAATGCTAGCTAAGTCATCTTTTACTTTAGTATACCTATTTACTAATTTAGTATACTTAGACCATAATTGAGAATTAGCATTCCTAAGGTCATCCATAGTTACCTCATCGCCTTCGTTGTCGCTATCATCGGAAGAGGAGAATCCTTGATCATGCTCCTCTCTCACCATGAAGCACATGTGCGCTTGCTCCACTATCTCATCGTCCGACTCTCCGCTTGAGGAATCCTCGGAGTCGGTGAATGTTGCTCCGACAAGTCCCTTTTTGTACCCCTTTTTGTACTTCTTGGACTTGTCGAACTTCGGCGCCTTCCACTTCTCCTTTTGCTTGTTTAGAGGACACTCCGCTTTCATGTGTCCTGGCTTGTTGCATTTGAAACACAAAGGAGAGGAGGCGTTAGATGAATTGAACTTCGATTTGTTTTTGAAGTTACCTTTCCGGAAGAACCGGTTGAACTTCTTTGCCATGAGTGCCATGGACTCCAAGTCCAACTCGTCTTCCGAGTCTTCATCATCGGTTGATGTGGATGTGGATGGAGCGGCCTTGAAAGCAATAGCCTTCTTCTTTGGCTCGTCTTGCTTTAGGTAGGACTTCATCTTTTCCTGCAACTTCAACTTGCTATCCTTGCGTACCTCGTAAGACATCAAGGTACCCATTAGTTGAACAACGGTATATTTGTTCATATCGTTACCTTCCTCGATGGCGAAGGTGCGCTTTTCCCAACTAGAAGGAAGTCCTTCTATAAGCTTCGAACATTTCTCTTTTTGGGTGTAGGTTTTGCCGAGAGCCTCTAATTCATTTATGATGTCGACGAAGCGAGCATAATACTCCTTCATCTTCTCACCCTGTTGCATATGAAACATCTCGTAATCTTTATTGACTACAACGAGTTTAGAGTCTCTTACCCTACTCGTCCCTTCATGTAATATGAGGAGGGAGTTCCATATTTGATATGCACTCTTACATGTGCATATCTTGTTGAAATCCTCGGGCTCCAAAGCACATTGCAAGGCGTTCATTGCCTTGGCATTGCTTACCTCCGTGGCGACCTCCGCGGGAGTCCACTTCTCAAAGTCTTCTTCGACGGGCTCGACGTATTCCTTCATCGTGGTCCTCCATAGAGATGCACTCCGGAGGAAAGTTTCCATCCGACATTTCCAGTACCCGTAGTTGGTACCATTGAAGAATGGAGGCCTCGTTGAGGAATGTCCTTCCATCACCGAAGATGCTCCTTCACGGTTCCTGAAGATGCCATAGTCGGAAGGTGGACGCACGGTCTTGTTGTCGTTGGCAGACATAGCGTAGACTTGGCTCTGATACCAAATGTAATGCCCTACAAGCTACTGCACAAGTACTAGAGGGGGGGTGAATAGTACTTTAAAAATAACGAGGAGTATAATTCCTAATTATCGTGCAAACAACTACCAAATCAATTTGCGGAAGCTTAAATTGATGACAACAACAAAATTAACAATGCTAACAATTGAATATGATGGGTTCGGATCTACCCAAGTCTCCCCGACTTGTTCCCGGTGTTCCTACGTCCCAGTACGCCTGGATCCCCTCCGGATACTTAGGTTAGAAACCCTAACCCAAGATTTCCACTATGATATCTTGTGAAAAACATTCACAAGATCAAATCATACATGCAATGGCAATAGTGAATCCCACAACCCGGGATCACAACCTTCTCTCACAACCGAGAGAATCAAAAGCAATAAATGATTTTATATGAAATAAACAACAACTTACCACAAACCCTATACCTTGAGTATTCTTACCGAATTAGGGCAAGGAGGGATTTGAGGAAGGAGAAGTCACCAAGACCTAGCACCACCAATATGAGCAGCAATGGGTGCCTAGGAATGATTAGGAGACTTGAATCAAGCTAGAGCTTGAATGGCTCACCAAGAACAAACTTCTCTCAAGATGGATTCTAGATCTAGAAAGTGAGAGAATGGATTTCTTGTGAGGGAGAGAGCTTTGGAAATGAGTGAGAATCTCTAACTCTTTCAATCTCAATGAATCTCTGAAATATATCTCTTCTTGGGGAAGAAGAACCCCAGCTTAGTATATATACTAAGGGGGAAAATCGTGTTAGGTCATAACCCAACGGTTGGAAATCTGAAGCCACTAGTCGGTCAAAGAACAAACACTGACCGACTAGTTCATCAACTAGTCGGTCGGTAAAACAACATGGACCGACTAAGTGATGAATAGTGAACAGATTGAATTTCAGACCTAGAAATCTAGTCGGTCCAAGAAGATTGTCTGACCGACTAGTTTCACAACTAGTCGGTCGGTCAGTGAACTTAGACCGACTAAGAGTTAAAAACAAATAGTCTGAATACAAATTGAGTTAGTCGGTTCAAGAACAAATGTTGACCGACTAGTTCATCAACTAGTCGGTCGCTAAACGTTCTTAGACCGACTAAGGATAAACAGTAACTTGGCATGAACATAGACTGTTCAACTAGTCGGTCTAAGTAGCATCACTGACCGACTAGTTCACTAACTAGTCGGTCGGTGAGTCAACATGGACCGACTAAGTATAAACAGTAACAAGTCAAGTTCAGGGAATGTTCAACTAGTCGGTCTAAGTAGCATCACTGACCGACTAGTTCACTAACTAGTCGGTCGGTGAGTCAACATGGACCGACTAAGTGTGAACAGTAAAGAGCATGAAGTTTAGAAAGCAAACTAGTCGGTCCAAGAAGCTTTCCTGACTGACTAGATCACCATCTAGTCGGTTGGTTCTTCTTCTTGAACCAACTAACATGCATAAGAAGTCCTGAATCGAAGCGCGATGCTTCGGGAAAGATTGTATGGACTTCTACTAAAATCCTAGCTCTAAGATAGGAGCGATATGAAGATAGAAATGTAAGATATACTCAAGGCTTAACATTCTATAGATCGAAACTAAAAGACTATAAATAAAACCTTAAGGAACGGTCTTCGAGAGCTTCAATCAAATCTTCATGACTTCCAAAATGGTCCAAAAGCTTCAACGAAGCTTTAGGCATTGAATACGAGCTTTGAGAAGTCTTGAGATGTCGCTTTGAGTGTTCTCATGAATTTGGCGACGATCTCCATAACTGCGCTCACAAATTGTTAGTTCATGAATTATTTATGTTTTCTCATCATCCAAAACCAAATCCGGGGAGTCCAATACTCAACACGTATGACCGCTTGGATTTGTTTCTCATCAGTGAGCACATGACCTGCATCCTTTAACTCTGAAATAAGATTCACCATGTGTCGTAAATGCATTCCCATGGAATGATCTCGACGCTTCTTGTACGAATCGAATCATATAGTTAAATAGCGAAGTTTGGTCACCGAGGTGCCACCAAACTTCTCCTCTAACTTGGACCATATGTCCATAGCTAGGTCATATTCTCGGAAGATCCGCATTATGTCGTCTGCCATACTTGACAGCACCGTAATGCGAGCAATCTTGTTTTTCCGAGACCAAGCATCAAAAGCTTCCTTGTCTCTTTTGTGTTGGGCCGTAGTGCCTAACTCAGGTTCAATCATTATGTTCTTCAGAGTTTCGAGCACATCTTGCTCCTCTAGAACATATTGTATCTTCATGGACCATAATTTGTAATTATCACCGTTGAGTTTTTCACCTTTGTTTAACTCAACGATGATGTTCTTAGCAGCGGAAGACATTTCAGTTTTAAAATGCTGCAAAAGACTTAAAACAAGTTTGATCAAAAACATTGCATAAAGTTTTCATTTGATGAGGTACTTTCGAAAAATATTGAAGATGTTGCTCTAGAATCGGAAAGAACATCACGATGCCAATCACCATCTAGAACAACTTTCAATATTTCCCCCTCACTTATCAAACAATAGTACTCTTATAGTACTTGCAGCGGAAAAGCGTTTTTGAAAACGTATTTTTCAAAAAAAATATTTTGCAAACGTATTTTGTAGAGGGATGTAGTGGTCTTCCCCGGCCATTGCCGGGGTCGAGCCGTGGCCGTGCCAAGGCCGGATTCCCCCAAGTAGGGGGTTTTGCCGTATGCAACTGCCGCCGGTCCCGTATGGACCGGCCATGCAAGTGGCCGGGGCCGAAACCGCCGGCACCGTAGGGCTCTGATCACTCCATATTTTACACCTTTTTTCTGCTTGTTTGCATGCCATTTAGATCGCACATATCATGTTTTTCACGATTATTCGACAATATTGCGATGCTTTTCACGATTTCTTGTTTTTTTCGTATTTCAGGAGATTTGGAGCGATTTGGAGTGATTCTGAGATGCACCCACTCCGGAGTGTCACCCGTGACTCTTTTGAGGGGAATTCTGTGATTGGAGAGGAGTGGAAGAAGAAAGAACGTCGTAGGAGCGACGAGGAAGAAAAATACGAAGATTGGGCATTTTCAGCATGCCACTCGGCTGAGTGAAGGAGTCACTCGGCCGAGCATCGACAGCCCGCTCGGCCGGCCAGATCGGACAAGCAGCAGATTGAATATCAGCGTGCACTCGGCCGAGCATCACCAGACCACTCGGCCGAGCACGGAGACACCACTCGCCCGAGTGGCATCACGACGACGGCATGCAAAAATCCCGAAGTTACTGTAATCCGTCAGTCATCTCCCGAGTTCCGACTAGGCCGAGTGAATAAATCCGCCCCTGGCCAAGTGAATAAAGACGCTCACCTGAGTGACTCCCGAGGGGATGACCCCCAAAAAGTCCAGACTTACTGGAATCCATCAGGGTCCGTCACTCGGCCGAGTAACATTTGTCACTCGGCCGAGTGAGCCGCAATGCCTGTAGCGTAAAGTGCGATTTTCAAGCTGCGCAGGGGCAATTTTGTCACAGTTTTTGGGCGATTTTGGGGGGTATTTAACCCCAGTTTTTAACCTAGTTTAGGAGAGATTTTTCATACTTTTGGCAGACCTTTTTGATTACTTTTTTTAGGAGATTAGATTTAGTTCTTTGGGGAGAGATAAAATGTTCTATTTTGTTGGATGCTATTGAAAATTCATTGGTTTGTCTCTCTTTCTATCAAAAATCTCATTTTTATTGATATATTGTCTATTGCAATGATTTCTATTGATATTTCTATTGAATTTCTAATGATTTGCATTATGAATTGTGAGTAGTTTTATCGTCTTAGGGCGTAGGGATGAACCCTACGAACCCTATTTCTAATTTGTGATGAATTGGTGAAATTCTTGCTAGAATTGATTTGGGTTAGTTTGGGATTGATTTAATATGAATAGCTAGGGATTCATACCGATTGGGTTTGCAAGAGATTGGATCCCAACTCGACAGGAAGCCCTAGAAATTCGAATTGGGTTACAATTGGGTTTCTCTGGAATCGATTTGTAAGAGATTGGACCGAAACTAGGGTTTTCGATTGCAATTCTATACCAATACCCGTTTGCAAGAGATTGGACGGGTAGGAACTATCCCAACCTAGGTGGTTGCTCGAGTTTGCACGAGAGTGGGCTCGAGATACGATTGAACGATGATGTTGTTCTTCACGCTAGCTCGCCTAGGTTAGGGTTTGCAAGAGATTGGACCCAACCCTAGGTTTGCTATAGACTGGCAATAGCGCGAGAGTGTGAGCTTGGTCCTACATTTAGTTGCAACTAGTTCACCTGAATTTCAAGTCTAGCAATTGTGAAACCTACGAATCACAATGACGAGATACAGTTTATAGCGGGGATTCCCTATCCCTAGGGGTTTTTATTAATTTGATATTTTCTTTATACAATTGAACGACTGTGACCGCTTTATTGCGAATATTTCTCGATTGTTCTTATAGCCAGGTGAATTGAAGAAGACACCGTCATTTGCCCTCCTCGTGTTCGATACCCGCTCGCCGCTACACCGTGCGCTTGCAGTAAGACTACCGAGTCTCGTCCCGGGTGTGTGTCTGGGGCGCGATCAAGTTTTTGGCGCCGTTGCCGGGGAAGGTTTTTGACTGAGTTCGATTTCAATCACCCGGTTATTTTTCAATTTCTTTATTTATTTCTTCATTCTTTTCTAACTCTGTTTACAGCCCAATTTGCACGCTCTCCGAAAATTTTCCACAAGATCTTAACAGGTAACATGGGGGATGCAATGCCAATGACTGAGTCTGGCCAGGGAGATGATGAATCCTTTGCAGAGATCCTTAAGGAACTTATTGATGAGGTCCACGCCACTGGAGCTTTCGCTATTAACGTCGAGGACCCCGTCGAACAATTATTTGCATGCTTCGTGAGGGATCAAATCTCCCCGGGTGGGACAATTGGGAGCGACATCAGAGTTGATGTGAGAGACGACAAGCTATATTTCGAAGACAGCAGAACATGCATCAGGAAGTGATACATCCCCGAGGAATCCACTGGACATACCGATATTCAAGGAAGTGTGCTCTATGACCCCCACTCCTGCATTTATGGATTAACTGACATATCTCTTGGTCTCAGGAATGAACCGGAGCAAGGTGGAGGTCCTATCGATGCCCACACGGAATTGTGCAGTGTCTATTCAGATGCACCATCCTCACCAAGAAGCGAATCTGAGCCTCCACTCGAGAGTGCACCACCCGAACATGAGCTAAACTCAGATGTTGAAGGAGAAGCCAAACTCACACAAGCTGATGAAGCAGAGGGTACGACAACTCTTGAGGTAGAGCTTAAACAATTACCACCGAATCTAAGGTATGCTTTCTTGGGTAATAAATTGACCTTCCCGGTGATAGTTAACTCCCACCTCACTCATGATCAACTTGAGAGACTCCTAGATGTTCTTAGAAGTCACAAGGATGTCCTTGGCTACACTATCTCTGATCTTAAGGGAATAAGCCCTAGGCTTTGCACGCATAGAATCCATTTGGAAAACACTGACGCCACCTCCATAGAGCCTCAAAGGCGGTTCAACCCCAACATGAAGGAGGTGGTCAAAAAGGAAATCCTAAAATTGCTTGAGGCCGGAATTATCTACCCTATCTCTGACAGTAGATGGGTTAGCCCCGTTCACGTCGTCCCCAAGAAAGGGGAGATGACCGTTATAAAAAACGATAAAGGAGAGACCATTTCTACACGCACTGTCACGGGATGGCGGATGTGCATTGATTATAGAAAATTAAATAAAGCCACCCGAAAAGATCATTACCCATTACCCTTCATTGACCAAATGCTTGAACGCCTTGCTAAACGTAAATACTTTTGTTATTTGGATGGGTATTCGGGTTTCTTCCAAATCCCTTTGCATGAAGACGACCAAGAAAAGACTACTTTCACTTGTCCCTATGGCACCTATGCTTACCGTAGAATGCCATTTGGTCTTTGTAATGCACCCGCCACCTTTCAGAGGTGCATGACTTCCATCTTTTCCGACTATATTGAAAATATTATGGAAGTTTTCATGGATGATTTCTCAGTTTATGGAAGTGAGTTTGATTCTTGTTTGGCTAATCTTACTAAAGTTCTTAAAAGATGTCAACAAAATAATCTTACTCTTAATTGGGAGAAATGTCACTTCATGGTCACCGAAGGGATAGTGCTTGGGCACCTTGTCTCCTCAAGAGGGATTGAGGTTGATAAGGCGAAGATTGAGGTAATCGAGAAACTCCCTCCTCCTATTAATGTTAAGGGCATTAGGGGCTTTCTTGGTCATGCGGGGTTTTACCGACGCTTTATCAAGGATTTCGCCTTGATTACCCGACCTCTTACCTCCTTGCTTGCTAAAGATGCCCCGTTTGTTTTTTCAGGTGAATGCTTGCAAGCGTTCAATACATTGAAGGAAGCACTAATTTATGCACCCATCATACAACCACCGGATTTGAGCCTTCCCTTTGAGCTCATGTGTGATGCAAGTGACCAAGCCATTGGAGCGGTATTGGGACAAAGGAAAGACAGAAAGCTTCATGCAATATTCTATGCAAGCAAAACATTGGATGACGCGCAGAAAAATTATACAACTACTGAGAAAGAGCTTCTAGCGGTCGTCTATTCCATTGAAAAGTTTCGCTCCTACCTCTTTGGTTTCAAGGTAATTGTCCACACCGACCACGCGGCATTGAAGTATCTTCTAAGCAAGAAAGAGGCCAAACCAAGGTTGATTAGGTGGATACTTTTATTGCAAGAGTTTGATTTAGAAATCAGAGACAAGAAGGGTACGGACAACGTTGTGGCAGATCATTTGTCCAGGCTTGTTCGTGACAAGGAGGATGAGAGTTTACCTATCGATGATACCTTTGTTGATGAGAGGCTATACGCCATAAGGCCCGGGGAAGTTCCTTGGTATGCGGACTTTGTCAATTATTTGGCTTGTGGGATTAAACCATGCGAGATGCCCACACAGCAAAAGAGGAGATTAATGCATGAAGTCCGTAGCTATTTCTGGGAAGATCCGTATCTCTTTAAGATATGCAAGGATGGGGTTATTCAGAGATGCATTTCTAAGGAGGAGGCCACCTCCATCATTTTGCATTACCATGGTATGCCATGCGGGGGACATCACGCCTCTTCCAAGACTACAGCTAAAATATTGCAGAGTGGATTCTTTTGGCCGACCATGTTCAGAGACACCCACGACTTCGTCAAGGGGTGTGATAGATGCCAATGGACTGGGAATATTTCCAAACGAAATGAGATGCCAATGAGGCCCATTCTAGAAATTGAGCTATTTGATTGTTGGGGAGTGGACTTCATGGGACCATTCCCGTCAAGCAAAGGTAACAAGTACATCTTATTGGCCGTGGACTACATCTCTAAATGGGTAGAAGCCATCGCCACCCCTACCAATGATGCGAGGGTTGTTTCCAAGTTTTTCAAGCAGAATATTTTCCCACGCTTTGGGGTGCCTCGTACTTTGATAAGTGACGGGGAAGCCACTTCATATAAAACAAGTTTGAAGCCATGTTGAAAAAGTACGGGGAAACCATAGAATTGGAATGGTATATCACCCTCAGACAAGCGGCCAAGTGGAGGTTTCAAATAGAGAAATCAAGTAAATCCTTGAAAAGACCGTAGATCGATCTAGAAAGGATTGGTCCATGAAGTTAAACGATACTCTATGGGCATATCGCACGGCCTTTCGCACTCCCATTGGCACCACGTCGTTCCGACTTGTTGATGGTAAAGCTTGTCACTTGCTGGTAGAGTTGGAGCATCGCGCGTATTGGGCCATCAAGACCCTCAATTATGACTATAAGAGTGCGACAGTGAGGTGGCTCTTAGACATCAATGAGCTTGACGAAATTAGAAGAGATGCCTACGAGTGCTCAAGGATTTACAAAGAAAGGACCAAGATTCTCCACGATGCACGCATAACTGTCACGGACTTCATGGTCGGAGACAAAGTCTTGCTATATAATTCTCGACTCTGATTATTTCCCAGAAAGTTGAGATCACGGTGGTCAGGACCATTCACCATCAAGCACAAACAACCGGGAGGAGCCTTTGAGTTAGAAGGTAAAGACGGAGCCACATTCAAGGTGAATGGAGAATGACTCAAGCGCTCTTCCGAGGGAGTCCCTACGGGTGAAGTAAATTGAATATATCTACTCAAGGGATGGCCGGATGACCTTTCATAACTCCTTGACGAGGTTATAAAAGAGGATATCCCCCACTCCATCGGTGCACTCCACGATGATGGCTTTGAAGAAAGACAAGATTTGAGCGAAGAAGAGACATTGGAGGACTCTCCCAATAGTTCCACGGCAAATGATGATGGCGACGCTGAAGTCACATGAATTTGAGAGCTTTGCAAGCTCTCGACATTGAAGAATCCAAAGAAAGCTCCACCGATTCGTAGATCGGTGTCACCGGCGAATTCAAAGACCGGAACAAGCTCATGCTTAGGGGAGCCATCCCCCAACATTGCCCATGACGAAGGGGCGTAGAGGAAGTCCATGCACCACCATGATCCAAATCCGAGCGGTCTTCCCGACAAATTCGACGGGTGCATCTCATACGCACCCAACATCCCTATGCTAATTTGATAATCCAAAGGGGTCGAGCTGAAGACCTTAAACAAGCCCTTGTCAGGAGGCAACCCGATGGTTTTTGCGTTATTTTTATTTTGGTTTTTATTTTTGTTTTAGACTTTATTAGTGTTTTGAGTCAATTGCCTATAAAAATCGTGACAACGGGTCCTATTTTTCATGACAGGAGAAGGAGAAAAGGAGATCTCTCATATAGAGGATGACCGAGGAAAAGAAGAGCGCTCCAGGAATGCGCTAGAGGCTTAGGAAGAGGAAGAAACCAACTGGAGGAAGAAAAATAGAGAGTAGAGCGAAAACAGAGCCCCGAAGCAGAAAACATCACGCCACTCGGCCGAGTATCATAGGCTACTCGGCCGAGCAAAGGACCCCACTCGACCGAGTGGGGCACCAACCAGGGAAGTCTGTGAAACCAACTCTCTGTCTTTTTTGGGCATTTCAGTATTAATTGCCACTCGGCCGAGTACATTTAGTCACTCGGCCGAATGAAACAGATACCCTCCTAGCTAAAAAATTTGCCGAGTGGCAGTGCCACTCGGCCGAACGGAGTTTCTCCCTTCGGCCGAGTGAAGCAAAGCCACTCGGCCGAGTCGTAAGTGAGAACGAGATTTTTTCGAAAAAAATTTCGTTTACGCACTCGGCCGAGTGACATTGTCACTCGGCCGAGTCGTAACAATTTATATATAAGCGGAGAGGCGGGCGCGATTTTCTAAAAAACCAAATTCCCCCAATCTGTCACCTGAGCCCTCGTCTCTTCGCATCCCTCGCCTGCTGCTTCGCACCCCCGCGCCCGAATCAGGTCGACCCCGCCGACGATCGTCGATCTCACCTCGCCGCCGGCCAGCCGACCCTCCACCTCGCCGGCGCCGGCCTCCAACACCCCATCGCCTCGGTTTGCCCCAAAAACCCGTTTTCTCCCCATTTTTCTTGATCCGTACACCCATTGATCCCCGTACTCAAATCAACTTCTTTATCTATATATTGACGTGCGTTTATATTTCATATATTTACGCACGTTTTCTTCCATGTTTTTCCGTATTTTACCGCCGTCTTATATTCGTTTTCTCGTGTTTTCTCGTGTTTTCTTGTTTTCTTTCACTTTTCCGTGTTTTCCATATTTTGCAGGAGTTTACTGGCATTTGGGGCATAAAACGATGATATCATGTGTCCCCGAAGCAACGGGAGGAGTCACGCGTGATCCAGGGGGTCAAACGACGAAGATTGCATCTTTCAGCCCCTCACCTGATCGGTTGGTCATCTCCAACCGATCAGGTGATGAACGCGTGCACCACCCAGACGCAGCTTGGATCTCACGAGAAGTCACCCGGTCGGTTCAGTGACCGGGTCAAAAGCTCAAAGTCTCTGGAAATTCGAAGCTAATTGCCAACCGATCGAGTGAACTTCACCCGATCGGTTCACCTGTAGCTGAATTCCAACAGCCAAGATCCGATGATCCAACCGGTCTCCTCACCCGGTCGGCACCAAGATCCAACCGACCGCATCCATGCTCCAACCGACCGGTTCATCCTGACCGGGTGAAATCCCGCTTTGCGCTGTAATTCTGTGAAGCGGTTCACCCGATCGGTTGACTTGTCAACCGATCGGGTGATGTCGTTTTCTATAAATAGAGCCCTAGGTTTCCCAGATTCGGGAGTTGGTTATTTTTTGCTGTTTTCTTCATTTTGTGACAGCTGTAATTTCCCAGTTTTTGTAAGTTTTCGAATCTTTGTAAAACTTTAGTATTATCTTAATTTCTTTACTACCATTGCATTTCTATTGTCTGATCATGATTTTTATGGTTCATTTTCGTTTAGATCGCTTTTTACTAAATATGTGTGAGTAGTTCCCAAATCTGGGATTTTGGCGGAAACCCCTTCGTGGGCTCTTCCCGATGCGTCCATAGGGTTAGGAAATCGATATGGATTAGGAATCTAACGGTTACGCGGGGTGTTTTATTGTCATCGGCAAGAAAAAGACCGCCTTTGACCGTTGGTCCAAGGGGGAATAAACTTGGCGGTTGACTCCCTAGCCATAGCTCGCGCCCTTAGCGTAGACGTCGAATCCTAGCGCGCGGGAGCATCAGGATGAGAAGTTTGGAGTTATCGTTGCGAACTTAGTGCTCCCAGAGTCGATCAGTGTTAATGGACACGGGAGTACCCACTGATCGAACCTGGGAAGTCCGGTGTATCATCCTGGGCACCGACCGGAATATCGGACCCATGGGATGCCGGTACCACTTTCAGAGGCAACGTCTCACCGTTAGACCCTAATTCCGATCGCCATCCTACCCGTAGGCCGTATCGGCGAGAGTCACTCGTTGGGGTGGAAACCAAAGTCCCGGGTTTTTCCCTTCATATTGTCTATACCTTGCATTCCTTTACTGTGACAACCCACCATTCGATCTGGGCTAGCTCGCCCATGGGGTGATTTTGATCCTCTTTGACACAAGCACATCCTCGCCTCCCTGTGTTCGACCCCCAAGCCACACTACGACACCTTGCACTTGCGGTTACAAATATTTAAATTCCCACACCCCTTTCGCATCATTGCACAACATCCGGCGTGGATTAGACGCGCCCGCCGGGGGGCCGGTCATCTATTATACCCCATCTCCCCCATGTATTTTGAATATTATCCGCTGATATCATTGTTTGATTTTCATGCTATCTTGGGGGAGCTTTGGGGAGCTACTGGACGCGCTTTTGGCTTCACAAAGGCGGCGATCTTCGCACGCACTTGCTGATTTGCTCTCGCGGCGTATTCAGGTACATTCGTTCCATTCTATTGAGCACGTCGCATTAAATTTTTGTGGGGTGAGCACTCGCAGCACACATGACGCCCCACAC
Organism: Scilla litardierei; assembly: GCA_030789695.1. Taxonomy (NCBI): domain Eukaryota; kingdom Viridiplantae; phylum Streptophyta; class Magnoliopsida; order Asparagales; family Asparagaceae; genus Scilla; species Scilla litardierei. The sequence continues at coordinate 92,385,315 of CM061139.1, read as the reverse complement.
TAGGCCACGCACACGGGGATCCGCCCCCAAGCGGAGGCGGACCGATGACCCCGGTCCCTCTCACGATAGGGAGGACTCCCCTCCACCAAGCCCGTCACCGCCACCACCACCCACACAGCCGATCCCAGCCGATCCTGTCCCACCACCCGCTCACGTCGTCGGGCCGCTGGGGATCACGTTCAGAAACGACGCACAGCGCGTCCGATTTGAGCCTATTGCCCAGCGCTCGATAGTGCTCTCTAGGTTCGCACACTTAGCAGACCTTGAATGCCTATGGGTACTAGAGGGGCTTCTCACGTTGTACGATAACATGGGATGGCGTGATTTTCTTGCTGTGTCGGCGGATACCTATATCCGTCCGACACTAGAAGTCCTGAGTTCGATTGACCGGACCCCTGGAGGATGCACATTTCGCCTGATGGATCGAGAGTGCGAGGTCACTCTCGACATGCTTCGTGTGTTCTTCTAGTGGCCCGCTGTCCCTATCCCCGACGGTGCCTACGCACCCACACACATCCCACCACCGTCGTTCAACACTTCCACCTTTTGGACACGGATCACGGGATCCCATCTTCGCTTTGACCCTAGTAGGGCCAAGGCCTCAGCCATCCTACACCCCTGCCTCTGCATAGCACAGCGCCTTATGGCGACCACTTTCTTAGCGAGGTACGAGCCTGGGACGATGTCTACGCCTAAGCTCTACATGCTCTACGCGATGACTCGCCCTAGAGTTATGGATAGGGGTAGCGACGACCTGGTCCCAGCCGTTGAGATTGATATTACTAGCTGGTTTTTAGACCGCATCATCATTTCGGTTGGCGCTCGCTCACCTATTTGCTACGGCGGTCTGATCACGCTTCTAGCCCTTATGACCGACGTAGACCTACCTGACGACCTTCGACGAGCCCCGGGCCCCATTGCACTTTCGATAGACGTTATGGCCCGGATGAAGATGCTTCGTCCCCACGGCCAGCGGCACTGGGTATGCTTGCACGGTCCCTTTAGTGCCGATTACATGGTTCTCCCGAGCCCCGCTCGGACACATATAGGACCGGCACAGGTGGACTGGCTTCCGGCGATGGATCTCTTGATCCCCGCCGCCTACGTGCTAGAGGCCGAGGGAGCTGAGCAGTCACCACTTACACCCGTCGACCCCGTGATCCCTCAGCCTGAGCCTGCACTGTCTGCACCTCCCGGTACCTCTGTCCACACTTCTGTCGGTGTCGGGAGTACCCTTGCTGAGTCGTACACCACGTCCACCACGTCCACCACCATCACCACCATCACCACCACTGCTGTGCATATCTCGGTTGAGCCTATTTCCTCACTCCTTCCCGAGCGTCCACCCACCATACTAGAGAGCGGCTAGTTTTCCTTCTCTGCCGTTGTGGAGACCCTATCCAGTTTACTGTCCGCTAGGGTATCACCTTTTGGGACCTACACTTTCTCCCCATTGGTCGACCCTTCTGTCTCCATCGCAGCTGTCCTTTCCGAGAGTATCATGACGTCTGTCCCCGCTTCTGTGTCACTGACCTCTCCTGCTTCCTCGTTGCACATTTTACCCTCCACTTCTTCTGCTGCTGCTGCCGCTTCTACCCAGCCTACGTCCCAGCCTCACACTGAGGCTGGGCATCCACTAGTGAGCACATCACCTTTTTCGCACATACCTGCTGGCCCGATAATTTACACAGCCCGTGTCAGACAGCCCCGTCCTTCACAGCCTAGACCTGTGTGCCCCTCGGCTCCACCACCCCCTGACACTCTACTTCAGAGCCTTCGTGCTCTTGAGGGGGCGGTGAGTAGACTCAGAGGCGACTTTATGACTCTCTCTGCCCCGGTCAGTTCCGTGGAGTCCCGTGTCGCCATGCTTCCCGATATTCAGGCTTGCCTGAATCAGATCCTGGCGCGACTGCCTCTATTACACCCACCCACCCAGCAGACACCTCAACCACCACCTCCACCACCACCTCCGCCACAGAATGGAGATGGTGCAACACCACCAGCTTAGGCACACTCTTGATGCCATTGATCTTTTTTGCCGTTATGCTGCCCATTTTCTGCCGGTCCTGGAGATTTTTGCCCCCACCTCCTCCCCTCACTATTTTGGTCTATGTTCTGATCACATCATTTTATATCTTTTTTGAGAGACAGGGAGAGTATTTTTGGTGACACATTACCTGCATCACTCTGATCTTTGCATGCATCATTCATATCCACATCATATTTTCTATTTGTTTTTTCCTTTCTTTTTTATCATGCATGCATCCTCACCCACCCCACTCATTTCACGTCTCTCGGTGTGCCACATTTTGCACATTGAGGACACTGTGCACTTTAGCTTGGGGGAGTGAGTTCTCACACTTTTTGATTTTATCGCCTGTTTTTAGTTTTTTTTTCACGCTTTTTCCGCTTTTGCACCCATTTTTCATCACTTTTTCATTTCTTTTTACCACGCATCACGTTTTTGTTATTGTCTTTGTGTGCTGCATTGTAAATAGTTCTGTTTTCTTTTATCTTTATTTTCTTCATCTTTTGCTAGAGATGATTTTTCTATGATGACGATGACGTGGTGTTAGCATTTCTCTATATGCATGCTAATTTTGTCATGTCATAGCTTTTGTTTCTGATATCATATGCTATGTTCTGCTTTGCATTTAGAAATAGTAACCCACTCTTTTTCTGTATGAAATTGGATGAAACTCTATTATTAGCTGATGTCTGATAATTCATATGTATGCTATCGTAGAAAACACACCAAGCTTCACGCATTGATTGCTTATATCTGGAGTACTGCTTTCTTTTTTCATATCACTTCTTATTGCATGATTTGTACGCTTCACTTCAGGTTGATTGAATGTTTGCTAGCATTGATAAATCTGGACTAGTTTGCTTCTTGAGATTAAACTGAGTAGATTAAATTACCCTGCTGAAGTTGTCATGCACGTCAAATAGAGTGAACCGAGAGATACATTTATTTCTTTCTCCACATATCTTGAACATTATTTCTCTATTTTAAATTCATTGGTGAATCTCCCCTTAGCAATTCTATTATTGGCATTCCCCCCGTTATTATATCCTATGCTCCAAATTCCACAAAACCAAAAAAATACTTGTATATCCTTCTCTTTTGATTTGAGATCATTTGTGTATATATGTTATTGAAAAACAAAAAAAAGGGAGAAAAAGATTTGAGAAAAAGAAAAGAAAAGAGAAAAGAAGTTCAAAAACTATCCCATCTCATACCCTTTCTCTCTTTCTTCCCTCTTTTTATTTTTATTTTTTAATTACCTTTGGAGCTTCAAAAGAAACGGGGAATGTAAATATTGTTTTGTTTATGCCACCACGCTTATGGGTAAGCTTGGGGGAGAGGATCCAATGATGTGTGAGAGAGTGACTACTTGACGGTGCATGACAACCTATGCTAAGTAATATTTTGTACTCGGTGAGATTACTAAAAGTTTCACGAAATCCAGAAACTACGCTTAGCAGTCATATCATGAAAACCACACTTTTCTATGCTTACTACTCTATTGTGTGATATCTCTTATACTCCTTATAGAAAGCATTCAATTGAAAAGTGTGTGATCTACGATTTTGCATACCGCTTTAGATGCTTCAGACGATGTTAATTCTAGAATTATTCCATTATTCATGCTATATTGATATTCTTGGGTTTTCTATTTCAAATGCATCATTATACTATGATATCGAGATAAAAGTCTTTGACATGTGTTTTATATTCGATGCATGCTATATGAGTAAGCAAAACCCACGTCCTGAGAAAAATGATCTAGCAGCTTCCTTCTTCGTTTTCTATTTTTTTTTCATTTTTCATTTTCCATTTTTCATTTTTCCATCGTTTCCATTATCTTTATCCACCGGGTTCGCTTTTTACTCATCTTCCTCGAGGACGAGTAAGAGGTAAGCTTGGGGGATTTTGATCACTCCATATTTTGCACCTTTTTTTGCTTGTTTGTATGCCATTTAGATCACCCATATCGCGTTTTTCACGATTACTCGACAATATTGCGATGCTTTTCACGATTTCTTGTTTTTGTCGTATTTCAGGAGATTTGGAGCGATTTGGAGTGATTCTGAGATGCACCCACTCCAGAGTGTCACCCGTAACTCTTTTAAGGGGAATTCTGCGATTGGAGAGGAGTGAAAGAAGAAAGAACGTCGTAGGAGCGACGAGGAAGCAAAAATACGAAGATTGTGGATTTTCAGCATGCCACTCGGCCGAGTGAAGGAGTCACTCGGCCGAGCATCGACGGCCTGCTCGGCTGGCCAGATCGGACACGCAGCAGATTGAATATCAGCGTGCACTCGGCCGAGCATTGCCAGACCACTCGGCCGAGCACGGAGACACCACTCTCCCGAGTGGCATCACGACGACGGCACGCAAAAATCCCGAAGTTACTGTAATCCGTCAGTCAGCTCCCGAGTTCCGACTCGGCCGAGTGAATAAATCCGCCCTCGGCCGAGTGAAGAAAGACGCTCGCCCAAGTGACTCCCGTGGAGATGACCCCCAAAAATTCCAGACTTACTGGAATCCGTCAGAGTCCGTCACTCGGCCGAGTGACATTTGTCACTTGCCCGAGTGATCCGTGTTGCCTGTAGAGTAAAGTGCAATTTTCAAGCTGCGCAGTGGCAATTTTGTCACAGTTTTTTGGGCGATTTTGGGGGTTATTTAACCCCAGTTTTTAACCTAATTTAGGAGAGATTTTTCATACTTTTGGTAGCCCTTTTTGATTACTTTTTTAGGAGATTAGATTTAGTTCTTTGGGGAGAGATAAAAAGTTCTATTTTGTTGGATGCTTTTGAAACTTCATTGGTTTGTCTCTCTTTCTATCAAAACTCTCATTTTTATTGATATATTGTCTATTGCAATGATTTCTATTGATATTTCTATTGAATTTCTAATGATTTGCATTATGAATTGTGAGTATTTTATCGTCTTAGGGCGAAGGGATGAACCCTACGAACCCTATTTCTAATTTGTGATGAATTGGTGAAATTCTTGCTAGAATTGATTAGGGTTAGTTTGGGATTGATTTAATACGAATAGCTAGGGATTCATACCGATTGGGATTTGCAAGAGATTGGATCCCAACTCGACAGGAAGCCCTAGAAATTCGAATTGGGTTACAATTGGGGTTCTCTGGAATCGGTTTGCAAGAGATTGGACCAAAACTAGGGTTTTCGATTGCAATTCTATACCAATACCCGTTTGCAAGAGATTGGATGGGTAGGAACTATCCCAACATAGGTCGTAGCTCGAGTTTGCACGAGAGTGGGCTCGAGATACGATTGAACGATGATGTTGTTCTTCACGCTAGCTTGCCTAGGTTAGGTTTTCAAGAGATTGGACCCAACCCTAGGTTTGCTATAGACCGGCAATAGCGCGAGAGCGTGAGCTTGGTTCTACATTTAGTTGCAACTAGTTCACCTGAATTTCAAGTCTAGCAATTGTAAAACCTATGAATCATAATGACGAGATACGGTTTGTTGCGGGGATTCCCTATCCATAGGCATTTTTATTAATTTGATATTTTCTTTATACAATTAAACGACTGTGACCGCTTTATTGTGAATATTTCTCGACTGTTCTTATAGCCAGGTGAATTGAAGAAGACACCGTCATTTGCCCTCCTCGTGTTCGATACACGCTTACCGCTACACCGTGTTCTTGTGGTAAGACTACCGAGTCTCGTCCCGGGTGTGTATCCGGGGAGCGATCAGGCTCCTCGGCCTGGCCTGGCCCTGGCCGATGCCAGGACCGGCCTCGGCTTGGCCCCTGGTTGAAGGCCGGCCAGGGCTCCCACTGGATGGCCCTCTGACCGGCCAGGCGCTGGCCGAAGGCTAGGGCTCTCGTGGCCGGCCAGGCACTGGCCTCGGCCAGGGCCGACCTGGCCCTGGCCGAAGGCCGGCCAGAGCCGGCCAGGGCTCCCTCTGGCCAGCCCTCTGGCCGGCCAGGCCCTGGCCTCGGCCAGGGCTCCCTCTGACCGGCCCTCTGGCCAGCCAGGCCCTGGCCTCGGCCAGGGCCAGCCTGGCCATGGCTGAAGTCCGGCCAGGGCCAGCCAGGCCCTGGCTGAAGGCCAGGGCTCCCTCTGGCCGGCTCTCTGGCCGGCCAGGCCCTGGCCTCGGCCAGGCCTGGCCATGTCCTCTGCGAGGGCCGGTCTGGCCCTGGCAGAGGCCAGGGTGCCTCTGCCAGGGCCGGCATTGGCCCTGGCAGAGGCCAGGGCCGGCTAGGGCCTGGCCCTGGCCGAAGCCCTGGCCGGCCAGGGTGGCCAGCTGGTCGGCCTCATTGGAGTCCGGCTGAGCCGGCCGGCCGGCCTCCTTGGAGTCCGGCCGCACACCCCCCCTATGGGGTGGTGGTCTTGGTTGTCATTGGCCGAAGCCAATCGCTTTCCCTTTGGGGAGGGGGGTGCATCATGCACCAAAGAGATCTTCTTCTCTGATGAGAAGTGTAACCACCATCTTCTCCGAGGGGACACCCGTTCGTCGAGAAAGTGGTTGGGCTTCAATAGCCGTGTGCCAAAAAACACACTTTCGCGGTCGTAAACTACACGCTCCACATGAAGAGAGTTCACATTCCCTATTGAATGGAGACTCAGCATCCTTGAAGAGTGCGAGTTTGGTGAGATGAACGGTCAGTTCTTCCCGTCACGGAGAGTTCTTGCCATATCTGTAATGGCAAAAGACCCTAACGTGAAAAAACAACTTTTGGCGTTCTATCCGTCACGATGCGCTCCTACCATATCTATAATGGAAGAAAACTCATTCGTGAAAAAGACAACGCGTCATTCATCGGTGAGACCGGAGCAAACCCGTATGGCTCTGATACCAATGTTGGATCCCATAGCGCGATGATGGAGGATCGAAAGAGAACTTACGTTAGCGTACGCTGCGTTGTAGTCTCTGAACTTTGCCCTTGGATTTGCCACAATGGTCGTTACTTCGTCACAGAGGATCGAAGCAGAGTTTCCATCGTCTAAATCTCTATTTGGAAGAAGAACTATATGGAATGGAGAAGAGGAAAAGATTTGCCTCATGCAAACTTATGGCATGAAGGATTAGTGTAAAATGCCTTACCCTTGGGTCCTATTTATAGGCCTAAGGGGTAGTTATTGTAGGAAATAACCATATATAAGCTTATTAGCCTATATTAGCACATTTCCTTATCCTCTTCTTTATGCATTTATCAAGTGCCTTTATGCACTTATAAAGTGACTTTTTCCACTTATCGAGTGGTCTTTTTCACACATGAAAAGGTTCCCTTCGCACATGCTTTCATGCATGCGACATCCGAGTTCTGTATACCCTCATACATCCCCTCATGGGTGTATACATGTCGTCCATATCCAACACTCCCCTGTGGCAGCGCACCGCTGTGATGGAGCCGCGAGTCGGACCTGGATCGGCGACGGCCAGCCGAAGAGGAGGACGACATGAGGCAACACTTGAGCAAGGCCGGGTCCAGTGAAAAGGGAAGGAAAGAAGAGGATTGGAAAAGCAAAACCCTCGTCCGATGGACGACGGCCTCCTTTTATATCGTCCCCTCGAAACCATCCCTCGCATTGCGGGTCGACTACACGGGAACACATGTCGACGTCCTACAGGGCGTGGCCCATCGAATTCCACACCCAGGGCAGAGAGAAATTCAACCGGCCCAGGTCACGATGGCTCCCCCTTAATGACACCATCTCGACCGACGCGCCTGACAAGATCTACCCAAGTTACATCAACCGAACTAAACCGGCAGAAATCCGATAGGCATGAGCGATGAGGGCAATTGATACGACCATTTGGAGAGGACCAAAGAACTAGTGACCCAAGCCCACGCTAAAGGCGGGATGCCCGTAAAAGGAGTTCGGCCCAATCGACGAGGCCCACAAGAGGACTTGGAGTCGGATCGACCACGACCCGGCGTGCGTTTGGTCATCCCACACTCGCAGGAGATAACCTCTCCCTGCATAATAACACACCTTCTTAATGACCATTAAAGAGCCCATTAACTCATCCCAACGATGCATGCGGGCGTCATGAAGGAGGCGGATCATGGGGGCGTGGGTTAGGGGCAACCAGGGGACGTGGCCTGGGGGCGATCGTGGGACGAACCCTATAAAGGGACTTCGGAGACAACCGAGAAAGGCATCGAATCCCCGAAACCAACAAACAGAGGTATTCCACTCAAAGACCTTGCTATCTACTTTGCCTTCCATCCCATAGCTCGGTCCGAGGATACATGTAACGGCCACCCCGTGAGCCGTACTGATCCCACCGAGTATCTATCAGATCCGTTCTGACATAGGAATCGGAGGGGACTTGGCCGAAACCAAGGTCCACCCCCCCGACGAGTTCTTTCGTCTATTCAGGTCAAGCAGATCCCAAGGTGCCAAGGCTACCCCTCAGCGCGGATCCTACAAAGGCCGAGCAATCTCTACGGCACCCGAGGCTACCCCTCAGTGCAGCTCCTATCGAGGTCGAGTGACCACCGAGGTGCTGAGGCTACCCCTCCGCATCCCAACAACCGAGCCCGAACGACCCAGAGGGAAGAGCCTGCTCGTCCTCAGTATTCCGAGCCAGCAGTTTTCGGGGCTGTCGCTTTGATCAAAGCAACCCAAGTCGAGCCCGCATACATTTGGCGGGACCAAGGGGTCTCATCTGATCCCTTGACCACATTGACCGACCAAACCGCGGTCAACCATTCAACAGTGAGAAAACACCTGTAAACAAACGAGAACAGAAAAAAGGTGAGGAATTTTTATGGCTATCGACCTGATGGAGTTAGATGTTACTGGAGACTTGACATGGTGTTGGTTTTGGTGTTTCTTGTGCCGTGATTCTCTGATGGGCGTGTCCTCGACGACGTGGCTAGCAAGAAGAAGTGCTTCTTCATCCCATCTGGACAAGGCGGTTGCTGATCGGAACCTATGGCTGAGAATGCCATCTTTGGATGGGGAACAAGGTGATGACGATGATCTCTTTCAAGAGAGGAAAGTTCAAAGAGAATGGGGAAAGCGCAGGTCTGTACCAAAAGTGGATTCAACTCGAAATTCAAAAGGGAGGTCATAAATCGGTGTGAGATGCACCAAGGTATATGCATGGTAGCCCTAGGCGAAGGTCCTATGGCTAAGGAGCATGCCGATCTCGTAGCAGCCGATGAGGAGGGCGTCTGATTTCTTCACCAAATTGGTTGATGATGGTGGGGATTCAACAACAATAATTGGATTTTATGAGGGAAGAGATTTTGCATGAGCGGGGAACAAAAAAGAGGGGAAATTTTGGGAATGAAAATAAAACAGGGGTAAAACATTTCGCACATACCTTATTGCTGGCTACATAGACCATTTATTTACAAGTTGGCCATTAAAAATTTACAGAATTCCAACTAAAATTTTCGGAAACAAAGTTATTGGTTCTAAAGACTAAGGCAATGACAATTATTCATTTACATTATTACAAAACCCAGTGGCAACGATAAAATGTCATTGCTATTGATTAAAATGGCAATGGAAACGACAAATGTGTTGCTATTGTTTCCAGATGCTATGGCAACGACAAATGTTGTTGCCACTGTTACAAAAGGCATTGGCAACAAATAAATGTCGTTGCCATTGATTTAAAAGGCAATGGCAACGAATGTTGTCGTTGCCATTAGTTTTTTTAAGGCTATGGCAATAACATTTAATCGTTAACATATCCTCGGAGTATTGGAAATGACTACTTTTTACCTTGTTACCATTGCTATTTTTAGCAACGAGTAGAAGATATGTGTTGTGAAACATCGTTGCCAAAAGTCTATTTTTTGTAGTGAATTTAGCAAAGTATGAAGTGGTACAGTTACGTCCATATCAAGTAACAGAGTACACAACAATATTAGTTCTGCTATAGTGTCTGTCATGGAATGATACTCAGCATCAGTACAAGATCTGGACATAGTGGCTTGTCGTTTGATATGCCAAGAAATAAGAGAGGAACCAAGTAATACACAATAACCAGTAGTTGAATGACGAGTATCAGGATTGTTGCGGGGTAGAACTCACGTACAATGAATTTGTATTAAGGGGAATCAAGGGCACGGTGGTTAGGATTTGTATGTGATTAGGGTAGGCTATTTGATAGGTAATGAGTGTAGCGACGAGGCAGGATGCACTACGAAGGCCGACTACAGAATCGATTCCGCAAGGACTCTGCCCCACGGCCGCACTACCAGAGGTGGGAGTTGAGCGTGATCTATGAAAACGAGCTCGCCTGCACAAGGAGCAGCTTGTCAGAAAGGCCGGGTTGGGGTCCAACCCTTAGCCTCTCCGATGCCTAAGTTAGTATTAGTGCTTAAAGCAGGGGCTAGGTACGTAGGTTGGACTAAAAGTGAGTCGACCTTACGTGAAGAGCTATTGTGGAAGAACAAAGATATGGAAGACCTTTGCCTTTGTGTGTGTGAGCAATGAAATTCCCAGTTAATTTGCCAACCCGCTTCCCCGATGGAGGTGAAGGGGTATTTATACCTGTTGGAGGCAGTTAGGTGAGGATTACCTTGCGTGCTGACTCGATGTGCTGAGCTGGCCCATATGTTAGCAGAAGCTTCGGACGAGGATGTCAGGATCTATTGTATCAGCCATGCTTGTCAGACGGTGCAACGGCCATGGGTGCTTTTGTTAGGGTGTCAGAGCCGAAAGCACCAAGGGTCAGGGTGCGCAGCAGCCAAGGGGCACTTTGTAAGGTTGTCGAGTGGTGGAAGTGTCAGTAGCGTCATTATACTAGATTGTTTGTCGTGTTCGATGTGCAAAAGGGCTGTGGGGATGCGAAGGCGTAGGAGGTCCGTGCTCGACCCATCGGGCCGCACTGGACGGTTATCTGGCATCCATGCGGTTCCCCAGCAAGCTCTAGAGAGATGGGCACCCTGAGTGCACCGGACTCGACATCCAAGTGCCCTATCCACTTGCCACAACAGACCCCGGGACTGATGGGCTTAGGAAGGGTAGTCGGCAGCGCATTTTCGAGGTCGGGGTGCCGAACTACCCACCTTCCACCAACCGAGGGGTGATTTTTACGAAGGCGGGGCGAGCTGCCACTCACCGATGGGCAGGGTGAGAAAGTCAGGCTATCACAATATTTAGGTCGTAACAATTGCCCTCGTCATTCGGGTTTGAGGCAGAAGCCCGGCTCGGCTCGGATCATGCACCATCTCTTCCCTTTCTTGAAAAAGGCGGCTTGGGTTTCGTGCTTCGCTTAGAAGCAGCGGCGGTCTTGGAGTACCCGCCTCGCTAGCCATTATTATGATTTGAAAAGGAGGGAGGAAATCGAAGCGTCTCTGCTACTGAACATATGACGCGTAGCGGAAGTGACTGTCGCACCAGTCGAGGCATCAGTGAGGCTTGGATGGGCGTCGTGTGGCGGCGCATCAATGGTCAGGATGGCCTGCAGCTTGTAATAAGTATGGGAAGGAGGGGATCGATCGAAAGTTTCTCCTGATTTCAACTTCCCTTCGCGTTTTCCAGTTTTCGTCCATCATTCACCGACGTTACTTCCGTTACCCTTTCCGGAGATCCGCTTCCGATCGTAACCTTAGCTCGGCTACTCTGCTAGGTAATTTCTTGATCTTCTCGATCGATGGATTCTCATTTTGATTTTGAAGGCGGTAGTGGGGTAGTAGAGGAAGAGTTAGTAGAAGAGGAAAGGTTGCAGTGGATGCGAAGGCCGTAGAGGCAGAGAATGTGGCGAACAGACGTGCCGATGACAATTGCGGTCGTCCGGTGTAGGTCGGACAAGGTTAATGTTAGGGAGATTCGGATGATGTTCCCCGTCTGCCCTGTGAAGTGCGGCTCCCTGGGTCTGAGGAGAGGGTATGTTGGCTCGGTGATAAAGACGTTGGGGTTTACATTCGGTCCTTCGAGTTAGGGCTCCGCTTCCCGGTCCATCCTTACCTTCTCCATATTTTGAATTTCCTGGAGCTGCCGATCTTCGCATTGGCGCCCTGCTCCTTGGGCTTGCTGGTGGGATTTGTTGTCCTATGCCTCGCCACCTCCTTGAGCCTGTCTCTGGTGCTATTCCAGTATTTCTTTGAAGTACAGAAGAGGGGGATGTACTACTGCATCTGTGCGAGGAAGGGACGGGAACTCATTTCGGGGTGTCGGTCGATGCGAGCGGGTGGATGGAGGATTTTGTCTTCGTCATGATGCCGGTTGATGTGGTGCTGATGTCAAACTGGGGGGCTTTGAACCCTCTAGTGAACGAGAAGGTGAAGTTGACAGGTGAAAAAATTTGGCGAAGGCACAAATTTTGGTGGAGCTACCCGAGGTGGACCACCGACTGGCGAGCTTGACACATGACGATCGGCTTGCCCAGGATTTTTGGACCCAAGGTACTTTGGATCTGGAAAGCCCTCATGTAGGCTTACCATGATCTCTCTCTCCCTTGCAGGTGAAGATACGATGCTCTCGCAGGAAGAAGTACTGAGGGCGGCCGGTGTGCCGGTTGTGAAGAAGACCGACCCTGGGATAAAGGTAAGAAGGTGATGGATGAGGAGGGGCCAGCGAAGGTGGTAGCCCGAAAGCGAAGCGTCGAGGTCCCGATGACAGAGAGGGTGAACAGGAGGCGACGGACGACCGAATCGGATGCTCCTCCCTAACAAACTTGTGAAGCCGTACCAAAGGGTTTGTCCGACCAGGGAGGGGTCAGCACGGTCTCTCCATAGATCCCAACTTCGGATAAGCCCCGCAGGCACCCTCCCATCGAGAAATGGCCCTACTGGATTCCCCTATGGGAGGTGGGAAGAGAGGCACACCTAAGTTGCGAGAGAGCACTTGCCCACTTCTGGTCGACAAGGGTTGAGGTCGAGGCCCTTCCGAGTGAGGAAGTCTACCAGTCGACGTACCGGATAAGCAGGGACGAGTCGGTGTTTGAGGATACCGGAGTGGCGGCTCAGCTGGCGGAGTACTGCCTACTGTCGCAGGATCGTGAGTCCCTGACCAATGTTGGTACGGAGCGGCTGTGCGACTCCGCGGTATGGTACACTATGCAGGTAGGTCAAACTCCTTACTTTGCCCTCGAAGTCTTCTTGCTCGCGTCTGACTGTTGGATCCTTTCGTAGGCGGTGGTAGCTATGGTGGCCCTGCAATGCCACACCCCTGTGGCCTTACCAAGGCTTCTCTCGAGAAGGCGAGGACCGAGCTTAATGAGGCGAGGGAAAAGCTGCGAGAGAAGGAGACGGAGTTGGAGCGGGTCACAACGGTCAGTGATGTTCGGATGGCATGGTCCGAGTACTTCAGGGCGAAGCAGGCTACGATCGAGCGTCACCTTCAGGAGGAAGAGGGCTGGCAGGCTGACCTCCTAAAGAGGCATGCCGAGGAAATGGCCGGTAAGAAGCGGGTGATCGATATCCATCACAAGAGGATAGCCGAGCTGAAGAAGGAGATCGAGGAGGAGAAGAAGGAGAAGGTTGTCCTCAAGAAATGGGTGGAGAAGAAAAGGAAGGTCGACTAGGGCATGATGGACGTCGCTGTCCGCCGCTATCAAGATGTGGTGATCATCCCGTTGCTGAAAGAGACAAGGAAATCAAGGTCGAGGAGGGGATGTGGAAGACGAAGGCTCGACTGGCGAGCTTGTATCCTTGGCTCAAGGTTGACTTCCACAAGCTCGACGTGCCCTTGGAAGGGGAAGGAGAGGAGGTGGGCGATCGGCCCGTGGTTGGAGGTGCGACGGACGACCTGGGGGAGACGCCGGCTTCGAAGGGCGGAGGCCAAGGGTGAGGCGACGTAGTCGAGACGCTCTTAGTGTAGGGGGAATTTTGTACTGCCTGCTATTGGTTGAGCCTGATGTCGCATTGTAATCTAGACAGGCTCTGTGTTATAGAAAGGTTAAATAAATGAAGTATTTTTGTTTTCCTTACTTCTTCTTCTCCTAGTTGGTTGTACGGATGGTGTTCTTGTAAGGGTATAAATACCCCCAATATTCTTCTGTTGGGGAGCGCTGAGCCACGGGGAGCAGAACGTGGAGACGTAGTAAGTCCAACTCGGGCATGAGGGTGAGCTTCGGGCGACCAAGGAGGTAAATAGGACGGTGCGAGTCGAGGTATTACGCCCAGATGTGCTCTCTTATGGCCACTATGGCAGTTCGGCCTTGTCCGTTGGTTCGTGGTTGCCTCGTTTCCTGGTGCCCATTAATAGTGGTGGGGCCGGTCCTAGGCCCGAGTGAGGAAAAAAGGCGGGATTATTTTTTGAAAAACCCGCTTCCTGATTCGACGCAATCATTTCGAATTAGAGGCAGGAGGAAATCGAAGCGCCTCGACCGTTCGGAGGGTGACACGTGGTGGACGTGATTGTGGCTATCATTCGAGGCGTCAGATCAAGCGTCAGAAGGCATGGATCGAGGCGTCATGAGGCACAGATCGAGGCGTCACAAGGCGCGGATCTTCGACGCGTGGCTGTTCATCTGTAGTTGGGATCGTTCGGTGTGCCTTATAAGTTGGCCTGGGTGGCAACGAGAGAGTGTTTCTAAATTTTGAAAGTCCAGGAGTATTTGTGATCATCGGAGATTGTACCGTTGCTGTTAAATTTGCCGTCGATGATCGAGCAACCGTTGCAGCACCGTCATCCTCGCTACCCTGATTCTACAAGTATTGACTCTCCTCTTTCCCGAAATGTCTTTGTCGACGTCTTCTACCTGTTCATCAGCGTCGGGGGAGGTGGGGAAGTGGGTTTGGAGTTGGGCGGTGATTGGGAGCTCCGCCTACAATACGGTGGAGAGTGCAGAAGAGTGGTTGTCGGAGAGTCGGGGCCGGACTGTGGGTGTCGAGCTGTCAATAAGCTCACCCCTGGAGGTTCAAAGGGATCCGAGGAAGGCGAAGGGGCCTATTGGAAGGGCGTCAGAGACCGTCGTTGTAACAGTCGCCGAGGCTGGCGATGTCCCTGACGAGATCTTGAGCGCGGTCTCGAAGACATCCGTATTACCGGATGCCTTTGCGGGGTATATTAGGCCACCCTACGTAGTCTGCCTGCCGATCGCGTCAGAAAGGGTATGCTTCGCAAGGGACTACGAGGTCGGGGTCTATATAGCTTGCTTCCAACAGGGGCTGCGCTTCCCCCTTCATCCGCGAGTGCTCGAGATTCTGAACTTCCTGGGGCTGCCACTGTTCCATCTGATGCCGAACTCCATCAGTGCGATCGTCGGCTTTCTGGTTCTCTGTGTGAGCAACAACGTCTGCCTGTCCCTGTCCCTCTTCAGTCATTTCTTCGTGCTAAAGAAGCTGAGGTCATACTATTACTTGTCCGCGAAGAAGAGTCATCCCCTCATCCGAGGCTTGCTTGGCAAGATTAAAGGGTGGAGGGAACAGTTCGTGTTCGTCTCGATGCCCTCTGACTTGGCGCTGAGATCGAACTGGGGTGCTCTGAACCCTGAGGCGAAGAGGGGGGTCCATCTGAGTGATGAGGAGGAGGAGCCGGCCAGAACCCTAATGGCGATCCCAGCGGAGTGTCGGGAATACGGCATGCTCGCCGAAAAGGAGATGATAATTTGGCAAATTTGGCCCGAAGGTAACCAGAGCATAGTGGTTGCTGTCCCTAATGTGCTCACTCTAAGCTTTCTTCCTTTTGTAGGTCGGACAATGAGCGTACCGTTCGAGGAGTTGAAGAGGCAGGCCTCGGAGAGGACGGTTCAACAGGCGAGGAAGGCCGACAAGAAGAGACCACATGATGAGACAAGTGGGGAGGAGGCCGTGAGGAAGGGGTAGTCGTCCGGTGCGTCGAAGAGGACGAAGCCGGTCACGAAGTCGTCCCTGTCTGATCCTCGCGCGGAGGGGGGATAGCCATCGGCCCCCTGAGGGGACCACCTGCGACACCGACACTCCTGTTATCAACCTCGAAGGCGGGGGCGAGGGGAGAACTGAACCCGGGTCGGGGGGCCCTGAAACCCGTCAGTCGAGCCCAAATGCTACCGCTGCCACCATTGCCACCGATCGGACCCGAACCACGGCTCCCCCTGGGACCTCCAGTTGGTCGGGCCCAGTTGGCGGGCCGTCGGAAGGGGAACGCTGGCCTTATGACTGCCTGTGGTTCGTCCTGGAGAAGCCTGGCCACGCCAGCTGTGAGGCCTCGCTTACCGTCTTCAAATCCAAGAAGGTCGTGATCGAGGGCTTCCCTCCAGAGGCCCTTCACACGATGCTCGGGAATGCCGAGTCGATATTCGACGAGGATGGGGTAGTAGCTAGATTGGCCTAGAACTGCCAGCTGCCCCGGGATAAGGAAAGCTTGGGCGATGTCAGTCAGGAGCGGTTGTGTGCCTCTGCAGTGTGGAACTCCATGCAGGTTGGTCGTCCCGACTGGATCAAGTATTCTAGATGCATTTTTGACAAAGAGTAGTCTGACACGTTCCATTTTGTCATGTAGGTTACAACTATGATGGTCGCTGCTAGGCACCACATGCCTGCTCTGAACAAGGCCGAGGCTGCCCTTGCCAAGATAGTCGCCGAGCTCGCCAGGCACAAGAAAGAGGCCGATGAGAAGCTGACGTTGGAGAGTGGCTAGTGTAGCAAGCTGAGGTTGGAGGCTCAGTAGCTAGAGGTGCTCCTGGTGGACCATGAGACGAAGGCCACCGACGCGTAGACTCGCGTAGCGGAGCTAGTGGCCGCGTTGGAGAGAGAGGGCACTGGAGGCTTATCTGGAGGGGCAGGTGAAGGCCAGGAAGGACAAGCTGGCCTTGAAAACCGAGGAATTTCGAGATTATCAAGAGTCAACCGTTCTCCCTGCCCTCGCGGAGATGATAAGCGATGGCCCGGAGAAAGGTCGAGCCGAAGGCCTGAAGGACGGCTTGGCTGAGGGTTGGGAGTCCTGCCTTCGTCGGGTCAAGGAAAGGGCGGGGCAGCTCTACCCCTCGACTGAGGTCGATTTTGACAGGCTTACGGCCTCTGACAGTGAGGGGAAGTGGCCGACGACGAGGGTGAGTTTGTCGACATTGATGGCGACTCCCCGAAGACCAATGCAAGGGATGGTGCCCCGAGTGGCGACGACCAGCTGGAGTAGTCTTTTCCCCCCTTTGTTTCTTTCAGACGAGCGATGGGGTCGACCCGAGGGATGCCTCATTTTTGCTCTGGTACATGGGGTTTCTCGGCATAATTTAAGTAAAACTAAAGTGACAGGAAGAGACGATGAGTCGCATTTGAGGGAAGGACGAGCACGTCGCTCGGGCCGTGCCCTTCTCCGGTTTGGGTGACGGAGCTCCGTAAGCTTGCCCCGGAGTTAGGCAGAACTCGTAGACAAGTAGACAAGTAGACTTTTCCACACAGATAGAATTCGGTAATTCGTTTGGGAGGGTCGTTTCATTAAATTTTACAAGACACTTGATCGTGTTTGGACGAGTGTGACGGCCTCTGTAGATGGGCTACCTGGCCGCTAATCTTTGCAGTGAGCTTCTCAGGATGAGCAAACTCCGGTTTTAGGCGTGGCCTTCCTTCTCTACCGGTACTCGTTGCATCCTCTTCACCTCCTCGATGATGGTGGGTTGCTTGATCTCTTTTGGGAGCTCCCCCGGCTCGAAGGGAAACCCTGGGAGACGAGGCGCAGGAGGCGTCATGGTGGTGTAGCCTCCACAGGAGGTCAAGGAATGGAAGGCGGACCATTTGAGGGCAGAGGGGACCCATTGTTCGGGACCAGGGTGCCTGGTGGGGTGATCTGGCAGGGCGGGGCCTTTCTCAGTGATTTCGGGCGTCGCCGCACGGGTAGTGATGCCTTCCCCAGTGATTTGAAGCCTCACACTGCGGGCGACGATGCCTCCCATAGTGGTGGAGGTCATAGCGGAGTGGGCGCCGTAATGGAAGAGCAGTCCACCGTAGGTCCCCTAGGTCCATTGTCGCAAGTTGTCCAAGGAAAGTCGAGGAGTGGAAGGCGGGCCGTCCTTTGTGTAAGAGGAATAACCCGTCGGCGATCAATATGTATGAGGAATAACTCGTCGGAAAGGCACGGTCCATTGTCGACCGAAGGCCTATTTAATGATTGGGCCGATGGTGGACTCCTGTTGAGAGGGGGGAGTGTCTAAAGGCAAACTGACCCTAACGCCCTGGGTTTGTGAGGAGAGATTGACTACGGGGGCATCTCGCCCCCTTTCAACCTTCATGGGGGCGGACTAAGGCTTATTCGCGCTCACATTCCTTTCCTTTTCCGTCCTAAAAGGGGACAGGGGGAGTATTTATAGACGATGAGAGCTAATAGCTTTTGATAGGCTGATGCGATGAGTTGGCACGATGAGCTGGCTTGTCAGGGTCAAGTCATTCGAACCCACTTTTGCCAGGCGGTGTCAGACGTGAAGCGTCAAGCCTGAGCCTCTCAGGGGCGCGTTGTCATTAATGGCAGGCTCCCCGAGTTGTCCTTTTGTTATGACAAGTCACATCATGGGCTTACTTTATCAGGATCGTGTATTGACCGGAGGTTTTAGCCCTACGCGAGGCCTGCCATGGTATGGATACCCGTGCCCTTCTCCGGTTTAGGTGGCAAAGCTTCGTAAGCTTGCCCCAGAGTCGCTTGAGGGGGGAAGCGAGTGCGTAGCTTGGCCCGTGCCCTTCTCCGGTTTGGGTGGTGAAGCTCCGTAAGCTTGCCCCGGAATCTTTGGAAGGGCGGGTATTGTAACGGCCGCTTTCCGACCACTTTTCGATCGTGCGAATTCTAGTGTGTATTTTGCTTCGTATGCGTACTGTTTTCATTATTTTACTTTTTTTACCGTTATCATTAGCCCTAGCGCGTGGCCGGACCTCGTATTCACGACCCTCTCGGAGGCGCGATCACCCCGGTACCTTCTTCGTAATTTTTGGACGTCGAGAGACCAATCTGCTAATAACTCATTATGAATTATTAAAACTTTTTTTTTATACTTTTGAATTTCTAGGTCAGTCTCTGTATGATTTTCTTTAAAAACAAAAACTTAACATTCTTAACATTTTTTAAGCCTAATTTACTGAATATTGCAAGCTTTTTATTATGGATAACAAACCGAGTTTTTTTTAATTAAATCGTTTTTTTTTAAAAACTAACCTATTAATAAGAAAATCTAACCTACTTGTTGTCTATCCCAACAATCCTACTGACCCTATCGCTCTCTCTCTTCCACGTGCATCATCCCAACCGTACCCACATCTCTTCCACGTCCCTCTTCTCTTTTCCCCTCTAACCTAGTCTATAAGAATAGCAAACCAAACTAGGGCTTTGCAACTGATAGCAGCCACACAAAGCATATAATAATAAACTAAAACCCAAGGCTTCAATAGCAGCCGCCGCACGGAAATTTCCCTCACGAGCAAACTTTTGTCTCTCCCGTTCTAAACGCTTCCACGACTCGAAACATTAGCCCTTCACGCCGGCGTCCTCTCTATCTCCGGCAGTCGGCGTCTCCCCACGGCAGTGTGCCTCTTTCCGCCGCAGCAAGCCCGCGCCCGCGTCTCCCCGTGCTTCACCGCCCGCTCCCCACATTCCGATCGCCACGCGGCCCCGTCCAACCGTCGAGGGTCGTACCAGAGCTCCGACCACCTTACACAACCTCCGGCCGTACCCCCCCTTCAACTCGACGTCGACTCCACCGCGCGCCTCCCATGAGGCCTTCCCGAAGTCGACTTCGGCCTCCCTCACGGCGCCGCAAACCCCGACCTTCAGCTCTTGCCCCTTGGACTGCCGACCAACCTCCACTCTTCACGCCGGTGAGCGCCGCCCAGGAGAGCTTACGGCGCCACTCCAGGCGCCGGCTGTTGCTCTTCGTAGCAGCAGCGGCGACACCATCACGTGATGTTTCTCTGACAACACCCTCTCGCCCGAGTGCTCTCCCTCTGGCCACCATAGATCCGACGCCCTCCGTCGTTCGATGCGCTAATGACATCTCCCACCGCCTATAGCCCGAGGCAACACGTAGGGACGGTGAGTTTCCCTTGCATGCTTTCATTGCACCTACAATTATCAATTTTGAGTGCATCATGTTTGGGTAAATAAAATGTATGTGCGGGCATGTGATGTGCGTACCCATGAGTTGCAATAGGATCTGTAAGTTTTCTTAAGGTAATTATATTATTGTATAGGAGTACAAGTTATATTATTTAGACCCTATTTGTGCTACATATTAAATCAGTGTTGCGTGATATGCTAGTATATCAGGTTACATTTATAATGTTACTTATACCGTATTTTATAGCATATTAAGTCATACCATTTAGTAATAGGTAAGCAGTGTTTTTTTAAAGATAGTTTTATTTTTTTAAGACTGATATCGGGACCGAATGACACAGATAGATTCCGCGCTACCACGGTCAAGTAACTGAAAACCGCGACGGGGTCTGTAACTGTTTTAAGATCCGACGCCAGATTCACGCGTGAACATCATTCAGGTTGGTACCCCGAACTCGTAGCAACCCACACCGTAGTTAAATCAAACCCTAACTAAAATTTGGTCAACTCAAACTAAATTTACTTTCAGCATCTGTAAAACGCTGCCCACCGTAGGAAAGATCGACAATCGGACAATTATTTCTGTGCACATAGGGTAGAAGTCAATCTAGATCAAACAGAACATCAAATTGTGACTTTTGACGAATAGGATAGTCCCGATAACCTAGAAACGAACCCTAATAGGATTTGATGAAATTGAGACCTGACACCGTCGCCGTGGCGATATTTCAGACGGACTTCCTTGGACGAGACGCTTGGACGAGACTCTTCGAGAGGACGACACACTCGCCATCGCAGGCAAGTGTACCCACTTGCGTTTTTGACCGTGCTTTGGTCTTAGATTGCTAGAACTGTTAGACTGTGAATGTATAGAACCGGACGTGAAATGATAGCGTCCGGGACGCCCCTGACGACTTAGACTTGACGACGAAGTCTAAGCTCGACAAACAACAACTTTTGACACCGTAGGGCTATCTTGTGTGTGCGTGCGTGTGGACACCCTAGAATAACAATTCCCTACACTTGTCATGGCATGTCCCTGTTTCACAAAAAGCCTGCGGGCGTTTCGTCGGGCGTTTCGGATGTTTCCCTAGAGGAAATGATCCCTGTAAATCTTGTCCTGAGTTCCTGGGTTTGGGGTTGGGTTGAGCGTGCGCACGACAAGAGGGTCTGATCCCCCTCAAACCGTAAGGCGTGAACCCTTTCGTGTCTCACTTGTCCTGTCTTGTCTTGTCCCGTCCCGTCCCGTCTTGTCTTGACACCTGAAGGTTTGTCCCGTACTTGGTAGCACACGCTACGACTACTACCTGTCCCGTTTTACTTTCCTGCTGCGTTGCTTCCTGTCGTGTTACCCTGTTATAACCACAGCATGCTAATCAACCAGTAAACTGTCGTGTAAAAGAACCTCAGCATGCTAATCAACCAGTAAACAGTTGTTTAAAGTTCGGTTCACTTGCAGTAAAGTCTACCCCTTCTTGTAGACTTTACCTGACATACAGTTCCTTTTCTTGGGTGCTGTACGTCAGGTGTTCAGCCAGAGTTCGTGGACGGGGCAGACTCGCTGGAGTACGAGGAGCCAAGGACGTCGACCCAGAGTACGTGCCTGACAAGGACCAGACCTTGAGGTCTTTTTAGTCGTCTCTTTCAGAGGTTACTACTTTTAGTTTGCTTTTAGCTAGGTTGTTGCCATGCTTAGGCTTCCTTTTTAGACTTTGTACCAGTTGGATATTATATCTCTAATTTAATGAATGCCTTTTCTTCATGTACTTCTGTTGTTTCGAACTTTATTAATGCAAGAACCTGAATCTTTTAAAATGGTACCCCTACAGACGCTTATTGGGTCCGAGCTTCACAGCCCCAGCCTAAGCGGGCCTTAGTCACGCGTCGCCTCCGTCCATTTTGGGAAGCGGGGCGTGACAGGTTTTAGTGGTGACCCATGCAGGTCATGCAAAAGTTCGGAATAATAAGAGTACCGCATTCATTTCATATCCACGTACAAGTCTGAATTAGTTTCCCAGTCTTAGATAATAGGAAGACTTAGGTAGACGTCCCAATTTGATAGTCTGACGCCTTGGTTAGGAATTAGTCATCCTCGTCCTAGAATACCTTAGTAGCCACTTGACTCTGACCGTGTTAAAATTTCCAGAGCCCTTCTTTTAGTCGTTCGCTCGGGTCCATCGACTTCGGGACCATCAGAACGTAACCTTGATTCTCTTAGGAACCTTTCCCTTAGATCCTGATATAGTCTAGTTCATTAGGAAGACTTAGTGCTGAGTTCCCCTGATGTTTTTTTGACGGCTCGGTAATTAGAACCCCTGACTTCTAGCGTCTCCCTAATAATTACACTTGGTGTTATCAGCCATAGAGTCCCATCATAGCGTCCGTAAATCATATCCTATGAGTAGTCATCATGCGATTATCCTTCCTTTCTCCCGATTTACGTGATCGCTTCCTGACGATCATCGTAGATCCTTCGAATTTTTCTCTTTGCCAATTTTGCCACCTCTAAAAGTAATTTTCGAAATTCCTTATTCAGTTTCTTCGCCAGCTTAATTTCATTAAAAAACCATGTACTATATATTTAAAATTTCTTGTTTTTCGGTTGAATTAAAATTCTTTTATTGACTTTGAAATCTTCTTGGTTGTAAATCTTTAAGATACTATCTCGTACACGCTTTCGAATCATTATCTTTCGTAATTCGGTTTTGAAACTTGTTACCATTTTGAAAACTCAATATTATTCTTTTTATAAAAACTACCAAAATTTTTAACCATTTACGTACGTACTTTAAAATATTTTCTAAACTAGAGGGAACTCCAATTATTTTATTATTATTATTATATCAGTTCTATGTCCTTCGTGACCACATTTCAAAATCTTTGTGTAAACTTATTTTCATTTGTAAAACAATCATTTCTTACCCAACCCATCCTTCATTCGTCTTACTTTTTCCAAAATTTAATTCGCTACACCTGCTCACTTTTAAGCATATGAATATATATATATTTAAAGGTATATGATACCATATTTTGCACAAAGTCCTTCTTTCATCGTTAAATCATTTTTAGCAATATTTTTTTTGTCCCGTCTATCCAATTATCTTCTTACCCTCGCCTTACATGACTTAGCTCTTTCGATCTTGTTTCGTGTCGTTCTGGTTTCGGTCTCCCTCTTGTATGTAGATATCAGCGCATGTAGTTGTCTATGTCATCCCTAGCTAGTAGTGGACCCTTGAGTTTGTGATGTCGTGATGTATATATAAGTATAATGTGTAGACATGTATGAGTGTGTCCTCTTTAGGATCCTGATGTTAGCCCTTGTGTCTTGAATGTGTACTCAGTGTTAACCATGTTATGCTTGAAGTTGTCTGAATGATAGTATTCATATGATGTTAATAGTATCATAGCAGACAGTTCCATAGACTTAGTCCTTATATTAATGAATAGTTTATCTTGGCTGCATGTGATTGTATCAAACTTTTGTTTTCTTTTAAACCAAATCTTTAAAAGTTTTGAAACTAGCCCACAGGATCACAAATCACTTATCCTCCCTCACCCATTACCGCAGCTCCACAAGTTTTTTTTCAAATGTTTTAAAATATTTCATTGGCCTTAAGTCTCTCTTTCTCTTCTCGTATTTATCCCTTAAGAAATTTCTTCGTGTTTCTGGTTGTTATATTATTTGGGACTAGCTATTATCATTATAGGATTTTGTTTGCGGGTAGACTCAGGGAGAGATGAGTTTTTGTTATAGCAATGATTAATTGATTTTTGGAACACCAGGATGTTGGATTAAAATTTCTTTCGGACAAAAAGAATTAGCTGTCTAAGACTTATTTATAATACCGATGGGTGACTGACTCAATGGAAGATTCTGGTCGGATGAAATTTTATGCAGGGAGAAAACTTATCAGACTTGATACTTAGACGAGTGGTAGATAGGAGTAGCTACGGAGTATGGTACGAGTTAGGGTGATCATGAGAATGAGTAGAGCATTTAAAGCATCAAGACTTGATTGATGAGTTGACGTGAGAAAACATTGGGAATAACACGATGTAATGAGATAAATGGATGGCTAGGTTGTCGGATTTAATATTGGTTGAGAATAATTATAATGAGTAGGATGAGATATGATTTTTGATAGTTCAATTATTTGACGGATGAATTTATGGGAGATATGACAATGAACGTGTTGAGGACACGACGGCTGTAGATTTGTGAATGTGTTGTAAGATAGACAAGTTCTTTTTGTCTTGGATTGGTGATTAACTAGAACATCATTTTAGCGATTGATTAATATTGGGAAGAGATTGGGAATTTAAAGATGTTAATGAGCGATGATGATTAGTGGAGTGGTATGGTATGAGAAGATGATTGTTATTCTTTTAGGAGAACTTGGAATTGGGAATTTGAACAGTAAGTGATGGGTCTATAGTTAAGTGTTAGGATGTAAGTTTAGTCGTGGCGTTATCCAGTGAAAAGACGAGTTATGATGGATTATTTGAGGACGATGTTGAAGCTGTAGGATTAAGATGGTTGTGTGGAAGATGGGAGTTATAGGCTTAAGTGTTTATAGATATTATTATTATTAATATTAGTATAAGTGATTCCGAGGGCGGAATCATTTCTAAGGTGGGTAGAATGTAACGGCCGCTTTCCGACCACTTTTCGATCGTGCGAATTCTAGTGTGTATTTTGCTTCGTATGCATACTGTTTTCATTATTTTACTTTTTTTACCGTTATCATTAGCCCTAGCGCGTGGCCGGACCCCGTATTCACGACCCTCTCGGAGGCGCGATCACCCCGGTACCTTCTTCGTAATTTTTGGACGTCGAGAGACCAATCTGCTAATAACTCATTATGAATTATTAAAACTTTTTTTTTATACTTTTGAATTTCTAGGTCAGTCTCTGTACGATTTTCTTTAAAAACAAAAACTTAACATTCTTAACATTTTTTTAAGCCTAATTTACTGAATATTGCAAGCTTTTTGTTATGGATAACAAACCGAGTTTTTTTAATTAAATCGTTTTTTTTAAAAAAAACTAACCTATTAATAAGAAAATCTAACCTACTTGTTGTCTATCCCAACAATCCTACTGACCCTATCGCTCTCTCTCTTCCACGTGCATCATCCCAACCATACCCACATCTCTTCCACGTCCCTCTTCTCTTTTCCCCTCTAACCTAGTCTATAAGAATAGCAAACCAAACTAGGGCTTTGCAACTGATAGCAGCCGCACAAAGCATATAATAATAAACTAAAACCCAAGGCTTCAATAGCAGCCGCCGCAAGAAAATTTCCCTCACGAGCAAACTTTTCTCTCTCTCGTTCTCAACGCTTCCACGACTCGAAACATTAGCCCTTCACGCAGGCGTCCTCTCTATCTCCGGCGGTCGGCGTCTCCCCACGGCAGTGTGCCTCTTTCCGCCGCTGCAAGCCCGCGCCTGCGTCTCCCCGTGCTTCACCGCCCGCTCCCCACATTCCGATCGCCACGCGGCCCCGTCCAACCGCCGGTGGTCGCACCAGAGCTCCGACCACCTTACACAACCTCCGGCCGGACCCCCCTTCAACTCGACGTCGACTCCACCGCGCGCCTCCCACGAGGCCTTCCCAAAGTCGACTTCGGCCTCCCTCACGGCGCCGCAAACCCCGACCTTCAGCTCTTGCCCCTTGGACTGCCGACCAACCTCCACTCTTCACGCCGGTGAGCGCCGCCCAGGAGAGGCTTACGGTGCCACTCCAGGCGTCGGCTGTTGCTCTTCGTAGCAGCAGCGGCGACACCATCGCGCGATGTTTCTCCGGCAACACCCTCTCGCCCGAGTGCTCTCCCTCCGACCACCATAGATCCGACGCCCTCCGTCGTTCGATGTGCTACCGACATCTCCCACCGCCTATAGCCCGAGGCTTACGGTGAGTTTCCCTTGCATGCTTTCATTGCACCTGCAATTATCAATTTTGAGTGCATCATGTTTGGGTAAATAAAATGTATGTGAGGGCATGTGATGTGCGTACCCATGAGTTGCAATAGGATCTGTAAGTTTTCTTAGGGTATTTATATTATTGTATAGGAGTACAAGTTATATTATTTAGACCCTATTTGTGCTACATATTAAATCAGTGTTGCGTGATATGCTAGTATATCAGGTTACATTTATAATGTTACTTATACCGTATTTTATAGCATATTAAGTCATACCATTTAGTGATAGGTAAGCAGTGTTTTTTAAGATATTTTTATTTTTTTAAGACTGATATCGGGACCGAATGACACAGATAGATTCCGCGCTACCACGGTCAAGTAACTGAAAACCGCGACGGGGTCTGTAACTGTTTTCAGATCCGACGCCAGATTCATGCGTGAACATCATTCAGGTTGGTACCCCGAACTCGTAGCAACCCACACCGTAGTTAAATTAAACCCTAACTAAAATTTGGTCAACTCAAACTAAATTTACTTTCAGCATCTGTAAAACGCTGCCCACCGTAGGAAAGATCGACAATCGGACAATTATTTCTGTGCACATAGGGTAGAAGTCGATCTAGATCAAACAGAACATCAAATTGTGACTTTTGACGAATAGGATAGTCCCGATAACCTAGAAACGAACCCTAATAGGATTTGATGAAATTGAGACCTGACACCGTCGCCGTGGCGATATTTCAGACGGACTTCCTTGGACGAGACGCTTGGACGAGACGCTTCGAGAGGACGACACACTCGCCATCGCAGGCAAGTGTACCCACTTGCGTTTTTGACCGTGCTTTGGTCTTAGATTGCTAGAACTGTTAGACTGTGAATGTATAGAACCGGACGTGAAATGATAGCGTCCGGGACGCCCCTGACGACTTAGACTTGACGACGAAGTCTAAGCTCAACAAACAACAACTTTTGACACCGTAGGGCTATCTTGTGTGTGCGTGCGTTGGACACCCTAGAATAACAATTCCCTACACTTGTCATGGCATGTCCCTGTTACACAAAAAGCCTGCGGGCGTTTCGGATGCTCTCCATGCGAGAGTGATCCCCATGACTGTTATACAAAAAGCCTTCGGGCGTTTCGGATGCTTTCCTAGTGGAAGTGATCCCGTTACACAAAAAGCCTTCGGGTGTTTCGGATGCTTTTCTAGCAGAAGTGATCCCTGTTACACAAAAAGCCTTCGGGCGTTTGGGATGCTTTCCTAGCGGAAGTGATCCCTGTTACACAAAAAGCCTTCGGGCGTTTTGGATGCTTTCCTAGCGGAAGTGATCCCTGTTACACAAAAATCCTTCGGGCGTTTCGGAAGTTTCCCAAGCGGAAATGATCCCTGTAAATCTTGTCCTGAGTTCCTGGGTTTGGGGTTGGGTTGAGCGTGCGCACGGCAAGAGGGTCTGATCCCCCTCGAACCATAAGGCGTGAACCCTTTCGTGTCTCACTTGTCCTGTCTTGTCTTGTCCCGTCCCGTCCCGTCTTGTCTTGACACCTGTAGGTTAGTCCCGTAGTTGGTAGCACACGCTACGACTACTACCTGTCCCGTTTTACTTTCCTACTGCGTTGTTTCCTGTCGTGTTACCCTGTTATAACCACAGCATGCTAATCAACCAGTAAACTGTCGTGTAAAAGAACCTCAGCATGCTAATCAACCAGTAAACCGTTGTTTAAAGTTCGGTGCACTTGCAGTAAAGTCTAACCCTTCTTGTAGACTTTACCTGACGTACAGTTCCTTTTCTTGGGTGCTGTACGTCAGGTGTTCAGCAAGAGTTCGTGGACGAGGCAGACTCGCTGGAGTATGAGGAGCCGAGGACGTCGACCCAGAGTACGTGCCTGACAATGACCAGACCTTGATGTCTTTTTAGTCGTCTCTTTCAGAGGTTACTACTTTTAGTTTGCTTTTAGCTAGGTTGTTGCCATGCTTAGGCTTCCTTTTTAGACTTTGTACCAGTTGGTTATTATATCTCTAATTTAATGAATGCCTTTTCTTCCTGTACTTCTGTTGTTTCAAACTTTATTAATGCAAGAACCTGAATCTTTTAAAATGGTACCCCTACAGACGCTTATTGGGTCCGAGCTTCACAGCCCCGGCCTAAGCGGTCCTTAGTCACGCTTCGCCTCCGTCCATTTTGGGAAGCGGGGCGTGACAGGTATCGGGCCGTCGCCTTCCTGCAGCCTCTATAGTCAGACGGGTATTGGGCCCTCGCCTACCCCGCATTGATCATTCCGATTTTCAAATCCGATATTTCAATAATCGATTCACATTTTATACTTTACTCGTCTGCTTGATGCGTATGATTAATATATATATTGGAACTAACGTGTCATCAATGGCGGGGGAGTAAGTAAATTTCATTTGAATCATTATTTTTTATTATTATTCATGTTGGTTTGTCATCACCAAAAAGGGGGAGAATGTTGAGTATTGACTCCCCGGATTTGGTTTTGGATGATGAACAAACATAAATATATCGTGAACTAACACTTTGTGAGCGCAGTTATGGAGATCGTCGCCAAATTCATATGAACATCATAAGCGACGTCTCAAGACTTCTCAAAGTGCGTGATCGTATGCCTAAAGCTTCGTTGAAGCTCAAGGACCTTTATTGAAGTCATGAAGATTCGATTGAAGCTTTTGAAGACGGTTCGTCAAGTTTATTTAATGTCTTCTAGCTTCATTTTCGTAGAATGTTAAGCCTTGAGTAGGTCTTACGTTTTAATCTTCATAACGCTCATATCTTAGAGCTAGGATCTTAGTAGAAGTCCATACAAACTTTCCCGAAGCTTCGCGCTTCGATTCGTGACTTCTTGTGCATGTTAGTTGGTTCAAGAAGAAGAACCAACTGACTAGATGGTGATCTAGTCGGTCAGAAAAGCTTCTTCGACTAGTTCTTTAAGTCTGAACTTCGACCTTTTGGCTGTTATACCATTAGTTGGTCTACGTTGTATCACCGACCGACTAGTTGATGAACTAGTCGGTCAGTGATCCTTCTTTGACCGACTAGTCTGGTTCAGAATAGAGCCGTTGGAGCTTTAATTGAAACGTTTTTCTCTCTCTCTCCTCTAACCTATAAATACTTGATGTGCTGCATTCATTGCACTCAAGGCTGATATTAAGAGAAGTTTAGAGATCAAAAGAGAAGCATTAAATCTCATTCAAAGCTCATTCATTTCCTTTCAAGAATCTCTCCCTCACTCTTATTTCAAAAGAGAGATTCATTGATTGTGAGCCTTCCAAGCCAAGTGCTTGATCCAAGGTCACCAACATCCACATAGGACTCCATTGCTGGTCATCTACTTGGAGCTAGGGTTTGGTGCCTCTTCATCTTCCCCAAAATCCGTTTTGCCCTAAATCGTAAGTTTACTCAAGGCATAGGATTTTGTCGGTAAAAATTTCTATTTCAATTTACTTTGATATTGCAAGTGATTCACTCTAGGTTGTGAGAGTTTGTTTGTGATCCCGGGTTATGGGAGTCACAATTTTCATTTATGAATGATTTGACTTTGTGAAGGTTTTCCACAAGTATTTCATAGTGCAAATCTTGAGTTAGGGTTTCTAACTCAAGTATCCGGAGGGGATCCGGGTGTTTGGAACGTAGGATCACCGGGAACAAGCTGGTGAGACTTGGGTGGATCCGAACCCGTTAAATTGCTTGTTTGCAATTGTTTTCTTTATTGTCTAATATTTACATTTCCGCATTTCCGCATTATTGGTAGAGTTTGCAAGATAATTAGGAATTATCCTCTTAATTATTTTAAAGTACTATTCACCCCCCCTCTAGTACTTGTGTAGTAGCTTAGCAGGGCATTACATTTGGTATCAAAGCCAAGTCTATAGCTATGTCTGCCAACGACAACAAGACCGTTCGTCTGCCTTCAGATTACAGCACCTTCACGAACCGTGAAGGAGCGTCTTCGGTGATGGAAGGACACTCCTCGACGAGGCCTCCCTTCTTCAACGGTACCAACTACGGGTACTGGAAATGCCGGATGGAAACGTTCCGCCGGAGTGCTTCATTGTGGAGGGCCACGATGAAGTAGTATGTCGAGCCCGCCGAAGAAGATTTCGAGAAGTGGACTGCCGCAGAGGTTGCCGCGGAGGTAAGCAATGCCAAGGCAATGAACGCCTTGCAATGTGCCTTGGAGCCCGAGGATTTCAATAAGATATGCACATGTAAGCGTGCATATCAAATATGGAACTCCCTCCTCATCTTGCATGGGGGAACGAGTAGGGTAAGAGACTCTAACCTCGTTGTAGTTAATAAAGATTACGAGTTATTTCATATGCTATATGGTGAGAAGATGAAGGAGTACTATGCTCGCTTCGTCGACATCACAAACGAGTTGGAGGCTCTCGGTAAGACCTACACCCAAAAGGAGAAAGTCTCGAAGATTATCGATGGAATTCCTTCTTGTTGGAAGAAACGTACCTTCGCCATCGAGGAAGGAAATGACTTGAAAACATATACCGTTGTTCAACTAATGGGTACCTTAATGTCTTATGAGGTACGCAAGGATAGCAAGCTTAAGTTGCAGGACAAGATGAAGTCCTACTTGAAGCAAGACAAGCCAAAGAATAAGGCTATTGCTTTCAAGGCCGCTCCATCCACATCCACATCTACCGATGATGAAGACTCGGAAGACGAGTTGGACTTGGAGTCCATGGCACTCATGACAAAGAAGTTCAACTGGTTCTTCCAGAAAGGTAATTACAAGAACAAATACAAATTTGGTTCTTCTAACGCCTCCTCTCCTTTGTGTTTCAAATGCAACAAGCCAGGACGTATGAAAGCGGATTGTCCTCAAAACAAGTAAAAGGAGAAGTGGAAGGCGCCGAAGTTCGACAAGTCGAAGAAGTACAAGAAAGGGTACAAAAAGGGACTTGTCGGGACAACCTTCACCGACTCCGATGATTCCTCAAGCGGAGAGTCGGACGATGAGCAAGTGGATCAAGCACACATGTGCTTCATGGATAGAGAGGAGCATGATCAAGGATCTTCCTCTTCCGATGATAGCAACAATGAAGGCGATGAGGTAACCATGGATGACCTTAGACATGCTAATGATCAAATATGGTCTAAATACACTAAATTAGTAAATAGGTATACTAAGGTAAAAGATGATTTAGCTAGCATCCAAACCTCGCCTAAAAATATCATCACCAACAACGACACCGTTGTTAAAGAGTTGAAAAATGAGATTGTAAATCTCAAGTCTCAACTTGAACATGTTAGCATTGAGGATCCGGAGGAACACAAGATTGCAGATTTGACTTCTCAAAACTCGACTTTGAGTATTGAGAATGAAAATCTCAAATCTCGTGTTTATGTGCTCACATAGCAAGTATCCACTTTGGATGCTTCTATGTGTTCTCTCACCGAGAAATATGAATGCACATTAGGCCGAATTAATAAATTCAATAAGGGTAAGGACCATTTGGATAAAATCCTAAATGACTTACTTCCGGCCAATCACCACATTGGCTTGGGGTATACGATGGGAAATTCATCCAAAGCGGGCACTACCTTTGTTAGGCCAACTTCCGATGCCTTAGCGAGTGGTAGGAAACACTCTATTGGTAGTTCATCTACCAATGGTGCTTCCACCTCGTACACACCCTCTTTTGGAAAGAAACCCATTTTGGGTGGATCTCCAAAGAAGGGTCATGCTTACATGTACACAAATACCATGTCAGGTAGGAACACACATCCTACTCCACATGCTCACACATATGATGATTTTATGCACCACATCCACGGGCACGTGCACACCATGTGAGACACCCTCACGCACGTGTTCCCCCACATGCATATGTTCACCCACATCATCGTATGAATAATTATCCACATGCACCATTTCATCATGTTCCTTATGCCTATCCACGACATGCATCAGTAGAAATCAACAACGCATGCATGCTCCCAATAGGTTTAGGGCTCCCAAAAACTTCATTATTTGGAGCCCAAAGGACACAAGCATGGATGAAAAACAAGTCTACATGAATGATTATTTTATGAATGTAGTGGATAATGATAATTATGTGGGGAAGTCTAAGTCCAATTGGACTTGGCTTCCAAAGGTCTAATCTTTTGGACCCAATGACCTTGGGTACCATGATACGATATTTTCTATCTTTAGGTACTCAAGAAAAAGAAACGGAGCAACAAATTTAAATTTAGCTCCAAGAGGAATTGGATACTCGATAGCGGGTGTTCAAAACACATGACGGGTGACGCTCAATTGCTTTCCGGAGTGGTGCCTATTGCAAATGGGAACCGGGTAGTCTTTGGAGGCAACGAGAGCGGAACCATCATAGCTGTTGGTAAAGTGGGTAATCCTTCTAAACCATTAATAAGTGATGTTTACCTTGTTAAAGGATTAAACCACAATCTCATTTCAATAGGCCAACTTTGTGACAAAGGT
Organism: Scilla litardierei; assembly: GCA_030789695.1. Classification (NCBI taxonomy): domain Eukaryota; kingdom Viridiplantae; phylum Streptophyta; class Magnoliopsida; order Asparagales; family Asparagaceae; genus Scilla; species Scilla litardierei. Next base: position 92,352,998 of record CM061139.1, on the reverse strand, counting down.
TACAAAGTTAGCTTTGCGAAAGGAATGTGCCATATTTAAGAAAAGATAATAATGAATTATTGTTTTCCGACACACGCCATAAGGATATATATATCCTAGATCTTCCAAGATCACATGAACAATGTCTAATTGCCAACACAAGTGAACAACACTTATGGCATCGACGTTTTGGTCATGTGAACATTGGAACACTTTTTAAGCTTTCCAAGTTAAATTCTATTAGAGGTTTCCATAAGCTTGTCAACGAGGCAAGCTTCCAAAATCGTCTTTTAAACCTAAGAAAATCATTTCTTCTAAGCGGGCACTAGAGCTATTACATCTAGATTTATTTGGGCCAACTAGAGTTGCTTCATTAGGAAATGCACGATATGGACTTGTCATCGTTGATGACTTTTCTAGGTTTACTTGGGTATTTTCCTTAAGTAATAAAAATGATGCTTTCGAAAACTTCACAATTTTTGTCAAGAAAGTACACAATCTCATTGGAACCACCATTGTCACTATTCGTAGTGATCATGGTGGGGAATTTGAGAATGAGTCTTTTGAGAACTTTTGTGATGAAGTTGGTATTACACACAGCTTTTCATTCCCTCGCGCACCTCCTCAAAATGGTGTTGTTGAGAGAAAGAATAGGACGCCAGTGGAGTGTGCTCGCACTATGCTTGATGATAGCCAACTTGGCGATCAATTTTGGGCGGAAGCGGTACACACCGCTTGCTATGTGTTTAATAGAATACTTTTGAGACCTGGCACTAAACAAACTTGTTATGAATTGTTGTTTGGTAGATTGCCTCAAGTTAAACATTTTCGTGTTTTTGGTTCAAAATGTTTTATTAAAAACACGTATGGTAGTTTGGACAAATTCGATCCAAGATCCGATGAGGGGATATTTGTTGGATATTCCTCACGTAGCAAAGCCTACCGGATATACAACAAACGAACCTGAATGATCGAGGAATCGCTTCATGTTGCATTTAATGAAGGCTTTGTCCCAACTAGAATTACTAATGATGATGACTCCATGGATGTTTTATGTGATTCAATTGGCAATTCTAATTCTAATGATTCTACTGATACTAACCCAACTAATGAATCTTATGAGAATGTTCCTAGTGATCAGGGAATTCCCAAACGGCTTCATACCGTTCGTGACCATCCTCATGAGCAAGTCATTGGCAATATCCTTGATAGTGTCAAGACGAGATCTCAAGTCAACTACTTCGCTCATTGCGCCTTTGCCTCCTCGATAGAGCCAAAGAATATTAATGAAGCATGCAAAGATGGTGCTTGGATCTTAGCCATGGAGGAGAAACTCATTTAATTCGAGAGGAATGAGGTTTGGGAGCTTGTTCCATTGCCATCGAAGAATCACACCGTCATAGGGACGAAGTGGATTTTCAAGAACAAGACCGACAAAAACCAAATCGTCATCCGAAACAAAGCTCGGTTAGTAGCTCAAGGCTATCGACAAGAGAAAGGTATCGATTTCGAAGAATCCTTTGCTCCGGAAGCTAGATTAGAATCAATTAGATTATTGTTATCTTTTGCATGCCATAAAGATTTTAAACTCTTTCAAATGGATGTTAAAAGTGCGTTTTTAAACGGAGATGTTGTTGAGGATGTTTATGTTTCTCAACCTCCGGGTTTTATAAATGAAAAATTTCCAAATCATGTTTTCAAACTTAAGAAAGCACTTTACGGTTTGAGACAAGCTCCTCGAGCTTGGTATGACCGTTTAAAGAATTTTCTTTTGGATTTAGGTTTTAAAATGGGAGAAGTTGATTCCACATTATTTGTTAAGTACTCGAATAATGATATAATTTTAGTTCAAATATATGTTGATGATATCATTTTCGGTGCTACTAACTTCACTCTTTGCGAAGAGTTTTCTAATGTGATGAAGGATCAACTTGAGATGAGCCACATGTGTGAGCTCAAGTATTTCTTAGGTCTCCAAATTCGCCATATGAACGATGCAATCTTCATCTACCAAACCAAGTACACGGTGGAGTTGCTAAAGCGATTTGGAATGGAGAATGCTTCCGGGAAGAAGACTCAAATGAGCAAGACTACACATCTTGATAAAGATGCAGTCGGAAAAGATGTAGACATTCGTCTATATCGAGGTATGATAGGTAGTTTACTATATCTTACCTCAAGTAGGCCCGATATTATGTTTGCCGTATGTGTATGTGCTCGTTATCAGTCTCAACCTAAGAAATCACACTTAGTAGTGGTAAAACGTATTTTCCGTTATTTAAGTTACACACTAGATTTTGGATTACTTTATCCAAAATCTAGCACGTATGAGTTAATCCCATATAGTGACGCAGATTATGCGGGATGCAAATCCGACAGGAAAAGTACTAGTGGCACTTGCCATTTTGTAGGAAATTCTCTTGTCTCTTGGTTTTCCAAGAAGTAGAATTCTGTATCACTTTCAACCACCGAGGCGGAATATATTGTCGCCGGTGCCGCGTGTGCTCAAGTTCTTTGGATGAGACACACTCTTAAAGACTTTGGTATAAACTGTGATACTTGCCCTATCATGGTGGACAACCAAAGTGCTATTTGTCTCTCTAAGAATCCTGTACACCATTCCCGTTCTAAACACATAGATGTCTGACACCATTTCTAAGATGATCATGTTGCTTAAAAGGACATCATTTTAGTGTACGTTGAAACCCAGAAGCAAATCGCCGATATTTTCACGAAACCCCTAAAGGAAGACTCATTTGTGCGGTTACGTCGAGAATTGGGAATTATGGGTGAATCCGAGATTTAGGATTCATATGTTCAATAATCTTGCATGCTATTCAATTTCGTTATATATGCTCATGCTTGATTTATTGGAATTTTCTGGATTTTTCGTTGAATTTTCGGAATTTTCGCTCGATTTGTTCATAAACGTCAAATTTAAGATTTTCGATGTTTAATGGGGTAGTATAATGATTAATGAGTGTTTTACGATGTTTCGTCCAAGTGCGATTAGGAGAGAACTCAAAATTTCTAATTCTAAATTTTTGAACTCTGCTAGTCAGTTCATGTTCATTGACCGACCGACTAGATCATCATCTAATCGGTCAGTGAATGAACTCAGACCTACTAACTCATGCCCTAAATTTTGGCTTCAGTTACTGTTTGCAATTAGTCGGTTCAAGCTCATTGACCGACCGACTAGATCATCATCTAGTCGGTCAGTTCTTGAACTGTGACCGACTAATTGCATCGGGGACAGTTGCGCCTTTTCAAATTCCGATCGACTTAAAACTCATCTAACCGACTTATTTTCATTCTAGTCGGTTCGAAGTCTTTCTCCAGCTCAAAAACCCCCGTGCCCTTTCGTATTCTACCGTCTTCTCCGTCGATCCCATCGATCTCTGGCCATCTTTCTGATCATCTTCGGTCGAGGATCACTCCCTCTCCTCCTAGGTATTCTCCCTCTCAGCATTTAGACCTAGGGTTCCTCAATTCACATCGATTTCAGCATCTAGGGTTTCGGCCTAGGGTTGTTCTTAGGGTTGTAGTTTTCGATCTCGTGTGTCTTCTTGCTTTGTCTCATCACGCTTAAGGCGAAGACAAGAATCCCGATCCGACCCTCGAGCCCGTCCCCTATGACCGTAGAGTCACCTCCTAGGGAACCCTCGCAACCCAAACGCCGATCGAAATCCACCCACCATTCGTCGTCTTCGCCTCCTCTTAAGCGAAAGAGGACGGCGATAGCGAAACCCCGAGCCCAATCTCAGCCTAAGACTAGGAAGCAACCTGTCTCTCCTGCTTCATTCCGTGCCCCCACTACTCCTGATGATTCCGACATGGAATACATTCCGAAGACCGAGCACGTCGCTCGGGATCCTACTCCTCCACACCGTTCTTCCACACGTCAGCCTAAGGGAAAGGGTCCGATGCCAGTTGGCGGTGTCGATATCTCATTATGTCGCGATGACCCGATGTGTCTCGCGGCATATAACCGTATCGAACACTGTCCGCTGCTTTTGGAGCATTTCGTACAGTTTTCTGACTTCCCAGGCCTAGCTGATCTTCTCTCGTCTAGCGGTCTTATCGATTATCTTCGGTATGACCCTAAGGCGAATCCACATCCATACCCTCGCCTTGTCAAGCTATTCTATGCCAATAGGGTTCGCGGTCAGTACGACGAGACCCACTCTATTGAGACTACTGTCTTGGGGACACCGATAGTCCTCACGGCAGAAATCTTAGGAGAGTTGCTAGGTGTCTCCCCGTCTGGCCTTCTTCCTTCAGATATTTCTGTCGATGACATTTCTGAGCTTGATCAGGTGATGCTCGCCGAGATCTTTCACGAGATTCCTCCTGCCATGATTGGCGTGCCATCTAAGTCCTTCAAGCCGAATGCTTGGGTGCTTAATCTTATTCTGAAGTCGTGCCTCCTTCCGAAGTACGGCTCATCTTCTTTGCCATCCCAGCCATTCCTGAAGCTCATTTACGCCATCTTCATGGGGAGTGAGATTAACTGGGCTCGGATCATTCTCGATAAGATGGATTCTTTTGAGTGTATCCGAAAGTCCACGAAATCTGCTCATATTCCATATTTGTGCCTTCTGACACTCGTATTCCGTCACTTTCATGTCCCTTTGCCTCGTGATGATGAGCGTCCCCTCGGTCCCCCTCTAAATGTGAGGGCCGTCAAGAAGTCTCTTGCGGCGCTTCGTCATGTTCAGAGGACGACCCCGTCTGCTTCAGCCTCTGCTTCAGCTGCTCATGCTCCCTCTCCTACTCTTGCTGACTTCGCACGTACGTTGAAACGTGTGGAGTCTTGCTGTGCCCGATCTGGGGAGATCCTTGCTCGTATCTCTTCTCATTTGGGTATTGATATCCCTCCGTCAGTTTCTGACGAGGAGGAGTTGAATGAGGAGGATATCCAGGAGCTTATTCGTGTTGCTGCTCGTGCCCCTGAGGGCACTTCTGGTGCTGTTCCTACTTCTGCCGGTGATCCCGAGAGCACACCTACTGCCACCGTTCCTCCGATGGATGCTTCTTCTGTTGCTGCTCCCGAGAGCACTTCTGTCGTGCCAGAGATTTCCACTCCAGCTGACCCCATGACCACCTCCACTCCTGCAGAGCCAGTTGCTGCTGCAGATCCTCCCGCTGCCTCCTGAGCTTGTGATTGGAGGACTCTCCCTATGCACATTGGATGATAGATCTAGTTGTGAGAGTGTTGGGTAGGGTAGATGGTGGTTCTGGATATTTTGAATTTTTGGATGTATTTTGATGTATCTCTGATGATGTTGTGATATTTTTGTATGTTTTGTGATACTTCCATATATGCTGTGTTGTGAGATATATGATGTTGTATTTTGTGCTTCGATCTGAGGATCGACTTTATGTATGTCAGCGATGTATCATTTCGATGTACTCATGTTTCATATATATATATACATCGATGTTGACATTTATTCTCTTGTGCACATTATATTCTTTTTATGTCTCTGATATTTGATATCGTCGCTCGACGATAATAACTTGGTTAAATAGAAATTATTTCTATAGAAACATAGAATTGTTTTCCATGCACTAAATTAACCAAGAATGTTGATATTGGAGAGTATATTCCAAAACTCAATTCGTAAAATTGATTTGAGTTTTGATGATTTTATTTATCGACTTTCGACTTTGGTCTCATTGACACGCTTTGATTTAATTCGTTATTTTCCTTTGGTGTCATTTGGACTGTGGTCGTATTCTACGACTCCCGTGCTTTTATTTGAAGCTATTGTTGTTGTCGTTGATCTCCTCCCACTCTTTTTGCTTATGCCAAAGGGGGAGAGATATAATAATGACGATGAGCTAAATGATAATTTAAAGCATTTTTCCAAGAATCTAATTTGATATGTTAGATTCAGGGGGAGTTAAGATATATAAATGGATTATCAAATCCGATATTTCAATAATCGATTCACATTTTATACTTTACTCGTCTGCTTGATGCGTATGATTAATATATATATTGGAACTAACGTGTCATCAATGCAGGGGGAGTAAGTAAATTTCATTTGAATCATTATTTTTTATTATTATTTATGTTGGTTTGTCATCACCAAAAGGGGGAGAATGTTGAGTATTGAATCCCCGGATTTGGTTTTGGATGATGAACAAAAATAAATATATCGTGAACTAACACTTTATGAGCACAGTTATGGAGATCATCGCCAAATTCATATGAACATCATAAGCGACGTCTCAAGACTTCTCAAAGAACGTGATCGTATGCCTAAAGCTTCGTTGAAGCTCAAGGACCTTTATTGAAGTCATGAAGATTCGATTGAAGCTTTTGAAGACGGTTCGTCAAGTTTATTTAATGTCTTCTAGCTTCATTTTCGTAGAATGTTAAGCCTTGAGTAGGTCTTACGTTTTAATCTTCATAACGCTCATATCTTAGAGCTAGGATCTTAGTAGAAGTCCATACAAACTTTCCCGAAGCTTCGCGCTTCGATTCGCGACTTCTTGTGCATGTTAGTTGGTTCAAGAAGAAGAACCAACCGACTAGATGGTGATCTAGTCGGTCGGAAAAGCTTCTTGGACCGACTAGTTTGCCTCCTTCAAATCTAAGCTCTTTACTGTTTACAGTTAGTCGGTCAACATTGAATCACCGACCGACTAGTTGGTGAACTAGTCGGTCAGTGATCCTTCTTCAACTGACTAGTTGAGCCTCTACTGTACATGCCAAGTTACTGTCTATCGTTAGTCGGTCAAAGAATGTTTGGCGACCGACTAGTTGATGAACTAGTCGGTCAACAGTTGTTCTTGGACCGACTAAATCAATTTGTACTCAGACTATTTGTTTTATCTCTTAGTCGGTCTAAGTTCTCTTACTGACCGACTAGTTGTGAAACTAGTCGGTTGGCAAGTCTTCTTGGACCGACTAGTTCTTTAAGTCTGAACTTCGACCTTTTGGTTTTTCTACCATTAGTCGGTCTACGTTGTATCACCGACCGACTAGTTGATGAACTAGTCGGTCAGTGATCCTTCTTTGACCGACTAGTCTGGTTCAGAATAGAGCCGTTGGAGCTTTAATTAAAACGTTTTTTTTCTCTCTCTCTCTCCTCTAACCTATAAATACTTGATGTGCTGCATTCATTGCACTCAAGGTTGATATTAATAGAAGTTTAGAGATCAAAAGAGAAGCATTAAATCTCATTCAAAGCTCATTCATTTCCTTTCAAGAATCTCTCACTCACTCTTATTTCAAAAGAGAGGTTCATTGATTGTGAGCCTTCCAAGCCAAGTGCTTGATCCAAGGTCACCAACATCACCTAGGACTCCATTGCTGGTCATCTACTTGGAGCTAGGGTTTGGTGCCTATTCATCTTCCCCAAAATCCGTTTTGCCCTAAATCGTAAGTTTACTCACGGCATAGGATTTTGTCGGTAAGAATTTCTATTTCAATTTACTTTGATAGTGCAAGTGATTCACTCTCGGTTGTGAGAGTTTGTTTATGATCCTGGGTTGTGGGAGTCACAATTTTCATTTGTGTATGATTTGACTTTGTGAAGGTTTTTCACAAGTATTTCATAGTGCAAATCATGAGTTAGGGTTTCTAACTCAAGTATCCGAAGGGGATCCGGGTGTTTGGGACGTAGGATGACCGGGAACAAGTCGGGGAGACTTGGGTGGATCTGAACCCGTTAAATTGCTTGTTTGCGATTGTTTTCTTTGTTGTCTAATATTTACATTTCCGCATTTCCGCATTATTGGTAGAGTTTGCAAGATAATTAGGAATTATCCTCTTAATTATTTTAAAGTACTATTCACCCCCCCTCTAGTACTTGTGCAGTAGCTTAGCAGGGCATTACAATCTTAGTAACCTTAGAGCTTAAGTGACCCACCTTTAAACCCCTAACTTATGAAGTCAGAGGATGAATTTCCTAATAATAAGACTATTAGTTGGTATCGGTATATATTAGTTGGTGTATGTGTATGCAGATATAGTAATTAGAATACGTGTATATAAATGCAATTGTTATACTTAGATACTTGAATTATATGTGTCGCTTGTATACTTGTATTCAATATATATACATATTTGTATTTGAATAGCATGAAAGTTGCATGCATAGTAAGATGTGGAAGTATATACTTGGCGGGTGAATACTTGAGTGTATGTATACTACATATCTATAAAAGTACATGATATGGATATGTGTGGCTGGTATATGGTAATACTCATATGACTCTGAGACATAGGTGATATATATGTATGTTTTTTTGTGGATGTATATTGGTGGGTACATATAAGCTAGTGGGAACATATATCATGTAGAGGTGTGAGTGAGGATATGTACATACATGGTATAAGTGCATGAAGCGTCTTCTTATCTGTTACATTACGGCTGTGTCCCCATGTGGGGAAGTACCAAGATGTGTATATATATTCTTGTGTGGATAGAGTGGTGGAGTGTTCATACGGTCTTGTAGATATATGTGGGGAAAGTGCATGTGTGTGGATATATGTGTGCTTGTAAGAGTAGGTGGTGTAGATATGGGTTGAAATAATGGTATATACATACATACATATATATACATACATACATACATACATACATATATATATATATAGAATAATGGCTATCATACGCCATATGAGGTCTTGCCTCATATTCCCTCTCACATAAAGCAACTAAGTACAACCAAGTACAAGCCCATGTGGGCTTGTACTTGATTGTTTTATATGAGAGGGAATATGAGGCAAGGCATCATATGGCGTATGATACCCATTAATCCCATATATATATATATATATATATATATATATATATATATATATATATATACATACATACATACATACATACATACATACATATGTATGTATGTATGTATGTATGTATATGTATATAGACGACTAATTGATAAGTGCAAAAAAAGATTGCAAAGCTGGAGTTCTTCGCTTCTTTCCACCTCTGGTAAAATCGAGTTGGTACGATCTGTTATTTATGGGATCAATGCTTTCTGGATGCAAGCTTTCTATCTTCCGCCATCTGTTATTCGTGCAATCACATCGGCTTGTAGGAATTTCATTTGGGGCAAACTCCATATATAGGCATGGAAGGACCTTTGTGTTCCCAAAAAGGAAGGGGGTGTGGGTTTGAGATTATTGAAAGACTTGAATGCTGCTTCTGGAGTTCGCCTCACATGGAGGCTCCTTTATAATAATTCTATTTGGGCGAATTATATGAGATCCTGTTACAAGGAAGTCGCAAGTGACTTCTACACTGTCAAGCCGAAACCTACAAATTCCGGGACATGGAAATTCATGCTCAGGTATCGTAATTTTTCTCAGCACCTTATTAAACGAGTTGTTTGTGATGGTTCAACAACTTCTTTCTGGTTTGACAACTGGCATCCTTTAGGTCCACTACATTTGCTTCACCAACCGGCCACTGGAACTGAGCACTTCACGGTGAAAGATTTTTATACTCCTAGCAGCCGGCGTAATCATCATTGCACCCGGTCTATTTCCCAACTCCTACAGGGAGTCACATTACAGCTCGGCCCTGACCAATGGGCGTGGGCGGGTGGCAGTTCTTTCTCCTTCAAATCGGCCTGGGAGGGAGTCCGTATACCTAGCCCGAATTTTGAGTATCTCTCCATAGTGTGGCACCCTAAACATGTTCCTAAGATGTCCCTAACACTCTTGAGGGCCATTCGGGATAAGTTACCCACCAGAGACAGGCTCTCTAAGTGGGGAGTTACTGCTGATCAGCACTGCGTTCTCTGTGACTCCAACATCCCTGAGTCTTCCACCCACCTGTTTTTTGAATGCAGCTATTCCCGGTACATTTTGTGTAGGGGGCTTCTCAAATTGGGTTATTCTGGCGCCCCACCTCTTACCCTTGCTGGTGTTTGTGATCTGATTATGATGTGTTACACCAAATCTGACCCTGTGGGGTATCTAGCTAAAGCGGCGTTATCATCCATGGTTTGGCACATTTGGAAGGAGCGCAACAAGAGGATTTTTGAGGGTATTGCCATGCAGAAGACAGTATTATTTGATGACATTGCTTATGATATTCTTATCTCACTCCGTGGCATCGACTTGGAACGAGCTTCAGATCTTACCCCTTTCTCTAATTGGGGTTTCATAGATGCTGGTTAAGTTTTGATTGCTACACAGTTGATACAGGTAGTTAGTAGGAAGTAGGGGGTGACGGCGCTTGTGCCCTATCCCTCCTCTCCCCACAAACCACTATGTATAACTTGTGTTTTGTACTTGTATATATTTTTTTTGATAATAAAGATAGCGTTTACTCGCCATATATATATATATATATATATATATATATATATATATATATATATATATATATATATATATATATATATATAATATATATAATAAAAAAGGGATGTTATCAAGAGAAATTGGATAAGAGATATTGGACAAGAGAAATTGGATAAGAGATATCTATATTATAAGAGAGGGATGTTATCAATAGAAATTGGATAAGAGATATCTATATTATAAAAGAGGGATGTTATCAAGAGAAATTGGATAAGAGATATTGGACATGAGAAATTGGATAAGAGATATCTATATTATAAAAGAGGGATGTTATCAAGAGAAATTGGATAAGAGATATTGGACAAGAGAAATTGGATAAGAGAAATCTATATTATAAGAGAGGGATGTTATCAAGAGAAATTGGATAAGAGATATCTATATTATAAAAGAGGGATGTTATCAAGAGAAATTGGATAAGAGATATTGGACATGAGAAATTGGATAAGAGATATCTATTATATAAAAGACGGATGTTATCAAGAGAAATTGATAAGAGAATTTGGACATGAGAAATTGGATAAGAGAATTTGGATATCTATTATATAAAACAAGGAAATTGAATAAGAGAAAATATAAGAGATGAGATTTTGAGGGATAAAAGAGGAGGTGGGGAATTTTGCACATACAACCCCGGTTTTTGTATTTTTGCCTATGGACCCTCCCCCCACACACACCCATACTTTTTATTCTCACCCCTTCCGGCCATTTTTTTTCCAGTTCTATGAAGATTTTGAATCTTATCCTACTAGGACAAAGCTTTGTCCTACGTGGCAAGTTTGTCCTTGGTGGTAATGACAATTTTTGGGGGACTTAAATTTTGGGGGAAAACTTAAATTTGGGGGGAAACTTGAAATTTTGTGGGAAAACTTGAAATTTGGGGGAACTTGAAATTTGTGGGGGAGAAAAACTCAGCCATTAAATAAACTGTGCCCTATGGGCACGGGTAATCTCATTACTGGAGGGTTTTCCCTCGGCTTATTACCAAAAGGGTTCTTACAAAAAATGCTGCTGATTGGGTGGAGAGGCCTGTGTGCGGGGAGGAAGTTAAAAATGCTGTCTTTCAAATTGGTGCGGATAAAGCCCCAGGGCCCGATGGTTTTAATGGGTTCTTCTACCAATCCTCTTGGGATATCATAGGTAAAGATGTCACCACTGCTGTGCTCAATTTTTTCAAAACGGGGAAGATATAACGCCAGATCAATCATACATTCCTTACTCTCATACCTAAGAGCGCCAACGCTTCTGGCCTTAGTGACTACAGACCGATCTCTTGTTGCAATGTTATATACAAAATTATAAGCATAATTCTATGCAACCGCTTGAATAGAGCGGTCATCGAGCTGATCTCCCCTAATCAAGCGGCCTTCCTCCAGGACCGTCTCCTTGCTAATTGCGCGCTCCTTGCCCATGAGCATATAAGAAACTTCAATAATCCTATGGGTGCTCGAGCCTGTCTTAAATTGGACCTACGCAAGGCTTTTGATAGCGTCAACAGAGAGTTTGTCTACAACATGTTACACCAAATGTGGTTCAAACACAAGTTCATAAGCTGGATCTGTGAGTGTATATCTTCCCCCTCTTTCTCTGTCATGATTAATGGCTCCCCTTATGGTATTTTCCAATCTACTAGGGGGTTGAGGCAGGGAGACCCCCTATCCCCTTATCTCTTTGTGATCGTTATGGAGGCTTTTTCTCTCCTCATGGCAAAGGCCAATTCTACTCACATCATTATGCCCATGAACAGAGTTGGGGCGGTATCGCACCTCCTTTTTGCCGATGACTTGCTGGTCTTCTGTCGTGCTAACGCTAAATCGTTCGAGGGCCTTAGGGATCTCCTCACTAATTTCAAAAATTTCTCTGGTCTTGAGGTTAACTGGAGTAAAAGTGCTGGTATTTTTAGTAAAGGGGCCAAAGAGCCTGGTTGTCTTGCTGAAATATTGGGTATCAGTCGGGTCCAATCCCTCTCCACGTACCTGGGACTTCCTTTGTCGCCTAAATACCCGAATGCCTCCATGTATGGTCAACTTATTGAAAAATAAGAGATATTGGACAAGAGAAATTGGATAAGAGATTTCTATATTATAAAAGAGGGTTGTTATCAAGAGAAATTGGATAAGAGATATTGGACATGAGAAATTGGATAAGAGATATCTATATTATAAAAGAGGGATGTTATCAAGAGAAATTGGATAAGAGATATTGGACAAGAGAAATTGGATAAGAGATATCAATATTATAAAAGAGGGATGTTATCAAGAGAAATTGGATAAGAGATATTGGAAAAGAGAAATTGGATAAGAGATATCTATATTATAAAAGAGGGATGTTATCAAGAGAAATTGGATAAGAGATATTGGAAAAGAGAAATTGGATAAGAGATATCTATATTATAAAAGAGGGTTGTTATCAAGAGAAATTGGATAAGAGATATTGGACAAGAGAAATTGGATAAGAGATATCTATATTATAAGAGAGGGATGTCATCAAGAGAAATTGGATAGGAGATATCTATATTATAAAAGAGGGATGTTATCAAGAGATATTGGAAAAGAGAAATTGGATAAGAGATATCTATATTATAAAAGAGGGATGTTATCAAGAGAAATTGGATAAGAGATATTGGACATGAGAAATTGGATAAGAGATATCTATATTATAAAAGAGGGATGTTATCAAGAGAAATTGGATTAGAGATATTGGACAAGATAAATTGGATAAGAGATATCTATATTATAAAAGAGGGATGTTATCAAGAGAAATTGAATAAGAGATATTGGACAATATAAATTGGATAAGAGTGATGTTATCAAGAGAAATTGGATAAGAGATATCTATATTACAAACGAGAGATGTTATCAAGAGAAATTGGATAAGAGATATTGGACAAAAGAAATTGGATAAGGGATATCTATTATATAAAAGACGGATGTTATCAAGAGAAATTGATAAGAGAATTTGGACATGAGAAATTGGATAAGAGAATTTGGATATCTATTATATAAAACAAGGAAATTGAATAAGAGAAAATATAAGAGATGAGATTTTGAGGGATAAAAGAGGTGGTGGGGAATTTTGCACATACAACCCCGGTTTTTGTATTTTTGCCTATGGACCCTCCCCCCACACACACCCATACTTTTTATTCTCACCCCTTCCGGCCATTTTTTTTCCAGTTCTATGAAGATTTTGAATCTTATCCTACTAGGACAAAGCTTTGTCCTACGTGGCAAGTTTGTCCTTGGTGGTAATGACAATTTTTGGGGGACTTAAATTTTGGGGGAAAACTTAAATTTGGGGGGAAGCTTGAAATTTTGTGGGAAAACTTGAAATTTGGGGGAACTTGAAATTTGTGGGGGAGAAAAACTCAGCCATTAAATAAACTGTGCCCTATGGGCACGGGTAATGACTAGTATATATATATATTACAGAATATGCTTTGCATCTTTATTGATCACAAGTAAAATTTACAAGGCTCTCATGGGTGGAAGAGGGATGTTTGTATGGTGGGCTAAGGCACAGGCGCCATAACCCAACCAAAACTTAACACCATCTGCTACCCATAGAGCCAAATTAGAAAACAAAAGTACATACAATGAATCCTAGTCTACCAGGCCCCAATTTGAGGGGATAGAACTATCATCCTCCTGCTCCCACGTCACGTGCCTCAGGGCAATTTTCACATCATCCACAATGTTGTCAAATAGTAGAGTCTGCAACTGGCTAGATCCTTCAAAGATTCTTCTGTTACGCTCTCTCCAAATGTGCCATATTAATGTAGCCAGCACCGTCCTGACCAACTTACCAACATTATTCTTAGCATAAAACTGCCAAAGAATCAAATCCCCAATTCCAGATAAGGAGGTAGGCAAGGTAGTGGTAACCCCCATTTTGAGAAAGCTCCTGCAAAGAAGGTAATTAGTATAACTGCACTCAAAAAATATATGATTCAGATCTTCATGAATACTGTCAGAGCATACGGTACAGTAAGGAGAGGTAGGCACTCCCCATTGCACGAGCTTGTCACGAGTGAGAAGCTTCCCGTGAAAAGCTCGCAGTAATGTGATGGCCATCTTGGGGATGTGCCCCTGAAACCAGACGACTTTGTAATAGGGAAAAAGAGGCTTTATGACCCACGATCCATCCCAAGCATTAAGTAGAGAGGGAGCCTTAGCAGTCCAAGACCAAGAGTAAACACCGGCGGTCAAAACCACCACCTCAATAATATGATGCACAGGGATAAGAGAACCGCAATCCCTCCACCCCTCACCTGACCAATAGTCACTAACTTTATATCCCTCCACCCCAGCAGAAACATCATAAGTATCACTGAGGGGTCACACGGGAGCCAATTATCGTACCACAAGAGGGTAGAAGCACCATCTCTAACACTCCGCTTGGTAAGTTTTTTGGTGAACTCACGGCAGTGGAGAATGAATTTCCAGGTACCAGATTGCATAGGATGCGCCTTGGCTTGAAATAATCACATATTGCTCATATACTGATTCTTCATATGAGAGGCCCAAATACCTCTATGTGTAAGCATGCACCATGTCATTCTAATGCCATAAGCAGTGTTAAGTTTAGTGAGATCTCTTATCCCCACGCCCCCTTCTTGCTTAGGGACACAAACATCATTCCAAGCCCAGAGATGATTTTCCCCCAGATAAATTTACGACACATGGAGGTGAGGGTATGGAGAACAGACTTCGGCAAACGAAAGGCCTGCATCCAAAAACTAACCATTCCAAAGATAACCGATCTGATGAGTTCAATGCGTCCAGCTATCGATAACAATGAGGAAGACCAACCCTGCAATCTGCTCTTGCATTTTTCAATAAGTCGACCATACATGGAGGCATTCGGGTATTTAGGCGACAAAGGAAGTCCCAGGTACGTGGAGAGGGATTGGACCCGACTGATACCCAATATTTCAGCAAGACAACCAGGCTCTTTGGCCCCTTTACTAAAAATACCAGCACTTTTACTCCAGTTAACCTCAAGACCAGAGAAATTTTTGAAATTAGTGAGGAGATCCCTAAGGCCCTCGAACGATTTAGCGTTAGCACGACAGAAGACCAGCAAGTCATCGGCAAAAAGGAGGTGCGATACCGCCCCAACTCTGTTCATGGGCATAATGATGTGAGTAGAATTGGCCTTTGCCATGAGGAGAGAAAAAGCCTCCATAACGATCACAAAGAGATAAGGGGATAGGGGGTCTCCCTGCCTCAACCCCCTAGTAGATTGGAAAATACCATAAGGGGAGCCATTAATCATGACAGAGAAAGAGGGGGAAGATATACACTCACAGATCCAGCTTATGAACTTGTGTTTGAACCACATTTGGTGTAACATGTTGTAGACAAACTCTCTGTTGACGCTATAAAAAGCCTTGCGTAGGTCCAATTTAAGACAGGCTCGAGCACCCATAGGATTATTGAAGTTTCTTATATGCTCATGGGCAAGGAGCGCACAATTAGCAAGGAGACGGTCCTGGAGGAAGGCCGCTTGATTAGGGGAGATCAGCTCGATGACCGCTCTATTCAAGCGGTTGCATAGAATTATGCTTATAATTTTGCATATAACATTGCAACAAGAGATCGGTCTGTAGTCACTAAGGCCAGAAGCGTTGGTGCTCTTAGGTATGAGAGTAAGGAATGTATGATTGATCTGGCGTTATATCTTCCCCGTTTTGAAAAAATTGAGCACAGCAGTGGTGACATCTTTACATATGATATCCCAAGAGGATTGGTAGAAGAACCCATTAAAACCATCGGGCCCTGGGGCTTTATCCGCACCAATTTGAAAGACAGCATTTTTAACTTCCTCCCCGCACACAGGCCTCTCCACCCAATCAGCAGCATTTTTTGTAAGAACCCTTTTGGTAATAAGCCGAGGGAAAACCCTCCAGTAATGAGTCTGATTATAAAGGCTAGTATAGAACTCTAGGGCCTCAACTTTAAGCAAATCAATGGATTTATTCTGAGAGCCATCAACAGATATGAGGTGCCCAAGGTTATTGTGGCTTTGTCTAGCCCTCATGGCAGTATAAAAGAAACGGGAATTGCGATCTCCCAGGTGGAGCCAATCTTGTATACTTTTCTGTTTAAGCATGGATTCTTCAATATCGATGGCCTCAGCCAGCAGTTTAATAAGATCCCGTTCTTTTTTTTGCATCTCAACACAGGATCCCAAAGCAGGATTATTTTGAAGAGACTCAAGCTCAGACAGAATTTTACTGACATCATTAGAATCTCTAAAAACAGTCCCAAATGTTTTAAGCCCCATTTTAAGATTCTTGAGTTTAGCAACAAGTCTAATCATAGGGCAGCCGCTGACCCTAATGAGCCACTGCTCTTTCATGACTTTTAGAAACTCAGGACTACGTTGCCAAGCATTGAAGAACTTGAAAGGCTTAGGATCAGTACCTCCAACCTGATGGGTATAGATGATGAGCATGGAATGATCACTAGTACCCCCAGTACTATATTCACAGAAAGAGGATGTAAGCATGTTCATCCAAGCACCATTACAAAAAGAGCGATCAAGGGTAGCCGCATTGCGTCTTTGACCAATATTACGATTAGACCAGCTCAGCGTATTGCCAACAGTTTTAAGTTCCAATAGAGCACTGGCATTGATGCAGTCATTATACTCATCAACCATGTGCCCATCAACAGTTCTACCCCCCCCCCCCACTTTATCCATGGAGTATCTGACACAATTGAAATCCCCCCTATAATCCAAGGGGTATTTTTATACTTGTTGGCAGCAACCGTGATGTCTTTCCAAAGGATTCTACGCTCTTGATATGGGTTGGACGCATAGACAATGGTAGTCTTCATAGTAAATCCCGCAACATTAATACAATTCATGGAGATGTGCTGAGGCGCCATCTCATCAACCGTGCACTTCCAAATATCCGGGTTATACATAATGACAATGCGTCCATTATGATGAGTGGAACAGTTATCCAAGGACATCCAATTCTTAGGGAAACACTTGAGGATTCTATGATCATTTTTGCTGGTAACTTTGGTTTCAAGAAGGCCAACAATAGCAGGAGTATACTTACGGACTCGGAACCTGATCTCATTACACCTAGCAACGTTATTGAGCCCCCGAATGATCCATATGAGCAAAGTCATTGGGGAGGGGTGGGATGCACCACATCCTTATTAATCCTAGAGCTTTTACGGGTGCACTTCAACGAGTTAGCTCCCCTGTTGCTCTTAGTCTTTTTCTTTTCCTTACTTTTTTGTTTCAGCTCTTCCTGTTCCTGATGCCAAGCTTCATTGATGATAGTAAAATCAATTGGCTTTTCCTCAGAATCAGTGATATTGTTTGAGATATTAAGAAGGGAGGCTCCTAGACGTGGAAAATTCCCCCCACTCAAGATGTTGAATGGGTTGCTATCGATCGGCGCTATCTCATGGGTATCGTGGGGTATGTTTTTGATTTTTGAGTTGGGTGATTAAGGCTTGGCGAGCGCCAAAAGCCCCGCAGTATTCGAGACCCCCGACCCCCCCTTTCATTAGTATTATAGCTTTCCGCAGTACACAGGCCGTTACTCGCCCTCTCCTTAGGGTACAACGATATGTTAGCTTCTATTCTCGCAGCAGTGTTGCGATCTTCGTCTCCCGCTTGTCCAAGTCCCACAGAAGACACCGCCTCATTAGTGGATGTGTTTCCACTGCTCCTGCTCCCGCCATTCTGAATATGAACGGCCCCTGGCATTGAAACTATTTGCCCAAACACAGGGCCTGGCTTCGCTCCTCCAAAAGCTACGCCTCCGCTGCCCCCACTGCCTCTGCTTCTGTTGTTCACGGCCTTGATAGCTTCTCCCCTATCTCTATAACAATCAGTGCCAATGCTGGGCGCAGCCAGGTTATCAGCATCCTTTCGAGCAGTAACATCAACTGCTTTAACATCCACACCCTTGCCCTTCCTATCCCCACATGGATACAAAAAGACAGCTCCCATCAGACAGAGTATCAACATTTTTACCCCCCTCCTTGGAGCTTACAGTCACCTCATCCAGACTGACAATCGCCTGGGTAACAAACTTACTCACCGCGGTTTCAACATTCTCCTCCACGACTTCAGCAGCCTCAACCTCCAGACTAACATTTGCCTGGGTAACATTCTCCCCCACGCCCTTAATCACGTCGGGGCATTGCTCACGATTGTGTCTAAAGTGAAGGACATCAAGGAGGTTCACATTCATATTTTACCCCTACCTCGATCGAAGCTTTGTCTCCCAGTTGGACGGCGATGGACTTTGGGAGAGGATCTTCGGCCTTGACTTCAACCAAACACCTTGCGTACGATAGCCTTTCTAGCCTCGCTGTTGCCCGATCCAAGCAAATTGGCACTTCGATGACGCTCGTTATTGCATTGAGAATGCTTAATGTCCAGAGGTTGGTAGGCAGATTTGGAAGTTGCACCCAGATAGGAACTTCTGTGAGCAGATCGCGATCGAAGCCCGCCTCCTCACTCCACTGCTGCAGCACCACGAGGCGACCGTCGAATAGCCAGGGACCATCGTAAAGAACCATGTCCCTATCCTCCTTGGATTCAAAGCGGAAGAAGAAGAATCCGTTCTCTCTAGAAAAAATTTGAATCTCACCTTTGGTCTTCCATGATCGCAGCACCCATGCTTTGATCTGGCCATAGAATTGGATATCACCAACAACGTATCCAACAACCGTGTTCTCCAATCGCTCCGCCCCTTCAGCCAGCATCTCCTCAGTTAGGACAGCTATCGCAACGCCTTCTTCATCGATCTCCGGTGTGATGTAAGACATACTCAGGGAGCTCGACAATTTCCTGCTACTAGAGCATACTTCCGACCAGGATCTCTTCTCGGCATTGGCATTGATCTTCATCGGGAGCTTTGGCCTCAGCGCCCTTCTTTCAAACACCTTACGGGCGTCCAGTTTCTTCACAGCCTTCATATCAGGATTCGCCGCGTAGCCACGCTTGGATCCTTGCACAGGGGGTCTAACATTCCTCTTAGAAACCTCCCTCCATCCTCTTGCTGATTCATCGTTCTCCATAGATCCCATAGCACACAGCAAGGCAGCAGTTATTGGAAGCAAGTGTAAGAAGAGGAATAAGCGAAATTGACACGGATCTTAAGTGACTCACCGCAGATCAAGATCTTAGAATAAGATCTTGATCCAACAACTTGATACGCAAGATCCACCCAAATTCGATCAGCAACCTCCAAATCACTTCGATGATTAAGACATGAACTCCAATCTACGAACGAGCACCGAGAGCGAGAGTTAGCGAGCACAGAAATCAAAGACACCTCAAACACAAGTAGCTTGAGCTGAGAAATCTTCCCGTCGGATCGAGATCTCAGGCGAGATCCCGATCCGTCCAATGGAGAGTCACTGAAGATCTGAAGAAATCACAGGCCAGGTACGAAGCTCCAGATGATGAACTTCACAGAGCTGATCTCAGCACAGTAGCACCGGTCTTGAATCTCGTCGGAGTACTTTAGGTCAGATCCCGATCGCCTGAAGAACGCCAGGAGACGTCGGGGCTTCGGGGAACACCTCAGGCCAGAGATCTTCACTCAGAGGGGACGAGCTATCTGAATCGAACTCCGAACGGCCACCAAGCCGGCTGCAAGGGCGGCCGGCGATGAACGCCGCTCGAATCGCAACGGGGAGCTTCTCTCACTAAAAAAGTGAAGAGAGATAAAGTGAAATCGTTTACAATACACACACACACACACATATATATACATACATATATATATATACATACATATATATATACATCCATCCATCCATCTATATATATAGATACATACATATATACATACATACATACATATATATATATACATACATACATATATACATACATACATACATACATATATACATACATACATACATATATATATATATATATATATATATATATATATATATATATTATAAAACAGGGATGTTATCATGGGTTATTGGATAAGAGAAATTGGATAAGGGTTTGAATTGTATTTGGGGTATACAAATGAGGGGTATATATATATATATATACATACATACATATATATATACATACATATATACATATATACATACATACATACATATATACATACATACATATATACATACATACATACATACATACATACATACATATATATATATATATATATATATATATATATATATATATATATTATAAAACAGGGATGTTATCATGGGTTATTGGATAAGAGAAATTGGATAAGGGTTTGAATTGTATTTGGGGTATACAAATGAGGGGTATTATCATGGGTTTTTGGATAAGAGATATTGGATAAGAGAAATTGGATATGAGGTTGAATTGGATTTAGGGTATAAAAATGAGGAATGTTATATGAGTTTTTGGATAAGAGAAATTGGATAAGTGTTATATGATGACTAGGACATTTGGTAGGAATATGGGGGGGTTTTAAAATTTAAAATTTGAATTTTGAAAACTTTTTTGGCCGCAAAAACACTTGGGGAGACTTGGCGGACTTCTCTTTTACCGTGGGGCCCACGGCTAAGGGGGCTCTCTGCCCACATTTAATGCCAACAGCTCTTGCACGTTTAAACATGGGGCCTTGGTATCTCCGTCAAAAAACATTAACACACTTACATGGTTAAACATGGGGCCTTGGAAGCCTGAAATACATTTAAACACTCACCGTCATCTTCTTAATTTCATTTTCTACACAATGGGGAGCCTGTGATTTCAATGGCAGAAAAATGTGGGGACTTGGCATGGATGTGGATGCATGTGGATGCCCGTGGATGACTCTCTCCGATCAGCCCTTCATCCTCGGTCTCTACAGGTAATTTTTTCCTAATCTAATCGATTGTTTTCTTCAGTTGGGTTTTTTAAAGATGAGATTTTGGGAGATCGGTTGGTTTTATTTCGGGATTTTGTTTTTGGATTTTGTCCATTCTGGATTTTTGCTGCCTTTTGATTTTTTTTTAATTTGTTAGTGATAAAATCTTAGGTTTTGAATCAGAGTTTTGGTGAGTGAAGATCGTGGCATGGATCAAAGGAGTTGGCTATGGCAACGGAAATCATCATAGAAGCCCAGTAGAGACCGAGAGTTCAGGATCAGTTTTCTCTCTTTATGAGAGATTCTCCGATGATCTGGTAATTATTTCATCGATTGTTTGCTTACGTTGGGTCTTTTGGAAGATGAGATTTTGGGAGATGGGCAAGTTTTATTTCGAGATTTCATTTTTTGGTTTTTTCCATTCTAGATGTTTATGCTCTCATTTTGATCTTAGGTTTTGTATTGGAGTTTTGGTGAGTGATGATCGTGGGATGGATCGAAGGAGTTGGTTATGGAGAAGGAAATCATGAGAGATGAAGAGCCCAGGAGAGACTTAGAGCTTGAGATCAGTTTCTTCTCTTTCTAAGAAATTCTCAGATGTTCAGGTAATTTTTTTTAACTTTTTTAGACGATCCATTGATTTAATTTAAAGAATGAAGTGTTTATGATCCAATGCAGTAATACATGATTGTTGATTAAATTTAATCTATTGAAGATGTGAGGAATTGGCATATTATTTTCAATTTCTCTTCTATATGATAAAAATTAAAAAATATTCCACTTGAAAATTGTTTGTATAGAACTTGCATTAGCTGCTCGAGACTCTGCATGCTTTCAAGTGGAATAATTTTTTATTTTTATCATATAGAAGAGAAAATTGAACTTGCATTAGCTGCTCAATTTGTTTAGTCAGCAATTTTGATAAATTGGGGACACCAATTGTATTAACCAAAAAAAATTCTTCTGTAGTTAATTGATCTATTTTTGATTTGTTGAAATGTAAGTTCTGTTTTTGATTTGTTGTTGTTTGATGGAAGTTTATTTGAATGAGATCTATGCTTTCTGATAATTTGATATGTTCGCTTTCCTGCTCCAAAATGTAATGGTTTAGATATCTAACATGCTCATTTTATTTAAGCCAAAATTATTGTAAGTTTGAATTTACTGACTTTTGTTTGTTAAGTTCGGTTTTCCTTTATAAGTTTGAATTTAAGGGTTCATATGTTCTGTTTCCCTTTATTTTTTATATTGTTAAGAAAAGGATAACATGGTACCTAGGTCTGAATTTTTATGCTAATCCTTCATTGTTTACAGAATAACGAGGCACCATAAAAGACTGAACTTCTTTTCGAGCTTTTAGACTATTTTTAAATCTTATTTTATTTATAAAAAGAGCATCCAAGTCATGAACATATAGGGTTCAGCTAGCATAAAAATAGAAAATGATTTCAGATTAATTAAATCTTTCATATATCATAGAGAATTCTGAATTATACCATGACACATGTATACGCATACACAAGCAATATGCATGCAGGCTCAAAGATCAGAAACATTTCCAAGATTTGGCCTAACATACTACCATGGAATATTGCTACTTATATAATTAGTTGATTACTTATACTTAACATAAATTTACAATTTTTGATACATTACGTGTGGATCTGTTGGGCATATTCATCTGATACACATGACCGTTAATGCCTTCATAATTTAATTTTTCTCTTTTTATTTAAAAATGGCATTTATAAACATTATGAAATCTTACATATAGCATGTTTCCTGTAATTTACTTCATGGCACCTTCGTCACCCACCATCTGTCATGACCCCCCACCCCACACACCCACACACACAAGCACTCACCTAAAAAGGCAGTCATCTGGCAATTAAGTTGATGGAAGTTGGCAAATCCGGCAATCAAATGGTGAAATCTCTATATGTTGTTTGATTTAATTGGAAATTAAATGGCAAATAAATTAGCAAATCTAGCAATTAATCTGGCAATCAAATTCTTTCCATTTATAATGCCGTTTGAATTAAGCATGCAATCAAATTGATGGAAATTAGCAAATCCGGCAATTAAATGGTGAAATCTCTATATGATGTTTGATTTAATTGACAATTAAATGCCAATTAAATTAGAAAATCTGGCAATTAATCTGGCTATCAAATTCTTTCCATTTATAATGTCGTTTGAATTAAGCATGCAATCAAATTGATGGAAATTAGCAAATCTGGCAATTAAATGGTGAAATCTCTATATGCTCTTTGATTTAATTGGCAATTAAATGACAATTAAATTAGCATATCTGGAAATTAATATGGCTATCAAATTATTTCCATTTATAATGCCATTTGAATTAAGCATGTAATCAAATTGATGGAAATTAGGAAATCTGGCAATTAAACGGTGAAATCTCTATATGATGTTTGATTTAATTGGCAATTAAATGACAATTAAATTAGCAAATCTGGCAATTATTCTGGCAATCAAATTTTTTCCATTTATACTGCCGTTTGAATCAAGCATGTAATCAAATTCTTTCCATCTATCCGAAACTGACATATACAAATTCTTTCTAGACAATACATTTAAGTTTATATTCCTTCTTGGGACAATGCATGCAATCAAATTCATTCAAATGGCAATCAAATTCTTTCTCTCAATGCTTTTTCCTGAATTTGCCAAGAATTTGATTACATGAATATATACAAATAATGGGAAATAATTAAATTACATGAATATATACAAAGAGCCATGCATTTTCCTTTCACTACCAAATAAATTCAAACGGAAAGAAAATGAAGATTAAATAAATGGAAAGAATTTGATTGCATGGCTCTTTGTATATAACCATGTAATTCAGTTTCCCTCAAAATGATAGCAACGGATTCTTTCCTCTCATTGTGTATAATAGTTCTTTCTTTATTCTTGCAGAAAGAGAGTGGTTAATATACTTCCATGGTATAAAGAAGCTTTGTATTTGGGATTGACTTCTTGCAAAGATTATTTAAGTGTGCGGAGCAGCAAGACAGTCAGAGCCTTCTTCAATGTAAGTTGTGTTATTCTTTGATATTCTAAATAGGCTGGAAGTTATGTTTCCAGCATCAAGTATTTTATGGTTAACATACACAATATGCATGTAACAAAATCAATGAGCAATGCCATAGGATGATTCCTGATGTAAGTCATATTTTAAGGTACATTTGACTTTGGTGTGCATCATATCCAGTTTTTATAAGCGCATCTCCAGTTAATAAATTGTATATCTATCATTGGCAAATCCAGTTTTTAAAAGAGCTGGATTTCTTTTATATTTTTAAATTTTTGTGTGCTGGATTTGTATGTGTATCATATCCATTTTTCCTATGATCAATGATATGCATATCCAGTTTGTGTATCATATTTCTAATTGGTATATCCAGTTTTAGCATGATTTCTATTACCTTCTCAAATTTTTAATGCAAGATTGGCTACCTATTAGCCATATAGCATACTGTCTCACACCACTGCACTTGCATGTGGCTAATATGAATTAGCCACATGCCATGGGATGATATTAATTATTGACTGGGAAATTCCTATGTTTGCAATAATTCATATGTTGTGTATATCAAGATAACCTATAAGCTAGCTGTTTGAATAAATAATATGCATGTAACAAAGTCAATAAGCAATGCCATGGGATGATTCCTGATGTAAGTCACATTTTGAGGTAAATGTTACTTTGTTGTGCTTATATCCAGTTGGCGAATGTAAGTCACATTCCTGATGTTGAGGTATATCAAGATCTGTCGCTGACCGTTGGCAAATGTGGGGCCTGCACAGGAGGCGGTTGGGCCCTTGGAGGAGCTGCTTAGAGATCGGTGTGAGGGGGTACGATGATGGGTTCAAAAAGGAGAAATGTTGAAAATGCCATCAAAGTTGAATTGTTGAATCCGATGGCTAATGAGTTCGTTCATCCTTCCCTTAACAATAATGGCAATGGGAATTTTTTTTGTAAATTTATTATAATTATTTCGGTTGCAGTTGCTCAATGGAAAGGTCAATGTGGGTTTTGCTAAAAAGGTAAAATTTTGTTTATTTTTAACAGTTTACTTTTTTGTCCAATTTTAAGTTGATTTTTTGTTTGATTTATGGTTTTGGCAGATGAAGGGAGGGTTTAATCATGGGAAGAGAAAAATCAACAGCATGACGAGAAAAATCATAATGTATCTTAGTGTTTTTCTCTTTTACTTCAATTCTTTTTATACAAATTGGTTATAAGATATCCGTTAACTATTTATGGGTATAAATTATGAACGATTTCTTCTTTTTTTTTTCTTTATGCTGGTTGATATGTTCAAAGTAATAGAAATGTTTTTTATTTTCTAATTTGTTCATGGATATTTTTTGTAAAGGTTTAGGCTTTGATTAATGTCCTGTTTTGGTTAGGTGGGTAGCATTTTCTCTTTGGTATTTTGGGGGAATTTACATAATTATGTTCTGAAATTTTCTTTATTTTCATTGGTTTATTTTATTGATTATGAATATGAATCTTTGAATTTGATTTGCTCATTCTCTCTTCTCTGCAGATTGATCAATAGCCCAATGTTACCTTCTTGATTGCTCTCCCGATCGCCGCCCTTTGGTTCTTGAATCGAATCAGATCTCCGTTGATCTTCTTTGATGGTACCTTCTGGTATTATTAATCTTTTCCCCTTTGCATTTTCTCTTTCACATTTGTTATTGTAATCAGATGCCTAATTCTTGATTTAAATAAGCAATCTAATGGTTATTTGCATGTTTTTGGTCGGATTAGATCCATATGATCTGCTTTTTGAGGGGAGGTAGATTGATTAGTGATGGGAGTTCTTTGGAGGAATAGATTAGGAGGTCGATGAATTTCATCAAAACTCCTTTTTAAATTAGATTTGGATTTGCGTGTAATCTCATTGGTTATTTACTGATTAGTTTTGATTGGATTCGCACCCTATTTCAGGTAGCTTAGTGTTTTCTCTCCTTTACTTCAATTGTTTTATACAAATTGGCTATAAGATATCCATTAACTGTTTATGAGTATGAATTATGATTGATGTCTTCTTTTTTCTCTTAATGCTGGTTGATACTTTTATAGCAATGTAAATGTTTTTTCTTTTCTAATTTATTCATGGATATTTTTATTAAGGTTCAAGGCTTTAAATAATGCCCTATTTTGGCTGGGTTGGTATTGGTGATCTGCATTTTCTCTTTGATATTTTATGGGAATGTACTTTATTATTTTCTGCCCTTTTCTTTAGTTTCCTTGGTTTATTTCATTGATTATGAATATGAATCTTTGAATTTTATTTGCTCATTCTCTCTTCTCTGCAGATCAATTGGTAGCCTGTTGTTTCCTTCTTGATTGCTCTCCCAATTGCCGCACTTTGGTTCTTGAATCAAATCGATTGTCCGTTGATCTTTACTGGGTAAATTTTGGTGTTCTTAATCTTTTCCCCCACTGCATTTTCTCTTTCACAACTATTAGAGTAATTGGATGCCTAAGCTAATTAGTGGTAATGTTTTGGAAATCTATTTTGTATGTGGGAATAAATACTACCTTTTTATGATCTTATGACCTGATCATTATTTACCCAAACATAAGAATAGAGAAAATAACAGAGTAGTATTGATCAGCTGATCTTATTTTGTAGTTCCACTTTAAATCAATAAAAATCCCAATGTTTTCCTTTCCACCATAAAAATTCACTTTTTGTTCTGAGATTCTATTTTCTATGATGATTGTATCATATACTTAGCAAAAGAGATCGTCTAATGAACAGTTAAGGTAATTGCCGAAGGACCTCAGTCTTGCTCATAGCACCATAGTAGAGAAGGTCAACCTTCATCATTTGGTATTATGCCTTTCAGTTGTTGTGTCCTGCCTCACCTTCAGTTTTGGTATTATGCTTTGTGAAAAAAAGTTATGTGCTTTGAGTTAAGATGAAGAATCTATGGTCTATTATCATCAAAGCATTGATTTGTTGAGTTATACTGCTAATTGAACTCCATACCTGAGACCTACTTGCAAGGAAAAAATTTTGTTGCATGAAAATTTTGAGTTATACTGCTAATTGCCCCAACAATTCGCAAGTTTGTTGAGTTATACTGCTAATTGAACTCCATACCTGAGACCTACTTGCAAGGAAAAAATTTTGTTGCATGAAAATTTTGAGTTATACTGCTAATTGCTCCAACAATTCGCAAGTTTGTTGAGTTATACTGCTAATTGATTTGTTGCATTTAAGGCCGAGTCTCTGGTGCATGCCTACTTCAAGCAATGACAAAATTTTGAGTTTTCATTAAGAATTTGAGTCAAGCCATCAAACTACTTCAAGCAAGGACAAGTTTATATTCCATGAATATGTTGGATGAGTAACACAATAGCTTTTATTCCAGTTTAGTCAGCCATCAAACTTGCCATCAAACTTGCCATCAAATTTACATGTTTCTAATTACTTTAATCATTTGATTTAGCATCTGTAGAAGATAAAATGCATAACCTAGATATGTTCAATTTTGAAGCCAATCACAAAATAAAAACTAGACCCAACAAAGGCAATCATGACCAAAATAAAAGATGTTGGATATTCACATGTCATTACTTCATTCTTCCCTTTTGTGTTTACAAGCAACAGTCTGTGCTTCATTATTACATACATGTTTTGAAATTTTTCATGTTTACATGCATTTTTACTTACATTTTTTGAAATTTTTGCAAACCTGTTTTGAAATTTTACATATGTTTTGCATACATGTTTTGAAATTTTACATATGTTATGCATATGATATGATATGAAAATGTAAATATGAATTTTTACATACATGTTATGCTATGTTTACATACAAGCTATGAAAAATGTTGATTTTTTTCTTAATGTCTAATTCTTTGCCCAATCTCATTCACAGAAGGCCTCAATGGTCAGTGGGCTAAGGCTCCCCCAAAAGATTAAACTCAAATAGGCAACCAAGAGGTCCTCCGTCTGCTTCAGCACAAAAATATCTTGCTCGCTTTGCTGTATGACTCAATGGCTAAATTATGTGTTTTTTCTAGGTGGAGATTATGATGGCATTGAAGGAGAAATTCGGAGTGTCGATGGGAGAATGCGGGGCTGAGAACATCTCGACTGTCCAAGACGCATCCGAATTGATCAAGAGGGTGAAGGCTGAAGCTGCGGCCTGTTTTCTTGAGCTGCAAAATTTCCCTCAATCTCAAGTTTATTATTCTTACAATTTTAGTGAATCTTATTGAATGGTATGTTGTTTATGAGCTTAGTTATCAAATGGAGGTTGGACACTACATTTAATAGTGACGTCTGCACATTGCCTATGTTGCTGCTTAATTAACTCCATAATTTTTTTTCTTTCTTTTTAAGTGTTAATCCATCATGGGTAATGTTATTAGCCAATGTGAGAGAGAGAGAGAGAGAGAAGGCATGCATCTACTATTTGTAATATGTATTCTGATGTTTTTCTCTAACTTTATGGTGAGGTTTTGGAGGTGAAAAACTATTATAAGCAATTTATGCATCTTCTTTGTTAATGTTGGAAGTTAATGAATCATTTTGTGAATTTGTGAATGCTAGATATTTGTGAATGCTCAAAGTGTACCCAAATTCTGGAAATTTGTGAACACTGGAAATTTGTGAAGGGATTTATACAGAATTAAGTAGCCATATAGAATTAAGTTCAACATATTCCAGCTGCCATAAATTTGTATTACAACAAAACATATATTCATTTATTTAATGATTGCCATAGTTCTACATATAATCTACAATATCCTTGAAATGTCTTGGTGCCAACTATACTTGGTTCCAACTATAATTTTATGTTTCCAACACAAATATAGAATTAAAGACATGAATAAATGTGTTTTCACAATTCAGAATTTAACAAAAATCCCAGTTGGCAAAGAATGAAGGGCTGATTCCATGGGCATACTCTGTAATTAATTTGGATCCATAGAAATTTGCATCAATTCACAAAGTCACTGGAAAAAAACTATTGCTAGAAAATGGGATACAATTGGTCCATCAATTAAGTTGCATCACAATGACTGCCTCAAGAGGCCTACAAAGAATAACTATTGCTCGAAAAAAAGTAAAGCAGAAAAAAGAATCTAAAAGAAAGATAGAAGTAATGGAATGATGCCCAAATAGGTTGTTCCTGATAAAACTATTGAAATTGATTCACTGATATTTTGATTAAGTTAATTGTTCAAAAATAAAGCATTTTAATATTTATTTTAATTAGTTTAAAATAATTGTTTTACCATGAATACGCACATATTTAAATGTATGTGTGTCCACATGCAATATATATATTTGAACTAACAGGAAACGCCCGCGTCGAAGGCGTATTTTTGCCAGTGCTAAAGGCGCATGCGCCGTATTTGTTGTTCTACGCTGAATTTGTTATTCTGCGCCTAAGACACCCGCATCGAATTTGTTGTTCCGCGCCGAAGGCGCCCACACCGAATGCGCCCGTGTCGCTAAATATTTTTATGCTAATTTGTTTTTCTTTTAAATTTTGGCCATGGAAATAATTTTTTTTGGGGAACACAGATTTTGCTGGGGAAAATCTTAAATGAACCGTGCCCGCGGGCACGGGTTATGACTAGTATATATATATATCGGAAGGTTAGCGAGCAACTTTATTGAGTAGTATACAATATACAATAATAGGACATCTAGGCCTGCGGTATTAATAGAGAGAGGATAGGGCACAAGCGCCATCACTCTCCACTTATTAATCCCACATCCTAAACGTCACTATTCAAAACTATAATACAAAAAGAATCAAAGAAAAATCAAGAAACCATAACTCAACCCATATCCCTGAACTCCCAATTCTCAAATGCGATAGTTTCATCAGCAATTGACGGCTCTAGATCGTGTAAAGCAATACGGATATCAGCAGCAATCCCCTCAAACACCATGGTCTTGCTTCTTTTTTCTCCCTCAAAGATGCGCATGTTCCTTTCTTTCCAAATATGCCACACCGAAGCAGCAAGTGCGGTTTTGGCCAACTTGTCCATAGTACTCTTCCCTCCAAAATTGGTGAGGTAGAAGTTTCCTACCTCCATTAGTCCAGGATTAATCTTGGAAGAAACGCGGAGCTTAAGCAAGGATCTTCAAAGAATGTAGTTAGAGAACCCTCATTCAAAAAATAGGTGTTCAATGCTCTCCTCCATGTTGTCTTCACATAAAACACAATGATCTGGACAATTAAAACCCCACCGCCTCATCAAATCCCTAGTCAGCAATTTTCCTTTGAAAGCTCGAAGTAGAGTAATTGAAAACTTCGGTACGTGATTTGTAAACCAAATTAATTTGTGGAAAGGGAATGGAGTGCCTCGGCGCCGGACTCCCTCCCAAGCCTGCCTGAAGCCGAATTCATCCCCTGGAACCCATTCCCAATCATCAAGCCCCGGCTTCAGAGTAAAGTTTTGCAACAACGGCCGAATTGCGGCGATGCACGGGTCAGGAGACCAAGGTCCGTTGTACCAGTAATCACAGACGAGCTTCAGTTCGGCGCCTTGGGGGATCTCGAATGAATTGCACAGCAGCCCCCCATCTAGCCACGGGTCGATCCAAAATAGGGTCCCAAAACCATTTCGGACTCGCCTGTGGATAAGGTAATTTGAGATTGCTCGACAATTTAGCAGACACTTCCAGGTTCCAGATTGCGCAACCCTCACCTTTGCCGCAAAGAAACCATCAGCAGGCCCATATTTCACCCTCATGTGCTTAGCCTATATACTTTCAGATTTGAGATAATTCCAGGTTAGTTTCATACCCGCCGCTTCATTTAATTCTTCCAACAGTCTTATCCCAACTCCGCCTTCCTTCTTCGGTTTACAGAGGTCGTCCTATGCCCAAGCTCTGGGGGAACCCAGGATGAATCGTCTACACATAGACGAGATGGTCTTAATAATACTGAGTGGAATATGGAATGCATGCATCCAAAAATCTACAATACCGTAGATGACCGTTCTAACCAGTTCAATACGACCTGCTATAGATAGCATAGAAGAACTCCAGCCCAACATCCTCTTCTTGCACCTGTCAACAAGCCTGGCAAAGTTTGTAGCTTTAGGATATTTCGATGAAAGCGACAGTCCAATGTAAGTTGATATTGATGTAGTGATCTTGATCCCCAAAATATCCGCCAACTCATTTTTATTTTTAGCCCCCTTGCTAAATAAGCCTGCACTTTTGTCCCAATTAACCTGAAGCCCTGTAAATTTAAAAAATTCCTCCAACAAATTCCTGATGCCCCAGAAAGAATTCTTATTTGCTCGATAGAAGACCAGCAGATCATCAGCAAACAAAAGATGGGAAATAGTTCCAGTGCGCCTCAAAGAATGAATGTGACCCATATTTATGGCCTTAGTAATCAAGATTGAGAACGCCTCCATAATAATTATAAATAAGTAAGGGGAAAGCGGATCACCTTGTCGAATGCCCCTATTGCCTTTGAAATAACCGTGGGGGAATCCATTTATAATGACAGAAAAAGTTGGCGATGTAATGCATTCTTTTATCTATCCTACTAAAATGTCGGGGAAACTCAATTGTCGTAAGAAGTAGAAAATAAACTCCCGGTTGACACTGTCAAAATCTTTTCTCAAGTCAAGCTTCAGACATGCTCTACCTCCCATAGGATTGCTGAAGTCCCGGATTTGCTCATGTACAAGAAGAGTGCAATCAGTCAAGAGCCTTCCTTTGAGGAATGCAGCTTGATTTGGTGAAATAAGCTCATGAATCACCGCTTTAATCCTGTTGCAAATAATTTTGCTGATGATTATATATATATATATATATATATATATATATATATATATATATATATATATATATATATATATATATATCGCTAATGGCCCCCCATTTTTTAAGAATATCCGAACCGTTCATCTTGATCTCCATCCTCTAAATACATGACCCACCAATTTTCAACCCGATCTCATGTGTTTTACCCGTTCATCAACTATTCGCAAAAGTTCTGTTCATGCGAAACCATTAAATTTGGGTCGGATGGATGAACAGGCAAAACACATGGGATCGGGTTGAAAATTGGTCGGTCAGGTATTTAGAGGGTGGAGATCAAGATGAACGGTTCGGATCATCCGAAAAAATGGGGGGCATAGGATTTTTGATAGGGGGTCATTTTTGGGGGTTATTTTTGGGGGTCATTTGATCCCTCCTCTATATATATATATATATATATATATATATATATATATATATATATATATATATCGCTAATGGCTGGGTATTTTGCCCATGAAATGTTTTGTCGACAAGCTGAAACGCCTGAAAGGAGACCTCAAAGCATTACATATATATATATACATACATACATACATACATATATATACATACATACATACATATATATACATATATATATATATATATCTATATATATATATATATATATATATATATATATATATATATATATATCGCTAATGGCT
Source organism: Scilla litardierei (assembly GCA_030789695.1). NCBI lineage: Eukaryota > Viridiplantae > Streptophyta > Magnoliopsida > Asparagales > Asparagaceae > Scilla > Scilla litardierei. The sequence goes on along the minus strand of CM061139.1, from coordinate 92,320,331 downwards.
GGGTATTTTGCCCATGAAATGTTTTGTCGACAAGCTGAAACGCCTGAAAGGAGACCTCAAAGCATTCTCGGCTTCAACCAGAAATCTAGTTGACTCGGCTACTTGCAGGCGAAAGTTAGAATGTATTCAATCTCGCATTGATCTTGATTTCAATTCTGATCTTCAATGTCAAGAGCAAGCTGCGGCTGCTGCCCTTGCCCATTCACTAGATGTGGAGGAAAGTGACTATAGGCAAAAAAGTCGACAGGAGTGGCTTCTATTGGGAGATCGGAACACAAAGTTCTTCTACAATGCGACTAAGGCAAGAAATAGTAATAACAGCTTATGTCATCTTGTTAATGCCGATGGGACCTCACATGTGGACATTTGTAAACTTAGAGATGAGGCAGTTTCCTATTATAAGGATTTGTACAATCAGGACCACTACTGGTCTGTCTTCCCAAATGTAATTCCAAAACGGAAACTAACAATTGATGCGGCGGGATAGATTGAGAGGAATGTGGCGTATGCAGAAATCAAGGAGGCGGTGTTCCAATTGGGAAACGATAAGGCGCCTGGTCCTGATGGATTTAACGCCTATTTTTATCAGCGTCATTGGGATATCATTGGTACGGAGGTGTGTATGGCAGTCTCTTCTTTCTTTGCATCTGGGAATATGCTTAGACAAATTAATCACACCTTCCTTGTTTTAGTCCCGAAAAATTCCAAGGCTTCTGATATGGGGGACTACAGACCTATAGCCTGTTGCAATGTTATTTATAAGATAATCAGTAAAATCTTATGCAATAGGGTTCAACAGGTCATCAATGACTTGATCTCACCAAATCAGTCTGCTTTTCTGTCTGGGCGTTTACTCTCTGACTGTGCCCTCCTTGCCCATGAGCAAATCCGTGACTTTAGTAATCCAATGGGTTCCCGGGCTTGTCTTAAGCTGGATCTTCGAAAGGCTTTTGATAGTGTTAATAGAGAGTTTGTGCTATTTATCCTCCATCAAATGGGATTTCGATCCCGGTTCATATCGTGGATTTCAGAGTGCTTAAGTACCCCTACTTTCTCAGTGATGGTTGAGGGGGCTCCTGCAGGGTTTTTTGCTTCCAATAGAGGGCTGAGGCAAGGCGACCCTCTTTCCCCATATCTTTTCGTACTTGTTATGGAGGTTTTTTCACTCCTGATGGCTAGAGCGGAGGCCTCATGCACCATCCACCCCATGCGAAGATCAGGTTCTATCTCACACTTGCTATTTGCAGATGATCTTCTTGTTTTCTGTCACGCAAATCTACATTCATTCAAAGGTCTAAGTGATTTATTGCACTCTTTCCACCTCCTTTCTGGGCTTCAAGTTAATTGGGCTAAAAGTTCTTCTATCTTTAGCAAGGGTACTCGGGACCCTGGCAATTTAGCAGCTTTTCTTGGTATAAAGCAGGTATCATCTCTCTCTGTATATCTTGGATTGCCACTCTCTTCAAAGTATCCTAAGGCATCAATGTATGCACGGTTGGTTGATAAATGCAAAAAGAGGCTTCAGGGTTGGTCCTCGTCTCTCCTATCTATTTCTGGAAGAATTGAATTGGTGCGAACTGTTATTTATGGCATGGTGGGTTTTTGGATGTATGCCTTTCGCCTTCCAAACTCTATTTTACGCTCCATCACCTCTGCCTGTAGGAGGTTCATTTGGGGTAATCAGCGTCTCTGGGCCTGGAGTGATTTATGTAAACCCAAGGAAGAGGGGGGAGTTTGTCTTCGATTACTCTCAGAAATGAATGTTGCTTCAGGGGTGCGGCTATCCTGAAGGCTCTTAACTTCTGATGGTCCCTGGGCACGGTACATGAGGAGGCAATATATTACGGGGACAGATTGCTTTTACAATGCTATAGCTAAACCTTCACATTCTGGCACTTGGAAATTCCTGCTCAGAAATCGTAGCCCCTCACTCAGACTGATTAAGCGGATTGTTAGAGACTGTGCTTCTACTTCCTTCTGGTTTGATAACTGGTAGCCCCTCACTCAGACTGATTAAGCGGATTGTTAGAGACTGTGCTTCTACTTCCTTCTGGTTTGATAACTGGTTGCCTTGTGGCCCCCTTGCCCTGATACATGTTGTTCCTGCTGGTGAAGAAAAATGCTTGGTCAAACATTACTGGTCCTCGAATGGTTGGTCTGCGGCTCCTCATATTCAACATCTCCTTCCGCAGATTGGTCACTACCGCCTCACTCCTGGCGTGGATACCTGGGAATGGAATTCTCCCAACTGTGGCTCCTTTAGGGATGCTTGGGAAAGCTCCCGCCTTCGAGGTACTCCCTTCCCTTATTACGGTGTTGTCTGGTACAGCAGACACGTTCCTAAATGGTCTCTTACTCTTCTTCGTGCCTTTCATGGGAAACTCTTAACTAGAGACATTTTGCATAAATGGGGGGTGGCATCTGCTCAGGGATGTATACTCTGCGATGAAGGTGCTGTTGAGAGTATTGACCATTTATTTTTTGAATGCCCTTACAGTCGGTATATTCTAAGCAGGAGTCTTCTAAAACTTAACATTACAGGCTCTCCTCCCCACACTCTTGCTGGTGTGGGTGAACTACTCTCTCATTATAGTAAAAAGGATTGTGTAGGTATTCTTGCGAAGACTGCTTTAGCTTCTATGGTGTGGCACATTTGGAGACAACGAAACAGCAGAATCTTTGAAGGAAAGGGTGTATCCAAAATCAACCTCTTTAAAACAATATCACGGGATATTCTCCTAGCGCTCCGAGATTTTGACCATGACCAGCCTGGGGCCTCTGTTCCCTTCGCTAACTGGGGCTTCGTTGATGTATGATCTTTGTAATTAATGTGTACATATTTGGCCAAAGGGTTCCCTAGGGGGATGTTAGTGTGTTGTGGGTGACGGCGCTTGTGCCCTATCCCCACTCTCCCTACCATCTTTTTAGGTCCCTTGTGGATGTTTTGTATTGTTTTGTCTTTAATAAAGTAACACTATTACTCGTCAAAAAAATATATCGTTAGTGATATAAAAAATCAAGATGGTCCCCGATTTTCTCGGAGGGGGCAATCAGGGCGATCAGGTAGCTGGTGGCGTGGATGGAGGCTCTTCTCTCATTTCCGGCGGTGAAGCAGATGGAGATGCAAATCCAAGTCAGCTAAAGAACCATGTATGCAACGAAGCTGGATTAAATAGCGTTGATTCAAGCTTGCAGGATTCCGGCGCAGGTTGGACTATTGTTGAGAAGAAATCGAAGGTGAATTCTGGCAATCGGGGAGGTGCAACTAATGGCAAGTGGGGGTCAAGAGCTCGTAAAGTTGGTCGCAAGTGGGGGGACCGACCCAAGCCAAGAACATTCCAAGGTAATAGATTTGCTGATGTCCACAAGGTTAATGATAGAATGCCTGTTAGGCCAAACATCCCTCTTAAAATCAATACTTCAATATCCAAAGTATCTTGGTCTGATGTGTGCGCAAACAGAAGAACTTATGAAGAATCCTTAACAATGGCATTCATCCCTCCATTGCTGAAGGATGATGGCTCCCTTATTGGTAGAGTGGAGGGCTCTCTGATAGAAAAGGGGGCGGAGAGGTGGAAGAACACATTGGTGGGATATGTTTTGGGTGATGTGCCTTACTACGGTCAGATTAGGGCTTGGGTAGATCGACTATGAAAGATAAAGAAGAAAGTTCAAATATACAGTCGGGAAAACGGGGTTTTCTACTTCCGGTTTGAAAGTGCAGAGGAATGTGACAGAATTCTATATGGTGGACCATGGCTATTTGATGGTCGGCTGATGGTGTTGCAACGGTGGAGCCCTAACCTGCAGCATGATCGTGACATTCTCTCCCCGATTCCTGTATGGGTAAAAATGCACGGACTTCCCCTGGGTATGTGGACCAAGGATATACTAAATATTGTAGCGTCGGTGGTAGGTATTCCTATTTGTCTTGATAGAGCTACGGCCAAGCTTGAAAGGTTATCTTATGCCAGATGTTTACTTGAAGTGGATGCTAAGCAGCCCCTTCCAACATCAATTGGTCTTGAGTTGGATGACGGGTCTATGATCACCATAGGTACTGAATACGAAGGTGAGCCTCAAAGATGCAGTAATTGCATCTGTTTTGGGCATTCAGATAACCAGTGTCCTGATATGGCTAAGCTCTCTTCAATCCAAAAACGACATGTGGATAGTATGGAGACTTCTTCAGCTGCTGAAGTTAAGGATTTGTCAGATAAAGGGAAACTTATTGGAGAGGCACCCAAGAACCTTTCTACTGACAATGGTAGCCAAGATAAGTTGGTGCAGGTTACTCTTGGAAAAGGAAATGCGCTCGACTCTAATATTGAGCCTGAGATATTGGCGGGTCCGGCGATAAATAAAGAAGATGCCTCATCTTCAGATTTGGGCAATGGGGATGTGGGGATCCCAGGAGAGGCTGATATAAACGAGATCAATGATAATATTCCTTGTCCCAACATTGTGCAAGAGAAGGAGCTGCTACAGGGAAAGTTGTCGAACCAAGTTAGAGCAACTGATATACGGTCAGGCACAGAAGGAGACCATGTGAACACCAGAGGCGTCCCTAATGAGAATATGGAAGGTAAGGAGACAGACAAATCAGGGGAAGGAAATAATATTAAGCATCACCGACCGTTGCCATCTTTAATTGAAGAATCACTTGACTCTGAGATTTACAGGCTGCCAGACCTATTGGTTATGGACAATCCTACATGGGAGCAAGAAGAAGTCTGACTGATGAGTGAAATGGAAAATAAAAATGCAAAAAAGACCTCTATCCACCCTATAAGCATAAGGAAGAGCTCAAGACTCAAGGAGGGGAGTCTTGCATGTAATCCCCCTACCCCCCAATAAATGTCTATTCTCATTTGGAATACTCGGGGTTTGAACAACTCCGTTAGACGTAGAGATCTGCGAGACAAAATAAGGGTGATTAAGCCCTCTGCAGTCTTCTTGCTTGAGACTAAACTGAAGGGTGATTTGGACTATAAGAAATGTTGTGTTCCACGCAGCTGGAAGTTAATACACAATACCGCAGTACATAGGGGTGGAAGAATTATCATAGCACTGGACCCCTCTATTTGGCACTTTACGGTTTTGTCTTACTCTGCACAACATATCACATCCAGATGCGTTAATGTGGGGGGACTCATTATGGTGCTAACTGCAGTCTACGCATTCAATACTGGAAGTGAAAGGAGAGAGCTTTGGAAGCATTTGAGGCAAGACTCCTGCAATATAATTAATAATGAGGCTTGGTTAATTGGAGGGGATTTTAATTGTGTACTTTTTGCGAAGGACAAAATTGGGGGCAGACAGTTAAATGAGAATATGGTAGAAGACATAAGCAGATGTATCAATGACTGTGGCCTACAGGAGCTAAAAAGTACTGGCATACACATGAGTTGGTGCAATAAAAGAACTGGTAGTAGCAGGATTGCGGCAAGACTTGACCAAACTTTTTGTAATGCTGAATGGAATTCACCGCTGTCTGAGTCGTACGTGGAATATATCGATCCAAGTACGAGTGACCATGCCCCTATGGTGGTTCATCTGCACTCACAGGTTCCTTCTAGCCCAAAACCATTCAAGTTTTTAAACCACTGGACCAGGTTGACAGGTTATGATAAGATTGTTGAGCAAAACTGGGGACAATACAATTTTGGCAACCCTCTCTATTCGGTGGTGCATAAGCTGAAACATCTTAAGCTTGGGCTGAAGGAATGGGCTCGTGAGTAGGCCGAGAAGACTTCCATTCCAAAGTGTCGAGATTTGTTAACAAAGATTCGCTCGCATCCTAATATCCATGTGGATAAAAGCCTGCAAGACCAAGAATATCGAGTATCAACTGAATTATCCAAACTTCTAAGAATTGAAGAAGAAATGATTTGTCAGAAAAGCAGACAAGATTGGTTGTGTTTGGGGGATAGGAATACGAAGTTCTTTTATAATTGTATGAAGGCAAGACAAATTCACAATAATTTGGGGCATTTGATTGATGCAAGTGGTCGGAAGAATAACACTTATGAAGAGCTCAAAATCGAGGCACCGCAGTTCTTTATGGATTTATATAATCAATCGAATTATTGGAGAGTTTTCCCCAAGCTTGTACCTAAGCGAAAATTGACCCCTGAAGCTGCCACTTGGTTTGACCGTCGGGTGTCTGTAAAGGAGATTAAAGAAGCGGTATTCCAGATAGGGGCTGACAATTCCCCTGGTCCAGATGGATTCAATGGCTTCTTCTACCAACACAACTGGAATCTGGTAGGTGACGATGTTACTAATGGTGTTCTGTCCTTCTTCAAATCTGGGGTTTTGCTTCCTCAAGTAAACCATACTTTCCTCACACTAGTGCTTAAAAATGTAAATGCTACTAGCTTGGGAGATTACAGGCCGATCTCTTGCTGCAATGTGATCTATAAAATTATTAGTAAGGTATTATGCAACAGGTTTAAAGAGTTAATCCATGCGCTCATCTCTCCCAACCAGTCTGCTTTTTTAAAAGGCAGGCTTCTTTCTGACTGCACCATGCTAGCTCACGAGGAAATAAGGGATTTCAGCAATCCTATGGGGGCTCGAGCCTGCTTAAAACTGGATCTTCGGAAAGCTTTTGACAGCGTGAATAGGGAATTTATATATTATTTTCTCCACCAAATGGGATTCAGACCGAAGTTCATCAACTGGATCAAGGAATGCATCTCTTCTCCCTCATTCTCTGTTATGATCAATGGTTCTCCTGTGGGCTATTTTGGAAGCAATAGAGGGCTTCGACAAGGTGACCCCCTCTCTCCATATTTATTTGTGATTATCATGGAAGCTTTCTCTCTGTTGGTTGACAAGGCTATCATCACCCGCTCAATCCAGCCTATGAGAAGAACAGGTTATATCTCACACTTACTGTTTGCTGATGACTTGTTGGTCTTTTGTCGTGGAAATACACATTCTCTTAATGGCCTTAAATCTCTACTAGAAGTATTCTACAATTTTACGGGACTGCAAGTGAATTGGGGGAAAAGTGCAGGTATTTTTAGTAAGGGCACTAAAAACCCTTCTTTTCTGGCTGAACAGTTGGGTATTAAACTTGCATCTACTATTACTACATATTTGGGCCTTCCCCTCTCATCCAAATACCCCAAGACACCTATGTATAGTAGACTTATTGACAAATGCAAAAAAAGACTTATGGGCTGGTCAACTTCCTCCCTGTCTATTTCGGGCAGGATTGAGCTAATTAGAACGGTGATATATGGAATGGTGTCTTTCTGGTTGCAAGCTTTCCGAATTCCAAATTCTGTTTTGCGTACTATTACCTCAATCTGCAGGAGATTTATATGGGGCCCTACTAGGTCTTGGGCTTGGAAGGATTTCTGCACCCCTAAGAAAGAAGGAGGGGTCGGTCTCAGGTTACTTCCTGATATCAACTTGGCATCAGGGGTAAGACTAACATGGATATACCTATCATCAGGAAGCCTTTGGGCCAATTATATGAGAAGGAAATATGGCAACACAAATAAATTCTACGCATCCAATGGTGACGTTTTGCAATCGGGTACGCGGAAGTTCATGCTCCACTGTAGGAACATTTCGCAAAAAGTAATCAACAAGAAAGTGAGGAACGGCAGATCCACTTTATTTTGGCATGACAACTGGTTGCCCTGCGGTCCAATTAAGCATTTGCATTCTATTCCTCAGGGGGAGAGCTTAAAATACGTGTCTGACTACTGGGATGGAACTGATTGGGAGCTAGGTCCGAGCATGTATTACATTCGGCCTTTGTTACAAGGCTTTACACTCACGCAGGGGACGGATACATGGGGCTGGAAGGCTGGAGATACATTTCGCTTCAAGGAGGCCTGGGAGGGATCCAGAACTCAAGGTGAGGAATTTCCATATTACAATTTAGTTTGGTACAGCCAGCAAATTCTGAAGATGTCACTGTCTCTGCTGCGGGCTTTCAAAGGGAAGATGCTTACTAAAGATATTTTAATTCGCTGGGGGGTTAATGTTAACGGCCTGTGTGAACTCTATGATGGGGCAGCAGCTGAGGATATCCCACACTTGTTTTTTGATTGTAACTTCAGCCGTTATATAATCCGCAGATTGCTTTTGAAACTAGGGTAGACAACGCAGGTGAGCAATCCGAGCTTAAAAACTATTTGCGACCTGTTCCTAAGTAAGTTTGGTCGAAAAAATGTAATGGGGCTACTTGCTGGGAATGCTTTAAGTGCCTCTGTGTGGCACATATGGAGGGAGAGAAACAAGCGTTTATTTGATCGTACCAAGAAGACTTCTGTGCAAATATTTGCAGACATAGAGGTGGATGTCAGGATATCCCTCCAAGACTCTGATTTGGAGGATATAGAGGCGAAAGAAGCTTTAGCAAAATGGGGTCTGAGGGATAATGGCTGAATGCTTGGTTGTTTGAGTGGAAGTTTCTTTTGTATTTATTTAGATTTTTATGGAATATGGGGGGGAGATGGATTCTTTAGTATAGAGTGACGGCGCTTGTGCCCTATCCTCTCCCTATAGTATTTCTGATCCTCTTAGTTTCCATCATTGTATTTTTCTTGTACATTATTAATAAAGAATTCTATTACCTTTCAAAAAAAATATCGCTAGTGTTGCATTACTGGAGTATGAATTCATAATGTGTTAGATTTTAATAACTGGGAATATATGTATGTGCTGCCTATGTGCCTATAGGAGTTGGTATATTGTTTTACCTACGAATATGGTCGTGGATGTATTATTGCGTGAAGATAGGTGTGTGTATAGCAATATAGATACGTAATCGGCGTACGGGTAGTATAAGTACTGCCCAGAGTGTTTGGATTTGAAGTATCCTATGGTGGGTAGGGGTTCTTTAGACCCGTTCACCCTAAGTTAGGGCCCTTAGTTCTATACCGTGCCTAATATAGGATAGGGATGTAAGTGTGACGTGTGTCATATGTAAAATGTGATGAATGTAAGGATTTGGGATCATACAATGCATGCATAAGTGGGATGGCTAAGAGTTTACACAGTTAAGTGGAGTTACGGTATATGTATACGTTTACCCGTAAAATGGTGTTTATAGGACCATTTGGATGCATTTGTGGTGCATGCACCCTTCCGTATATAACGGCATGAGGGGGATTGTGTATTAGCATATGAGATACTTGTATGTATATAGATGTTGTAACAAGTGCAGTGTGATTGTGTGCACGTGTTGTTATTATGAATGTGTATTGGTGTATGTCTCATGAATGGTTATACGTATATATATGTATGTGAATGATCCCTATTCTAATATGTATGTATCATTATATGAATGTGTACGTATATGGAGTGTGACTATCTACTGAATGAGTACGAATGTTGAAATACTCTTATTTGTGTGTATACTAGTATGTTAGTAAGAGTGTGGACTTATTGAATGTTAGATATATACTGGTATGGGTAGCTATCGACTATCTGCTAGTGTAGTTGAGTAGATTGACTGTATAGGAGTGTAAAAGTAGGATATGTATAGCATGTGTAAATGAGTGTGTCTGCCCATACATGGGAATGTATGTGCATGGTTTCATGGATCCTAATAAGTATATATATGCATGCTTGTGCACATACTTACTATTGGAATAATAATTTGGTGTGTATGAATGAACATGTATTTGGCTGTGGGTAGGACTAGATATCTATATATGGAATTGATATGTATATCTCTTCGTGTATCTAATGTGTATGTACATATAATTGGGTCATATAGAGTATCCGTGTAGTGCATTGGTTGATGTGTATATGTGAATATGTATTATAGTTGTATGGATTTCTATTATACGTGTCACGATGGAGTATAGGGATGTGTTATGTATGTGTGGTATGTAGTGGGGGTATAAGAAATCGTTTGTATAGTGGATGAATAGATATATCTACACATACATATAGATATATATATATATATATATATATATATATATATATATATATATATCTTTGTTTGTTCGCCTGCTGATCTATCCTATATGGTTGTCTATCTAGGTGTATCTAGGTTTGTTTTGGATAAGTGTATTCATGTTTGTTTATGTGTGTATATAGGTCCGTACTAGAGTATGTGTGTCTGTATATACAGATGCGATGTGGATGTAAATGTGATAGATATGGAATATATATATGTGTAATATATTTGATGAATGTAAGTGAATGAAACTGTTTGTATGTAGCTATTGAGATGTGTGTGATTGTTTGCATATGTGTACGCGTGTGTGTGGGTGTATATGGATATTTATAATTGTTTGACTATCATGGCAGTGTGTGCGTAGGATGTGCAAAGGTAGTTATATATATATATATATAGCATATGACAGGGGATGTGTTATGTTTGTGCACTCTTGTGTGTATTGTGTGTGGTATATGTGCCTATCTGTGTGTGGCAGTAGGTGCACTGCTATAGATGTGAGGTTAGGTGTATATTTATTTATAGTGTGATTGTGAACCTTATGTGACTCGATCATGCGTGTGTTAGTACGTGCACGTGAACGTATGTATGGAAGTGACTCAATATTGTGTGTATATAGATATTTATGTGCATATGACTATGAGTGAACTCATATGACTAAATATTGAGAGTATAGTGGTCCGGTGTATATACGGTGTGACACTGTAATGGTGATCTTGTTTGTCAAGTTATGATGTGTATAATGATGTGTATAGTGGTGTGTATGGATATAGACGTATATGTAAACATATAAACAGTTAGGATATGAGTCGTTATACCTGAATGTATTATGGTGTGTATAAAAGCATGCTAGGTATAAAGGCCTTATTTATTATGATATGGATATGAGGTAATGCCATATGCACATAGAGATGAGTAGTTAACTAAATACGTGTAATAATACGTATATAGACTTATTTGTTGTGTGTAATGTGTATGTTAGCATGTAGTATGTGTGCCTAGATGTTTACGTGAAAGACATATGTAATATGTAGTGATGCATATAGTAATATGGATATGCTACTAGATGGATAATAGATGAATCTGTAATATGTGCGCGATGCGAATGTGTATGGATGATAGTGAAGCATATAGTGTATATAAGTCTAGTATAGATATGTATTCTTATTTGTACTTCATGGATAGTAAGACCATCATACCTGTCTGACCTCGGCAAGGTTCACACCCTAGAGAGTATGAGAACGGACTTTATTTTAAGGTGGGTAGGATGTCATGCCCTATTTTGCACTATACGTGTATTCTACTGAACACACGCGGTATTTCTACATATGATGCATACGTGGGCATGAAATAAGCGTAGATATCGATGTATGTGACGTAGTAAACAGGGGATTGGGCCGTAATACGTGGCTAAGGGAAGAGAATGCAAATGTGAATGCGGGAGAAGTGCAAATGGCGTCGTAGAAGTAAAACGAAAGGAATGTGTTAGACGTGTGTGTGTGAAGCATGTATGCTCGTATAGATGTGCATGGATGTGTGTAGGAAGAGCCATGCAAGTGTGAAAAGGTTTAGGGGTCAATGGCAACCCCCGTAAATTTTTAGAAAGGTTAGTGGTAAAACGGTCTTTTTGACTAAAACTGCTGTGCGCACATCCTAAAGTGGTGTGTGCATAAAGTAATGGCTAACTTCTAAATACCTAGAATAGGGATGTGTATTTTGGTCATTTCCACATGGAATATTCCATTGGAATATCCTTTCTTGGAAGATAAGAGAAGAATAAGAATAAGAAGAGAATATTCTTTGGATTTTTCTACTCTCTTCTTAATTCTTCTTTCCTTTTCCTTCCAATTTCATTTCTCCCCTCTTCCCATGCCATGGCCGGCCATCTCCCCATGCCATGGCCGAAATCTTCAACAAAAAAAAGAAAAGAAAAGAAGAAGAAGAAGAAGAAGAAGAAGAAAAAGAAGAAGAGGAAGAGAAAGAGAAGGAGAAGAGAAATCAAGTTTTAGGTAGGATTCTAACTTGGATTTGGGAATTTAATTAGGGTTTTATTTTATCATGTTTTTACATCATTTTTTATCAATATGAAGTAGGGATAATCAAATTAATGTGCCATGTTTCAATTTTCATGGATCTCCCTTGAAATTCTTAGCAAATACATTTCCTTTAAAATTTCAGAAATCTTGATGTTTGACTTTGCCTTGATTGTGGTTACTGTAGCTCGAATTAAGGTTCAAAAATAATATAAGCTTGTAGATATCGAAGTTATACCCCAAAAACATATAAATTTTGATGTAGTTTCAATTCAGAAATTAGGAGCAATAAATCCATCTTCACAACATGTCTGTTTGATTTTCAGTGTTGACACAGTTTAGTAAAATTGGCCTAGACACTTGCATATATCATGGAATTTTATGATCTTGGTCTTGTTGGACAGATAACAAGTTTTTCTAAAAATTCACCAGAGTGCTTATATGTTGAATTTCTGGCTCCAACATGCCCAAAATTGGATTTCAATACAGACCTAGAAATCTGTCTGAAAAACAGATTTGACACATTTCACCAAATAATTCACTATAAATCACATACTTAATATTTTTTTCCTGCAATTTTCAAATTCCAGCTGCAATTGCCTCAAAAACCACCCTCAATCTGACTGTCCTTCAATTTCAGCAAGCTGAATTCATTAAGTAGTGTTCTTATTCATTAATTATGGATAATTAGCCATCATTATTCTTTCTTATAATGGTTGTGTGGTGGAATGAATGTTCATGTCCTTGGCACATGAAAATTATAGTGTGTTGTTTTGATATGAATGACGCCCGCCATGTGTTCGATAAAATGCCTCAACGAAGGCAATATCTAAAAATTTGAGTAACGTGCATATGTTAGTGTTGGCCTTGAGCCACGGTGATGATTGGTGAAATTAGAGGCTTGAATGGCATGGGAACATCGTGTTTGTGAGTAAATGATGTGTTGTGATAGAGGGCATGTCACGTGAGTGCATGACCCTATGCTTAATGATGGACAGCTGAGGTGATGTGTGCATACCCATGCCATCAAGACCCCTAACATGTCACTTAAGATGTTAACTAATAAAATTTAATAAATCTCAATCCTCTCTAATGACGGTGAGTTAGCAAAGCCCGGGTTTTAGGTGGGATTTGAGTAAATTGTGGATATGAGGCCTGGACCGTGAAATTGGGAGATGATTATGTGATGTGTGGAGTTTACCCACTCGCCTTTACCAGGAGTGGAGGGGATACTTATATCCACTCTCCTTTACCTGGAGTGGAGGGGTCATACGGAGGTTGGGTTATGTTGAGAGCCTCACTCCTGTCAGGGACGGGGAGGTGAGAGGCCCGGTGTTGTACAGTGCCCGTGTCCACTGCGCCGTATGCTATATATTCACCCCAAATTTGGGGTGAAGTCCAGGTCATGGTATCACACAGTTTACCCAAGTTCCAATTAATTCAATTAATCAATTCAATCATAAAATGAGCACTTTGCATGTTCTTCTTCCGCTGGCAGCACTTCCCTTTTCCCTTGCTTCATTGGTGGCACCGTGTTATATCCTGATATTTGTGTTTCTCTTTTGAATTTGTGGTTGTATTGCTATTTGTTATTATTACTCGTGCTAACTATTTCTTGCAGTAACTCGACATTGGACCGCAGGTATGATCTTCTTACTTAGCTATTCTCTTTTTGCTATATAATTAGTTTGCATGTCTTATTCATTTGCCTTGCCTTGTGGATTGATAACCCTAAAGCGATACCCAGATCCAAGTTGGTTCCTGACGTGCGTTTATATTTCATATATTTACGCGCGTTTTCTTTCGTGTTTTTCCGTATTTACCGCCGTCTTTTATTTGTTTTCTCGTGTTTTCTTGTATTTTCTTGTTTTCTTTCACTTTTCCGTCTTTTCCGTGTTATGCAGGAGTTTGTTGGCATTTGGGACGTAAAACAATGATATCAGGTGTCCTCGGAGCAACGGGAGAAGTCACGGTGATCCAGGTGGCCAAACGACGAAGATTGCATCTTTCAGCCCCTCACCCGATCGGTTGGTCATCTCCAACCGATCGGGTGATGCACGCGTGCATCACCCGGATGCAGCTTGGAGCTCACGAGAAGTCACCCGGTCGGTTCAGTGACCGGGTCAAAAGCTCAAAGTCTCTGGAAATTCGAAGCTGATTTCCAACCGATCGGGTGACCTTCACCCGATCAGTTCACCTGTAGCTGAATTTCAACAGCTAAGACTCGAAGCTTCAACCGATCTCCTCACCTGGTCCGCTCCAAGATCCAACCGGTCGGCACCAAGATCCAACCGACCGAACCAAGTTCCAACCGACCGGTTCATACTGACCGGGTGAAACCCCCGCATTGCGCTATGATTTTGTGAAGCGGCTCACCCGACCGGTTGACTTGTCAACCGCTCGGGTGATGTCGTTTTCTATAAATAGAACCCTAGGTTTCCCAGATTCGGGAGTTGGTTATTTTTTACTGTTTTCTTCATTTTGTGACGGCTGTAATTTCCCAGTTTTTGTAAGTTTTCGGATCTTTGTAAAACTTTAGTATTATCTTAATTACTTTACTACCTTCGCATTCCTATTGTCTGTTTATGATTTTAACGGTTCATTTTCGTTTAGATCGCTTTTTAATGAATATTTGTGAGTAGTTCCCAAATCTGGGATTTTGGCAGAAACCCCTTCGGGGGCTCTTCCCGATGCATCCATAGGGTTAGGAAATCGATAGGGATTAGGAATCTAACGGTTATGCGGGGTGTTTTATTGTCATCGGCAGGAAAAAGACCGCCTTTGACCGTTGGGCCAAGGGGGAATAAACTTGGCGGTTGACTCCCTAGCCATAGCTCACGCCCTTAGCGTAGACGCCGAATCCTAGCACGCGGGAGCGGCAGGATGAGACGTTGGGAGTTATCATTGCGAGCTTAGTGCTCCCGGAGTCGATCAGTGTTAATGGACACGGGAGTGCCCACTGATCGAACCCGGGAAGTCCGGCGTATCATCCTGGGCACCGACCGGAATATCGGGCACATGGGATGCCGGTACCACTTTTAGAGGCAACGTCTCACTATTAGACCCTAATTCCGATCGCCATCCTACCCGTAGGCCGTATCGGCGAGAGTCGCTCGTTGGGGTGGAAACCAAAGTCCCGGGTTTTATTTTCATATTGTCTATACCTTGCATTCCTTTACCGTGACAACCCATCATTCGATCTGGGCTAGCTCGCCCACGGGGTGATTTCGGTCCTCTTTGACACAAGCACATCCAAGCCTCCCTGTGTTCGACCCCCCAAGCCACACTACAACACAGTGCGCTTGCGGTTACAAATATCTAAACCCTCACGCGGGTCCCCTGGCCATTTGCGGCTCGCAAACCGGGGGCACGTCAAGTTTATGGCGCCGTTGCCTGGGAGGCAACGTGCTTGTTATTTTAGGATCTCATGAACACTAGTGTCTAGCTCTTATCCCTACCTCACGATAATTTTCGCATTCTTCCTTTTTCTTTTTATTTTCTCATTTTTATTTTTATTTCTTATCTTATCTGTTTCTTTCCCACTTGTCGCTTTACGGGTGTTTGTTGTTTTTCATGCGCAGGAGTTCAAGAAGTCTCGACGACTTGATCCCCGTAGACCCAGAGATAAACGCCACCCTTAGGCGTTTGGCCGCCGAGAAGCGAAGAAGAGAGGATCCTGAAGCCATGGGGGAGAACACCCCGCCTCACAAGTCCCTGCTGGAGTACTCGATGCCTTCCATCGAGTCCACCTCCGCCATCCGTCCTCCAGCTATTACGGCCCAAAGCTTCGAGCTTAAGCCATCTTTGGTGACGTGGATCCAGCAGGATCAGTTTTCGGGTGCACCCATGGAGAGCCCAATCGAGCATCTAGACTCCTTCTTGGAGAAATGTGACACCTTCCGGATTAACGGTGTCACAACTGAGGCGATCCGACTGAAGCTGTTCCCCTTCTCCTTGCGAGATAAGGCAAAGCTGTGGCTTATGGGGAAGGACCCCAACACATTCAACACCTGGGAGAAGCTCTCCAATGCTTTTCTGACGAAGTTCTTTCCTCCGGGGAAGACCATGAAGCTAAGGAGTGAGATCTCCTCCTTCTCCCAGGCCAGCCACGAGTCCTTGCATGAGGCTTGGACAAGATACAAGAAGATGCAGAGAAGATGTCCCCACCATGAGCTCCCCAAGTGCCGATTATAAATTTGTTTTATAATGGGCTGAGGGACGATTTAAAGTCTTCCATGGACGCCGTGGCTGGAGGGTCCTTCATGTTAAGAAGCGAAGAAGATGTCGGGCAAATTTTGGAAAATATGGCATCCAACAATGAACGGTGGTGTGACGAGAGAGCCACACCAAGGTCTGGGGGCATCCATAGAGTGGAAGACGTCGATAAATTGTCAAGCAAGTTTGACTTGCTGTCAACCCAGATCTCCGCATTGATGGTAGGTGCCGGTGGCGCCGGTTCACAACAGATTGCTGCGGTAGAATCCGAAGTTTTTGGAGAGTTCGACGGTGGTGACATCTCACCACCGTTGGATCAGGCGAGCGCATTGTTTTACAATCCTACGGGGAATGCGCCATTTCCACCACGAACCAACTCAAACCCAGCCTACTCTCCCAACAACCGGAATCATCCGAACCTCAGCTACCGGGCACCTTACCAACAGCCGGCTCAGCAACAACAGCAGACTTATCAGCCGGCTAGGCCCCAGCAGCAGTTCCAGCAGCAGGAATTTCAGGAGCAACAACCACCACCACAGTATCAACAATATGCCCCTAGGAATCAGCAGCCCGCCCAGCAGCAATACGGCCAACAGATGGCCATTTCTCCGGTTGAGTCCCTCTTGACTCAATACATAGCCAACCAGGAGAAAATGTATCTGAAGCTGGAGATGGGACAAAGAGTGCTCACTGATCAGGTGACCCAGCTGGGGTTGCAAGTGGCTAACCTTCAGAGACCGCAGAATTTATTACCGCCACAGCCTGAGGTGAATCCTAGGGGGGTAAATCGGACCTTGGCGCTCACACATGAGCATGAGAACGTGTCCGCCATCGTCTTGAGGAGCGGGACACAAATTCCTACTAGCGCGCCGCCCAAAGAACCGGAAGCACCACTGGCCGTTGAGCGGCCAATTGAGAAGGTTAATGACGAGGGTGCCCCGTCGCCAAAAATTGTGGCTCCGGAGGGAACCCCCGAAGAAGAGAAGAAGAAAGAAGAAGGGAATTTGAAGGTATTCAAGCCCGTTGTGCCTTTCTCACAACGGCTTGCCAAGGCAAAAATCGATGAGAAGTATGGCAAATTCTTTGCCATGGTGAAAGATATGAGTTTACAAATCCCCTTCCTCGAGGCCATAGAGACGATCCCCTCCTATGCTAAATTCTTGAAAGACTTGGTGACACTGGGATCTAGAAAAGAAAAGGTCGTGTTAAAGGCGGAGTGCAGCTCTCTCATTCAGCGTGCAAATCCGCCCAAGCTCAAGGACCCCGGAAGTTTCTCCATCCCTTGCTCTATTGGGGAAGTGCAAATCCAAAGGGCGCTAGTCGATCTTGGTGTGAGCATCAGCTTAATACCCCTATCATTGTACAAGAGAATAGGGATGAGAGACTTAGAGCCCACCGACATGACATTGCAACTTGCTGACCGTTCGGTCAAGTATCCGGTGGGAGTAGTGGACGACCTCCCCGTCGATGTGAAAGGGGTGCAGGTACCAGTTGATTTTGTGGTGATGGACATGCCGGAAGACAAGCATACACCAATTATTCTTGGATGACCCTTTATGGCAACCGTCAGAGTGTTGATAGACGTAAAGAATGGGAAGCTTTCCCTGAATGTGGGCCAAGAAAGAGTCAAATTTGACTTAGGCTTGTCGATGAAGCATCCAAACCCCCCGGACGATCCTAGTATCAATGTGCTGGAGAATGAAGAAGATAGAGCTGTTGAAACGAGTTCCTGGGAAGTGCTCTCGAGGAATCCCCCCGATAGCTTGGGGGACCTTGGAGAGCAAGTTGGCTCCCCTAAGAATGAAGTGGCTAATGAGGCGGTCGCACGACATGTGATCCCTCCCGGGTTTCCTAAGTCTCCTCCCATGAGGAGAAAAGGAAAAAAACCCATGGACCTCACCAGTGATGAGGTCCGGATCCTGAAAAAGATGGCGGTGGACGCCAATTTGAGGGGGAAGCCCCCGGATCCTGTCAACAAAGGGAGTGTAGTCGAGCAAATCTTTTTACAGCCGCCGACTACACCGATAGCCACAACCTCTGGAGCTGAAGAGATGCCGGATTTTGGGCATCACCCGTACCGCCCACCATGAAAATCATCAACGGGCGTCGAGCTAAACGACGTTAAACAAAAGCACTTCATAGGAGGCAACACATGTTCTAAACTTTTGCTTCGCTTTTTAGGATTTTTTCTACTTTATTTTTCTCTATTTTTATAAATAAATCCAGCCGAAACAACTTCCGTGAAGGAACTTAGGCGATTTTTGGGTTTTGCAGAAAACAAGGCCTCAACCGATCGGGTGAGTTCTCTCCCGATCGGTTGGGATGTATCAGCATACGGCCGTGTCTGTCACCAAATGAACCGATCGGGTGGAGAATGATGAGACCGGGTGAGCAGACCGGGTGACCTGGGGGAACTCTCGGAAAAATTTCAGAGTTCATCAACCGACCGGGTGGCATGATGCGAGACCGGTTGAGGGACCGGGTGAAAAACTCTGAGTTCTCGGGAAAATATGTGGAGCGGCGAACCGATCGGTTGAGTTCTCAATCGATCGGGTCGCCTGTAGCGTTTCTTCAGCATCAAATTTTCGACCTAGGGTCAACCGATCGTGTGAAAACTCACCCGATCGGTTCGACTTAAAACCTATAAATACCCCCGACCCACCCGCTCACAAACCCTCGCCCGATCTCACTGTTTCTCCATCGTTTCGCCTTCCTCCAAGCACCCGACTGCCAAAATCCCTCTCCCACAACCTCAAATCCTCCATTAGTCTCTCTCTCCACCTCCCCCTCGCATTTCTCCATCTCTTCCTCTCTCTCCCTCTCCTATTTCCTATTTTCTAGCCCTAATTCCCAACACCCACATCCACCATCAAATTTTTTGCTGAAGAAGAGTGATGCGGCTCCACACTTCTCCAATTGCACGGCATTGGGTCATCTACAAGCGGGGAGATCTAATTGCTACGGTGTAACTTCGTTCCACTTCTCGAATTTCAATTTTTACCCTAATATTTGATTTACTTGGTTTTCGTGTGTGTGCACTTTAATAGTATTTTGCACCCATTTGCATCATCCACACACACATGGCCCGGGAGAGAGATAAAGGAAAAGGTATCTTGCGGGAGGAAGAACCGTCTCGTAAGAGACGTAAACAAACACGTCCTCCTTCCCGCACACGCGAACTGACACTTGCCCCTCCCGCACCTATCATTCCCCCTGTGGACCCCATGTTGGGCCCGCATGGATACATATTTAGGAACCAAGAGCAGAAAGACTTCTACCACAGACTTGACACTCGGGGGCATTTATCAACCATGTTTGCCCACACCCAATCACTCGTCGACCTTGGTGTATTCACCGAGGTCGAGACTCTTTTTGCTAATTTAGGTTGGTTGGACTTCCTTAATTCCTCTGCGGTATCTTACCCGTCACTCACCCTAGAATTCCTTTCCTCCCTCGTTTGTGAGTCGGGGTCGACCGTCACTTTTCGGGTGCGTAACCAAACCATTCGCACAAACCTAGACACCATCTGCGATATATTTGGTTTCCCTATTCTAGGGAATGACGCAATCCGTTACTATGGATATCCCCCGGAATTTGACGTCGATAATTTCTGGTTCCGCCTCACTATACTCCGCCGCTATCCCCGGGGTAAGGCCAAGGCCTCCTCCATCATCCATCCCATAAGTCGTCTGGCCCATAGGATCATATCATCTGCATTTTTCCCGCGGGATGAGTCAGGCACCGTGACTATCCCCGATCTTTTTATTCGCTGGGCCATGACTTTTCCCTTTGTTCGTGATGATGATGGAGTTAGTTTCAGGGCCCCAGTTGTCCCTTGTCATGCTGGCGATTGGCTTGTTTACAAGCTTCTCGAGATTAGCAGGGCCGGGAAGGGAAAAATCTGCTGTGGGGGCATTATCACTATCATTGTTTCTTACCCCCGTTTAATATCCATATCCCCCGTGGTCTTCCCATCGCCGCAGGACCTTCACGTCTATATCTTGACGTCCTGCAGCACATTCACATGATTAAGCCCCGCCCCGACGGTCGTTTCGAATTCAATTACGGCCACCCCCCTCACCCCTACACTATTCTCCCCAACCCCGCTCGCATGACTGTGGCTATCGTGGCGGATTGGACTTTTCTGCCCGACCCTGAGTTCTTTGAGGGGTTGCACCTTCCTTTCTTTCCCCCTGACGCACGTAGACCTCCTTCCCCTGCCGCCCACTTAGGCGAGAAGGATATTCCTGCGTCCAGGGGAGATATGGGGGCTGGCCCAAGTCGCCCTGTTTCTGCTCCTGGCCCCATCACTTCTGAGCACCTCTTAGCGGCCATTTCTGGCCTTGTGTCCTGTGCCGGCATGACCACCACCGCCGGCACTACTTCCACCTTACCTGACGGCATCACTTCTGCCTCACGTCAGTCCACATCCTTTGGTCGCCGCCAGGTCTCTGCCCGTCTTGGTCTTGAGAGGGAGGTCGCTGCCCTCCGTGATCTCGCCATGTCCTCTGCCTCCTCAGACCCATCACCGTCCTCCTTTCGCACTCACCCATGTTTCCTCGCACTTGAGAGGAACGTGGCCGCCATTCTTCGCCTTCTCACTCACATCCACGAACCACCTCCACCTTCAGCACCTCGACGATCTTCTCCTCCACCCTCCCACACATCCCCACCACCATCACATCCCCCACCACATTCTTCTCCTCCGCCATTCCACCCATCCCCACCTCCCCCACCCCCACCTAGGCGATCATCTCCCCCTCCCTCATCTATTCCCATCCCGGTATCCACTTCCCCCATCCCAACCACTTCCATCGCACCCACACCACCTTCTACCTCCTCCACCGTCACATCATATGTGCGCCGCAGGAAATTGCCGGTGCGGTCCAAGTCTCTCCCACCCACACCCACTACCGTCACCATCACATCTTCTCCCCCCATTTCTATTCCTTTCACCACCGCCTTGATCGCCGTCCTCCCACCACCACCCACCCCCACCGACACTCCTCCCATCGTTCACACCACCGCTGCACCTATTCCTCCACCTCTTTCCCCGCTTCTCCGCACACCCCCTGTTTCCCCCACCCACCCACCCACACCCTCTTCCAAGGAGGGCGAGGATTCGCCTTCTCCTGATTTTTGATTTCACTTTGTTTGTTTTTGACTCCCCCCTTGCATATTTCTGCATTTCACGATCACATTTTATTTGCTAGCACTGTCATGTCTAGCTTGGGGGAAGTCTGTTTTGCTGTGTTGTCGTGTTTTATTTTCTTCTTGTGTGTGTGCTTGTTTTTACTTTTTATTTTGTCGTGTCGTGTGGTTTTATTTCGTTTTTCGTGTCGTGTGGTTTGATTTTGATTTTTCTTTATTTTCAGTTTCGTATTTGTGTTTTCCTCGTTTTTCATTTTTTTTGTGTTGGTGTGTATTCCCCCCCATTTTCATTGCACTCCCGTACTCCCTCTTATTGCATTGAGGGCAATGCAAGATTCAGCTTGGGGGAGTCGCACTTTGTGCATCATTTGAGTCTTTCTTTTTCGTTTTTGTGTCGTTTTCATCGTGTTTTTATTTTTTCTTCTCTTCTTTTTATCTCTTTCTCCTAGAGATGAACCCTATGATGAATCGCCAAAAAAATCACACACACCTAGCACCTAGCATCACATTCACTAACCCTAGGATTTCGAGTCCTCTTGCATTTCACGCATCGAGGGTCCACTTAGCTTTTTTGTGAGTCGTGTGTCGTGCCTAACCGTGTGGTGTGCTTCTACTTTGTGATTTACTTTATATACCTGTCCAGGAATGACCACTAGATTATCATGTTTCGATATGAATATGCGGTATTTATTTCTACTGTCTGCTTCTTCTGCATGCCATATATATCGTACGCTTCATTTCGCATGTGTCGGGATTCCCCAATTAAGGACTAGGATAACCCATTTAGCCCATGCTCTATTTTAGCGAGAATAGTTTCCTTTGCCCAAGTGTTTAGATTCCGACTTCTTTTTTGTTTTACTTGGTGCAAATCCCCTCGTCGTGTACCGTTCTCCCACTTGGGAGAGTACACATGTGTATAGCCAAAAACCCAAAATTCAAAAAAAAGGAGAAAAGAAAAGAAAATCCCAAAAAGAAAAGAAAAATTATGTATAGCCAAAAAAGCAAAAAAAATATACAAATGCCCAATACCCAAAAAAATTCCCGTGTGAATATTTTCCTACTTGCTGAGAATAAAGGGAAGGCGAGAATTTGCACCGAGTGTTCTTCTCCACATCATCTCATCCCCCATCGGTTTCGAAAACACTTGGCTTAGGAACTTTTTAGCTAGTATCTTGGCTGTAGTGGTGTGATTTCCTTAACCCTAGTTGTGAAGTCCCCTATGCATGATACGCTTCTATTCTTATACTCTTCTCATGCATGCTTGAACTAATATTCACCGCAATTTCAAATTCGAATCAGTATTTTGGGTTGTTTCCTGGGTCTGTGTATATCGAGCTTTATTGCACATCGTAGATAGCGACACCGACTGCTAGCGCACGGCCACACTCACTCGCGCTTCACCGCGTGGGCCCACGGCACTTATTTGGACTCGTATTCCTAGGTTTAGTGATGTGATTTGGCGTTTGCTTGCTTGGTGTGTCGTTTTTGATTTTGTTGGCCCTGACGGGCGATCTAGGATATAGAGTTTTCTTTTTCTCTCTTTCTCTCTATTTTTCCCTCTGACCTCCTACTCTCACTCGTCTTCCTCGAGGACGAGGAAGAGTTCAGCTTGGGGGATTTTGACGTGCGTTTATATTTCATATATTTACGCGCGTTTTCTTCCGTGTTTTTCCGTATTTACCGCCATCTTTTATTTGTTTTCTCGTGTTTTCTTGTATTTTCTTGTTTTCTTTCACTTTTCCGTATTTTCCGTGTTTTGCAGGAGTTTTCTGGCATTTGGGACGTAAAACGATGATATCATGTGTCCCCAGAGCAACGGGAGGAGTCATGCGTGATCCAGGGGTCAAACGACGAAGATTGCATCTTTCAGCCCCTCACCCGGTCGGTTGGTCATCTCCAACCGATCGGGTGATGCACACGTGCATCACCCGGACGCAGCTTGGAGCTCACGAGAAGTCACCCGGTCGGTTCAGTGACCGGGTCAAAAGCTCAAAGTCTCTGGAAATTCGAAGCTGATTTCCAACCGATCGGGTGACCTTCACCCGATCGGTTCACCTGTAGCTGAATTTCAACAGCCAAGACTCGAAGCTCCAACCGATCTCCTCACCCGGTCTGCTCCAAGATCCAACCGGTCGGCA
The DNA here is from genome assembly GCA_030789695.1 of Scilla litardierei. NCBI lineage: Eukaryota > Viridiplantae > Streptophyta > Magnoliopsida > Asparagales > Asparagaceae > Scilla > Scilla litardierei. Next base: position 92,296,857 of record CM061139.1, on the reverse strand, counting down.
CCAAGATCCAACCGACCGCACCAAGTTCCAACCGACCGGTTCATACTGACCGGGTGAAACCCCCGCATTGCGCTGTGATTTTGTGAAGCGGCTCACCCGACCGGTTGACTTGTCAACCGCTCGGGTGATGTCGTTTTCTATAAATAGAACCCTAGGTTTCCCAGATTCTGGAGTTGGTTATTTTTTACTGTTTTCTTCATTTTGTGACGGCTGTAATTTCCCAGTTTTTGTAAGTTTTCGGATCTTTGTAAAACTTTAGTATTATCTTAATTGCTTTACTACCTTTGCTTTCCTATTGTCTGATTATGATTTTAACGGTTCATTTTCGTTTAGATCGCTTTTTAATGAATATTTGTGAGTAGTTCCCAAATCTGGGATTTTGGCGGAAACCCCTTCGGGGGCTCTTCCCGATGCATCCAGAGGGTTAGGAAATCGATAGGGATTAGGAATCTAACGGTTACGCGGGGTGTTTTATTGTCATCGGCGGGAAAAAGACTGCCTTTGACCGTTGGGCCAAGAGGGAATACACTTGGCAGTTGACTCCCTAGCCATAGCTCACGCCCTTAGCGTAGACGCCGAATCCTAGCGCGCGGGAGCGGCAGGATGAGACGTTGGGAGTTATCGTTGCGAGCTTAGTGCTCCCGGAGTCGATCAGTGTTAATAGACACGGGAGTGCCCACTGATCGAACCCGGGAAGTCCGGCGTATCATCCTGGGCACCGACCGGAATATCGGGCCCATGGGATGCCGGTACCACTTTTAGAGGCAACGTCTCACCATTAGACCCTAATTCCGATCGCCATCCTACCCGTAGGCCGTATCGGCGAGATTCGCTCGTTGGGGTGGAAACCAAAGTCCCGGGTTTTATTTTCATATTGTCTATACCTTGCATTCCTTTACCGTGACAACCCATCATTCGATCTGGGCTAGCTCGCCCACGGGGTGATTTCGGTCCTCTTTGACACAAGCACATCCTAGCCTCCCTGTGTTCGACCCCCAAGCCACACTACAACACCGTGCGCTTGCGGTTACAAATATCTAAACCCTCACGCGGGTCCCCCGGCCATTTGCGGCTCGCAAACCGGGGGCACGTCAGTTCCTACTGTGGCACGCATTGACGTGCTCCTCCCTATTTTTCAGGTAGCAGGGGCAGTATGGTTGGTGGTGACTTGGAGTCGGGTCTCAGGGGTAGCGTTTGATGAGTGATGTAGCCTACAGAGTGACTTGGTTGTATTTAAAGGTGGAGAGTGGCTGTATGTATGTATTGGTGTACTTGGACTGTGTATAGAAATGAAGCATGTATGTATTAAATGTTGTTGTTGTTTTGTGTGACTGTTGGATATTTTAGTGGAGTTTCACGTGTACTATCCCAGCATATGCGCAGCGGCCTGCTTATTCAGTTTCTTCTTTCTCACTATTTACCTCTTCATCACCTCTGCTCTTCAGGATACTTGAAAAGAAAAGATTTAGCAGTTTCAGGTATTCTAGAGATCGGGGCGCGCAGTTTCTCTTTTCCCTTTCTTTTCCTCTGTCATCATGCTCACTCTTCAGCATACTTGGAAAAAAACTTTATTAAACACTGGGTATCCTGGGGAATGGAGCGTGACAAACCCAGGAGTTGATTAACATCTTTCAGTAGAGTTTCTTTGAAAAACTGCTCTGGGAGTCGACTGCCAAAGGAGGGAGTCGACTACCTGCTATAGTAGAGTTTTCACTGAAAACTATCTCGAAGTCGACTACCTCCTCTGGGAGTCGACTACTAGCTGTGCGATTTGACTTCCCAGATTTGCTCCTTCATTTAATCGTTGCTTGATTTATAGGGCTAAAGTCAAATCTTTTTGAAATTCAAATCCTCTCTTAACCTCTATAAATAGAGAACCAAATGAGAACATTTTAGCTAACAATTCATTCTTAAGCAAAGCTATAATTCTCTCAAAAGTTCTCAAAGTTCTCAAGCTATCAAAGTTCTTCAGTTTTTTTAAAGGCTAAGTTTTTAATTCTTTTGTGCTTAATTTTGCAATTATTTTCTCTAATCTTTTCTAGCCTTTATAACTTGGTTTGATCTCCAAAGCTCATAGCTTTTCTTCTTGAGATTCAAACATCAAGTTTTTCTTTTTTGAAGTTTATATTCTTAACTTTTATATTTCTCTCAAAGATCAAAATCTTGATCATTGATCTCTGAAGCCCACGTGCATATTTTAGAAGATCATGTTCAAGACAATTTTTTGAATTACATGTTTTTAATCTCCAAAGCTAAAATCTTTTTATATTGAGATTCAAAATACAAGTCTTTCTTTTTAATCTTTGTGTTTTATAATTATATTCTTTCAAAGATTAAAAAGACTTGATCTTTGATCTCTAAAAGCCCAAGTGCACATTTTTTAGAAGATCAATTTTCAAGATAACTCCTTTGATCAAATCTATGCTCATCTATATCATTTAATTTGATCAAGAGTTTTTCGATTTTCTTTAAGCCACATGTACACAAATATATTCTTTTGGCTTTATGAAATCTTGTAATTTATTTAATATTTGTTGCAAGTTGTTAAAGATGACTTTGAATTGTAAGTTCCCATGTTATAAGGAAATAGTGGAAATCCTAGACAAGTCTAGGTGATTGGAAATCCTAGTAGGGATACTAGGTGGTGAAAGTCCTAGACAAGTCTAGGCGGTTGGAAATACTGGTTAAGGCTAGGTTGTTGGAAATCTTAATGAGTGGAGTTAGGTGCTTGCATTGCTAAGGCAATAGTGGAAATCTCGTACCGGATTGGTCGAGGACTGGACGTACCGAAGTTGTAAGGAACCAGGATAAAAATCCGTGTCTTTGCGTCTGCTTTTCTGTGCTTGATTATTTATCTCTGCAAGCAATTCTTATTTACTTTGTTATTATTATATCTTTTTAATTCTTTGTTCATTTGCATATTACAAAGATCATAGATTTAATTCCGTTGTGTAAAGATTTATCTGTGTGTAAAGATCTCTTATTGATTGTAATCATAATTGTTTATCTTTTATATTTTTATAAGATTAACTTGTTGATTAAGAACCAAGAGTAGATCACTCTACTTGGTTTCTTAGGCAACATTAGAAGGGTTTTAATTAACGATCGAAAAAGATTTATTATTTGCACATCACTATTCAACCCCCTTCTAGTGTTGTTTGCCATCCACAGGATCCAACATTTGGTGTCAGAGCAAGGTCATGGCGATGGCGTCAACAACGTTCTATAGCATTCATATACCTCCAATCTTTGATGGCAACTTATATTCCCAATGGAGAAGAAGTATGGAGATCTTCTTGGAGGCACAAGATCTAAAATACAAGAGATTTCTTAGAGAACCATATGTGATTCCAACCATGCCATAAACACAATGGAATCCGGATCAAGAAGAAGCCTACTTCAAAAACATAAAGGTAATACATCTAATTTATATTGGTTTAACTGATAAGATATTAGATCTTGTAGAAGAGGCAGATACCGTGCACCAAATCCTCAACTTATTGGACGAAAGATTCAGATCTAATTCAAATTTGATTCAATCACCTGTGGAGACAATCAAATCCAATGATGAAAAGTTTGGAGAAGAAATATGCATGATGGCTCGTCAAGACGACAAAAATGAGGTCAGTGATTCTAGTTCCGATGATGGAAATGATTTTGACATTGCTAGTGCATATGAAAATTTGTATAGGGAATACAAAAGATTGACAAAGAAATACAAAAGTTTAAATAATAAGTATAAAGCCTTGCATAATGACCATGATGATTTATTTAGCAAACATGATAACTTATTGAATGATTTTTATGATGATTTGAAAAATAATTGTAGTAGTTCAAATATTTCACTACATGACCATAATTGCTTGAAGGACAAGTTTGATTCTTTATTGAGTGATCATTATTCTTTGAAAAATGAGCATGCTTTAATATTTCTAGTTTAAATGATAAAATTGAGATGCTTGAAAATGTTTTGAGCACGAGTAAGCTTAAACACAAAGAATTAGTTCTTAAGCTTGACGAGTTTAAGACGAATCCTAGTGCGAAGGCCACTCATCCATAAAAGCACATTTCCACAGCACAAAATAAAAATGTACATGCTTCTACCTCTAGTGATATTTATAGAAATGTAAATGTTGTACATGCCAATGTTAAGAAGGATGCTTTTATGTATGAAAGAAATGCTAGACACAATATTCATAATACACCTCATACTTCAAATGATCCATATGTTATACATAATGCACACAATAATCCTCATGCTATATCACACAACATCACATAAAAATGGTGTACACAATGCACATCAAAGATCACATTTTGTACAAAACCTCACAATGTACACAATGCTAGAAATAATATGATATGGGTGCCTAAACACTTAGGCTTGCATGATAAAAATATTTATGTTCATAATTTGATTAGCAGTATGCATGGATTTTATAATGATTCATTTGTTCATGGAAAGTCAAATGCAAATAGGATTTGGGTTCCTAATGGATAGTTTTATTTGAACCTTTGAATTCGGGTATCCATGTGCTTACATGATTATTCTGCTGATACCCTTGTATAAAATGATGAAATAATTTTTGTCTATCATACTTATGTATTCTTGCCAATAATTTATTCTTGTTGATATTCGAACTATAAAATCGAATAAAATATAGTTGACCATAATCTTATATTCATTGATGAAGAAATTAAATATGATTTATGACTAACCCTAAGGACCCTAAAAATTACGGGTACCAAAGAGTATTATTTTCCAGGTAATACTTACAAATTGGAGCCAACCCCTTCACTGTCTTGATTTTCAAAGAATGTCACTCAAAAAAGAAGATTGACATTTAATATGCTCATTTGTAGGGGGAGCTAAAAGTTGTACATATGAAAATTTATTTATGAATCACATGCGCTATATTTATTAATCCAACACATGATTTTTTTCAACACTTGGTAACATATGTACTAGATTTAATTGATGACATAAAAAATGTTTAATTTTTTTCAACATAAGAGATCATATAAATGATCACACAATTATGGCACACCATCTTTAGTGTGCGAATTATCATGCTATGCTAGTATGTCACACAAATTGATTAATTTGTGGATTTATTTCCATGTGCTTCATTATTATCTCGTGTTTGAATAAAAAAATTAGTTTGACATAATTGAGCCTACTTTTTATTGCATATCAACTACTCGTATGATATTATTGTTCAATTGTAATATTGCATGATATCAATTAGATATCCATTTCAACACTTGTTGATATATTGTATAATTTGGATATGGTGAGTTTTGTCACACATTGTTAAAATATTAAAATCATTAATTGATGTATATTTGATGATTCATTTTTTTGTGAAGATCATACTCATAGAAATCATCGCATTACAAAATATTTTATGTCAACATTATTTATGATATTATTCTTGAGTATACTCTGCATTTGATAAGTTGGAATATGGTATATTAAAATTATGGACAAATAATCATGACATATTCCTAAAATGCTAAGACATGCATATGTTGATATGTGACATCCATGAAAATATTTTGAGTTAGGCTTATTTTGTGACATCTTGTGCTATAACTCTTTTGGAGTTCATCTTTTAATAGTCACATATATGTTTGATTGCATTTATGATTGACATGCGCATACATCTATCGCAATGCTTACTTTTAGATAGAATATCATAAAATTCAGGATAGAATTATTCTCTAAATGACACAACATGTTCACATTTCACTTGTTCACATTTCTTGCTTATGCAATTGACGTGTACCCCCGGTTTGCTAGCCGCAAATGGCCGGGGACCCGCGTGGGGGTTTAGATATTTGTAACCGCAAGCGCACGGTGTTGTAGTGTGGCTTGGGGGTCGAACACAGGGAGGCTAGGATGTGCTTGTGTCAAGGAGGACCGAAATCACCCCGTGGGCGAGCTAGCCCGAATCGGTTAATGTGTTGTCACTGAAAGGAATGCAAGGTATGAACAATAAGAAAATAAACCCGGGACTTTGGTTTCCACTCCAACGAGCGACTCTCGTCGATACGGCCTACGGGTAGGATAGCGATCGGAATTAGGGTCTAATGGTGAGACGTTGCCTCTGAAAGTGGTATCGGCATCCCATGGGCCCGATATTCTGGTCGGTGCCCAGGATGATACACCGGACTTCCCGGATTCGATCAGTGGGCACTCCCGTGTCCATTAACACTGATCGATTTCGGGAGCACTAAGCTCGCAATGATAACTCCCAACGTCTCATCCTGCCGCTCCCGCGCGCTAGGATTCGGCGTCTACGCTAAGGGCGTGAGCTATGGCTAAGGAGTCAACTGCCAAGTTTATTCCCCCTTGGCCCAACGGTCAAAGGCGCTCTTTTTCCCGCCGATGACAATAAAACACCCCGCGTAACCATTAGATTCCTAATCCCTATGGATTTCCTAACCCTATGGATGCATCGGGAAGAGCCCCCGAAGGGGTTTCCGCCAAAGGGGTTTCCGCCAAAATCCCAGATTTGGGAACTACTCACAAATATTCATTAAAAAGCGATCTAAACGAAAATGAACCGTTGAAATCATAATCAGACGATTGGAATGTGAAGGTAGTAGAGCAATTAAGATAATACTAAAGTTTAAGAAAGATCCAAAAACTTACAATAGAAAAGTAATTACAGCCGTCACAATAGGCGAAAACAGTAAAAACTAACAGCTCCCCCGTTTCTGGAACCCTAGGGGTCCTATTTATAGGATCTCGTATCACCCGATCGGTTGACAAGTCAACCGATCAGGTGATCCGTTACAAATAATAAACAGAAAACGGCGGACTTTCACCCGGTCATAAGAACCAGTCGGTTGAGTTCTTGGAGTGACCGGTTGGATCTTGGCGCCATCGGGTGAAGGGATCGGTTGGGTGCCCGTGTCTCGACTCCTCAGCATCAGTTACAGATGAACCGATCGGGTGAGAGTCACTCGATCGGTTGGAATTTGTCTTTAAAAGACAGAGAGTTGGCCCCCGTTGAACCGGCCTGTGAACCGGTCGGGTGACTTCCACTTGAGCTCCGGCTGAGATCGGGTGGTGCACGCGTGCATCACCCGATCGGTTGGAGATGACCAACCGACCGGGTGAGGGGCTGAAAGATATAATCTTCGTTGTTTGACCCCCTGGATCACGCGTGACTCCTCTCGTTGCTCCGGGGACTTGAGATATTGTCGTTAAACGTCCCCTACGCGGGCAATCTCCTGCAAACATGGAGAAACAAAGAAAAGTGAAAGAAAACGAGAAAATACGAGAAAACGAATAAAAGACGGCGGAATATACGGAAAAACACGAGAGAAAACGTGCGTGAATATATGAAATATAAATGCACGTCAAAATCCCCCAAGCTGAACTCTTCCTCGTCCTCGAGGAAGACGAGTGAGAGTAGGAGCTCGGAGGGGAAAAATAGAGACAAAGAGAGAAAAAGAAAACTCTATATCCTAGATCGTCCTTCAGAGCCAACAAAATCAAAAACGACACACCAAGCAAGCAAACGTCAAATCACATCACTAACCCTAGGAAAACGAGTCCAAATAAGTGTCGTGGGTCCACGCGGTGAAGCGCGAGTGAGTGTGGTCGTGCGCTAGCAGTCGGTGTCGCTATCTAAGATGTGCAATAAAGCTTGATATACACAGACCCAGGAAACGACCCAAATACAGATTTGAATTTGAAATTGCGGTGAATATTAGTTCAAGCATGCATGAGAAGAGTATAAGAATAGAAGCGTATCATGCATCAGGGATTCCATAACTAGGGTTAAGGAAATCACGCCACTATAGCCTAGATACTAGCTAAAACGTTCCTAAGCCAAGTGTTTTCGAAAACGATGGGGGTTGAGATGATGTGGAGTAGAACACTCGGTGTAAATTCTCGCCTTCCCTTTATTCTCGGTAGATAGGAAAAATATTCACACTTGAAATTTTTTTTTTGGGTTTTGGGTTTTTGTATTTTTTTGGCTTTTTGGCTATACAAAATTTTTCTTTTCTTTTCTTTTTGGGTTTTTCTTTTCTTTTCTCTTTTTTTGGATTTTTGGGTTTTTGGCTATACACATGTGTACTCTCCCTAGTGGGAGAACGGTACACGACGAGGGGATTTGCACCAAGTAAAACAAAAAAGAAGTCGAATCTAAACACTTGGGCAAAGGAAACTATGCTCGCTAAATAGAGCATAGGCTAAATGGGTTGTCCTAGTCCTTAATTGTGGAATCCCGACACATGCGAAATGAAGTACCCGATATATATATAGCATGCAGAAGCAGACAGGGAAAATAAATACCGCATATTCAAATCGAAGCATGGTAATCTAGGGGTCATTCCTGGACTGGTATATAAAGTAAAATCACAAAGTAGAAGCACACCAAATAGCCAGGCACGATGCACGACTCACAAAAAGCTAAGTGGACCCACGATGCGTGAAATGCAAGAGGACTCGAAATCCTAGGGTCAGTGAGTGTGATTATCGATGCCATGCTAGGTGTGTGTGATTTTGTGGCGATTCATCATAGGGTTCATCTCTAGGAGAAAGAGATAAAAAGAAGAGAAGAGAAAAAAAAGAAAAAAAATAAAAAAAACACGATGAAAACGACACAAAAACGAAGAAAAAGGACTCAAATGGCGCACACGGTGCGACTCCCCCAAGCTGAAGCTTGCATTGCCCTCAATGCAATATGAGTGAGTACGGGAGGGCAATGAATATGGGGGGAATACGCACCGACACAAAAAGAAATGAGAACGAGGAAAACACAGAGATGAAATTAAAAATAAAGAAAAATCAAAATCAAACCACACGACATGAAAATAGAAATAAAATCACATGACACGACACTCAAAAGGGGAGAAACAAGCACACACACACAAAAATGAGAAAACAACAAAACACAACAACACACCAATAGACGTCCCCCAAGCTAGACATGACAGTGCTAGCGAATAAAATGTGATCGTGAAATGCAGAAATATGCAAGGGGGAGTCAAAAACAAACAAGGTGAAATCAGAAAGCAGGAGAAGGTGTGTCACGACCCGCTTCCCTAAAATGGAGGCGAGACGTGAAAAGGTCCGCACGAGAGTGGAGCTGTGAAGCCCCAAACCCGATAAGCGTCAAAAATACATAAGCAGGTCCCTGTAACCATAACGGAATAACAATAATAACACAAGGAGAGACTGAAATAAAATCTCACATCTCATAAATTGTCCAACAAGAAAATAAGTCCAACATCCAGAAAAGCCACCAGGCTAAAAGAAAAGAGTCTAAAGGCCCAGAACAAGGCCAACAAAAGAAACGACAAAACAAAGTATAGGTGCTACGCACCGATAACAAAACAACTGTCTAACAAAAGTAAAACACAACGAAGACACTAGGACTGGTCCCCAGTGTCCACGTACTCCCCGTCAAACACAAGCTCGGGCTCGGCGTCAGCAAACACCTCGTCCTCAACGAGGTACTCGGGCTCAGGATCTAACATGTGTCACCCAAAAGAGTAAAGGGGCACATGTCAGCAAGTCTAAAAGACTTGAGCAAGGAAACTGAAAGTAAGGCAACTAGCAACCTAGCAGTTTAGTATGCATGACATGGCAGTTATAACATGAGTACACAATTGAAACATGGCAAGACAATTTGTACAAGAGAACAATTATCGGGACAAGACAAGACAAGACAAGACAAGAGTAGCCACGCTACTATCAATCTCAATCAATTCACTATTCACGTTGTTTTGTAGATGTTTACGCCTTACAGCTGAATGGTTTCACATCCGCTGATTGGCCGCTTAACATCTACCCCAAAACCCAGAGTTTACGCCTTACCACTGCAGTTGCTGATCGGGCAGACTCCCAGTTGATTGGTCGCTTAACTCTTACCCCCAATACCCACACGTAATGGAGCCAGGGTCCCCGCACAATGAGCTCAGCTAGTGAGCCTGGGGTTGCCCCGCACATGAGCTCGCATTCTTAAACATTTGGCGTAGGGGTGCACCTAGCCTGAAACACGCAATTCGGGCATTGGCTATCAACCACACATGGCCCGCTTCTGGAACACGAGCCAGGAACACAAGCATTGTAGCGAAGCTACGCAATCACAGAAACACTTAAAGAATGCAATGACATGACAATTAATTTGCGTACCGTTAATGGAAAGTAAACATGACATGGAAATTGTGCAACATGCTAAATGTCGGAACTAGCTTCGTTGTCAAGCTAGTTCCCCAATTTGCGCCTAGGCGAGTATCATTTCGTCGCCTAGCCTCTTTTACGCCTACACCAAGCAAATGGCCTAAAACATGGCCTAAACCCTAAGTGGCAAGTTTCACTTGCCTAGCACCGGGGATGACGACCACTTCGTCACACGGATGCCAATCTACGGGGAAATCACTGTTTTGGGGGAACAACCATCAAACAACATGAAATTTATATTAGGGTTTCATAAAAATATAAATAGGTTATGAAAACAACGGTAGATCGATTTCTTACCGAGAGGAGACGGAAGAAACACTCCGGGGAACCCTAGGATCAGATCTGGAAAAGATTGGAGAAGTTTGGGGAAACTAGGGTTTTTGGGGGATTTGGGGATTTTGATGGATTTTGGTGAGATTTTGGGGAAGATGAGAGGTAGATAGAGTGAATGGATGGTTTGGATGATGATTCTAGGGCTTGGAATGGAGAAATGGAGCTTGGAGGAAGATGGGGGCTCAAGGGGGAAGATTTTAGGGTTTTGGGTCGTGTTGGGGAAGAAGAAAACGTTTGGGTTGGGTTTAAATAGGATGGGCTGACGGCTGCCCAGAAATTAGGGTTTCAACACTGGTTAGTCGGTCAAAGAGCAACCACTGACCGACTAGTTTGGCAACTAGTCGGTCGGTCGACCAACGCAGACCGACTAAGTGCAAACAGTAACTTCTGAACGAAAATAGGATTTTAGAGTTAGTCGGTCCATGAACAAATACTGACCGACTAGTTTAGCATCTAGTCGGTCGATGAACGTTCTTAGACCGACTAAGAGTAAACAGTGACTCAACTAAAATTAAGATGATGTGTTAGTCGGTTTAAGAAGCATTGCTGACCGACTAGTTTGCAACCTAGTCGGTCAACCAACGTTCTTAGACCGACTAACGATAAACAGTAACTCCTGAGAAATTTAGAAAGCCAACTAGTCGGTCCAAGAAGGATTGCCGACCGACTGGATCGTCATCTAGTCGGTCGGTGCCCCTTCTTATACCGGCTAATGAGCACAAAAAGTTCCGATACGGAGCGCGGGGCCCCGGGATCGACTCCTAAGACTCCTAGGCTTGATCTAATAGTTAGATACGACCGTTATGAAGTCCGTCACGAATGACTTACTTCGAAATCGACGATCCTAAGGAAGAAGCGAGAAAATACGACGGATCGATCGAAAATGAAAGCTACGGAGACGAAAACCACACAAGAGGAGAAAATCCACCAAAACATATATTATATTATAATAAACCCAGATACATGAAAAGCATTCGTTACATCCTCCCCAACTTAAGAAAAATTCCGTCCTCGGAATTTCCAAATACTCACGAGTCCGGAAACAAAAGTGGGAAACGCTCTCGCATCTCATCCTCATTCTCCCAAGTAGACTCTCCAGGTGAGCCGTGTCGCCACATCACCCTCACAAGATTGACAATCTTGTTCCGAAGCGATTTCTGACGCCTGTCCAGAATCTGCACTGGATGCTGGTCATACGTCGTATCGGGGCGAACGGTAATCTCCGAAAAATCCACAACATGAGACAGATCGCTAATGTATCGATGAAGCTGCGACACATGGAAAACATTGTGAACTCCTTCCAAAGATTGCGGCAAGGCCAAGCGATAAGCTACCTCGCCAACCCTCTCCAAAATTTCAAACGGTCCAATGTATCGCGGGCTCAACTTCCCATGCTTCCCGAAACAAATCACACCACGATTCGGGGAAATCTTCAGAAACACATGGTCGCCCGGCTGAAACTCCAAAGGACGACGTTTAGCATCCGCCCAATGCTTAAAACGGTCCTGAGCAATTTTCAACCTCTCCCGAATATTCCTGATGATATCCACGGCCTCCACGATCATCTCAGGTCCCAACAACTCCCGATCACCAACGTCATCCCAACTCAATGGCGATCGACATTTCCTCCCATAAACAGCGGCGAAAGGCGCCATGCCAATACTCGCCTGGAAGCTGTTGTTGTAAGAGAACTCCACCAAATGCAGATGGTCCTCCCACGAACCCTTGAAATCCAACATGCACGCCCTCAGCATGTCTTCCAAAATCTGAATCGTCCTCTCGGACTGGCCATCCGTCTGCGGATGGTACGCCGTGCTGAAACTCAGACGCGTACCCAAGCTCTCCTGCAAACTCTGCCAAAACTGAGATGTGAACCTCGTGTCTCTGTCAGACACGATACTCACGGGGACTCCATGAAGTCGCACAACCTCCTCCATATATCTCCTCGCTAGTGCCTCAGTGGACTGTCCCACTCGGAACGGAATAAAGTGCACAGATTTGGTCAATCGATCTACGATCACCCAAATTGCGTCATTCTGCTTCGGACTCCGAGGTAGTCCAGTCACGAAATCCATAGTGATGTGTTGCCATTTCCACTCCGGAATCGGAAGCGGTTGTAGCAACCCGGCCGTACGCTGATGCTCCGCCTTCACTTGCTGGCAAACCAAGCACTTGGCTACACTCCGAGCCACACTCCTCTTCATACCATGCCACCAATAATTCAGACGAAGATCCTGGTACATCTTAGTGCCACCAGGATGCACAGAATACGGCGAACTGTGTGCCTCCACCATCAGCTCCTCTCTGATATCCCCAGCTGGCACACACAACCTAGCTCCGAACCTCAACGAGCCATCCTCATGAATCAAAAAGTCAGTCCGCAGACCGGCTTCCACCTGCTCCTGAATCCTCACCAGCTTCGGATCCTCAGCCTGGCCAGCCTTAATCCGATCCACGATCGTCGACTGTACCTGCATGTACATCAACGACGAAGCCTCTCCAGGAAGAACAATCTCCACGCCAGACTCGCAAAAATCCTGCTGCAATCTCCACTGCGAGGTCAAAATCATCACCGCTGGAAGCATACTCAAAGCATCTGGAACCACATTCACCTTGCCAGGGTGAAACTGCAAGTCAATCTCATAATCCGCCATAAGCTCCAACCATCGACGCTGTCGCATGTTGAGCTCCTTCTGAGTGAAAATGTACTTCAAGATTTTGTGATCGGTGAAAATCTTCACTTTCTCACTCAGCAGGAAGTGCCTCCAAATCTTAAGAGCAAACACAACGGCAGCCAACTCCAAATCATGTGTCGGATAATTCTTCTCATGAACCTTAAGCTGACGAGACGCATACGCCACAACATGCCCATGCTGATGCAACACACAACCGAGACCCTTGCCAGAAGCATCGCAAAAGATCTCAAATCCACCGCTGCGATCAGGCACAACAAGAATAGGGGCAGTCGTCAACCTCTCCTTCAGAACACCAAAAGCACTCTCGCAATCACCCGACCAAACAAAAGCAACATCCTTCCGTGTCAACCTGGTCATCGGCTCAGCAATACGAGAAAAGTCCTTAATGAATCGCCGATAATAACCAGCAAGTCCCAGGAAACTCCGAATCTCAGACGCAGACAACGGAACAGGCCACTCCCTGATGGCCCTAATCTTCTCGAGATCCACTGAAATATCATCTCCAGTCACCACATGCCCGAGAAAAGCAACTCGATCCAGCCAAAACTCGCACTTCGAAAACTTAGCATACAAACAATGCTTCCTCAAAATCTCCAACACCGTCCTTAAGTGCGAGGCATGCTCTTCCTCCGACTTCAAATAGATCAGAATGTCGTCAATAAAGATAACGACAAACTTATCCAAAAAGTCGTAGAAAATCAGGTTCATCAGATTCATGAAAACTGCGGGCGCGTTAGTTACGCCGAAAGGCATAACCACAAACTCATAGTGTCCATACTTCGTCCTGAACGCTGTCTTCGGAACATCATCTTTCTTCACCTTCAACTGATGGTAACCACTCCTCAAATCCAATTTAGAAAACACCCTCGAACCTGCAAGCTGATCAAAAATATCATCGATGCGAGGCAACGAGTATTTATTCTTAATGGTCACCGCATTCAACTCCCGATAGTCCACGCACATGCGACGCGAACCATCCTTCTTCTTCACCAGCAACACCTGTGCTCCCCACGGAGACACACTAGGATTAATATAACCCTTCTGCAACAGCTCATCCAACTGCTTCCGCAACTCCTCCGACTCTGCAGGTGCCATACGATACGGCGCCTTCGAAATCGGCTGCGCACCTGGAACAAGATCGATAGAAAATTCCAAAGCCCGATCAGGCGGCAAACAAGACATCTCCTCAGGGAAGACGTCGCCAAAATCTTGCACCACAGCTGGCCACTCCAGCTCCATCTGCATAGCCACAGCCTCCACCAGCCTGGACCGAAATCTGACAGGACCAAGCGAACTGCTACCACGACTGAACTCAAATACTGGGTGTCCAGGAATCTCGAACACCACCTTCTTCCTCCTGCAGTCAATCGTAGCATAGAAGCTCGCAAGCCAATCCATCCCAAGAACTACATCATAGTTGATGATGTCGTGGACAATGAAATCAGCAAAAAGCTCATGTCCACAGACCACCAACGAGCAAGAATTGCAACCACGATGCACCGAGACCACACCATTCCCTGTAACGATATTCCAACTCTTGGGTAGAGGGGACGTCGACAAGGAATGCCTCTCCACGAAGCTCCGAGAAATAATGCACATCGATGCACCAGAGTCAAAGAGGACTCGTGCAGGAAATGTGCAAACCAAAACCACCCCTAATCAAGCAATTAACAATCAAACCCTAATCTAGCAAACAACCATGTTCAAGCAAACAACACAATCTAACAATCAAAACCAGCTAGGAAAGTAACAGCTAGAGTGAGGATTACCTGCGATAACCTCATCCACAGCCTCGCTCTCCGCAGCGGTCATCAGAAAAGCCTGCCTCCTTGGCGGAACGGCCTACCAAAAATCCTGTCCCTGCGGCACAAGAGCCGCTCCACGACTAGCAGGAACAGATGCTCGCTGCTGCAACGGTTGAGCTGCAACAGGATCCCTCCGCAGCTGATTCGCATGCCGACAATCCTTCGCGGCATGGGAAGCATCACCACAAACCAGACACTGGCCCAAAAACTTCCGACACTGATCCTTGACGTGGCCAGGCTTGCCGCAGAAATGGCAAGTCTTCAGAATAGGCCCTCCTGGCCTCTTAAACTGAGCAGACTGATTAGGCCTGAATCCAGGTCTAACCATAGCTCTCGCCTGTTCCACATGCCTCTTCCCAGCACCAACAACAGACCCCCTCCTCTGGTTCACGAGCAGCTCCTGCCTCTTAGCTGCGACCAGAACCTTCTGATAAGACTCCCGGTCAGAGGAGGTCACAAAACTCTGGAGCTCCGAAGCAAGCCCCTGCAGGAACCTCTGAGCCTTCTCCTCAGCATCCTGCACCATCTTTGGTGCAAACCGACTCAGCCTCATGAACTCTTGGTGATACAGGTCCACCGACGAGTTCCCTTGCTTCAAATCGATAAAACGCTGCAGCATCTCCTCCCTGGCAGCCTTCGGGAAGAACTCACCCTTAAATCTGGCCTTGAAGGTAGCCCAAGCTATCGGCTCCACCAACATCTTCTCTTCCGCATCCCACCAATTCCGAGCATTATCCTTGAGTTGCCTCTTCGCCAAATCAACCCATCCAGCCGGGGTGATCTTGGCCATCTTCAGATTGTCCTCGATGTTCCGAATCCACTCATCGGCAGCCAGAGGACCCTCAGACCCATCAAAATACGCGGGACCCAGCTCCCGAAATTGCTTCGCTCCTGGCTCAGAGCGAGGGGCATCCGGAAGAGCCCGGGCAGCTCGAGCAAGTGGAGCATTCTGGACTTACAAAAGCACGCCCTGCTGCACTTGCATCATCTGGAGCATCATCCGCATCATCTCACCGCTGGTGGGTACCCGCTCAGGCTCCCCATCATGAGGGACCGCGCCACTACCCCCACCACGGGTGAAACGTCTTCCTGCCATCTAGTGACACAGAAAACGAATCAGATCAGACTCATAGCTTATGACATCAGACGTCGAACTTAATTTATTGGACATTCTAATATTATTATCGCTATTCCAAAAATCGCAGTTACAGAAGGACCTGCATGGGCCACCAACAAAACCTGTCACGACCCGCTTCCCTAAAATGGACGCGAGACGTGAAAAGGTCCGCACGAGAGTGGAGCTGTGAAGCCCCAAACCCGATAAGCGTCAAAAATACATAAGCAGGTCCCTGTAACCACAACGGAATAACAATAATAACACAAGGAGAGACTGAAATAAAATCTCACATCTCATAAATTGTCCAACAAGAAAATAATTCCAACATCCAGAAAAGCCACCAGGCTAAAAGAAAAGAGTCTAAAGGCCCAGAACAAGGCCAACAAAAGAAACGACAAAACAAAGTATAGGTGCTACGCACCGATAACAAAACAACTGTCTAACAAAAGTAAAACACAACGAAGACACTAGGACTGGTCCCCAGTGTCCATGTACTCTCCGTCAAGCACAAGCTCGGGCTCGGCGTCAGCAAACACCTCGTCCTCAACGAGGTACTCGGGCTCAGGATCTAACATGTGTCACCCAAAAGAGTAAAGGGGCACATGTCAGCAAGTCTAAAAGACTTGAGCAAGGAAACTGAAAGTAAGGAAACTAGCAACCTAGCAGTTTAGTATGCATGACATGGCAGTTATAACATGAATACACAATTGAAACATGGCAAGACAATTTGTACAAGAGAACAATTATCGGGACAAGACAAGACAAGACAAGACAAGAGTAGCCACGCTACTATCAATCTCAATCAATTCACTATTCACGTTGTTTTGTATATGTTTACGCCTTACAGCTGAATGGTTTCACATCCGCTGATTGGCCGCTTAACATCTACCCCAAAACCCAGAGTTTACGCCTTACCACTGCAGTTGCTGATCGGGTAGACTCCCAGTTGATTGGTCGCTTAACTCTTACCCCCAATACCCACACGTAATGGAGCCAGGGTCCCCGCACAATGAGCTCAGCTAGTGAGCCTGGGGTTGCCCCGCACATGAGCTCGCATTCTTAAACATTTGGCGTAGGGGTGCACCTAGCCTGAAACACGCAATTCGGGCATTGGCTATCAACCAACACATGGCCCGCTTCTGGAACACGAGCCAGGAACACAAGCATTGTAGCGAAGCTACGCAATCACAGAAACACTTAAAGAATGCAATGACATGACAATTAATTTGCGTACCGTTAATGGAAAGTAAACATGACATGGAAATTGTGCAACATGCTAAATGTCGGAACTAGCTTCGTTGTCAAGCTAGTTCCCCAATTTGCGCCTAGGCGAGTATCATTTCGTCACCTAGCCTCTTTTACGCCTACAACAAGCAAATGGCCTAAAACATGGCCTAAACCCTAAGTGGCAAGTTTCACTTGCCTAGCACCGGGGATGACGACCACTTCGTCACACGGATGCCAATCTACGGGGAAAATCGCTGTTTTGGGGGAACAACCATCAAACAACATGAAATTTATATTAGGGTTTCATAAAAATATAAATAGGTTATGAAAACAACGGTAGATCGATTTCTTACCGAGAGGAGACGGAAGAAACACTCCGGGAAACCCTAGGATCAGATCTGGAAAAGATTGGAGAAGTTTGGGGAAACTAGGGTTTTTGGGGGATTTGGGGATTTTGATGGATTTTGGTGAGATTTTGGGGAAGATGAGAGGTAGATAGAGTGAATGGATGGTTTGGATGATGATTCTAGGGCTTGGAATGGAGAAATGGAGCTTGGAGGAAGATGGGGGCTCAAGGGGGAAGATTTTAGGGTTTTGGGTCGTGTTGGGGAAGAAGAAAACGTTTGGGTTGGGTTTAAATAGGATGGGCTGGCGGCTGCCCAGAAATTAGGGTTTCAACACTGGTTAGTCGGTCAAAGAGCAACCACTGACCGACTAGTTTGGCAACTAGTCGGTCGGTCGACCAACGCAGACCGACTAAGTGCAAACAGTAACTTCTGAACGAAAATAGGATTTTAGAGTTAGTCGGTCCATGAACAAATACTGACCGACTAGTTTAGCATCTAGTCGGTCGATGAACGTTCTTAGACCGACTAAGAGTAAACAGTGACTCAACTAAAATTAAGATGATGTGTTAGTCGGTTAAAGAAGCATTGCTGACCGACTAGTTTGCAACCTAGTCGGTCAACCAACGTTCTTAGACCGACTAACGATAAACAGTAACTCCTGAGAAATTTAGAAAGCCAACTAGTCGGTCCAAGAAGGATTGCCGACCGACTGGATCGTCATCTAGTCGGTCGGTGCCCCTTCTTATACCGGCTAATGAGCACAAAAAGTTCCGATACGGAGCGCGGGGCCCCGGGATCGACTCCTAAGACTCCTAGGCTTGATCTAATAGTTAGATACGACCGTTATGAAGTCCGTCACGAATGACTTACTTCGAAATCGACGATCCTAAGGAAGAAGCGAGAAAATACGACGGATCGATCGAAAATGAAAGCTACGGAGACGAAAACCACACAAGAGGATAAAATCCACCAAAACATATATTATATTATAATAAACCCAGATACATGAAAAGCAGTCGTTACAAGGTGAGTCCGCGTCCTCCTCGGAAGAGGGTGTGGATGGGTGGTCGGGGGAGGCTGGGGGTGTGCGGAGAAGTGGGGAACGAGGTGGAGGAATAGGGGCAGCGGTGGTGTGAACGATGGAAGGGGTGTCGGTGGAGGTGGGTGGTGGTGGTAGGACGGCGATCAAGGCGATGGTGAGAGGAATAGAAATGGGGGAATAAGATGTGGTGGTGACGGTTGTGGGTGGTGGTGGGAGAGATTTGGAGCGCACCGGTAATTTCCTCCGGCGCACGTATGCAGTGATGGAGGAGGAGGGAGGAGGTAGCGTGGGTGCGATGGAAGTGGTCGGGAGGGGGGAAGTGGATGCCGGGATGGGAATAGATGAGGAAGGAGAAGAATGTGGTGAGGGAGGTGATGGATGTGGGGATGTGTGGGAGGGTGGAGGAGAAGATCGTCGAGGTGGTGAAGGTGGAGGTGGACCGTGGATGTGAGTGAGAAGGCGAAGAATGGTGGCCATGTTCCTCTCAAGTGCGAGGAAACATGGGTGAGTGAGAAAAGAGGACGGTGATTGGTCTGAGGAGGTAGAGGACATGGCGAGATCACGGAGGGCAGCGACCTCCCTTTCAAGACCAAGACGGACAGAGACCTGGCGGTGACCAAAGGATGTGGACTGACGTGAGGCAGAAGTGGTGCCGGCAGGTAAGGTGGAAGTGGTGCCGGCAGCGGTGGTCATGTCGGCATAGGAGACAAGGCCAGAAATGGCCGCTAAGAGGTGCTCAGACATGATGGGGCCCGGAACAGATACAGGACGACTCGGGCCAGCCCCCATATCTCCCCGATACGCAGGGATATCCTGCTCGCCTAAGTGGGTGGCAGGGGACGGTGGTCTGCGTACGTCCGCGGGAAGGAAAGGAAGGTGCAACCCCGCTAGGAAGTTTGGATCGGGTGGGAAGGTCCAATCTCCCACAAGAGCTATGGTCTTGCGAGCGGGGTTGGGTAGAATGGTGTAAGGGGCTGGGGGGTGTCCATAATTGAAGATGAAGCGACCATCAGAGTGGGGTTTAATCATGTGAATGTGCCGCATGACATCAATATCTAGCTGTGAGGGTCCTGCAGCAGCGGGAAGATTATTGGGGATGGGAATATTAAATTGGGGGTAAGAACAAATGATAGTAATGATGCCCCCACAACAAAACTTCCCCTTACTGGCCCGGCTGATCTCGAGAAGCTTGTAAACAAGCCAATCACCGCCATGGATAGGGACGGTAGGGGCCCTAAAGCTAATCCCATCATCGTCCCGGACAAAAGGGAAAGTCATGGCCCAGAGGATAAAAAGGTCTGGGATAGTCACGGTGCCTGACTCGTCCCTGGGAAAAAATGCAGATGATATGATCCTGTGGGCCAAACGAAATACGGGATGAATGATGGAGGAGGCCTTGGCCCTTCCTCGGGGATAGATATGGAGCAGTGTGAGGCGGAACCAGAATTGATCGACGTTAAACTCGGGCGTGTACCCGTAGTGTCGGATGGAGTCATCCCCAAGATTGGGGAAACCAAATATATCGTTAATGGTATTCAGATTTGTGGTGACACTCTTGTTACGCACCCGGAATTTTATGATTGACCCGGACTCCCAAACAAGTGTAGAGAGAAATTCGAGGGTGAGTGCCGGGTAGGATACGGCAGAGGCGTTATGAAAGGCCAACCAACCTAAGTTAGCAAAAAGATATTCGACTTCGGTGAAGACACCGAGATCGACCAGTGACTGTGTATGCGGGAACTTAGTTGATAGATGCCCCCGAGCATCGAGCCTACGATAAAAATCCTTGTGTTCCTGGTTCCTAAAGATATACCCATGCGGGCCCAACATTGGGTCCACAGGGGGGATAACAGGCGGGGGAGGGCCTAGTGTCAGTGCTCGTGTGTGGGGAGGGGGACGTGTTTGTTTTCGTCTCTTTCGAGATGGTTCCTCCTCCCGCAAAATCCCCTTCCCCTTGTCTTTATCCTTAGCCATGCGTGAGTGTGCGTGTATGAATGAGTGCAAAAAGTAATGAATGCACACTAACACAAGCAAAATGAGCAAGCACAATTTTTAGGGCAAAAATAGAAATATGAGCGTAGGAGCAAGTGTACCCAAGCGAAATGGCGAAGCTTGCTCGTAGATGTCCTCACGTTGTGCAATGAGAGAAGCGTGGAGCCGCGGCGACCTCTTTCAGCAAGAATTTTCGAAATAGGCGTTGTTTGGTGGGAATTAGGTCAGAAATTCAAAATGAAGGGGAGAGAGAGTGAAAATGATGGAGAGATTGATGGAGGAGGTGGAGAGAGGGAGTATTGGAGGAGTGGAGGACGTGGGGGAGTGAAATCCGGCCGTTGGGGAGGAGGAGGAGGTGAATCGACGTCGGAATGGGCGATCGGGCGAGGGTGAATGCGAACGGGTGGTCGGGGGTATTTATAGGGTTTTAAGTTGAACCGATTGGGTGACTTGTCACCTGATCGATTGACTGTTAGGTCGAAAACTCTTGCCAAAGAAGTGCTACAGGCGAACCGATCGGTTGACTTGTCAACCGATCGGTTGGCCGCTCCACTCATTTTCCCGAGAATTGAGGGTTGCTCACCCGGTCGCCTCAACCGATGGCGCTCTAACTCAACCGATCGGTTAATATTTCCCAAAAATTTCCCGAGAATTCTCCCCAGATCACCCGGTCTGTCACCCGGTCTCTCCATTTATCACCCGATCGGTTCATTTGGGGACAGATGCGGCTTGTATCTGATACATCCCAACCGATCGGTTGGGGCTTTGTTTCCTGCAAAAACCAACAGATTGTATAAGTCCCTGAACGGATGTTCTTGTGGCTGATTTTATTTATAAAAATAGATAAAATAAAGTCAAAAATAACACTAAAAAGTGGGGCAAAAGTTTAGAGCATGGGTTGCCTCCCATGAAGCGCACTTGTTTAACGTCGTTGGCTCGACGCCCGCAAGTGATGTTCACGGTGGTTGATACGGGTGATACCCGAAGTTCGGCATCTCTTCTTCATCGGAGCTTACGGCCTTTGGAGTAGTCAGCGGCTGGAGAAAGATTTGCTCGACTACCCTCTCCTTGTTCTTGGGATCCGGGGCTTCTCTTTCGTATTGGCGCTTACCGCCATCTTCTTTAGGATCCGGACCTCGTCTTTGGTGAGGTCCATGGGTTCTTTCCCCGTTCTCCTTGCAGGAGGAGCCTTGGGGAACCCAGGAGGGGTCGTACGTGCTGCATTCGCTTTCTCAGCAGCATCATTGTTCTTGGGGCCGTCTCGGTCTTCTGAATCCCCCAAGTCATCGGGGGGGGTTTCTTAAGAGAATCTCCCAGGAGCTCTCTTCAGCAGCTTTATCTTCCTCCACCTCCAACAAATTACACCGAGGGTCATCTGGGGGATTGGGGTACTTCATGGACAACCCCAGATCAAATTCAACCTTTTCTCCGCTGACGTTTAGCGAAAGTTTTCCATTCTTCACATCAATCAAAACGCCAGCATTGGCCATGAAAGGTCGTCCTAGGATGATGGGAGTGTGTGCGTCTTCAGGCATGTCCATGACAACGAAGTCCACTTGCACATGCACCCCTTTTACATTAACGGAGAGGTCATCCACAATCCCCACCGGATATTTGACCGACCGGTCAGCAAGTTGTAGGGTCATACCGGTGGGCTCCAAATCACCCATTCCTATCCTCTTATACATCGATAAGGGCATCAAACTGACACTCGCTCCGAGATCGACGAGTGCACGATGAATCTTTACTGCCCCGATCGTGCAAGGGATTGAGAAGCTCCCCGGGTCTTTAAGTTTCGGCGGATTTGCCCTCTGGATGAGAGCGCTACACTCCGCCGTCAACACTACTTTCTCCTTTCTAGACCCTCTCGTCACCAAATCCTTCAGGAATATCGCATAGGAGGGGATCGTTTCGATTGCTTCCAGGAAGGGGATTTGCAAGCTCAGATCCTTGACCATGGCGAAGAACTTGCCATATTTCTCGTCGATTTTGGCCTGAGCTAACCGTTGTGGAAAAGGCACAACGGGTTTGAACACTTTCGGGCTCCCTTCCTCGTTCTTCTTCTTCTCTTCTTCAGAGACTCCCTCCGGAGTCGTAGGATTTGATGACGAAGCACCGGCGTCGTTTGATTTTTCGATAGGTCACTCGACGACCAACGGTGCCTCCGGTCTGTTAGGGGGCACTCTAGTAAGGATTTGTGTCCCGCTTCTCAGAACGATAGTGGACACATTTGCGTGCTCATGCACGAGTGCTGACGTTTGGGTTGCTCCCCTCGGGTTCACCTCGGGTTGTGGCGGCAATTGGTTTTGTGACCTTGAAAGGGTCGCCACTTGTAACCCCAGCTGGGTTACTTGGTCCGTGAGGGCCCGCTGACCCATTTCTAGCTTTTGATTGATCTTCTCCTGGTTGGTTATATATTGAGTCAAGAGAGACTCAATCGGAGAGACGGCCCTCTGTTGGCCATACTGCTGCTGCTGCTGGATTGGCTGCTGATTCCTGGGGGCATAAAATTGTTGCTGAGGCTGCTGCTGATATTGTTGCTGCTGAATCTGACTCTGCTGTGGCCTAGTCGGCTGATATATTTGTTGCTGCGGCTGCTGAGGCGGTGAGGGCTGGAATGGTGCCCGGTAACCAAAGTTAGGGTGGTTCCGGTTGTTTGGAGAGTAGGCCGGGTTGGAATTGGTTCTTGGTGGATATGGCGCATTTCTCGTGGGGTTGTAAAATAGTGCGCTCGCCTGATCCAACGGTGGTGAGACGTCACCACCGTCGAATTCCCCAAAGACTTCGGATTCCACCGCTGCAATCTGTTGTGTACAGGCCCCACCGGCTCCTACCATTAGTGCGGAGATCTGGGTCGAAAGCAAGTCGAACTTGCTTGAAAGTTTGTCGACGTCCTCGACTCTGTGTATACCCCCAGACATGGGTGTGGCTCTCTCGTCACACCACCGCTCATTTTTGGATGCCATATTTTCCAGAATATGTTCGGCATCTTCCTCGCTCCTTGACATGAAGGAACCCCCAGCCACGGCATCCATAGAAGATTTTAGGTCATCCCTCAGCCCATTGTAGAACAGATTAATAATCTGCCACTTCGGAAGCTCATGGTGAGGGCATCTTCTCTGCATCTCCTTGTATCTCGTCCAAGCTTCATGCAAGGACTCATGGCTGGCCTGGGAGAAGGAGGAGATCTCACTCCTCAAATTCATGGTCTTCCCCGGAGGAAAGAACTTCGTCAGAAAGGCGTTGGAGAGCTTCTCCCAGGTATTGAAAGTGTTGGGGTCCTTCCCCGTAAGCCATTGCTTGGCTTTGTCTCGCAACGAGAAGGGGAACAGCTTTAGATGGATCGCCTCAGTCGTGACACCATTAATCCGAAAGGTGTCACAGTTCTCTAAGAAAGAGTCTAGATGCTCGATCGGGCTCTCCATGGGTGCACCCGAAAACTGATCCTACTGGATCCATGTCACCAAAGACGGCTTTAGCTCAAAGCTTTGGGCCGTAATAGCTGGAGGACGGATGGCGGAAGTGGACTCGATAGATGGCATCGAGTACTCCAAAAGGGACTTGTAAGGCGGGGTGTTCTCCTCCATGGATTCGGGATCCTCTCTTCTTCGCTTCTCAGCGGCCAAACGCCTAAGGGTGGCGTTAATCTCTGGATCAACGGGGATCAAGTTGTCGAGACTTCTTGAACTCATGCGCATGAAAAACAACAAACACCCGTGAAGCAACAAGTGGGAGAGAGACAGATAAGATAAGAAATAAAAAGAAGAAAATAAAAAGGAAAAAAGAAGAATGCGAAAATTATCACGAGGTAGGGATAAGAGCTAGACACTAGGGTTCAAGAGATCCTAAAATAACAAGCACGTTGCCTCCCCGGTAACGGCGCCATAAACTTGACGTGTACCCCCGGTTTGCTAGCCGCAAATGGCCGGGGGACCCGCGTGGGGGTTTAGATATTTGTAACCGCAAGCGCACGGTGTTGTAGTGTGGCTTGGGGGTCGAACACAGGGAGGCTAGGATGTGCTTGTGTCAAGGAGGACTGAAATCACCCCGTGGGCGAGCTAGCCCGAATCGGTTAATGGGTTGTCACGGAAAGGAATGCAAGGTATGAACAATAAGAAAATAAACCCGGGACTTTGGTTTCCACTCCAACGAGCGACTCTCGCCGACACAGCCTACGGGTAGGATAGGGATCGGAATTAGGGTCTAATAGTGAGACGTTGCCTCTGAAATTGGTACCGGCATCCCATGGGCCCGA
This sequence comes from Scilla litardierei, assembly GCA_030789695.1. Taxonomy (NCBI): domain Eukaryota; kingdom Viridiplantae; phylum Streptophyta; class Magnoliopsida; order Asparagales; family Asparagaceae; genus Scilla; species Scilla litardierei. The sequence goes on along the minus strand of CM061139.1, from coordinate 92,271,836 downwards.
TATTCCGGTCGGTGCCCAGGATGATACACCGGACTTCCCGGATTCGATCAGTGGGCACTCCCGTGTCCATTAACACTGATCGATTCCGGGAGCACTAAGATCGCAACGATAACTCCCAACGTCTCATCCTGCCGCTCCCGCGCGCTAGGATTCGGCGTCTACGCTAAGGGCGTGAGCTATGGCTAGGGAGTCAACCGCCAAGTTTATTCCCCCTTGGCCCAACGGTCAAAGGCGGTCTTTTTCCCGCCGATGACAATAAAACACCCCGCGTAACCGTTAGATTCCTAATCCCTATCGATTTTCTAACCCTATGGATGCATCGGGAAGAGCCCCCGAAGGGGTTTCCGCCAAAATCCCAGATTTGGGAACTACTCACAAATATTCATTAAAAATCGATCTAAACGAAAATGAATCGTTGAAATCATAATCAGACGATTGAAATGCGAAGGTAGTAGAGCAATTAAGATAATACTAAAGTTTAAGAAAGATCCGAAAACTTACAATAGAAAAGTAATTACAGCCGTCACAATAGGAGAAAACAGTAAAAACTAATAGCTCCCCCGTTTCTGGAACCCTAGGGGTCCTATTTATAGGATCTCGTATCACCCGATCGGTTGACAAGTCAACCGATCGGGTGATCCGTTACAAATAATAAACAGAAAACGGCGGACTTTCACCCGGTCATAAGAACCGGTCGGTTGAGTTCTTGGAGTGACCGGTTGGATCTTGGCGCCATCGGGTGAAGGGATCGGTTGGGTGTCCGTGTCTCGACTCCTCAGCATCAGCTACAGATGAACCGATCGGGTGAGAGTCACCCGATCGGTTGGAATTTGGCTTGAAAAGACAGAGAGTTGGCCCCCGTTGAACCGGCCTGTGAACCGGTCGGGTGACTTCCACTTGAGCTCCGGCTGAGACCGGGTGGTGCACGCGTGCATCACCCGATCGGTTGGAGATGACCAACCGACCGGGTGAGGGGCTGAAAGATGTAATCTTCGTCGTTTGACCCCCTGGATCACACGTGACTCCTCCCGTTGCTCCGGGGACTTGAGATATTGTCGTTAAACGTCCCCTATGCGGGCAATCTCCTGCAAACATGGAGAAACAAAGAAAAGTGAAAGAAAACGAGAAAATACGAGAAAACGAATAAAAGACGACGGAAAATACGGAAAAACACGAGAGAAAACGTGCGTGAATATATGAAATATAAACGCACATCAGCAATTCATTTTGTGAAATATGACCATTGATAATATATGAATCCATGCCTATTATTTTTTATCTATACGTGGTATTGATATAACACTTGGTATCATACTTTCTATTAAAATCAATGAATGCTTGGATATTTATTTATGACTCAAAAGATTTAAAGAAATTTACTATTGAGTCATCCTAAATGAATAATATTCCATTTGTTCATGGATAGCAAAAGATTGTATTATACTTGGTTGTTATGCATTCTCTATGTGTGATATTTGATTTTATTCATCATTAATTTGTTTTATGTTAAAAATTGTATATTGAAATTGAATATGCTCATTGACTACAATTGCTGTTGTTTTTAATATATATTCTATGCTTAAATGTTGCTTATTAATGCCGCAAGAATAACATCTCCATAAGATTAATGCATTATTATATGAGAAGTAAGTATGATTTATTTTAATTCATGCTTCAATTCATGCTAAATTGAAATATATGCAAGAAGGGATGTTGAGACATTTTTATGTCATTGAATATTGCATGCTATGAATGTTTAATACATGATATTTATTAAATATCTCTTTCACATAGTATGCATATTATTCTCTCTATGTAATTTTTTCTTTCACACTTGGTGTCACGAATATTTTTAACACTTGGATTATATTCATGTCACACCTTTTTGATGTGACAAAGGGGCGAAAAGTACAATGCATATAAAATCATGTTTCATGGTAAAATGATATTATTCCACACTTGAAAAATAAATATAATATGAATATCTACACATTTCTTCTTATTGCTAACCAGCCTTAATGCAAGGGGAGTAACCTCTCCATAGCTGTGCTCATGCATTTCTGTAGGGGGAGCGTAAGTTAGTTTTGCGGTCATATTATATTTTCAATATTTTATATCATTTGTTGTCATCACCAAATGATGTCAGTGGTTTTGATGGTTTATCTTTGATGGAATATTTTATGTCATCTTTTTGAATGATGACAAGGGGAGAAAAAGATTGAAATGCAAAAATGATATTGAATACTTTTATTGTGCTAACCGGCTTTGATGCAGGGGAAGTACTGTAGGGATCGTCTAACCCTTGCAATACTAACAACACACAATAGAGGGGGGGTGAATAGTGTAATGGCAATAAAATTGTCCAAATAAAATTTAACTTGCAAACGCGGAATTATAAATGCAAGAGGAATTAAATGGCACAATCAATCCAAACGCAAACACAAAGTTTTACCCTGGTTCCCCAAACTTGGGTACATCCAGCCACACCAATATTCACTATATTCCCACTCAGAGAAGTGAATACAAATCTCACAAAGGAGATACCCCACAAAGAGGATTTATGCCCTACACAAGGACCCAACCAATCCTACACAAGGATCAAGACTCCCACACAGAGAATCACTAACTCCCACTCAGAGAATTAGGGTTAGCCCTACACTAGGACACTAGAACTCCCACAAAGAGAGTTAATTCCCACAAAGAGAATTCCCTAGTCCCACAAAGAGACAACCTCCCACAAAGAGAGAAACTCCCATAAAGAGAGTGTCCTAATCCCACAAAGAGAAATAGGAAAACAATTTACACCCTGAAAAGTAAATACTCTTACATATGCCTTGAGATGCTTACCTATGAATGAATGCAAGGCATGGAAGAGGATCTCCAAGTGTTGGAATATGCTTGAGAGCACTTGGATGATTTCCCTTGAGCTGGACTTCAATGCATGAAGAAAGATGAATGCTCAACTAGAGGGAAATGAGGGAGCTTGAGAGTGGCGTATTGATCTCTTGAGATTTTCTATAGAATCAAGAGTTTATCAAATGTTGTCAAGAGTTCTCAAGAATGGCAGCACACTCATATATATAGGAATCCTATATTAAGCCCAAAAACCCAAAGAAACAGCCAAATAATCAAATCTGCAACGGCTAGAAACTGGGTGAAAACGACAGGAACAGTCGACTGATGATCATAAGATAGTCGACTGATCAACGGCTAGAAAATATCCAACGGCTATAATCTGAGCCAGGACAGTCGACTGACGAAGTCAATACAGTCGACTGACAAACAGGACAGGCGCCTGTTAATCCTTCAGCAGACGACTGCTACAGGGGATGGATCGAAACAGAGAGCTGCACTCTTTCTCCAATTCTTCGCACAGGCGACTGATGTAAAAACTACAGTCGACTGTCAAATAGTCAGGCGACTGTACATTCTTCATCAGTCGACTACTGTAAAGTATGGAGAGAAGACAGAGAGATGCAGAGATTGCACTTACGCTAGACATGTGACTGTTGACCAAATCTCAGGCGACTGTAAATATACAGGCGACTGTGTGTAAAGCTCAAGTTTGAGTCAATAGAAATGTTGACTTGAGCAGTGCATATCAGGCGACTGTAGAAGGATCTACAGGCGACTGGAAATCACCCAGTCGACTGTGTTTCCCCCATCAGATGACTGACGGAAAGAGTGAACCTATTGGGTTGGATTTTATGATAATCCTAAGGTTCACTAAGATGGTTAAATGCATGTGCATGAATGAGCAAACCATCTAGCAAGGCATTACATCAACCCTAGACTCAAAAGAGAGAGAAAGCAATAAAGTAAAATTACATGGATTACAATGCTTTCTTAAGAGTCTAAGTCTTCAATCTATGAAGACTTGAATGCTCTCCATCATCTCCAAGCTTTGGCACTCCTTGAGTCCAAACTTTGGCCCTTCTTCACATGATGTCCATCCTTACACCAAGTGATTAGTCTCCAAGAAAGATATCCTTGAAAAAAACTGAGAGACAAAGACATGAGATTCATTAGCAACAACATAATGTTGTGATCATCATCAAAATAAGATTGGTATGAACACCAATACTCAACAAGTACCACATCTAAGCAGGGGGAGTAAGTGATTCTATTGTATCATTATTATTTAACTTCATTTTTCTTTTGTGTGTCATCATCAAAAAGGGGGAGAGGGATGGAAAATTGAATTCTACCTCTAAGTGATTTTGATGATGAACACACCAAATGAAGTTAGTGTACTAACTACACTACAACTAAGTGTGCAAGTTGTGCAACAAATGAAAATCTTTGTGTACTAACTACACTACAACTAAGTGTGCAAGTTGTGCAACAAATGAAAATCTTTATGCATACTCCAGAGAAGCGCAATCTGCGCTCAATAGACAAAGACGTCGTTGCTAGTTCAAATGATGAAGCTCACGCTCAAAAGGAAAAGAAGCTCAAGAGAAGCTCGCATTCAAATCATCATTTGATCAAGCTTTAAGAAGAATCGTCTAAGTCTTAGTGTGTGAGTTGTGTTCTCTAGGATTATGTAAAAGCCAAATGAATATTCTATGTACACACACAAAATGATTTTCGAAAATAGTGTTAAACTTGTTTTAAATATTTTTGAGAGCATAGCTATAGATTCACTTCTCGTAGTCAACCTCCAAACACCCATGAGTTGATTACTCATCTTTCAGTAGAGTTTCTTTGAAAAACTGATCTGGGAGTCGACTACCAAAGGAGGGAGTCGACTACCAGCTTTAGTAGAGTTTTCACTGAAAACTCTCTGGGAGTCGACTACCTCCTCTGGGAGTCGACTACCAGCTGTGCGATTTGACTTCCCAGATTTGCTCCTTCATGTAATCATTGCTTGATTTATAGGGCTAAAGTCAAATCTTTTTGAAATTCAAATCTTCTCTTAAACTCTATAAATAGAGAACCAAATGAGAACATTTTAGCTAACAATTCATTCTTGAGCAAAGCTACAATTCTCTCAAAAGTTCTCAAAGTTCTCAAGTTCTCAAAGTTCTTCAATTTTTATAAAGGCTAAGCTTTTAATTCTTTTGTTCTTAATTTCGCAATTATTTTCTCTTATCTTTTCTAGCCTTTATAACTTGGTTTGATCTCCAAAGCTCATAGCTTTTCTTCTTGAGATTCAAACATCAAGTTTTTCTTTTTTGATCTTTGTATTCTTAACTTCTATATTTCTCTCAAAGATCAAAATCTTGATCATTGATCTCTAAAGCCCACGTGCATATTTTAGAAGATCATTTTCAAGACAACTTTTTTAATTACTTGTTGTTAATCTCCAAAGCTAAAAGCTTTTTATATTATGATTCAAAATACAAGTCTTTCTTTTTAATCTTTGTGTTTTACAATTATATTTTTTCAAAGATTAAAAAGACTCGATCTTTGATCTCTAAAAGCCCAAGTGCACATTTTTTAGAAGATAGATTTTCAAGATAACTCCTTTGATCAAATCTGTGCTCATCTATACCATTTAATTTAATCAAGAGTTTTTTGATTTTCTTTAAGCAATATATACACGAATATATTATTTTGGCTTTAGGAAATCTTGTAATTTATTTCATATTTGTTGCAAGTCTTTGAAGAAGACTTTGAATTGTAAGTTCCCGTGTTATAAGGGAATAGTGAAAATCCTAGACAAGTCTAGGTGATTGGAAATCATGGTAGGGATACTAGGTGTTGAAAGTCCTAGACAAGTCTAGGCGGTTGGAAATCCTGGTTAAGGCTAGGTTGTTGGAAATCCTAACGAGTGGAGTTATGTGCTTGTATTGCTAAGGCAATAGTGGAAATCTCGTGCCGGATTAATCAGGGACTGGACATACCCAAGTTATGGGGAACCAGGATAAAAATTCTTCTCTTTGCGTTTGCTTTTCTGTGTTTAATTATTTATCTCTGCAAGCAATTCTTATTTACTTTGTTATTATTATATCTTTGAAATTCTTTATTCATTGCATATTACAAAGATCATAGATTTAATACCGCTGTGTAAAGATCTATCTGTGTGTAAAGATATCTTATCTGATTGTAATCATAATTGTTTATCTTTTATATTTTTATAAGATTAACTTGTTGATTAAGAACCAAGCGTAGATCACTCTACTTGGTTTCTTAGGCAACATTAGAAGGGTTTTAATTAACGATCGAAAAATATTTATTATTTGCACAACACTATTCAATCCCCTTCTATTGTTGTTTGCCATCCCCAGGATCCAACAGAAGGATCCTGCCCCGGAGTCTTCATTTGAGGGGGGGAGGGAGCCGTAGCTCGGCCAGTGTCCTTTTTCTCCAGTTTGGGAGGAGAAGCTCCGTAAGCTTGCCCTGGAGTCTTGGAGAGGGCGGGTTTTGGGCCGTCGCCTCCCCGCAGCCTCTATAGTCGAACGGATATTGGGCCGTCGCCTACCCCATATTGGTCATTCCGGTTTGGGTGGCGAGGAAGGATCATGTCTCGGAGTCTTCATTTGAGGGGGGAGGGAGCCGTAGCTCGGCCCGTGCCCTTTTTCTCCAGTTTGGGTGGCGAAGCTCCATAAGCTTGCCCTGGAGTCTTTGAGAGGGCGGGTATTGGGCCGTGCCTCCCAGCAGCCTATATAGTCGGACGGTTATTGGGCCATCGCCTACCCCGCATTGGTCATTCCGGTTTGGGTGGCAAGGAAGGATCCTACCCGGAGTCTTCATTTGAGGTGGGGAGGTAGCCGTAGCTCGGGCCGTGCCCTTTTTATCCAGTTTAGGTGGCGAAGCTCCGTAAGCTTGCCCCGAAGTCTTTGAGAGGGCAGGTATTGGGCCGTCGCCTCCCTTCAACCTCTATAGTCGGACGGGTATTGGTCCGTCGCCTACCCCGCATTGGTCATTCCGGTTTTGGTGGCTGATCACTCCTTATTTTACACTTTTTTACCGCATGTGTGCATGCCATTTAGATCGCCCAGATCATGTTTTTCACGATATATCGACGATATTGCGATGCTTTTCACGATTTGTTGTTTTTGTCGCATTTCAGGTGATTTGGCGCGATTTGGAGTGATCTCGAGATGCGCTTACTCCAGAGGGTCACCGACGACCTCCCCGAGGGGTATTTTGCTATTGGAGAGGAGCGGAAGAAGAACGGACGTCGCAGGAGCGACGAGGAGGCCAAAACAAGCAATCTGGGAATTTTTAGTGTCCCACTCGGCCGAGTGAAGGAGTCACTCGGCCGACCAGTGAGACACCGCTCGGCCGACCAGATCAGACACGATTCATATGTGCACTCGGCCGAGCGACGGAGACCACATCGGCCAAGTGACGAGACCCCGTCCGCCCGAGTGGTACCCAGACGAAGCCCTTCAAAAATCACCAAGTTAATGTTTTTTCGGCTGCCTGAGCTTCAGAAGACCCACTCGGCCGAGTGGATAATCTCGACCGCCCGAGTACCACGAAGCCATCGGCCGAGTGACGACAACTCACTCGGCCGAGCCGCCCCCGAAGTGAATACCCCTGAAGATCGAGACTTACTGGAAATTTACAGGGTTTTCACTCGGCTGAGTGACTTTTGTCACTCGGCCGAGTGCGACGCGCTGCCTGTAGCGAAAATTGCGGAAAACAGGCTGCGCAGGGGTATTTTGGTCACAGTTTTTGGACGATTTTGGAGGGTATTTAACCCCTGTTTTTACCCTAGTTTTGGGAGCTTTTCTCTTAGATTTTTTGCAGCTTTTTAGATTAGCTTTTTAGTTTTATTCTTGTGATTGGAGAGGAGACAAAATTGGATTTTTGTTGGATTAATTGAAGAACTCCATTGGTTTGCTTTTCTCTTCTCTAAAAATTCTATTTTTATTGCATATCTCAATATTGTGATGAATTCTATTGCTTATTTCATTGATTATTTTTGTGATCTTGCTATGAATTGTGAGTAGTCGCCACGTCTTGGGGCGTGGGGATGAACCCTACAAGCCCTATTTCATGATTGTGATGAATTGGTAGGAATTTTGCTAGAATTGCTATTAGGGATTAGATTGGGATCAATTTACTACGGACGGCTAGGAATTCACATCGATTGGGATTTGCAAGAGATTGGATCCCAATTCGATAGGAAACTCTAGAAATCTGAATTGGGTTGGAATCGAATTTCCGTAGTATCGGTTTGCAAGAGATTGGACCGATACTAGGGTTTCCGGTTCCAATTCCGTGCCAATACCCGTTTGCAAGAGATTGGACAGGTAGGAACTACCCCAATCTAGGTCGTGGGTCGAGTTTGCAAGAGATTGGGCTCGGTGCGCGATTGAACGATGATGTTGATCCTAATGCTAGCTTCCCTAGGCTAGGGTTTGCAAGAGATTGGGCCCAAACCTAGGATAGCTATAGGCCGGCAACAGCGCGAGGGCGTGAGCTTGGTTCTACATTCAGTTGCAACTAGTTCATCCAAAATCTTATTCTAGCGATTTTGATACCGATGAACCACTTTTACGAAATATGGTGAGCAGCGGGAATTCCCCATTCCCTAGACGTTCTTTATTTGATTTGATATTTTCGTACTTTGTCTGACGATTGTGACAGGATTGCCAAAGGCAAATTTATCTCTTTTTAAATAGCCAGGTTGATCGGAACAAGCACGGTCATTCGTCCTCCCTGTGTTCGATAACCCGCTCGCTGCTACACCGTGCACTTGCGGTAAAACTACAACCGTTCTCTGGGTGTATATCCGGGGTCGATCAAGTTTTTGGCGCCGTTGCCGGGGACAGCGGTCATTTTGACGGTGTTCGTCATCGACCACCCGGTTACTTCTTCTTTCTCTCTTTCTTTACTTTCTTCTATTTGCATATTCTCCCTGTATTTTGCATAAGGTCTTTACAGGAAGAATGGAGGATGCAATGTCAACAATAGAACTCAGTCAGGAAGACTATGACTCCTTCACAGACATCCTTAAGGAGCTTGTCGATGAGGTCCACGCTACCAGAGCTTTTGCTATCGATGTCAAGGACCCTGACGAGCAACTGTTTGCTAGTTTTGTGATGGACCAAGTCTCCCCGGAGGGGACTATCAGAAGCAACGTCAGGGTTGATGTGATGGACGACAAGCTATATTTGGATGACGGTAGAACAAGTGTCGAGGATCACTATACTCCGGGAGGATCTTCAGAGCAAGCCATCGTTCAGGGAGTTACACCCCATGACACTTACCCTTGCTTCTACGAGTCGTCTGATGTGTTTCTTGATTCCAGGAACGAACCGGAGCCGAGTGAAAGCTCTGATGACGCTAGCACAGAATCAGAGCGCGCCTATTTCGATGCATTGTCCTCACTAAGCAGTGAGTCTGACTCTTCACAAGAGAGCGCGCCACCTGAGCACGATCTAGACCTGGCTGACAAGGAAGAAGCCAAACTCATGCGAGCTGATGAAGTAGAAGGAGCGGCGCCTCTTCAGGTAGAACTTAAACAATTACCTCCGAATCTGAGGTACGCCTTTTTGGGTAAAAAATTAACTTTCCCGATGATAGTAAACTCCCACCTCACGCCAGACCAACTTGAAAAACTCCTAGACGTTCTTAGGAGCCATAAAGATGTCCTGGGATACACTATCTCCGATCTAAAAGGGATAAGCCCTAGGGTTTGCACGCATAGGATCCATTTGGAGGATACCGACGCCACCTCCATAGAGCCTCAAAGGCGGTTAAACCCGAACATGAAGGAGGTGGTTAAAAAGGAAATCCTAAAATTGCTAGAAGCCGGTATAATTTATCCTATCTCTGACAGTAGATGGGTTAGTCCCCGTTCACGTCGTCCCCAAGAAAGGGGGGATGACTGTCATAAAAAATGAAAAAGGTGAGCCCATATCTTCACGCACCGTCACGGGATGGCGAATGTGCATTGACTATAGGAAACTCAATAAAGCCACCCGAAAGGACCATTACCCATTGCCCTTCATTGATCAAATTCTTGAACGCCTTGCAAAACATAAATACTTTTCTATCTAGATGGGTATTCGGGATTCTTCCAAATCCCTTTGCACGAAGATGACCAAGAGAAGACAACTTTCACTTGTCCCTATGGCACATATGCCTACCGTAGGATGCCGTTTGGCCTTTGTAATGCTCCCGCCACCTTTCAGAGGTGTATGACATCCATATTTTCCGATTACATTGAAAATATTATGGAAGTTTTTATGGATGATTTCTCGGTTTATGGGAGTGAGTTTGACTCTTGCTTGGAAAATCTTACTAAAGTCCTAAAACGGTGCCAACAAAACAATCTCACTCTCAATTGGGAGAAGTGTCACTTCATGGTCACGGAAGGTATAGTTCTCGGACATCTTGTCTCTTCGAGAGGAATTGAGGTAGATAAAGCAAAGATTGAGGTAATCGAGAAACTCCCTCCTCCTATTAATGTCAAGGGCATTAGAGGCTTTCTTGGTCACGCGGGGTTTTACCGTCGCTTCATCAAGGATTTCGCCTCGATTGCCCGACCGCTTACTTCCTTGCTCGCTAAAGATATTCCTTTTGTTTTTTCAGGAGAATGCTTGCAAGTCTTCAACACCTTAAAGGAAGCACTAGTCTCCGCGCCCATAATACAACCACCGGATTGGAGCCTTCCTTTTGAGCTAATGTGTGATGCTAGCGACCAAGCTATTGGAGCGGTGTTGGGACAGAGAAAAGATAAGAAGCTTCATGCGATATACTATGCGAGCAAGACATTGGATGACGCGCAGAAAAACTACACAACTACCGAGAAAGAGCTTCTAGCGGTCGTCTATTCCATAGAGAAGTTTCGCTCCTACCTCCTGGGTTCCAAGGTGATTGTCCACACCGACCATGCGGCATTGAAGTATCTTTTAAACAAGAAGGAGGCCAAACCTCGGTTGATTAGGTGGATACTCTTGTTGCAAGAATTCGACTTAGAGATCAGAGACAAGAAGGGTACGGACAATGTCGTGGCGGATCATTTATCTAGGCTCATTCGCGACAAGGAGGATGTGAGTTTGCCTATCGACGACACTTTCGTGGATGAGAGGCTATATGCCATAAGGTCCGGAGAGGTCCCTTGGTACGCGGACTACGTCAACTACTTGGCTTGTGGAATTAAACCGCATGGGATGCCCACGCATCAAAAGAGGAGATTTCTTCATGAAGTCTGCAGCTATTTCTGGGAAGATCCATACCTCTTCAAGATATGCAAGGATGGCGTCATTCGGAGGTGTGTTTCTAAAGAGGAGGCGACATCCATCATTTTGCATTGCCACGGTCTACCATGCGGAGGACATCATGCCGCCTCTAAAACTACCGCTAAGATTTTGCAGAGCGGGTTCTTCTGGCCGACAATGTTTAAAGACACCCACGACTTTGTAAAGGGGTGTGATAGATGCCAACGGACCGGGAATATCTCCAAGCGCAATGAGATGCCAATGAGGCCCATCCAAGAAATTGAGCTTTTTGATTGTTGGGGAGTAGACTTCATGGGACCATTTCCGTCGAGCAATGGCAACAAATACATCCTATTGGCCGTCGACTATGTCTCCAAATGGGTGGAAGCAATCGCCACCCCTACTAATGATGCAAGGGTCGTCTCCAAGTTCTTCAAGCAAAATATCTTCCCGCGCTTCGGAGTGCCTCGTACCTTGATAAGCGACGGGGGGAGCCACTTCATAGAGAACAAGTTTGAAGCCATGCTAAAGAAGTACGGAGTAAACCATAGAGTTGGCATGGCATATCACCCCCAGACAAGCGACCAAGTTTATGGCGCCGTTGCCGGGGAGGCGATTGCGTTTGATCTTACCACCCTAGCTATTCCTTTTTTTATTATTATTATTATTTCCATTTCTTTATTTTTACCTAACCCTTCCACAGTACTAATCATTTCTTTGAAACTCTGTTTTTCCCCGTGCATGTACACGAGATCTACGGCGGACCCCGAAGCTATATTATTTGATCCTGAGATCGAACGTACCGCGCGGAGACTTAGAGCGGAAAGGAGACAAAATCCGGAAGGGAGGTTTATGACCAACCCGGAAACTGCGGACCAATTAGCGGCAAGGATGGCGAGGATAATTTCTATTCGAGATAGGCTTCGGCCTAAGACCTCTTCTACGATCTCATCCATTGCCATGCCGGAGTTGGCGGCTGACAAGAACTTCGAGCTAAAGACTGGACTAGTGGTTCTGATGCAGTAGGATCCATTTCATGGGAATGCCCATGAAAATCCTCACTACCACATCCAATTATTCTTATCGAAGTGCGCCACATTCCAAATGCCGGGGGTCTCTATAGATGCCATCAGACTGCGTCTCTTCCCCTTCACGCTAAAGGACAAGGAACTCTATTGGTTGAGGACGCAGGCTGAGGGAGTCTTCACCTCTTGGGATGAGTTGGCGAGTGCATTCATTGACAAGTTCTATCCGCCCTCCAAGACGGTGAAGATCCGGAGCGCTCTCATGTCCTTCAAGCAAGGACCCCAAGAGACGCTCTATGAGGCTTGGGAGCGTTTTAAGGATCTGCAGCACCAATGCCCGCACCATAGCATAGAAGATTGGGAGCTAGTTCATAGCTTCTACAACGGTCTCCAACAGGGGACCAAACAAATTATTGATGCCGCGGCGAATGGTGCTATCTTGTCAAAGACTCCCGAGGAAGCTACGGCCCTAATTGAGGAGATGGCCTCAAACAACCAACAATGGGGCGATGAGCGAGGACATTCCACGTCCTCCTTGAAGCCAACTAGTATCTATGAGGCGAAGGCCGTAGCGGAGCTTACAAGCAAGTTTGATTCTCTCCACACGGTAGTGGAGAGACTGGAGAAGTTTATCACGGAGCCCCAAGGAACCCCTTCCACCTCCGCTCCAACGAACCAAATGTGTGATTGGCAAGACCAATCTCAAGCCATGTATGTGGGAGAGAGCAAGGAGAAGGATCCTTGGAGCAAGTACAATATGTCGCGGGGAACCAAGGATATTGGGCCAATCCGGCCACAAGAAATCATCCCGGATTCTCTTACGCCAACAATGAAGGAGCTTTGAACCCGCCACAACAACCACCTCAACAAGCTCGACCACCACCACCCCAACAACAACACTATCCGCCGAGGGGGGCTCCACAACAAAATTTCCAACCGAAGCAACAAGTTCCACCATATAGGCCGCCCGGATACAATCAAGGGTGGAGGAATCAAAATCAAAACCCTCCACAAGCCCAACAACGATCCGACTTCGAAGCTAGAGTGGAGGCGTTTATGGTCGAGCAAAATAAGGTCAATGCTACCTTGAAGGCGGGGCAAGACTCCATTAATACCGTTGTGGCTCAAATATCGGAGCAATTGGCGTTGCTCAATCGGAACACTCAACGATTGCCGGCGCAACCCGAGCAAAACCCACGGGGCAACACCGGCCACATCAATGCCGTAGTTGCCGTTACTACTAGAGGCGGGAAGGATACCACCCCCGCCATGATTCCTACCGAGGAGCCCGTGGAGGAAAGTTTGGAGCCGATTGAGCCGGTAGTTGAAGTTGATAAGGAGAAAGAGCCACAAGAAAAGGAGAAATCTAGAGCGGAGCAATTGATTGAGGAAAGGCGCTTCATGACACCGGTCCCATTTCCCCAAAGGCTTGCTAGAGCGAAGATGGAGAAAAGGCTAGCAAAGTTTCTCGAGTATCTGAGAGGAGTTAGCCTCAACATTCCCTTCCTCGATGCCATCGTGGAGATCCCCACATATGCTAAATTCTTAAAGGACTTGATTTCGGGGAGAAAGAGGAAGGAGAAGATTATGCTAGCCGAGGAGGGCTCTTGGTTCACCAAGAGAGAGAAGGAGCCGGCCAAATTTAAAGACCCGGGGAGTTTTCGGATTCCTTGCACCTTGGGCGGCGTCCCTCTTCAAAAGGCGTTGGTAGATCTAGGGGCTAGTGTGAGCCTCATGCATCTCTCCATGTTCTTAAGGCTAAACACCGGGACGAAGTTGAAACCTACCGACATGCGGATACAATTGGCCGATGGGCGAATAACAAGGCCGGTAGGGATCGCCGAAGACATTCCGCTACAAGTCCCGGGGGGAATATGCTTGCCATGTGACTTCGTGATTATGGACGTTAAGGATGAGGGAGATACTTCATTGATACTTGGACGCCCGTTCCTCGCCACCGCCGGAGTCATTGTCGACGTGCGCGATGGTACACTAACTTTAAATGTCGGCAACATCGAGGTGGAGCTTCACATTCCTAAGGCTATGAAACACATGCCTTACCACGAGGAACTTGACTACATGGACCTCCTTGATGAGTTAATTGAAGAGGCGACCCCCCCACTCGATTGGCGCTCTTTTCGATGAGGATTTCGAGGAAGGCCCGGATTTAGGCCAAGATGAGAAGATAGATGATTCCCCCGACCTCTCCGCTGAAAATGATGAAGGCGACACTGATGTCGCAAGGATTCGAGAGCTCTGCAAGCTCTCTAAATTAAAGTCTTCGAAGAAAGCTCCGCCGATACGGAAATCGGCGTCACCGGTGAAGCCGTTGACCGGAGCAAACGCTAGCTTGGGGGAGCCTCCCCCTAACACAATTCGAGACGAGAGACCACCACGGGAGAACACGCCGCCGCAACTTCCGAATCCAAGCGTTCTCCCCGGAAAGTTTGATGGGTGCATCTCATATGCACCAAACATCCCGCATTAATTGAAAATCATAGGGGGTCGAGCTCACGACCATAAACGAGCGCTTGTTGGGAGGCAACCTGACGGTTATTGCTTTATTTTTACTTTTTCTTTATTTTTGGTTTAGAAATTTTTAGTGTTTTGAGTCGTTCGCCAAAATTTTGTGATAACGGGTCCTATTTTTCTTGACAGGAGAGGAGATAGGAAAATCCATCATGAGGAGGATGAACGAGATGACGAGGAGCGCCCCGGGAAGGTGCTCATTGCTTAGGAGGAAGATGAAATCGACTGGAGGAAGAAAGACGGAGTTTAGAGCCCAAACGAAGGCAAACGGCAGAAAACAAGGCTCACTCGACCGAGTATACTAGTCACTCGGCCGAGTACACAAGTTCGTCCGGCCGAGTCGCTCATGAACGAGGGAAGTCTGATGTACCCAAATCTCTGTTTATTTTCTTGATTTCAGTATAACTGCTACTCGGCCGAGTATATACTTTTCACTCGGCCGAGTAAAACGGATACGCTCCTAGGGCGAGTCTTGACGAGTAGCTTGAGCCACTCGGCCGAATGGACTTACTCCACTCGGCCGAGGCTGGAAAGTCGGCTCGGCCGAAGCGATAGCGGGGAGGAAATGTCCATTGATCTCGCTCGGCCGAGTGACGTATCACTCGGCCGAGTCGTAACTTTTATTATATAAGGGGCCGAGGGGGGCACGTTTTTCAAAATTCAAAAAAATCCCAAACGCCCGACCCCTCGCATTCCCCTCGCTCGCGCCCCCACTCGCCCGACCGACTGTCGCCGCCCCGCCGCTCGGCCAGCCACCGCCGGCCGAGCACCCGCCGCGCCTCGCCCCAGTCGCCGCCGGCGGCCGCTGCTCCGACCACCTCTGGTATCGCTTATTTCACCTTTTTTCTGCTCTTTTTATGTATTTTTCGAGGATCCATGTGTTAAACGACCCCCAAACCCTAATCAATTTATATATCTATCTATCATACCCCTAATGCTCCATACGTTTTGAATATTACCCGCTGATATCTCCATTTCATGCGCAGGTTGTTTTTGGGAGCTTAGGAGAGCCCAGGGGAGCTTCTACGGACTGATTTGGGCTTCGCGGAGGCGCTGTCTTCACACACTTCCATTGCTTAGCACTCGCGGTGTGTCGGGGTATACTCTTTCCTTTTTATTGCACACGCCGCACTTTTTACACTTTTCGGTGCGCGCTCGGGGCCGATATGCCGCCCCGGACAAGGCCGCGGTCGAAGAGAGCTTCCGCCAAGCGGAAGCGGTCGGATGATGCCGGCCCCTCCCACGAGTTGTTGGACTCTCCTCCGCCTTCTCCCACACACCCCATCCACCCAGTACAGCCTGCAGGCCCCGCACACCCCGCACAGCCTGCAGCGCCCACACAGCCCGCACAGCCCGCACAGCCACTCCCTGCCGCTCCACAGCCACCACCTCCGGCTCCACTGGTCGGGCCACTCGGGATTACATTCCGAGACGACGCACATCACGCCGTCTTCGAGCGTATCTCCCAGCGCTCGATCGTACCCTCCAGGTTTGCACACCTTGCCGACCTAGGACGCCTGGGGGTACTAGAGGGGATGCTCACGTTGTACGACAACGTGGGCTGGCGTGATTTCTTTCAGGTGTCGGCGGACACGTTTACCCGCCCGACACTTGAGATTCTTAGTTCGATCGCCCAGACCGACGAGGGATGCTCGTTTCGGTTCATGGACCGGGAGTGCCAGGTCACTCTCGATATGATGAGAGCATTTTTCTCGTGGCCCACTGTCCCCGGAGCCGATCGCGGTTACGGCCCCACCCATATCCCCCTACCTTCCTTCGACACCGGTGCCTTCTGGGCCCGGATTACGGGTCTTCACGCTGCCTTTGACCCTAGTAGGGCCAAGGCCTCGGCCATTGTCCATCCCTGCCTCCGTATTACTCAGCGCCTTATGGCGACGACCTTTTTGGCTAGATATGAGCCGGGCACAATGTCTACGCCAGAGCTCTACATGCTCTACGCGATGACACGTCCCAGAGCTCTATCTAGGGATGGCGATGAGCTGGTCCCCGCCGTCGTGATTGATGTCGCGGCTTGGTTTTTGGACCGCATCATTGTATCTGTGGGCGCTCGCTCACCGATATGCTGCGGCGGCCCGATAACCTTGCTTGCCCTTATGACCGACGAGGACTTCCCTGATGACATGCGACGAGCACCGGGCCCCACTTCTTTGTCGATCGATGTTATGGCCCGGATGAAGATGCTTCGTCCGCACGGTGAGCGTCACTGGGTCTGGTTGCACGGCCCTTACGGTGCCGATTACATGATTCTTCCGAGCCCAGCTCGGACTCAGATTGCACCAGCCCACGTGGACTGGCTCCCTACGATGGATGTTCTCATCCCCGCTGCTTACATGCTCGAGGCCGAGGAGGCCGAGCAGGCCCACGCTGCCCACGCTGCCCCCGCAGACCCTGTCGCCCCTGTCGAGCCTGCTGCCCCTGTTGACCCCGTGGCCCCTCAGCCTATACCTGATGTTTCCGCTGCTCCTGACACCTCTGTCCACACCTCTGTCGGTGTCGGGAGTACCTTAGCTGAGCCCACCTCCACTGCTTCCGAGGCTGTCACCACCACCACTGGCCCTCTGTCTGCTGAGCCCGTTTCTTTTGCCCCACCCGAGCGCCCGCCGACCGTAGTTGAGTGCGGAGAGCCCTCTGTCTCCACTGCTGCTGTATTTTCCGAGAGTGTCGTGAAGTCTGTCCACACTTCTGTGCCACTGACCTCTCTGGCCGCCTCGCTGCCACTTTTGCACTCTTCTTTCGCTGCTGCTGCCTCCACTTCTCACCAGCCGGTGCCCCGGCCTCACACTGAGGCCAGGCCCACATTTGCGAGCGCAGCGCCTTTCGTTCCCTTCCCCGCTGAGCCCGTCACATACGCGACCCGAGTACGCCAGCCCCGCCCTGCACAGCCCCGACCGGTGCGTCCCTCTGCACCACCTCCCCCCGACACTGTACTTCAGAGCATTCGTGCTCTAGAGGGGGCGGTGAGTGGCCTCAGAGGCGACCTTAGGACCCTGTCCTCCACCGTCTCTGCGATGGCTGGCCGCTTTGACCTGCTCCCTCAGATTCACTACTGTCTTACCCAGGTCCTGGAGCGTCTCCCGCGCGTACCCCCACCCACCCATCAGGTTCCCACCCACACTTCCACACACACTCAGCCTGCTACCACTTCCACACCCACACCCGCTCAGCAGCCTGTCCAGCCACCACCACCACTTCCGCCTCAGGACGGAGACGGCGCAGCACCACCTTCTTAGGCACCCTTGATGCCATCGATTATTCCTTCCGTTGTGCTGCCCGTTTCTGCTGGGTCCTGTTGCCTTTTGTCCACCCCCCCCTCCCCTCACTTTTTTTGGGTTTCTCACTCAGATCGTATCCTTATATATCTTTTTTGGGAGAGAGGGAGAGTTTTGGTGCCCCACCTTTATATCTGTATCACTCCATTCCTGCATGCATCATGTCCGCATCACTTCTTCTTTTTTTGTTTCCTTATTTTTCGTTTATTTTTCTTTTTTTTCCCATCATGCATGCATCCTCACTTACCCCTCACATTACTTGTCTCTCGGTGTGCCACACTTTGCACATTGAGGACACTGTGCCATTTAGCTTGGGGGAGTGAGTTCTCACGATCTTTTTCGTTTTTTTTGTGTGTTTTTTGTTGTTTTTTGTTGTTTTTTTTCTTTGTTTTTTTTATTTTGTCGGGGGGAGGTGGTGTAGAGGGACGCACCGGTCGGGGCTGTGCAGGGGCAGGGAGTGGATGTGCGGGCTGTGTGGGCGCTGCAGGCTGTGCGGGGTGTGCGGGGCCTGCCGGCTGTGCTGGGTGGATGGGGTGTGTGGGAGAAGGCGGAGGAGAGTCCTCCAACTCGTGGGAGGGGCCGGCATCATCCGACCGCTTCCGCTTGGCGGAAGCTCTCTTCGACCGCGGCCGTGTCCGGGGCGGCATATCGGCCCCGAGCGCGCGCCGGAAAGTGTAAAAAGTGCGGCGTGTGCAAAATAAAGGAAAGAGTATACCCAGACACGCCGCGAGTGCTAAGCAATGGAAGCGTGCGAAGACAGCACCTCCGCGAAGCCCAAATCAGTCCGTAGAAGCTCCCCTGGGCTCCCCTAAGCTCCCAAAAACAACATGCGCATGAAATGGAGATATCAGCAGGTAAAATTCAAAACGTATGGAGCATTAGGGGTATAATAGATATATATAGAAATTGATTAGGGTTTGGGGGTCGTTTAACACATGGATCCTCGAAAAATACACAAAAAGAGCAGAAAAAAGGCGAAATAAGCGATACCGGAGGTGGTCAGAGCGGCGGCCGCCGGCGGCGACTCGGGCGAGGCGCGGCGGGTGCTCGGCCGGCGGTGCCTGGCCGAGCGACGGGGCGGCGATGGTCGGTCGGTCGAGTGGGGGCGCGAGCGAGGGGAACGGGCGAGGGGAATACGAGGGGTCGGGCGTTTGGGATTTTTTGCGTTTTGAAAAACGTGCCCCCCCTCGGCCCCTTATATAATAAAAGTTACGACTCGGCCGAGTGACTAGGTCACTCGGCTGAGCGAGATCAATGGACATTTCCTCCCCGCTATCGCTTCGGCCGAGCGGACTTGCCAGCCTCGGCCGTGTGGAGTAAGTCCATTCGGTCGAGTGGCTCAAGCTACTCGGCAAGACTCGCCCTAGGAGCGTATCCGTTTTACTCGGCCGAGTGAAAATATATACTCGGCCGAGTAGCAGTTATACTGAAATCAAGAAAATAAACAGAGAGTTGGGTACAGCAGACTTCCCTCGTTCGTGAGCGACTCGGCCGGACGAACTTGTGTACTCGGCCGAGTGACTAGTATACTCGGCCGAGTGAGCCTTGTTTTCTGCCGTTTGCCTTCGTTTGGGCTCTAAACTCCGTCTTTCTTCCTCCAGTCGATTTCATCTTCCTCCTAAGCATCGAGCACCTTCCCGGGGCACTCCTTGTCGTCTCGTTCATCCTCCTCATGATGGATTTGCCTATCTCCTCTCCTGTCAAGAAAAATAGGACCCGTTATCACAAAATTTTGGCGAACGACTCAAAACACTAAAAATTTCTAAAACAAAAATAAAGAAAAAGTAAAAATAAAGCAATAACCGTCGGGTTGCCTCCCGACAAGCGCTCATTTAAGGTCGTGAGCTCGACCCCCTATGATTTTCAATTAATGCGGGATGTTTGGTGCATATGAGATGCACCCATCAAACTTTCCGGGGAGAACGCTTGGATTCGGAAGTTGCGGCGGCGTGTTCTCCCGCGGTGGTCTCTCGTCTCGAATTGTGTTGGGGGGAGGCTCCCCCAAGCTAGCGTTTGCTCCGGTCAACGGCTTCACCGGTGACGTCGATTTCCGTATCGGCGGAGCTTTCTTCGAAGACTTTAATTTCGAGAGCTTGCAGAGCTCTCGAATCCTTGCGACATCAGCGTCGCCTTCATCATTTTCAGCGGAGAGGTCGGGGGAATCATCTATCTTCTCATCTTGGCCTAAATCCGGGCCTTCCTCGAAATCCTCATCGAAAAGAGCGCCAATCGAGTGGGGGGTCGCCTCCTCAATTACCTCATCAAGGAGGTATGACAGATCATCCGGTCGTCCCTTAAGTAGATATATTCTATTGATTTCTCCCGTTGGGACTCCCTCGGAATAATGCTTGAGTATCTGACCATTTACCTTGAACGAGGCCCCGTCTTTGCTTTCCAACTCGAAGGCCCCTCCCGGTTGTATGTTCTTAATGGTGAAAGGTCCGGACCAATGTGACCTCAACTTTCCGGGAAATAGTTGGAGCCGGGAATTATAGAGTAAGACCTTGTCTCCTACCTTGAAGTCTGTGACTGTAATGCGGGCATCGTGGAGAATCTTGGTCCTTTCTTTGTAAATTCTCGAGCTCTCGTAGGCGTCTCTCCTTATTTCATCAAGTTCGTTGATGTCCAAGAGTCGCCTCACCGCCGCACTCTTGTAGTCGTAGTTAAAGGTCTTGATGGCCCAGTATGCGCGGTGTTCCAACTCTACCGGCAAGTGGCAAGCCTTCCCATAAACTAGTCTGAACGGTGTGGTACCGATGGGGGTGCGAAAGGCCGTGCGATATGCCCATAGAGCATCGTTTAGCTTCATTGACCAATCCTTTCTAGACCGATCCACGGTCTTCTCAAGAATTTGCTTGATCTATCTATTTGAGACTTCCACTTGGCCGCTTGTCTGGGGGTGATATGCCATGCCAACTCTATGGTTTACTCCGTACTTCTTTAGCATGGATTCAAACTTGTTCTCTATGAAGTGGCTCCCCCCGTCGCTTATCAAGGTACGAGGCACTCCGAAGCGCGAGAAGATATTTTTCTTCAAGAACTTGGAGACGACCCTTGCATCATTAGTAGGGGTGGCGATTGCTTCCACCCATTTGGAAACATAGTCGACGGCCAATAGGATGTATTTGTTGCCATTGCTCGACGGAAATGGTACCATGAAGTCTACTCCCCAACAATCAAAAAGCTCAATTTCTTGGATGGGCCTCATTGGCATCTCATTGCGCTTGGAGATATTCCCGGTCCGTTGGCATCTATCACACCCCTTTACAAAGTCGTGGGTGTCTTTAAACATTGTCGGCCAGAAGAACCCGCTCTGCAAAATCTTAGCGGTAGTTTTAGAGGCGGCATGATGTCCTCCGCATGGTAGACCGTGGCAATGCAAAATGATGGATGTCGCCTCCTCTTTAGAAACACACCTCTGAATGACGCCATCCTTGCATATCTTGAAGAGGTATGGATCTTCCCAGAAATAGCTGCGGACTTCATGAAGAAATCTCCTCTTTTGATGCGTGGGCATCCCATGCGGTTTAATTCCACAAGCCAAGTAGTTGACGTAGTCCGCGTACCAAGGGACCTCTCCGAACCTTATGGCATATAGCCTCTCATCCACGAAAGTGTCGTCGATAGGCAAACTCACATCCTCCTTGTCGCGAATGAGCCTAGATAAATGATCCGCCACGACATTGTCCGTACCCTTCTTGTCTCTGATCTCTAAGTCGAATTCTTGCAACAAGAGTATCCACCTAATCAACCGAGGTTTGGCCTCCTTCTTGTTTAAAAGATACTTCAATGCCGCATGGTCGGTGTGGACAATCACCTTGGAACCCAGGAGGTAGGAGCGAAACTTCTCTATGGAATAGACGACCGCTAGAAGCTCTTTCTCGGTAGTTGTGTAGTTTTTCTGCGCGTCATCCAATGTATTGCTCGCATAGTATATCGCATGAAGCTTCTTATCTTTTCTCTGTCCCAACACTGCTCCAATAGCTTGGTCGCTAGCATCACACATTAGCTCAAAAGGAAGGCTCCAATCCGGTGGTTGTATGATGGGCGCGGAGACTAGTGCTTCCTTTAAGGTGTTGAAGGCTTGCAAGCATTCTCCTGAAAAAACAAAAGGAATATCTTTAGCGAGCAAGGAAGTAAGCGGTCGGGCAATCGAGGCGAAATCCTTGATGAAGCGGCGGTAAAACCCCGCGTGACCAAGAAAGCCTCTAATGCCCTTGACATTAATAGGAGGAGGGAGTTTCTCGATTACCTCAATCTTTGCTTTATCTACCTCAATTCCTCTCGAAGAGACAAGATGTCCGAGAACTATACCTTCCGTGACCATGAAGTGACACTTCTCCCAATTGAGAGTGAGATTGTTTTGTTGGCACCTTTTTAGGACTTTAGTAAGATTTTCCAAGCAAGAGTCAAACTCACTCCCATAAACCGAGAAATCATCCATAAAAACTTCCATAATATTTTCAATGTAATCGGAAAATATGGATGCCATACACCTCTGAAAGGTGGCGGGAGAATTACAAAGGCCAAACGGCATCCTACGGTAGGCATAGGTGCCATAGGGACAAGTGAAAGTTGTCTTCTCTTGGTCATCTTCGTGCAAAGGGATTTGGAAGAATCCCGAATACCCATCTAGATAGCAAAAGTATTTATGTTTTGCAAGGCGTTCAAGCATTTGATCAATGAAGGGCAATGGGTAATGGTCCTTTCGGGTGGCTTTATTGAGTTTCCTATAGTCAATGCACATTCGTCATCCCGTGACGGTGCGTGTAGATATGGGCTCACCTTTTTCATTTTTTATGACAGTCATCCCCCCTTTCTTGGGGATGACGTGAACGGGGCTAACCCATCTACTGTCAGAGATAGGATAAATTATACCGGCTTCTAGCAATTTTAGGATTTCCTTTTTAACCACCTCCTTCATGTTCGGGTTTAACCGCCTTTGAGGCTCTATGGATGTGGCGTCGGTATCCTCCAAATGGATCCTATGCGTGCAAAGCCTAGGGCTTTTCCCTTTTAGATCAGAGATAGTGTATCCCAGGACATCTTTATGGCTCCTAAGAACGTCTAGGAGTTTTTCAAGTTGGTCTGGCGCGAGGTGGGAGTTTACTATCACCGGGAAAGTTAAATTTTTACCCAAAAAGGCGTACCTCAGATTCGGAGGTAATTGTTTAAGTTCTACCTGAAGAGGCGCCGCTCCTTCTACTTCATCAGCTCGCATGAGTTTGGCTTCTTCCTTGTCAGCCAGGTCTAGCTCGTGCTCAGGTGGCGCGCTCTCTTGTGAAGAGTCAGACTCACTGCTTAGTGAGGACAATGCATCGAAATAGGCACGCTCCGATTCTGTGCTAGCGTCATCAGAGCTTTCACTCGGCTCCGGTTCGTTCCTGGAAGCAAGAAACACATCAGACGACTCGTAAAAGAAAGGGTAAGTGTCATGGGGTGTAACTCCCTGAACGATGGCTTGCTCTGAAGATCCTCCCGGATTATAGTGATCCTCGACACTTGTTCTACCGTCTTCGAAATATAGCTTGTCGTCCATCACATCAACCCTGACGTTGCCTCCGATAGTCCCCTCCGGGGAGACTTGGTCCATCACAAAACTAGCAAACAGTTGCTCGTCAGGGTCCTTGACATCGATAGCAAAAGCTCCGGTAGCGTGGACCTCATCGACAAGCTCCTTAAGGAGGTCTGTGAAGGAGTCATAGTCTTCCTGACTGAGTTCTATTGTTGACATTGCATCCTCCATTCTTCCTGTAAAGACCTTATGCAAAATACAGGGAGAATATGCAAATAGAAGAAAGTAAAGAAAGAGAGAAAGAAGAATTAACCGGGTGGTCGATGACGAACACCGTCAAAATGCCCTCCCCGGCAACGGCGCCAAAAACTTGGTCGACCCCGGATATACACCCAGAGAACGGTTGTAGTTTTACCGCAAGTGCACGGTGTAGCAGCGAGCGGGTTATCGAACACAGGGAGGACGAATGACCGTGCTTGTTCCGATCAACCTGGCTATTTAAGAAGAGAGAAATTTGCCTTTGGCGATCCTGTCACAATCGTCAGACAAAGTACGGAAATATCAAATCAAATAAAGAACGTCTAGGGAATGGGGAATTCCCGCTACTCACCATATTTCGTAAAAGTGGTTCATCGGTATCAAAATCGCTAGAATAAGATTTTGGATGAACTAGTTGCAACTCAATGTAGAACCAAGCTCACGCTCTCGCGCTGTTGCCGGCCTATAGCTATCCTAGGTTCGGGCCCAATCTCTTGCAAACCCTAGCCTAGGGAAGCTAGCATTAGGATCAACATCATCGTTCAATCGCGCACCGAGCCCAATCTCTTGCAAACTCGACCCACGACCTAGATTGGGGTAGTTCCTACCCGTCCAATCTCTTGCAAACGGGTATTGGCACGGAATTGGAACCGGAAACCCTAGTATCGGTCCAATCTCTTGCAAACCGATACTACGGAAATTCGATTCCAACCCAATTCGGATTTCTAGAGTTTCCTATCGAATTGGGATCCAATCTCTTGCAAATCCCAATCGATGTGAATTCCTAGCCGTCCGTAGTAAATTGATCCCAATCTAATCCCTAATAGCAATTCTAGCAAAATTCCTACCAATTCATCACAATCATGAAATAGGGCTTGTAGGGTTCATCCCCACGCCCCAAGACGTGGCGACTACTCACAATTCATAGCAAGATCACAAAAATAATCAATGAAATAAGCAATAGAATTCATCACAATATTGAGATATGCAATAAAAATAGAATTTTTAGAGAAGAGAAAAGCAAACCAATGGAGTTCTTCAATTAATCCAACAAAAATCCAATTTTGTCTCCTCTCCAATCACAAGAATAAAACTAAAAAGCTAATCTAAAAAGCTGCAAAAAATCTAAGAGAAAAGCTCTCAAAACTAGGGTAAAAACAGGGGTTAAATACCCTCCAAAATCGTCCAAAAACTGTGACCAAAATACCCCTGCGCAGCCTGTTTTCCGCAATTTTCGCTACAGGCAGCGCGTCGCACTCGGCCGAGTGACAAAAGTCGCTCGGCCGAGTGAAAACCCTGTAAATTTCCAGTAACTATCGATCCTCAGGGGTCTTCACTTCGGGTGCGGCTCGGCCGAGTGAGTTGTCGTCACTCGGCCGATAGCTTCGTGGTACTCGGGCGGTCGGGATTATCCACTCGGCCGAGTGGGTCTTCTGAAGCTCAGGCAGCCGAAAAAACAGTAACTTGGCGATTTTTGAAGGGCTTCGTCTGGGCGCCACTCGGGCGGACGGGGTCTCGTCACTCGGCCGATGTGGTCTCCGTCGCTCGGCCGAGTGCACATATGAATCGTGTCTGATTTGGTCGGCCGAGCGGTGTCTCGCTGGTCGGCCGAGTGACTCCTTCACTCGGCCGAGTGGGACACTAAAAATGTCCAGATTGCTTGTTTTGGCCTCCTCGTCGCTCCTGCGACGTCCGTTCTTCTTCCGCTCCTCTCCAACAGCAAAATACCCCTCGGGGAGGTCGTCGGTGACCCTCTGGAGTAAGCGCATCTCGAGATCACTCCAAATCGCGCCAAATCACCTGAAATGCGACAAAAACAACAAATCGTGAAAAGCATCGCAATATCGTCGATATATCGTGAAAAACATGATCTGGGCGATCTAAATGGCATGCAAACATGCGGTAAAAAAGTGTAAAATAAGGATTGAT
Organism: Scilla litardierei; assembly: GCA_030789695.1. NCBI lineage: Eukaryota > Viridiplantae > Streptophyta > Magnoliopsida > Asparagales > Asparagaceae > Scilla > Scilla litardierei. The sequence goes on along the minus strand of CM061139.1, from coordinate 92,246,164 downwards.
CATTGAGCGGCCTCTGTTGCTTCATCTTGGCATTTTTTGTCTGCAGCCGCTTCATCGTCGTGCCTTTACCGTCGCACGGCCTCCACCTCTTCGTCCAAGAGTTTCTGTTGGGCCGCTATCTCCTCGGCGTGCCCTCTCTGCCCCACTTCTGCTTCAAACTGAGGATGAAGGTTCCGCCTCAAGTTTGGGGGATCAGAAGGGCCGGGAGGCGCTTCAGCCCTGGCAGACACGAAACCTTCCATCATTTTAGAGAAGGCCTCGAAGCTCTGCTGCACAGCACGAGCCGAGGCCCGGATGGTCTCAACCGCTGCCTCGGGGGGAAGATTGGTTGCAGGCGTCCTCGGGTGAGGATGCAATTCTTGATCCATGGGGGATTTGCCGTGTTTGGGGTTCCGGTTGATGGGTATGGAGTTTGACATGTGTGTGACCCTTCGTTCCCACAGACGGTGCCAATTGTTTAGGAGTAGAACTCGCGTACAATGAATTTGTATTATGGAAAACCAAGGGCACGGTGGTTACGATTTGGATGTGATTAGGGCCGGCTATTTGACAGGCAATGAGTGTAGTGACGAGGCAGGACGCACTACGAAGGCCGACCACATGATCGATTCCACGAGGAATCTGCCCTATGATCGCACTGCCGGAGGTGGGAGTTGAGCACGATATGTGAAAATGAGCTCGCCTGCACAAGGAGCAGCGTGTCAGAAAGGCCGGATTGGGGTCCAACCCTTAGCCTTTCCGATGACTAAGTGAGTATTAGGGCTTAAAGCGGGGGCTAGGCATGCAGGTCGGACTAAGAGTGAGTCGACCTTACGTGATGAGCTATCATGGAAGAACAAAGATATGAAAGACCTTTGCCCTTGTGTGTGTGAGCAATGATATTCTCAGTTAATTTGCCAACCCCCTTCCCCGATGGAGGCGAAGAGGTATTTATACCTAATGGAGGCGGTTGTTGAATATTGGACTCCCCGGATTTGGTTTTGATGATGAGCAAACATAAATAATTCATGAACTAACAATTTGTGAGCGCAGTATTGGAGATCGTCGCCAAATTCACGAGAACAATCAAAGCGACATCTCAAGACTTCTCAAAGCTCGTATTCATTGCCTAAAGCTTCGTTGAAGCTTTTGGATCGTTTTTGAAGTCATGAAGAATTGATCGAAACTCTCGAAGACCGTTCTTTAAGGTTTTATTCATAGTCTTTTAGCTTTGATCTATAGAATGTTAAGCCTTGAGTATATCTTACAGTTCTATCTTCATAACGCTCATATCGTAGCTCTAGGATCTTAGTAGAAGTCCATTCTAACTTCCTCGAAGCATCGCGCTTCGATTCGGACTTGTTTGTGCATGTTAGTTGGTACAAGAAGAAGTACTGACCGACTAGATGGTGATCTAGTCGGTCGGCAGAGCTTCTTGGACCGACTAGTTTGAGTTAATCTTTTCTTGCTCAGTACTGTTTACAATTAGTCGGTCTACGTTGACTCACCAACCGACTAGTTTGTGAACTAGTCGGTCAGTGATGCTTCTTTGACCGACTAGTTGAGCTTTACTGTTCATGCTAATTTTCTCCTGAGCTATTGTTTATCGTTAGTCGGTCTAAGAACATTTGGTGACCGACTAGTTGATAATCTAGTCGGTCAACATTTGTTCTTGGACCGACTAAATCAATTTGTATTCAGCCTATTTGTTTTTGACTCTTAGTCGGTCGAAGTTCACTGACCGACCGACTAGTTGTGAAACTAGTCGGTCAGAAAGTCTTCTTGGACCGACTAGATTTCTAGGTCTGAAATTCAATCTCTTCACAGTTCTTCACTTAGTCGGTCCATGTTGTTTGACTGACCGACTAGTTGATGAACTAGTCGGTCAGTGGTTGTTCTTTGACCGACTAGTTGCTTCAGATTTCTAACCGTTGGGATTTGACCTAACTCGTTTTTATGGGACCCTATAAATACGAACCTTGGTCATTTCTCTCTAGGTTAGAGCTGTCATTAAGAGATTCATTGAGATTGAAAGAGATAGTGATTCTCACTCATTTCTAAAGCTCTCTTCCTCACAAGAAATCCATTCTCTCACTTTCTAGATCTAGAATCCATCTTGAGAGAAGTTTGTTCTTGGTGAGCCCTTCAAGCTCTAGCTTGATTCAAGTCTCCAAATCACTCCTAGGCAACTATTGCTGGTCATTTCTTCGGTGCTAGGTCTTGGTGACTTCATCTTCCACAAATCACTCCTTGCACCTATTTGGTAAGAATACTCAAGGTATAGGATTTTGTGGTAAGATTGTTTATTTCATTATAAACTCATTTATATTGCTTGTTGATTCTCTCGGTTGTGAGAGAAGGTTGTGATCCCGGGTTGTGGGATTCACTATTGCCATTGCATGTATGATTTGATCTTGTGAATGTTTTTCACAAGATATCATAGTGGAAATCTTGAGTTAGGGTTTCTAACTCAAGTATCCGGAGGGGATCCGGGTGGTTGGGACGTAGAATCACCGGGAACAAGTCGGAGAGACTTGGGTGGATCCGAACCCAGTAACATCTTTTGTTAGCATTGTTAATTTTGTTGTTGTCATTCAATTTAAGCTTCCGCAAATTGATTTGGTAGTTGTTTGCACTATAATTAGGAATTATACTCCTTGTTATTTTTAAAGTACTATTCACCCCCCCTCTAGTACTTGTGCAGTAGCTTGTAGGGCATTACATTTGGTATCAGAGCCAGATACTTAGCTATGTCTGCCAACGACAACAAGACCATGCGTCCACCTTCCGACTATGGCACCTTCAGGAACCGTGAAGGAGCATCTTCGGTGATGGAAGGACATTCCTCAACGAGGCCTCCATTCTTCAACGGTACCAACTACGGGTACTGGAAATGCCGGATGGAAACCTTTCTCCGGAGTGCATCTCTATGGAGGACCACGATGAAGGAATATGTCGAGCCCGAAGAAGAAGACTTTGAGAAATGGACAACCGCGGAGGTCGCCGCGGAGGTAAGCAATGCCAAGGCAATGAACGCCTTGCAATGCGCATTGGATCCCGAGGACTTCAATAAGATATGCACATGTAAGAGTGCATATCAAATTTGGAACTCCCTCCTCATTCTACATGAAGGGTCGAGTAGGGTAAGAGACTATAAACTCGTAGTTGTTAACAAAGATTACGAAATGTTTCATATGCAACAGGGCGAGAAGATGAAGGAGTATTACGCTCGCTTCGTCGATATCATAAACGAGTTAGAGGCTCTCGGCAAATCCTACACCCAAAAGGAGAAGTGCTCGAAGCTTATCGAAGGACTTCCTTCTTCTTGGGAGAAACGTACCTTCGCCATCGAGGAAGGTAATGACATGAATAAGTATACCGTAGTTCAATTGATGGGTACTTTGATGTCATACGAGGTACGCAAAGATAGCAAGGTGAAGTTACAAGAAAAGATGAAGTCCTATTTGAACCAAGACGTGCCTAAGAAAAAGGCGATTGCATTCAAGGCGGCTTCATCCACCTCTACCGATGATGAGGACTCGGAAGAAGAAATGGACATGGAATCCATTGCACTCATGGCAAAGAAGTTCAATCGCTTCTTCCGAAAGGGTAACTTCAAACAAAAATCTAAATTTACTTCTACTAACGCCTCTCCACCTTTGTGCTTTAAATGCAATAAGCCAGGACACATCAAAGCGGATTGTCCTCAAAACAAGCAAAAGGAGAAGTGGAAGGCGCCGAAGTTCGACAAGTCCAAGAAGTACAAAAAGGGGTAAAAAAGGGACTTGTCGGAGCAACATTCACCGACTCCGAGGATTCCTCAAGCGGAGAGTCGGACGATGAGAAAGTGGAGCAAGCGCACATATGCTTCATGGCAAGAGAGGAGCATGATCAAGGATCTTCCTCCTCCGATGATAGCGACGAAGAAGGCGATGAGGTAACTATGGATGATCTTAGGAATGCTAACTCTCAATTATGGTCTACATACACTAAATTAGTAAATAGATATACTAAAGTAAAAGATGACCTAGCTAGCATTCAAACCTCGCCTAAGACTATCATCACCAACAACGACACCGTTGTTGAAGAGTTAAGAAATGAGATTGTTGATCTCAAATCTAAACTTGAACATGTTAGCATTGAAGATCTGGAAGAACATAGGATAGCGGATTTGACTTCTCAAAACTCGACTTTGAGTATTGAGAATGAGAATCTTAAATCTCGTGTTTATGTGCTCACATCGCAAGTATCCAACTTGGATACTTCTATGCGTTCTCTCAAAGAGAAATATGAGAACACATTAGGCCGAATTAATAAATTCAATAAGGGTAAGGACCATTTGGATAAAATCCTAAGTGACTTACTTCCGGCCAATCACCACATTGGTTTGGGGTATACGATGGGATGTCCATCCAAATCGGCCACTACTTTTGTTAGGCCAACTTCCGGTGACTCTACGAGTGGTAGCAAACACTCTATTGGTAGTTCTTCCACCAATGGTGCTTCCACCTCGTCCACACCCTCTTTCGGAAAGAAACCCACTTTGGGTGGACCTCCAAAGAAGGGGCATGCTTATATGTACACCAATACCATGCCACGTAGGAACACACGTCCTACTCCACCGGCTCACACATATGATGATTTTTATGCAACACATTCTCAGGCACGTGCACACCTTGTGAGACACCCTCACGCACGTGTTCCCTCACATGCATATGTTCACCCACTTCATCATATGAATAATTCTCGTCGTGCACCATTCCATCATGTTCCGTATGCCTATCCACAACATGCATCACGTAGAAATCAACGTCGCATGCATGCACCCAATAGGATGAGGGCTCCCAAGATTTTCACTATTTGGAGCCCAAAGGACACAAGCATGGATGAAAAACAAGTGTATATGAATGCTTATTTTTCGGATGTTGTGCATAGTAGAAATTATGTGGGGAAGTCTAAGTCCAATTGGACTTGGCTTCCAAAGGTCTAACCTTTGAGGACCCAATGACCTTGGGTACCATGATATGAAATTCTCTATCTTTAGGTACTCAAGGAAAAGAAAAAGAAAAGGAGCAACAAATTTAAATTTAGCTCCAAAGGGAATTGGATACTCGATAGCGGGTGTTCAAAACACATGACGGGTGACGCTCAATTGCTCTCCAGAGAAGTTCCCATTGCAAATGGAAACCGCGTCGTATTTGGAGGCAACGAGAGCGGAACCATCGTCGGTGTTGGTAAAGTGGGTAACCCATCTAAACCCTTAATTAGTGATGTTTATCTAGTTAATGGTTTAAATCATAATCTTATTTAAATAAGCCAACTTTGTGACAAAGGTTACAAAGTTAGCTTTGCGAAAGGATTGTGTCATATTTCAAATGATAATAATGATTTATTATTTTCCGGCACACGCCATAAAGATATTTATATTTTGGATCTTCCTAAGTCATATGAACAATGTCTCGTTGCCAACACAAGTGAACAACACTTATGGCATCGACGCTTTGGACATGTGAACTTTGGAACACTTTATAAGCTTTCAAAATTAAATTCCATTAAAGGTTTTCCGAAGCTCGTTTTTGAAAAGAAAAGTTTTTGTGATTCTTGTCAACGTGGCAAGCTTCCTAAATCTTCATTTAAACCTAAGAAAAGCATTTCTACTAAACGGCCACTAGAGCTATTACATCTAGATTTATTTGGGCCAACTAGAGTTGCTTCCTTAGGAAATGCAAGATATGGACTTGTCATCGTCGATGATTATTCTAGATTTACATGGGTATTTTTCTTATGTAATAAAAATGAAGCTTTTGAAAACTTCACAATATTTGTGAAGAAAGTACAAAATCTCATCGGAACCACCATTGTCACTATTCGTAGTGATCATGGGGGTGAATTTGAGAATGAGTCTTTCTCAAATTTTTGTGATGATCTTGGAATTACTCACACGTTTTCTTTCCCTCGCGCACCTCCTCAAAATGGTGTTGTTGAGAGGAAGAATAGAATGCTTGTGGAGTGTGCTCGCACTATGCTCGAAGATAGTCAACTTGGTTATCAATTTTGGGCGGAAGCGGCACACACCGCTTGCTATGTGTTTAATAGAATACTTTTGAGGCCCGGCACCAAACAAACTTGCTATGAATTGTGTTTGGTAGATTGCCTCAAGTTAAACATTTTCGTGTTTTCGGCGCAAAATGTTTTATTAAAAACACATATGATAATTTGGACAAGTTTGATCCGAGATCGGATGAGGGGATATTTGTTGGGTATTCCTCACGTAGCAAAGCCTACCGGATATACAACAAAAGATCCTCTACGATCGAGGAATCGCTACATGTCTCTTTTAATGAGAATTTTACTACTTCTAGAATTTCAAATGATGATGATTCTATGGATGTTTTATGTGATTCGTTTGAAAATTCTAAGTCTATTGATTCAATTGATTCTATTGATACTAACCCGACTAATGAAGTTTTTGAGAATGTACCTAGTGATCAAGGTATTCCCAAGCGGCTTCATACCGTTCGCGACCATCCCCATGAGCAAGTCATTGGCAATATTCATGATAGAGTCAAGACGAGATCGCAAGTCCACCACTTCGCCAATTGTGCCTTTGCCTCATCAATAGAGCCAAAGAATATAGTTGAAGCGTGCGAAGATAGTGCTTGGATACTTGCCATGGAGGAGGAACTCATTCAATTCGAGAGGAATGAGGTATGGGAGCTTGTTCCATTGCCATCGAAGAACCACACCGTCATAGGGACAAAGTGGATCTTCAAGAACAAAACCGACGAAAACCAAGTCGTCGTCCGGAACAAAGCTCGGTTAGTAGCTCAAGGCTATCGACAAGAGGAAGGAATCGATTTCGAAGAATCCTTCGCTCCGGTAGCTAGATTAGAATCAATTAGACTATTATTGTCTTTTGCATGCCATAAAAATTTTAAATTATTTCAAATGGATGTTAAAAGTGCATTTTTAAACGGAGATGTCGTTGAGAAAGTTTACGTTTCTCAACCTCCGGGCTTCATAAATGAAAAATTTCCAAATCATGTTTTTAAACTAAAGAAAGCTCTTTATGGTTTGAGACAAGCTCCTCGAGCTTGGTATGATCGCCTAAAGAATTTTCTTTTGGATTTGAATTTTAAAATGGGCGAAGCCGATTCTACACTTTTTGTTAAGCATGCGAATAATGATATTTCATTAGTTCAAATTTATGTTGACGATATCATTTTTGGTGCTACTAACTTCACTCTTTGCGAAGAGTTTTCTAATGTTATGAAGGAACAATTTGAGATGAGCCACATGGGCGAACTCAAATATTTCTTAGGTCTCCAAATTCGCCAATTGAACGATGCAATCTTCATCCACCAAACGAAATACACGGTGGAGTTGCTAAAGCGATTTGGAATGGAGAATGCCTCCGGGAAAAAGACTCCTATGAGCACTACAACGCATCTTGATAAAGATACGGGCGGAAAAGATGTAGACATTCGTCTATATCGAGGTATGATAGGTAGTTTACTTTATCTTACCGCAAGTAGGCCCGATATTATGTTTGCCATTTGTATTTGTGCTCGTTATCAGTCTCAACCTAAGGATTCTCACTTAGTAGCGGTTAAACGTATTTTTCGCTATCTAAGTTACACTTTAGATTTTGGATTACTTTATCCGAAATCTAGCACATATGAGTTAGTCTCATATAGTGACGCTGATTATGCGGGATGCAAATCCGACAGGAAGAGTACTAGTGGCACTTGCCATTTTCTAGGAAATTCCATTGTCTCTTGGTTTTCCAAGAAGCAAAATTCGGTATCACTTTCAACCACCGAGGCGGAATACATTGCCGCCGGTGCCGCTTGTGCCCAGGTTCTTTGGATGAGACACACACTGAAGGATTTTGGTATTCATTGTGATACTAGCCATATCATGGTGGATAACCAAAGTGCTATTTGTCTTTCAAAGAATCCGGTGCACCATTCCCGATCTAAACACATAGATGTCCGACACCATTTTTTAGATGATCATGTTGCTAAAAAGGACATCATATTAGTGTACGTTGAAACCCAAAAGCAAATCGCCGATATTTTCACGAAACCCCTAAAGGAGGACTCCTTTGTGCGGTTGCGTCGAGAATTGGGGATTATGGGTGAATCCGAGATATAGGATTCATGTTTCATTCAATTATCTTGCATGCTATTATATTTCGCAATATTTCGTCATGCTAGACTTCTTGAATTTTTCGGGATTTTATGTGATATGTTTGAATTTTTGCTCGAATTCTTATTTGAATGTCGTGTTTGAGATTTCGATGTTTTATGGGGTAGTTTAGATGACTTATGAGAGGGTTAAGATGTTTCATCCAAGTGTTTTATGAAGAGAACTTATTTATCAACTTTTGGACTCTTCTAGTCGGTTTCAGTTCATCAGCCAACCGACTAGATGCTCATCTAGTCGGTCAGCTAGTGAACTCAGACCGACTAGTTCAAGCTTTGAACTTTCCCTTGTCATTGACTTCTTTTAGTCGGTCACAGTTCTCTTACCGACCGACTAGATTGAAAACTAGTCGGTCAGTGATTCTACTGTGACCGACTAACTGTAGCCCTAGATCTTTCGTTTTGCCTCTGTTTCGACTTAGTCGGTTTAAGCTCATTGATCGACCGACTAGATCGTAATCTAGTCGATCAGTGCTTGAACTGTGACCGACTAAGTGCTCTAGGGCAATCACGTCTTTTCGCAATCCCGACCGACTTATACCAATTCTATCCGATTAATTCTAAGTCTAGTCGGTTGTTTTCGTTCTCCAGCTCGAAAAATCTCCCAAACCCCGATCGTGACCCCTCGTCTTCCTGTCGTTCTCCGGCCATTTTTCCGACCGACTCCACCGCCAGTCGCCGTCGATCACTCCCCTAGGTAACTCCCTCCCTCCTAGGTCTCGTTTTTCATCTCCTAGGGCTTGATTTCTCCTCTAGGGTTCCGATTTTACTCTTAGGGCTTGATTGTTTCAGTTCTAGGGTTTGAACTTAGGGTGTTTGATCTTCTCACGTCGCTTGATTGAACTCGTTGTGCCGCGATCATGGCAAGAACGAGAATCCCGATTACCTCTTCTGGGGCATCCCCCATGACCATAGAGGCCACGACCGCTTCGACCCCTCCTAAGCGTAGGGCCAAGACCACTCGTCCCCCCTCTTCGTCTTCAACACCGTTGAAGAGGAAGAGGACATCCAAGCCCAAACCTGCTGGCCAATCTTCCCAGCCCAAAGCTAAACCCAAAAAGTTCCGTGCACCTACCCCTCCCGGTGAGCGTTCAGATAGTGATTCCGAGGATGATTCCGATGAAGAATACACTCCTGAGCATCCCGAGAAGGCACCTACTCCACCCCCTCCTCCACCTCCTCCTAAGACCCGTAAGGCTAAGGGTAAAGGTCCGATGCCAGTCGGTGGTGTAGATATATCGTTGTGTCGCGACGACCCTCAGTGTCTAGCGGCGTACAACCGTATAGAGCACTGCCCACTGCTGTTGGAGCATTACGTTCAGTTTTCTGATTTTCTTGGCCTTGCGGATCTGTTATCCTATAGTGGCCTTTTGGACTACCTTAGATTTGACCCTAAGGCGAACCCCCGACCCTATCCTCGCCTGGTCAAGCTCTTCTATGCCAATCGTGTCCGGGGTCAGTACGATGAGACTCACTCCATCGAGACTTCTGTTTTGGGGACTCCGATAGTCCTCATGGCAGAGATCTTGGGGGAGTTGATATGTTGCTCATCGTGTGGCCTCCTCCCGTCTGACATCTCTATAGACGATATCTCCTCCCTCGATCAGCAGACCCTATCTAAAATCTTTCAAGTTATCCCCCCTGCATTCATAGGCGTCCCTTCCAAATCATTCAAGCCGAATGCTTGGGTGATTAACCTGATCTTGAAACCCTGCCTTCTGCCCAAGTATGGATCTTCTTCTATTCCGTCTCAGCCATTTCTGAAATTGATATAAGCTCTTTTCATGGGTAGCGAGATTAATTGGGCTCGCATTATACTCGACAAGATGTACTCTTTCGAGTGTATTCGCAAGACCACTAAATCTGCGCACATCCCATATCCTTGTCTCCTGACCTTGGTTTTCCGTCGATTCGGTGTTCCTTTGCCTCCGAATGATGAGCGTCCCCTTGGTCCTCCACTGAACGCGACGGACGTCAAGAAATCTCTTACGGCACTCCGTCACGTGCAGCGGTCGACTCCTTCTGCATCCCAGGCCACACCTTCAGCTGCTGCAGTCCCTCCTCCTACCACCACACTTGATGATGTCGTTCGGCTACTTCGTCGTAACGAGTTGCGTTTGGCTCGTACCGAGGAGGTCGTTTGCCGTATGGCTAGTTTGATGGGCGTTCAGCTTCCTCCTCCTGTTTCTGAGGATGAGGAGATGGACGATGAGGATATTGATGAGCTGGTCACCTCCTTAGCTCATGGCGCTGAGGCCGCTGCTGTTGCTACCACATCTGCTCCTGGAGCTGGCACCTCTTCCGGTGCTCCAAAGACTTCTGCACCAGTGGATCAGACTTCTCATGCTGCTGCTGCTCCTGCTGACGACCCTGCTCCTGTTTTGCCTGCTGCTGTTCCTGTTGAGACCCCAGCCGTTGAGCCAGTCGTCGATGTCTCCACCCCTGCCCCGACGATCCCTTCAGTTCACACGCCTCTCCTCCCAGCAGAGCCTGAGTCCACTCCCTCGGCTGGACCCCCGGAGACTGCTGATCATGCCACTTCCTCGTGATCGTCTGTTTCGAGGCCTCTCCTATGATCTTTGGATGATGCATCTTATTGAGAGTGTTTTGGGTTAGGATGGAGTTTGGGTGGTGATTTGATGTATTTTGATTTTATGGGTGTCGGTGCATGTCATGTATTTTGGATGTTGATGATGGTGTCCCGATGATTTTGTTGTACCTTTTTGATGTTGATATAGATGGTATGTTGCACTTGATATGATGTAGTCGATGTGATTTTTGGATGTACTCATGGTATTCATATATATATATATATATATATATATATATATATATATATATATATATACATCGATGTTCTCTTTTACCTCGTCGTGCACATTTAATATTCATTCAATGTCTATGATATGTGAAATCGTCGCTCGACGCTTATAAACTGGGTTAAATAGATTATATTTCTATGATTGTATAGAATTGTTTTCCATGCACATATTTAACCAAGAATATTGAATATTGGAGTGTATGTTCCTTTATTCAATAAATGAATTAATATTTGGTATTTTTGATGATTTTAGTTTTCGCTTTTTGATAATGGACAATTTGGCACACCTTGATTTGATTTCATCACTTTTCCCTTGGTGTCAATTAGGTCCATCGTCAAAATCTACGACTCTCGATGTTGGATTTTCCTTTTCCTAGTTGTTGTCGTTGTATGCCCCCCATTTTTGGGATAATGCCAAAGGGGGAGAGATAATGATAATAAATAGGTCAAATGAAAATTTAACTCAATTTCCAAGAATCTAATTTGATGTGTTAGATTCAGGGGGAGTTAAGATATATATAAGGATTTTCAAAATCCGATATTTCAAAAATCGATTCTCGTTATATATCTTACTCGTCTGATTGATGCAATTTATACATATTCATTTTGGAATTAACGCGTCATCAATGCAGGGGGAGTAAGTATTTTACATTTGAATCATTATTTTTGATTATTATTTATGTTGGTTTGTCATCACCAAAAAGGGGGAGAATGTTGAATATTGGACTCCCCGGATTTGGTTTTGATGATGAGCAAACATAAATAATTCATGAACTAACAATTTGTGAGCGCAGTATTGGAGATCGTCGCCAAATTCACGAGAACAATCAAAGCGACATCTCAAGACTTCTCAAAGCTCGTATTCATTGCCTAAAGCTTCGTTGAAGCTTTTGGATCGTTTTTGAAGTCATGAAGAATTGATCGAAGCTCTCGAAGACCGTTCTTTAAGGTTTTATTCCTAGTCTTTTAGCTTCGATCTATAGAATGTTAAGCCTTGAGTATATCTTACAATTCTATCTTCATAACGCTCATATCGTAGCTCTAGGATCTTAGTAGAAGTCCATTCTAACTTCCTCGAAGCATCGCGCTTCGATTCGGACTTGTTTGTGCATGTTAGTTGGTACAAGAAGAAGTACTGACCGACTAGATGGTGATCTAGTCGGTCGGCAGAGCTTCTTGGACCGACTAGTTTGAGTTAATCTTTTCTTGCTCAGTACTGTTTACAATTAGTCGGTCTACGTTGACTCACCGACCGACTAGTTTGTGAACTAGTCGGTCAGTGATGCTTCTTTGACCGACTAGTTGAGCTTTACTGTTCATGCTAATTTTCTCCTGAGCTACTGTTTATCGTTAGTCGGTCTAAGAACGTTTGGTGACCGACTAGTTGATAATCTAGTCGGTCAACATTTGTTCTTGGACCGACTAAATCAATTTGTATTCAACCTATTTGTTTTTGACTCTTAGTCGGTCGAAATTCACTGACCGACCGACTAGTTGTGAAACTAGTCGGTCAGAAAGTCTTCTTGGACCGACTAGATTTCTAGGTCTGAAATTCAATCTCTTCACAGTTCTTCACTCAGTCGGTCCATGTTGTTTGACTGACCGACTAGTTGATGAACTAGTCGGTCAGTGGTTGTTCTTTGACCGACTAGTTGCTTCAGATTTCTAACCGTTGGGATTTGACCTAACTCGTTTTTATGGGACCCTATAAATACGAACCTTGGTCATTTCTCTCTAGGTTAGAGCTGCCATTAAGAGATTCATTGAGATTGAAAGAGATAGTGATTCTCACTCATTTCTAAAGCTCTATTCCTCACAAGAAATCCATTCTCTCACTTTCTAGATCTAGAATCCATCTTGAGAGAAGTTTGTTCTTGGTGAGCCCTTCAAGCTCTAGCTTGATTCAAGTCTCCAAATCACTCCTAGGCACCTATTGCTGGTCATTTCTTCGGTGCTAGGTCTTGGTGACTTCATCTTCCACAAATCACTCCTTGCACCTATTTGGTAAGAATACTCAAGGTATAGGATTTTGTGGTAAGATTGTTTATTTCATTATAAACTCATTTATATTGCTTGTTGATTCTCTCGGTTGTGAGAGAAGGTTGTGATCCCGGGTTGTGGGATTCACTATTGCCATTGCATTTATGATTTTATCTTGTGAATGTTTTTCACAAGATATCATAGTGGAAATCTTGAGTTAGGGTTTCTAACTCAAGTATCCGGAGGGGATCCGGGTGGTTGGGACGTAGAATCACCGGGAACAAGTCGGAGAGACTTGGGTGGATCCGAACCCAGTAACATCTTTTGTTAGCATTGTTAATTTTGTTGTTGTCATTCAATTTAAGCTTCCGCAAATTGATTTGGTAGTTGTTCGCACTATAATTAGGAATTATACTCCTTGTTATTTTTAAAGTACTATTCACCCCCCTCTAGTACTTGTGCAGTAGCTTGTAGGGTATTACAGCGGTTAGGTGAGGCTGACCTGTCGTGCTGACTCGACGTGCTGAGATGGCCCATATGTCAGCGGAAGCTTCGGACGAGGATCTTATAATCTGGTGTGTCATCCATTCTTGTCAGACGGTGCAACGGCCAGGGATGCTTTTGTCAGTGTGTCAGAGCCGAAAGCACCAAGGGTCAGGGGGCGTAGCGGCCAGGGGCACTTTGTAAGGTTATCGAGCGACGGAAGTGTCAGTAGCGTCCTTGTACTAGGTTGTTTGTCGTGTCTGATGTGCCAAAGGGATGCAGGGACGCACTGGCGTAGGAGTTCCGTGCTCGACCCATCAGGCCGCGCTGGGCGGTTGTCTGGCGTCCTTGCGGTTCCCCCAGCGAGCTCTGGAGAGATAGGCGCCCTGAGTGCGCCGGTCTCGGCGTCCAGGCATCCTATCCGCCGGCCGTGGCGGACCCCGGGACTGACGGGCTTAGGAAGGGCAGTCGGCAGCGCACTGTCGAGGTCGGGGTGCCGAACTACCCACCTTCCGCCAACCGAGGCATGATTTCTACGAAGGCGGGACGAGTTGCCACTCGTCGGTGGGCGGGGTGCGAAAGTCAGACTATCACGATCTTTAGGTCGTAACAAGGATCATCGGCCCTTCCTGCATATGAGTATCCACAAAGTGAGAGAGACGACTACGAGGAGAATAACAGAGACTGTTGTTGAGTATCCTTAACATAGCGTAACAAGGAAAGAAGAGCAACAAAATTGGTGTTTGTTGGCACATTGCCAAATTACTTCTAATCAGGCGACTGTGTGTTCGTCCCACCGGGCGTGCCAACTGAGGGCGATTGTGGGCTCGGTGGCCGGCTACGGAGCCTGAAAAATGTTACCGGTCTCATGCCATATTACCTTGGATTGACAAAATGGTTTGTATTGCTTGATTATTGATTACAATGACTAATATATACTACATATATCACACAATAAACTAAGGGATATGACACAAGACCCAAAGAGGCAATATAATTTCATATACATACTCATACTTGTCTTAACAACATACACCTAAATACATCATAAAATACAAAATATATTACAAAGATACATAGATACATAGATATATGAAATAATATTTACGAAGATACATAGATATATGAATTACGCTTTTGAACAAAAGATATAGATACTGGCAAGAATACCACCATTTTGGCTATCCAACGATCATCGGCCACCAGATATCCCAGATACACTGGCGGTGGACGAGGAGAACGACATAACGTAAGAGTCGAAGCCTTCATTCTGGAACGTCAATGAAGTGCTATAGCTCAGATTACCCAGCGATGACTCGGGAAGGGCTGCATCCCCTTTCAAGAACTGCATTACCTGTCTCATGCCCGGCCGGGCTGCAGGCATCGGGTGCGAACACAACAAACCCAGCTTCAACACCAACTCCATTTCATATGCACAGAACTCCTCTCCTAGTCTGTGGTCTCTCGTTTCGAGCACTCGCCCCCTTTGCCAGCTCGCGAGCACCCAGTCCATCAGAACCAGCTTCTCCTCTCCGGCATGAGGATCGACCGGCCTCCGCCCACATGCCACTTCGAGAAGGAAAACCCCGAAAGCAAACACATCGGTCACGGTTGTTGCCTTGCCAGTTCTTGCAAGCTCTGGAGCGAGATACCCCATGGTTCCAACAATATGAGTCGTCTGAGGATCAGTCCCATGATCATACAACCTCGCAAGCCCGAAATCTCCAAGCCTCCCGTTGAAATCGCTATCTAACAGCACATTGCTTGCCTTGATGTCCCTGTGGACCACAACCTGCCCCCACTCTTCATGAAGGTACAGAAGACCAGATGCCACTCCCTTCACGATTCCAAACCTTTGGGCCCAGGGGAGAGCTGGCCTCCCACTTCCGTACAAGAATCTATCGAGGCTTCCGTTGGGCATGAAATCGTAGACCAAAAGCAGCTCCCCTTTGCGACGACAGTAGCCCAGCAGCTGCACAAGGTGCCGGTGGCGAAGCTGGCCAATGCTCACGATTTCGGCCACAAACTCTTTCATTCCTTGCCTTGATTCATGAGATATCTTCTTCACCGCGACCTCCATCTTGGAAGCAGGCAGAACCCCTCTGTAGACTCTTCCGAAGCCTCCAACGCCCAGTAGTTCTCCCTCTCTGAACCCTTTCGTCGCTCGAAACAGATCCTTGTATGAGAACCGATGCGGGCCGTATTCTTGCTCCCAATCTTCGAGTAGCTCGGCGTATTTCCTCCTCCACCTCACTACGAGGATCGTAGCAGCAACAAGTAACAATACCAACGAGCATGAAGCCGTGGGTATCAATATCGCCAGTAGGTCTGAATTGCCGTGGGTAGCTTTATTACGAGGGAGCGAAGGAAGCTTTGCATAATCGAGAGCTTCGGCCACGCCATCCAGCTTGAAGCTCCATCCGAGAATGCAGTGGGATGTGCGCAGCGTGCCAATGGATGAAGAGAATCCAACGTACATGGAATCAAGCATCACGCTCGAAAGATCAATCGGCAATGATAAGAGCGGCCTAGTGGGTTTCGGCATTTGCATCGGAGATAAGGTAACATTGAGCTGCATATCCTTGCCATCAAAATCAACCCAAACTTGCATTGGTTCGCCGCTGATTAGTGTCAAGTTCTTAAACAACCCCATGCCGTCCTCGTAGTAACCGGCAGCATGAGATTTGTTCGACATCAAGCTATTGATATCAATTCCGACGTGGTTGTCATCAATATCTTGGAATTCGGCGTTGTAGATGGTGTCAAGCTCGACAGCAAAGACGTGGTTGGTCGAGTTACCATTGTTGTTTGAGTTGAAAAGGCCCAAGTATCCGGAAGGAAGAGCAGCAGAGAGATTTGGTGTGTGTGAAACAAGGAACGCGATGCCATGGCCGCCCTCATCAGGGTCCTCGGAGAGAATACCAAATACGAAGGTAGTGGAAAACGAGAGGGTGTCACCGGTCGCAGATTTGAACCGAAGAGGCTCTGGATAGAAGGCATGGCCTAATTTCATGATATGCGCTGTCATGTTGGTCAGCTCAAGGAGGCCGTTAGGGGCGACTGATGCGATGCCGTCGAGGCTCAGGTTGGCGTTGCCGAACCCTTCAAAGGCAAAACCATCTGCAATTGAGAAAGGTGTAAGCTTTAGGAGGATGAATACGAAGAACAAAATGTCTTTGAACATGCATCCCATTTTTGGGAATTCTGCAGCGAACTAGCATCTCGGATTCAGCCTTATACTCATCTTTCGCCCTTCGTTTGGGAGTTCAACTTGGATCGCTCAGTTTTGTCACTGAGGGTGAACTCAACGTGGCCTGTTCTCCGAGCATTCATCATCTTTACGGCATCATATTGCGTTGTGGTCGTAAGCCTGTTAGTTGTCAGAAGTGGTAGTTATCGCAATGCCCATTTTTCCTAGCATGAGACTATTCAATATTTCTTATTGCAGATGCTCTCAAACTACTTGGACCTATTGCGTTGCGGTGCAGATTTTGAATGGGGCCTGGATGCAGCACTCCTCGAGTTGGAGCCAAAATTGCTTGAACTTTAGCGCTCTTTCATTGTATTATAATTTAGGGTTTGCCAATTATATCGTGTCTCTACCCACAACCGATGCCGATCTTCCTGCTATATCTGGAGGTTGATGATAGTAATTATGTAGGGTAATTGATGCATCTCCTAGCTTGTCTAGGTATTATGTTCTCTCTTCGTGTTCTGCATTTTTCATGAATGTGGATACAGAATATATTAGGATATTTTGAATATACATTTTTATCCATTTGGCAATATATGTCAACAGAAATTTCTACTTTGAACGCAAGCTGCGCCAATCAAGCACATGCATTAAGACTGAGTCGTTCATAGATTTTTCTGCTGTGTTTGTCAGTCATCTACAACCCACCCACCCTCCCACCCACACGCACCCAATCAAAGACTTCTGATGAGGTGCTACGGTCTGTGAGGTGGAGGAAAATCCCCCCACAGCATGGCCCGAATCGACGATGTACAACCGCATGACCCGAATCGATGACGGACCGTTGGGCACGTGCGGACGGTTGGAAAATGCGGGGCTACCCCCAATTAGGCCAGAGTCTTAATAACTTCCCTATAATGCCAGTTATTGGTGACATTGTAAACTCGACTTCCATCCATTCATGCATTATGACAGAGTCGTTCATAGATTATTCTGCTAAATGTGTCAGTCTTCTTTTGGCATGTATCAAAGACTTCTGATTGATGACTTGGACGGACACACACACAAACCAAACCGACTCACACACACAAAAAAACTGAAAAAAAAAACATCTTTCAAGTCACTTTCAGTTATTATAGAGGTGACAAAAGGGTCAAGGTCAAGTATTTCTAGAAGAGATGGAAGGAGTCCACCCCTTTGATTACCCTATGCCAAGGTTAAGTATCTTTTAGTTATCAACCATTCTCTCAACCTATTCGTATCTCTTAGGACTATTTTACTATTCCTCCAAACTCTTCCAATATCTTAGCTCATAGAAGGACACCAAAGAAAGCTAAAAAATCTTTTCTGTTTATTAAAGGATCATCCTTTATCAATCACTCTCTCTAAAGTTTATCATCGATATCTCCACCACAAGTTCGAATGGATAGATGGTCAGGATTTGTGCTTCGTTGTTTGATGTCGACCCTCCACCAAGCTAAAAATAGCTATCTACTTCCTGTTTCTTCGCAATAGCATTGGCTCAGATGTTCCACATAGTTGGGTTAGTTTGATGCACTGTATTTCCTAGATCACAGGTGTATTTCATCAATATCTACGTCCTGTTTCCAGCTATCATGAGATGATGATACATGTGTATAGATCACACCCACTTTTTCTCCCTTTCTTTTTCATGCACTGTATTTCATAGAATATAATATTCTTATTATATTAAGGGTGATTTGCACAAAATTATATTATGCTATCACTGTATATAATAAACCATCCAATTGATAGAGATTGATAATCTGTCTAACCATTCATCCAATTGGGGGATAAATTCCCTTTATCTTCATCTAGACCGAGCAGCCTGCGCTGCTCGACCGAGCAGCAACTTATAAGCGGGGCGCCCACTCCTGTTAAATCAGAACAGGACCGACCGAGCAGCCCTGGCTCGGTCGGCCCCATATATTATCAGCCCGATCCCTCTCACAAATCCTCCACTAAAACTCAATCAGCCTGAGCTCGACCTTTCCTCTCTCCCAAAACCCCAGCTCGACCCGTCTCTCGGTCGATCACTGTTGCACGTGCCGCCCGAGCACGACAGCCATGCACCTACTCGGTCAAACCCCTCTCACCCCATTCCACCCCTCCCTCTCCCCTCCCTCTCCTAACATCTCTCTCTCTCTCTCTCTCTCTCTCTCTCTCATTCCTTAATATCAACCTGTTGAGTCATTGGGTCGGCACTCGAGATGACTCGACCGACGGATGACTAAGGCCCATAGGGCCCACGAGAGAAGCCCGATATCAACTCAGTCAAAGCCCACTGGCCATTCGGCCGTTGTGTTCCACTCACTCGAACGTGAGATTAATGACGAGCTCGTAACTAGCAGAAACGTGGGCTACATTCACTCCAATTAAAGGGGGAGGATCGTGGCACCATAATGGGATGACCGTTATCTCCACAACAACACTAGAGAGACCCAAGAGGTCTATAAATACCGTAAGGTTCCAATTCTCAAGGTACGAGATCTAATACATAGATTCTACTCTTTCAGCTTATATTTCTTACATTAAAGAGCTTGCGATGTCAGATCTGAGACGAACCTACGTGGGTCGATCTCAGCTGCTCCAAGCTCCCTCTCTTACTTAAGTTTCCGTACTAACTTAAGCATAGGAGGGTATTTGGGTCTGATGGGGTTTTGGCAGACCCTTAGGGCACAGATCTGTTCCCGTCCTAAGTCAGACAGTTAACAGAGGGATAAAAAACACAGCGGAAAAACATATAGCTAAACAATTTAGCTAAGACTCTAAGGAAAGCCAGAACCTTAGCCAAGATCTATGCCGACTTGGGGTGGATCTGACCACCCCAAGAGAGATCTATGCTACTCCGACATTATTAAAATTATTCTAGAAAGCTACTAAATCACATACCCAGAACCTTGCCTTGGTACATGCAAGGTGTACCGCACCATCTTCCGAGCCCTCCCCGTCCCACATCGAACCGCTCCGCGTCCCGAGGCGAGCAATCCCCTTGTCGTCGAGCCAATCACACATCGAAGAAAGTTTCACCTGATTGTGAACCTTCGCCAAGACTCCGGATTGGATCAGAACCCCTTCATGGCTTTGCTAGTGCCCTTCAGGAGCAAGACAGAAATTTAAGGAGAAGAGAATATTAATTTAAGCTTAGATCCGAGCGTGCTCCAACATTTTTAGGAGCTGCTCAGATCTAGAGCTAGGAACAAATTTTGAGGAGGGGAGCAGACCTCTATTTATTTAGGAGGCTGACTCCTCCCCTTTACTCCACTTTCGATGTGGGACTATGTTTTTAGAGTTTAATAATTCATGTTAGTTTATCTTTCATAAATGTCAAAATTCCATGAATTTTAACTCCCTCACCGTTAGCCTTCAATCTTGATACAACCTATCAAATCGAAGAGGGTTGAACAGTGAACGCGTATGAAAAAACGACGAGTCAATCCGATGTCATTTGGCCCCTCAAACGTCGTCTCAAAGTTTAGGCAAAACCATTCAAAGATGGAAAATCCAGCCGTAAAAAAATCCCAGGTTTGAAAAACCCTAACCATAAATTTCGGTCTTGGGGGCCTCCATTTTCAGTGGTTTCAGCCCAACAGTTTGGACTGACTTGTTTTGGCTCTAACTTATGCATTTGGACTCCGTTTTTTGACGCGGTTTGAACCTGCGTTTAGAGCGGGACGATCTCGTCATCAGGTAACCTTTTCAACACATTTATTTTATTAAATATGGTCTTAAAAAATTTAAGACACCTTTAAATCCTTTTGCATCACATGCAAAATAATCCCCTATCTAAGCTTAAAATATCATTTACATCAGATACAAATGATCTGATGGCAAACATCCCCCAACATCTCCCACTTGCACTCAGGATCATTTAACCCGACTGCAGAAGATAACTGCTAACTCTTTGCAGTGTTCTATCCCTTGCATCAAATGTATATTCTCCCTAATATTTCTACCTATTACTATACGAAGGTCACACTCTGTATGAGACCCTACAATCTGACCCTACTACAGGTAGGGCTCGAAGCCCAGACGGCAGTGACCAAGAGTAGCAATTGTCGTCCTTGTTTCAGTATCATACTTATGTGGTTAACTTATCGACATGAGTATTGTCAGGACCACCCTGACTGTGTCTGTGATGAATTCCGTAGTTATAGTCTCTTCGTCTAAACTATGTCGTTTAGTTCAAGCCTAGGGCACGGTCAAACTGTCAACTCCAATAGCTCGAATCCGGTTAGTCTTCATCGATCTTGAGTCGAATAATGTTGGACATCTTTTAACATACTCTTGCCAGAGATTTCACTAAAGACCAAACTAACTCTACGACACTAACTCCTATTGACCGGGAGAGACAAATCCTCTCTTGGTCATTACTCTCCTCGTACGCTTTAAATGTCATCCAACCAAAGACATTTCGACAGGCCTAGCCTCGAAGTTAGGTCAGTGATCTAAGTCACACCGTTCACGCATAGGTTTGTATAATGACCTTAAGTTATAACACCAACTTGCCTATCAACACTAAGAGTTATCATTGACAGATTGGTCAATCAAAACCCTATGACAACTCCTTTTAGGTCGTTCAGTGAACTCATTCTCCAATGAGCACATGTATCTCGTCTTCGACTTTGCCAAGTCAAACGATCATGAGATTATTGTCACCGCTATATGGTGAAGACTAAGACACAATGGCCTATCCGATGTTTCGATATCCTTTTCTCGAAACATCTACGACCAAGAACCCTTTTAGACTTATGCTACATACGGTCAAGCATTTCTCTATGATCGAGATACTCATCTCGATA
Organism: Scilla litardierei; assembly: GCA_030789695.1. Lineage (NCBI taxonomy): Eukaryota > Viridiplantae > Streptophyta > Magnoliopsida > Asparagales > Asparagaceae > Scilla > Scilla litardierei. The sequence goes on along the minus strand of CM061139.1, from coordinate 92,224,678 downwards.
CATGTTTGACCTTGCATTAAGTCTCAGGACTTTACCTAAGTTAATATTTAATGAAAACAACATTATGATTAACGTAGATAAATTTATACCAATAGCTTACTGTTATTGCAAACAAGATGTTTGTACAATTGCACAAAGATAATTGCCTCGAGGGCATATTTATCTCGCAACATCTCCCACTTACACTTAGGCCCATTTATCCCGGTATCTCATACCGTTTTTACACATAAGTCTTTCTAGACTTTATATGGTAGAGCCTTCGTGAGTGGATCTGCTAAAACCGTCTACTGTAAAGACTTTAAGGGGTTTCTATGTTCATATTGGACCAACCATTTGAATTTCATTCAAATAATTCCTTTGGTCCTACGGAATCCATTTAATTATCCTGGATCTCATCCAGCTCATCGTACATTACGATAATAATTTAAATATAGTTAGTGGTCATTTTAGATGGTTCATATTCAAAAGTGTCAAACTCTTTTGACCACTTTGTCAAAAAAATATGTCCCAGCCCCTTGATGCCTCGCATGTATTTTATTCGCTCCCACTAACCTTGAAAACTCTCTGGCTAATTCATACAAGTTCGTTCTTCTAAATCATATTTAGAAAACGAACTACAAATGAATGCTCCAGTTTTCATGGTTATCATGAGCGTTTACATCGAGTTCGGTCCGAGTAGATTAGTACGCATCTGCTGGCGAGACGGTTTCATCATAATCCGTTTATATGAATTAGGATGAAAACGTTCTCAACCAAGTAATTGTACTTCACTATTTTCCTTGCTGCACAAATCTTCTAACTTGAAGATTTACTTACAAACATTAAGAAACAATTTCTTTTGGAAACGTAAACTAAAGTCTATACATTATTTACGTGCACGAACCTATTTCATCAAGTTGTTAATCAGAGTCTCTACTCTGAATTTCATCCTGGAAGTTATCTTAGACCATCATCGACTATGATGTCTAACTCGACTATTCGTCTCACGATACTCGAGTAATACTTTAACTTTCTAACGAGTGATTTAATGAATATCTTATTGATAAGGTCCTCATAGAACCTTATCAAAACCTAGGCATTTCTATCTGGGACTTATCCCAGATGGAGGATTGTAACTCAGTCACTTTGTATCACGCCCCGCTTCCCATTATACTTGGGAGCGAGGACGCGAGCAGGCCTGCTTGGGCTGGAGCGGTTAAGCTCCAACCCAATAAGCGTCTGTGTATAAACCTTGAGCAGATTCTTGCATTACAAACTCAGAACAAAAGAGAATTTCATTATTATTACATCGATGTCCAGATTTACAAGTACACAAATATGGCCAAGCATGGCCATTAAAGACAGAAACGCAAACAGAATTACACTTGAATATAATCAATACAAATATTAAACTTTAGCGGCGTTGCCAAGGCTCGTTGTTCTCCAGCGGCGGATCTCAACGTCTGGGCACCCTGGTCGAACTGCTCAGTCTTTAGGCTTGATCCTCTGCAAATCTGTCTAATACCTGACGTATATTTCACAAGACATGGAAATATAGGTCAGCGAGGGTCGCTCGGCCAGATTTAAAACATTAGTAGGAAAAGACCCTCGGCAAGGTTTTCAAAATTGTTGACATGATATAATATGATTTCAAATTTAAAGCATGGCAGCGTAGTGTGTACAGCAATAAGCATGGCAAGTGTAGTGTGTACAGCAATAAGCGGCGAGGTGTAGTGCACAAAGTAACGAACGTGACATGTTGTAATGTATACAACAATAAGCATGGCAAGGGTGGTGTGTTTAGCAATAAGCATGGCATTAGTACACGAACAAGATAGGGGTAACTAATGGAGTACACAATTCTTAATGGTAATAACGTGGGGAAGGAGTTTTCAAGAAGTAAAGTAAGTTTTTCTTGGGTTCGTTAGCATGTCAAGTTACTAAGATCACGTTAGTATTTCAAGTTTCATGTCAATAGCTCACATCTATCATAGGGTTCTCGCATTTAGGTCGTGATGAGAAGGTCATTCCTCTCACGGGAGCTTACCGTGATTGACGCTAACTCACCGCGTGCGGGTGGTGCTCTTGAGGAGAGTACCCTTCATACGCCCAGTGGCCGCTCAACCCTAACCCCACCCAAAAGTTTGCCGGAACACGAGCCGGCCTAGTCGACTCTCACGACATCACGAAATCACTATTTCGCCTCTTAGGCCTACGGATTCACAATTCCATGATTTTCCAGATATTCCTTTTCGTCAATATATTCCATCAATATGCATTCCATAAAATACCATTCAATCAGGGGTGTACAAGCATATTAAGTTATCAGCATGCATTATGGTAGGACACAATAATAGCGAGTCTTGGTTTAATAAGTAATGCACCAACACTTTAAACCACGTGGGAAGAATGTTCACTAGCATGTCAGAATAACTCAGGTCAAAGCAATTAAAAACAACGGTTTCAAGATACGTAAAAAGGTGCACTTGCCTGATTTAGTCAGGTTCGGTGTCCATGCGGACGAGGGCGCTTTATAACTGCGACATTAGATTATAGTTGGTTAGGCGTTTCCATGAGTTAACCTGATCATAATGCTCTGTTTATCATTAAACCCCCTTGTTATAAAACCTATTGCTAAACATTACCAACATATTGTACTGGTTGAACAGCCAACTTACTAACGTAGTTATCTAACATCAGTTATTTAATAACAGTTCATCAACTTCATATACATTAACTAAACATAAAAAAATATAAATACAAGAAGACGTATTAACATCCTATAACAATAGAACTAATATTTATTATGACAACTTCAGGCAGGTGCCATACCCGGGCATACCACACGTAAAAAAATATATAAGCTTGCTGATGAAATCACTTACATTATATTATTAAAACTTACTGCATGTCACATTGACATGCAGCCATCTCAATTTGATAGGCTGATAGAGCAACTAATATACTAACTTCTATTATTTATACTTACATGTTTATAAAACACGTGACCCAACGCTAAGCTACAAGAGCATGCCCTAAGATCAAAACGCAAGCTTACGTGGTCGTGGGTTTCCCGTTGCTCCGGGTCGGACGACGGCGCTTGGGTTGGTGGACGCCAGTGGTGAGCGGCGGTGAGCTCCGGGGCGTCGTCGAAGTTGTCGAGGCAGTGGGCGTTGCGAGCGACGCCGGGGAGAGCGGAGGCTGCAGCGGGTTCTCGGTGGCAGGGTCGAAGACAGCGAGTGGGCGGAGGAAAGCTGGGCACCTGGGGGTCTCAGTGGGCACCGCCGGACTGAGGGGCGGAGAGCGGGAGGCGGACGACGTCACCGGAGTTGTTGCATGCGGCGAGGCAGCGTCCGCAGTCGAGGGAGGAGGCCTGTGGGCGAGGTGGCGTAGCCGTCGGTGGCTGTGCGGTGGAGGCGGTGTGGTCGTAGGCGAGAGGGGTTGCTGGGTGATGGCTGCTGCGACACGTGGGAAGAAGAGGAGGCCGCCAGCGTTCAACCTCGGAGGGGAGAGGTGGCACGTCGGAGGAAGCCGCTGGGGGAAGCTAGGAGGCGGGAGGCGCTGTGGGAGCGCGGCTGTCGGTGTCGGGCTGATGATGCGAATGGCTGTGTTGGTGTCGTGGTCGGAGACTGGCCAGAGGTCCCTACGAGCACGGCCTGGCGGACGGTGCAGATCAGTTGCTCGGAGATGAGGAGGGAGGTCGGAGAGCGGTGCTTCGTGATGGCGGGAGGAAGATGAGGCGGAGGGAGGAGAAGGGGAGGTGACGGCGAGGCCTTGGGAGGTGGCGTGTAACGTGTGAGGGTGTCGACGGGTTGGTGTAGGGCTTTGCTGTAGAGGTAGGAAGATATAGAGGGTACTAGGGTTATAGGGTTAGGGTAGCCATGGGTTTTTATAAAGATGATGGCTGGTTTCGTACGAAGGGGAAATGGGGTTCCCTGGCCAAGAGACTTTGGCCTGTGTTTTTAGGTGAGAGGACATGGGTTTGTACGAATATGGGAGGAGAGAAAATGAGTTTAAAAAGATAAGTGTTTTAAAACGAAATTGATTTGTTTTAGTAAGAAGTGATTAGGGAAATTAATAGTGAAACTAATAGGGAAAGTTTTTGAAATTTAAACGATTTGCTTTAATAGAATTTATTTGTTTTTAATAATATTTATCATGGAATTAAAAACAAATGTAATTAGGAATGTTGAATAATAATGGGGTTTAATTACAGAATAATTCTAAATCTGTTATAGATTTTATTACGGTTTAAATAGGAAAGTTTGAAACGTATTAATAATTAGGGATTTAAAGCTGGGTAATTTAGGAAGTTTTTACAAAGGAAAGTTTCTAAAATAAATTTTGAAATTGGATTTTGGAAAGTATTTGAATAACATCATTAATAGGGGAAATAATGAGTAAGAGGAAAAGGAATGTTTAAAAATTAGAATTAAAAGAGAGGGTTTAATGGGAGAATACTTCTAAATTAGCTATGATTTAATTAGGGTATAAAAGGAGAAACCTTTTGAATTAGAATTTGAAATTATTTGAAATTCTTAAAACTTCAATATTACACCATTAATAAACTAACTATATGTATAATAATGAAAGCTAGACTTCAAGGGTTATTAATGGCAGAGATACATAAGTAGAACTTCACTCAATTGTATCTGAAAATACGGTCGTTACATTCTACCCACCTTAAGAAAACTTCCGTCCTCGGAATTTCTTAAGTTAGATAAAAATCAAATGAGCACCGGATAGACAAAGGGTGAAGGTGATTTCATAGTATTAAGGTAGCAAAAGACATATAAAGGGATGAAAACTGTTGAACTGAAAAGGGTTCTAAGATAAGAACAACTACAATCAAGCGACACCTAGGATAAGACAAAGCCAAGATAGGCACATTCATGATATGAATCATCAAATGTGAATATAGGATAGGACTCAGAGGTCATCGTTTGTCAACAGCTCGTCGTCTCTAACATCCTCAGCGACCATAGAGAACTTCCGTTGGCTCCATTTCCGTTTCGAGTGTGTGGTCTACCTGCCATGCTGCAAAAGAAACAAGATAAACATTTGCGTACAAGGTCTATTTAGACAATCTGGCTAATAATGACATCCCTATTATTCCGAGTAGTTTGTAGAATGCACGACCTGCATGGGCTACCACTAAAACCTGTCACGTCCTGCTTCCCATTATACTTGGGAGCGAGGACGCGAGCGGGCCCGCTTGGGCTGGAGCAGTGAAGCTCCAACCCAATAAGCTTCTGTGGATAAACCGTGAGCAGATTATTGCATTACAAACGCAGAACAAAAGAGAATTTCATTATTATTACATCGATGTCCATATTTACAAGTACACAAATAAGGCCAATCATGGCCATTAGAGACAGAAATGCAAACAGAATTACACTTGAATATAATCAATACAAATATTAAACTTTAGCCGCGTTGCCAAGGCTCGTTGTTCTCCAGCGGCGGATCTCAACGTCTGGGTACCCTGGTCGAACTGCTCAATCTTTAGGCTTGCTCCTCTGCAAATCTGTCTAATACCTGATGTATATTTCACAAGACAAGGAAATATACGTCAGCGAGGGTCGCTCGGCAAGATTTAAAACATTAGTAGGCAAAGACCCTCGGCAAGGTTTTCAAAATTGTTGACATGATATAATATGATTTCAAATTTAAAGCATGGCAGCGTAGTGTGTACAGTAATAAGCATGGCAAGTGTAGTGTGTACAACAATAAGCAGGCGAGGTGTAGTGCACAAAGTAACGAACGTGACATGTTGTAATGTATACAGCAATAAGCATGGCAAGTGTGGTGTGTTTAGCAATAAGCATGGTATTAGTACAAGAACAAGATAGGGGTAACTAATGGAGTACACAATTCTTAATGGTAATAACGTGGGGAAGGAGTTTTCAAGAAGTAAAGTAAGTTTTTCTTGGGTTCGTTAGCATGTCAAGTTACTAAGATCACGTTAGTATTTTTAGTTTCATGTCAATAGCTCACATCTATCATAGGGTTCTCGCCTTTAAGTCGTGATGAGAAGGTCGTTCCTCTCACGGGGGCTTACCGTGATAGACGCTAACCCACCGCGTGCGGGTGGTGCTCTTGAGGAGAGTACCCTTCATACGCCCAGTGGCCGCCAACCCTAAGCCCCCCCAAAGTTTGTCGGAACACGAGCCGGCCTAGTCGACTCTCACGACATCACGATATCACTATTTCGCCTCTTAGGCGTACGGATTCACAATTCCATGATTTTCCAGATATTCCTTTTCGTCAATATATTCCACCAATATGCATTCCATCAAATACCATTCAATCAGGGGTGTACAAGTATATTAAGTTATCAGCATGCATTATGGTAGGACACAATAATAGCGAGTCTTGGTTTAATAAGTAATGCACCAACACTTTAAAACACGTGGGAAGAATGTTCACTAGCATGTCAGAATAACTCAGGTCAAAGCAATTAAAAACGACGGTTTCAAGATACGTAAAAAGGTGCACTTGCCTGATATAGTCAGGTTCGGTGTCCAGGCGGATGAGGGCGCTTTATAACGGTGACATTATATTATAGTTGGTTAGGCGTTTCCATAAGTTAACCTGATCATAATGCTCTGTTTATCATTAAACCCCTTGTTATAAAACCTATTGCTAAACATTACCAACATATTGTACTGGTTGAACAGCCAACTTACTAACGTAGTTATCTAACATCAGTTATTTAATAACAGTGCATCAACTTCATATACATTAACTAAACATAAAAAAAATATAAATACAAGAAGACGTATTAACATCCTATAACAATAGAACTAATATTTATTATGACAACTTCAGGCAGGTGCCATACCCGGGCATACCACACGTAAAAAAATATAAGCTTGCTGATGAAATCACTTACATTATATTATTAAAACTTACTGCATGTCACATTGACATGCAGCCATCTCAATTTGATACGCTGATAGAGCAACTAATATACTAACTTCTATTATTTTATACTTACCTATTTATAAAACACGTGACCCAACGCTAAGCTACAAGAGCATGCCCTAAGATCAAAACGCAAGCTTACGTGTTCGCGGGTTTCCCGTTGCTCCGGGTCGGACGACGGTGCTTGGGTTGGTGGACGTCGGTGGTGAGCGGTGGTGAGCTCCGGGGCGTCGTCGAAGTTGTCGTGGCAGTGGGCATTGCGAGCGACGTTGGGGAGAGCGGAGGCTGCAGCGGGTTCTTGGTGGCGGGGTCGAAGACAACGAGTGGGCGGAGGAAAGTTGGGCACCTGGGGGTCTCAGTGGGCGCCGCCGGACTGAGGGGCGGAGAGCGAGAGGCGGACGACGGCTCCTGAGTTGTTGCAGGTGGCGAGGCAGGCGTCCGCAGTCGAGGGAGGAGGCCTGTGGGCGAGGTGGCGTAGCCGTCGGTGGCCGTGCAGCGGAGGCATTGTGGTCGTAGGTGAGAGGGGTTGCTGGGTGATGGCCGCTGCCGCATGTGGGAAGAAGAGGAGGTCGCCGGCATTCGACCTCGGAGGGGAGAGGTGGCGCGTCGGAGGAAGCTGCTGGGGGAATCTCGGAGGCGGGAGGCGCTGTGGGAGCGCGACTGTCAGTGTCGGGCTGATGAGGCGAATGTCGGTGTTGGTGTCGTGGTCGGAGATTGGCCAGAGGTCCCTGCGAGCACGGCCTGGCGGACGGTGCAGATCAGTTGCTCGGAGATGAGGAGGGAGGTCGGAGAGCGGGGCTTCGTGATGGCGGGAGGAAGACGAGGCGGAGGGAGGAGAAGGGGAGGTGAGGGCGAGGCCTAGGGAGGTGGCGTGTGGCGTGTGAGGGTGTCGACGGGTTGGTGTAGGGCTTTGCTGTAGAGGTAGGAAGATATAGAGGGTACTAGGGTTATAGGGTTAGGGTAGCCTAGGGTTTTTATAAAGATGATGGCTGGTTTCGTACGAAGGGGAAATGGGGTTCCTTGGCCTAGAGACTTTGGCCTGTGTTTTTAGGTGAGTTTGTACGAATATGGGAGGAGAGAAAATGAGTTTAAAAAGATAAGTGTTTTAAAACGAAATTGATTTGTTTTAATAAGAAGTGATTAGGGATATTAATAGTAAAACTAATAGGGAAAGTTTTTGAAATTTAAACGATTTGCTTTAATAGAATTTATTTGTTTTTAATAATATTTATCATGGAATTAAAAACAAATGTAATTAGGAAGGTTGAATAATAATGGGGTTTAATTACAGAATAATTCCAAATCTGTTATAGACTTTATTACGGTTAAAATAAGAAAGTTTCAAAACGTATTAATAATTAGAGATTTAAAGCTAGGTAATTTAGGAAGTTTTTACAAAGAAAAATTTCTAAAATAAATTTTGAAATTGGATTTTGGAAAGTATTTGAATAACATCATTAATAGGGGAAATAATGAGTAAGAGGAAAAGGAAGGTTTAAAAATTAGAATTAAAAGAGAGGGTTTAATGGGAGAATACTTCTAAATTAGCTATGATTTAATTAGGGTATAAAAAGAGAAACCATTTGAATTAGAATTTGAAATTATTTGAAATTCTTAAAACATCAATATTACACTATTAATAAACTAACTATAAGTATAATAATGAAAGCTAGAATTCAAGGGTTATTAATGGTAGAGATACATAAGTAGAACTTCACTCAGTTGTATCTGAAAACACGGTCGTTACATTCTACACACCTTAAGAAAAATTCCGGCCTCAGAATTTCTTAAGTTAGATAAGAATCAAATGAGCACCGGATAGACGAAGGGTGAAGGTGATTTCATAGTATTAAGGTAGCAAAAGACATATAAAGGGATGAAAACTGTTGAACTGAAAAGGGTTCTAAGATAAGAACAACTACAATCAAGCGACACCTAGGATAAGACAAAGCCAAGATAGGCACATTCATGATATGAATCATTAAATGTGAATATAGGATAGGACTCAGAGGTCATCGTTTGTCAACAGCTCGTCGTCTCTAACTTCCTCAGCGACCATAGAGAACTTCCGTTGGCTCCATTTCCGTTTCGAGTGTGTGGTCTACCTGCCATGCTACAAAAGAAACAATATAAACATTTGCGTACAAGGTCTATCTAGACAATCTGGCTAATAATGACATCCCTATTATTCCGAGTAGTTTGTAGAATGCACGACCTGCTTGGGCCACCACTAAAACCTGTTACGCGCGCTTCCCTTTATACTTGGGAGCGAGGACGCGAGCGGGCCCGCTTGGGCTGGAGCGGTGAAGCTCCAACCCAATAAGCGTCTGTGGATAAACCGTGAGCAGATTCTTGCATTACAAACTCAGAACAAAAGAAAATTTCATTATTATTACATCAATGTCCAGATTTACAAGTACACAAATAAGGCCAAGCATGGCCATTAGAGATAGAAACGCAAACAGAATTGCACTTGAATATAATCAATACAAATATTAAACTTTAGCGGCGTTGCCAAGGCTCGTTGTTCTCCAGCGGCGGATCTCAGCGTCTGGGCACCCTGGTCGAACTGCTTAGTCTTTAGGCTTTCTCCTCTACAAATCTGTCTAATACCTGACGTATATTTCACAAGACAAGGAAATATACGTCAGCGAGGGTCGCTCGGCAAGATTTAAAACATTAGTAGGAAAAGACCCTCGGCAAGGTTTTCAAAATTGTTGACATGATATAATATGATTTCAAATTTAAAGCATGGCAGCGTAGCGTGTACAGCAATAAGCATGGCAAGTGTAGTGTGTGCAACAATAAGCAGGCGAGGTGTAGTGCACAAAGTAACGAACGTGACATTTTGTAATGTATACAACAATAAGCATGGCAAGTGTGGTGTGTTTAGCAATAAGCATGGTATTAGTACACGAACAAGATAGGGGTAACTAATGGAGTACACAATTCTTAATGGTAATAACGTGGGGAAGGAGTTTTCAAGAAGTAAAGTAAGTTTTTCTTGGGTTCGTTAGTATGTCAAGTTACTAAGATCACGTTAGTATTTCAAGTTTCATGTCAATAGCTCACATCTATCATAGGGTTCTCGCCTTTAGGTCGTGATGAGAAGGTCGTTCCTCTCACGGGGGCTTACCGTGATTGACGCTAACCCACCGCGTGCGGGTGGTGCTCTTGAGGAGAGTACCCTTCATACGCCCTGTGGCCGCTCAACCCTAACCCCACCCAAAAGTTTGCCGGAACACGATCCGGCCTAGTCGACTCTCACGACATCACGATATCACTATTTCGCCTCTTAAGCATACGGATTCACAATTCCATGATTTTCCAGATATTCCTTTTCGTCAATATATTCCATCAATATGCATTCCATCAAATACCATTCAATCAGGGGTGTACCAGCATATTAAGTTATCAGTATGCATTATGGTAGGACACAATAATAGCGAGTCTTGGTTTAATAAGTAATGCACCAACACTTTAAAACACGTGGGAAGAATGTTCACCAGCATGTCAGAATAACTCAGGTCAAAGCAATTAAAAACGACGGTTTCAAGATACGTAAAAAGGTGCACTTGCCTGATTTAGTCAGGTTTGGTGTCCGGGCAGACGAGGGCGCTTTATAACTGTGACATTAGATTATAGTTGGTTAGGCATTTCCATGAGTTAACCTGATCATAATGCTCTGTTTATCATTAAACCCCTTGTTATAAAACCTATTGCTAAACATTACCAACATATTGTACTGGTTGAACAGCCAACTTACTAACGTAGTTATCTAACATCAGTTATTTAATAACAGTTCATCAACTTCATATACATTAACTAAACATAAAAAAAATAAATACAAGAAGACGTATTAAAATCCTATAACAATAGAACTAATATTTATTATGACAACTTCAGGCAGGTGCCATACCCGGGCATACAACACGTAAAAAAATATAAGCTTGCTGATGAAATCACTTACATTATATTATTAAAACTTACTGCATGTCACATTAACATGCAGCCATCTCAATTTGATAGGCTGATAGAGCAACTAATATACTAACTTCTATTATTAATACTTACATGTTTATAAAACATGTGACCCAACGCTAAGCTACAAGAGCATGCCCTAAGATCAAAACGCAAGCTTACGTGTTCACGGGTTTCCCGTTGCTCCGGGTCGGACGACGACGCTTGGGTTGGTGGACGCCGGTGGTGAGCGACGGTGAGCTCCGGGGCGTCGTCAAAGTTGTCGAGGAAGTGGGCATTGCGAGCGACGCCGGGGAGAGCAGAGGCTGCCGCGGGTTCTTGGTGGCGGGGTCGAAGACTACGAGTGGGCGGAGGAAAGCTAGGTGCCTGGGGGGTCTTAGTGTGTGCCGCCGGACTGAGGGGCGGAGAGCGGGAGGCGGACGACGGCGCCGAAGTTGTTGCAGGTGGCAAGGCGACGTCTGCAGTAGAGGGATGAGGCCTGTGGGCGAGGTGGCGTAGCTGTTGGTGGCCGTGCGGTGGAGGCGGTGTGGTCGTAGGCGAGCGGGGTTGTTGGGTGATGGCCGCTGCAGCACGTGGGAAGAAGAGGAGGCCGCCGGAGTTCGACCTCGGAGGGGAGAGGTGGCGTGTCGGAGAAAGCCGCTGGGGGAAGCTCGGAGGCAGGATGCGCTGTGAGAGCACGGCTGTCGGTGTCGGGCTGATGAGGCGAACGTCGGTGTAGGTGTCGTGGTCAGAGACTGGCCTGAGGTTCCTGCGAGCACGGCCTGGCGGACGGTGTAGATCAGTTGCTCGGAGATGAGGAGGGAGGCCGGAGAGCGGGGATTCGTGATGGCGGGAGGAAGACGAGGCGGAGGGAGGAGAAGGGGAGGTGACGGCGAGGCCTAGGGATGTGGCGTGTGAGGGTGTCGACAGGTTGGTGTAGGGCTTTGCTGTAGAGGTAGGAAGATATAGAGGGTACTAGGGTTATAGGATTAGGGTAGCCTAGGGTTTTTATAAAGATGATGGTTGGTTTCGTACGAAGGGGAAATGGGGTTCCTTGGCCTAGAGACTTTGGCCTGTGTTTTTAGGTGTGAGGACATGGGTTTGTACAAATATGGGAGGAGAGAAAATGAGTTTAAAAAGAAAAGTGTTTTAAAACGAAATTGATTTGTTTTAATAAGAAGTGATTAGGGATATTAATAGGGAATGTTTTTGAAATTTAAACGATTTGCTTTAATAGAATTTATTTGTTTTTTATAATATTTATCATGGAATTAAAAACAAATGTAATTAGGCAGGTTGAATAATAATGGGGTTTAATTATAGAATAATTCCAAATCTGTTATAGACTTTATTACGGTTAAAGTAGGAAAGTTTGAAACGTATTAATAATTAGGGATTTAAAGCTAGGTAATTTAGGAAGTTTTTACAAAGGAAAGTTTCTAAAATAAATTTTGAAATTGGATTTAGGAAAGTATTTGAATAACATCATTAATAGGGGAAACAATGAGTAAGAGGAAAAGGAAGGTTTAAAAATTAGAATTAAAAGAGAGGGTTTAATGGGAGAATACTTCTAAATTAGCTATGATTTAATTAGTGTATAAAAAGAGAAACCATTTGAATTAGAATTTGAAATTATTTGAAATTCTTAAAACATCAATATTACACTATTAATAAACTAACTATAAGAATAATAATGAAAGCTAGACTTCAAGGGTTATTAATGGTTGTGATACATAAGTAGAACTTCACTCAATTGTATCTTGAAACACAGTCGTTACACTTTGCCATGAGTCGCACTATGTCTAACAAGTGCGATTCATGCTCTCTAACACGTCCAATATGTTAAGATACTTGACCTGAGAAAAAATCACTTTTTCTTTTATTTATACAAGATTAATACAGCTAAGTATTTGACTTTTCGATCTAATCGAATCATTTCAAATACTTCTGTCATTTTGTTCTCTATTTATCAGACTTGTGTTTCATCAAGAATACGTGTCGTAATAATAAGAACGACTTATACTGGCTAACTTAGACTTGGGTCCGGGTACATCAGCATGTACGAGACTGTGAGTTCAACAACTCATTCTCCCACTGTCTTATAGAAGGATTTTCGGCCATCATACCTTTGAGAATAAGGTTCACAAGTGTCCATAGACTTCATAATACGAGAGGTCCAACCCCCTCTTTATGTGACTTGTGAAGCTTAGTCTCTTTGATACGGCCTATTCTATTTTGCCATATAAGTTTATTACTATCTTGCATATTCATATATTAACATTTAATATATTATAGTTATTACAAAGTATTAACACAAAACATCACTTCAGAAGCAAGGTGACGCCATTAGCCAAAAATGTGTTAGACGTCTTTTGTACAACAATTATTCTGAAATCGTGACATCAAATATGTCACATTTTCAGTTCCTCCTACTTACGTCTTTACTAATGATAAATAAAACTATCTTTCTCAATTTGACTTTTCTGAGTGCCTTCTTCCATTTCTAAATCTCATTTAGATATTAAATGTCTCAACAAAAATTTAAATAGCTATGCAAGCATCTCATGTATCCAAATGCCTGAGCTTTGCTACCTTGAGTGTAGCTCAACAAGTTGCTCGTCTTAAGATCCTGTTGGGATACATAGTCTTGCACCGCACATGCACTCATATTCGATTCAAATAGTTTGATCGAATTTTCGAACCTTACGGATCGAACCTGCTTTACATACAACCTTGAGTGCCGCTCAACAAATTGTATGGAGAAACTTGCTATTGAACATCAATATGTTCTAGCTGCCCCATATATAGGCGAGTGACATGTAGCGTGCATTTCTTTTGTTCGACTCAGAACTTAATGAAATCCTATTCCTTAAGTCTGTCCTTAAGATGGTCATTTTGATGTCAACGAGAATATAATTTATTCTATCAATTAGAATTTAATTTGATATTCCATTAACCAACCTATTTGACCATTTAACTTATTCTCTTATAATATTATGTTTTTGATTCCATCGGTGAACATAGACGTACCCTAGTTTAGTATATGTTCAATATTAAATATAGATAGAATGGCTTTTATCAATCTATATCCTCCACTATTTTTGTGATTATTTTAAGCCAATCAATGAATGATTTAATCAAAATTAAATTAATGGGAAAGAGATCCAACCATCCAGAGTCTTACAACCTTGAGTGTAGCTCAACAAATTGCTTGACTCTGTGATCGGCAGTTGACTCTTCATCAATCATATCATATATGATTCTCTTATCGGTTTTTACTAGCCATTTGTGATCATGAGTATGCACATCCAAATCACAATGACTAGTCTGGTCAGACCCTTGTTTTCTTGTCTAGCCTAACTGACACCAGTGCTCGTTGTATTCACGACATGACGGTTTGGGTTAAGTCTAAACTAAATCATTAGATTAACTTACGTCGGCGCTCGGTGTATTCACGACACGATGGTTTGGGTCAAATCAAGATTACATCATATGTATTTAAGAATTTGTTTATACAAGATTACCATGTCACAACATGAATGTTGCTCAACAACTGGAACATGGGTCCTATAGTTGCCAACCTCTAAAACAAGGAGGGCTATGGCTAACCTTGAAAAAAATTATTAACGTATTTGACTAGGTATTGTCCAGGGTGTCATATAATCATGATTCGTGTCATTGCGGTCTAGTGGAACACAGCCAGGGAATTGACTAAGCCAGGATCACTTATCACTTAGACTAGCTAGGGTGATCCAACAAACTTAGCCAAGCACATTGACTGGATCATGATCCATTGCATGAAGCTTGTCATTTTTATATGCATGCCATAGACTAAAAAGCTTTTATTAACAACTAATTAATCATATCAACTAGTTGAATCCTTAAAATTCAAAATTTTAGGATTTATTTAATAACTTTTATTAAATCCTTATCAACTATAATGTTCTCGCTGTTCAACGTGCTACCCTAATCAACATTAGGATTTTAATAAATCATTTTCAACACTTTTAAAGTGTAGTCATTTTAATGAGAATTATTATTGAAATGATTAAAATAATAATCGTCGTTAAAGAGGACTGACCTTATCAGGAATTAGGTTTTTAAAAGTTGTAATGATAATTAAAACATAGCATGTAATTAGAATTTATTTTATAAATCTTAAAGATTCTTAATGGCTAACTTACGCACCCGAAACCTACATCTAGATTCCACCTGTCGGTGTCACGATCACCAGGCATGGTGTGGCCCCTAGGTGTCAATTCCGGGCTCGATTCGCAAGTGCACGATGTCAAATTATAGTATAAAGAGTGTCGGATCCCACAGGGACAGTGACAGTGTATTCGAATTCTCATCTTACTATTATATCTCGAAGTGAGATAGCTATCGGGTTGAGGGAATTGGTTGGGGTATTGTTGTTGTTTTAATAATAAAAAGGACTAGGGCATTAGGGATCATCACTAAGACCGTTAGGGATCAACGTTGGAATAGAATCCTTACGTTGCATTCGGGTTAGGGGATTAATCTCCCAATTCGTACCACTCTCGTGGGTTAGAATTGCAAGGTATTTCGATGGCTCTCGTTGACACAATAGCGGTAGCCGTCAACGTAGCGATATAGTTCATCAGGGGATCCCCTCAAGGCACGAGCTGGGTATGGTCAGAGCCTTAGTTGGATCCACCGATTTCCCTATTCGAATCCTAAGGATACCCCTTAAGCACATAAATTCTACAGACCGTGGCCATAATATCAGTACGAGTTATCCTAGGGATTCGGTAGGATCGACCGAAATACTCCCCTACATTCCTAATTCAACATAGGGATCCAGATCTACGTCTTTCCCCTAGGATCTTAGGGCTAACCCACCAACCCTAGAAAGGACTACTCACTCATGACGTTATTGATGAATAAAAATACAACTTTTAAAAGAAAACATCATGGAAATTAATAGAATAAACATTTAGAAACTTACAGCGAATAATAGATCTCAAATAAAAACTCAGATTCCAAGACGCGAGAAATAGCAAATAAACTCAAATATATTGCATCCAATAATCTTCAACAAAATTAATCTAAATCTCACGAGTTTTCTCCTAATCTCCTCTCCAAAAATCTAAATCAAACAACTCAGAATGAAAATCGCTCCCCTGACGCTATCGCATCTTACAGACTTCACTCCCAAAATCACGCAACAGCTGCTCCCAAAATATTTCCGAAAATGGCCTTCAGCGTCGTCGACCGAATGGGTGACTCGATCGAGCAGTGTGTTGCTCGATCGTCCGCTCGGTCTGAGCAGATGTACTGATCGACCGAGCACGATAGGAAATCGTGTTCCTCCAAAATCTTTACTCTGTCTGCACGGTCCGAGCCAGCTCTGCTCGGTCCGAGCCGATAGCTGACTCGATCACTGATGGAACTGCTCCGGCTGTGCAAGGATTAGTCGGGCTTCGGAATGAATGGCTGCTCGATCGAGCACCATAAGTGCTCGGTCCGAGCGGGCTGCGAATCTGCTGTTGCTTCTTCATTTTCATCTGCTCGATCGAGCAGCTGCTCTACTCGGTCGAGTCATCTGGGAAAATTCTTGTGGCTGCTTCTGAAGCTTCTCATTTCCTCTTGCTCTATCCTCCACCCCTCCCATGGCTCCCAAAACACGGCAAACTCCTATAGAGCTTCGCCAATGAGCTCATGGGCGTGTCAGATGTGTCCATGCCCAGATCGGGTCCCAAATCGCTCCAAAATCACTAAAAACTCATAAAACACTACGAAACTCAAATATAACGTTAGAAATGCGATATCGTAGGAAAATATGGGATTTGGATGCGAAAATGGCATGGAATGTGATGTCATGATACTATGAAAAATGCGTAAAATATGGACACATCAAAATCCCCCAAGCTTACCTCTTACTCGTCCTCGAGAAAGACGAATACTAAGTATGCTGGGAGAAAAACAAAAAGAAATAATAAATAAAAATGAGAATAAAAGAGAATGGAAATGGATAGAGGGTGCTAAGGTTGTTCGGTCAGATCTCAGGCCTAAGTAGTATATCACGATGCTCTGAATAGTAAAAACACATGCTAATGGAACTTTCAAGTTTTACAGATCATATGTCCAGCATGCACTACAAACAAAAGATAGGGATCTACTGAAGTAATTCTATCAACTCATATCAATCTCATGCAATCCATAGAGTCTAGTATAAAAGGAGTTGGCAATGCACTTTTCAATCACAGATACGCATGGAGCATATAAAAGTCACACATCATGAAATAGAGATTAGAAAGAATCATGCCATTCAATTATTCATTTCGAGTCAAGAAAAATCTCCAAAAACTAAAGTGTTTTTATCAAATCTTCCCGTTATGCACCGTATCCACTCTAATGTCACGCTCACTCATGTGATCAGTGGGTTCACCCCCCAAGTTTAGCTTGAGGCGTCGCATCTAGGAATAGGATATGGAATTTTTCTTTTTCTTCCCAATATATATGATAGCTTCTAATGAAAGGATACAAAACAATTTTTATTCCTTCATTTCTTTCATTTTCTTTTCTTTTTCACATATAAATATATACACATTTTTTTTCTTTTTTCTCTTTTTTTCTTTTTCTTCATTTAGAAGCTATAATTTTTCTTTCTGGGTTTGGGAAGTGAGATGCGGTAAGGATAGTTGTGGGGGTTTAACCAACTGATATGTAGAAAACTATATAGATATGTGGAGAAGGAAAATAATAGATCTCTCGGTTCACTCATAAGAGGTGCACAACGGTTTAATAAGATAATACTCTAACTAAACTCATAACTAGCATGGATATTTTCATTCATCTAGATGAACACTGAAAAAAACCATGCAGTAATAAGCATAATGACAGCAAGTATGCAAACAGAAGTGAATAAGATATAAAGCAGATGCTCCAAGTGTTCTAGTGATGCGTGAACCTAGGTGCATTACCCAACATAGATCATACTAGATACTAATTCATGCATTTGATTTTCAATTCATTTCAAGCATTAAATCTGATAGATCAAAAAGAGAATGTGCACGCATATAGATAGTAAAACTGAAACTACCTTAATAGCATGTCATCCGAAAGTAAGCATCGTGAATAGATACTAGGGCTACGAGAGGTATCATCATGCGGAACATCCTTAGCATAAAAAGAGAAAAAGGCGGAGAAAATAGGAAAATGAAGAAAAAAGATGCATGCATGGTAAAAACAGCAAACGTGATGCAGAATGAGAAAAAAGATAAGGAAATGGGAAAGTGGTGAAAAAGTAAAATAAAAACTGAAATATGGAAGAAAATTTAAATGAAAAAATGAAAAATAAAGCAGTAGCGCTCATCCCCCAAGCTAAACCTAGCAGTGTCCTCACTGTTGAGAAAACGCTAGTAGGCGGGAGATGATGCTAAATTGGGTGGGGGTGGGTATGTGAATATAAAATAAAAACTGTGAAAAAAGAAAGTAAAAACATGAAATGATGCAATGATCCATGAAAAATGATGCATGCGTGGGTCCTCCCCCAAGCTATCTAAGTGCGGGGCCCCGAACAGACAGATGGGCACAGAAAAATATGAGGGAGGCAAAGATGGGTAAAGACAACAACAGGCAGAGGCACTACCCTCTGGGGGTGGTGATGGGTCCCTCTGCTGTGGAATAGGTAATGTGGGGGGATCTAGCAGGGGCTCAACTAGTGGGTCAGTGAGGATATCAGTGGTGGTAGTGTGAGGCTCAGCTGAAAATAACAATATGGCAGAAGTGGGATCTACTGTGATGACCGACTCAGAAGTGGAAGAAGTAGGCTTTGCAGAAGCCTGGGAATGTGGAGCACTGAATGGTGAGAGGGTGGTTACACTGGATGGCCGGGGTGGTGGGGCATGTGCTAGGATCACTGGAGGTGGTCCACGTGTCCGGAGAAGGTCTATAATGGAGGCCAGGTCCGCCTCGACTCTCGCATTATGTGTCTTCGTTGAGCGTATGAAGAGGTCGAAATCTCGTCGAAGGCGAGAAGTCGACTCCTCAAACGCTGTCAGACGACCGTCTGTGAAAAGGGAGTCGAGTAGAGGGCGGTGAACTTGACGGTGAGTCATCACTCTCGTAAAACAGTCACGTGCAGCTGATGCATGGTCCCTAGGGTGGAAAGTCAGAGAGGGTGAGCTCGAAGGGATCTCAGCAGCGGCTGAAGAAAGAGTCGTCGTCGACACAGAAGTGTGGATAGACATCGAGACGCTCTCTGTAAAGATGGCCGCCGATGGTGACGAAGTGGTATCGGAGAGGGTAATGTGGGGATCTAAAGAGATCGGAAGTACATCTATCAGGTACCTGAGTGGCAGACGAGTGGGGGCTGGGTTGTGCTCTAGAAAGTCAAGATCCGTAGGATCGGGAGCAGACTGGATATCGGTGCCCTTCGACACGAGTACAGTGGGGACAGAGGTCTGAGTCGTGGGGCAAGAAGTGGAGACAGTCCCTGAAGACTCGACGATGGTGGAAGTGGTGGATACATATGTGGTATAAGAAACGGCTCCCAAGGGTGGAGGGTGTATGGGTGGCACTAGAAGGCCGACGACAAGGGCCGCTATGTCATGCAACTCGTACTCGGGGGAGCGGGGTGCCTGGTCATCGGCGTCAGCCTTGACGGGAGCACCAGGGGGCTCGAGTACATAGAGCGCATGGAGTGGGTCGACCCTGTCTATCATCCAGCTCAGCTGGACATGAGCAATGTGGGTGAGGTGTGGGGCGGGAAGTACCATGTGTGGCGTGTGGTGTGTGCGACAAGATATGTCCAGTGACAAGCTCCGTAGGGCCTGATGATATGCATATGCTCTTGGAAACCAAGAGTCAAGTGAGTGGGTCCAACAGGGGTCGCCAGGTCATCGGAAATGTGGATATCGAGCATCCGGGCAAAAAATAGTAAAGAATCTACCGCAGCAGATGTCGATGAAGAAGTAGGTGGTGTCAGTCTACCGAAGGTGATGACAGAACCAGTGGGCTACGTTAGAAAGCATGAAGGGGAAAATGGAGCCGTCTGGATGAAAGCACAGTGGCCAGGTCATGCCCATAAGGTGGGTAAGCTCTGGTAGGGACATGGTCCCGACCTCAGGCCTGCAAAAGATAGTAGTGGCTAAGTGTCTCTGCACGTAACGAATGCAGGGATGCATGATATATGATGCCTTCTCCTGGCTAGGGCGGTAGTAATCTAGGCCTGAAATACAGTGCCAAAAAGCTGAAGTATCGAATGTGTCAACGTCGTAGTATGGGGAAAAGGCAGCTCTGGACACGGGGATAGCTGGAAAGTGGAAGTGCTCGCTGATCATGGAGTATGTTATCATGCAATCATGATCCATGAGGCAGAAAGTGATGCCATCACCTGCCAGAGTGCGAGCGATGGTGCTAAGAGCCTCTAGGGAAATGTGGGAGTACGTGGGGGCATGGACACCTAACAGACGATCGAAGCCAATCACGCGGTACAGGTGATGGACTGACTAAATTCACGCACGTCTTCTTTGTGTTTTTCCGTTATTTTCTGTCGTCTCGTATCCATTTTCTCGTGTTTTCTCGTTTTCTTTCACTTTTCCGTGTTTTTGTGTGATTGCAGGAGTTTACCAGCATAGGGGACATATAACAAAGATATCATAAGTCCCCAGAGCAACGGGAGGAGTCACGCATGATCCAGGGGTCAAACGACCAAGATTGCCACTTTTCTACCCCCACCCGATCGGTTGGACACTACCAACCGATCGGGTGATGCATGCGTGCACGACCCGGATAGCAGCTGAAGCAACGTGAGCACCAATCGACCGGTTCAACGACAGGTTTAGCCCTAGAAACTTCTCGGGAATTTGAAGCTGAATTCCAACCGATCGGGTGATACTCACCTGATCGGTTCATCTGTAGCCGATTCCTTCAAGAGGCGACCCGAAGAGCTGACCCGACGGCCCGCTGACCGTGCCGAAACGTCTGAAGTTTCTGTCTTTTGGGCGACAATTCCAACTGATCGGTTGATTTATCAAACGATCGGTTCACCTAATGAGCTCAAGATCCAAACGACTAGAAGCTTCCGCCAACCAATCGTGTCGCCTGACCGGGTGAAGTCCTGAAGAGCGTTGCCGAAGAACGAAGCAGGTCACCCGATCGGTTGATTCTTCAACCGATCGGGTGAAGTCGTTTTCTATATATATAAACCGTAGGTTTCCAAAAACGAAAGCTGTTTTGTTTTTTTTGTCTTTTTCCTATTGCGACGGCTGGAATTTTCTAGTTATTTGTAAGTGTTCAGATCTTTGTAAAACTTCGATATTATCTTAATTGCATTACTACTACCGCATTTCAATTGCCTGATTATGTTTTTAACGGTCGATGTTCATTTAGATTGCTTTTTAGGTAAAATGTGTGAGTAGCCCTAATGCGTCCATAGAACTAGGAAATCGATAGGGATTAGGAATCTATTGGTTACGCGGGATGTTTCATTGTCATCGACGGGAAAAAGACCGTCTTTGACCGTCGGGCCAGGGGGAATAAACTTGGCGGTTGACTCCCTAGCCATAGCTCACGCCCATAGCGTAGACATCGAATCCTAGCGCATGGGAACGACAGAACGAGATGTTGGGAGTTATCGTTGCGAGCTTAGTGCTCCCAGAGTCGGTCAGTGTTAATGGACATGGGAATGCCTACTGACGGAACCCGGGTAGTCAGGTGTATCATCCTAGGCACTGACCGGAATATAGGGCCCATGGGATGCTGGTATCACTCTTGGAGGCAACGTCTCACCATTAGACCCTAATTCCGATCGTTGTCTTATCTGCCGGTCGTATTAGCGAGAATCTCTTGATAGGGTGGAAACTGAAGTCCTGGGTTTCCCTTTACATTGTTTATCCCTCGCATTCATTTTCTATGACCACCAATCTACCGATTCGGGCTAGCTCGCCCATATAATGAATTTGGTCCCTTTTGACACAAGCACAACCACGTCTCCCTGTGTTCGACCCCCAAGCCACGCTACAACACCGTGCGCTTGAGGTTATAAATATTTAAATCTCGCGCCCCCTATCCTATTGTACACATTGCATGCACACACAGCGTGGGGGACGGTCAAGCTTTATGGCACCGTTGCCGGGGAGGCAACGTGCTTATTATTTTTAGATCTCATGAACCCTTGAGTCTAGCTCATTTCCCTACCTCGCGATGATTTTCGCATTCTACACCTTTTTTAATTTTGCTTGGACATATTGTAAATATTAGTGGTATAGAATTGGCTGACTAAGTCGCCATACTGCCATCGCTACTCCTCACCTCCCATTCATGCACCCGGTGCTTTTGACGTGCTTTCTATCCGTGTATTCCCCTCTTCCTCCCTTTCTCACAGTTTTTCTGCTCCCCGACAAGGATGTTGTGTGCCGTTCCGGGGGATATCTGGGATCATTCACACCACGTCTGCAGTTTGGCACAGAGTTTGACAGAATCCCTATGTGCTTCGAACATTCTATCCCTACTGTCCACTGCGGTGGAGAATCAGAGAAGGTATCATGACATGCAGCAGCATCCAGTTACGACAACTCTCCTTCCTCCAGATGAGGTGGCGTATATTGATGCGCCCGGTTCCAAATTTAGTGGGGGAGAATTGTTCACCTATGAGGAGTTTTGTCAGGATAACTACCAGGCAGAGTCTGTCGAGCACGTTGAACAAGAATCAATCTATTCCTTACAGACTTCTATAGAGCATCCCATATCTTAGGAAAATGAGGAAGCCGGAAGCAGTGGTGGGGAACCATCGACTATTGAAATCTGTTTCCACGTTGAAACCTTCTTCCCAGATAATTATTATGAGCTTGAGAAAGACCCAGGGCCATCCTCTGTTGTCCCCTCGTTACCTTGCGAGGCTTTACCATGCAAAACCACGGCTGGGAGTGAAGTTTCGGATGATAGCTTTCAAGAGGTCCACGTAGAAGTCCTTTCACTGGAGGATGCTCAGCTTGAGAAATATGCGTCGGGGCCCCATGAGGTCGAGATGAAAGAGTTGCCTCCAGGATTGAAGTATGAATAGTTAGGGAAGAATTCTACATTGTCGGTCATAGTGAACTCCTCACTGCCTGAAGACCAGATGACCAAACTTCTTGGTGTTTTAAAAAGGTTTAAGAGTGTTTTCGG
Organism: Scilla litardierei; assembly: GCA_030789695.1. Classification (NCBI taxonomy): domain Eukaryota; kingdom Viridiplantae; phylum Streptophyta; class Magnoliopsida; order Asparagales; family Asparagaceae; genus Scilla; species Scilla litardierei. The sequence continues at coordinate 92,201,677 of CM061139.1, read as the reverse complement.
GTATGCAATTGAAGCCTTGAAAGGAGTGAGCTTGGGGCTTTGCTCACATAGGATACTGCTTGAGGATGAGGAAGCCTCCTCGATTGAGCCCCAACGGAGACTGAATCCCATCATGATGGAGGTGGTCAAAAAGGAGATTGTTAGGCTTCTACATGCCGGTATCATATACCCTATCTCCGATAGTCGCTGGGTTAGCCCGGTGCACGTTGTACCCAAGAAAGGAGGAATGACGGTGATTCGCAATGAGAAAAACGAGCTCATACCTACGAGGACCATCACAGGGTATCGGATGTGCATTGACTACAGGAAGCTGAACAAGGCCACGAGGAAGGATCATTAACCTCTCCCTTTCATTGACAAGATGCTCGACATGCTAAAAAAGCACAACTACTTCTGCTTCATGGACGGGTACTCCGGTTTTCTTCAAATCCACATCCATAATGATGACCATGAGAAGTCGACTTTTACTTGTCCATTCGGTACATATGCTTATAGAAGAATGCCGTTTGGGCTTTGTAACGCCCCGGCTACATTCCAAAGACTAATGTCTGCAATCTTCTCCGACTACTCCCAGGATATCATGGAGGTCTTCATGGACGATTTTTCCGTCTATGGAACAGAGTTTGACTCATGCCTCGGCAATCTAACTAAAGTCATGGAGAGGTGTCAAGACAAGGGTCTAGTCCTGAACTGGGAGAAATTCCATTTCATGGTCCAAGAAGGAGTTGTGCTGGGACACGTCATTTATTCAAGGGGAATCGAGGTAGATAAGGCAAAAGTAAAGGTGATTGAAAAGCTTCCGCCTCCGCTCAATCTTCGAGGGGTCTGTGGTTTTTTAGGGCACGCGGGATTCTACCGCCGCTTAATAAAAGACTTCTCCAAGATTTCCAGGCCGCTGACCCAACTCCTCGTGAAGGATGCACCTTTCGTCTTCAACGACGAGTGTATGGAAGCCTTCTGCCTTCTGAAACAAGCCTTGATTTCCGCACCCTTGATTCAACAGCCGGACTGGAACCTGCCCTTCGAGTTAATGTGTGATGCTAGCGATTACGCTGTTGGAGCCGTTTTGGGATAGAGGAAGGAGAAAAATCTGCATGTTATATATTATACGAGCAAGACCCTTGACTTTGCCCAAAGAATCTATACAACCAAGGAAAAGGAATTGCTAGCAGTCATCTATGCCATGGACAAGTTCTGGCAATACCTCGTTGGTACGAAGGTGATCGTGCACACGGATCACGCGGCTCTCAAATACCTATTGAACAAGAAGGAGGCTAAGCCGCAGCTCATTAGGTGGATTCTCCTCCTCCAGGAATTTGACCTGGAGATCAAAGACAAGAAGGGGGTGGAGAACGTCGTCGCCGATCACTTGTCCAGAATGCCTACTCTCGATTTGAATGCTACTCCAATCGATGACTCGCTCCCTGATGAGCATCGCTTCTCCATCTCTTCTGCTTAGACTCCTTGGTACGCCGACATCACAAATTATCTGACATGTGCCATCGTCCCCCACAACGTGAGCTATCAGCAGAAGAAGAAATTCTTTCATGAAGTCCGTAAATTTTATTGGAACGACCCCCATTGTACAAGACCTGTAATGATGGGATGCTACGAAGGTGCGTTCCTAAAGCTGAGGCGACCGCCATAATCTCCCATTTCCATGATCAGCAGTGCGGAAGACATGCGAGCACCTATAAGACGACGGTGAAAATCCTCCAGAGTGGATTCTATTGGCCGACCCTCTTTAAGGACACCCAAGCTTATGTCCAGGCTTGCGATAAATACCGAAGGACGGGGAACATATCCAAGAGGAACGAGATGCCTCAGCACTGCATTTTAGAGGTGGAGATCTTCGATGTGTGGGGAGTTGACTTCATGGGATCGTTCCCCTCGTCCTCTGGAAATCAGTATATCTTGGTAGCCGTGGACTACGTGTCGAAGTGGGTAGAAGCGATAGCCAGTCCTACTAATGATTCCCGGGTGGTCGCCAAGTTCTTCAAAAACAAAAACTTCCCGTGGTTCGCCGTGCCTCAAGTTTTAACCAGTGATGGAGGGAGCCACTTTCTAGAGAAGCAATTCGAAGCTCTCTTGAAGAAGTACGTGGTACATCACCGAATCGGTCGTGCCTATCACCCGCAGACTAGCGGCCAGGTGGAAGTTTCTAACAGGGAGATCAAGAGCATACTGGAGAAGACGGTGGCCAACTCTAGGAAGGATTGGTCATCAAAACTTTCTGACGTGCTCTGGGCTTACAGGACGGCATTCAAGACTCTGATCGACACTACTCCCTACCGGCTTGTCTGCAAGAAGGCGTGCCATCTACCCGTGGAATTGGAACACAAGGCATTTTGGGCAATCAAGAACCTAAATTTTGACGCCAAGGAGGTTGGAGGCCACCGACAACTGCAACTTACCGAGCTCGACGAGATCCGACTCAATGCTTATGAAAATGCCCGGTCTTCAAGGAGAAGTTGAAGCTGTGGCACGATAAGCACATCTTGAAGAGGGAATTCAAGGAAGGAGACTTAGTTCTCCTATTCAACTCGAGGGTGAAGCTTTTTCCTGGAAAGCTCAAGTCGAGATGGTCGGGACCCTTTCGCGTCACCAAGGTCTTCTCGCACGGGTCTATCGAGATATTGGGAAGAGATAAGCCATTCAAAGTCAACGGGCAGCGCCTAAAATACTATGCGATAGGAGAACTAGCATTCTCTCCGGTCGGAGTCTCAACGACCGACGACTCGTCTTCAAATCCCCCGGATCCTAATTGACCACCAAAAGAGGCGTCAAGCAAGCGACATAAAACAAAAGAACTTCATGGGAGGCAACCCATGTTCTAAACTCTCACCTTTGTTTTTAAGCATATTTTTAGCTTAATTTTTCCTATTTTTTAAGAATAAATCCAGCCACGGGAACTTCCGTTGAGAGACTTAGGCCATTTGTGAATTTCTGCAGGAAACAAGCCATCACCCGATCAGGTGACCACTCAACCGATCGGGTGGGACGTATCAGGCAATGGCATGTATCTGTTCTCAGGCGAACCGGTCGGGTGAAGCAAAGTAAGACCGGGTGGCTGACCGTGTGGGAAGGACTGAATTCTCAGGAAATTTGTGGATTGCATCGATCGATCGGTTGATAGAAGCTGCGGTCATGTGATTGATCGAGTGAAAACTCACAATACTCTCAGGATGATTCGGGAAGCGGCCAACCGATCGGGTGAAAACTCACCCGATTGGTTCACCTGTAGCTGTTGGCCGACTGAAAATTTTCGAAACTTATCCAACCGATCGGGTGAACTCTCACCCGATCGGTTCGTTTTTGCCCATATATATATACTCCCCCTCACACGGCTTCGTCCACCCGACCCCACAAATTCCCGTTCACGCGTTCTCTCTCCCTCCATCTGCTAAATCGACCTCCTCCATCTACCCCACTACCCCTAAATCCTCATCCTCAATCATTCCCATACTCCCCCACCATCACCACCCTTCCCATCAACAACATTCACTCACCAAATGACCAAACCCTAACCCTAGCCCCCAAATTTTCGAAAATTTTGATTCTTGTCGGATCAGCAAGCGGCAGCTTCCCAAATCGCTTCCTTATATTGTGTGGGGTCTTTCAGGTGCTTGATCTGACAACGTTGATGGGTAACCTCTTTCCACTCTTCACATTTCTTTCATTATATGAAATGTCTTGAATTTGTGTATGCGCACTTCATCTGCTTCATCATCTTCATAGACACCATATCCCACTTTATCATTCTTCCCCACGTCGTCACCATGGCTGGGAATGGAAAGGAGACATCCTCATCGTCTCGCAGACATCCCCTATACGGCCCTTTTTCCCCTTCTTTCCTTGGCATTAACCCTTCTTCTGAAGAGCAATCCGATCATTTGCAAGCACTTCTTCATGCCCGATGCGACCTACTCTTTTCACCGACTCCCCCACTCTCAAATCTCGTGGACTCTTTCAGGCCGTCAGCACACTTTTTCGCTTTATAGATTGTGATTTCCTTCTGTGGGCCCACGCTAATACACACAGGAATCTCAAACTTGAGTTCCTCAGCTCTCTCGAGGTGACCGATTTGGGTTTCACCTTCCGCGCCTTCAATTGCGATTTCACCATGAGTTTCAACAAGCTTAACAATATTCTTAATTTCCCTCACCCCGATAGTCATGTTGAATGCTCAACTCATGATCGGTCTGACATCTTTTCTCACTTTCGGGCTGATGGCATTTGGCCACGGTTCACACGATATATCACCTTTCCTTCTGTAGCTCTTGCATCTTACATTATAAACCCATGCTACCGCTTCGCCCATTGCTTCCTTGCCAACACCATTTTCGCCCACGTGGACATTTCCATGGTGTCTAGGGATGAGCTCTTCTTTCTTTACACCATGTCCCATGACCGAATTCATGGACATATCCATATGCCCATAGACACCGATCACTGGATCATCCACAAGATCTTAGCTGTTAGCCGCGCAACTTCTGGTTCCATCTGTTGTGGTGGGATGATTACTCTTATCGTCAGTTGTGTTTTGAGGATGTCGCCCCACCTCCCTATTGTACCGGGGCATTGCCGTATCGATCGCGACTATTTGATCGATATCGGCATGCTCACTCCTTTTGGTGAGGAGCATGCAGTCTACCTCTATAGTCCTGTAAGGATGGCAGTAATGACCTGACCCGACCCGCCACGGTTTTGACCCGACCCGTCCCAGCCCGCAGACGGGTCAGGACAAGCTTGGGCATTGTATGCTACCCGCCCCAAGGACAAGCTTGGGCATTGTATGCTACCCCAGCCCGCCCCGATAAACTATAGAGGTTCTAAAAAACCTTACTATTTTGATGTGAACCATGTGGTCTATCTATATCACATAACTCATACTATGTTCCAATGTTCTTCCAATTAGGCCAATTCCCAATTCCAAATTACCAATAAATCACAATTCTCCCAAATCCTAAATAAAACTTTTATTTTGGATTCATATGGATGGCAGTAATGACCTGACCCGACCGATCCGACCCGGCCCGACCCGCTTTTGGGAAGAAATTACCCGCCCCGCCCCGGCCCGAGACCCGCCCCGCCCTGGCCCGCAGACGGGGCGAGGCAAGCTTGGGTAGTAAAATACCCGCCCCACCCCGCAATATTGCCATTCCTAAGTCCTGCCTGCACCGCTTTTGCCATCCTCCCACGCTCATCTCCTGAGAGACTCCCCATTCGTATTTCACATTTACCATGGGAGTTCTTCCCGGATCCATGGTATGCCACTCTCGTAAATTTTTCACCCTTGGATCCTCCCGATTGGCACCAGTATATCGGTTCATCCGGTGCAACCATCATCCACCATGATGAACCAATATATTTTCACCATGATCCACCGGTGATCCAGCCCATCACCCCTCCAACTCCTGTCGGCACACCCTCTCTTTCATCCTCCGAAGATTCCTTCTTCCACTATTCACCACCATCCTCACCATCTCCCTACCATTCTACTGACAGCGGTTCCGATTGACCTCCCTATTGCACGTTTCTACATTTTCATGATCATATCATTTCGCTAGCATCGTCATGTCTAGCTTGGGGGAAGTAAATTTCTCTGTGTGCTGTCGTGTGATGTTTTCTATGTGTGTTTGTTTTATATGTTGTGACGTGTGATTTTCTATCTTTATTTTCTGTTTATATGTCGTGTTGTGTTCTTTTCTTTATTTTTCAGTTTCGTATGTGTGTTTTTCTTGTTTTTCACTTCTTTTTGTGTCGGTGCGTATTCACCCCATTTTCATTGCCCTCCCGTATTTACTCTTATTGCATTGAGGGCAATGCATGTTTCAGCTTGGGGGAGTCGCACTTCGTGCGTCATTTTGCATCTTTTTCTTCGTTTTTGAGTCATTTCCATCGTGTTTTTATTTTTTTTTTCTTCTCTTTCTTTCTCTTTCTCCTAGAGATGAACTCCTATGATGAATTGCCACAAAATCACACACACACCTAGCATGGCTTCGATTTCCACTTTCACTAACCCTATAAGTCAAGTCCTCTTGCATTTCATGCATCGTGGGTCCACTTGCTTTTATGTGAGTCGTGTGTCGTGCTTAGCTGTTTGGTGTGCTTCTACTTTGTGATTTTGATTTATTTACCTGTCCAGGAATGACCCCTAGATTGTCATGCTTCGATTTGAATATGCTGTATTTTCTTCTCATGTCTGCTTCTATATGCATGAATATATATATATATATATATATATATTATATATATATATATATATATATATATATATATATATATATATATATATATATATATATATGGTATGCTTCATTTCGCATGTGTCGGGATTCCACAAATAGGACTAGGATAACCCATTTTAGCCTATGCTCTGATTAGCGAAATATCTCCTTTGCCCAAGTGTTTAGAATCCGATTTCTTTTTTGTTTTACTTGGTGCAGATCCCCTCGTCGTGTACCGTTCTCCCACTTGGGAGAGTACACACGTGTATATACCCCAAAACCCAAAAATCCAAAAAAAGGAGAAAAGAAAAAACCCAAAAAAATGGAAAAGAGAAAAGAAAATAAAAAAATACATATGTGTATAGCCAAAAACCCAAAAAAAATACATATATCCAAAAACCCAAAAAAAAATACATATATCCAAAACCCAAAAAAAATGTGTGTGAATATTTTCCTACCTACCAAGAATAAAGGGAAGGCGAGAATTTGCACCGAGTGTTCTTCTCCACATCATCTCGACCCCCATCGCTTTCGAAAACACTTGGAATAGGGAATTTCTAGCTATTATATAGGCGATAGTGAGGTGATTTCCTGGTTCCTAGCTATGGAGTCCTTGACACATGATACGTTTTGATTCTTACTCTCTTCTCATGCATGCTTGAGCTATATATTCACCGCTTATTTCAAATCGAATCGATATTTGGGTCTTTTCTTGGATTTGTGTATATGGAGCTTATAGCATAAAGCAGATAGTGACACCGTCTGCTAGCACACGACCACACTCACTTGCGCTTCACCGCGTGGGCCCACGACACTTGTCTGGACTGGTTTTCTTTGGTTTAGTGTGGCGATTTGTCGTTTGCTTACTTGGTGTGGCGTTTTTGATTTTGTTGGCCCTGACGTGCGATTTAGGATTTAGAGTTCTCTTTTTCCCTCTTTCTCTCTATTTTCTCCCTCCGAGCTCCTACTCTCACTCGTCTTCCTCGAGGATGAGGAAGGGTTCAGCTTAGGGGATTTTGACGTGTGTGTATATTTTATATATTCACGCACGTATTCTTTGTGTTTTTCCGTTATTTTCTGCCGTCTCGTATCCATTTTCTCGTGTTTTCTCGTTTCCTTCACTTTTCCGTGTTTTTGTGTGATTGCAGGAGTTTTCCAGCGTAGGCGACGTATAACGAAGATATCATAAGTCCCCAGAGCAACGGGAGGAGTCACACGTGATCCAGGGGGTCAAACGACCAAGATTGCCACTATTCTGCCCCCACCCGATCGGTTGGACACAACCAACTGATCGGGTGATGCACGCGTGCACGACCCGGACAGCAGCTAAAGCAACGTGAGCACCAACCGACCGGTTCAACGACAGGTTCAGCCCTAGAAACTTCTCGGGAATTTGAAGCTGAATTCCAACCGATCGGGTGATACTCACCTGATCGGTTCATCTGTAGTCGATTCCTTCAAGAGGCAACCCAGAGAGCTGACCCGACGGCCCGCTGACCGTGCCGAAACGTCTGAAGTTTCTATCTTTTGGGAGACAATTCCGGGCTCAAGATCCAAACAACTAGAAGCTTCCGCCAACCGATCGTGTCGCCTGACCGGGTGAAGTCCTGAAGAGCGCTGTCGAAGAATGAAGCAGGTCACCCGATCGGTTGATTCTTCAATCGATCCGGTGAAGTCGTTTTCTATATATATAAACCATAGGTTTCCAAAAACGAGAGTTGTTTTGTTTTTTCTTGTCTTTTTCCTATTGCGACGGCTGGAATTTTCTAGTTATTTGTAAGTGTTCAGATCTTTGTAAAACTTTGATATTATCTTAATTGCATTACTACTACCGCATTTCAATTGCCTGATTATGTTTTTAATGGTCAATTTTCATTTAGATTGCTTTTTAGGTAAAATGTGTGAGTAGGTCCCAAATCTGGGATTTCGGTGGAAACCCCTTTGTGGGTTCTCCTTAATGCATCCATAGGACTAGGAAATCGATAGGCATTAGGAATCTATTGGTTACGCGGGGTGTTTCATTGTCATCGGCGGAAAAAAGATCGCCTATGACCGTCGGGTCAAGGGGGAATAAACTTGGCGGTTGACTATCTAGCCATAGCTCAAGCCCTTAGCGTAGACATCGAATCCTAGCGCGTGGGAACGACAGGACGAGATGTTGGAAGTTATCGTTGCGAGCTTAGTGCTCCCGGAGTCGGTCAGTGTTAATGGACAAAGGAATGCCCACTGACCGAACCCGGGTAGTCCGACGTATCATCCTGGGCACCGACCGGAATATCGGGCCCATGGGACGCTGGTATGACTCTTAGAGGCAACGTCTCACCATTAGACTCTAATTCCGATCGTTGTCTTATCCACCGGCCGTATTAGCGAGAATCTAATGATAGGGTGGAAACCGAAGTCCTGGGTTTTCCTTTACATTGTTTATACCTCGCATTCATTTTCTGTGACAACCCATCTGTCGATTCGGGCTAGCTCACCCATAGGGTGAATTTGGTCCCTTCGGACACAAGCACAACCACGCCTCCCTGTGTTCGACTCCCAAGCCACACTACAACACCGTGCGCTTGCAGTTATAAATATTTAAATCTCGTGCCCCCTATCCTATTGCACACATTGCATGCACACACAGCGTGGGGGATTGTCATGGACCTCCTGAAGGAGTCTAAGGGATCGGAGGGTGGGCACGTCTATGAATAGTGTGGGGACTAGACGACGCTGCGAGAGCCTAACGAAGCGCTCGCGGTGGGTGTCGTCTCGAAAAATGATGTCGTAGGTCCGTAGACGTGCTGGTAAAGCATCCCAGGTGGGGGCAGGGTGTGGGGCGATGATGGAGGGGTGGTGGGTGTAGTGGTGGGGATAGGGGCAGTAATGGTGGGGATGGTAGTGGTCGTGATAGGTGCTGTAGTGGTGGGGATGGTAGTAGTCGTGATAACTGCTGTAGTGGTGGGGATGGTAGTGTTCGTGATAGGAGCTGTAGTAGAGGGAGTGGTAGTGGTGGTGGTGGGGGTAGTGGTGGTGGTGAGCCAGACACGATGTGTGGGTCGGGAAGAGGAGGCCATCGGAGTCGGCCTCTTCCCACGAATGGGTGGGGTGGTGGCCCCTCGCTTGCGAACCATCGTACCGATGGCAATGTGAAGCGTCGGTATAAAAAGTAAGTAGAGGATCGAGTGTACCGACTGTTAGCACTGCGACTGTGAAGAGATCCCCCAAGCTAGTCCCTACAGTGGGTGCTGATGTAGGCAAAGAGTACCTGAAATAGAAACAATAAAAACATAAGAAAAAGAGATTGAAAATAGGGGAAATAGCGCATTGGGCCTGCTCTACCAAGCAGATGTACTGCTCGGTCTGAGCAGTGCTGCTCGGTGGAAAATTCATGACCGAGCACTAGTGTGCTCGGTCAGCTGGAAGATTGGGTCGAGAAGGGGGTGGGCTGCTCGATCGAGCACCGTGGGTGCTCGAACGAGCAGGGGGAGCGGCCTAGGTCACCGACGATCGAGCGGTTTACGCGGGGGGGGGGGGGGGGGGGGGGGGGGGCTTTGTGAGGTGCGATGAGAGAGGGGGATAGGCGGAGGGGGATGGGGGCTGAGGCGTCGGGGGGGGTGGGTTTGGGATGGGTGGTTGGGCGGCACCGTAGGCGGCGCTGTCGATTAGAAAGGGGGAAAGAGGGGGAAAGTAAAGAGAGGGAGAGAGAGAGAGAGAGAGAGAGAGAGAGAGAGAGAGAGAGAGAGAGAGAGAGAGAGAGAGAGAGAGAGAGAGAGAACGTGTGACTTACCGGATATGGGCGGGCGGATGGGTGGCACAAGCGACGATGCGGGAGGAGGAAGACGGCGACGATGAGGGGGATCGAGTAGGGGGTGAGGGAGAGCTCAGGCAGTAAATTAGGCCTAGGGTAAAATTTTTTAGAGTATACGTTAATATGTGAGACGAGTTGGGTTAAAAACCCAACTCGTGTGGGAGTGGGACCCACGCAATATAGGGCAGACCGACTCGATCGAGCAGTGCAGCTGCTCGGACGAGTCAGACATGAATAAATAAATTAAAATTGAGTTGTTGTAGACTCCCTCGTATGCTCGATCGAGCAGTATGCTGCTCGATCGAGTAGATCATCACTCGGACCGAGCATGGTATACTCGGGCCGCACAGACAGAATGTCGTTTTCTCCTCATCTTCAAAAGCCTGCCATTGTCGACCGAGCAGTAGACTGCTCGGTCGAGTCGGTGTCTGCTCGGACCGAGTCAATGCTACTCGGGCCACGTAGACAGAGCAACATTTTTGCTCTTTTTCCTCGTCCCTGCACTGCTCGACCGAGTAATGTAGCTGCTCGGTCGAGTCACCTGTTTCTTCTTTTTCCGCCTTTTTCTTTTGTTTCCTCCTCAAATCTGGTGCTCTCCTCCAGCTTCCTTCCGTTTAAAATATCGATCTACATGCCCCCCTCATGTTCAACCTGTACAGAGAAAGAATTCATCAAATTTTTGTGGTTTTATAGTTTTACGTGAAACAAACAATGTTTTTGTTTGGGTTTATAAAATAGGTGAAATAAAAACAAAAAATCGAAAAAGATAATCCAAGAGACAAGAAATTGGGTTGCCTCCCAATAAGCGCTCGTTTTTAGTCATGAGCTCGACTCCCTTTGATTTATGAATTGTCATTTGGTGCACGTGGAATTCGTGCGTCGTTCTTTCCAATGGTGCAATCCGGCGGCACTTGGTATCCACCTACTTCAAGCTTCTCCCTCGAGTAGCCTATGGCCTCCGATTCTTCATGATTCAGAGAATGAGTTAAAAGTTCATTATACAACACTCGGATGTAGGCGACGACCGCTTTGTGGTAGGTTGGGTCGCCGTCATCGTCAATTCTTGTTATCACGGGGTCTTTCATGACCCCCTCAGAAGTGAAATCTTCAACAACTTCATCTTCCAGGAGCTCCAAATAGCTAGCCCCTTCCTCATGAACACGCTCTCTTGTTGGCTTCTGTAGCCGGAATTTAGCTTCGATGTTCCCCACATTCAGCGAGAGAGTCCCTTCTCGGACATTAATCAAAACACCGGCCGTCGCCATGAAGTTGCGGCTGAGCATACGCTGGGAGCTCCCTCACTCCTAAAATCCGCCTCGGTCCAAGTCAACGGGAACACATAACCCAGGGGGTATCTGGAGAATGATATCCCTGGTTATGCCCACTTGGTAAGTGATCGAATGATCTGCAAGCTGGATGGATATATTCGTCGGCTCTAGTTCGCTTCCGGTATGTAATCTCTCAAATATTGAGAGGGGCATCAAACTGATGCTAGCCCCTGGATCAATCAAGGATCGGCTGATGGGCATCCCTCTGATGTAGCATGAAACGGTGAAGCTCCCTGATCTGGTAGCTTTCAGGGGGAGATGATTCTTTATAATAGAGGTGGAGTCCTTCATGAGCTTTATTTCTTCAGGCTTCCTCTTCCCCATGATCAGATCCTTTAAATTTTTGGCATAGATAGGGATCACCGTAATAGCATCCATGAACGGGATATTTAACTGGATTCCCTTCAGCAACTCCATGAATTTAGAGTATTTCTTCTCCATCTTGGCCAACGCCAGCCTCTGTGGATATGGCGGGGGAGGTCGGGTAGCTTTGCTCTTTGTAACATCAACAGGAGGTGGTGTTGTAGCAGGCATAATGGATGGTGTATCTGCCTTCTCCTCATCATTTGTAGGTTCTTCAGTAGCCTCTTCTTTATCACCGTCATCAACGGCTTCTTCAGCGATGACTCTCTCTTCGTTTACAACCTGGACCCTGACGGGGTCAGTCGCATGTCCTCCACGTGTGGTAACAGAAACCACCGCATTCGCTTGGGCCCTTGGGTTTGTCTCTGGTTGCGAGGGCAACCTCCCTTGGTTCTTCAAAAGCTGGGACATCCGGCCCCTCTTTTAGTGCAGTGTTTATACTCTTAAACTGGGTGGAAGTGTCCTGGTTGAACCGGGCTTGACCACTCATAAAGCTCTCCAATGTGGCCTCAAGATTGGACTGAGGCGGATTTGGCGCATAGCCCTGCTGAGTCGGTCGATTGAATTGATAACCCAGCGGTCGATAAGGCCCATCTGGCCTAAACCCATTCTGTTGCTGACTCTGTTGCTGCCCATGTTGTTACTGAGGAGGGGGTGGCGGTCTCTGAAATTGTGGAGGTTGTAGCCTTCCACTTGGATTCCCATAAGAGAATCCCGGATGATTCCGAGCAGCCAGGTGTTTCCATTGATTCTGTCCCTCTCCTTGGACGTACTGCAGAGATTCTGATAATTCGAACCCATCATAATGTGCCTCACTAGGGATATACCCTTGCTCTGCATAATCCTCTGTAGGATGATTAGTAGATGTACTAGGTGATGCCGGGATGGAATCCAGGCGTTGTTCAATTCTGGCCATATGTTTGCATAAGGTCTCGATGTGAGAGTCCAGTTGGCTGGCAGCTTTGACCTCGGGGGTCCGGGTCACAATGGGTCTTTCTTCACTCCATTGCTGGTTGTTGGCTACCATATGCTCCAGCAAGTCTATAGCTTCTTCAGGAGACTTGTCAAGTAAGGCGCTTTGCGCCACAGCATCTATTATCATCTTGGTGCTGGACTGCAACCTGTTGTAAAAACACTGCACCAAATCCCAAGGCTGGATCTTGTGGTCAGGACATTGATGTTGGAGGTCCTTGAACCTCTCTCATGCCTCATAAACCGACTCTTGTGGGAGCTGTTTGAAATTTGAGATTGCTCCCCGGATTCGCACCGTCTTCGACGGTGGATAGAATTTATCCACGAAGGTGAGTGCTAGCTTCTCCCATGTGGTGAAATGATTGGGAGGATGGACCTGTAGCCAGTACAAGGCTTTATCGCTCGAATGGGAAAAGACGTAGCTTGACAGCATCATCACTCATATACTACGCCTTGAAAGTGTCACACTTTGCAAGGAAAGTATCGATGTGGTGGTTGGGTTCTCGCAAGGATTCCCATGAAAGGGATCCTACTGCATCAAATTTATTAGCCCCGTTTTCAGCTCGAAGCTCGCCGCCGCCAGTTGCGGTCTAAGGATAGATGAGTTGTTTCCAAACGTCTGCTTCATATGGTCCCAGATGGACCCGGTGCGAGGAGGAGGAGGAGTATTGTTGTCTGCCATCTGGGCAGAGGGAGATGGATTCCTGCTTGAGGCCCACAAGGCCCTTGTTGTTCTCTCGATCTCGGGATCAAATAACAATTCTCTAGTAGATGCCCCGAAACGAGTGTTCATGCACCAAAACAACTAGACAAATACCATCAGTAGTACAATAATAAATAAAAGAATAAAAATGATGGAGAGATAAGGGATGGTTAGAGTTGCTAGCAAACTTTTCAAAGTAAAAATAAACGGAGATAACACTATTTCTATCCCTGGCAACGGTGCTAAAAACTTGACGCACCCGAAACTTACACCTAGATTCCACTCGACGGTGTCACGATCGCCAGACGTGGTATGGCCACTAGGTGTCAATTTCGGGCTCGATCCGTAAGCAAACGGTGTCAAATTATAGTATAAAGAGTGTCGGATCCCACATGGACGGTGACAGTGTATTCAAATTCTCAGCTTACTATTATATCTCGAAGCGAGATAGCTATCGGGTTGAGGGAATTGGTTGGGGTGTTGTTGTTGTTTTAATAATAATAAGGACTAGGGCATTAGGGATCACCAATAAGACCGTCGGAGATCGACGTTGGAATAGAATCCTTATGTTGCATTAGGGTTAGGGATTAATCTCCCAATTTGTACCACTCTCATGGGTTAGAATTGCGAGGTATTTCGGTGGCTCTCGTTGATGCAATAGCGATAGCCGTCAACATAGCAATATAGTTCGTTGGGGGATCCCCTCAAGGCACGAGCTGAGCTTGGTCATGAGCCTTGGTTGGATCCACCGATTTTCCTATTCGAATCCTAAGGATACCCCTTAATCACATCAATTCCACAGACCGTGGGCTTGATCTCAGTACGGGTTATCCTAGGGATTCGGTAGGATCGACCGAAATACTCCCTTACATTCCTAATTCAACATAGCGATCTAGATCAACGTATTCCCCTATAATCTTAGGGCTAACCCATCAACCCTAGAAAGGACTACTCATTCATGACGTTATTGATGAATAAAAATACAACTTTTAAGAGAGATAACATCATGGAAATTGATAGAATAAAGATTTAGAAACTTCCAACGAATAATAGATCTCAAAGAAAAAATCAGATTCCAAGAACGCGAGAAATTGCAAATAAACTCCAATATATTTGATCCAATAGTCTTCAACAAAATTAATCTAAATCTCACGAGTTTTCTCCTAATCTCCTCTCCAAAAATCTAAATAAAAAAATCAGAGTGAAAATCACTCCCCTGACGCTATCACAACTTCCAGACTTCACTCCCAAAATCGCGCAACAGCCACTCCCAAAATATTTCCGAAAATGGCCTTCAACGTCGTCGACCGAGTGGGTGACTCGATCGAGGAGTGTATTGCTCAGTCGTCTGCTTGGTCCGAGCAGATGTACTACTCGAATGAGCATTACAGGAAATTGCGTTCCTCCAAAATCTTTACTCCGTCTGCACATGCCGATCCAGCTCTGCTCGGTCCGAGCAGATAGCTGACTCGGTCGCTGAAGGAACTGCTTGGGCCATTCAAGGAATAGTCAGGCTTCGAAATGAATGGCTGCTCGATCGAGCACCATAAGTGCTTGGTCCGAGCGGGCTGCGTCTCTGCTGCGTCTTCTTCATTTGCATCTGCTCGACCGAGCAGCTGCTCTGCTCGGTCGAGTCATCTGTGAAAATCCTTGCTGCAGCTTCTGAAGCTTCTCCTTTCCTCTTGCTATCTCCTCCACTCCTCCCATGGCTCCCAAAATACATCGAACTCCTGTAGAGCTTCGCTAACGAGCTTACGGGCGTGTCATATGTGTCCATACCCAGATCGGGTCCCAAATCGCTCCAAAATCCTTGAAAACTCATAAAACACTACAAAACTCGAATATAACGTTAGAAATGTGATATCGTAGGAAAATATGGGATTTGGATGCGAAAATGGCATGGAATGCGATGTCATAATGCTATGAAAAAGGTGTAAAATATGGACACATCACTAACCTATAAGGGTTTTCTTGTGTAATCAAATAAGGGACAAGAATAACATAGCCAGTAACACTAACATCTTAATTAAATCATATGAAATTATGTGTCAGCAATAAAAAATAATTATCACATAATTATTTTATGTTTCAACTAAACATAACATGCAACATAATTTTAAAACATAAAATTTTTTTTCTAATAAAATTTAAAGCTTCAAGTTCAAAATTATCTCATAATTTTATTACATGAACAAATGTTAAAAAATTATCAAATTAAAATTTGCTTGCTTAAAATTTTATCACATAAAATTTTAAAGCATCTAAATCATTTTTTAAAATTATCGCATAAAGTTAAAAAACATTTTAAATGTATTTAGAAGGCATTCTCTTAAAACTTCCATGCTTTTAAAACAATTTTAAAACATTTTACAAGAAGGGGTGCATTCTAACGATATCACATATAGTCAGAATCTTTTTTGTGCATTTAGTAAGCAATCAATAATTTTAAAATTGCCGCAGTCCTAGATCAACATGCAGTCGAGGCTCTGATACCACTGATAGGTTTTTGGCGAACCCCTAGGGCACATATCTGTTCCCGTCCTAAGTCGTATGGAAAACAGAGGGATAAAAAACACAGCGGAAAAACATATAGCTAAACAATTTAGCTAAGGCCCTAAGGAAAGCCAGAACCTTAGCCAGGATCTATGCCGACTTGGGGTGATCTGACCACCCCAAGATGGATCTATACTACTGCGACATTATAAAAATTATTCTAGAAAGCTAATAAATCACATACCCAGAACATATCCTTGGCACATGCAAGGTGTATCGCACCGTTTTTCGAACCGCTCGCTGTTCCGCACCGAACCGCTCCGCGTCCCGAGGCGAGCAATCCCCTTGTTGTTAAGCCAACAATGCACCGAAGAAAGTTTCACCTGAGTGTGAACCTTCGCCAAGACTCCAGATCCGAACCCCTTCGTGGCTTTGCTAGAGCCCTTCGGGAGCAAAGCAGAAATTTAGGGAGAAGAGAATATTAATTTAAGCTTAGATCCGAGCAAGGTTGTAAAAAACGCTAGGCGCTAGGCGTTCGGATTGCTAGCGCCTAGCGCCCAGAGCATTAATCTGGGATTAATCGGCCTAGGCGGATTTGCAGTTTTTACTTATTTTATTTATTTTTATATAATATATTTATGTTTATATATAAATATAAATATATATAATATTTAAAATACATCAAATATTTAATACATACTAAATCAAATCCAGTTTACCTACTTTTAGAGTATTTGTGTGCAACAAAATAAAATTTAAAAGATACTCGTGTGCAATTAAGCCATTTACCAAAAACTCCCAGCCACCGCTCAGGAACCGCCTCGGAACCGCACAGGAACCGCCTCGGTACCGCCCAGGAACCGCCTAGGAACCACCCAGAGCGCCCAGACACCGTCCACGCCTAGGCGCCACCCACTGGATCCGAGAGTGCTCCAACTTTTTTGGGAGCTGCTCAGATGTAGAGCTAGGGACAAATTTTGAGGAGGGGAGCAGACCTTTATTTATATAAGAGGCTGACCCCTCCCCTTTACTCCACTTCCGATGTGGGACTATGTTTTTAGAGTTTAATAATTCAAGTTAGTTTGCCTTTCATAAAGGCCAAACTTTCATGAATTTGAACTCCCTCACCGTTGAGCTTCAATCTTGATACAACCTATCAAATCGAAGAGGGTTGAATGGTAAATGCATAGGAAAAAATGGCGAGTCAATCCGACGTCGTTTGACCCCTCAAACGTCTTCTCAAAGTTTAGCCAAAAACCATTCAAAGATGGAAAATCCAGCCATAAAAAATCCCGGGTTTGAAAAACCCTAACCAGAACATTCGGTCTTGGTGGGCCTCCATTTTCGTTGGGTTCAGCCCAACAGTTTGATCTGACTTGTTTTGGCTCTAACTTGTGCATTTGGACTCCGTTTTTGATATAATTTGAGCTGATCCCGTCATCCAGGTAACCTTTTCAACGTGTTTATTTTATTAAATATGGTCTTAAACAATTTAAGACACGTTTAACTCCTTTTGCATCATATGCAAAATAGTCTCCTATTTAAGCTTAAAATATCATTTACATCAGATACAAATGATCTGAGGGCATACATCCCCAACATGGTCGGAACCTAGATCCGACCCACCTGACGTTTCTTTATGGTCTAGATCGCCGAGTCTCGATATCTTGCGAGGATCGCTCCCGAGCTACCCAGTCTTGATCCGTTGACAAACAAGCAAATCGAGGGTCGATCAAGCACCACATCTCAATCCTCATCAACCATCCGACTCTAGGTCTACCAACCTTGGGTCCCACTTCGCTCGCTAACGATGCTCCGACTCAGCACGAAGGGTCCAATCAGCTTGCTAACTGTCTCGGTAATTTTTGGCCTTAATAGTTTGGCACTGTCTGTGGGAAAAGTGAACCAGATCGACATCCCTAAGTGATCGAGAAGCTATGTCGACTAGACCCATCAATACCTGACCGATCTAAGGTCCAAAGGAGAAGCAAAAGGTAAATAGCATCCAGGTGGAGGATGCCATAGATTCCACCTCACCATCAAAGCGACCTAGGAAGGCAACCAAAGAGCCTAAGGTGACCCAGAAGCAGTTCGACCATTTTTTAGAATGGGCCAACAAGAGTCTCAGTGTTTTGGTAACCCTGATATGCCAAAGCAGCCACCTGCAAACGGGCAAATACTGCCTCCAACTATGACACCGACTAGAGGCGTATCCACACTAAGGGATCATGGAGATCCAAGAGCGGGACGACAAGAGATCAGCCCGCACAATGCGACCCATATGTCTCAGTAAAATGGCAAATGGGGGATTGACTATCGGGCCTTCGGTTTCCAAGATAAACCCGGTCCTTCCAACTACAAAGAAGCGACCCATCATATACTGGACCAGTTAATCTACGGAGCTCCCTGGGTTATAACCCTCTCAATCTTGCAGTTGGATATGGGAGGGGAGACGAGATCCCAAACCGATCTTCAGGAGCGACATACGGACAATGCAGAGAAGGGCGATCCCTGCTCATCCAATCCGCAATTCAGTAGACCCAGCTGAAGGAAAACATCATTTTCTCACCTTCTCTCACAAAGTTCAAGCTCCCCGCCTTGCCAGCATACGATGGAAGAGGCGACCCATGGTCACACATCCACAAGTACCTGAACGTGATGTTGCTTCATGGGGCCAATGAGACATACCTGTGCCGAGCCTTCCATTCCACCTTATTTAAGAGGACGAAAGGCTGGTACGAAGGATTACCCGACAGCTGCATCGGGTCATTCGACGAACTGGCCGACATTTTCTACAAGCAATTTGTCACAGGTCATCGTCCGAAGAAGAAGTCCTCCTACGTCTTCTCGCTCAAACAGGGTGAAAACGAGTCGATCCGAGCCTTCATCCAAAGATTCAACGACGAGAGGCTCGACATAGAGGAGACGCCAGATGTAACTGTCATAGTGGTGCTCACTCAAGCGATTCGAAACAAACATCTGCGAAGAGCGCTCCACCAGTTCCACCTAATAACCTCGCAGAAATGTTCAATATCACGGAACGGTTCACCATCTCTGAAGAAGCAGAAGAACCGATCGTTACCGCAAAGAATGGTACTCCCACCCATCGTGGAGACACCAGGTGGGAGAAACCAACTTAGGTGACCCCTCGCCAAGAGTCTCGAGACAAGAGACCCAGAGAGAGGAGCCCTCGGTGCAAGGAATGCTCTACCTATGCAAAGCCAAACGCCCCCAAGACGGAGGTCCTCGCTTATGCCCCATGGGAAGAACTGGTACAAGAATCTGCCAAGAAAGCAAGTATGAGAATATGGACGACCTCAAATTCTACAAGTACCACAATGACTATGGGCACGATACCAATGACTACTAGATTCTTTAAAAAGAGATCGATGCAGTGGCCAAGCGAGGGCACCCCCAAAAACACAACTAACGATCAACATAGCAAGGAGGGATCCTCGAAGCAGAAGGACAAGATGACATGGTCACCTGTCACCAAGGTGATCGACTAGCAAGTCACCTGAGCTCAGAGTCAAATAAAGCAGCCGTTAGACAAAAGCAACTTCGACGAAGTTTGGGAACACATGTACGCCTTTTATTTCTATCATTCCTTTCAATAAAGCAAGTATTTTCATCGATTAAAGTTTTGCTTCCTTTTCAAACTTAAGCCTTCATGCATTTTACAAAAGCTATCCCATCAAATTCCCCACTAAAAGGATCCGATCCTTGGAAAGCCTGGATAAGCTGAATGCATGAAACCCGTGCGAGTTACCCTAATGTGTTGTCAGCCTTAAGTCGAAGGGGCCCCCCCTTCGCCATTGAACGACTCTACTAAATGTATCATCGGTCGTAAGTCGAAGGGGTCACCCCTTCACCACTGAATGACTCTCCTAATGTGTCGTCAGCCGTAAGTCGAAGGGGCCACCCCTTCACCATTGAATGACTCATAGAGGCATCGTCAGCCGTAAGTCGAAGGGGCCACCCATTCGCCATTAATTGACTCACTGAGGCATCGTCAGCCGTAAGCCGAATGGGCCACCCCTTCACCACTGAACGACTCTCCTAAATGTGTCGTCGCCCATAAGTCAAAGGGACCACCCCTTTGCCACTGAACGACTCTCCGAATGTATCGTAAGCCGTAAATCGAAGGGTCCACCCCTTCGCCATTGAACGACTCTCCTAATGTGTCGTCAGTCGTAAGTCAAAAGGGCCACCCCTTTGCCACTGAACAACTCTCCTAACATGTCCTCAGCCGTAAGTCGAAGGGGCCACCCCTTTGCCACTGAATGACTCTCCTAATGTGTCCTCATCCGTTAGTCGAAGGGTCCACCCCTTCGCTACTGAACGACTTTCCTAAAGTGTTGTCAGCCGTAAGTCGAAGCGGCCACCCCTTCTCCACTGAAGGACTCTCCTAATGTGTCATTATCCGTAAGTTAGAGGGGCCACCCCTTCGCCACTAAATGACTCTCCTAATGTGTCGTCATTCGTAAGTCCGAGGGGTAATCCCTTCGCCACTGAACGACTCTCCTAATGTGTTGTTAGCCATAAGTCGAAGGAGCCACCCCTTTGCCACTGAACAACTCACTGACTCGTCATCAGATGTAAGTCGAAGGTCCACTCTTCGCCACTAAACGACTTTCTTAATATGTCGTCAGCCATAAGTCAAAGGGCCACCCCTCTGCCACTGAATGACTATCCTAATGCTTCGTCAGCCATAAGCCGAAGGGCCACCCCTTTGCCATGGAATGACTCATGGACGTGTCGTCAGCAGTAAGTCAGAGGGGCCACCCATTTGCCACTGAATGGCTCTCCTAATGTGTCTTCAGTCGTAAGTTGAAGGGGCCACCCCTTTGCGACTGAACGACTCTCATAATGTGTCGTCAGCCTCAAGTCGAAGGGGCCACCCCTTTGCCACTAAACGACTCACTGATGTGTCGTCAGCCGTAAGTCGAAGGGGCCACCCCTTCACCACTGAACGACTCACTGATGTGTCGTCAGCCGTAAGTCGAGTGGGCACCCCCTTTGCCACAAAACGACTCACTGACGTGTTGTTAGTCGTAAGTCGAAGGGGCCACCCCTTTACCACTGAACAAACTCCTCCTGTCATCAGCCGTAAGTCGAAGGGTGATATGTCTATATTTTCCATGTTTTTATCGCATCATTTCATAACATATTCGCCTCCAAAATCTATATTTTCACATATTACCATGCTTCTAAAGACATATTCGAATTTTGTATAGCTTTTTGGATTTTCAGGAGTTTTGGAGCGAATTGAAGCTAGTTTGGGACATTGACACATCCGTTATGTACAAGATATCATTGGCAAGGCTCCATGGGAGTTCGTCGAGGTATGGAAGAAGATCGGGGAGAGGTGGAGAAGAGAGCAAGAGAAAGGATCCATGGCTTCAGCCCAGTTCATTTTCCAAGGCGACTCGACCCGAGTAGTAAACAGCTACTCGGTCGAGCAGACATGTAGATTTTGCAAGGAAACGGCTACACCCTAATGGACCAAGTAGACAGCCGACTCAACCCAAGTTGCACCAAACAGAGCGATGATTCTAAGCTTCTACCCAGGACCATACAACTCGACCGAGCAGGTCACCTACTCGACCCGTGTAGCTTTCAGACAGAGCAGCGTTTTGGAGGCAAGTTCTGACCTACTGTAGCTCGACCGAGTAGAGGGGCTACTCGATCGAGTAGCCCATATCAGCCAGAAGCAGAGCAGCAGCAAACGGCGCCAGATGTCAACTCAACCGTGCAGGCGCCGCTACTCAGCAGCGAAGCGACCAGCAAGTTGGAGGGCCCTCATGCCCAGATTTTGAGATTTTCTTTGTGGGGTCCCTATCCCTTGTATATAAACACGTTTTTACCCTATTTCAGGGGATCGAGAGTTTTAGCCTATCTTTAGTTTTAATTAGTGTTTTAAGATCTAGTTTTAGTTTTGTGCCGTCGTTATTTTGTGAAGACCAAAGATCAGATTTTTATTGTTCTATTGTGCAAGGAATCTAATTATTCTTAATTGTCTTTGCTTTGCTATTGCTCTATAATGCTTTGGTACGTTATTCTAAACTTTCTATTCTCTTGATTGCCGATATGAATTCTCTTGTTATTCTTGCATCTTTTATTGTTTTTTCTATGAAGCGTGAGTAGTTCCATCCAGGGCTAATGGATTAGCCCATGGATCTTAGGATTTAGTTGTAAAGTTAGGATTTTTAGGTTGCATTAGTATAAAAGGGACATATTTTGGTCGATCTAGCAAAATTTGTAGGAGATCTCGTGCTGAGATGGTGTCCACAGTCGGTGGAATCGATTTTCCTAAGGAGTATCTTATAAACTTAATTAGGGAGTTAGTGGATTCAATTAGGGCTCCTGACCATGTCCGACTCGTGTCTTGATGGGGTCCACCGATGAACTATATTACTAATTGACAGTTACTATCATTGCGTCAATGAGAGCCAACAAAATACATCGAAACTCTAACCTACGAGAGTGACGTGAGTCGAGATCATTCTGATCACGAGAGTGGCAGGAATATTATCGATTCTTAATGCATGGATCGTGTATGCCTGTCGTGAGGGTGGGGTTAGTGCGATACGTTAGATTTATAGTGCTTAGAGCCATGAATTTGACATCTTAGATGCGACACTCCATAATAAAGACAATGCAACGCAAAAGTCATAACCTAGCATCGAGATCCGACTATCCTAGTGGTAAGTCCTAAAGCCCTAGTATTTATTAATTGATCACAATCCCAAACGAACAATCTGTTGAAACTGACTGCTACCTAAATTCAGAGATTTGAAAATATCACAGGACAATAATACCGCTACCCTCCATGTGGGATCGATAATCTTTTATACTATTACTTGACACCGTACGCTTGCGTAAAGTGTCGGGAATTTTCATTTGGGATACATCTAGCATTTGGCATTCGTGTCATTGCTAGATGGCTTCTAGGTGTAGGTTTTGGTAGCATCAAGTTTTTGGCGCCGTTGCCGGTGAAGGTAATAGTGTTACTTGGGTTATTTTTTTATTGACGAATTTGTTAGCAAATCTTAACATTTCTTATCTTTCCACCTTTTTATTCTTTTATTACTTTGCTACTGACGGTTTTTTCCAAGTTGTTGTTGTGCTTGAACACTCTCATCGGGGGATCTGACAAAGAGTTATTATTTGACACCGAGATCGAAAGGACTGCAAGAAGGTTCAGAGCTGAAAAGAGGAGTAAAACTATTATTGCACCAATGACAGATACTACTCCTCCACGCAAAGGGTCCATCCGGGACCATATTATGTCGAACTTTTCTAGTACTTCTTCTATCTTGAGGCCGCAGATAGCAGTATGGAGCTTTGAGCTTAAAACTGCGTTGATAAATTTGATGCAGCAGGACCCCTTTCATGGGCATCCTCATGAAAAGCCGAACCACCATATAGACACATTCTTGGCAAAGTGCAACACCTTCCAGGCCAAAGACGTAAGTGATGACGCCATCAAGCTTAGACTCTTTCCATTCACTCTGAGGGACAAGGCCTCCTATTGGTTGTATGTGCATACTTCAAACACCTTCACTACTTGGGAGAAGTTGGCTCTAGCCTTATTCGGGGACTATTATAAATTTCAAGCAACTTCCTCATAAGTCGCTTTATGATGCTTGGGGGAGATTCAAGGATCTTCAGCATAAATGCCCGCATCATGGAGTCCCGGAGTGGGACCTTATTCAGAGCTTTTATAGTGGACTCCAACTAGGTACCAAGATGATCATTGATGCCTCCGCTCAAGGAGCACTTTTGGATAAGCTACCTGAGGTAGCCATATATTTATTGGAGAAAATGGCCTCGAATAATCAACAATGGGGTGATGAACGCTCTACCATAAAAGGCCCGGAAGTGAATGTGGTTTCCAATCTTGATGGTCAAATCGAAGCGCTCTGCAAGCAGGTTGCAAGGATCAAGCAAAGATTGGACACTATTCCATCTACTTCTAGAGCTCCGGTTTATGCTACGCAAGATGGTTATGCCAAGCAAGTGTACGTCCCAAATAAAGGACTATATGATGGAGCAGACGTACCGATGGAGCAAGTTCACTTTATAGCCAAAGAGGGAAGAAATCAATGGCAATATCCAACGGCAAGAAATCATCCCGGATTATCTTATGGTAACCCCAACAGAGAATTGCAACCTCTGCAACAACAAAGGCTGCAACCACCTCCTAATCAACAACAAGGGCTGGCTCTACAACAATATCGGTTTAAGCCATTTGAGACTTACAGACTGCCGGGGTACAACAACCGCCAACAATGAC
This sequence comes from Scilla litardierei, assembly GCA_030789695.1. NCBI lineage: Eukaryota > Viridiplantae > Streptophyta > Magnoliopsida > Asparagales > Asparagaceae > Scilla > Scilla litardierei. Next base: position 92,177,493 of record CM061139.1, on the reverse strand, counting down.
AATATGCACCGGCGGACCCAAAACCCAATCTTGAGGCAACATTATACGCTTTCATAAGTGGGTAAGCCAAGGTTAATGCAGATACTTCCGCTCACTTCAAGTCCATCAACGCCTCCATTGATGAGCTCAAACGCCAAATGTCCCAACTTATGAAGATGCACTGTAGATTACCTTCACAGCCGGACCCCAATCATAGGGCCCAAGTAAATGCAGTGGTCCCAGTTACCACAAGAGGAGGAAAGATTACTAACACTGTCATTGTGCCGGTTTTAGCAAAGTGAGCCAAAGGTCGTCCACTCAAGCTCAAGATGAAGATAATACTATTGAAAAGGACAAGGAAAAGGGTACAGAGGAGTCCAAAGTTATTGAAAAGAGGTAGGCTTTACCTTCTACCTTGCCTACTACCGCTATGGCACCAGAGGACACTACTACTTGCAACAAGTCTACTCCAATGGATGCTGCTAGAGACAAGGCAAGTCGACCTCCACCTCTACATCCTCAAAGGTTGGAATTAGCAAAGATGGAGAAGAAATATGCCAAGTTCTTCGAGCTCCTTAAGGGCATCCAACTAAACATTGTCACACACCGCTTCCCAAAACGAGGGAAGCGAGAACGAGAGAAGGTCCGTATGAGCTGGAGATGTGAAGCTCGAGCTCACTAAGCGTCTGTGATAGAAACCGCGCAGAATTCTTGCATGCATTTCAGAATAATAAAATTAACATTCATATAATTAAAAGGCCACATCCAGAAATGTTCGTGCAAGAAATAAAACTACAAGGCCTCAGCATGGCCAAAGGAAACTACAACAAGGTACTAATCCCACTACAAGGTACTAAAACCAAAACTAAAAGTAAAGTAGCAACAACACAGCCTCTAGTCCTCCACAGAGAGAGACTCAGTGTCTACATCAACTCCTGGCTCACTAAGTCAAGCGTCTCAAACAAGTCCATGGTACTCTGTCTCAGTACCTGGCATACTAACACCCAAGAGAAGAGGAGTTGTACGTCAGGCATAGTCTACAAGTGAAATGTAAGAATGATTCTACTGCAAGGTGCATTGAATTTAAAGACTGATATTTAAATGTTGTTACATGGCATATTATGAGATGCGACATCATGGCATTATATATCAGTATGGCAGGAAAGTAAAGACAGTGCAATAAAAGTAAACATGGTATGGCAATGGCCGTAGCGTGTGCTACCGGCTATAAGATAGGACAAGACATGACAGTAACTTTAGGGTTCACTCCTTACAGTTAGAGGGTTGCAAAACCCTCTAAACAGTGCGACCGCTCAACCCAACCCCAACCCAGTGCACAAGGCAAATCAGTCCAAATGATCACTCTCTCTATCTTGGAGAGTGCCTTATTCCCCGCAGGTTGTGTATCAGTCCAACGGATCACTCTCTCTGTCTTGGAGAATGCCTTATTCCCTACAGGTTATGTATCAGTCCAAAGGATCACTCTTTCTATCTTGGAGAGTGACTTATTTCCCGCAGGTTATGCAATACAATTCATCAATCAAGTCTGTTCAAGCATTTCGTGTCGTTTACATGGCATTATCAAGTTACTTAATAGGGCTCCACACATGCACGCCCAAATAATACAATTAAACATTACAACTCCAATAATTTGTATTGAATTCGCACAATTGCCTGAAGTGGCGAGAAGTGCGTCTGTAGGGAGCGTCTTGTCACGGGCAATGCGTCGGTTATGGTTTGCTAGTATGAAGATCAGGCATAGATCTGGTGCCGGATCTGGAAATAGCAACGGATCATGTCGCCTCCGTTCTCGAAATGTCACGTAACGGTCCTTGATGTTGCGGGCTCTGGTTCCTCGACTGTGTGTAGCGTAGTAAAGAGAGGGATCGTCGGGGGTCACCTCGGCTACAGGTAGCACAGCGAAGAGTGATAACATTGGGTCTTGGCTTGCGGTAGCGGCAATGGCAGTGACAAGTCGGTAGGGCAGCGGCTCGCATGGAAAGGAAGGCAGACGGCACCGAGAGCAGCGGCAACGACTTGCAGACTGGGCTATGGCCTGAGCAGCAAGGGCAGCGGCTAGCTGGCAGACTGAGGGTCTGTAGTCAGGGGTGCATGACGTCCCCGGGTTGTGAGTGTTTGATGTGTGCAATAATATGATTGGGGGCGTGAGATTTAAATATTTGTAACCACAAGCGCACGGTGTTGTAGTGTGGCTTGGGGGTCAAACTCAGGGAGGCGTGGATGTGCTTGGGTCAAGGAGGATCAAATTCACCCCATGGGCGAGCAAGCCCGAATCGGATAATGTGTTGTCACTGTAAATGGAATGCAAGGGATAAACAATATAAAGGAAAAACCCAGGACTTTGGTTTCCACCCTATCGTGCGATTCTTGCCGATACGGCCGACGGGTAGGATAACGATCGGAATTAGGGTCTAATGGTGAGACGTTGCCTCTGAAAGTGGTACCAGCATCCCGTGGGCCCGATATTCCGGTCGGTGCCCAGGATGATACGCCGAACTTCCCGGGTTCGGTCAGTGGGCACTCCCGTGTCTATTAACACTGACCGACTCCGGGAGCACTAAGCTCGCAACGATAACTCCCAATGTCTCATCTTGCCGCTCCCGCGCGGTAGGATTCGACGTCTACGCTAAGGGCGTGAGCTATGGCTAGGGAGTCAACCGCCAATTTTATTCCCCCTTAGCCCAACGGTCAAAGGCGGTCTTTTTCCCGCCGATGACAATAAAACACCCCGCGTAACCATTAGATTCCTAATCCCTATCGATTTCCTAGTCCTATGGACGCATCGGGAAGAACCCACGAAGGGGTTTCTGTTGGATATGGACGACATAAATACACCCATGAGGGGATGTATGAGGGTATACGAACCTCAGATGTCGCGTGCACGAAGGCATGCGCGAAGGGAACCTTTTCTCGTGTGAAAAGGACCACTCGATAAGTGGAAAAAGCCACTCGATAAGTGGAAAAGGCCACTTTATAAGTGCAAAATGGCACTTGATAAGTGGATAAAGAAGAAGATAAATGAATGTACTAATATAGGCTAATAAGCTTATATTTAGTTATTTCCTACAATAACTACCCCTAATGCCTATAAATAGGACCCAAGGGTAAGGCATTCATTCACACTTTCCATGCCATAAGTTTGCATAAGGCATCCTTATGTTCTTCTTCTCCCTTCCATTAAAATCCTCTTCTAGTTAGAGATTTAGGCAGTGAAACTCTGCTTCGATCCTCCGTGACGAAGTATCGACCGTTGTGGCGAATCCGAGGGCGAAGTTCCGAGATTACGTTGCCGCGTACGCAAGCGTAAGTCTCGACTTCATTTATCGATCCTAACGTTGTTTTGACAGGATCCTACATTGGTATCAGAGCCATACAGGTTCACCCCAGTCAAACCGTCGCCCCATCGAACCGATGAACGAGGCGTTGTCTTTTTCACGAATGGGTATCCTACCATTACGGATATGGTAGGAACGCTTCGTGACGGAGAGAACGCAGCGGTTGTTCTTTTCACGTTAGGGTCTCCTACCATTACGGATATGGTAGGAACTCTCCGTGACGGGAAGAACCGACCGTTCATGTCGTCAAGCTCGCTCTCTTCATGGATGCTGAGTCTCCATTCATAGGGAATGTGAACTCTCTTCATGTGGACGCGTAGTTTACGAATTTTAAAGTATGTTAATTTTTCATTTTGGCACACGGCCATTAGAGAATAACTACTTTCTCGACGAACGGGTGCTTCATCGACGAACGGGTGCTTCATCGAGGAAGAAGATGGTAGTTATTCCCATCGGGGAAGATAACTTTTGGTGCACAATCACCATGGCCAAATGGGCTATGGAGGCAACGCATCCCCCCTCCTCATGCGGAGGGGGTTGGCTACGGCCAATAACCACCACGACCACCCCTCCGGCGGGGGTGTGCGGCCAACCCCATGCAAGGGGGGTGGCCGGCCATGGCCATATGGGCCATGGCCGGCCAAGGCAATAAGACCATGGCCCGGCCATGGCCATGGCCGGACCTGGCCCCGGCCACGGCCAGGCCTGGCCGAGACCAGGCCAGGGCCAGGGGGCCCTGGCCGGCCTCAGCCAAGGCCAGGGGCCGGCCTGGCCGGCCTGGTCGGCCCTGGCAGAGGCCAGGGCCGCCCTGGCCAGCCCTGGCCTCGGCTAGGGCCATGGCCGGGGGCCTAGAGGCCCTGGCCGAGGGGCCAGTGCCCCTGGCCGGCCAGGGCAGAGGCCCTTGGCCGGCCCTTGGCCAGCCCCGGCCAGGGCAGAGGCCCTGGCCAAGGGGGTGCCAAATAATTGATTGGTCGGTATTGGTCGACCAATTCGGGATTATTGGTCGACCAATTTAGCCAGAGGCCTTGACAATGGTTTCGGCCCCGGCAACCTACAAGCCTAGCCCAAACGGGGCCGACGGCAGTCGTCTGCGGCAAAATTCTCCAATAAGGGGGAAACGACTTGATCCATACGGGAGCCGGCGATGATAGTTTACAGAAAAATCCCCAAAAAGGGGGATCCGACCTTGGCACGGCTACGACTCATCCCGGTAAATGGCAGGAAGTGCCGAATATTTCACTAGTATCATAAGGGTACTAAGTTGAAATATACATTTTTTGAAAAATACTTTTTCTAACGTTTTGAAAAATACTTTTTCTAACGTTTTGAAAAATACGTTTTCAAAAACGCTTTGCCGCTGTAAAGTACTATAAGAGTACTTTTATTTGATAAAGTGATGGGGAAATACTGAAAGTTACTCTAGATGGTGATTGGAAACGTAGTGACCTTTCCGATTCTAGGGTAACATCTCCAGTATTTTTCGAAAGTAACTTATCAAATTATATATGTCGTTCCAAGTGGGAGTTGAAATTAGAACTATCCAAATGGGATATTCTATTATCACTTCAAATGAGAATTATATTTTAAGAATTTTTCAATGCAATGTTTTTGATCAAACCTTCGGTTTTGTGTCTTTTGCAGCATTTTAAAAGTAAAATGTCTTCCGCTTCAAAGAATATCGTCGCTGAGTTAAACAGAGGTGAAAAACTCAACGGAGATAATTACAAACTTTGGTCCATCAAGATACAATACGTTTTAGAGGAGCAAGAAGTGCTCGAAACTCTAAAGAACGTAATGATTGAACCCGAGTCGGGCACTACGGCCCAACACAGACGAGACAAGGAAGCTTTTGATGCTTGGTCTCGGAAGAACAAGATAGCACGCATTACGTTATTAAGCAGTATGGCTGATGACATAATGCGCATCTTCCGAGAGCCGACATGGACATATGGTCCAAGTTTGAGGAAAAGTTTGGTGGCACATCGGTGTCCAAACTTCGCGCCTTAACTATAAGATTTGATCCATACAATAAACGTCCAGATCATTCCATGGGGAAACATCTGCGACATATGGCGAATCTTATCTCAGAGTTAAAGGACGCAGGTCATGTGCTCACTGATGAGCAACAAATCCAAGCAGTCATACGTTCCCTACCAAATGGGTGGGACCAAATGAAGATGCATCTCACTCACAATGAGAGCATCAAGACCTTCAGCGATGTTTCCAAGCACCTCGAATTAGAGGAAGAGCGGCTTGTGGCTGCCAAGCCTAGTGTAGAAGTGCACATGGTTGCTAGTTCCTCACACGGGGGAAAGAAACGGAAAGATCGTTCGAAGTCTACTAATGAACGTAATAAGAAACCTGAGTCTACTAAGAAACCCAAACATAAGGGTGGGCACAAGAAATGTCACATGAAGAAAGACTTGAAGAGGATCAAGTGCTTCAAGTGCAACAAGCTCGGTCACTATGCTCGTTCGTGTACGAGTGGAGGCGACGAGGTAACTTGTAAATATGCTAGTTACATATGTGTTTCTAGTTCAATATTTCTTGTGGAATCTAATCCATTTTGGATAATTGATTCAGGTGCCATCGACCACATAGCAAGGGACAGACGGTCCTTCGTGGAGTATCACTGGATACCCCAAGGAACGAAGTGGATCTATGTAGGAAACAACACATGTGTTGAAGTGAAAGGCGTTAGGACTTGCAAGCTAGTCTTGGACAACGGCCGCACTCTCCTACTTCATGATGTCCTCTTCGCTCCAGATATTCGAAGGAATATAATTTCTGTGGTCGTGTTAATGGGTCTTGGCTATAACTGGTTTTTTCATGATTGTAATATGGACTTAAGTTGTAATAATACTCTTATTGGTACTGGGTTTGTATTTAAAGGATTTATTGTAATGAGTACAATGTATGATTCCTCATGTAATGAAAATTTCCTTATTGCAAATTCTAAGACTTATGAGTCTGATGTGATTTGTTGGCACGCAAGGCTTGGTCATATTGGACCAACGCGTATGGATAGACTGGCCAAACATGGCCTTCTATCCAATTTTTCAAAGGTTAAAATGTCGACTTGCGAACATTGCCTAGTGGGGAAATCTTGTCGCAATCCGTTTGGAACCGGCACAAGGGCCGAGGTTCCATTACAGCTTATCCATTCGGACATATGTGGTCCGATGAATGTCAAGACAAGACGCGGGAAGTCCTATTTCATCACTTTTATTGATGATTTCACCCGATTCGGACATATCTATTTGATATCCCACAAAAGTGAAGCATTGGCTTGCTTTAAAAACTATATGAGTTTAGTGGAGAGTCAATTAGATCGCAAGATTAAGGTCTTGCGAACCGATAGGGGCGGTGAATATCAATCAACAAGTTTTAAGGAACTTTGTGATGAAAAAGGCATAGTACATCAGGTAACTATGCCTTATCCTCAACAAAACGGTGTTGCAGAAAGGAGAAATAGGACTTTAATGGAAATGGTCCGTTCAATGATGACGCAAGCTAACTTGCCAATCACCTTTTGGGGTGATGCATTATTGACGGCCGCTTTCATTTTAAACCGCGTACCCTCGAAATCAGTTAGCTCCACTCCTTATGAGTTGTGGAACCAAAGGTCTCCTGACTTAAACATTTTGAAACCTTGGGGTTGTGCATCCTACGCACATATTTCCTCCCATAAGTATGGCAAACTTGGGCCAAGGGGAAGGAAATGTATATTTATACGATACGCAGAAAACTCCAAATGTTATGTTTTTGTTAGTTAGGAAGACAATGGTGGGCTAATTGAGTTTGAGTCGAGGGATGTCACTTTCTTGGAAAACGAGTTTCCAAGACAAGGCGAGATAAGTCAGGACTTATCTCTATTTGAGATTTATGATCAAGCAGGATTACCTCATTCGAGTGGGAGAATTCTTGGTGAAAACGAAAATACGTTTCAACCTTCACCAATGGATTATACGAATGACGATTATCCTATTCCATACGGGAATAATGATCCAAGTGGGAGCAATTCTAACGACATTCCAAGTGGGAGTGATATTAGAATTGATCTAAATTCGAGTCAACAAGGACTTGAAGAATCTCAAATACGACATAGTAGTCGTACAAGGTTGGCTCCTCTAAGATTTGAGGATGAATTTCTGCAAACCTTTATGACTTTACTACAAGAAGATGACGAGCCTGCTACTTTCAAACAGGCCGTATCTTGCCCTGCTAAAGACAAATGGATGGAAGCGATGCAAGAGTTAGAATCCATGAAAGTTAACCAAGTCTGAGACTTAGTTGACTTACCCAGAGGACGTAGAGCTATTGGGAACAAATGGGTTCTCAAGATCAAGCATAAGGCTGATGGCTCTATTGACAGATATAAAGCTCGCCTTGTCACGAAAGGTTTTACGCAACAGGAAGGGATAGACTACGAAGAGACCTTCTCACCTGTTGTTCGTTTTACCTCGATTCGCCTGATTCTGGCAATGGTAGCTTGCTTAGACATCGAATTACATCAAATGGATGTAAAGACTGCCTTTCTCAATGGAGAATTGGACGAGGACATCTATATGGAACAACCAACAGGGTTTGTAAAAGAAGGAAACGAACATAAGGTTTGTAATCTTCTTAAATCCATATATGGTCTTAAACAATTCTCGAGGCAATGGTATATACGATTTCAAGAAGTTGTCTTATCAAATGGTTTTACCATGCTTGATGAAGATAACTGCGTATATATCAAGAGGATCAAAAGCAAGTATGTTATCATGTCTCTATATGTAGATGACATTTTAATAGCCGGAAATGACAAGGGCTTTGTGATGGATATCAATGCTTGGCTTTCATCAGTTTTTGAGATGAATGACATGGGAGAAGCCGCATATATCCTTGGAGTTAAGATTTCAAGGAATCGTTCGAAGAAACTTCTTTCTCTTTCACAGGAGACTTATATAAAGAAGGTTCTAGAACGATTTAATATGCAGGACTGCAAGTCCATTGATACTCCTATAAGCAAAAGCGATAATTTATGTCTGAAATCATGTCCTAAGAACCAAAAGGAGAAATAGATTATGGAAAAAGTTTCATATTCCAGTGCAGTTGGTAGTCTTATGTACCCTATGATGTGTACAAGACCAGACATCTGTTTTGCCGTTGGAATGGTAAGTCGTTACCAATCCAACCCAGGGCAAGTACACTGGAAAGCGGTTAAGAGGATAATGTGGTATCTCAAAGGAACTGCAAACTTTGCTTTATGCTATCAAGGAGATGCCTTGAGGCTCGAAGGCTACACTGATGCTGATTGGGCGGGTGATCTCGATGAGCGACGATCGACCTCAGGATATGTTTTTCTACTCGGATCTGGTGCAATATCCTGGAGTAGCAAGAACAATCCTGCATCGCACTTTCAACTATGGAAGCCGAGTTTGTAGCATTTAGCATAGCAGTCCAAGAGGCTGTTTGGCTTAGGAAGTTCTTAGACAGGCTATTTAATGCAAGTGACTCAAGTGCTGTACCTATACACAGCGACAGTCAAGCATCTATAGCCTATGTCAAAGATCATAAATTCCATTGTAAGACCAAACACATAGATATCTGCTACAAATTTGCAAAAGACTATGATAAGACCAAGAAGGTAGACATAAGGTACATATCTACGCATGAGATGGTAGCGGATCTGCTTACGAAGGCGATCCCCAGAGATGTGTTTTACAAACACTTATCATCTCAAGGATTGCGTAAGAGCTGAGTTGTACCAATATAAATTCCCATGTCTGTAAATGATCAAATTTAATAAAAGAATAAGTTCTTTTTCAAACATTGCATATGAATTTCTTGAGAAATGTTTGTGTACATTTTTGAAATCTCAGCTATACTTTCTAGTATGTCGGACAGATTGAGGTTGGCTCTCTCACATGAGCAACCGCCTTATTCTATCAGACGGATAGAATAGAGATGAGACCTGTTTAAAGTCAAAATCATCAGACGGATGATTTAGAGTCATGACTTAAACAAAAATGGTCGCATGAAAGATCTGCATCATATGGATGCTTACAGAAGATCTAAGAGGATTTTGAAATCCTATCTGTCTAAATGCGGGATGTGAGTCCAAAGGATTATTTGAGTAGAAAAAGGGACTCAAAGTCAGACATTGTGGTGTCTGATCATCATCCTTACAACATCATTGAGACATACACTCCCTGGGAAAGGAGCGATGTTGTAATACGTATTCATACTACGTATGCATTTTTTGACCATTGGGTTAGAATAGTAAATAAGTTTACTATTATGTGAGACCCAAAGACCACATGGGTCTTAATTCATTACCCTTATGGACTCTAATTGGTTCCTTTAGATTTGACCGGGTGATTGCTATCTTAGCATGTCACTTATGGACTATGGTTAATTCGGTCCGACGGGGCATGTTAGAAAAGCAAGTCAAGTCAAGATCGAAAGGATCGCAAGAAGAGGAAGATTAATTTCTCATTCACATTTGGACTTTAAAGATTCAAAGCTGGCCAGCCAATTGCAATCCAGATGGGATTCAATTGTTGAATATAAAGTATAAGAAATGTGAAGAAATAATCTAGGGTAAAGCATGCGTTGATCTACTCAACTTTGCACCTCGAGGAGTGTTGTGTATCTCTAACAAGTGCACAACAGCGGACTCTATACGCATGACGGTCACACGGACTCAAATAAGCTTCCTTACAATCCCCTCAAGTGTGAGTGGGAGATGTTGGATATAGACGACATAAATACACACATGAGGGGATGTATGAGGGTATACGGACCTCAGATGTCGTGTGCACGAAGGCGTGCGCGAAGGGAACCTTTTCTCGTGTGAAAAGGACCACTCGATAAGTGGAAAAAGCCACTCGATAAGTGGAAAAGGCCACTTTATAAGTGCAAAATGGCACTTGATAAGTGGATAAAGAAGAAGATAAATGAATGTGCTAATATAGGCTAATAAGCTTATATTTAGTTATTTCCTACAATAACTACCCCTAAAGCCTATAAATAGGACCCAAGGGTAAGGCATTCATTCACACTTTCCATGCCATAAGTTTGCATAAGGCATCCTTATGTTCTTCTTCTCCCTTCCATTAAAATCCTCTTCTAGTTAGAGATTTAGGCGGTGAAACTCTGCTTCGATCCTCTGTGACGAAGTATCGACCGTTGTGGCGAATCCGAGGACGAAGTTCCGAGATTACGGTGCCGCGTACGCAAGCGTAAGTCTCGACTTCATTTATCGATCCTAACGTTGTTTTGACAGGATCCTACAGTTTCCACCAAAATCCCAGATTTGGGAACTACTCACACATATTTAGTAAAAAGCGATCTAAAGTAAAATCGATCGTAAAAATCATGATCAGGCGATTAAAAAGCAGTAAGAGCAATGCTAATAACACTATATTAAAGTTTAACAAAGATCAGAAAACTTACAAATATCTGAAAAATTACAACCGTCAAGAAAGAGGAAAAACAGAAAAAAATAACAACTCTCGTTTCTGGAAAACCTAGGGGTCTTATATATAGAATACGAAATCACCCGATCGGGTGAAAAGTCACCCGATCGGGTGACCTGCTTCGTTTCTTTGGTTGTGCAGAATAGGATTCCACTCGGTCACTACGGCACAGTCAGCTGAAGGTTGAAATTGATCGGTTGGATCTTCGTGCCGTCGGATGAACCGGTCGGTTGATCTCTCCGTGTCGTGGCTTCGGAGAATCGGCTACAGGTGAACTGTTCGGGTGAAAGTCACCCGATCGGTTGGCATTCAGTGTCAGAATTCCAGAGAGTTGGGGCGTTTGAACCGGTCACTGCACCGACCGGGTGACTTCTTGGCCGCTCCAACTTGTGTCCGGGTGGTACACGCGTGCATCACCCGATCGGTTGGAAATGACCAACCGGTCGGGTGAGGGGCTGAAAGATGCGATCTTTGTCATTTGACCCCCTGGATCATGTGTGACTTCTCCCATTGCTCCAGGGACGCATGATATCGTCGTTTTATGTCCCCTACACCTGTAAATTCCTGCAAAACATAAAAAACACGGAAAGAAAACAAGAAAACACGAGAAAACGAATACAAGACGGCAGAAAATACGGAAAAACACGGAAGAAAACGTGCGCAAATATATGAAATATAAACGCACGTCAGTGCAGCGGCACTGGTGGCCGCGAGGTGGCTGGCATGGAGGAGAGCCACCGAAAAATGGCATGGGCACGGGCAGCAGGGCAGAGAGCGGTAGCGGCTGCAACTGTGGCGAGAGGGGTGGCAGTCCAAGGCACTGGCGGATCTGAGGCGAGATGGGGAGGAGGTCGCGGGTGGCATGCCGAAGGAGGCGGTCGGCTTGTGGTCTGAGCAGCGGCAGCCTGCGAGATGGAAGCATGGCCGGCGGTTCTGGGACTGCAGCAGCGCGCGCACGGGTCTGCTGAGAGTGAAGGCATCGGGAGAGAGAGGAGGGCTGGGGTGGCTGGGTACCGGTGGAAGGGGGAGGGAAGGTGATGGTGCCTTGTGTGTGATGAAGAGGAGGGCGGCCGTGATGTTGAAGGTGAGGCAAGGGTTGAGAGGAAATGGGTTTAATTTTTGTATGGGGAGCAAAAGTGACGGATGTGTTTCTTTCTTTCTCTGTTAGCCCTAGGTTTAGCTTATTATAGGGAGAGGAGAGAGAGTGCACATGGGGAGAGAGGGAGAGAGACATGGGAGAGTGGGGGTTTCGGTTGGGATATTATTCCATTAGGATTTGATATAAGATTTATTTTCAAAGAATTTTAAGATTTGATTTTAAAATTACGTAACTGGTTTGAATTTCAAAACTTAAGGAATATTTTAATATTAAATAATGGGGATTAGCGGGTTAGTCCAACGGCATCCAAAAATTAAAATAAAAAACTGGGACGATTGTGATGTCGTGAGCGTCAAGAACACGGGGTCCGACACGTGTTAGGGCTAAGGAATACGATAGTAAAAATCGAATACTAATATATGCATACGATACGAAATATGCGCTAGAATACGTACGATGGAAAAGTTTCGTTACATCCTTCCCACCTAAAGAAAAATTATGTCCTCGAAATTTCTATCGGCTAGGGTGTGGGAAAAGGATAAGAATGGCACTCATGTATATCCTCTCTCGATGTATGCACACCACACTCTCTACTATGAACACACACTGCCAATAACAACTACGCACTCATTCGTAAATACTCAATTAATATACACTAATAATACTAACACAGTAATAGTATCACTATTAGTAATACAAATCAATAACCATGCTAATATAATAACAACACACCTACATACATCATTAATTCATATCATATTATTACCGATATACCATAACTATAACACCACATTTACACAAGCTATAATATCATACAATTACACTAATATATAGTTAAAACAATTATTAACACTTCACTATACTCATATGCATTACTAATTAAAAACAATAATGTCACACATCAAGTATACATTTATCTATACATACATCCTATATCTTAATACGTAATTTTACCCACATCATTTTTAATACATCATACACCACCATACTTATACAACCATAACACTCAATCATATATATGTATACATCGTAAATCACTCGATACTAATACATAAGCACATGACTCATATTCAATCAACTAGTACCACATTAGTATAATCACTTCACGTACTACATAATACTCTATATGTCACGTAATAAATATCACTACACATATAGATGTATACAATACACTACCCAATACACAACAATAGACATGCTCTAATATATATATACTAGTCATTACCCGTGCCCATAGGGCATGGTTTATTTAATGGCTGAGTTTTTCTCCCCCACAAATTTCAAGTTCCCGCAAATTTCAAGTTTTCCCACAAAATTCCAAGTTTCCCCCCAAATTTAAGTTTTCCCCCAAAATTTAAGTCCTCCCAAAATTGTCATTACCACCAAGGACAAACTTGCCACGTAGGACAAAGCTTTGTCCTAGTAGGATAAGATTCAAAATCTTCATAGAACTGGAAAAAAAATGGCCGGAAGGGGTGAGAATAAAAAGTGTGGGTGTGTGTGTGGAAGGTCTATAGGCAAAAATACAAAAACCAGGGTTGTATGTGCAAAATTCCCCACCTCCTCTTTTATCCCTCAAAATCTCATCTCTTATATTTTCTGTTATTCAATTTCCCTGTTTTATATAATAGATATCCAAATTCTCTTATCCAATTTCTCATGTCCAAATTCTCTTATCAATTTCTCATGATAGCATCCGTCTTTTATATAATAGATATCCCTTATCCAATTTCTCTTGTCCAATATCTCTTATCCAATTTCTCTTGATAACATCTCTCGTTTGTAATATAGATATCTCTTATCCAATTTCTCTTGATAACATCACTCTTATTCAATTTCTATTGTCCAATATCTCTTATTCAATTTCTCTTGATAACATCCCTCTTTTATAATATAGATATCTCTTATCCAATTTATCTTGTCCAATATCTCTAATCCAATTTCTCTTGATAACATCCCACTTTTATAATATAGATATCTCTTATCCAATTTCTAATGTCCAATATCTCTTATCCAATTTCTCTTGATAACATCCCTCTCTTATAATATAGATATCTCTTATCCAATTTCTCTTGTCCAATATATCTTATCCAATTTCTCTTGATAACAACCCTCTTTTATAATATAGATATCTCTTATCCAATTTCTCTTTTCCAATATCTCTTATCCAATTTCTCTTGATAACATCCCTCTTTTATAATATAGATATCTCTTATCCAATTTCTCTTTTCCAATATCTCTTATCCAATTTCTCTTGATAACATCCTTCTTTTATAATATAGATATCTCTTATCCAATTTCTCTTGTCCAATATCTCTTATCCAATTTCTCTTGATAACATCCCTCTTTTATAATATAGATATCTCTTATCCCATTTCTCATGTCCAATATCTCTTATCCAATTTCTCTTGATAACATCCCTCTTTTATAATATAGATATATATATATATATATATATATATATATATATATATATATATATATATATATATATATATATATATATATATATATATGTATGTATATATGTGGATAATATATATATATATGAGATGGCGGCTGATGACCCATGCGATCAGGGGGGCAATAGGGCGTTCAGGGAGGCAATAAGAAGCATCGGAGTAGGGCGCCCTAGCGCTAGATTTAGCTTTGGCTCTCGCGATGACCCTAATGGCAACATGGCTATTGACCCAGCGAAGACGGGACTTGAGGTTGGCCATGGATCTGAGGGGAATTGGGTGGTGGTTGATCGGTGCAAAAAGAGGTTCCCTCCCAGCAATCGAGTGGGTGGCACAGGAAATGCTTCGATCCAGACGAACACCCGGTAACCACAGAATCATGGTACTGGTCCGCATCAGCACAGGGTGCAAAGGCCTTTTGCAGATCGGGTGTTTGATAAAAAGCCGCAGAGAAAACTGGACTTTAAAGTTGATGCCAATGCTACTAAACAATCTTGGGCAGATATTTGTTCGAATATCAGAAAGTATGATCTGAACACGGGTATGACGTTTGTGCCACCGCATTCTCAGGAGGATGGCACGGTTATGGCAATGGTGGAGAAATCTGCCCTTGCTAGAGGTGCAGACCAGTGGAAGTTTACTCTTGTTGGGTACGTACTGGGGGAGATTCCATTCTATGGACAAATATGTGCTTGGGTTGAACGTCTTTGGAAAATAAAAAAAGGCCTGAGAATCTATAGTCGTGAAAACGGATTCTTCTGTTTTAAATTTGAGGATGAAGGTGACTGTGAGAGGATACTACATGGTGGCCCCTGGATGTTTGACGGGAGACTTGTAGTGCTGCAGCGCTGGAGTTCAGCGCTCAAGCTTGAACGGGATATGCTTTCTTCTGTCCCAGTCTGGATCCAACTCCATGGCGTCCCACTAGGTATGTGGACTCTAGAAATTTTCAACTCAATAGCTTCTGTGCTCGGGAAACCAATTTGCTTAGATAAATTAACTGCAAAGAAAGAGCGACTCTCCTATGCGCGATGCCTTGTTGAAATACATGCTAAGAATGCTATCCCGCAAAATGTCTTAGTTGGCACTGAAGATGGGCCAATAATATCTATTGCAGTTAAAATTGAAGGGGAACCGCCAAGGTGTTCTAATTGCATATGCTTTGGTCACTCCAATACTCAATGTCCAGGTGCGGCCGAGCCCCCTTCAATCCAACCTGAGACAGTTGATCCCACGACAAATGCTACATCTGTTAATGAGATATCCCATATTGCAAGTGGAATAATTGATGAGGGCCAATACCTGCTGACACTATTACTCCATCTTGTATGAATTTATCGGGGGAGCATGGTACTGTGGTCAAGGAAAATGACCATTGTTCAAAGCTGGTTGATACTGGGGAAGGTGGATTGGGATTCTCACCGGTTGCCTGTGAAACCGCAGAACTTGCAAGCCCAGTTAATAGCATGGAGGGAACACCCGTGGAGGGGTTGAATGGGGAGGCCTGTGAAACAACTAAAGCTTTGGACCTACAAAGTAACACACTTGGAGAGTTGCCTAACTTCTGTCCTGAGCCTGGGAGCTTCTCGCATAGGCAAGAGGACACTGGGCTTTCAATTAAGCCGCTACCATCTCTCTTGGAGGATGGATCTGAGGCTGAATTAGACAAACTGCCGGAGCATCTGGCAGTGGACAATCCGGATTGGGATGCTGAAATGGCGGAGATACACATTGCCGAGACTACAAAGGCCTCAAAAAAGAAATCAGATCAGACCACCACTGCATCCAGGAAAAGCTCTCGACTCCAGGAGAACGGCCTGGGACGCAAACCATTAGTTGATTAATGACAGTTCTATTTTGGAATACCAGAGGCCTTAACAGCTTAGGTCGCAGGAGGGATTTGAGGTATTTTATTCAAAAACTTAGCTCTACGGCTATCGTGCTTGTTGAAACGAAGCTTAGTTCCCCTTTAAAGATTGAAAAATTTGTCTTCCCAAAGGATTGGATTTCTTTCAATAACTTCGATTTGGTTTCTGGTGGCCGTATTATTATGGGATTCGATCCCTTGGTCTGGAATGTGACTATTCTCTCCAGGTCGGAACAACATATATCCGTTACTTGTGACAACGTTGGGGGATTCCCTTGTGTGGTTACTGGTGTGTATGGGCGAAACACCATGGGGGAGAGGGAAGAGTTGTGGAAAAGCCTTGATGCAGATAGTAGGGTGTTGTGTTCTACCCCTTGGCTTGTGGGGGGGATTTTAACATTGTTTTATATTGTCGTGATAAAGTGGGGGGAAGGAAGTTGGAAGATAAAATTGTTCGAGATTTTCATGACTGTGTTAGCAGATGTTCTCTTCTTGAACTGAAAAGCACTGGAAATAGATTGAGTTGGTGCAATAATCGGGTGGGTGATAAGAGGATTTCGGCCCAGCTTGATCGAGTCTTTGGCAATGCGGCGTGGATTGATAAGCTCCCATATTCATATGTCTCTTATATGGAATCTTCAACAAGTGACCACGAGCCCATGGCGGTCCATCTACATCATCAGGTACCTAGCTTCTCCAAGCCTTTCAAAACTTTCAACTACTGGCTAACCTGCCCAGGATACAAGGATATCATCTCCTCTTGTTGGTCTGGCCGGGTGGAGGGAACCCCAATGTTTCGCGTTGTGCAAAAATTGTATAAACTGAAGGGAACCCTCAGAGATTGGTCTAAGGAAATTCTTGCTGATAAGGTCGTAGTCAAGTGCCGGGCTTCGCTTGCTGAAGTGCGCAACAACCCTAATATCCACTCTGATCCGCAACTACAAGCGCATGAATCTCGGCTTGTTAAAGAACTATACAACGCATTGAAACTTGAGGAGGATATGATAAGGAAAAAAAGCAGGCAAGACTGGTTAACCCTGGGAGTCATGAACACCAAATTCTTTTATAACTCAATGAAAATGAGAAGAAGCCGCAACAGGTTGGATCATCTAGTGGACATGAATGGGAAGCAACACTCGGTGAATTTAGATTTGAGGGTGGATGCTCCGGCGTTCTATAAAAAACATTACAACTAGCCCTCTAATGATACCGAATTTGACAGGCTTGTGCCTAAGCGTATCTTGACTGCTGATGCTGCTTCTTGGCTTATCAGGCAAGTTTCTAGTGAGGAAATAAAATTGGCAGTATTCCAAATTGGGCCAGATAAGGCTCCAGGACCGGACGGCTACAATGGGTTCTTCTTTCAAAGAAACTGGGAATTAGTTGGTGATGATGTAATTGCGGCAATTAAATCTTTTTTCAGGTCTGGTTCCTTACTACAGCAGGTCAATCAAACCTTTCTTACTTTGGTGCCCAAGAGTTCCAACGCTTCTGGCCTGGGTGACTATAGGCCAATTGCTTGTTGCAATGTCCTATACAAGTTCATTAGCAAAATTATATGCAACAGGCTGAAGGCCATGGTACACGAGCTGATATCTCCAAATCAGGCGGCCTTCCTTAAGGGGCGACTTCTTTCTGATAGTGCACTATTAGCACATGAACAGGTTAGAGACTTCAATAACCCTATGGGAGGTAGAGCTTGTTTGAAGTTGGACTTACGTAAGGCTTTCGATAGCGTGAATCGGGATTTCATCCTTTATTTTATGAGCCTTCTGAAGTTTCCTGACACCTTCATTTCCTGGATCAGAGAATGCATCACCACCCCCACCTTTTCTGTTATGGTAAATGGGTCTCCATGCGGGCATTTTAGTAGCACCAGAGGTGTACGTCAAGGTGACCCACTTTCACCCTATCTTTTTGTTATTGTTATGGAGACTTTCTCTATCCTTGTAGACAGAGCAATCTTTTCCCGGAAAATCCTTCCTCTACGACGGACTGGCTCGATTTCTCACCTACTATTTGCAGATGATTTGCTTGTATTCTACCGGGCAAATAAGCCTACCTTCGTAGGGATTAAAAATTTATTACAGGAATTCCGCAACTTCACGGGTCTTGAGGTTAATTTTGACAAGAGTGCAGGATTGTTCAGCAAAGGGGCAAAATCCAAAGACATGCTGGCGGACTATCTGGGAATTAAATCTGTATCTTCTATCACCACTTACCTGGGACTTCCCCTCTCTCTGAAGTACCCAACTTCAACAAACTACAATAGATTGGTGGATAAATGCAAAAGGAGGATGTCCGGCTGGTCTTCCTCTTTGCTCTCCATTTCTGGGAGAATAGAACTTGTCAAATCAGTAATTCACGGCATGGTCTCTTTCTGGATGCAGGTTTTCCACATTCCAGGTACTGTTTTGAGATCAATCACTATGTTATGCAGGAAATTTATTTTCGGAAATACAAAGTCTTGGGCTTGGACCGACTTGTGCAAACCAAAATCTGAAGGGGGAGTGGGGCTCAGACTACTTGATGACCTGAACAAGGCTGCTGGTATCCGTCAGCTCTGGCGATATCTCTCTTCTGATGGTATATGGGCCTGCCACTTGAGGCTTAAATACAGTCAACCGGGCGGCATCTTCTCTGCTAAGGAGGTTGCGGCCAACTCCGGAGCCTGGAAACGACTTCTTAGATGCAGGTCCATTTCAAACAACTTGATCAAACGAGAGGTATGTGATGGGACTTCCACCAGATTTTGGGATGACCCTTGGCTTGAGGGGGGGCGCCTCTGTGATCGTTTTCAGGTCCCATCGGCTGATGCTAATTGTTTGGTTTCGGACTACTGGGATAACTCGGCTTGGAGCAACAATACATCTATCGATCCCGTATGCCACTTGATCCATAATATTACGTTAAAACCTGGAATTGATAGATGGAAATGGGTCCCGAGGGAAAATTTCAGTTTCAAACAAGCGTGGGATGGGGTCCGGATCCGTAGTCCTCCATTTCCCTTTCACCGGTTGGTTTGGTTTCCCAATCATGTACCTAAATTCTCCCTTTCTCTTCTCAGAGCGCTCCGTGGGAAACTGTTAACAAGGGACAAGATTGCCTTATGGGGAACAAATTTATCCCCCTCTTCGGCCTGTGTGTTATGTGATGATAATATGGATGAAAGTGTTGGACACCTATTCTTTGAATGCCACTATGCCAAATACTTATTGCACAGGACGATGCTGAAGCTTAAGATCCCCGTGCTACCATCCTCTTGCCTCTCTAATATTGGGCACTACATCCTGTTGAATTACAATAATAAGGGAATGCTGAGTTTGCTTGCTAGAATCTGCCTGTCGGGTCTTGTCTGGCACATCTGGAGGGAAAGAAATAGGTGTATTTTTGAAGGTGGGAAGAAAACTCATACCACTCTATTTGAAGAGTTTGCGTCCGACATTAGAGTGGCAATGTCCAACCATGAACCATCAACTTTAGAGGAAACTGAAGCTTTTAGAAGATGGGACATAAAGGAGGCCGGCTAACTTTTGTCTTGTGTCAGCTTGTAGTCCCTTTTGCTGTTTGTTTATGGGATCTACTTGGATGGGGGTTCTACTAGTAGGGAGTGACGGCGCTTGTGCCCTATCCTCCCTCTAGTAAGACCACCACCCAAGTAAAACCCATTTGTAATATATTGTTCACCATGGTATATAAAGCTAACTTTCCATATATATATATATATATATATTTGAAAGGTAAGCGAGCATTTCTATTAATATGTGCAAAAGTACAGTCCTAATGTAAGAAGGGGATTCGTTAGGAGGAGGATAGGGCACAGGCGCCGTCACTCCCCACTAATGTCTCCCCCACCAATATATATATATATATATATATGGGTAAAGTGTTCCTAGGGTGCCTCCTTAGATTCAATCTAAGGAGTCGCCCCCATTTCCCCCATCTCCCACGTTTTTTCGGATTTTTTTTCATGGAGTTGTTGTTCACCTCATGGATGATCAACGTACCAAATTTCAAGGGATTCCAATACTTTTTGAGTCTCCATCTACCCCTTGCAACTTCTTGGGTTTTTCAGCACGTTTTCAGACCGTTGAAATTGCAAGGGGTAGATGGGGGCTCTAAAAGTATTGGAATGACTTGAGTTTTGGTATGTTGACCATCCATGATGTGAACAACAACCTCATTAAAAATTAAATCCAATAAAAATGTGGGATATGAGTGAAAATGGGGGCGACTCCTTAGATTCAATCTAAGGAGGCACCCTAGGAACACTTTACCATATATATATATACTAGTCATTACCCGTGCCCATAGGGCACGGTTTATTTAATGGCTGAGTTTTTCTCCCCCACAAATTTCAAGTTCCCCAAAATTTCAGGTTTTCCCACAAAATTTCAAGTTTCCCCCCAAATTTATCTTTTCCCCCAAAATTTAAGTCCCCCCAAAATTTTCATTACCACCTAGGACAAACTTACCACGTAGGACAAAGCTTTGTCCTAGTAGGATAAGATTCAAAATCTTCAAAGAACTGGAAAAAAATGGTCGGAAGGGGTGAGAATAAAAAGTGTGGGTGGGTGTGTGGGGAGGGTCCATGGGCAAAAATACAAAAACCGGGGTTGTAAGTGCAAAATTCGTCACCTCCTCTTTTATCCCTAAAAATCTCATCTCTTATATTTTCTCTTATCCAATTTCCCTGTTTTATATAATAAATATCCAAATTCTCTTATCCAATTTCTCATGTCCAAATTCTCTTATCAATTTCTCTTGATAACATCTGTCTTTTATATAATAGATATCTCTTATCCAATTTCTATTGTCCAATATCTCTTATCCAATTTCTCTTGATAACATCTCTCGTTTGTAATATAGATATCTCTTATCCAATTTCTCTTGATAACATCACTCTTATCCAATTTCTATTTTCCAATATCTCTTATTCAATTTCTCTTGATAACATCCTTCTTGTATAATATAGATATCTCTCATCCAATTTATCTTGTCAAATATCTCTTATCCAATTTCTCTTGATAACATCCCTCTTTTATAATATAGATATCTCTTATCCAATTTCTCATGTCCAATATATCTTATCCAATTTCTCTTGATAACATCCCTCTTTTATAATATAGATATCTCTTATCCAATTTCTCTTGTCCAATATCTCTTATCCAATTTCTCTTGATAACATCCATCTTTTAAAATATAGATATCTCTTATCCAATTTCTCTTGATAACATCCCTCTCTTATAATATAGATATCTCTTATCCAATTTCTCTTGTCCAATATCTCTTATCCAATTTCTCTTGATAACATCTCTCTTTTATAATATAGATATCTCTTATCCAATTTCTCTTGTCCAATATCTCTTATCCAATTTCTCTTGATAACAACCCTCTTTTATAACATAGATATCTCTTATCCAATTTCTCTTGATAACATCACTCTCTTATAATATAGATATCTCTTATCCAATTTATCTTGTCAAATATCTCTTATCCAATTTCTCTTGATAACATCCCTCTTTTATAATATAGATATCTCTTATCCAATTTCTTATGTCCAATATCTCTTATCCAATTTTTCTTGATAACATCCCTCTTTTATAATATAGATATCTCTTATCCAATTTCTCATGTCCAATATCTCTTATCCAATTTCTCTTGATAACATTCCTCTTTTATAATATAGATATCTCTTATCCAATTTCTCTTGTCCAATATCTCTTATCTAATTTCTCTTGATAACATCCCTCTTTTATAATATAGATATCTCTTATCCAATTTCTCTTGTCCAATATCTCTTATCCAATTTCTTTTGATAACATCCCTCTTTTATAATATAGATATCTCTTATCTAATTTCTCTTGTCCAATATCTCTTATCCAATTTCTCTTGTCAAATATCTCTTATCCAATTTCTCTTGATAACATCCCTCTTTTATAATATAGATATCTCTTATCCAATTTCTCTTGTCCAATATCTCTTATCCAATTTCTCTTGTCCAATATCTCTTATCCAATTTCTCTTGTCCAATATCTCTTATCCAATTTCTCTTGCTACATCTCCCGTTTGTAATATAGATATCTCTTATCCAATTTCTCTTGCTACATCTCCCGTTTGTAATATAGATATCTCTTATCCAATTTCTCTTGATAACATCACTCTTATCCAATTTCTATTTTCCAATATCTCTTATTCAATTTATCTTGATAACATCCCTCTCTTATAATGTAAATATCTCTTATCCAATTTATCTTGTCAAATATCTCTTATCCAATTTCTCTTGATAACATCCCTCTTTTATAATATAGATATCTCTTATCCAATTTATCTTGTCAATTATCTCTTATCCAATTTCTCTTGATAACATCCCTCTTTTATAATATAGATATCTTTTATCCAATTTCTCATGTCCAATATCTCTTATCCAATTTCTCTTGATAACATCCCTCTCAATATCTCTTATCCAATTTCTCTTGATAACATCCCTCTTTTATAATATAGATATCTCTTTTCCAATTTCTCTAGTCCAATATCTCTTATCCAATTTCTCTTGATAACATCTCTCTTTTATAATATAGTTATCTCTTATCCAATTTCTCTTGATAACATCCCTCTCTTATAATATAGATATCTCTTATCCAATTTCTCTTGTCCAATATCTCTTATCCAATTTCTCTTGATAACATCCCTCTTTTATAATATAGATATCTCTTATCCAATTTCTCTTGTCCAATATCTCTTATCCAATTTCTCTTGATAACATCCCTCTTTTATAATATAGATATCTCTTATCCAATTTCTCTTGATAACATCCCTCTCTTATAATATAGATATCTCTTATCCAATTTATCTTGTCAAATATCTCTTATCCAATTTCTCTGATAACATCCCTCTTTTATAATATAGATATCTCTTATCCAATTTCTCATGTCCACTACCTCTTATCCAATTTCTCTTGATAACATCCCTCTTTTATAATATAGATATCTCTTATCCAATTTCTCTTGTCCAATATCTCTTATCCAATTTCTCTTGATAACATCCCTCATTTATAATATAGATATCTCTTATCCAATTTCTCATGTCCAATATCTCTTATCCAATTTCTCTTGATAACATCCCTCTTTTAGAATATAGATATCTCTTATCCAATTTCTCTTGTCCAATATCTCTTATCCAATTTCTCTTGATAACATCCCTCTTTTATAATATAGATATCTCTTATCCAATTTCTCTTGATAACATCCCTCTCTTATAATATAGATATCTATTATCCAATTTCTCTTGTCCAATATCTCTTATCCAATTTCTCTTGATAACATCCCTCTTTTATAATGTAGATATCTCTTATCCAATTTCGCTTGTCCAATATCTCTTATCGAATTTCTCTTGATAACATCTCTCGTTTGTAATATAGATATCTCTTATCCAATTTCTCTTGATAACATCACTTTTATCCAATATCTATTTTCCAATATCTCTTATTCAATTTCTCTTGATAACATCCCTCTTTTATAATATAGATATCTCTTATCCAATTTATCTTGTCAAATATCTCTTATCCAATTTCTCTTGATAACATCCCTCTTTTATAATATAGATATCTCTTATCCAATTTCTCATGTCCAATATATCTTATCCAATTTCTCTTGATAACATCCCTCTTTTATAATATAGATATCTCTTATCCAATTTCTCTTGTCCAATATCTCTTATCCAATTTCTCTTGATAACATCCATCTTTTATAATATAGATATCTCTTATCCAATTTCTCTTAATAACATCCCTCTCTTATAATATAGATATCTCTTATCCAATTTCTCTTGTCCAATATCTCTTATCCAAATTCTTTTGATAACATCCCTCTTTTATTATTTATATATATATATATATATATATATATATATATATATATATATAATGGGTGTCATACGCCATATGAGAGTGTCTCATATGCCCTCTTACATAAGGGGGGGGGGCAAGTACGCCAAGTACAAGCCCATGTGGGCTTGTACTTGCCCCTTTATGTGAGAGGACATATGAGACACACTCTCATATGACGTATGATACCCATTATTCTCATGTGTGTGTGTGTGTGTGTGTATAGTAGAGTGTTCCTAGGGTGACTCCTTAGATGAAATATAAGGAGTCGCCCCCATTTTCCCCAACATCCCACATTTTTTTGGGATTTTATTTTTCATGTGGTAGTTGTTCACATCATGGATGATCAACATACCAAAAATCAAGTCATTCCAATACTTTTAGAGCCATCATCTATCCCTTACAACATCAACGGTCAGAAAACGTGCCGAAAAACCCATGAACTTGTAATGGGTAGATGATGGCTCTAAAAGTATTGGAATGACTTGATTTTTTATATGTTGATCATCCATGATGTGAACAACTGACGTGCGTTTATATTTCATATATTCACGCACGTTTTCTTTTGTGTTTCTCCGTGTTTTTCCGCCGTCTCTTATTCGTTTTCGTGTATTTTCCCGTTTTCTTTCACTTTTCTTTGTTTATCCATGATTGCAGGGGATTGACCACGTAGGGGACGTTTAACAATGATATCCCAAGTCCCCGGAGCAACGGGAGAAGTCACGCGTGATCCAGGGGGTCAAACGTCGAAGAATTCATCTTTCAGCCCCTCACCCGGTCGGTTGGTCATCTCCAACCGATCGGGTGATGCACGCGTGCACCACGCGGTCTCTGCCGCAGCTCATAAGGAAGTCACCTGACCGGTTCATAGACCGGTTCAGCGGGGGCCTATTCTCTGTTTTCTCAAGCAAAATGCCAACCGATCGGGTGACTCTCACCCGATCGGTTCATCTGTAGCTGAAGATGAAGAGCTGAAGACACGGACGCCAAACCGATCGGTTCACCCGACTGCTCCAAGTTCCAACCGGTCACTCAAGAACTCACCCGACCGGTTCATGTGATCGGGTGAAAGCTCGCCGTTTTCTGTAATTATTTTGTAACGGATCAACCGATCGGTTGACTTGTCAACCGATCGGTTGATGCGAAAGTCTATAAATAGAACCCCTAGGGTTCCAGAAACGGGGAGCTGCTAGTTTTTTACTGTTTTATCTCCTTGTGACGGCTGTAATTGTTACTCTTTTGTAAGTTTTCAGATCTTTCTAAAATTTTAGTATTGTCTTTATTACTCTATTATTTCGCATTGCAATTGTCCGATTATGATTGCAACGGTTAAATTTCATTTAGATCGCTTTTTTATGAATTTTTGTGAGTAGTTCCCAAATCTGGGATTTTGGTGGAAACCCCTTCGGGGGCTCTTCCCGATGCGTCCATAGGGTTAGGAAATCGATAGGGAGTAGGAATCTAACGGTTACGCGGGGTGTTTCATTGTCATCGGTGGGAAAAAGACCGCCTTTGACCGTTGGGCCAAGGGGGAATAAACTTGGCGGTTGACTCCCTAGCCATAGCTCACACCCATAGCGTAGACGTCGAATCCTAGCACGCGGGAGCGGCAGGATGAGACGTTGGGAGTTATCGTTGCGGGCTTAGTGCTCCCGAGATCGATCAGTGTTAATGGACACGGGAGTGCCCACTGATCGAATCCGGGAAGTCCGGCGTATCATCCTGGGCACCGACCGGAATATCGGGCCCATGGGATGCCGGTATCACTTCCAGAGGCAACGTCTCACCATTAGACCCTAATCCCGATCGCTATCCATACCCGTAGGCCGTATCGGCGAGAGTCTCTCGTCGGGTTGGAAACCAAAGTCCCGGGTTTTCTTTCTTGTTGTTCATACCCTTTTATTTCCTTTCGTGACAACCATTCACCGATTCGGGCTAGCTCGCCCCTCGGGGTGATTTAGGTCCTACCTGACCCAAGCACAACCTCGCCTCCCTGAGTTCGATATTCCCGCACCCTACACTAACCGTGAAACTTGCGGTAAATCGACACCGCGCCGCCGTACCGTAAACGGGGCGCCGGTCAAGTTTATGGCGCCGTTACCGGGGATGCAACGTGCTTGTTATTTTAGGATCTCCTGAACCCTCGTGTCTAGCTCACATCCCTACCTCGCGATAATTTTCGCACTCTGCACTTTTAGATTTCACTTGGATATACTGTGGATAGTAATTGTATAGTGCTAATTGACTGGATCGCCGTGCTTCCATCGCAACTTGCGGTTCCCGTTTATGCAACCCGTGCTTTTGACGTGTTTGCCACTTGTGCAGTTCTCTCTCTCTCTCCTTTCGTATAAGATCCCGGCCCCACGGCAAAGATGTTGCATGCAGTTTCTGGAGACATCTGGGATCACTCTCACCATATCCGCTGTTTGGCGCAGAGCTTAGCAGAATCACTGAATACTTCGAATATACTATCCCTCCTGTCTGCCGCCGTGGAAGGCCAGAGATATCGAGATGCGCAGGAGCACCTTGCCATGGCAACTCCCTTTCCCCACGGAGAAGTGGCGTATATCAACAACCATGGTCTCGAATGTAGTGAAGAAGAGTTAACCGTAGAGTTTTGTCAGGAGAGCCACCCGACCGGGTTTATAGGCTACGCTGAATAGGAATCAATCTATCCCTTGCAGACTACTATTGAGCGTCCCCGGTCTTTGGACAATGGAGAAGCTAGAAACGGTTGTGGAGAATCATCGATGACTGAAACCTGTTTTCACCTACAAGCCTTCTTCCCGGATAATTATGATGAGCTCAGAAGAGACCCGGTGCATCCCTCGATCGTTCCCACTATACCCTGCGAAATTTCACCGTGCGGAGCCACGGCCGAGGGTGAGATTCCGGATGCTGGCTTCCGTGAAATCCACGAAGAACTCCTTTCCCTTGAGGATGCTCAGCTTGAAAAGTATGCGTCAGGGCCCCAAGAAGTTGAGATGAAAGAATTACCGCCGGGGCTTAAATATGAATATTTGGGAGCAGGCTCGACCCTTCCGGTTATAGTCAACTCTTCACTACCCGAAGACCAAATGACCAAACTTCTTGGAGTTCTAAAAAGGTTTAAAGGAGTTTTCGGATATGCAATTGAGGATTTAAAAGGGGTTAGCTTAGGCCTCTGCTCACACAGAATTCTGCTTGAAGATGAGCAAGCCTCCTCGATTGAGCCACATCAGAGGTTGAATCCCATAATGATGGAAGTTGTGAAGAAAGAGATTGTTAGGCTTCTACATGCCGGTATTATATACCATATCTCCGATAGTCGCTGGGTTAGCCCGATGCACGTTGTACCCAAGAAAGGAGGAATGACTGTGGTTCGCAGTGAAAAGAACGAGCTAATACCAACGAGGATCGTCACGGGGTACAGGATGTGCATTGACTATAGAAAGCTGAACAAAGCTACAAGGAAGGATCATTACCCCCTCCCCTTTATTGACCAAATGCTTGAGAGGCTGGCGAAGCATAATTATTTCTGTTTCATGGACGGGTATTCAGGATTTCTTCAAATCCCTATTCATAACGATGACCAGGAGAAGACGACTTTCACTTGCCCGTTCGGGACGTATGCCTATAGAAGAATGCCGTTCGGACTTTGTAACGCCCCTGCTACATTCCAAAGACTCATGTCTGCTATCTTCTCTGACTACTCCCAAGACATCATGGAGGTTTTCATGGACGACTTCTCAGTCTACGGAACTAAATTTGACTCGTGCCTCAGTAATCTCACTAAGGGCCTGGAGAGATGTCAGGAAAAGGGACTAGTCCTAAACTGGGAGAAGTGTCACTTCATGGTCCAAGAGGGAGTTATGCTGGGACACATCATCTCTTCAAGGGGAATCGAGGTTGATAAGGCTAAAGTTGAAGTGATTGAAAAGCTTCCACCACCGCACAATCTTCGAGGAGTCCGTGGTTTCTTAGGACACGCGGGATTTTATCGCCGCTTCATAAAAGACTTCTCGAAGATTTCCAGGCCTCTGACCCAACTCCTCGTGAAGGACGCACCTTTCGTCTTCAGCGAGGAGTGTATGGAGGCCTTCCGCACTTTGAAGCAAGCATTGATTTCCGCACCCATAATACAGCCACCAAACTGGAAACTCCCCTTTGAGCTGATGTGTGACGCTAGTGATTATGCGGTTGGTGCCGTCCTAGGGCAGAGGAAAGATAAAAATCTTCATGTCATATATTATACGAGCAAAACCCTTGATGCCGCCCAAAGAAATTATACTACCACGGAAAAGGAATTGCTCATGGTGATCTACGCCATGGATAAGTTCCGACAATATCTCGTTGGCGCCAAGGTGATGATACACACGGATCACGCGGCTCTTAAATACCTATTGAACAAGAAAGAAGCCAAGCCACGACTCATTAGATGGATTCTCCTCCTCCAGGAGTTTGACCTGGAAATCAGAGACAAGAAGGGGGCGGAGAATGTTGTTGCCGATCACCTGTCCAGGATGCCCACTCTCGATTTAAATGCTACACCGATCGATGATTCACTCCCTGACGAGCATCTCTTCTCTGTCTCTTCCTCCTGGACCCTCTGGTACGCCGACATCGCAAATTATTTGGCTTGTGCCATCGTTCCCCACAATGTGAGCTTTCAGCAGATGAAGAAATTTTTCCATGAGGTCCGCAAATTCTATTGGGATGACCCCCACCTATACAAAACCTGCAATGATGGGGTGATACGAAGATGCATCTCTGAAACTGAGGCGACTTCCATCATTTCCCACTGCCACGGGCAGTAATGTGGAGGGCACGCGAGCACCTACAAGACCACCGCAAAAATTCTCCAAAGCGGATTTTACTGGCCTACACTCTTCAAGGACACACATGTTTATGTCCAAGCCTGCGATAGATGCCAAAGAGCTGGGAATATCTCGAAAAGAAATGAGATGCCTCAACACTACATCCTGGAGATAGAAATCTTCGATGTATGGGGAGTGGACTTTATGGGACCATTCCCTTCTTCCTCGGGGAACCAGTATATCTTGGTGGCCGTAGACTACGTGTCGAAATGGGTTGAAGCGGTGGCCAGTCCAACCAACGACTCCAGAGTGGTGACCAAGTTCTTTAAAAGCAACATCTTCCCGCGGTTCGGTGTACCTCGTGTCCTGATCAGTGACGGAGGGAGCCACTTTATAGAGAAGAAATTTGAGGCCCTCTTGAAAAAATACGGGGTACAACACCGGGTGGGGCGTACCTACCACCCGCAGACCAGCGGTCAGGCGGAAGTCTCTAACCGGGAGATTAAAAGCATACTAGAAAAGACGGTGGCCAATTCCAGAAAGGACTGGTCATCAAAGCTCCCTGACGCGCTTTGGGCCTACAGGACGACATTTAAAACTCCTATCGGCACAACTCCCTACCGGCTCGTCTATGGGAAAGCTTGCCATCTTCCTGTGGAATTGGAACATAAGGCATATTGGGCAGTTAAGAATCTGAACTTCGACACCAAGAAGGTAGGAGGGCACCGGCAGCTACAACTCAACGAACTCGACGAAATCCGGCTCAATGCCAATGAGAACGCCAAGATCTACAAGGAGAAGCTGAAGCGGTGGCACGATAAGCGAATCTTAAAGAGGGAATTCAAAGAAGGGGACTTAGTTCTCCAGTTCAACTCAAGGCTGAAGCTCTTTCCTGGGAAACTCAAGTCAAGATGGTCGGGACCGTTCCGCGTCACCAAGGTTTTCCCGCATGGGGCTATCGAGATAATGGGAAGTGATGAGCCGTTTAAAGTAAACGGGCAGCGTCTGAAACACTACGCAGTAGGAGAACCAAAATTCTCTCCGGTCGGATCCCCCACGAGCGACAACTCTTCCTCTAACCCTCCGGATCCTAATTGACCACCGCTGCGGGCGTCGAGCCAACGACGTTAAACAAGTGCGCTTCATGGGAGGCAACCCATGTTCTAAACTTATGCTTCGTTTTGTAGGATTTTTTTTTATTTTTTTTCCACTTTATTTTTCTCTATTTTTATAAATAAATCCAGCCGAAACAACTTCCGTGAAGGAACTCAGGCATTTCTTGGGTTTTGCAGAAAAACAAGGCCTCAACCGATCGGGTGGGTATTCACCCGATCGGTTGGGATGTATCAGATACAAGCCGAGAACTGTCCCCGAATGAACCGATCGGTTGAAGAATGAAGAGACCGGGTGACAGACCGGGTGAGCTGGGGAGAACTCTCGGAAATTTTCGGGGAATATCAACCGATCGGTTGAGTTCGAGCGCGATCGGTTGATGCGACCGGGTGAGCGGCCCTCAATTCTCGGGAAAAATTTGGGAGGCGGCCAACCGATCGGTTGACAAGTCAACCGACCGGTTCACCTGTAGCTGTTGGCCGACAAGAACTTTTGAAATTTGGCTACCCGATCGGGTGAGAATCCACCCGATCGGTTCAGTTTCGCCCCTATAAATAACCCTAACGCACGGCGACCGCCACCCGACCCCAAAAAATCCCCTTCACGCGATTTCACACCCTCCAGCTGTAGAATCGACTTCCTCGACCCTACATATTGTCCCTAAACCCTCATCCCCACTCACTCCCATACTTCCCCACCTCCGCCACCTCGCCATCGTCGACATTCCATCATCAAAACCCCCAAACCCTAACCCTAGCCCCAAAATTTTCAAAATTCTGTTCTTGTCGGATCAGCGAGCGGTGTCTTCCCGGATTGTTTCCTCCTACTACGCGAGACCCCCGGGCGCTTGATCTTGCTACATCGATGGATAACATTCTTCCACTCTGCACATCTTCTACTTTATCTGTAATATCCTAAATTGGTGGTGTATCTGCTTCACTTGCCCTATATTCATCTTAGGCTCGCCCCCGCTTTCATTTTCGCCACCCATATAGCCGCCATGTCTAAGAAAGGGAAAGAGATTGCATCATCTTCGTGCCGTGATCCACTCTACGGCCCCTTTTCCCCCTCTTTCCTTGGCATAAAACCTTCTACGGAAGAGCAGTCTGACCGTTTGCGAGCACTGCTTCATCGCCAGATGAGACCTACACTCTTCGCCGATCGCCCCACACTCGAAGCTCTAGGGCTTTCGAACGACGTCGCCAGAATTTTCAATTGTATCGGGTGCCATACCCTCTCTCACATCCATGCTCACACACACAGAAATCTCACGCTTGAATTCCTCAGTTCCCTCGAGTTGTTTGATGGGGGTTTCTCCTTCCGTGCTTTCAATTGTGACTTTTCTCTGGGTTTCATCGAGCTGAACAATATCCTTAATCTCCGTCACCCCGATCTTAATACTGAACATTCCACCCACGATCGAACTGACATCTACTCTCAATTTCGGGCTGATGGTGTTTGGCAACGATTTACCCGGTACACCACCTTTCCACCCGAGGCTCCGGCCTCCTACATTATTCACCCGTGCTACCGCCTCGCCCATTGCATCCTCGCCAACACTGTTTTCGCCCGCGTGGATGTGTCCACTGTATCTAGGGATGAGCTCTTCTTTCTCTATGCCATGTCCGATGATAGGATCATTGGGCACATCCCTATGCCCATAAACGCCGCTCATTGGATCGTCCACGAAATTTTCGCCGTTAGCCGCGCCACTTCTGGTTCCATCTGTTGTGGTGGGATGATCACTCTTATTGTCAGCTGTGTTCTGAGGGTACCTCCCGACCTCCCTATTTTGCCTAGACGTAGCCGTATTGATCGCGATTATTTGATCAATATCAATATGCTCACTCCCTTCGGTGAAGACCGTGCTGTCTACCTCTACAGCCCCGCCTGCGAACCTTTCGCGATCCTGCCACCTTTGGCCCCTTTGCGGGTACCCTATACCCCGTCTCGCCTGCCTTGGGAGTTTTACCCCGATCCTTGGTATTCTCCATTAGTGCATCTACCACCCTTGGATCCTCCCGATTGGCACCCAACTGTCGGCCCACCTGGTACGATCTTCTTCCACCACAGCCCCCCGGTGCACATCGATCCTCCCGTGCTCCAGTCTGTCGCCCCTCCTTCACCCATAGGCACACCCTCCTCTTCCTCTGAGGATTCTTTCATTCACTATTCCCCTCCCTCCTCCCCTCCCCTACCATTCCAGTACCAGCAAATCCGATTGACCCCCCTTGCATATCTCTACATTTCATTGATCACATCATTTCGCTAGCACTGTCTGGTTTAGCTTGGGGGACGTCTATTTTGGTGTGCTGTCGTGTTTTGTTTATTTTTCTCATTTTTGTGTGTGCTTGTTTTTCACTTTTTGAGTGTCGTGTCGTGTGTTTTTCTTTTTATTTTTTTATTTTCGTATTGTTTGATTTTGATTTTGATCTTTCTTTCTTTTTCAGTTTCATCTATGTGTTTTCCTTGTTTTCATTTCTTTTTGTGTCAGTGCGTATTCCCCCCCCCCCCATTTTCATTGCCCTCCCGTACTCACTCATATTGCATTGAGGGCAATGCAAACTTCAGCTTGGGGGAGTCGCACTGTGTGCGTCGTTTGAGTCCTTCTTTTTCGTTTTTTTGTGTTGTTTTCATCGTGTTTTTATTTTTTCTTTTCTTCTTTTTAGCTCTTTCTCCTAGAGATGAATCCTATGATGAATCGCCACAAAGTCACACACGCCTAGCATTGCAGCGATAATCAAACTCACTAACCCTAGGATTTCGAGTCCTCTTGCATTTCACGCATCGTGGGTCCACTTAGATTTTTGTGAGTCGTGTGTCGTGACTAGCATTTGGTGTGCTTCTACCTTGTGATTTTACTTTATATACCTGTCCAGGAATGACCCCTAGATTATCATGCTTCGATTTGAATATGCGGTATTTGTTTCTACTATATGCATGCTATATTTATATCGTATATTTCAATTCGCATGCGTCGGGATTCCACAATTAAGGACTAGGATAACCCATTTAGCCCATGCTCTATTTAGTGAAAATAGTTTCCTTTGCCCACGTGTTTAGATTTCGACTTCTTTTTTGTTTTACTTGGTGCAAATCCACTCGTCGTGTACCGTTCTCCAACTTGGGAGAGTGCACATGTGTATAGCCAAAAACCCAAAAATCCAAAAAAAAGGAGAAAAGAAAAGAAAAACCCAAAAAGAAAAGAAAAGAAAAATTGTGTATAGCCCAAAATCCAAAAAAAAATACAAATGCCCAAAACCCAAAAAAAAAATTTCCGTGTGAATATTTTTTCCTACTTGCCGAGAATAAAGGGAAGGCGAGAATTTGCACCGAGTGTTCTACTCCACATCATCTCAACCCCCATCGTTATCGAAAACACTTGGCTTAGGAACTTTTTAGCTAGTATCTAGGCTATAGTGGCGTGATTTCCTTGACCCTAGTTGTGGAGTCCCCGATGCATGATACGCTTCTATTCCTACTCTTCTCATGCATGCTTGAACTTATATTCGCCGCTTAATTCAATTCGGATCGATATTTGGGTCATATCTTGGATTTGTGTATATCGAGCCTCATAGCACATTGTAGAAAGTGACACCATTTGCTAGCACACGACCACACTCACTCGCGCTTCACCGAGTGGGCCCAAGACACTTATTTGGACTCGTTTTCCTAGGTTTAGTGATGTGATTTGGCGTTTGCTTGCTTGGTTTGTCGTTTTTGATTTTGGTGGCTCTGATGGACAATCTAGGATTTAGAGTTTTCTTTTTCTTTCTTCCTCTCTATTTTTCCCTTCCGAGCTCCTACTCTCACTCGTCTTCCTCGAGGACGAGGAAGAGTTCAGCTTGGGGGATTTTGACGTGCGTTTATATTTCATATATTCACGCACGTTTTCTTTTGTGTTTCTCCGTGTTTTTCCGCCGTCTCTTATTCGTTTTCGTGTATTTTCCTGTTTTCTTTCACTTTTCTTTGTTTATCCATGATTGCAGGGGATTGACCACGTAGGGAATGTTTAACGATGATATCCCAAGTCCCCGGAGCAACGGGAGAAGTCACGCGTGATCCAGGGGGTCAAACGTCGAAGAATTCATCTTTCAGCCCCTCACCCGGTCGGTTGGTCATCTCCAACCGATCGGGTGATGCACGCGTGCACCACCCGGTCTCTGCCGCAGCTCATTAGGAAGTCACCCGACCGGTTCATAGACCGGTTCAGCGGGGGCCTATTCTCTGTTTTCTCGAGCAAAATGCCAACCGATCGGGTGACTCTCACCCGATCGGTTCATCTGTAGCTGAAGATGAAGAGCTGAAGACACGGACGCCAAACCGATCGGTTCACCCGACTGCTCCAAGATCCAACCGGTCACTCAAGAACTCACCCGACCGGTTCATGTGATCGGGTGAAAGCTCGCCGTTTTCTGTAATTATTTTGTAACGGATCAACCGATCGGTTGACTTGTCAACCGATCGGTTGATGCGAAAGTCTATAAATAGAACCCCTAGGGTTCCAGAAACGGGGAGCTGCTAGTTTCTTACTGTTTTATCTCCTTGTGACGGCTGTAATTGTTACTCTTTTGTAAGTTTTCAGATCTTTCTAAAATTTTAGTATTGTCTTTATTACTCTATTACTTCCGCATTGCAATTGTCCGATTATGATTCCAACGGTTAAATTTCATTTAGATCGCTTTTTCATGAATTTTTGTGAGTAGTTCCTAAATCTGGGATTTTGGTGGAAACCCCTTCGGGGGCTCTTCCCGATGCGTCCATAGGGTTAGGAAATCGATATGGAGTAGGAATCTAACGATTACGCGGGGTGTTTCATTGTCATCGACGGGAAAAAGACCGCCTTTGACCGTTGGGCCAAGGGGGAATAAACTTGGCGGTTGACTCCCTAGCCATAGATCACACCCATAGCGTAGACGTCGAATCCTAGCACGCGGGAGCGGCAGGATGAGACGTTGGGAGTTATCGTTGCGGGCTTAGTGCTCTCGGGATCGATCAGTGTTAATGGACACGGGAGTGCCCACTGATCGAATCCGGGAAGTCCGGCGTATCATCCTGGGCACCGACCGGAATATCGGGCCCATGGGATGCCGGTATCACTTCCAGAGGCAATGTCTCACCATTAGACCCTAATCCCGATCGCTATCCATACCCGTAGGCCGTATCGGCGAGAGTCTCTCGTCGGGTTGGAAACCAAAGTCCCGGGTTTTCTTTCTTGTTGTTCATACCCTTTTATTTCCTTTCGTGACAACCATTCACCGATTCGGGCTAGCTCGCCCCTCGGGGTGATTTAGGTCCTACTTGACCCAAGCACAACCTCGCCTCCCTGAGTTCGATATTCCCGCACCCTACACTAACCGTGAAACTTGCGGTAAACCGACA
This sequence comes from Scilla litardierei, assembly GCA_030789695.1. NCBI lineage: Eukaryota > Viridiplantae > Streptophyta > Magnoliopsida > Asparagales > Asparagaceae > Scilla > Scilla litardierei. The sequence continues at coordinate 92,142,091 of CM061139.1, read as the reverse complement.
CCGCGCCGCTGTACCGTAAACGGGGCGCCGGTCAACAACAACCCCATTAAAAAACTTGAAAGAAAACGTGGGATATGTGGGAAAATGGGTGCGACTCCTTAGATGAAATCTAAGGAGTCACACTAGGAACACTTTACCCATACACACATATATATAGGTAAATCTTCATATGAGAATATTTCGCACGGTGCGAAAATGGTTTTATCTTTTTTTCCGAATTTTTTTTCAAAAATTCTTTTTTCCGCCTTCATTATATGTTGTTAATGTTATTGGTTGTGCCCTAGGCCAAATATTTGGACCTTCAAGTTATGTCATTTTCTTTTATAAATTGTTTCTCTTATTATTGTTATTATTATATTGCTTGCATGTTTCTTAATAATAATGTTTGAATAGTTGTCTTATGCTATTCTAAGCATCCCTAGTCATTCATTGTTAAAGGTTTAATTATGAATTAAGACTAGTATGAGTTTGGTTGATAATTATGAGATAATTATATGTATGATGATACAAATCAAACTTATAGGTACTTTTTGGAGAACAAGTACTGGATAGAGTCGCTATAAGATCATTACATGGATTAGTGTCATAAATGATCTCATAATATTTATGTCATAAAATCCTTAGACCTGAGATCATCACAGATTCCTACATAATAAACATCATGTTTTGACATAACCAAACGTTATCTTTAACAAGATAATCATAAAGGTTATGTTGAACATGTTGTGAATTATGCAGAGGAAAGTGAATAAACAAGATAGAATTTGTTCCTCTCTTATGAGAGAGATATCTAATGGGCCCCTCGATAAGTAGGACTGAGAAATGCATGGCCGTGCTCAAATGAATGTCAATTGATTTTATCAGTCTACTTAGAAAGCGAGAAATTAAATGTTTGAACTATATAAGTATGACACTACCCATGACATATGTTCAAATAAGATATCGTGTGACAAAAGGATTATGACATGTTCTATTGGTTAGGTTAATATCAGACTAATGATATTCATATTAATTGGATAGTCATAATAATGTCTTGCTAGAGACAAATTATGACTCGTGGGCTTTTAATGGTATTAAGCCTACTACCAATTTGATATGAGCATATTGGGTCGCACAGAAAGAACGTGATGGATATGATAGGGTTTAACCATAATTTTGAATTTGATTTGAAATTCGTAATAAGGTGAAATATCTTAACCATCAGATATTGTATCTCGTTAAGATATTATCCCTAAGATATCGACGCATAACTGAAATACGTTAATGGGTTAACGTGGGACTCTTATCCCTAAGATAGCGTCGCGTAACTGAAATTGGTTAATGGGTTAACGTAGGATTCTATATAAGATATAGAATCGGGATTTTCAGTTTTACGTTTTTTATCTATCTCCTCCGTTTTTGAGAAAAACAAAGAGCGAGAGAGCGAGAGAAACCCTAGTTGCGGAGAAGGAGCTAGCACCCTCGCAATTCCTGCTCGTGACATTCGCGTGTGGATACCGATTGAGGGTGGTCGTTCGTAGAGCAGCACCTGCAGTCCGACATATTTAGATCGTCACAAAGGTTAGTAATCTATTCGAATCAATTAGAAACGCATGGATCTTGGTAGGTTTCTATTTTTCGATGCGTATAAATTAGTTATGCATGATAGAAACCCTAACTGTGTTATCAGTGCTTCTTGCGAATTCAATTGATTTGAACATGCTATATTTATATGTATGTGATGTCTATAAATTCGCTGGCATGATTTTAACCTGTATGTATATTGATGCATAAACACGATTACATGTTGATTAATTAAAAAACAAGTTGTTTAATCTGTCTGTATGAGATACAAATATAATTGATGTTTAATAATATACACGACATGTAGATGGCCACGAAATTAATCACTATTAATTTGATCAGCATGCTTTATGATTATGCTGTTATTAATATGATTAACGTGATTATTGTTAATATGATTAACAAGTTAATTTGTGATTATCATTTAAACCTACGCTAATGACTGTTTAATATGATTAAACTTACGCAGATCACTATTTAATATGTTTAGTGTGATTAAACTTACGGTAATCATTATTTAATATGATTAAACCTACGCAGATCATTGTTTAATATGATTAATATGATCAACTAACACTGATTACTATGACTGTTTAATATGATCAAACTAACGCTTATTTGATCAGCAGAGTCTGAGTAATGACTGTTTAATACGATTAAAATGATGCTGATATGATCAGTAGATTCATCATTCAGAAATTTAAATGGGGGTTTTAAAGGCAGAAAATCATTAAATAGCGGGACCGCCGTGTTCGTTGCGCATTATATGTCGTGGAAGTTATTAAACAGAAATTTATCATACATCATTTTGAATAAAATTTAATGCCATGCTATGTGATAACATGATTTATTTTGATGTATGTATGATGTTTTGCCTGCTATCACATGTTCATATATATTATGTTTATCAGTTTTGTATGAGATGCGATGTATGATGATATATGTGTATGAGATGACATGTATAAAATAATGCATAATATATTAATACAAATAGACATCATAACTTAATTGTTAAAATTCCCTCACCATAATTTTAAGTCGTATGCCACCCATGATTTAAATACCTGTCAAGACTATGATCACCAAAATGTGGGTTCTGCCAAAGCGAAGTGCATTTGGTTATCATAGTAAGGCAGGATGGGTAATCATGCTACACATATATTTAAAATGGTTAGACTTAATTAGGTTATCAAAATGGTGTTAGGCCTAAGGGCATTAGATGGGATTATAACATGCTGAGACATATGATGTCAAAATCCCATAAAGAATCTAAGAATTATATGAGATATAATTGGTAAAGTGTTACATACTTAAATAACTTGATTTTAAGTGTCATGCCAAAGCTGACTTAAAGTTAGGTGAAATATGGATCTTAGCCCACTAAAGTGTTACAATTGTTGTAATTAATATTGAGGGTTATTAATTTTGTGGGAGTTTTATGAAACATTTTAAAATGAAATTGGTACTAATGTTTATTTTGCATATTTGTAGATCAATGGCATCTCATAACACTTCTGCACTATCACTGCGATCTGTCCTTGAGAAGGACAAGCTGAAAGAAAGCTGTATGTCCTGGATGATCCTCTCCCTGAAGAACCACTTGCTGATGCTTCAAAGGCTGTAAAGGATAAGTATAAGAAACATCTTAATGATTTTGTTGATGTTGGTTGTCTTATGTTAGCCACTATGTGCCCAGAACTTCAGAAGGATCTGGAACACATGGAGGCTTATGAGCTGAGTGTTCATCTCAAGGAGACTTTCCAACAACATGCAAGGCAGGAAAGGTATGAGACTACCAAAGCTCTGCTTGCTTGCAAAATGGCTGAAGGTGCATCAGTGAGCGCTCATGTTTTGAAGATGAAAGGCTACATTCATCATCTTGAAAGGCTTGGATTTCCCCTCAGTTTAGAACTGGCTACAGATTTGATCCTCAATTCATTGACTGATGGTTTTGATCAGTTTGTCATGCAGTACAATATGAATGACATGGAGAAATCTCTTGATGAGCTGCATTCGATGCTTAAAACTGCTGAGCAGTATAAAGAAAAAGCCTAGTCACGTACTTATGGTCAACAAAGGGAAAGGAATGAAACACAAGGGGAAGGCTAAAGCAAGAGTTGGAAGTAAGCCTAAAGGAAAGGCTAAAGAAAAAGTTGCTGATAAGCCTACAAAAGTTTAAAAGGAGGGAGTTTGTTTCCATTGCAATGAACCTGGTCATTGGAAGTGGAATTGCAAGATCTATTTGGAAGATCTGAAGAAAAAGAAGGGTAGTGAGACTACATCTTCAGGTATTTATGTTATTGAAATTACCTTATCTACTTCTACTTCCTGGGTATTAGATACTGGATGTGGATCTCACATTTGTACAAATGTGCAGGGGTTGAAAAGGAGTAGACAACTGAAAAGGGGCGAAGCAGACCTACAAGTTGGATAATTGCTACTATGTTCCTACTTTGAGTAGGAATATTATTTCAGTTTCTTGTCTGGATGATGAACAATTTTATTTTCTTATTAAGAATAAGAGATGCTCCATTTATTATGATGATGTGCTTTATTGTATTGCTGATTCATATGATGGCCTTTACGTCCTAAATCTAGACAAATCCAACAGTGGAGAAATTTATAACATAACTGCTAAGAAATCCAAACCCAATAATATGAATCCCACATATTTATGACATTGTCGTCTTGGCCAAATAAACGAGAAACGCATATCTAAGCTCCATCAAGATGGACTTTTAGAGTCATTTGATTTTGAATCATTTGAAAATTGCGAATCTTGCTTATTAGGCAAAATGACAAAGAATCCTTTCAATGGAAATAGTGAAATGGCCAATGATTTATTGGGCCTAATACATACTGATGTTGTGGTCCATTAAGCATCCATGCTAGGGGATGATTTCAGTACTTCATTACAGTCACTGATGATTTTAGTAGAAATTGCTATATCTATCTAATGAAACATAAACATGAATCATTTGAAATGTTCAGAACTTTTCAAAATGAAGTACAAAATCAACTTGGCAAAACTATTAAGGCACTTCGATCTGATCGGGGTAGTGAATACTTGAGCCAAGAATTTGATGATCATCTCAAAGGTTGTGGAATTGTTTCACAATTAACTCCACCAGGAACACCATAGTGGAATGGTGTATCTGAAAGGAGAAATCGAACCTTATTAGATATGGTTCGATCTATGATGAGTCAAGCAGATCTTCCATTATCCTTCTGGGGCCATGCCTTAGAAACAGCTGCGTTCACTTTGAACCGAGTTCCATCTAAAGCGGTTGAAAAGACACCATATGAGATGTGGACTGGGAGAACACCTAGTTTGTCTTTTATAAAAATTTGGGGATGTGAGGCTTATGTGAAAAGACAAATTTCAGATAAGTTAGCCCCAAAATCTGATAAATGCCTTTTTGTGGGATTTCCTAAAGAAACTAAAGGATATTACTTTTATAATCCCTTAGAGAACAAAGTGTTTGTTGCTCGAAATGGTGTCTTTCTAGAAAAGGAATTTATTTCTAAAAGAACCAGTTGGAGCAAAGTACGCCTCGAAGAGTTTTGAGAACCACAAGATGGATAGAACCAACGATGGAAGCTTAACAAGTTCCACAAACAGTTGTAGAACTTGTACGAGCTACACAAGCACCACGTAGATCTGATAGGCCACGACACAAGCCCGAGAAATATGGATTTCTCATAACGGACACTCGTGAAGTACTGCTCATAGATCAAGATGAGCCTACTACCTATCAATAAGCTGTGTCAAGTCCAGAATCTGAGAAATGGCTAGGAGCCATGAAATCTGAAATGCAATCCATGTATGATAATCAAGTTTGGACCTTGATTGATCCACCTGAAGGAGTTAAAACCATTTGGTGCAAGTGGGTTTTCAAGAAGAAAACTGACATGGATAGCAAAGTGCATACCTTTAAAGCAAGACTTGTTGCAAAACGTTTCATACCTATGATGAAACTTTTTCGCCAGTCGCTTTGCTGAAATCAATAAGGATTCTAATTGCCATTGCTGCGGCTATGATTACTAGATATGGCAAATGGATGTCAAAACAGTGTTTCTTAACAGAAACTTACTCGAGAATGTGTACATGACACAACCTGAGGGTTTTGTTCATTCAAAGAATTCTACAAAGGTTTGCAAGCTTCAAAGATCCATTTATGGATTAAAGCAAGCTTCTCGGAGATGGAATCTTCGTTTTGATGAAACAGTCAAAGAGTTTGGATTCATACAAAATGAAGATGAACCCTGTGTATACAAGAAGGTTAGTGGTAGCGCAGTAGTATTTCTTGTGTTATATGTTGATGACATATTACTCATTGGAAATGACATCACTATGTTGCAAACAACCAAGATTTGGTTAGGGAGTTCTTTCTCAATGAAAGATTTAGTCGAGGCTGCTTATATCCTTGGCATTAAGATCTATAGGGATAGATCTAAAAGGATAATTGGTCTGAGTCAAAGTACATACATATACGAAGTGTTGAATATGTTCATCATGTAAGAATCTAAAAAAGGATGCTTGCCAATGTCTCATGGCATTTCTCTTAGCAAGACTCAATGTTATATGACATCTGATGAGCGAGATCGCATGAGTAAGATTCCTTATGCTTCGGCTATAGAATCTATCATGTATGCCATGATATGTACTCGACCAGACATGTCGTATGCTTTGAGCATGATAAGCAGATACCAGTCAGACTCCGGTGAAAGTCACTGGACAGTAGTCAAGAATATCCTTAAGTACTTTAGAAGAACTAAGGATGCATTCGTGGTGTATGGAGGATTGGAAGATGAGCTTGTTGTAAATGGTTACACAGATGCAAGCTTCCAATCTGATAAAGATGACTTTAAATCACAGTCTGGATATGTGTTTATGTTAAACGAAGGTGCGGTAAGTTGGAAAAGTTCCAAACAAAGCACAATTGCAGATTCTACAACAGAAGCTGAGTATATTGCAGCATCAAATGCAGCTAAGGAAGCAGTATGGCTAAGGAAGTTTGTTACTGAACTAGGAGTAGTTCCTAGTATCGCAAATCCAGTTGTTCTCTACTGTGACAACAATGGTGCTATTGCGTAGGCAAAAGAGCCTAGATCACATCAGAGATCCAAACATATACTAAGGCGTTATCATCACATTCGAGAAATTATTAAGAATAATGACGTCAAGATATGCAGAGTACCAACAGATGACAACATTGCTGATCCACTTTCTAAAGCTCTCTCACAGGCCAAACATGATAAACATATGAGGTCTATGGGTATTAGATACTTGTATAATTAGGCCTAGTGCTAGTGGGAGTTGTTAGTGGTTGTGCCCTAGGCCAAATATTTGGACCTTCATGTTATGTCATTTTCATTTATAAAATGTTTCTCTTATTAATATTATTATTATATTGCTTGCATGTTTCGTTATAATAATGTTTGAATATTTATCTTATGCTATTCTAAGCATCCCTAGTCATTCATTGTTAAAGGTTTAATTATGAATTAAGACTAGTATGAGTTTGGTTGATAATTATGAGATAATTATATGTATGATGATACAAATCAAACTTATAGGTACTTGTTGAAGAACAAGTACTGGATAGACTCGCTATGAGATCATTACATGGATTAGTGTTATAAATGATCTCATAATAGTTATGTCATAAAATCCTTAGACCTGAGATCATCACAGATTCCTACATAATAAGCATCATATTTTGACATAACCAAACGTTATCTTTAACCAGATAATCATAAAGGTTATGTTGAACATGTTGTGAATTATGCAGAGGAAAGTGAATGAACAAGATGGAAATTGTTCCTCTCTTATGAGAGAGATATCTAATGGGCCCCTCGATAAGTAGGACTGAGAAATGCATGGCCGTGCTCAAATGAATGTCAATTGATTTTATCAGTCTACTTAGAAAGCGAGAAAATAAATGTTTGAACAGTATAAGTATGACACTACCCTTGACTTATGTTCAAATAAGGTATCGTGCGACAAAAAGATTATGACATGTTCTATTGTTTAGGTTAATATCGGACTAACGATATTCATATTAATTGGGTAGTCATTATGTCTTGCAAGAGACCAATTATGACTCGCGGGCTTTTAATGGGATTAATCCCACTGCCAATTTGATATGAGCCTATTGGGTCGCACAGAAAGAACGTAATGGATAGGATAGGGTTTACACATGATTTTGAATTTGATTTGAAATTTGTAATAAGGTGAAATATCTTAACCGTCAGATATTGTATCTCGTTTAGATATTATCCCTAAGATATCGACGCATAACTGAAATACGTTAATGGGTTAACGTGGGATTCTTAGCCCTAAGATAGCGTCACGTAACTGAAATTGGTTAATGGGTTAACGTAGTGTTCTATATAAGATATATAATCGGGATTTTCAGTTTTATGTTTTTATCTATCTCCTCCGTTTTTTAGAAAAACAAAGAGCGATAGAAACCCTAATTGCGGAGAAGGAGCTAGCACCCTCGCAATTCCTGCTCGTGACGTTCGGTGTGGATACCGATTGAGGGTGGTCGTTCGTAGAGCAGCACCTGCAGTCTGACAGATTCAGATCGTCACAATGGTTAGTAATCTATTCGAATCAATTAGAAACACATGGATCTTGGTATGTTTCTATTTTCCGCTGCGTATAAATTAGTTATGCATGATAGAAACTCTAACAGTTATACCCCTCTCAAAAAATAATGGTTGAGAAATAATGTCATTTGGCCTTCGATCAAGGCATATCAACAAATTTGCACGTTTTGAGACCGTTAAATTTGTAACGGGTGGATGGTGCTCTAATCCCCAACGAGTTTACCTATTATTTTTCCTGGGGTATATAATTGTACGGATTAAACATAAAAAAATTTGAAAAAAATTTCAAAAAATAAATAAATTTTTTCGCACGGCTTTCGCACGGGTTTTTTCGCACCCGAAGATTGCCATATATATATATATATACTAGTCATAACCCGTGCCCGTAGGCACGTATCATTTAAGATTTTTCCCACGGAACAATAAATTAGCATAAAAATATTTAGTGGCAAGTGCATCTTCGGCGTGGGTGTCTTCAACGCGGAACAATAAATTCGGCACAGGCGCCTTTGGTGTCTAACAACAAATTCGACGTCTAACAACAAATTCGGTACACGCGCCTTTGACGCGGAACAACAAATTAGCGTTAAAAAATTTCGCGCGGGCGTCTTTGGCGCGGGAGGAACAACAAACCTTAGGGTATTTTTACACTAATTTGTTGTTCCACTAAATTGTTTTACGTTAAATTTATTATTTTGTTTAATTTAATAGATCATGCTTTTACATAATCTTTCCCAATGCACTTTTAATTTCAAATTTTAGGTTTCTAAGGCACTTTTCCCCCAAATTTAATCTCCACAATCTTTCCCAAGGTACTTCTAATTTCAAAGTTAAGGTTCCCAAAGCACTTTCCCCCCAAATTTAATCTCCACAATCTTTCCCAAGACACTTCTAATTTCTAAGCTTTGGTTCCCAAGACACTTTTTCCATCAAAATTTTCACAAAATCCAATCTCAACCATTGATTTTACCAAGATCAAATCTCAGCCACTCTTTATCTTGTCCTAGTCAGCCCTAGAATTTAAAAAACGTTGTCAAATGTATAATATATATTTATATATAGCAATCTTCGGTTGCGAAAAAAGGGGTTTTCGCTCGGTGTGAAAACATTATATATATTTTTTTGAAACTTTTTTCAAATTTTTTTGATGTTTAATCCATACAATTATATACCCCAAGAAAAATAATGGGTGAATCTATTGGAAATTAGAGCACACATCCACCCGTTACAAATTTAACGGTCTCAAAACGTGCGAATTTGATGAACTGCTTTGATCGAAGGCCAAATGACATTATTTCTCAGCGATTATTTTTTGAGGGGGGTATAACAACATATAATGATAGTGGAAAAAAATTTTAAAACAAAATTTCACAAAAAAACTGAAAATCTTTTCGCACGGTGCGAAATATTCTCACTTGAAAATTTGCATATATATATTTATATATACTAGTCATAACACGTGCCCGCAGGTACGGATCATTTAAGATTTTCTCCGCTGAACAATAAATTAGCATAAAAATATTAGTGGCCCGTCCACCTTCGGCGCGGGTGTCTTCGACGCGGAACAACAAATTCGGTACAGGCGCCTTCGGCGTGGAACAACAAATTCGGCGTCTAACATCAAATTTGGCGCACGTGCCTTCGACGCGGAACAACAAATTAGCGTAAAACAATTTCGCGCGGGTGTCTTTGGCACGGGCGGAACAACACATCTCATGGTATTTTTACACTAATTTGTTGTTCCGCTAAATTGTTTTACATTAAATTTTTTATTTTGTTTACTTTAATAGATCATGCTTCTACCTAATCTTTCTCAGGGCACTTTAAATTTCAAAGTTTAGGTTCCCAATGCACTTTTCCCCCAAATTTAATCTCCACAATCTTTCCCAATGAACTTCTAATTTCAGAGTTTAAGTTCCCAAAGCACTTTCCCTCCAAATTTAATCTCCACAATCTTTCCCAAGACACTTCTAAATTCAAAGTTTTGGTTCCCAAGACACTTTTCCCATCAAAATTTTCACAAAATCCAATCTCAACCATTGATTTATCACGATCAAATCTCAGCCACTCTTTATCTTGTCCTAGGCAGCCCTAGAATTCAAAAAACGATGTCAAATGTATAATATATAGTGATAAGGTCATCACCATCTACCCACATTAAAATCAAATCCGTCCTCAGACTTCCTTAAGTAGGGTCAACTTAGTGATGGTCAGACTCATACCATAGAGTCACTCTATCCCAGGCATACATTTATTATAAAAACAATGCATACTCATATTCATACACTTACACATACATCATATAGTCGCATACTATAAATACACGCATACACATTACATACATAATCATACTTACATTATTACACACCTACCTTATACCTCCACAAAACTTAGACATACATACTATATGTTCACACAAGTATACACAACAATAGTAATTTACACAGAGCTAGTATATTACAACATATACCTATCCATACGTGGTTACAACATACACTGATCATGTATACCTCCTGGTATACACTTGCTCATACATCATCCCGTAAGGGAAGTAATACGATGTTAGAATCCAATTACTATATGTAAAACACACATATTCATTCAATATATATATACCCCCACTAACTTAAGTACATACTTATCCACGCATGGGCACATGCCGATATGCTATATATATATATATATATATATATATATATATATATATATATATATATATATATATATGGGATTAATGGGTATCATACGCCACATGAGAGGGTGTCTCATATGCCCTCTCACATAAAGGGGGTTAAGTACAATAAGTACAAGCCCATGTGGGCTTGTACTTGCCCCTTTTATGTGAGAGGGCATATGAGACAACTTCTCATATGGCGTATGATACCCATTATTCTATATATATATATATATATATATTATAAAAGAGGGATGTTATCAAGATAAATTGGACAAGAGATATTGGACAAGAGAAATTGGATAAGAGATATCTATATTATAAAAGAGGGATATTATCAAGAGAAATTGGACAAGAGATATTGGACAAGAGAAATTGGAATAGAGATATCTATATTATAACAGAGGGATGTTATCAAGAGAAATTGGATAAGAGAAATTGGATAAGAGATATCTATAACAAGAGAAATTGGAATATAGATATCTATATTATAAAAGAGGGATGTTATCAAGAGAAATTGGATAAGAGATATTGGACAAGAGAAATTGGATAAGAGATATCTATATCTATATTATAAAAGAGGGATGTTATCAAGAGAAATTGGACAAGAGATATTGGACAAGAGAAATTGGATAAGAGATATCTATATTATAAAAGAGGGATGTTATCAAGAGATATTGGACAAGAGAAATTGGATAAGAGATATCTATATTATAAAAGAGGGATGTTATCAAGAGAAATTGGACAAGAGATATTGGACAAGAGATATTGGATAAGAGATATCTATATTATAAAAGAGGGATGTTATCAAGAGAAATTGGACAAGAGATATTGGACAAGAGAAATTGGATAAGAGATATCTATATTATAAAAGAGGGATGTTATCAAGAGAAATTGGATAAGAGATATTAGACAAGAGAAATTGGATAAGAGATATCTATATCTATATTGGTTTCGCACTCGGGAGACGACCTTCGCCGTGCCCTATGGGCACGTGTTATCACTAGTATATATTATAAAAGAGGGATGTTATCAAGAGAAATTGGATTAGAGATATTGGACATGAGAAATTGGATAAGAGATATCTATATTATAAAAGAGGGATGTTATCAAGAGAAATTGGATTAGAGATATTGGACAAGATAAATTGGATAAGAGATATCTATTATATAAAAGACGGATGTTATCAAGAGAAATTAATAAGAGAATTTGGACATGAGAAATTGGATAAGAGAATTTGGATATCTATTATATAAAACAGGGAAATTGAATAAGAGAAAATATAAGAGATGAGATTTTGAGGGATAAAAGAGGAGGTGGGGAATTTTGCACATACAACCCCGGTTTTGTATTTTTGCCTATGGACCCTCCCCCCACACACACCCACAGTTTTTATTCTCACCCCTTCCGGCCATTTTATTTCCAGTTCTATGAAGATTTTGAATCTTATCCTACTAGGACAAAGCTTTGTCCTACGTGGCAAGTTTGTCCTAGGTGGTAATGACAATTTTGGGGGGACTTAAATTTTGGGGGAAAACTTAAATTTGGGGGGAAACTTGAAATTTTGTGGGAAAACTTGAAATTTGGGGGAACTTGAAATTTGTGGGGGAGAAAAACTCAGCCATTAAATAAACCGTGCCCTATGGGCACGGGTAATGACTTGTATATATATAAATATAAATATATATATAAATATATATATATATATATATATATATGGGGTAGTGACACACGGCGTTCTCTCTCTTCATTTCTTAGAGAGAGAAGCTCTCGCCCTGTGATTAAGGCGTGGGTTCGCCGGCCGCCGTCGCGGCCGGCCATGCGCTCTGCTTTCGGCGGTGCGATTGTGAGACGGTTCCGACTCTCCTCGAGGCGCGAGGCGACCTGATTCTTTGAGGCGCGAGGCGATCCAAGACTCGAGATCAGATCTGAATCCAAGTTTTGAGATCAGATCTGAGGCGATCTTGAGCTGATCTAGCTGATTGATCTCGAGTTCTTCCTCGTGGTGTTCTCGTGGCGTGAGGCGATCTTCTTGGTCCTTACTCAGATCTGAGGCGTGATCTAGATCTGATCCTTTGTTTGGAAGGCGGTGTACATAGCTCCGGCGCCTGGTTTTGGATCGGGATCTCTGTAGATCCCGATCCGGTGGTGAGTTCTTAATCGATTTTGTACGATTCGACTGTTGTGCATAGAGTCTTGGTAGATCTAACCTGGATCCATTTTTCTTCTTGGTTTTTGATCTGCGACTGTGAGCTCATTTTGTCCGCTTTGAGGAGATCCACCTTGAACTTTGTGAACCGGCAAGTCTAGAGCCGGAGCGATTTGGATCGAACGTCTTGGTTTGGATCGAGTACTCAGGCGGAGTGCTCGATCCGGCGGTGAGCGTCTCCTCTCTTTGTTTTTTTCCCTTTCTCCTCTGAATACCTGTTCTGATCTCCGTCCTTGCCTGGTATGGATGATCCTGGTACTCGGCTGGATGGAGCGGGCTCATCTTACCCTTTGGGTGACTGGCGAACCATCAGCAAGAAGAAGGCCCCTAATGCTGCATCCAAGGGGAAGGGAACCAGTTTTGAATTCCGGCCTCGTCCTCAAGGTGCTCTGCCGAATGTAGGCCCTAAAGGCAGGCTTGAGCGCAGGATGCTGAGACCGGCCGTTGACATCAAGATTAATCCTCTTGCTGTGAAACACTCTTGGTTGGAAGTGTGCACTAATAGGAGGAAGATATCGGAGTCTTTGGAGATGTGCTTTATTCCACCTGCTCTTGATGAATTCGGGTCCCCTATTGCTTTGCTTTCGCAGGAAGCCATTGACGAAGCTGCTAGCTCCTGGGAGAACACACTGGTTGCCTACGTTCTAGGAGACGTCCCCTTCTATAGCCAAATGAAGGCGTGGGCCAGCAGGACATGGAAGAAGCAAGGTATGTCGATATTCTCAAGAGAGAATGGTTTCTTCTTCTTCAGATTCAAGGAGAGGGCTGATTGCGATGGAGTTCTACATGGGGGGCCATGGTGGTTTGACGGCAGGCTGGTCGTACTTCAGCGATGGGCACCGGACATGGCCTTCGACAGAGACATGCTATCCTCTGCTCCCATTTGGGTTCAGTTGCCCAACCTCCCACTTAAATTCTGGTCTTTAAAAATTCTTAATGCTATCACGAGTGTTTTGGGATCCCCTATATGCTTGGACAGGGCCACGGCCACCATGGAGAGGATGTCGTATGCTCGCTGCCTAGTTGAGATCTCTGCTGAGCATGAGCTGCCGCAAGTCGTCACTGCTCAGGTTGAAGATGGTGAATGTTTTGAAGTTGATGTTAGATACGAGGGGAAGCCACCCCGGTGCACCAACTGCAAGTGTTTTGGGCATTTGGTTCTTCAGTGCACATCAAAGTCGGGGACGGCAGGTGTGGGCAAGGGCGAGAAGAACATGGCTAGTAATGACGGTGCAGGGTCCCTGAACGAGATGCCGAGGGATCAGCCTGCTCAGGAGAATGTCACTCACACTGTAAGTCCTGCTACCCCCAGTCGGACTTCCTCTTCTTCATATTCGGGCGGGAGGGGGGATTCTCTTTCTGGATATGGGGTGATGGCTGGTCGGGAAGGAGGTGTTTGTACCGCTCCTGTGTTGGGCGAGGTTGCGGAGAGTGGGCTTGTTTTGTTAGAGAATTTTGAATATGTTGGCGCCCCTGTGTCGGGTGAGGTTTCGGGGAGTGGCCCTATTTTGTCGGAGAATTGTAACTATGGAAATGTTGGCAGGGGTAGTGTGATGTGTATAGGGGCTGAGGGTAATTACCCTGAATGTAACAAGGCGGATTGTATAGGGGAGCGAAGAGCTGATTGTAACGGGATTGGGGGACTTTGGCTCACGAGGGGAGAAGATGAATGTAATGAGAGGGCTAAGGCCACTCATGATGTGATCTGTAATAGGGGCGCAGGGGATAAGAGCAAGCAACACCACGAGGACCTCTATCCATCAGCTGGCAGCGGGGAAGTGCAAATGACCGCTGCAAAGGGGAGGGATTTTGTATATACAAAGGAGATCCAGGAAGCTGGAATGTACAGACAGAATATGGTGCTAGCTGCGACTAGCGATAGCGGGGCGTGCGAAGGCCCATGTAGTAGCACAGAATTTGTACAGCTGATCAATAATGATATCGGGGGGGGGGGGCGGGTCTGGGATCTGCTTGGGGACAGGCTCGGACCTCTCGCTGAGCCTGCAGCACTCGACGCCTGCCTCAAAAGCTAGCAGCATCAGGCCCCCTAGCAGCACTAAAATGAGCAATTCTTCTAGCGCCTTAGGTGGGCCACGTAGGGGGGATCTCTTCTTAAGTTTGGGGATCAAATAGATTCTGATAATGAGCCTACTGAATTGACTATCACCAATGAGGCTTGGCTCATTGAGCAAGATCTCTTAAAGCAAAACAGTAAGGGCGGTAAGGGTAAAAAGAAACAAGTCCATAGCAAGGGGGTTGGGGTCTCAACTAAGGGTACTCGTAAGAGCTCGCGGATCAATAGGGAGGATGAGAACCTCCCGCCTTCCAACTCTGATCAATGACTCTTCTTATATGGAACACTAGGGGGCTTAACAGTGTCGCTAGGCGCCGTGATCTCAAGGATCGTTTGCAGAAATATACGCCTTCGCTTGTTGGGCTTATCGAAACTAAGGTCACAGTAAATAACATCCTTAGAATCAATAAATGTTTCCCTAAGAATTGGTTATCCATCACCAACCATAGCGTTCATCGGAATGGTCGCATTATTAGTATGTATGATCCTGATATCTGGCAGTGTGGGATTGAAGATATAAGGACTCAACACATTTCCCTAAGATGTAGCAACGCTGCTGGGTTTGTTATGATTGTCACTATTGTCTATGCCTCCAATTCCTACCAAGAGCGTAGAATTCTTTGGGATGATATTACCTCTAGTGCTAATAAATTCAATAATACCCCTTGGATCATTGGGGGTGATTTTAATTGCGTCAGATATGCAATAAATAAGGTTGGGGGTAGATCGGTCAAGGGGACTATGGTTGACGAGTTCAATGATTGTATCAATGCTAGTGCTCTCATTGGCCTCAAGACTGTTGGTAACATCTTGAGCTGGAATAATCGTAATATTGGGCAACGTCGTATCTCTGCCACTCTTGATTGGTCCTTCTGCAATAGTAATTGGATCAACACTCTTACTTCATCCTACTGTGAATATGTTGATAGTGGTTCCAGTGATCACGCCACTCTTATTATCCGTACTCACCAGCCTGGGGGTACCGATCCTAAGCCTTTCAAATTTTTCAATGCCTGGCAGCGCTGCTCTGAGTACCCTAGTGTGGTTAAGGAGCACTGGTATATTAGGGTTAATGGCTGCCCTATGATACAGCTGGTTGCCAAGCTTAAAAACCTGAAAAAGGGCCTCAAGATTTTGGGTGCGGGTCTTAGAGAGACCAATGATGTGACTAAATTACGATCTGAGCTTGCTACTATTCAGAGTGACCCTAAACTTAGCAATTGTGTTGAGTTACAAAGAAGGTAGTGCATATTAATCAATCAGCTTGCTGAAGCTATTGACATTGATGAGTCCAATCTTAGGCAGAAGAGCAGGCAAAATTGGCTTAGCCTTGGGGATCGCAACTCCCGGTTTTTCTATACTGCTATGAGAACCATGCAGAGTCGTAACAATCTCAGTCATCTCATTGGCCCTGATGGTACTAGGAATAACTCCTTAGAAAATTTGAAAATCAAAGCCCCTGAATTTTATTCCAAGCTTTATAATCAAAATGATTACTGGAGAGTTTTCCCTCGCCTTACTACTAAAAGAATCCTTACCAATACGGCTGCTGATTGGGTTGAGAGGCCGGTTTTAGCTGAGGAGGTTAAAAATGCTGTCTTCCAGATTGGGGTTGATAAGGCCCCGGGCCCTGATGGCTTCAACGGTTTCTTTTATCAGAATTCTTGGGACATTATCGGGGCTGATGTCACCACTGCTATTCTTAATTTCTTCAAGACTGGGAAGCTGTATCGTCAAGTCAATCATACCTTTCTTACCCTTGTTCCCAAGAATGCCAACGCTACCGATCTTGGTGATTATAGACCCATCGCTTGTTGCAATGTCTTGTATAAAATTATCAGCAAAATCCTTTGCAGCCGTCTGAAGAAAGCTGTTGTTGAGCTTATATCCCCTAATCAAGCTGCTTTTTTGCATGACCGATTACTTGCTGATTGTGCCTTGCTTGCACACGAACATATCAGGGACTTTAATAGTCCTATGGGTAGCAGGGCCTGCCTTAAGCTTGATTTAAAGAAAGCTTTTGATAGCGTTAACAGAGAATTTGTTTACTTCATGCTTCATCAAATGGGCTTTAAGCACAAATTCATTAGCTGGCTGTGTGAATGCATATCTACCCCCTCCTTTTCTGTCATGATAAATGGCTCGCCCTATGGCATGTTTCAATCTAATAGGGGGCTACGACAGGGGGATCCTCTCTCCCCTTACCTATTTGTGATTGTCATGGAAGCTTTCTCCTTGCTTATGGCTAAGGCTAACGCTGAGTGCAGTATCAGGCCTATGAAAAGAGTTGGGGCCATCACCCACCTGCTTTTTGCTGATGATTTGCTGGTATTCTGCCGCGCAAATGTGGCTTCTTTTAAAGGTTTGAGAGATCTCCTCACCACCTTCAATTATTTTTCTGGGCTTGAGGTTAACTGGAGTAAAAGTTCTGGTATTTTCAGTAAGGGTGTTAGGGGGGCCAGTGATCTTGCAGAAATCTTGGGCATTAAAAGGGTGCAATCTCTTTCTACTTACCTGGGTCTTCCGCTCTCTGCCAAATACCCAAAGGCTTCCATGTACAGCCGGTTGATTGACAGATGCAAAAGCAGGTTGCAGGGGTGGTCATCATCCCTGTTATCCATTGCTGGACGTATTGAATTAGTTAAAACTGTTATATATGGGATGGTGGTGTTCTGGATGCAGGCTTTTCGCATACCCAAATCCGTTCTTCGCTCTCTCACAGCTATATGCAGGAACTTTATATGGGGGAAAAATCACCTCTGGGCTTGGGATGATATTTGTTCTCCTAAGCAAGAAGGAGGGGTGGGGCTTAGAAGCTTTGCTGAGTTGAACAATGCATATGGTGTCAAATTGTCTTGGCGTATGCTTACACATAGTGGGATCTGGGCCTCTTATATGAGGAATCGCTATCTGGGTAACGCTGGCCTTTTTCTTGCTAAGGCGCATCCTATGCAATCTGGTTCTTGGAAATTCATTTTGCACTGTCGGGAGTTCACTAAGAAGCTTACAAAGCGTATTGTTAAAGATGGATCTTCCACTCTCTTCTGGCTTGATAATTGGCTTCCTTGTGGCCCTCTTAATGATGCTTATGTTGTCCCCGCTGGGGAGGAGGGGTTTATGGTCAGGGATTACTGGACCAATATGGGTTGGGTTAACTCCAGCTCTCTTACCGATGTGCGACATTTGATCCTTAATATAACACTATCAGTTGGTGATGACTGCTGGACCTGGGTCTCCAAGTCCCCCTCTTTGCGTGATATCTGGTCTGGGACTAGAGCTCTAAAGCCTTTGTTTCCTTTCTACAAGGTTGTCTGGTTCCAGGGGCACATCCCCAAGATGGCTATTTCATTACTGCGAGCTTTTCATGGGAAGCTTCTCACCCGTGATAAGCTCGTGAAATGGGGAGTGCCTACTTCACCCTATTGTGTTCTTTGTTCTGATAATATTCATGAAACTATAGATCATATATTCTTTGAGTGCAGCTTTTCTAACTACCTCCTTTGCAGGAGTTTTCTAAAAATGGGGTGCACTACTCCTCTACCGTCCACATTAGCAGGTATAGGGAATTTGATCCTCTCTCACTTCCATGCTAAGGACAGCTTGGGTAGATTGGCCAAAACTGTTCTTGCTGTTATGACCTGGCACATTTGGAGGGAGCGTAACAGGAGAATCTTTGAGGGTAATAATCAGAGACAGACGGCTCTTTTTGAGGATATTGCTGAGGATGTTAGAGTTGCCATGAGACAGGTGGACTGGGAGCTTCATGGTGGCGTGAATTCCCCCCTTCTAATTGGGGGTTGATCCCTTAGGTTGTGATTATTGTATTTTTCTTTGCTCTTGGCTCTTGGGATAGCGGAAGGTGGTTGTTAAGGGTGGGGTGATGGCGTCTGTGCCTCGCTCCGACTTGCAATCATCCTTCCTCCTCCCTTCAGTCCTGTTCATTTTCTCTAGTATCAATAAAGTACAAAGCATATTCTCCAAAATATATATATATATATATATATATATATATGGGATTAATGTGTATCATACGACATATGAGGCCTAGCCTCATATTAATTCTCACATAAAGCAATCAAGTACAAGCCGACATGGGCTTGTACTTGGTTGTACTTAGTTGCTTTAGTGAGAGGGAATATGAGGCAATGCTTCATATGCCGTATGATAACCATTATATATATATATATATATATATATATATATATATATATATATATATATATATATATATATATATATATATATATATATATATATATATATATATATATATATAATAAAAGAGGGATGTTATCAAGAGAAATTGGATAAGAGATATTGGACAAGAGAAATTGGATAAGAGATATCTATATTATAAAAGAGGGATGTTATCAAGAGAAATTGGATAAGAGATATTGGACAAGAGAAATTGGATAAGAGATATCTATATTATAAGAGAGGGATGTTATCAAGAGAAATTGGATAAGAGATCTATATTATAAAAGAGGGATGTTATCAAGAGAAATTGGATAAGAGATATTGGAAAAGAGAAATTGGATAAGAGATATCTATATTATAAGAGAGGGATATTATCAAGAGAAATTGGATAATAGATATCTATATTTTAAAAGAGGGATGTTATCAAGAGAAATTGGATAAGAGATATTGGACAAGAGAAATTGGATAATAGATATCTATATTATAAAAGAGGGATGTTATCAAGAGAAATTGGATAAGAGATATTGGACAAGAGAAATTGGATAAGAGATATCTATATTATAAAAGGGGGATGTTATCAAGAGAAATTGGATAAGAGATATTGGACAAAAGAAATTGGATAAGAGATATCTATATTATAAAAGAGGGATGTTATCAAGAGAAATTGGATAAGAGATATTGGACAAGAGAAATTGGATAAGAGATATCTATATTATAAGAGAGGGATGTTATCAAGAGAAATTGGATAAGAGATATCTATATTATAATAGAGGGATGTTATCAAGAGAAATTGGATAAGAGATATTGGACAAGAGAAATTGGATAAGAGATATCTATATTATAAAAGATGGATGTTATCAAGAGAAATTGGATAAGAGATATTGGACAAGAGAAATTGGATAAGAGATATCTATTATACATTTGACAGAGATTTTTGAATCCTAGGGCTGACTAGGACAAGATAAAAGACGGCTGAGATTTGATCTTTGGAAATCAACGATTGAGATGAGGTTTAGAGAAAATTATGGGAGGGATAATCTCAACTTTCAAAACCGTAATGGGACATGGATCGCTGACATGACATGGATTTAATGTGATCTGACAAAATGAATCAAGGGCTGTGATGAAATCTGTTGTGTGTTTTTGCTTTAACAGCAGCAGGCTTGCTTCTTTTGCATTTAATTCGCCATTTTGTCATAGCACCCGGACCAAAAAATGCCATCACCTTCCCATTAAAAATGGTCTCTTCTTTCCTCCAAACTTGAAGATGTCAAAGAGAAGCTCTCCTTCCATCCGCTTCCATCCATTTCGATTTTAGTGATGCTAGGTCTATCCTTTTTCGTTATCAAAGAGAAGCTCTCCATCCAGTTCGTTTTAGTGCGCGGCGTGGATCTGACGGCCGGAGAACCGCATTTTGGTGATCAATGGAAGGTCGAGGACCCCCACCTCTCCTA
The DNA here is from genome assembly GCA_030789695.1 of Scilla litardierei. Taxonomy (NCBI): domain Eukaryota; kingdom Viridiplantae; phylum Streptophyta; class Magnoliopsida; order Asparagales; family Asparagaceae; genus Scilla; species Scilla litardierei. Next base: position 92,121,302 of record CM061139.1, on the reverse strand, counting down.
CTTTCCTCGAGATAGTCTTATTTGATGCACAGACGTCTTCGCTTGCGGTTTGCTTGATGAATCAATCAGCCGGTTTTGTTGCATGCTAGATTTTAGATTAATTTGTATGTTATACTCCCAGTGGAGATTAATTTGTATGTTCTACTCCCAGTGGGTGCAAGTGAGTGCTAATATCACTTTTTTAACAAAAAATATTTAATTTTTGTTGTAGGTTCTATGCTGATTGAGGTGATCAATTAGAAAAAATCATTATAACAGCTCTCTTTCCATCTGTTTTCTATTCAGTGTATTTGATTTCTTTTTTTGGGTTCTTTTTTCGGAAACCGGGTGAAATGTGGGAGAAATCAATAAAGTTGTTTCATTGTGTTCTGAGCTCAATGGGCTTTACTAGAAGGTAATTTGATTTTGTATTTTCATTCTTTTTGTTGTTAAAAAGGTTGAATCTTGGATGATGGGGTTGTTTCATTGTTGTGTAATGCCTTCAGCCAAATTTCCATTTTTAGTTTCGAAGAAATCAATGGTGGCGCATCCACGTGATACAACATATGTTATATGTCACGCCTCTTCCCCTCCGACTCCTTCCAGATCACCCAGCTCATCAACAAGCTCTCTGGCTCTGTCGGAGCCAATACAGCCTGGGCCTTCATCTCATCGAGAGCTTTGGCAGCCCGATCCAAACCCCCGCTTGCAATGCCATGTTATCGTCACTTCTTCGAGATGAAACAGATGGGCATTGCACCAAATGCCGTCACCTACGGCATTCTCATCAACCATCTATGCAAGTCGGGGACAAATCGATAATGCCCTTAAGGTGTTTGACCAAATGGCTGAGCGAATCTCAGATGTTAAGCTGGACGTTGTGGCATGTAATACGATCATTGACGGGCTGTGCAAGGCTGGAACCATCGATGACGGGCTGAAGATTTTGGATAAGATGAGGGTAGACTACGGGTGCATGCCTAATGTGGTGATGTTTAATTGTTTGATGGATGGGTTTTGCAAGATGGGGGAGGTTGAGAAGGCAAGGGAGCTCATGGGTCGGATGGATCAAGAAGGGGTTTCCCTGAATGTGGTGACGCTGAACACGCTGGTGTCAGGAATGTGTAAAGGTCGACAAGTTCGTAATGCGCTTGATTTCTTTTGTCAGAAGCATGTTTCTTGGGTTGGATTTAGAGGCAATGTGGCTACCTATGGTAATCTTATTGGCGGCTTTCTTCATGCAGACAATGTGGGGAAGGCGATGGAGGTATATGATGAGATGTTGCATGAAGGGTTGTCACCGGATCCAGTATTGTATTTTACTCTGATCTTGGAATTGACTGAGATTGGCAAGGTGGATCAAGATTGCTCGGTTGCTATGGACATGAAAAATAAGGTGTACCGCCTATACACAAAGGGGTACAATAACTTAATCAGTGGGTTTTGCAAGAGGAAGAAGCTGGATTAAGGCTTGGTGGATGTTTGAAGAGATGAAGAAGAACGGGATTAAGCCCGATGTGATCACTTATAATACGTTGATTGCCGCTTCATGTAAGGCTGGGGACTTTGCACCGGCATGCCAGCTGTTGATGGGTCAAGAAATGTGCAAGTTACTAAGTAACCATGAGATGGTTTTATATAGAATTTGTTGTCTTTTATCTTTGCTTAAATTTTTTTAATCTGTCAAAGTTATTTACTATTCTTTGTCACTATAAATTGATTATTCATTTATGATCAAGCTTATCTCATTCTCATTGCAAGCTTACATTCTTTTACATCATGCATTCATTAACAATGAATTTAGGTAAACGTTTTGAGATTTGATCTGCCTCTTAATGGTGCAGTTTCTACATACCAAATTGCCCATACTCATTTATTATTATTACCGACATGCATCACATGTTAAAAATTCTGCTCTTCACTGCTTACCTCGATGCTAACATGTTAAAAATCCAGCAAACTCAAAATGTTTTGATCAGAACATTTTGATTTTATTATAGTTTTGATATGTTTGAGCTTTAGAATTTGAAGGTAAAAATAAATGTCTTTGAACACCAAATAAACCTGGGAAATGTATTCCTCACTAGAGTACAGACAGTCAGTTTTCTCCATAATAATAATAGTTGTAGTAATGGTCAAAATAACTAACAATGAAACAAAGTAAAATAACACGCGTCGGAGGCGCTCGCTAAATTTTTTTACGCTAATTTGTTGTTATGCACCTAAGGCGTCTACGCCGAATTCGCGCCAAAGGCGCCCTTGCCAAATTTGTTGTTCGACACCGAATTTGTTGTTCCGCGTCGAAGACGCCTGCGTCTAATTTTTTGTTCTACAACGAATTTTTTGTTCTGCACCGAAGGTGTCCCGCGTCGAATTTTTTGTTCTACGCCGGATTTGTTGTTTCGCGCCGAAGGCGCCCGTATCGAATTTGTTGTTCTGCACCAAATTTGTTGTTCCACGCCAAAGGTGCCAACGCTGTATTTGTTGTTCCGCGCCAAATTTGTTGTTCCACGCCGAATGCGCCCGCATCGTATTTGTTGTTCCGCGTCGAAGCCGCCCACGCCGAAGGTGCCGCAAAATATTTTTACGATAAGTTGTTGTTCTTTTAAATTTTGGTGGTAGATATAATTTTTTGGGAAACAAAGTTTCGTGGGGGAAATCTTTAATGAACCGTGCCCGCGGGCACGGGTTATGACTAGTATATATTATAAAAGAGGGATGTTATCAAGAGAAATTGGATAAGAGATATTGGACAAGAGAAATTTGATAAGAGATATCTATATTATAAGAGAGGGATGTTATCAAGAGAAATTGGATAAGAGATATCTATATTATAAAAGAGGGATGTTATCAAGAGAAATTGGATAAGAGATATTGGAAAAGAGAAATTGGATAAGAGATATCTATATTATAAAATAGGGATGTTATCAAGAGAAATTGGATAAGAGATATTGGAAAAGAGAAATTGGATAAGAGATATCTATATTATAAAAGAGGGATATTATCAAGAGAAATTGGATAAGAGATATTGGACATGAGAAATTGGATAAGAGATATCTATATTATAAAAGAGGGATGTTATCAAGAGAAATTGGGTAAGAGATATTGGAAAAGAGAAATTGGATAAGAGATATCTATATTATAAAAGAGGGATGTTATCAAGAGAAATTGGGTAAGAGATATTGGACAAGAGAAATTGGATAAGAGTGATGTTATCAAGAGAAATTGGATAAGAGATATCTATATTACAAACGAGAGATGTTATCAAGAGAAATTAGATAAGAGATATTGGACAAGAGAAATTGGATAAGAGATATCTATTATATAAAAGACGGATGTTATCAAGTGAAATTGATAAGAGAATTTGGACATGAGAAATTGGATAAGAGAATTTGGATATCTATTATATAAAACAGGGAAATTGAATAAGAGAAAATATAAGAGATGAGATTTTGAGGGATAAAAGAGGAGGTGGGGAATTTTGCACATACAACCCCGGTTTTTGTATTTTTGCCTATGGACCCTCCCCACCCACACACCCACACTTTTTATTCTCACCCCTTCCGGCCATTTTATTTCCAGTTCTATGAAGATTTTGAATCTTATCCTACTAGGATAAAGCTTTGTCATACGTGGCAAGTTTGTCCTAGGTGGTAATGACAATTTTGGGGGGACTTAAATTTTGGGGGAAACTTAAATTTGGGGGGAAACTTGAAATTTGGGGGAACTTGAAATTTGTGGGGGAGAAAAACTCAGCCATTAAATAAACCGTGCCCTATGGGCATGGGTAATGACTAGTATATATATATCTATCTATCTTTCTATCTATCATATAAAATAGGAATGTTATCATGGGTTTTTGGATAAGAGTTTTTGATAAGAGAAATTGGATAAGGGTTTGAATTGTATTTTGGGGTATAAAAATGAGGGATGTTATAATGAGATATGGATAAGAGAAATTTGATAAGAGAAATTGGATAACGGGTTGAGTTGTATTTAGGGTATAAAAATGAGGGATGTTATATGAGTTATTGGATAAGAGATATTGGATAGGAGAAATTGAATAAGTGTTTGAGTTGTAATTTTGAAATTTGGGGGGGGGGGAATTTGAATTTTAGTGTGAAACCCAATGGGAGAAACTGAAATCTTTCAAAATTTAAGGGGGAAACAATGTTTTACGTGTCATGACATTTAAATTTTGGGGAAATAAAAAAGAACAGGTCCTTCATTTTGAAAACAAAATTTCTTAGAGGAGCTCCCTAGCCTCGCCTCTCTCCTTCTGGCACGCTGGCAACCCCACCCCATGTGAAAAGCCATCAAAAGCTTCGGCACGGCACGATGATATCCATGGAGGTGCTGGGCACGATGATCGAGATGGCCGATTTTTCATGGAACGTCCTAGAGCACCGCTGCGAGAGGAGGATGTTGGCCGACGGCGAGGTGGAGATCATGTAGTTGAAGACGGAGCACGAGCGAATGAGAGGGGTTTTGGTTTAGAATCTCGCTGTCCTTCAGAAGCTCTCCCAGATCTCTGATCTGTCTAAAGATTGCCCTTCTGATGTGAGTCTCTTATAAATTTAATTTTGCATCTATGATCATTTACAAGGTGTACTTATTTGCTTTAAGATTTCAACCTGTATTTTTTGAGATATCTTGATGTAGGATTTCATGTGGAATTCATGATTGCGCTTCAGTGAACCCCCTCAAGATTAATTTTTCAACAATATTACTATAAAAGAGGCAGTTTACATGACAAAACTTCATGTCGAAACTTGAATCTCCTAAAAATGCTTGAAAATAAAATTCGTTGATTTATGGTTTTAATATTATATAACAGCATTCACTATTTTGCAGCTGTATACGCGCCTTGAAGAAGCAGTTGATTCTTCAAGCTTCATGTCGAAACTTGAATCTCTTCAGGAGAAGTCAAATATTATACCAAGAAGTAATTATTCATCCCCTGCATGTACAGGTAATTCCCCTCTCATGCGTTGGCATTACTTTGATGTGATGCAAGCAAATGTTCCTCTTATTCATTGTTTTTGTCTTTGTTTTTAAATTTGAAGCAGCTCTGAAAGACATTGATGATTATTTTGAGCAAGCAGGAAACATGTTAAGCGTTTAGCAAACGTGTGACTTTTTAGTTATATATGAACTGATTTGGAGATTTCAATTTTTTGATATGTCAAAAGTGTGCACAAAGTGTATCTTCAGCTATGATTTAGTTAGTCGTAGAGTCAAAAATATATATTATGATGGGATCTTCAATTGTAGGGGTAACTTTCAACTCCAACTAGCATGAGGATAATGGGATCACATGTCTTGTTTGTTGTTATGCCATTCTCGATGAATAGCTCGAGGGAGGGAGAGATGAAGTAGGCCTGGGGAAGGCCCGCAGATTATGGGACGAAGATGCAGATGGATGCTTTGGGTAATGCAACTTCCAGAAACTTTATAGAGTTTGGTTCTTTGATTGTTCGATTACAGATGGATAATTTTTTGACGAGAGAACATAAATGGTGTTACTTAAAATTCAGTTTTGTTCATAAACTAATGTCCCGTAATTGAAAGGGTAATTACTAATGTCCTGACAAAACTGAATATTTTGTACATTAGTTTATACGTTAGTTATTCATATCAAAACTAAATAACATGACATTAATACATTAGTATTTAGTTTAATAATAAATGGAAATTAGTATCAAATGACATCAAATAAATGGACATTATTATTACAGGACATAGTAATTTGATAAGACATAGTAATTTGATAAGTAATTTCCATTTATTTAGTTTACGTCCTGTTATTTAGTTTTCATATCAAATTACATGTCCTGTAATTTGATATCGTGAACATTAGTATACAGGACATTGTTTATTTGTTTATTTTTTTCGTTTATGTTTTCATATCAAATTACTATGTCCTATGAAAACACCATTTATGAACACAACTGAATTTTAAACTAATGTCATGTAACTAAATATCCAGATACAAATAATTACTAATAAATGGTGTAAACTATGTCCTGTAATTTGATATCCTAAACATTAGTAACTAAATATCAATGTTACTTTTTACTCCCAACATTCATCCAAATGAATGACATGCTTCTTTAACTACATCAATGTCATAGTAGTTAAAGAAAAGAACTAAGAAGAGCATGTTTGTCAAAAAAAGATTTTGGTATGTGCTCCTGTTTGTCATTTTTAGTTCTAAAATGTTTGTTAAAATATTTTTGTCTTTAAAAACCGATAACTTGGTTAAATGATCTTAAAATTTTATGGGAATAAGTTATAATGCTCACGATAATAAAAACTGATAACTTTGTGTTCTTAAGACTGACATTGGGATTTTTCAAGGATGATATTGTGAAGAGTACACAATTTCTTAGATGCTTAGCTTTGACACCTGACTGACAGGTTAGTGATTTTGATATCCTGCAACATCCACTACTACGATGAGCAGACAACGCTTTAAAATAGTGTATTTGATAACTATAACATAGACCAACTAATGATGCATCATGGTGTTTGTACAGTTATTTATTTGATACATTTTGTACAATTATTTTAAAATGAGTGTCTCTATGTCATGCATGATAAAATAAAAGCAAATAATCAATAAACAAAGTCAAATGGTTAAAGGATATGTTACCTTATTCCTGAAATGAGAGAAGATTGTTTCTATCTACATCATTTACTACAACCTCCTCTTAATTATATACTTATTTTATGCCTTGCCAAACATGTAGCTGAACATTTATAGCATACAAATTGTCAGGAAACTTTCGCAATTACAAGCTCTCATTATCTAGAAAATTCTCTGAAACTGAAAGAAAATGTAATTTTCAAACGATCATCTTAGCTTGAGACATTATATCTCTTCACAAGGATCTATATCAGAATTATTAAGGGATTAGCTCAGAGGAAACAATAAAAACATAAAAAGAAAACAGTAAAGCTTTTACTGCAATATAGACAAAGTAGTAAACAGTATCGACTATAATAAGATTGTACTGCAATTTAGATCAACGCAAAAACAACATTCACTTCATGCCAATGTGACCAGCTCTGTAAGTTTCTATGTAGTGCTACCTGCAATGGTAAAAGCTCAATGAAACTTTCTTGAAAAAGCTAAATGATACTTTCCAGAAAAGCTGGCAACTCTTGTGATCGAAGCATGAACATGCTTCAATTTAATATTTAAGAACAACAAAAAGTCACAATCGATGTGTAAAATAACACTAATAAACTACCCATTGTAAAAAGTTCATATGCCATGGTTTAGTTAATCACTTAATCCTTTGTATGAACAACATAACCTTTGTCCCAGTCACACTTGCTCTTGCAGAGAACTTCTTTGGTCAAGTATTTAAATCATAATATAAAGGATTTTAATCAACTTACGTATGCTACTTGCATTATTTATTGTATGATATAAATGATTACGTATGCTACTTGCATTATTTATTGTATGTATTTGGATAATTCTATGCTGGGAATACAGTACATGCAATAAGCCTTTGACTTGATTCAATTCCAATAAGTAATTTGCAATTAGTTTAGTTCTTAAAGGTAGTGGCTGATTCAATGCTGGGAATAAATAGAAGCGTATTCTATAGTGACTGATTTTACATATTGGCAGCGGAAATTTTCCTCTTGACAGCACCTGGTAGCTCACAGGTTAATGGCGATCATTATACCATCATTATGTAGTATCTTCCCTCAGCATCTCCTATACCCTCTAAACTTGGATAATAAATGAAGATAGTGGCCCTTCTCCACCATATAATTGATTATTTCCTTCGCTTCAGACACCTTTCCTGCATTACGCAACCACCCCACCAGTGAACTGTACACTGAGAAATTTGGGGTGCAGAGCATCAAATCCCTCCCTCAAGGTGCGTTTTAGGGGGAAGTTGTTTTTTTGTTTCTTTCGATTATGGGTATGAAAAACATGGGAAATTTGGTTTTTTGTGTCTGTGGTTTTCATCTGCAAGTGATCACATAGCTTCAAAATTCGCTTTTTTGTTGTTTCTTTTGCAGAAAGAAATTTGGAGAGTCGGTGACAAAGGAAGGTAACGCTTCCCGATTTTCTGCTCACCAAATGTTTCTACAAATGCTCAAATGAAAATTCAGATTATTGCTCAAAAAATTGGTCAAAAAATTCTGCAAGTTTATTGTTTTTCAATGATTTCCAGACATTCATCCCGTTAATTTAACAATGATTCTTGCATTTGTTACACATGTTAACTCTTCCATCCTTTTACTTCATCCATCCTGTTAATTTTTTATTTCCTATGTGAATGTAGAGCATCCACGTAGGACGAGACATATGGACCACATGTTAATTAGCATTATACATGCATCCTGTTAATTTTCTTATTTGGTAATTCCTCCATCCTTTTAATGTTAATTAACATGTTCCCACTCCTTTAGTTTGCATTTGTTTCAAAACACACATGTTAATTTTCTTAGTTTGCAGGTGAAATGCTTAATCTTTCAGAAGGAATCAGACTATACCATGATATCTGTAACTACCCTTCCATGGTAGGCTATGTAATTAGTGTGTTTTTTAAAGATTCTGTTGAAAGACCTTTTCAAACAAATGCAAGTTTCTTTTACACATGCAAGTTTATTTTTTGCATAAACTTCTCCTGCAAGTTGTTTATTGTTTGGGTCCATTTGAAAGATTCTGTTGAAAGACATATTCAAACAACTTGCAAGTGAAAATTAACAGGTGAAATGATTTATTTCAGAAGTTTATTGTTTTTGAATGATTCTTGCTCAAATCATTTAAAAACACACAATGTATTCTCTTATTGTAATCTCATAGCACCATCTGAAATTTTGCTTTTTATTAAATGTGCACGCATAGGAATCTCTCTGCTCGTTTTTCGATCCAATGGGAGGAATAGATAGGGTTAGCATCTTTTAATTCATTTAAAGAAAATTAGAAGTTTTGAATACATAAAAGTTGAAATGATCACCACAATCTGATTCCATCCCGTTTTATGCTTCATAAATTGTATGACAGTACTTTGTGCATATATTCGGCGTCCAGTTGGCACTGGAAACTTCGCTTGGAAGCTACAAATAAAAAATGCGAATTTCCATGTCTCCCTTGTTTCAAGGGAAAACTTATAACGAGACCATCCCTCCTGAAAGTGGGATTAGAGTCTCCTGGCTTCCTTGAGAGAATTCATGGTGATATTTGCGGGCCTATTCACCCCGCAAGTGGCCCATTTCGGTACTTCATGGTACTGATTGATGCATCGACCAAATGGTCTTATGTGTGCCTCTTGTCCACCCGCAACCTAGCTTTTCCAAAGCTATTGGCACAAATAATAAGGTTACGTGCTCATTTCCCCGATAACCAAATCAAGAAACTACGTCTTGATAATGCGGGAGAATTTACTTCACAAGTCTTCGAAGACTATTGCCGTGCAACGGGTATTGAAGTTGAACATCCTGTAGCACATGTTCACACCCAAAACGGATTAGCTGAGTCCCTTATAAAGAGACTCCAATGGATTGCACGTCCATTGCTTATGCAATCCCAGTTGCTTGTGGATGCTTGGGGGCATGCTATTTTACATGCCGCATCACTTACGGAGGTATTGCTATCCTTGAGGCCCTTCATACAGAACCATGGCCTACAAAATGATGCTTATTGTAGTTAGTGTTAATATTGCTCGGCATTCAGATTATTGACCAGCCACTTAATGAAATTGAAATGATATGAAATTAACATTTATCAGGCCCGTTCCAGTGACATGTTCAGCATGAACATGGGTATTCATAGCATAGATGAGGTTCAGCCCCAGCTCTTGGATGAGAGCTAAAAAGTTTGATCTTTAACAACATTTTTGTAATTTATTGAAAAATAAAGATTTAAATTTTTTAATCAGAGGTAAAAATTTGATCTTTAACAAAATTTTTGTAATTTGTTGAAAAATTCACTCATACATGTCGTACAATTTTGTTTGTAGCTTTCATCATCAATTTTACACACGTTTTTTTGGTTGTGTAGCTCAAGTATGAATTGAATTATGAATGAAAATTCAAGGAAACCCCAATATGAATAATTTATTACATATGCCAAAATGAAAATCAATCAAAACAATTTGAGACATACATGGGTCAAGAAATTCAGGTTTTTCTTTGTGAATATACTGATTCATGTTTTCTAGCCAATTTGAGGCATACATGGGTCATAGAATCAACTTGAGACTTACTGAAGCTCATTTTGGATGTATCTCTGCATTGTGAATTTTGTGCAAGTTGGCTTTCTGGGATTTATAAGTCATCTGTGGTTGCCTTAGCATTTTATTGCTGATGGACGGACTTTTAGTGCAGATATTCCTTTCTTTTAAATGCAATTGTGGTTTCTTGATATTTAGTTGTATTACTAGGATGGGATTCTTGCTTGACTGTTTTAATTTTGATGCAGTGTGTTCAATATGAGAAGGAAGTCAAATGTTTATATCAGCACTATAATAAGAGATTGAATATTTTGATAATAAGCTTGAAATGATTGAACATATATCAAATGTGCTGATAAATACGTTTTAATGCACTTGCAATGTGATAGTAACTCACTGCACGTTATGTGCTGGTATTGTGGCTTTATATTCCACAAACAACAACAACACACAAATCCCACAAAAAATAAAAACACCACCACCACCACCAAATTTCAGCCTATCCACATTAGTTTCGGATCTTTGGGATTGTTATGAATTTAGTATTAATGCATTTATTGCTTCAATTGCTATTTGTTTGGTTTTGATTTTAAATCAAACCTTAGCCCTCTGTTTCAATTGCTTCAATTGCTTCAATTTATTTTTTGAAATGCTTAGGGTTTTTGTTGTGTTTGCAGAAGTGGAGCAAGTGGAAATGCCTCACCAACCAATATCATGTGTCATGAAGCAACAGAGAACTTGTTCTTGAGTTACTACTGATGACAAAGCCATTACGTGCGACGGGAGGGACAGCTTGAAGGTCGAGCAGGGAAGCGTAAATAATCAGATCGGGTCGAGTTTTGTTCTGCTTTTTGGTTGAAATTGTGAATTGGATTACTAAACAAACATTGTATCAGTTTAGATGTTAATTTTTTCTTTAAAGTATCTAAAATTGTAATGTGTTGGATCTCTGTTGAGTTGCGGTTAAGTTTGGCTTGGTTTTGTAATGATTCATTTTGTGTAGCTGTGAGCTGTATATTTCATGCATTTATTAAGGCACGTCTTCAGTGAATTATAGTCTGGTTTGACAGAGTTTAAACATGCATATTATATATAAGTTTCAATGTACTTCAGATAGCACATTGAACATTAGTGGGAAATATCATAGAAACATGGATTGTGAAAGTGTAAAGTTGCAAATGATTATTCTTTAAAACCCCGTTAACAAGCTATGAAGCAATGTGAATATTCAATCGACTTTTGTTTTTGTAGTCTATTTCATATTCTGCACGAGGTGAAATACCAAACTCATGATCATATATTTTGTGTTATTTTAAAAATTATTAGTTGATTGCCACAACAATAGATTCAAAAAGAAAAATGCTTGCCTGTCTTAATACAATTCCATATCTCTTAAGTGACAGCTAATAGTAAACATAGATGTTAAGCGGGCGGTAGGGACATAGAAAATCAAGTACACATAAGATAAGCTAAAAAGATGCTGAGATCATCAAGTTCAAAGACTCAAAATATTTCATAATGAAAAGAAAAGTAATTCCTATAAAATACGTCACGAATTTTGAAATAAAATCTGTTCTATTTTTTGTCATTGCAGTTGAAATATGACGGGAAGCCTACAAATCCCGGACAAATGTCATGGTGGTTAAATTAAAATGCAAACATGATAATGTACAGACAGTGTTCTTCAAGTCCATACGTAGAGTTAGTTACACAATTAATTATTATCTTCATCATAAAAAATTTGTCTTAACTATGTAGGTAAGCGGAACTAAAATTGTCTAAAATTTTTAGGGGGAACTACATATTGGGGGCTAAAATTTTTGTGTGGAACTAAATAAACAATGAGAGGAACAAAATTTTCTGGGAGGACAAAATTTTGAGGGAAACCTAAAAATTTTAAATTTTTGAGGGGAACTAAACTCTACTTTTTTTTACACTTGGATAGCGCTTTTAAGCGCTATCCAAGCTACCGCTATGGTAGCTTGGATAGCGCTTTTATAAGCGCTATCTTAGTGGTTTACTAAGATAGCGCTTTTTAAGCGCTATCTAAGTGGTTCTTGCATAGCACTTTCTAATGTTTGGAATAAGCATTAGCCACGGACTGGCCGTGGCTAATACGTATTATCCACGGACTGTCCGTGGCTAATAGGCATTAGCCACAGCCAGTCCGTGGCTAATGTTTAATTTTTTTAAAATAAAAAAGAAAATCAAACAAATTTCATTCACAACTTGGCGCTTATGATGTACAGAATGATATCGTATGTATAACTAACAAGTGCCGGATGTGATGCACTTTATTGAAGCAGTAACACACAATTTTCGGTGACAAGCAAGGAAGAGACTTCAGCAATCTGTAAGGATACAAATGTTACATTGAGATCTTTATCTTGCACATCGGCTAAGCATAATGCATGTATCAAATTGGGTAAAGAAAATTGTGTACATTATCAGTGTACATTATCCCCATTCTTCTTGGTGCAAAGGGGCCCCAAGAGCTGCCTCTCCTGGACAAAATGTTCATCAAGGAGTCAAAAGTATTAAGAGCAACAGCTGCTCTTCTGGCCAACTGGCTGCCCTCGCATCTGCACCGTTGCCGGTCTCGTGGTGTTTGCAGTCGGTTGACTCGCCATCCTAACACCGGGGTCAAACAAACACAGCTTTGTAAGATCATCATGTCAGGATTTCATGAGAATATACAGCAAGCTCACTGACCATTCGGTACTGAATATGACTGATTGTTCCAATTTTACAACATGAACAACAATGAACGACATCTAAAAAGACACATATAAAAATAAGAAATCAACAGCAAATAAATAAACACTAACCGGTTCTTTATCTCGGCCGCCATTTTCATGAATGCTTGTTCGACATTGGTTGCATCTTTGGCACTAGTCTCCAAGAAAGGGATGCCGATCTCATCTGCAAGTGCCTTTTAAGACACAAAATTTCACGATTCAGGAAAAAAAAATTACAGGGTGGCTACTTCTGGATATGTCAACCAGAGCCAATCCTCCTAAACATACCGCACGTATGAGAATATGTTCAACAGTAGTTACCTTGCCAGCTTCGTAAGAAACCACCCTCTTATCAGTTAGATCACATTTATTTCCCACCAAAAGCTTGTTCACGGTGTCGCTTGCATAACGATCAATCTCATTCAGCCACTGCCTGATATTGTTGAAGCTTTCCTGATCAGTAACATCATAAACAACCTGCCAAAAAAGCATTATTATATGCCAATAATGTTTGGTTAACTAAAAGGAAACAACAGAAATCAAAGCATACAATTATGCCGTGAGCACCACATTCAACCTTTGCCTAGTTTGGTCTGTAAGACCATTTATACGTTATTCTAACTAGTATGCAAGTGTTTTCATACAAAAAAACATCAACTCCACTCTCATGAGGGGAAGTGTCTCCCATGCATAATAAATTTTTAAAAAATTCGCATGATATACAGGTCAATGTCTGATGGTGGTCTAATGAGGAAGGGGGACTGCAGTATGGTCTCCTCGTTTTCTCAGTTTGTTGGCTGCATCGACAGTTACCTCGGCTAGTCAGCCATATTGTGAATTCGATTCTCTGCACTATTGGCATCCATAGTCACTCAATGTGTTATGTGGCTTTGCATTCCGACATTCATCAAATCATTGAACATTGGATGTGTTGTGGCCTCCATGTATATTGTGACAGGATTTTGTTTGTGATATATATTAACATTGCAACTTAGTCTTAATGATAGCTGTGTTATGTGGTAGCAGTTGTATGATGGATTATTGTGCATAATATAACTTAATCATAATGACCAAAACAACACAGCCATACAAAGTTAACCCAAAGTCAAAATTCAATGGTTAAATAGGACCGACTTTGTCAATGAAGCATGTGTAATGGTCTATTGAAACCAATATATTAACAGATGAGAGTGTTAGTACTAAGAATGCAATGAAGACAGTAGACAGAGCATTAAAATAATGTCCACATCATTTCTAACTAGTAAAAATTAAATACTGGGTGTTGAGGCTTATGAGCATTTTCCCATCATCAGAAGGGGATTGCAGGAGAATGATGCATATCTCAGAGGAAACACAAGTTTATACAGAGCTGTTGACTAGATATTATGATACAACCCATGTGTATTAGTGTTACAAGAATGTTGATGAAAGATGACATAAAGATGAAAGATGCAACTCATAACAATAATCTCAGAAAAGAATTCATAACAATAATCTCAGAAAATAATTCATAGTTTGCTAACCAAGTCTTCGGTGAATTATTGCAAACTTCAATCTTAAGAGGAAACAAACACCATATAAATGCAATATTGTCAAAACTAAACCCCATCTCTCAACCTTGTTGAATTAACAAAACATCATAGTCCGCATGGACGTACTTCAAAGATCTAAATTCCATTGGGATATTAGCAGAATTTTGGAAGCATATATGGTGAATTTTGCCAGTTAATACATGAAGTTGCATTAATTTATTTATCCCCACTGAGAATAATGCAGAGAGATGCAAAAACCGATAGCATTAAGATAAGGATACCTACATCTGAACATAGAAATCAATATCCTTGTCACTCCCATCAAATTTTCAGACTACTAAGGTTGCTGACTGGGCCCGCGGTGTAGTTCAAAATCATGTCGCCTGGCTTCACGTAAATGATCTCATCGTATTCGGATCCCAAACCCGAACGGTATGGTTGTCAGCACTGACTACCTTCGGTTCTGCAGAGTTGAGTGCCTGGTGCCACTTGATGTTCAATATTGGGCTACCATACCTATAATATGACCAGAATATCAAGAAAGTAACAGTATTTCAAAATGAACTAATTCTAAGTGTGGTGCACTCTCGTGCTTACATGTGATCCTTGACCCGAACAGGTTCAGACTTGCGAAGGTCATAAATCAATATCTGCATGTTAAAACAAAAATGTAAAGAATAAATAAAGCCCACCAAAAGATATGGATGATCAATCTTCAGTAAATTAGAATACAAATGAAATGCTAAGAATTATCAAGCTAGAGAGAATTCATTGATGACGAACTCAAAGAAATTCCCCCATCGAGTTGAGAACTACGTATTCCTAACATAATTACATCATGCGAGCAACAAGATTGAGGAAGTTAATTTTGCTAAAAGATTGGAATAATCTATGTCCTAAAACAAGTCGAGTTCAATCCAAAAAGCTCCTATAAAATTGCAAACAGTACCCCTCGAAGCAGCGCTCACGATTGTCAGATCGCTGGCAGACGTGTTCTACGCTGTTCAGATACTCTTTCGCTTCCGAACAGCATTCGTTGCTCCATCCTCTCGAGTTTTTGGCAGAGGCGAGCTGATCATCGATCCCTCCAAGATCGCTGCCAGGTACCTGTCCAGAGGTTTTCTGCTTGATTTCATTGCAGCACTGCCAATTTCCCAGGTACCTGAATCTGAATTTGTTTTACTTGATTAAGCATCAATTTCGAATTAAGATAGTTTTGAACTGATTTGATGCTGATCTCTCTCCCTTTTCATGTTGCAGTTTATGATATGGTTCGTGATTCCAAACCTCGAAGGGTCTACGACCCGCAACACCAAGAACATGCTGAGGTTCGCCATCATCTTCCAATACATTCCGAGGCTCTTTTTGATCTTTTCGCTATCGTCCCAAATCGTGAAGACGAGTGGGGTTTTGATGGAAACTGCATGGGCCGGAGCAGCTTACAACCTCGTCCTCTTCATGTTAGTAAGCCATGTAAGATCAAGTTGATTTCACAATCTAAGATTTGATTCTACCTAATTTTTCCACTGCAACGGTCTTATGCTAATCTGTGAAATGCCCTTGTGCCTTGCAAGTGAAGGTTGTTGGCGCCTCTTGGTACCTCCTGGCAATCGAGCGGCAGGATTCATGCTGGAGAATGGCTTGCCATCTCGAATCGCCACAGTGCAACTATCAATTCTTCGACTGTAAAAGCATAGATAATCTACAGAGTGGGGTAATGAAAGCTCTTTTGATATTTAGAGTTGGGTGGGGCATTTCATCGAGCAGTTCTTAGGCAATCAGACGCCGCAATCGGTCAATGCATTGCATGAAGGCCAAATTGTTGGGGTAAAATGCTATGCAATATGTGAATCAAATATAGGCAATTTCTACAAACCGAACTTAAAACAGAAAGTCCGAATGATGACAAGAGTTGACTTGGAACTGAGATTTCATACCTATGGTTTGTTTATCTACCAGCACAAGAAGGCCCATCGGGAATGCCCTATGGCGTTGGAAACGAGTCGCCGACGGGCCATCGGGGCCATTTTGCCTTTCTTGTTGATTTAGAAAAAAGCTACGACTAAAAAGAAATTGACCTGCAGGCAGGGGTGAAGGCGCCGGGGACTCCGAAGATGATGACCTTCTTGCACTTCACAAGGGAATGGACGGAGAGCTGCTGCATCTGATCGTTCTCATCGAACCAAGCTAGGGTTCCCTCTGGAAGCGAGTCGCCGACCGCGATCAGGGCCATTTTCCCTTTCTTGATTTTGATGTAGAAAAAAGATACGAATAAAAAGAAATGTAAAAGAAATTGACCTGCAAGCAGCGGTGAAGACGCTGGGGACTCCAAAGAGGATGACCTTCTTGCCCTTCGCAAGGGAATGGACGGAGAGCTGCTGCATCTGATCATTCTCATCGAACCAATCTAGGGTTCCCTCCGGAAGCGAATCATCGACGGCGATCGAGGCCATTTAGGTTCCTTTGGAGGGATCGGGGAAATTTAGGGCTCGTTTGGAGGGATCAGGAAATCCCCCCCCCCCCCGGGGGGGTTTTTTTTGGTTTAAGCGCTATGTAAGGAAATTATATATATGTATAATTTTTAATAATAGTGCTTACATAACGTTTAGTACCATAACGCTAACAAAAAGCGCTATGTAAGGTATTACTTGGATAGCGCTTTAACAAAAAGCGCTATCTAAGTTATTTTTACCTTAATTTTAATTTATTTTTATTTTCTATAAGTGTAGAAGCGCTATGCAAGAGCTCACTTTGATAGCGCATAAGAACTAAATTTGTGGGCATTAAGATTTTTAAGTGTACATAATAATTATTGTGCTTTAATTATTTTTATTCGTTGAAAATTAGGGGATCCATGATTTTAGAGGGGAGACATTTAATGAACCGTGCCCTTGGGCACGGGTTATAGACTAGTATATATATATCATACAATTAATTTGTACACTCAACTATAAGTACACTTATTATCATTACACTTAACAAGCACATCATTGTACTAGCATACAATTACAAGAATTATCAAGTACATATAAAGTACATACCTCTAGTAGACAACCAAACACAAATTCCACTACATATTGACATCCCTATAGTAATATAGCTATCACACATACCTATAAGCACGATGCTTACTACCGTATATAACTATATATCTACCATGTATATCATCGTATAAGATTATAGAACACAATAGGCAACCTTACTAATATGTCAAGAGGGTGCCCATTCATACCTGAGTGAGACACCGAGATTCACACACATGGGTCCACATGCACTACCTGTATACATGCACCGCAACAACATCACAATTAATACTAATGGATCCATTATACTTATACTAAGATTGACATAAGCAATGACAAGCACTAATGTGATAACTAAGCAGTAGTGTAGGATTCAGAGTTGAATGATGCAACGAATCAAGATTGTGATCGATGAATGATTCCAGATGAGGCATGGATAAAGAGTTTAGCTTGGTTAGGTGGCATAAAAATAGTTATGAATAATTTTGTAGGAGAATGAAAGATATGTGTAAAATATAATAATATCCTTATAAAATATATAAGAATAGTGAGTAGATCGTATAAGTTAAAATACGGAATAAGTATTAGACGAAGAAAATAATGATTGTAGTGATGCAGTGATTGTTTTGCAGATGGAAAAAGATTTGTACAAATACTTTGTAGTATGAATACGATGAATTTAAAACTGACTCACTTAAAAAGTTGGAGTTCTATTTAGCATAGAAAAATATTAAAAGTATGTACAATAAGTTGTTTGAAATAAGTTTAGTCGTATAGTAAGAAAAGGAATGATATATTGAATTATTGAAATAGAAATGAAATTCGTTATATGAAGAAGGTAGAGTGAACATACGAGATTATGTAAAAGAGAAGTTCGGAAGATATATGTCAGAAAATCGTTAAAAGACTTTGTCAAGAGAGCTTCATATTCAAGATTGAGATTAAGTCAACTGAAGGGTAGGAAATCTAAGTATATACTAAAAGTTTTCAAAGAAATTTACCTGGGCGAGGGATTCAATAAAAAGGAATGTTGAAAGTAGTTTTAAAAGACTCATGATTGTAATGTCATCATGGTGATTCTTAAGGTAAGAAGTATGAATCAAATAAGTATCAGGATATACAATGGGGAGGATTCAAAAGGTTAATGATGGCTGTCATGAAGGGACCGCGAGAATCGAGGGCAAGGAATAGAATTGAATGATCAAAATCATAAATACGAAGATGAGATAACTTAGTGAATCTACTACGATGGGATTCTACTGTCATTATCATGGAAGTGTAATGATTAGGAATGATAAAAAAATCGGGGGTATATTTATTGGGACGACTAGAGATTAGGAACAATTAGTACTAAGATTTTCTAATGAACTAAACTGTGATGGAGAATCCAGGGAAAGGGTCCCTTGAGGATCAAGACTGTAATCACATCTAGAGCCTAGACCTGGAACATCCTCTGAAAATACACCTTCGAAGACTATAACTATTACAGGCTTCACCGGTTCGACTTGAACGGATGCGACGATCGCTATGTTTTGATGGGCCCAAAATTTGACAGGTCTCAGCTAACGGCCAAAGGAAACTCTAAAATCTAATATAGTCCGAGTTGGGTGAGAGACTACCAAGGTAACTCCAAAGATGATTTTACAAAATTTAGCAAGGGTATCTAACTAACAAGCATGTGTGTCTAACTAAATCTTCCTACAATCCTGGTCTGATGGGTTTCCTATCATGCTGAGATAAGATACTCGAGTAAATTTTTCGTACGAGTTAATTCTAGAACGTTTTGGCCAATGATAGTATTTCTCTTGGTCTAAAGTTTGCAAAAGCATGATCTGCTTGGGCAACCACTAAAACCTGTCACGCACCGCTTTCCAAAATGCGACAGAAGCGAGAACGAGACGAATGTCCGCATGAGCTGGAGATGTGAAGCTCGAGCTCACTAAGCGTCTGTGATAGAAACTACGTATAATTCTTGCATGCATTTTAGAACAATAAAAATAACATTCATATAATTAAAAGGCCACTTATAGACATGTTTGTACAAGAAATAAAATGACAAGGCCTCAGCATGGCCAAAGAAAACTACAACAAGGTACTAATCTTAATACAAGGTACTAAAATCAAAACTAAAAGAAAGCAGCAACAACACAGCCTCTAGTCCTCCACAGGGAGTGACTCAACGTCTACATTAATTACTGGCTCACTAAGTCAAGTGTTTCAAACAAGTCCTCCTGGTCATGGTACTCTGTCTCATTACCTGACGTACAAACACCCTAGAGAAGAGGAGTTGTACGTCAGTCAGAGCCTACTAGTGAATTGTAAGAACGACTCTACTGCAAGGTGCATGTAATTTAAAGACAGATATTTAAATGTTGTTACATGGTAGGTTATGAGATGCGACAGCATGGCATTTTATATCAGTATGGCAGGAAAGTAAAGACAGTGCAAGAAAAGTAAACATGGTATGACAATGGCCGTAGCGTGTGCTACCGGCTACAAGACAAGATAAGCCAAGACAAGTGTGACTTTATGTTTCACACCTTACAGTTAGAGGGCGGCCAAACCCTCTAAACCGTGCGACCGCTCAACACAACCCCAACCCAGTGCACAAGACAAATTAGTCCAAAGGATCACTCTCTATCTTGGAGAGTGCCTTATTCCCCTTAGGTTATGTATCAGTCCAAAGGATCTCTCTGTCTTGGAGATTGCATTATTCCCCGCAGGTTATGTATCAGTCCAAAGGATCACACTCTCTATCTTGGAGAGTGCCTTATTCTCCGCAGGTTATGTAATACAATTCATCAATCAAGTCTGTTCAAGCATTTCGTGTCGTTTACATGGCATTATGAAGTTACTTAATAGGGGTCCACACACGCACGCACAGAAAATACAACTAAACATTAATACTCCAATAATTTGTATAGAATTTGCACACTTGCCTGAAGTGGCAAGAAGTGCGTCCGTAGGGAGCATCTCATCATAGGTAGTGCATCGGTTATGTTTTGCTAGTACGACGATCGCACGTAGATCTGGCGTCGGATCTGGAAATAGCAACGGATTGTGTCGCCTCCGTTCCCAGAACGTCACGTCACGGTCCTTGACGTCGTAGGCTTCGGTTCCTCGACTACGGGTAGCGCAGTGAAGAGAGGGATCATCAGGGGTTGCCTCGACTACGGGTAGTGTAGCAAAGCAGTGATAACACCGGTCTCAGCTTGCGACATCGGCAAGGGCGACAAATTGGTAAGGCAACGGCTCGCGTGGAAAGGAAGGCGGACGACAGTGATAGCAGCGGCAACGACTTCCATACTGCGCTGTGGCCTGAGAAACAAGGGCAACTGCTGGCTGGTAGATTGAGGGTCTGCAGTCGAGGGTACAACAGCTCTGGTGGCTGCGAGGTGGCTGGCGTGGAGGAGAGCCATCGGAAAATGGCCTGGGCACGGGCATCATGGAAGAGAGCAGCAGTGGCAACGGTTAGAGGGGCGACAGGCCGAAGCACTGGCGGATCTGAGGCGAGATGGGGAGTAGGTAGCGAGTGCCAAGCCGAAGGAGGCAGCCGGCTTGTGGTCTGAGCGGCTGCGGCCTGCGAGATGGCAGCCTGGCCGGCTGTTCTGGGGCAGCAGCAGCACGCGGGTGGGTCTAGTGACAGTGAAGGCGTCGGAAGAGAGAGGAAGGCTGGCACGGAAGGGTGCCGGTGGAAGAGGGAGGGAAGCTGATGGTGCCTCGTGTGTGATGAAGAGGAGAGCGACCGTGATGGTGAATGAGAGGCTATGGTTGAGAGGAAATGTGTTTAAGTTTGGTATAGGGAGCAAAAGTGATGGCTGGGTTTCTTTTTTCCTCTTTGTTAGCCCTAGGTTTAGCTTATTATATGGAGAGGAGAGAGAGTGCACCTGGGGAGAGAGGGAGATAGACGTGGGAGAGTGGGGGGTTTTGGTTGTGATATTATTCTATTAGGATTTGAAATAAGATTTGTTTTCAAAGAATTTTAAGATTTGATTTTAAAAATACGTAACAGGTTTGAATTTCAAAACTTAGGGAATATTTTAATATTAAATAATGGGTATTATCGTGTTAGTCCAATGGCATCCAAAAATTAAAATAAAAATACTGGCACGATCGTGATGTCGCGAGGGTCAAAAATATGGGGTCCGGTCACGTGTTAGGGCTATGGAATACGATAGTAAAAATCAAATACTAATATATGCATACGATACGAAATACGTGCTAGAATACGTACGGTCGAAAAGTGGTCGTTACAAACATCCCCTTTATGGACGCTATCACGGTAATCTCCACGTATGCCAAGTTCTTGAAAGATCTTATCACGGGGAAGCGTATGCACGAGGAGATGAAGCTCATGGAAAATTCCACCTCCGTCATCAAGAAATACCTACCGAAGAAGATGTCGGGTCCCGAGAGTTTCATGGTGTCGTGCTCCGTTGGCAGCACCCTCATTAGTAGAGCTTTGGTTGAATTAGGAGCGAGCATTAGTTTGATGCCACTCTCTATCTTCAAGAGGCTTAACACAGGAACGGAACTTGAACCGACAGACATGAAAATCCAATTGGCGGATCATTCTATTACCTATCCGATAGGCATCGCCCATGACAACATCTTGCAAATACCAACCGGGTTACGCGTGCCGGTAGACTTTGTAATCATGGATATGCCAGAGGAAGGTAGCTCCCAACTTATGTTGGGTCATCCATTCATGGTGACGGCCGGAGTATTAATTGGTGTCTGTGAGGGGACGCTATCTTTGAATGTGGGTAACAACGAGGTCCAATTCCGCTTGCAAAAGCCGATGACAGAGCACACCCCACAAGAAGATGTGAATTACCTTTATCTCTTGGACGACAAAGCTACCTATGAACATACCAGGGAGGAGTTCTCTAAAGACCCCATGAAGACGAGCCTAGATGACGATAGTGATGTCGTATACAACAAGGCAGTGGCCACCTACCTATAAGTTCTAGACGAAGACCCCCAGACATACCCTTGCACCATCAAGAACCAGAGGAAACGATCTTTATGGCCGAGGAGGGCCATCAAAATGAGGCACGCCAAATACCACCACACTGGATCATTGGAAAGCATGATTGGCGTATTTCAAATGCGCCCAACATCATTCCTTGAATATCTTGAGGGTGTCGAGCTTACGACTTAAAACAAGCGCTTATCGGGAGGCAACCCGATTTTCTTTTCCTTAGATTTTGTTTTTCTTTTCGTTCTTCTTTTCTTATTAAAAACCAAATAAATACATTTTTAATTTTAGAAAAAAAATGTAAAAACATAAAAATCTGATGAGTTCTTCCTTCTACAGGTAGAACAATGAGGAGAGCGTGCCAAACAATGAAAAGAAGGAGAAGGAACCAAGGAAAGAGCATGATAGAGAAATACAAGCAAGGGAAAAGAGTATCAGGTGACTCGACTGAGGAGGTACCCTGCTCGGTTGATCCATAATCAGTTGGAGAAAGCTGCAGAAAACATGCTCTGGAAATCAGACAAGACTCGACCGAGTAGCTGCCTACTCGGTCGAGCTACAGTTAGGGCTGCAGGGAGTCGAAAAGAGTACTCTGTCTCTAATATGACTCGACCGAGTAGCTACCCTACTCAGTCGAGTCCTAGGGCACAACTTCTGGGCATAATTTCAAAAATATTATATCTTTTATACTTGACCGAGTAGCTATCGATGCTCAGACCGAGTAGAGACTTATTTGCTGGGGCCCACACTAAACTGAGTTTGATTCAACTCATATAAAAACAACTCGAGGTCAACCCTAATCCTAATCGAAATCAACTGCCCCCAAATTATCTCGAGCCCCAAACCCGAACCATACGCTTTCCAACCACCGTGCCGCCGTCACCGCCGTCTGCTCCGCTCAAACACCTCCGGTACCACCGCTCGGTCCGCCCCTTCCCTTCATCCCTCTTCCTCTCTCCCCCTATCTCTCTCTCTACCCACCTCAATTGATGCCGCCCATATCCCCACCCTAGCTCTGGCATCTCGCCGGAGCAGTGCCGCCGCCACCGCCCAGCGCCGGCAGCACACATCCCCTATTCTCATCACATCTTCTCTCTCTCTCTCCAATTAACCCACCCTTCCACCCTCCCACTATGTCCTAGCCGTAATCGCCTTGGCATCTCGTCGGAGCATTGCATCGCCGCCGCCAGCGCCACATATGCTCGGGTGGCGTTCGACCATCCTCCACCCTATCCCTATCCCCCGTCCCTCTTCCCCAATTTCGAACCCCAACCCAAATTTTTTCTAAATTTGAACCACAAACCTTATTTGATTTTCTTAATTACCTACTAAAATCATTTTCTTATCATATTGCAGGTACACTTAGAGCTTCTTGAGGAGGAGCTCGGTTTGTAGCAGCTTGGGGATCGCTTGGATTCGAGGCTTCGCATGTGAATATTCCACGTTTGCTTTCATAGTGACGCTCGGATATAGGTATAATCCTTCCATTTTTATATACTATTACAATAGCTAGTCATGGTCACACTTTAGCACGATGTCTCCTCATCAACTTAGGCCGAGGAAGCCACCTCCGGCCAAGGCCGAGGAAGGCCGACACTGGTCACTCCTCTTCTCGGTCATCTTGTCGTCCCTGTCGCACACGTTCGCCCATGCCTCTAGTGATAGAGGTATCGCCCACCCCCACATACTACCACTCGACCCCTTCCGACTACCGCTCCTCCATCCCGTCTGGTCTTTCCACTACCCACCATGGGTACATATGACGTCGTCTTCAGGGACAACGACCAATGTGACCATTTCGTCGCCATGCTCCTCCTCCAAGGACAAGGGAGCGGGACCACTCAGTAGTCAGTTAAGGAGGACCTCCCAGTCATGCTCGTTCTCCTTAGACGCTAGCGTGCACCACCTCCCTCTGATCCTCCTACCGTTATACTAGACGTTCCACTTTCTGGTCCCCAGCAGCGGAACCCATCACCACCTCTAGAGGGTGGTGCCCCCTGCTTGACAATATTACTATTTTTGCTCATGTGCCCCCTTATATTTCGTGCCAATCTGTTTGTTCGGGGCCCTATTTTCACATAGCTTGGGGGAGGACCCATTTTGCATACCATTTGTATATATCCATCATGCAACATTTGAATACTAGTCATAACCCGTGCCCGAGGGCACGGTTCATTTAAGATTTTTCCCCGCGAAATCTTTGTTCCCCAAGAAATTATTTCCACGGCCAAAATTGTGTGCAACAACAAATTAGCGTAAAAATATTTAGTGGCACGGACACCTTCGGTGCGGAACAACAAATTCGACGCGGGCGCCTTCGACACGGAACAACAAATTATCATAAAAAATCGGCGCAGAACAACAAATTAGCGTAAAAAATTTCATTCGGATCGAGAAATTATTCTCATCTTTGCCCTATAGATCGAAGAGACGGTGGGCCCCGCGTTGACAGAGAGATCATTCGATCTGCAGCAGATATGTTGTTCCACCGCGAAATCTTTGTTCCCCAAAAAATTATTTCCACGGCCAAAATTTAAAAGAACAACAAATGAGCGTAAAATATTTAGCAACATGTGCACCTACGTCATGGACGCCTTCGACGTGGAACAATTCGGCGTGGAACAACATATTCGGTGCAGGCGCCTTTGGCACAGAACAACGCGGGAGCACCTTCAGCACGGAACAACAAATTCGGCGTGGAACAATGAGCGGCGCATTCGGCGCAGAACAACAAATTCGACGTTGGCGCCTTTGGCGAGGAACAACAAATTAGCGTAAAAAAATTAGCGGCACGGGCACCTTCGGCGTGGGCGCCTTTGGCGCGGAACAACAAATATGGTGTGGGTGCCTTCGGCGTGGAACAACAACTTTTGCGCAGGAAACAACAAATTCGACACATGCGCCGTCAGTGCAGAACAACACGTGAGCGTATTCGGCGCGGAACAACAAATTCGGCGTGATCGCCTTCGACGCGAAACAACAAATTCGGCGCGAAACAACAAATTCGGCGCGGGCACCTTCGGCGCAGAACAACACATGAGCGCATTCGACACAGAACTACAAATTTGGCACGGGCCCCTTCAGTGCGGGCGTCGGTTGTTGGCACGGAACAACGTACGAAAGCATTTGGTGCGAAACAACAAATTAGCGTAAAAAACTTTAGCGGGAACCTCCAGCGAGGAACAACAAACCTCAAGGTATTTTTCAGTGACTGTATTAACTTAAATTTTTTTTACGCAAATTTTTTACTTTGTTTGATTTAATGGATCATATTTCTCCACAATCTTTCCCAATACACTTTTAATTTCAAAGTTTTGGTTCCCAATACACTTTTCCCACCCAAATTTAACCTCCACAATTTTCCCAATACACTTTTAATTTTAAAGATTTGGTTCCCAAGACGCTTTTCCGACCACAATTTAAGTTTTCCCACTAAAATTTTCACTAAATCCAATCTCAACGATTGATTTACCAAGATCAAATCTCAGCTGCTCTTTATCTTATTATAGTCAGCCCTAGAATTCAAAAAAGGATGTCAAAGGTATAATAGATCCCCTTCAAAATCTTGGATCCCCTAATTTTACACGATCAGCAATAATTAAAAGCAAAAATTTTTATTTCTTCACCAACAAATTGTAAAAAAATTAAACACAGGAATGAAGCCATTGAGGGATGTTTTGTTTTCCACTCTAACTCATCAATTGTTATATCAGAAATAGTAAGTTCACCAATTGTTATATCCGAAAGTGCATGAACAAAAATTGGAGCACATTACTTCTTAGATAAGGGTAACCTCAAATCTCCTTTCCATATGATCAGCAGACTAAAGATGTAAAATTACTCCCCAAATAGGTAATTAGTTAATCCATTTCCAGCATTATCTCCAATCTAACTCATATTCTCTATGTTAGTCTGAGCCAACTTCATTGTCAATCAATATATTGTTAAACCTTAATTCCGATGTTATGAAGTATTCTGTAACCAAATATAGCTAGTGATACTGATTCAAAAGTGACTCTTACATGCATGGCAATGTTCTAGCTGGTGAAAGAATCCAGTACAACCACTGAATTTGTTTCTATGTAATGTTAGAGTCCATGTGTATTATTTCATTAATTACAACAAAAGAGTAAACAACCACATATTTAGCATCATTCGAAGTAGTCTAGTACAGACTGTAATTTTCCCATATCAAGTTTCACCACACACATAATGATGATGAGCCATTCAGGCTATGAACCATGAAGACTAATAAACACAGAATCTCAATAACATAGTTAACTCAAATGCAATTTAAGTATGTCATTAAGCAAGAAGGAAATTAAGGTGATGAAAAGTTTGTATATCATTTAGCTAATAATGCACAATGTTCACAATTACATTCTTCAGCTATTCATGCATATTCATTCAGAATAGGCACATAACAATTGTTTGCATGTTCAGAAGTATCACAGCAAAATCACAAAACTTGTTAGGGATGTTCTGTCTAAATTCGAATGGCATACCAAAATTTTAGGACTTCCAAAATCACAAAGCTTGACTTGGTGAGTAAGAGGATCGACATAGAGAATGCAAATTAACAACAGAAGGTCAAAAGAAATAAAACACATTTCTTGATACATGATCGTGAAATACAAAACTTCCACGAGCCAAAACATTTTGTGGCTTCACATCCCTATGAAAAACTCATGGAACAGCATGAATATAAGCCAGTGCTCTAAAAATCTGCAAAATCACTGAAGAAACCAAATGATACATGATAAGTGTATAACTTCATAAATATAAGTGGCATCCTCTGGTTTATACCACTATAATGCTTCAGAACCAGGTACAAAGATATCGTCACGTACTCCAAAACCAGATTGAGGAAAAGCTCGTCTCTGCTCGAGGTCGAAAATAAGTAGTGCTTCAAACAAACCACATTGGGATGATCCATCGTGCGCATCAATTTAAGCCACATGTTCTTGTATCTCTTATCATGCAACACCTTTAAGGCAACCGTCTCCCAGGTTTCCAGGCATTTTGCCTACAACAAAATACCCACCATATTAAGCCAAAAATCAGATTTTCTTCATCATTACAAACCAAATTAATGATGAAATTTCAATACCTGAAAGACAATTCCAAACGACCCAGTGCCCCAGATTCGAAGCATGCTTAGTATACATGTATGTTATTTTCAGGATGAAAGGGTACATGCTAGATATGATATGAAATGTTACATGCTTCATATCAGTATGCATGTAGCATATCCGTATGCATCTAACATTTCATCCCAAAATAATTCGAAGCATGTAATTTTCAGAATAGTCAAGTGATTCCATCAACATTCGAAGCATGTAATTTTTGGAGTTAACAAAAATAAATGGTCTGAAAACAACAAAGAAGCATAAAAAAATTTATTCATAGGTACATTCTCAATCATTAGAAATTACATGCTCATAATTTTTTTCAGTTTCTTTCTCATTCCCCCAGAACAGGAACATAAAGAAGAATCATGTCAAACAACAAAGAACATCATGTATTTAACTCACATAATGCATATTGGACCATCATACCATGTAATTTCTTCAGATGAGTTTGATGTTCAGGGGTTGTAAATTTATTCAGATGAAGTTGATGTTCAGTAGGCACATATGGGGCCATCATAACATGTAATTTAATTACAGCCCCTGAACTTGTTAATTATATGAGAACACCAAGTGAATACATACAGTATGGGGAAACAAAGAAACATAAAACACCAAAGAAAAAAACCTAGTTTTGATGTTCATGGCTGAAAAAATCAACAATGAAACAAACCTAGTTAACATGCACCGATTTTTTAACAGGCACATTTTCAAGAACAAACATTAGGGGGAAACAACGAATAACATGATGACAGAATAACGTGAACTATACAACTATGAACTATACAACTATCAAAGCTCTGCTTGAGCATTCAACAAAATAATGTAGCAGACAGGAGTGTTTTTTTACATGCATGAACCAATTACATAAAAACATCAAACATATCTTGGAACATGAACCAATTACAAAAAAATATCGAACGATTCAACGATGTCAGGTTATGTTTTTTTATACTTGAAAAAACTTGGGCTAATGAGAACAACCTGGCATTTTCCAGGATAATCGTTGGATTCTTTCATGTGTAATTAGACTAATGGTTGGAATAGAACTGATTTAATTTTGCAACTGCATGTGAAATATTTGAGTTATCACTGCATGTAAAAATCATTGATTTGCTTTTTCATATATTTTAGTTATCATTGTTAACATGATATTCCATCACTGTTAAATTTGATTGAAATATAGCTCACTCTATTTACATCAATGAATAGAACTATATTTTGATATTCCCTCACCCTATTTCAATCAGAACTATATTTTTCATTTATTTTGTGTTATGATACCATAGCTGAGAATAACGAAGAGAAATCATATCATCCAAAATGAGATCACAACATACTTCTGAAACAAATAATATTGTAAAATTTACATAATGTGTAATAAAATCTACTTGACAAACAAAATGATGAATCCAAAATCCTAAATTTACACCAAACAACCCATAAAATAGTTCAGCCTTTTATAGATCATTATAAAATTTGACGTTAATTGAAACCCAAGATCATAACAAATTCAAGAAATTGATTACCGAATTTGCCAAAGTTCCCTCCACCTTTATTCCACCTGTAAGTAGTATTCAAAATTTAGTCTCTAGTATGTTATCTTTGACAGTTGCACCGACCTAACAGTTGAATCCAGTTAGACACCAAAATATACCTTTTGCAACTTCTATTGCTACAACAACATCTTTGTTTGACTCCAAATATTTCTCCTGTGACTTCTCCCAGCAACAACACTTTTTGCTAATCTGCCATTGGTGCCTCTATCGATATCTAGTCATGATCTGCTACTTGCAAGCTCTA
This sequence comes from Scilla litardierei, assembly GCA_030789695.1. Taxonomy (NCBI): domain Eukaryota; kingdom Viridiplantae; phylum Streptophyta; class Magnoliopsida; order Asparagales; family Asparagaceae; genus Scilla; species Scilla litardierei. The sequence goes on along the minus strand of CM061139.1, from coordinate 92,091,912 downwards.
AAAGTGTTCCTTCTACTGTCAGCAGCAAGATGATGAAAATTCCTGCTCTAGCCTGTGTTTATCAGACAGTATCATAGGCCGTGTCCTCAGTTTTCAGTTTGTCCATCTCAAATCTAGTTGAATCAGCCATGTCTTTTGTAACCCCTAATCAATTGTTGCACGCTACTCCCTTTGCATTTCTTGCATCTCAGCAATTGTAATCAAGCCCCAATGATGTTGAGTTTAAACCACACGAAGCAAAGAAAAAGACATTTCTATTAAATTGCACCATCAAAGTTCAAAGAGCCAATACTGCCCCTATTTTGTTTAGAATGGGTTAAGACCCTATTTTGATCAACAAAAAACCATTGCCCTCAGTTACACCAATTTATATTGCCGTACTCAATTTTTTTACAAAAAAATAATAAAAAATAATAAAAATCAAAATTTTCACACTTAAAGGTCTTCTTCACCTGACCATATTTTGATCAGCATCGGCTATGAGGCTATTTACATCAAAACACCATTGCCCTCAGTTACACTTCCAATATCTATTGCAGTACTCAATTTTTTACAGAAAAACATACCAAAATGATAATTATTGCAATACTACTGACACATTAGAGCCAAATGGTTGATAATCATTGCTTTTTTATAGAGAACACTACAGTCCATTTCAATTTTAGTCATTTTCTTCGCAGAAATTCTTATTGTTACAGAAAATAATATTGAAAGATAAAAGTGCAAAGGTGCCTTTGATATACATATACATGAGCACATAAACATAGACATTTGTTTAGTTCATATAAGAATATGCATATAACTCTTTAAGCAATGAGGCTTCATTTGATCCAGGATCGCGAAATTCTTGCAAAATCAAAATTCTTGCAAAATCAAAATTCAAGCAAAACTGAACTCTTTAAGCAATGAAATTTTATTCTAGATTTTCTGAAATTTCTTAGCCAATTCTTGTCCTTGAACAGTGTACTTGTACATGTTTTAATATTATCTTCGATTTTATCAATTGAATTGATTCAATGTTTTCATCTTAGTTGCTTGAATCCTATTATTGTTCAGGATTTGTCATTTGTAGATAGAGATGCATTCACACAGTCAAACAGAATTAGCCATGATTATGTTCATAAGTGTGATATTTCACATACATTTCCATTCACTTTAACTTGCATGTGACATAAACACTTACTGTAAACAATGACACCATGTGTTTATTTGTAGGATGTAATCACCCAAAAAAATGTAAGCTCAAACTATCATGGTGAAGCTCAGATCCAGCAGAAACGATGGAACCTTGACGTTCATCTTGCCCTGAATGTTAGTCAAGCTTGGTCCTTCGCAATACAACAAAACTCTGTCCTCGTTCAACACGCTGTTCAGATTCATCTGGCTCTTTGTCGATTTAAAAAATGCTTTGATCTAGCATCCATCAAATGAACAAATTTAGCACATTATAACATATCCAATAACAAATTATATTAGCAAACTTTGAAGTTGATTTCTTGCATAAAAATACTAAACATGTATGTACAAAACCTGTATGTACATACTTGTCGTAAAATCTTGAATGGCAAACTTTTGCAAAACCCCACTATAAATCTTAAATGGCTAAACATGTATGTACAAACCTGTATGAATCTTGAATGCTAATAAAAGTATGCACATGTTTAGCCTTAAAATCGATAAAGTTCCAGAAAAGAAATGCAGAAAAATAAAATTGACCTTAAAGAAACATTTATGAAATGTAGCAAGGATCTGTTATAAGATTCAGATGTCCCTCACTGAAAAAATGGAAGAAAATGACAGGCACAAACATCTTTTGTTTACTATATAATTAACAAATTTTCTGTGACAAAAACAAATGAAATTATATAAATGGACATTAGTAAACAGGAATTAGTAAATTGGATTTCCTTCCTAAAGTATAGGAACACAATTTGGCATGGACATTAGTAAACAGAAATTAGTAAACAAATGAAATTATATAACAACATGGACATTAGTAAACAAAAATCATTTGGTATGGGAGAGTAACACAATTATTCAGTTTCTCCCTGCCAATGTTGATTAAAATTTTTCCAGAAACAGAAACTGAGATTTAAAATTGTCCTATTCACAAATTTGATGTGTCTCATCCATAAAAATGCAATCATAATGCCTCATTAATGGTAAGCAAATGCCTGATTTTCTTTCATCCGATTCTTAGCTTACATTAAGGTAAGCAAATGCCTCATTAATGGACTACCGAAAGATACTAAAAAGAGAGAACGAAAATAGTTCTGTGTGTATGGCAGAGTGTGTATAATATGGCAGGATAACTTAATCAAATATACACAAAAATCCGATCATATACATAAAGGATAGCACATATAATTAAATATCATGTTTAAAGAATTCCTTTAGGCCCCCAGAAAACCTATCTAATTGTACTAATTCTTAGCAGATACAATTAATTTGGCGCAGATTGTTTGGGTTTAGGGTTCATATATGTTTTTTTACCCAAGAAAATCAGATGACATAGATTTTTGTCAGCAAAATAAATAATGGATGGTAACATGTTTATCCATCAAATACTTTCAGCAATTGAGGACAAAATTCAAAAATTCAAAATGCTTAATTGACCAAATTTCAGCAAAATACATAATTTCAGAATGCAATTAACTTACAACATTTACACCCCCTATACTCCATGTAATTAATTGACAGGTTTATGAGCATTTACACCCTGCTTGCTTATTTCTCTCCTTAATTTTTACAGTACTCCATGCTTGCTTATTTTTCTCATTGCTTATTCTTCTCCTTATAATTAATTATGCTTGCTTAATTTAGGGGGTGTAAATGTGGTAACTTCTCATATACATGGATTATTTTTCTACTTGCTTCATAAACCCGTCAATATAATAGGGGGCGTAAAAACAAATAATTTACAACATTTAGGTTATAATTTTTATAGCAATTTAGCTTACAATTAATCAACTAAAGAAAGCTCCAACAATCGAACTAAGAAATGACTTATAATTTAGACTGAACATGTATATATGCAATATAATCATCAAATAGGGAAAAACCCAAATTGACATGTTTATGAGAACTAAGGATTATTTTTCTTTTTGTTTACAATTAATTTACAACATTTACGTCCCATATACTCCATGTAATTAATTAACAGGTTTATGAGCATTTATACCCGGCTTGATTATTTTTATCCTTGCTTGATTATTTTTCTCCTTGCTTATTTTTCTCCTTACAATTAATTCTTCTTGCTTAATTTAGGCATCCAACATATATGGATTTATCCAGCATATATGGTATCCAACATATACGGATTTATCCAGTAATTATGGGCTCTCATTCCCATTCTAATTCTACAAACTTCTATTCAGTAGAATTGGCAAGCTCGTTACTACAATTGACATGAAAAATTAAATCATTAGGAAAATTTGGTTCCAAAAGGAAAGAGATATTGTATTATTTACAGCATTTTTTTCCAATAATCAAAACTATAATTCTTTTTTAACTCCAAATACCAAAGAAGAATCATGTTTAATATAATTACATCTATGATCAAAAATCTTTTAGAAGGGTCAGAACGATTGTTATCTTACCAATAACTTGGACTTGCTTTTTGCAACCTCCAAATTCATTGAGATCCCCAAATCCTTATTCAACAAAGAAAATACACAATTAATGTAATCTAAAAGTAAGAACAACTAAAATAATTATGGTTAAACCTTTAGTGTGTGTGTGCACGTAATATCATACTGAGAGAAAAATACACGGGAAGCTAAATTTATGTATACACTTATCAGCATCAACATATATCAAATTTTAGAGTATTGGTGGTATATTACCTTAACGGCAGGAAGCCGGCCCTTTGCCATGGCATTTTTCATAACATTATATGCATATGAAACATAGCGCATATTGCACGAACCATTTAGTATACTGGTATATGTCCAGGTACCTGGGCTGCAGCATTTCTCAATTATCTCATTCATAAAATCCAAAGCATGCAATACGAGGCCTTGTCAGGAGAGCTCCTTGATAAGTGAACTGTAGATAAGAGGATATGGCTAAAATCCTGAGCTAAACCCACATTAAACAGATTTATATCACCATCCTTAGATAACCCATTAATCAAGGAGCAGTATATGTTCAAAGGCAAATAGAGACAAAAATGACGGGATAACGATCAAATTACAAACAGAGACAGAAAACTCAATCTGAATCCATTCCAATCAAATGAACAAAGAGGAATGCCATTGCATTACAAATTACTAAAACAACAAACTATTAGTTCAAAGGCAATAACAGCAAAACCCATTATGAGGACTGGGGAGAACCTTTTACAGTTGAATAATCAAGATCCAAATCGTTGTTTATGGAAAAGAACTGAACTTCATGATTCCAAATGCATAAAATTCATGTCTTCGCATGGAAATTAAAGCATCGTATCTGAAAAATTCAATATAATTCCACAATCTCTTAGCTTCGATGTGGCCTAGAGTTCAGATGTAAGCTAAAGTTCAGGTGTATAAGCTAAATGTCTACAAAATGAAAGCTAAATATGTAAGCTAAGTAAAAATAAAAAACAAACACCTAAAGTTCAGATGTAAGCTAAATTTGTACTAACCTTCGATGTGGTCTCACCCGACCCGTCACCGTCCTGTGGAATTAGACGAATCATTAACAAAAAAATACTAAAGAAGAGATGCCCAACAAAGATCAAAAACATGCACTTAAAATGGTTACCTCAACACAGAGATTATGATTTATCAAGTCCTACTATTGAACATCAATCGAACAGAATATATGGAAAGAATTTAAACGCAATGAACCTGATGCATTATTTTTTAATTAGTCAGGAAAAACGGCCTTGCATGTATCATCAACATTGAAAGATGGCACTAACAAAGTCAATGACCTTTTTGGGGTTGGGGAAAGATGGCACTAACAGAGGCAATGCTTTTGGCTTTATAGTCGTTTAATTTAGTAAATTATAAATTCAATGTGCTATCAAATTCAAATGAGAGCACTCCCAAAGAATTGTCAAATGGGATTCAAATCATTTCCCTCCAAATACCATTCAAACCATTCCCTCCAAATTACACATAATGTCTCCCTAATTTTCCAACACAAATATTCATCATAACACTTGTCATTTTCAGATTTTGTCATAGTCATCTTTATCCTAGTAGGACAAATGCAAAAACATCCCACATTTGTATAATGGCAGTATTTTTGTATATGGGAGGAATTTGTATATGATATGATTTTGTATATGACAGGAATTTTGAATATGGCATATTCAGTGTATATGACATGATGTACACAAATAGTGACACACAAATTATATATCCCGCCATTTACACACACAAACACCAGATATGGAACATGCCTGAAAAAATCATGAGAGGATTTTGATGTTAAAAATGCAACTGTTAATGAGAAATGTGCATGTTAACTACAGAAAAAAATCATGACAGAATTTGTTTGTGTGTAAATGTCAGGGCTGAATTAGTGATGTGTGTGTAAATGGCAGGATTCGTGTGTGTGTGTGTGTGTGTGTGTGTGTGTGTGTGTGTGTAAATGGCAGGATTTGTGTAAATGGCACCATTTTACACACACACACATTTTACACACACACACACACACACAAATCCTGGCTGAAAAAATCATGTTAAAAATGTGCATAATAATGAGAAAACCATGGCAGGATTTATGTGTATGTAAATGGCAGGGCTGAATTAGTGACACACACAAATGGCAGGAATTTTCATACTAAAAAGGTATATATGATCATCTACCTATTTTTGCTGATTATTTGATAAAGGATTTGCTGATTTAGTAACCGTAGTTGGATAAATAGGTGTGGGTGTTGTTTTAGTTGTTTCATCCTCTTTTGTTCATCTCAAGAGTTTTTCCATTCATATAATACTTGGACTGAAATTACAGAAAGGGAAGCAATTTTCATAAAATTATCAAGGTTGCACAATGGTACACATTTATACTATTTAATTGTTTTACCCCTGGTTCTGAGAATCTCATGCAAACATCTTAAACTCATATCGAGATTTTCTTGGATTTATTGTGGAAAATAGGATTACTACAATACAATAGAGATTAGGATCAGAAGTTCCATTGTCTTACCTTGATCTCATTTGCATTATCCCAAAGGTGCTGAAGCGACTACCAAAGTGGCGAACCCCTCCTCGCTTTGGTCGAGCCTTAACTGAATATCAGAAGGAAAGGATTTGATGTCAGATATGTCCCTACTTTTTCTTTTGTCTTTTTTTCTGGTGATCATGCTGAGGTGAGTTGTGCTTACTCTACTTTTTAGGCCAGAGCAACTCACATATGTGGATTTATTTACAAACTACAGAAACCTTTCGATGAACAGGCAAGCATACCTGCTTCCCTTTGTACCAACAAATGCAATATTTCTCATTACATGTGTGCATATTTTTGCAGCCAGATACATATGCTTGTTCACAATGCCCAGCACCAAAGAAGAGATTTGTATGATATGATATAAGCACAGGGAAAGCTATCGGTGGTGGCTTGCCAGGCTACTCCATGTATAAATTCTATGGAGGTTGGTGTCCAATATCAGTTGAAACATGCAGATGATAATACATAGATATGTGGTTATGCCAGTAACTAAGGTGATGCTTGCAAGTAAGACTTTTGTTCAACTCCTGAAGAAGTAAATGGTGGAAAAATGTGTCACAGAAAGCAGAAACATGCACTACAAAATGGACTGTATAATATCAACCCAATCCCAACTTGACCATTAAGATAGAGCCCTTTATAATATCATTGCAATCAACCTCCCGACTATTTAATTGCAATACAATACCTAGGATCATTAAACCCCATAAATCATGGATGTAGGTTCATATACATTAACAGATAAGCCCGTCCCAAAAAACAAATCCTATAACTTAACCACTGAAAAACATAAGTATAAGCAACAATCCAACCCCAATGAGAGAAGCCTTAAAACCCTTTTCCCCTAAAAAGGATGATTTCATGATGAATAATCGAAAATAAACCACTAAAACCTGAACTTTAAGCAATGATTCCCCAAATCAATCTGCATGTATATCTATAAAAATCCGGTTCTATACAACAAATCCGGTTCCTTTTAAGGGAGCGTAAACAACACGATGCTAGAAAGAATGGACCGATACAAACTTTTAGCTCTCATAACCTTAGTTCAAGTTAATTAACAGCCTTTGCATATGAGAACATGAAACCATATGTAAACTTGTAATTTGTATATGTAACTATAGGTGAACTTGTAATTAACAGCCTTAGTTAATTTATTATATCCTACTGAATTTGAAATTGCAAATTAGTGATGAAACTCCAAATCTTCCATTATCCATATAAATTATTTTCGTAAGTTAACCCAAAAGTTGAAAATTTGCACATTGGATAAGCAATCACATCCTTTCTAGAGGATCAATTCTAGAGAACCTTGAGATCTTCGAGTGAATCAATTCTTTTCAGGGACCAAAAGCAAGTGCCGACCAGCGAGACACGGTGTAAATGACGATGGATTCCTTTGAATAAGCTTCAACCCGTGCCTCCCCAGCTCAATCTTCCTTAACAATTAATTAAAATAATGATCATAAATTAATATAAATTAAAAAAAATTATTGCATTAGAGAAGAGAAGAAGAGGTGGAGATTTTTGTACTAAATGTGAACCGTGCGATCAAACTCCAAATCTTTCATTAATATGAAATTGTAAATTAGTGATCAAACTCCATATATTTCATGATCCATATAAATTATTTTCTTAATTTAACCCTAAAGTTGAAAATTTGTACATTGGATAAGCAATTGCAAGTAAACTTTGCACCTTTTTAGAGAACATTGAGATCTCCAAGTGATTCAATTCTTTATCGGGGCCCAAAAGCAAGTTTCGGCCATCAAGACACAAAGTTGCTTATGTTACATAATCTGATTACACATGGCAAGTTTCATAATAAGTTACCTTGCAAACAAATGGCAATACACGCTCAGGTGGGAGAAATTTTAGCCATATGTCTCTAGCCTCATTATCTGGAGCAAGTCCAGCCTTCTCATCTCCACCAAAATAGGTGGCATAGATCCTGTCTGCAGGTAGTTTATACACCTGCAAAAAGTTGAGCACCGCTAAGATCATCAGGACGTGTTAATCGATCAATAGACAATATATTGGAATAAACACTTCCGAAAATTGAAAAAAAAAATGAGCACAGAAAAGATCAACAAAAACAGTAAATCAATCAGTTAAAAATAGTAGTTGAAACATTTTCATAAAAAGTAGTCAAATTTCACCTCTATAAATACAACCCATATTTTTAATCAAACTTCAATTTCACCTCAATTTCATCACAAGAAACACAATTTTTCAACTTGAAATGCATTTAAACAACAAAAAATTACAACCAAAAAAATCTTTTAGATCTGCAAAAATTTACATTATCTAGAACTTGATGTCGAGATGCCACTTTGCAAACGAATGAGATATCCAATCCCAGAAATGCATTATAAAACTTCCAAAAATGCAAATTGCATTTGAATATTGAAAAAATGGGATTAACCAGAAACAAAGAAGACCACATAAGGTCAAAAGTTTATCAACCAACCCAAGAACTAACAACAACAACAACAACAACAACAACAACAATAACCACTTACCACAGTGAGCAACTCCCAAGCCCAACCAATCGCATCCTCCTTGAAATAATCCCCAAACAAACAGTTTCCCAGCATCTCAATTTAGGAAAAAATAAAACTTCAATGCTATTTAACACTGATAATTTGAAAAATTAAGAGAACTTTGCATACCTCATTCCATCAACAAGAACTCAAAAGATCCCACCCCGACCAAAAGTGCTGCACTCATTTGCAAATCATGTTCTAGAAAAAGGCTGGAAGTAAATCTATGGGTTAGTTTTGGTTATTACCCAAAAAGCACAATACAGAAGAAAGCATCATCCATCAATACCTTTGGATGGCATCCGATCAAGATCCGGCTTTGAATAGCCTCTCTGATCATGGATCACCCTTCAGATGTCCTTGTCGAGCCAGGATTCGGGATCATCCATCATGCTAGGGCTCAGTCTCTCTGACCATAGCCTCTGCCTTGCTAATCACTCCCATCCCGAGCACCCCGGCGTTCCTCCTCAGGCTCTCCACCGTGATCTTCCCCCTCTCTTTGAATGGTCGTAAGGATGAAGGCAAAGAAATGAGTCCCCCCCAATTTCGAGCTCCCCCCGTAAGGATGAAGGCAGAGAAATGAGTTCCCCCCCCCAATTTTCGAGCTCCCCCCAATTTTACCGAGCTTTGTGCGTTCTCTGCTCCTGCCCAATGCGTCTGGGAAAGCGTGCGCAGTTCAAAATTTTTCTCTCACTGTTGATGACTGGGATAAACAAACATATGACTGGACTGATGACTGGGACAAAATTCAAAAAAGTCCTCTTTTATAGAATAGATATTCTACTTGCATCATATCATCATCAGCATCATATGCCTGCTTGTCCATATTTTCGCATCTCTTACATTAGGTCATGGATACGCATATGCATTTTTCATTTTATTTGTGTAGTTTTATTATCCGTTTATTTTCTTTTTCTTATCCACCCACCCACCCTAGCCTCATTTTACCGCCTTACCAGCGTGTTCTCAGCAGTGAGGACACTGCTGTGTTTAGATTAGGGATGAGTGCTATCGCTTTCTTCTTCTTTTTTTTACTTTCTTTCATTTTACACCTTTTAATTTCCATTTTCCACCCGCTTTTCCCCCATCTTCTTTTTCTTATTTAGCATCATACTTTCCCATGCTTGCCTGCCTGCTTTTATTTTTATTTTTTCTCCGCCTTTCTTTTCCCCTTTTGCTAGATATATTCCATACGATGATGCCTCTTATAGCCCTTAGTAGCTATCACGATGATTATTACTTTTGCCATGCTATTTAGGGAATTTCAGTATCTTGCGATCTATATGCTTGCATATAGCTTCTTTGGTTGTTCCCTCTATAGGAATGCATGAAATGAATTGAAACTGAATGTATGCAATAGTATTAAGTATGCTTTTGTTGGGAATACACCAAGCTTTACGCATCAGTATGCAATAGTATTAAGTATGCTCTTGTTGTGAATGCACCAAGCTTTACGTATCATTAAAATATGTGAAGCATCGGCCTTGTATTTTATTCACTTCTTATTGCATGCCTGCTATTATTGTGTGCCTTACCGCTTAACTTCATTATTTGTTGAAATGAATGAAAATATCTATGCTTACGTATGACCTTAGTTGGAGTATTATCTTATTGAACCATTGTGCACACCTTATGAGTGAACCGAGTGATACATTATTTCCTTCTCCACATTTCTTTTTTATTCTCTACATATTACTTGGTTTCAACCCCTTTCAGCTACTTATACTGCATCCACTTCCCAAAAATCCCAAAAGAAAAAGTTAGCGGGCAAAAAGTTAGAAAGCCAAAAAGGAGCCAAAACCAAAATACATATCTTACGCTCCTATCAAAAAATGAGAAAAGAAAAGAAAAATATTTCCTATATCTTATTATTTGGAGCTACACAAATACTTGGGAAAAAGCACAAAATTTCATTCTTTTTTTGAATGCGACGCCTCAAGCTAAGCTTGGGAGGGTGAACCCATTTGATTATACGAGTGAGTATGCCATTAGAGTAGAGTTATGCACAATTGGAAATATTTGATAATGTATAAACTTTATGAAATATATTAGCTATTGAGATTTTTCATGATTTGAGATGAATATATGAAAGCCATGATCCTTATTCTATTCTCTATTGCATACTTGATTTGACTCTTATATTCTTCATGTATATCTCTCGATTGAAAAGTGCATCACCAACATATTTATACTAAACTCTGTGAATTACATGATGCGGATATGAATTGAATGCATAAATTTAGAGAATCCCTACCTTTGTTCTTAATGCTTGCAAGTAATATATTTAGCAAAGATATGAAATTCATATTAGCATATGATCCATTTTCGATGCATCATGATATGTAGCTATGGCTTGAGATCTGACCGAATACTCTGGCACTCCCCTCCATCTTCCAGTCTTTTTCTATTTTTTATTGTCATCCCCTGGCGAGCCTCGTATTTTTCTTCCTCGAGTACGAATAAGAGGTAAGCTTGGGTGATTTTGATATGTCTATATTTTCCATGTTTTTATCACATCACTTCATATCATATTCACCTCCAAAATCCATATTTTCACATATTACCACACTTCTAACACCATATTCGAGTTTTGTATAGCGTTATGGATTTTCAGGAGTTTTGGAGCAAATTGGAGCTAGTTTGGGACATGGATGCATCCGATACATCCGGGACATCATTGGCAAGGCTCGATGGGAGTTATTCAAGGTAATGAAGAAGATCAGAGGAGAGGAGGAGAAGAGAGTGAGAGAAAAGAGCCATGGCTTCAGCCCAGTTCAATTTCCCAACGACTTCACCCGAGTAGCAAACTGCTACTCAGTCGAGCAGACACGCAGATTTCGCGAGTAATCGGCTACGCCCTACTCGACCGAGCAGACAGCCGACTCGACCCGAGTCGAACCAAACAGAGAGATGATTATGAGCTTCTCCCCAGGACCCTGTAACTTGACGGAGCGGTTACCTACTCGACCTGAGTAGCTTTCAGACAGAGAAGCATTTTGATGGCAAGTTCCAACCTACTGTAGCTCGACCGAGTAGAGGGCTACTTGACCAAGTAGCCTGTATCAGCCAGAAGGAGAGCTACAACAAGCAGTGCCAGCTGTAAACTCGACCGAGCAGGCACTGCTACTTGGCCCGAGCAGCGACGTGACCAGCAAGCTGGCGGGCCATTATACCTAGATTTTCAGATATTCTTTGTGGGGTCCCTACCCCTTGTATATAAGCACGTTTTTACCATATTTTCATGGGATCGAGAGTGTTAGCATATCTTTAGTTTTAATTAGTTTTTTAGATCTAGTTTTAGTTTTGTGTCGTCGTTATTTTGTGAAGACCAAAGATCAGATTTTTATTGTTCTATTGCACAAGGAATCTTATTATTCTCAATTTTCTTTGCTTTTCTATTGCTCTACGATGCTTTGGCACGTTATCCTAAGCTTGCTATGCTCTTGATTGCCGATATGAATTCTCTTGTTATTCTTGCATCTTTTATTGTTTTTTATGATGCATGAGTAGTTCCATCTAGGGCTAATGGATTAGCCCATGGATCTTAGGATTTAGATGAAATGTTATAGGTTTTAGGCTGTGTTGGTATAAAAGGGACGCATTTTGGTCGATCTAGCAAAGTTTGTAGGAAATCTCGTACTGAGATCGTGCCCACGTTCGGTGGAATCGATTGGCTTAAGGAGTATCCTATACGTTAGATTCATGGTGCTTAGAGCCATGAATTCCACATCTCAGATGCGACAATCCCTAATAAGACAATGCAACGTAAGAGTCTTAACCTAGCATCGACATCCGACGATCTTAGTGGTGAGTCCTAAAGCCCTAGTCTTTATTAATTGATCACAATCACAAACAAACAATTTTTTGAAACTGACGGTTACCTAAATTCCGAGATTTGGAAATAGCCCGAGACAATAACATCGCTACCCTCCATGTAGGATCAGTATTCTTTTATACTATTACATGACATTGTACGCTTGCGTAAAGTGCCAGGAATTTGCATTTGGGATACATCCATCCCTTGGCATTCGTGCCATTACTAGGTGGCTTCTATGTGTAGTTTTTAGGAGCATCAAAGGGCCACCCCCTCGTCAATAAACGACTCATGTGCCATCAGTCATGAGTCGAGAAAGTTGCTCCCTCACCATGGAATGTTTTGGTCTGTTTCTAACACAGTTCGATGGCTTAACCACGATCATTTTGAAGCAGGGTCTAATCCATTGAAAGGTTCCATCAGGCATTCCGACCACCACATGGCGTAAGCGGTAATAAACAAAGAGATACAACGACAAGCAAAGATATACAAGCCAACTCTTCTGGCACTGTTACGACAAAATTTTTTTTCGTTTATATCTAATCGCCCCCTATACATTCGAAAATTAAAACATGAATAAGAGGAGCGCTAAGATTCTACAACAGCTGTCTAGGCCCTTGGTCTCCCTCCAACACGACCGCAGACTCTGGGTCTCCTGAAGCATCCCTTCCTGCGTTGTCAGCAGTCATGGTGACAACTTCTTCGGTGGGAGCAGCCTCCTCAATGCCTTGACTCAGTTCATCGTCATCGATGTCTGGAAACAACACCAGTATTCGATCGATCTCGGTAGAGAGATCAGGGAATCGGTCCTTCAGTTCCGATCGACATCGTTCGTAGCCTTCAGTGCACAGCTCGTCGAAATCAGGCAGAGAATCCTTGAATTCCGGGACTGCCTTCCCTGCTATGACCTTGGTGTTGGCTCGCTCTTCCAACAGAGCCTTCTCAGTTCGCTCTCTTAGAACGCCTTGTTCCGCCTCCCTTTTCCAAGACTCCAGTAGCTCGCGATCAAGACCAGAAGGTGATCCATTCTCGATTCGGAAAGAAGGCTAAGTCTTGTTAGCTCAACTTGATATCTTTCCACGGCCGACCTAACGACCTCCAGGGTGACCTCGTGATTAGCTACCACTGGGGCATGCCAACGCAATGCTGCGGTTGCCACGAGAGCCTACAAACAACACACGAAAGTTAACATCTGTGCTTGCATCACCTACAATGGAGGATGGTGCAATAATTACCTAGACGCTGGCATGGACGTCTATCGATGTAAGTCGATCATAATCGACCCTCTCCACAACAGCCCTGTCCTGTAGAAGGGTCACATTTTTAGCAATACGAAAGGCAGTCCTGCAATCAAGAAGATCATAATCTTCTCGCCTCATCAGAAACTCCGATTGAACGAGCTTGTCTGTGGAGCAGTCAAATGGAGTCTATGCAAATCGACTCTCTAGAAAAATCGACATGAATTCATCAAGGATGTCTTCAGATAATTGTACAGTGGGAACAAGCCTCACTAAGGCCAAAAATCCTCGTGCAGAAGGAGCTCCGGAGGGACCCAGATCTTCCCCGAGTCTCCCTTAAGAGGAATACCCCTCTCCTGCTGGGAGACCTACTCTATAGCTTCATTCAACCCATACAGCTCTGAGTCGCTGAGAAGAAGTCGTCACCTCCTCTTACTCCCTACAAGTGCGACCACTTCAAATTCGGAGGCGTGCTTTTCCTTTTTCTTCCGCTGATGACAGGCCACCTGAGTAGTCCTCTCAACAAAAACGGGTCGATCCTCCAACGATTGGGTCGTCCTTTCCCCCATAGTCGACACCCGAGGAGATAACTTGCTCACATATGCCTCTCTGATGGAAGCCTCAACTGCCTTGCTCAACGCAGGGGCAACCTAATAATCCACACCGGCCATGCTTGCAAAAGAAACAAACGAATCAAGTCGAAGAACGATGGTCGAACAGTTGGCAGGCACGATCGGACCAAACTTTCGTCGCATGGTGCGACACAATACGTCGTCTGACCACAGCCACTTTGTTTTCCTCATGATCTCTAGCAGACTCTTCAATGTGTCGGTGGCTTCCTTCTTCTCTCTAATCAAAGGCTTGTCCTTGGCAGGGCCTAAGTCAGGGGCATCACAGCTGGTGCAGAAGCTTGGCACTCCTTATAAGACCACAAACACGAACTCCCCTTTCCATTTGGGGTTAGAAGTCGGAAGGTCGTCGAATAACTTCCTGCCTCAACGAGATGTTATCATATTCCAGCACGGTGTCTTGAGAGGAGAAATAGAGAAGAAGTGGTTGAACAGTCTAATCGATGGTTCAATCCCTTTCATCACGCACAGATCTATAAAGCACATCAACACGCCAATGGAATTCGACATCAACTTGTAGAGAGAGATATTCAGGGTGCACAAGAAGTACCGCATGAAGGGGTGCATGGGAAATCGAATCCCTCGTTGGAAGTCTTTGACATCTACACCCACTTCCTCGTCACCATGACAATGACCCTCTCGTCCCTCCTAGGCACCCAGATTTGTTAATCGAGGCAGACGTAATTCCTTTGAAACTCGGGGATCTGATCGGCTCTATTTGGACCTCAGATTCGTGATCAAACTCAGCTCCATAACCCCATCCTTGTTCTTCTGCATGACGGTGACCAAGCCCCTCTCAGAGGCAGTAACGGAAAACGAAGCCATTTCTTGCAAAAGAAGAAAATCTAAATCAAGAAAGAAGAAGACTATATCTTCAAATCGTGTCGCTGGAACCATCTTATAACAATAAGGCGATAGCCGCACGATGAGACATGCGTCAAAGATCCAAGACTCCGAGCGTCTTGGATTCCGAACCGGCAAATCATCCGAATCGTCGAGGTGGATGTTTTGGCACCTAAAAACTCGACTGCTAATTTCTCGACTGCTATGCCCCATTAATGCGATGTAACGTCGCTTGACATCAATGGGAAAACACTTTGAGGTCATGCGACGGGGGCCATTGTTGAGTCATTGGGCTGGCACTTGAGATAACTCGATCGACGGATGACTAAGGCCCATGGAGCCTACGAGAGAAGCCTGATATCTACTCAGTCAAAGCCCACTGGCCAGTCGACCGTTGCATTCCCCTCACTCGAAAGTGGGATTAAAGTCTAGCTCGTAATTAGTAGGAATGTAGTGACCGCCCGTTCGTTTGACACTCAAATCGGGATGGTGACACTAGGATTAGAATTTGTAAACCGCAAGCGCACTGTGTAGAAGTGTGGCTTGGGGGTCGAACACATGGAGGCGTGTGTTGTTCTTGTGAACAATCAGGATCCTGATCACCCGGTGGGTGACCTAGCTTAATCGCTTATTGGATGTCACGATATTAAACTAATGAAAATGTGTAAGAGATAAAAAGGCAACCTAGGACATTGGCTTCCGCCATATCACGAGTTCTCACTATTACGACCGAAGGATAGGAATGTGATCGGACTCTAGCGTTTAGCGGTGAGACATTGCCTCTAAAAGTGGTACCTATCATCCCATGGGCACGATATTCCGGTCGATGCCCAGGATGATATGCTAGGTCTACCCGGATTTGGACGGTAGGCGTTCCCATGTCCACACCGCCCGACTCCGGGAGCACTAAGCTTGCAACGATTGCTCCCGACATTTCATTCAAGCCATTCCCACGTGCGAGGAATCAATGTCTACGCTAGGGGGTGAGCTGTGGCTAGGGGATCAAACTCCCGTTTTATTTCCCCTTGGCCCGACGGTCAAAGGTGGTCTTTCTCCCGACAGTGACAATAAAACGTCCCAGCGTAACCATCTAAATCCCGATATCATATCGAATCCCTAATCCTATGGTCGTTCTAGGGAGAACCCATGAAGGGGCTTCCACCAATGTCCCAGATTTAAGAACTACTCATTAATCATGGCATGAGATGCAATAAAACAGATTATATACATCAAAATGAAAATCAAGCAATAGTTTAGCAAATAGAAGTATAAATGCAATATTAAAATATAAGAACGATCAAGAAACTTACAAATAAAAATAAATTCAGAGCAGCCAAAATCCCTTAAAATAGCTTAAGAAAATTGGGATTACGTTTTCTGGGAAACCTAGCTCTATTTATACATTTTGGCAAGATTCCAGGGAATATTCCCACTAAAAGACAAAAATAGACGTTCACCTGATCGGTTGAAACTCCAACCGATTGGGTGAGACGATCGTTGGACTTGGTCTTCGGCTCTGATAAATCTCACCCGATCGCTGAACCGATCGGGTGAGTCTTTAAATTCTCGAGCATGGGAAGCATCTGCTACAGATGACCCGATCGGTTGACAAGTCAACCGATCGGGTGAACTTTGGCACTCAAAACTGCAACCTGTGTCACATCCACCCGATCACTGAACTGATCGAGTGGATTTGTCTCTTCCTAGGGACTGATACTGCCACATGAACCGATCGGGTGGGTCTGTCCACCTGATCGGTTGAGAGCTGATACATGATTTATCTTGATGATTGGCTCTTAGGGTCTCGTGCGACACCTCTCGTTGCTCCGGAGACTCGTAATGTTAGCCTTGTATGTCCCCTGTGCTAGCAATATCCTGCAAAAGCACACAAACACAACGAAAGAGAAAAGGAACTAAGAAACACAAGGGAATGATTCGAAAAAACGAAAACCGAGGGGAAATTACGAAGAGATGTGTGTGAATATAAAAAATTGAACGCACGTCAAAATTCCCCAAGCTGCACTCGTCCTTGTCCTCGAGGAAGACGAGTGAGAATAGGAGCTCGGATGGGAAAATAGAAAGAAAGAAACAGAAAAGAAAAGGAAATCCTAAATTACCCGTCAGTGCCAACGAAAACTAACACGCCACACTAAGCAAGCACGCGATAAGCATAGCCCTAAGCCCCAGGAATACGAGTCCCTACTAGTGTCGTGGGTCCATGCGGTGAAGCGCAAGTGAGTGAGGTTGTGAGCTAGCATACGGTGTAACTATCTAAATTGTGCAATCAAGCTCCATATACTCATTCACATAGAATGACCCAAATATCGAATCAATTCGAATTAGCGGTGAATAATAGTTCAAGCATGCATGAAAATAGAGTAAGAATAGAAACATATCATATGTCAGGGACTCTACTGCTAGATACTAGGAAATCACTGCACGATTTCCTAGATGATCGCTAGAAAGCTCCTATGCCAAGTGTGTTTGAAAACGAAAAGGGTTGAGTAGGTGTGGAGGAGAGCACTTGGTGCAAATTCTCGCCTTCCCTTTATTCGCGGTGGAGGAGTAATATTAACAACAGGAAAAAAATTTTGGGTTTTGGATATTTGTATATTTTTTTGGATTTTGTCTATACATGTTCTTTCTTTTCTCCTTTCTTTTCATCTCTCTCTCGTTTTTGAAGTGGGATAATGCGCATTCTCCAAAAGCGGGAGAACGATGCACAGGTGAGTGGCAAAACTGTGTACTCTCTCAAGTGGAAGTAAAGTACACGACGAGGGGATTTGCACCAAGTAAAACAAAAAAGAATTCGAATTCTAAACACTTGGGCAAAAGGAAAATTTTCGTGAATCAGAGCGTAAGCAACATGGGTTATCCTAGGCTTATTGGTAGAGTCCTGACACATGCGATTTGAAGCGTAAATATATAGATGATTCATGCATAAAGAAGCAGACAGTGGAGGCAATATATCGCATATTCGAAATTGAAGCATGATAGTCTAGGGGTCATCCAAGGACAGGCATATAAAACAAAATCATAATGTAGAAGCACACCAACTAGCTAGTCACAACACACAACTTACACAAAAGGCAAAGTGAACCCACGAAGCATAAAATGCAATAGAACTCGGCTTCCTAGGATTAGTGAGAATGGTTATCGTAGCTAAGCTAAGTGTGCATGTGGTTTAGTGGTAGTTTCATCATGCGGGGTCATCTCTAGGAGATGGAGAATAAAAGGATGGAAATAAAAAGAAAAACACGACGAAAACGACTCAAGAATGGTGAAAAAGTCACGACTGACGTACATAGTGCAACTCCTCCAAGCTGAACGTTGCATTGCCCTCAATGCAATAGGAGTAACTGCGGGAGGGCAACGAAAGATGGGAGGGAAGTACGCACCGACAAAGAAACGGGGAAAACATGAAAAACACACAAAAAGAGACATATAAAAATAAAGAAAATAAATACCGAAACAAACTATACAAAAGACATACACACAAACACACAAAACAAGCACACAACAAACAAGTGACACGACGATAATCACAAAATATTGATCTCCCCCAAGCTGATCTCAATTATGCCTGAAAAAAGATATGATCATGGTGAATCAGAAAAAATGGCTAGGGAGAAAAATCAGAAAAAGGGAAATCAAGGTGCAGGAGTGGGAGGCTCCTCATCCTCCTCGGAATAGAGTGGCAGAGACAAAGAAACGGAAAAATCATGAAAAACAAACAAAAAGATGGATCTCTCGCTGTCGAGAGGATTCGTGTTTATTGAAAGCATAAAATTTTATGTTATTGCTACACTACTGGATTGATATCACCTATAGCAAAAGGCAGATCTAGTATCCTTGCAGGTACAGGCAACTGTTCCAATGGCTCCTTCCGTGGCTTCACCAGCCGCGTGTGTCCACAAACACCTAAGAACTCTAGCAATGCATCCTCCCACATTCCCAAAAGGACTCCACCTGTACCCTGCAGAGAATAGGATGCATCAGTTCGGAACAAAAATTTCACCCTCATAATAAAAGTATTCCAGAGAGGATCGTCTATTGAAATATATGAAATAAATAGTGGTTGACGACACTTCCCTGGAAAAAATTCAATATCATCTTGTGTTGTGACAGCTATCTCCATGGTGTCCTCACTCAGCTGCTCTGGTAAATCTGGATCATAGGTGTGGACTTCCTCGACAGGTTCATTTAGATATGACACATCCAAGCATAACTCCGATACATAATCGTACGTGTGCTATAAAAGGTACGACGTGTCAAGAATATCTGAATCAAAATAAATATCAAATGGAATACATGATTCGTGATCGCGCCCCGGATACACGTCCCGGAGCGACGGTTGTAGTTTTACCGCAAGTGCACGGTGTAGCAGCGAGCGGGATATCGAACACAGGGAGGACGAATGACCGTGCTTGTTCCAATCACCCTGGCTATTCAAGAAGAAAGATTTGCCTTTGGCGATCCTGTCACAATCGTCAGACAAAGTGCGGAAATATCAAATCAAATAAAGAACATCTAGGGAATGGGGAATCCCCGCTACTCACCGTATCTCATAAATGTGGTTCGTCGGTTTCAAAATTGCTAGATTGAGATTTTGGATGGACTAGTTGCAACTGAATGTAGAACCAAGCTCACGCTCTCGCGCTGTTGCCGGTCTATAGCTATCCTAGGTTTGGGTCCAATCTCTTGCAAACCCTAGCCTAGGAAAGCTAGCATTAGGATCAACATCATCGTCCAATCGCGCACCGAGCCCAATCTCTTGCAAACTCGGCTCGCGATCTAGATTGGGATAGTTCCTACCCGTCCAATCTCTTGCAAACGGGTATTGGCACGGAATTGCAACCGGAAACCCTAGTATCGGTCCAATCTCTTGCAAACCGACACTTCGGAAATTCGATTCCAACCCAATTCGGATTTCTAGGGTTTCCTATCGAATCGGGATCTAATCTCTTGCAAATCCCGATCGGTATGAACTCCTAGCTAACCGTAGTAAATTGATCCCAACCTAATCCCTAGATATCAATTCTAGCAAGATTTCTACTAATTCATCACAAATATGAAGTTGGGCTTGTAGGGTTCATCCACACGCCCCAAGACGTGGCGACTACTCACAATTCATAGCAAGATCACAAAAATAATCAATGAAATAAGCAATAGAATTCATCACAATATTGAGATATGCAATAAAAATAGAATTTTTAGAGAAGAGAAAGACAAACCAATGGAGTTCTTCAATTAATCCAACAAAAATCAAACTTTTTTCTCCTCTCCAATCTCAAGAATAAAACTAAAAAGCTAATCTAAAAAGCTGCAAAAAATCTAAGGAGAAGCTCTCCAAAACTAGGGTAAAAACATGGGTTAAATATCCCCCAAAATCGTCCAAAAAATGTGACCAAAATACCCCTGCGCAGCCTGTTTTCCGCAATTTTCGCTACAGGCAGCGCGTCACACTCGGCCGAGTGACAAAGGTCGCTCAGCCGAGTGAGAAACCCTGTAATTTTCCAGTAAGTCGGGGCCTTCAGGGGTCTCTACTTCGGGGGCGGCTCGGCCGAGTGAGTTGTCGTCACTCGGTCGATGGCTTCATTGTACTCGGGCGGACAGGATTCTCCACTCGGCCGAGTGGGTCTTCTGAAGCTAAGGCAGCCGAAAAACAGAAACTTGGAGATTTTTGAAGGGCTTCGTCTGGGTGCCACTCGGGCGGACGTGATGTCTTCACTCGGCCGATGTGGTCTCCGTCGCTCGGCCGAGTGCACATAGAAATCGTGTCTGAACTGGTCAGCCGAGCGGTGTCTCGCTGGTCGGCCGAGTGGCTCCTCCACTCGGCCGAGTGGGACACAAAACATGCCCAATCTGCTCATTTTGGCCTCCTCGTCGCTCCTGCGACGTTCATTCTTCTTCCGCTCCTCTCCAACAGCAAAATACCCCTCGGGGAGGTCGTCGGTGACCCTCTGGAGTAAGCGCATTTTGAGATCACTCCAAATCGCGCCAAATCACCTGAAATGCGACAAAAACAACAAATCGTGAAAAGCATCGCAATATCGTCGATATATCGTGAAAAACATGATTTGGGCGATCTAAATGGCATGCAAACATGCGGGAAAAAGGTGTAAAATAAGGAGTGATCAAAATCCCCCAAGCTTGCCTCTTACTCGTCCTCGAGGAAGATAAGTAAATGGCGAACCCAGTGTAATTTGGAAAACGAAAACGGCGAAAAAATGAAAAAAATGAAAAACGGAGAAGAGTGGAAAACGAAATGAAAATAAAGAAGAGAGAAAAGCGAAGATGTAGGCTACTAGATCATTTTCTCAGGACGGGGGTATTACTTACTCATATAGCATGCACCGAATGAAAAACTCATGTCAAAAGATCTTATTCTGATATCATAGTATAATAGTGCAAATAGAAATGGAAAACCCACGAACAACGATATAATCATGAAAAACGGAATAATTCTAAAATTAACATCGTCTGAATCATTTAAAGCGGTATACAAATCACAGATCACACACTTTTCAATTGAATGCTTTCTATCAGGAGTATAAGAGTATCACACTATAGAATAGAGAGAATAGAAAAGTATGGATTTCATGAAATGAGTGCTAGGCTTAGATTTCTGGATTTCGTAAAGCAAGAAATAATCTCACCGAGTATAGAATATTACTTAGCCTAGGTTGTCGTGCAATGTCAAGTAGTCACTCTCTCACACATCAATGGATCCCCTCCCCCAAGCTTATCTATAAGCGTGATGGCATAAAAAATATTCACATCCACATTTCTATATAGCTCCGAATGTAATAAGAAGAAAGAAGAAAGGAAGAAAGTGAGATGGGATCTTTTATTGAGGATTTTTCCTCTTTTTCTCTTTTTTTTTTCAATATAGCATATATACACAACGATCCCAACTCAAAGAGAGATAATGATATACAAGAATATTCTTCTCTCTTTTATTATTATTATTATTATTATTATTTCTTTAGAGAATAAGGGATTTGGAGCTGGGAATTAGTAGCGGGGGAAATGCCATATAATAGAATCGCTAAGGGGAGATTCACCAATGATTTTAAAAGTAGAGAAATGATGTTCAAGATTTGTGGAGAAAGAAATAGATATAACTCTCGGTTCACTCTATAAGACATGCACGACAACTTCAGCAGGGTAATCTAATCTACTCAGTTTTGATCACAAAAAAGCTAACTAATCCAGATTTATCATAGCTAACATCATTCAATCATCCTGAAGTGAAGTGTACAATTCATGCATATAGAAGTGATATAGGAAAAATAAATCAGTACTCCAGATATAAGCATTCAATGCGTGAATCTTGGTGTGTTTTCTGTGATAGCATACATATGAATATTCAGACTCAGCTAATAATAAAACTTCATCCATTTTCATGTGGCAAAAGTGTGGGTTACTATCTCTAGATGCATGGCAAGTCATAGCATATGATATCAGAAATAAAGTCTAAGACATGACAAATATAGCATGCATATAGAGTAAGCTAAATCCAACGTCATCATCATCACAGAAAAGTCATCTCTAGCATGAGATGAGAAAAGAAATAAAGATAAAGGAAAAAAAAGAACTATTTATAATGCGGCACACAGAAAAAATAAGAAAAACGTGATGCATGGCAAAACAAAAGAAAAAATGATAAAAGATAAGTGCAAAAGCGAAGAATGGTGTGAAAAACTAAAAATAAAGGTGGCAAATCGAAAAAGAACGTGAGAACTCACTCCCCCAAGCTAAATGGCACAGTGTCCTCAATGTGCAAAGTGTGGCACACCGAGAGACAAGAAATGTGAGGGGCAGGTGAGGATGCATGCATGAAAAAAAAAGGAAAATAAAAGGATAAAAATAAAGAAATGAAAAAAATATGATGCGGACATGATGCATGCAAAGATAGGAGTGATACAGATATAAAGGTGGCACCAAAAACTCTCCCTCTCTCCCAAAAAAGATATATAAAGATATGATCAAAAAGAGAATCCCAAAATAAGTGAGGGGAGGGGGGTGGACAAAAAGGCATCAGGACCCAGCAGAAACGGGCAGCACAACGGCAAAAGGAATCAATGGCATCAAGGGTGCCTAGGAAGGTGGTGCTGCACCGTCTCCGTCCTGAGGCGGAGGTGGTGGTGGTGGGAGTGGTGGGAGTGGTGGTGATAGCCTCGGAAGTGGTGGAGGTGGTGGAAGTGGGCTCAGCTGATGTGCTCTCGACACCGACAGAGGTGTCAGGAGCAGCAGAAACGTCAGGTATGGGCTGAGGGGCCACATGGTCAACAGGCTCGGCAGCAGGCTCGGCAGGGTGTGCAACAGGGTCTACAGGGGCAGCGTGGGCCTGCTCGGCCTCCTCGGCCTCGAGCACGTAAGCAGCGGGGATGAGAACATCCATCGCAGGGAGCCAGTCAACGTGGGCTGGTGCAATCTGAGTCCGAGCAGGGCTCGGGAGAATCATGTAATCGGCCCCGTAAGGGCCGTGCAACCAAACCCAGTGACGCTCACCGTGCGGACGAAGCATCTTCATCCGGGCCATAACATCTATCGACAGAGAAGTGGGGCCCGGGACGCGTCGCAAGTCGTCAGGGAAGTCCTCGCCGGTCATAAGAGCAAGCAAGGTGATCAGGCCGCCGCAGTATATCGGTGAGCGAGCGACCACCGATACGATGATGCGGTCCAAAAACCAAGCCGCGATATCGATCACGACGGCGGGGACAAGCTCATCACCATCCCTAGATAGAGCTCTGGGACACGTCATCGCGTAGAGCATGTAGAGCTCTGGCGTAGACATCGTGCCCGGCTCATATCTGGCCAGAAAGGTCGTCGTCATAAGGCGCTGAGCAATGCGGAGGCAGGGATGGACAATGGCCGAGGCCTTGGCCCTACTAGGGTCAAAGGCAGCGTGAAGACCCGTAATGCGGGCCCAGAAGGCACCGGCGTCGAAGGAAGGTGGGGGATATGGGTGGGTTCGTAACCACGATCGGCACTGGGGACAGCGGGCCACGAGAAAAACGCTCTCATCATATCGAGAGTGACCTGGCACTCTCGATCCATGAACCGAAACGAGCATCCCTCGTCGGTCCGGGCGATCGAACTCAGAACCTCAAGTGTCGGGCGGGTGAACGTGTCCGTCGACACCTGGAAGAAATCTCGCCAGCCCACGTTGTCGTACAACGTGAGCATCCCCTCTAGTACCCCCAGGCGTCCTAGGTCAGCGAGGTGTGCAAACCTGGAGGGTACGATCGAGCGCTGGGAGATACGGTCGAAGACGGCGCGGTGTGCGTCGTCTCGAAACGTAATCCCGAGCGGCCCGACCAGTGGAGCCGGAGGTGGTGGCTGTGCAGCGGCAGGGAGAGGTTGTGCGGGCTGTGGGTGCACTGCAGGCTGTGCGGGGTGTGCGGGGCCTGCAGGCTGTGCTGGGTGGACGGTGTGTGTGGGAGACGGTGGAGGAGAGTCCTCCAACTCGTGGGAGGGGCCGGCATCATCCGACCGCTTCCGCTTGGCGGAAGCTCTCTTCGACCGCGGCCGTGTCCGGGGCGGCATATCGGCCCCGAGCGCGCCGAAAAGTGTAAAAAGTGCGGTGTGTGTAAAAGAGTGGAAGGAGTATACCCAGACACGTCGCGAGTGCTCAGCAATGGAAGCGTGCGAAGTCAGCGCCTCCACGAAGCTCAAATCAGTCCCGAGAAGCTCCCCTAGGCTCCCCTAAGCTCCCAAAAACAACCTGCGCGTGAAATGGAGATATCAGCGGGTAATAATCAAAACGTATGGAGCATTAGGGGTATCATAGATAGATATAGGAATTGATTTGGGTTTGGGGGTCGTTTAACACATGGATCCTCAAAAAATACTCAAAAAGAGGAGAAAAAGGCAAATCAGGCGATACCGGAGGTGGTCGGAGCGGCGGCCGCCGGCGGCGACTCGGGCGAGTCACGGCGGGGGGTCGGCCGGCGATGGCTGGCCGAACGGCGGTGCGACGACGGCGGTCGGGCGAGTAAGGGGTGCGAGCGGGCGAGGGAAGCTGAAAGGTCGGGGGGCGCGATCGGTTTTAGCGTTTCGAAAAACGTGTCCCCCTCGACCCCTTATATAGCAGAAGTTACGACTCGGCCGAGTGACTAGGTCACTCGGCCGAGTGGAATCAATGGAAATTCCTCCCTGCTTACGCATCGGCCGAGTGGCCTTGCTAGCCTCGGCCGAGTGAAGTAAGTCCATTCGGCCGAGTGGCTCAAGCTACTCGGCAAGACTCGCCCTAGGAGCGTATCCGTTTTACTCGGCCGAGTGAATATATATACTCGGCCGAGTAGTAGTTATACTGAAATCAGGAAAATAAACAGAGAGTTGGGTACAGCAGACTTCCCTCGTTCGTGAGCGGCTCGGCCGGACGAACTTATGTGCTCGGCCGAGTGACTAGTATACTCGGCCGAGTGAGCCTTGTGTTCTGCTGTTTGTCTTCGTTTGGGCTATAAACTCCGTCTTTCTTCCTCCAGTCGATTCCATCTTCCTCCTAAGCGTCGAGCGCCTTCTTGGGGCACTCCTCATTGTCGCGTTCATCCTCCTCATGATGGATCTACCTATGTCCTCTCCTGTCAAGAAAAAATAGGACCAGTTATCACAAAATTTTTGGGCGAACGACTCAAAACACTAAAAATTTCTAAAACGAAAATGAAGAAAAAGTGAAAATAAAGCGAAAACCGTCGGGTTGCCTCCCGACAAGCGCTCGTTTAAGGTCGTGAGCTCGACCCCCTATAATTTTCAATCAATGCGGGATGTTTGGTGCATATGAGATGCACCCATCAAACTTTCCGGGGAGCGCGCTTGGATTTGGACGTGGCGGCGTGTTCTCCCTCGGTGGTCTCCCATCTCGAATAGTGTTGGGGGGAGGCTCCCCCAAGCTAGCATTTGCTCCGGTCAACGGCTTCACCGGTGATGCCGATTTCCGTACCGGAGGAGCTTTCTTTGGAGACTTTAATTTCGAGAGCTTACAGAGCTCTCGAATCCTTGTGACATCAGCGTCGCCTTCATCATCTTCAGCGGAGAGGTCGGGGGAATCATCTTTCTTCTCATTTTGGCCTAAATCCGGGCCTTCCTCGAAATCTTCATCGAATAGAGCGCCAATAGAGTGGGGGATCGCCTCCTCAATTACCTCATCAAGGAGGTCCATGTAATCAAGCTCCTCGTGGTAAGGCATGTGCTTCATAGCCTTAGGAATGTGGAGCTCCACCTCGATGTTGCAGACATTTAAAGTTAGGGTACCTTCGCGCACGTCGACAATCACTCCGGCGGTGGCGAGGAACGGGCGTCCAAGTATCAATGAAGTATCTCCCTCCTCCTTAACGTCCATGATCACGAAGTCACATGGCAAGCATATTCCCCCCGGGACTTGTAGCGGGATGTCTTCGGCGATCCCCACCGGCCTTGTTATCCGTCCATCGGCTAATTGAATGCGCATGTCGGTGGGTTTCAACTTTGTCCCGGTGTTTAGCCTTAAGAACATGGAGAGAGGCATGAGGCTCACACTAGCCCCTAGATCAACCAACGCCTTTTGAAGAGGAACGCCGCCCAAGGTGCAAGGAATCCGAAAACTCCCCGGATCTTTAAATTTTGCCGGCTCCTTCTCTCTCTTGGTGAACCAAGAGCCCTCCTCGGCTAGCATGATCTTCTCCTTCCTCTTTCTCCCCGAGATCAAGTCCTTTAAGAATTTAGCATATGTGGGGATCTCCACGATGGCGTCGAGGAAGGGAATATTGAGGCTAACTCCTCTTAGATACTCGAGAAACTTCGCTAGCCTTTTCTCCATTTTCGCTCTAGCGAGCCTTTGGGGGAATGGGACCGGTGGCATGAAGCGCCTCTCCTCGATCAATTGTTCCGCTCTAGATTTCTCCTTTTCTTGTGGCTCTTTCTCCTTATCATCTTCAACTACCGGCTCAATTGGATCCAAGCTTTCCTCCACGGGCTCCTCGGTAGGAATCATGGCGGGGGTGGTATCCTTTCCGCCTCTAGTTGTAACGGCAACTACGGCATTGATGTGGCCGGTGTTGCTCCGTGGGTTTTGCTCGGGTTGCGCCGGCAATCGTTGAGTGTTCCGATTTAGCAACGCTAATTGCTCCGATATTTGAGCCACAACGGTATTAAGAGAGTCTTGCCCCGCCTTCAAGCTAGCATTGACCTTATTTTGCTCGACCATAAACGCCTCCACTCTAGCTTCGAAGTCGGATCGTTGTTGAGCTTGTGGAGGGTTTTGATTTTGATTCCTCCACCCTTGATTGTATCCGGGTGGCCTATATGGTGGAACTTGTTGCTTTGGTTGAAAATTTTGTTGAGTAGGCCCCCTCGGTGGATAGTTTTGTTGTTGGGGTGGTAGTGGTGGTCGGGCTTGTTGAGGTGGCGGTTGTGGCGGGTTCAAAGCTCCTTCATTGTTGGCGTAAGAGAATCCGGGATGATTTCTTACGGCCGGATTGGCCCAATATCCTTGGTTCCCCGCAACATATTGTACTTGCTCCAAGGATCCTTCTCCTTGCTCTCCTCCCGAGTACATGGCTTGAGATTGGTCTTGCCAATCACACATTTGGTTCGTTGGAGCGGAGGTAGAAGGGGCTCCTTGGGGTTCCGTGATAAACTTCTCCAATCTCTCCACTACCTTGTGGAGAGAATCGAACTTGCTCGTAAGCTCCGCTACGGCCTTCGCCTCATAGATGCTAGTTGGCTTTAAGGAGGACGTAGAGTGTCCTCGCTCATCGCCCCATTGTTGATTATTCGAGGCCATCTCCTCAATTAGGGCCGTAGCTTCCTCGGGAGTCTTTGACAAGATAGCACCATTCGCCGCGGCATCAATAATTTGTTTGGTCCCCGGTTGGAGACCGTTGTAGAAGCTATGAACTATCTCCCAGTCTTCAATGCTATGATGCGGGCATTGATGCTGCAAATCCTTAAAACGCTCCCAAGCTTCATAGAGCGTCTCCTGTGGTCCTTGCTTGAAGGACATGAGAGCGCTCCGGATCTTCACCGTCTTGGATGGCGGATAGAACTTGTCAATAAATGCACTCGCCAACTCGTCCCAAGAGGTGAAAACTCCGTCAGCCTGCGTCCTCAACCAATAGAGTGCCTTGTCCTTTAGCGTGAAGGGGAAGAGACGCAGTCTGATGGCATCGATGGAGACCCCCGGCATCTGAAATGTGGCGCACTTCGACAAGAATAATTGGATGTGGTAGTGGGGGTTCTCATGGGCGTTCCCATGAAATGGGTCTTGTTGCATCAAAACCACCAATCCAGTCTTTAGCTCGAAGTTCTTGTCAGCCGCCAACTCCGGCACGTCAATGGATGAGGTAGTAGAAGAGGTCTTAGGCCGAAGCCTATCGCGAATAGAAATTATCTTCGCCATCCTTACCGCCAATTGTTCAGGAGTTTCCGGGTTGGTCATAAACCGCCCTTCCGGATTTTGTCTCCTTTCCGCTCTAAGTCTCCGCGCGGTACGTTCGATCTCGGGATCAAATAATAAAGCTTCAGGGTCCGCCGTAGATCTCGTGTACATGCACAGGAAAAACAGAGTTTCAAAGAGATGATTAGTATCGTGGAAGGGTTAGGTAAAAAAATGGAAATAATAATGATAATAGTGAAAAATAAAATAAAAAAGGAAGTAGCTAGGAGTGGTAAGATCAAACGCAATCGCCTCCCCGGCAACGGCGCCAAAAACTTGATCGCGCCCCGGATACACGTCCCGGAGCGACGGTTGTAGTTTTACCGCAAGTGCACGGTGTAGCAGCGAGCGGGATATCGAACACAGGGAGGACGAATGACCGTGCTTGTTCCAATCACCCTGGCTATTCAAGAAGAAAGATTTGCCTTTGGCGATCCTGTCACAATCGTCAGACAAAGTGCGGAAATATCAAATCAAATAAAGAACGTCTAGGGAATGGGGAATCCCCGCTACTCACCGTATCTCATAAATGTGGTTCGTCGGTTTCAAAATTGCTAGATTGAGATTTTGGATGGACTAGTTGCAACTGAATGTAGAACCAAGCTCACGCTCTCGCGCTGTTGCCGGTCTATAGCTATCCTAGGTTTGGGTCCAATCTCTTGCAAACCCTAGCCTAGGAAAGCTAGCATTAGGATCAACATCATCGTCCAATCGCGCACCGAGCCCAATCTCTTGCAAACTCGGCTCACGATCTAGATTGGGATAGTTCCTACCCGTCCAATCTCTTGCAAACGGGTATTGGCACGGAATTGCAACCGGAAACCCTAGTATCGGTCCAATCTCTTGCAAACCGACACTTCGGAAATTCGATTCCAACCCAATTCGGATTTCTAGGGTTTCCTATCGAATCGGGATCCAATCTCTTGCAAATCCTGATCGGTATGAACTCCTAGCTAACCGTAGTAAATTGATCCCAACCTAATCCCTAGATATCAATTCTAGCAAGATTTCTACTAATTCATCACAAATATGAAGTTGGGCTTGTAGGGTTCATCCACACGCCCCAAGACGTGGCGACTACTCACAATTCATAGCAAGATCACAAAAATAATCAATGAAATAAGCAATAGAATTCATCACAATATTGAGATATGCAATAAAAATAGAATTTTTAGAGAAGAGAAAGACAAACCAATGGAGTTCTTCAATTAATCCAACAAAAATCAAACTTTTTTCTCCTCTCCAATCTCAAGAATAAAACTAAAAAGCTAATCTAAAAATCTGCAAAAAATCTAAGGAGAAGCTCTCCAAAACTAGGGTAAAAACAGGGGTTAAATAGCCCCCAAAATCGTCCAAAAACTGTGACCAAAATACCCCTGCGCAGCCTGTTTTCCGCAATTTTCGCTACAGGCAGCGCGTCGCACTCGGCCGAGTGACAAAGGTCGCTCGGCCGAGTGAGAAACACTGTAATTTTCCAGTAAGTCGGGGTCTTCAGGGGTCTCTACTTCGGGGGCGGCTCGGCCGAGTGAGTTGTCGTCACTCGACCGATGGCTTCATTGTACTCGGGCGGACAGGATTCTCCACTCGGCCGAGTGGGTCTTCTGAAGCTCAGGCAGTCGAAAAACAGAAACTTGGAGATTTTTGAAGGGCTTCGTCTGGGTGCCACTCGGGCGGACGTGATGTCTTCACTCGGCCGATGTGGTCTCCGTCGCTCGGCCGAGTGCACATAGAAATCGTGTCTGAACTGGTCGGCCGAGCGGTGTCTCGCTGGTCGGCCGAGTGGCTCCTCCACTCGGCCGAGTGGGACACAAAACATGCCCAATCTGCTCATTTTGGCCTCCTCGTCGCTCCTGCGTCGTTCATTCTTCTTCCGCTCCTCTCCAACAGCAAAATACCCCTCGGGGAGGTCGTCGGTGACCCTCTGGAGTAAGCGCATCTCGAGATCACTCCAAATCGCACCAAATCACCTGAAATACGACAAAAACAACAAATCGTGAAAAGCATCGCAATATCGTCGATATGTAAATGGAATGGGTAGAAATATCTCGTTGGATGAGAGCAGTAAGCTCTGTGGGATAGTCCTCGACGTCAGTGGAAGGATGAGGTGGCTACAGAAGCTCTAATGGAGGAGGGTAGTGCTCATGATCCTCATGAATGGTTGTGTCCTCGTCTCGATGCATGACCTCCTTGTCGATAAGCTCAGGCTCCATGTGTAAGGCCTCCTCAAAATCATGCTCTGGCTCCACGTGGTGCTCTTTTGCCTCCTCAACAACTATCAATGTATGGTCTCTCTGGAATGGTGATGCTGGCTGCTCAAGTGTGTCAACTTGTGGGGATGTATCATATGGAGAAGAATGCCCACAAGCAATCTAAAAATGTAGTCTATCCCCCTCAAGACTGACACGTATGTCTTCCTCATTTGTTCCCGCTGCCGAAACATGGTTTATAACAAAATCTGCAAATCGTAGCTCAAATGCATCGCCTGCTGTAACACAAACTGAACCGGCGAACCTCAATGACTCCAAGAGGCCCTCCAATATGTTCTGAAATGTGTCCTCCTCTGGCGACGCATATGATTCAATTTCTGCTTCCCCCACTGCCTCTTCGTCCATCCACTCTTCATATGCAATAGCTGTATCATAGGATGTGGGATCGATGATGGCACATTCTTGCTCTGGTAATATGACGAGCGGTGATTCTTGCCCATAATATGAAGAAGCAGAACTGATATCTTTGGAAATCATTGCAGCCTTAAGCATGAGCGCATTGAATTCAAGGTCTCTTTTCACCGATTCCAATTGAAAATCACCCCTTTCAATCTTGGCTTGCATTTCAACCGATGTGCAAGCATCTCATCAAGAAGGTGATCTCCCGTCTGAGCATTCTGATCAAAATCGGTGGTCCGCATGGAAGCATGCATCCCATCAAAAAGGTATTCTCTCGTCTGAGCACCCTGATCAAAATTATATTGTCCTATCTGAGCACTCTGTTCAAAATAGTATTCTCCCATCTGAGCACTCTGTTCAAAATAGTATTCTCCCATCTGAGCACTCTGATCAAAATCTGTGGTCCATATAGTATAATCCATAATACCTGATCAGCAAAGATACATACCTGGAGAAAAATATCAGTGGCACAAAAGAATATAGAAATGATAGTAATGGTGGCGAGGGAGAAAATTCCCCGGTAAGGATGTGGGCTAGTCTCAGAAAAAAAACTGGTTCCTAAATGTAGCAAGCATATTGCCTTCCCGGTAACGGCGTCATAAAGCTTGATCGCACGTCCGTTTGGCACTCAAATCGGGATGTGGATACTAGGATTAGAATTTGTAAACCGCAAGCGCACGGTGTCGAAGTGTGGCTTGGGGGTCAAACACATGGAGACGTGTGTTGTGCTTGTGAACAATCGGGATCCTGATAACCCGGTGGGTAAGATAGCTTAATCGCTTGTTGGATGTCACGATAATAACTAATGAAAAATGTGTAAGAAATAAAAAAGGCAACCTAGGACCTTGGCTTCCGTCCTATCACGAGTTTTCACTATTACGACCGAAGGATAGGAATGTGATCGGATTCTAGGGTTTAGCAGTGAGACATTGCCTCTAAAAGTGGTACGTAGCGTCCCATGGGCCCGATATTTCGGTCGAGGCCCAGGATGATACGCTAGGTCTACTGACGTGAGTTTATATTTCGTATATTCACACACGTCTTCTTTTTTGTTTTTCCAGTATTTTCCGCCCTCTCGTATCCGTTTTCTCGTATTTTCTGGTTTTCTTTCACTTCTCCGTGTTTTTACGTGTTTACAGGAGTTTGCCAGCATAGGGGACACATAACGATGATATCATAAGTCCCCAGAGCAATGGAAGGAGTCACGCATGATCCAGGGTTCAAATGACAAAGATTTCTATCTTTCAGACCCCACCCGATCGGTTGGATACAGCCAACCGATCGGGTGATGCACGCGTGCACGACCCGGACAGCCGCTAAAGCAATGAGAGTATCAACCGACCGGGTCAATGACCGGTTCAGCCCAACTGTCTTCTCTGGAAATTGAAGCTGAACTCCAACCGATCGGGTGACCTTCACCCGATCGGTTCATCTGTTGCCGATTCCCCAAACACACGACCCGGAGAGATCACCTGATGGCCAGCTGACCGTGCCAAAGCGTCGCAACTTTCTGTTTATTTGGGCTATGTTTCCAACCGATCGGTTGATTTATCAACCGATTGGTTCACCTGATGAGCTCAAGATCCAAACGACCAGAAGCTTCCGCCAACCGATCGTGTCGCATGACCGAGTGAAGTCCTGAAGAGCGCTGCCAAAGAACGAAGCAGGTCACCCGATCGGTTGATTTTTCAACCGATCGGGTGACGTCGTTTTCTATATATATTAGCCCTAGGTTTTTATAAATGTGAGCTGTGTTTGTGGCTGAGTTTTATTTCCTGTTTTTCTCCTATTGCGACGGCTGGAATTTTATACCTACTTGTAAGTGTTCCGATCTTTGTAAAACTTTGATATTATCTTAATTGCATTACTACTACTTCATTTCTCTTGCCCGATTATTTTTTTAACGGTCGATTTTCATTTAGATTGCTTTTTAGATAAAATGTGTGAGTAGTTCCCTAATCTGGGATTTTGGTCGAAACCCCTTCGTGGGTTCTCCCTAATGTGTCCATAGGACTAGGAAATCGATAGGGATTAGGAATCTATTAGTTACGCGGGGTGTTTCATTGTCATCGGCGGGGAAAAGACCGCCTTTGACCGTTGGGCCAAGGGGAAATAAACTTGGCGGTTGACTCCCTAGCCATAGCTCACGCCCTTAGCGTAGACATCGAATCCTAGCGC
Organism: Scilla litardierei; assembly: GCA_030789695.1. Classification (NCBI taxonomy): domain Eukaryota; kingdom Viridiplantae; phylum Streptophyta; class Magnoliopsida; order Asparagales; family Asparagaceae; genus Scilla; species Scilla litardierei. Next base: position 92,058,413 of record CM061139.1, on the reverse strand, counting down.
ACGGGAGCGGCAGGATGAGATGTTAGGAGTCATCATTGCGAGCTTAGTGCTCCCAGAGTCGGTCAGTGTTAATGGACATGGGAATGCCCACTGACCGAACCCGGTTAGTCTGGAGTATCATCCTAGGCACCGACCGGGATATCGGGCCCATGTGATGCTAGTATCACTCTTAGAGGCAACGTCTCACCATTAAACCCTAATTCCAATCGTTGTCCTATCTGTCGTCCGTATTAGTGAGAACATATGATAGGGTGGAAACCAAAGTCCCGGGTTTCCCTTTATATTGTTAAACCCCGTATTTACATTCCGTGACAACCAATCCATCGATTCGGGCTAGCACATCCATAGGGTGAATTCGGTCCTTTCTGACATAAGCACAACCCCGCCTCCCTGTATTCGACCCCCAAGCCACACTACAACACCGTGCGCTTGCGGTTATAAATATATAAATCTCGCATCCCCAATCTCATATTGCACTTGCATGATCACACGCACCGTGGGGACGTCAAGATTTATGGCACCTTTGCCGGGGAGGCAACGTGCTTGTTTATTTTTGGATCTTTTGAACCCTTGAGTCTAGCTCACATCTCTATCTCGCGATAACTTTTGCATTCTTCTTTTTCATTTTTATTTTCTTATTTTTTTTTATTTTTCTACTTTTATCTGTTTCTTTCCCACTTTTGCTTCATAGGTGTTTGTTGCTTTTAATGCACAGGAACACAAGAAGTCTTGACGACTTGATTCCTGTTGATCCTGAGATAAACGCCACCCTAAGGCATCTGGCTACAGAGAAGGGAAGAAGAGAATAGTCTGGAGCCATGGGGGAGAATACCCCACCGCATAAGTCCCTGCTGGAGTACTCGATGCCATCCATCGAGTCCACCTCCGCCATCTGACCTCCTGCTATTACGGCACAGAGATTCGAGCTTAAGCTGTCCTTAGTGATGTGGATCCAGCAGGATCAATTCTCTGGGGCACCCATGGAAAGACCTATTGAACATCTGGACTCCTTCCTAGAGAAGTGTGACACGTTTCGGATAAATGGTGTCACAGCTGAAGCAATCCGTCTGAAGCTATTCCCCTTCTCTCTCCGGGATAAGGCCAAGCAGTGGCTAAGGGGAAAGGACCCGAACACTTTCAACACTTGGGAGAAGATTTGAAATGCATTCTTGACGAAGTTCTTTCCTCTGGGGAAGACTATGAAGTTGAGGAGTGAGATCTCCTCCTTCTCCCAAGCCAGCCACGAGTCCCTGTATGAAGCTTGGACGAGATACAAAGAAATGCAGTGGAGATGCCCTCATCACGAGCTTCTGAAGTGGCAGATAATTAATCTGTTCTATAATGGATTGAGGGACGACTTGAAGTCTTCGATGGACGTGGCAGCTTGAGGGTCCTTTATGTCTAGGAGTGAAGAAGATGCCAGACAAATTCTTGAAAACATGGCATCGACCAATGAGCGGTGGTGTGACGAGAGAGCCACACCTAGATCTGGGGGTATCCACATGGTCAAGGATGTCGACAAATTATCCAGCAAGTTTGACTTGCTGTCGAACCAGATCTCAGCGCTGATGGTAGGAGCCGGTGGTGCCGGTACATAACAAATTGCGGCGATGGAAGCAGAAGTCATGGGTGACTTTAAGGGTGGTGACATCTTACCACCGTTGGACCAGGCGAGCGCACTATTCTACAATCCTACGGGAAATTCACCATATCCGCCGCAGACTAGCTCCAATCCGGCCTACTCTCCAAATAACCGGAACCACCCCAATCTTAGCAACCGGGCGCCTTATCAGCAATCGCAACCACAAGTATATCAGCCGCCTAGGCAACAGCAGCAGCAGTTTCAGCGGTAGCTGATCGATCCAAAATGTAACCCTAGAGAGAACTAGCTATGGCGCAAATTACACGGAGATAAATCCCCGGCAACGGGGCCAATAACTTGATCGGCCCCGGATATACACCCGAAGAACGATTGTAGTTTTACCGCAAGCGCACGGTCAAGTAGCGAGCAGGTATCGAACACGAGGAGGTGGTGTTGATTCCAATCTATCCTAGGTTGGTTTGACTACGATGGTTTTATTGGTGGAGATGGCTATGGTATGATGTAATGGTTATGGTGATGGATGTCGGTGTCAGAGATAGAGAAGTTGGATAAATATCGATTCAAATTTAATATGATAAAAGTGTCTAGGGCTAGGGAATCCCCACTACGGATCGTCATTCATCCTTGTACATTGTGAATCTCAATATTGCAAGACTTGTGTCGAGGTGAACTAGTCGTAACTGAATAGAGAACCAAGCTCACACTCTCTCGCTATTGCCGGTCTATAGCAACCTAGATTAGGGCCCACTCTCGTGCAAACCCTAACCTAAACCACTGGCATGAAAATCGACATCATCGTCCAATCGCACCTCGAGCCCACACTCGTGCAAACTCGAGTTATGACCAAAATTGTGATAGCTTGTATTCATCCAATCTCTTGCAAACGAATATGGGTATAGATTTATAATAAAAATCCTAGCTTTGGTCCAATCTCTTGCAAAACAAGTCTAAAGAATCTCGATTATAAACCTAAATCGAATATCTAGGCCTTCTCATCGATCGAAATCCAATCTCTTGCAAACTCCAAATCGATGGAAATTCCTAACTATCCGTAATAAATCAATCACAATCTAACCTCCTAGCAATTCTAGCAACTTAGAAATTCATTCTTCACAATTCAGAAATTAGATCCATATGGTTCATCCCTATGCCCTAGAACAACAATCAACCAAGCATAGCAACAACGATATAGAAATCAATATGAGACATTGCTTGCATATGAAAAGATAGCAAATCAAAGATTCAAATAATAAGAACAAAGATACTTAATAAGAACAAAGATACTTAGCTTTTGTTGATGAACTTCAATCCAATTACAAGCTTTTTAGATCCCAAGAGGGGGCCTAGGGCATGGCCTAACCTCTAAAATAATCCCTAAGAAAACATTATGGGAACTCTCTAATGACGGCTACAAACATCTTAAATAGCCCCCCAAAACCCCGAGAAAAAAACCCTAGAAAACCCCTCAAATTCGTGCCCAAAAACAGCCCTGGCCGCAAGTTGCGCTTTTGACGAACGAGCTTGAACGAGCTTGAACATGGAGCTTGGTTTTGTTCATGAACAAAATCCATGTTCAAGCGCTGTTCGTTTACTAACCGAGCTCTAAAAACCTGTTCAAGCTTGTTCGTTAAGCTTACCGAACGAACGTAAATGGACGTAAACGAACATTTACCGAGCTTGTTCACGAGTAGTTAATCGAACGTTCTATTCGTTAACAAGACTTATCGAGCTTGTTCGTGAACATGTTCAGGAACATGTTCGTGAACACACAATCAATTTTGTTCCTGAACTGATTTTCAATCAAACAAACGAACGTCAACTTTTTAATTAGGAATAATAATATTTAAACATAATTGCCAATGACTAAATCAATTAAATAAAAGGATTAAATATTTGCAGGACAAAAACAAATAAATCCGGCATAATAGCTACATAGATCCCATTACAAGCATCCATTCCAGACATAATAAAAAATATAATATTTGTCTAAATTTACTATTTTTGGTACATGTTCATTCACGAACACTTAACGAGCTTGTTCACGAACACTTAACGAGCTTGTTCACGAACATCACTTAACGAGCTTGTTCACAAACACTTAACGAGCTTGTTCATGAACATAAATGAACGAACGCAGTTATGTTCAAGCTCTGTTCGTTTACTAACCGAGCTCTAAAAATCTGTTCAAGCTTGTTCATTAAGCTTCCTAAACGAACGTAAACGAACATGTACCGAGCTTGTTCACGAGTAGTTCGTCGAACGTTCTGTTCATCAACAGCCCTAGCCGCAACTTAAAATCTGGGCCCACAGTCACTCAGGCCGAGTGGCAATCTGACTCGGCCGAGTGAAAATTCCAGCACTGCAGCATTAACTTGCAGAAATTCTCCAGATTTCATCCGACCTCCGATTGGCACATTCTTGGCGGCGATGGAACCTTCATAAAGTATACTATTCATAAAAAATATGAGAAAAATACTTTGATTGCTGGAATGCTAGAAGATTTCAAAATAGTGGAAGATTGTCTGAAAATCTGGGCGTGTGTGTCATCGGCGTCACGCGGCCGAGTGGAATTCTCCACTCGGTCGAGTGGACTTCTTTACTCGGCCGAGTAGAGTCTTTTGCTGTTCTCAAAAAATTCCAGAGAGTCCGCTCAGATCTCAGGAGAGAAACCCTGTCGTACTCGGGCGCGTGGCGATCTCTACTCGGTCGAGTGGGCTTTGCCACTCGGCCGAGTGAGGCTTCTCCAAATTCCAGTAAGTTGGCCTCCTCTCTGGACGAAATCTCTGTAGCACTCTGGCGAGTGGGCTTTCTCACTCGGCCAAGTGGTCTTTCTTGCTCGGTCGAGTGAACATGGAAAATCTTCAGCGCGTATCCATTTCACTCGGGTGAGTGCGGTCCTTCGCTCGACCAAGTAAGCAGTCTGCTCGGCCGAGTGGGGTACTCTTGAGCTCTTTTCTTCTCCTTTTCGCCTCCTCGTCGATCTACCAAATTTTTTCCTTCTCCACTCATCCTCTAGTGCTGATATCTCCTCAATAAGGCCATGAGCGGGCTTCGTTACGTGCGCAAGTCCTTTAAGCTCATTTTTGCTCCCAATTGCTCCATATTTGCTGAAATCCAACAAAAACAAGAAATAATGAAAAGTAACACAATATCATCGAATAATCGTGAAAAGCGCAATATGAGCAATTGAAATGGCGTGCAAACATGCGGAAAAAAGGTGTAAAATATGCACCAATCAAAGTACCCCAAGCTTACCTCTTACTCGTCCTCGAGGAAGATAAGTAGAGAGACGAACACGGGAAATGAAAACAAACAAAATGAAAGGAAAGAAAAAGAATACGAAGTGGAAGGGGTCGCTAGATTATTTTCTCAGATCTCAAGTCATAAGGTACACATCACGATAACTCAGAAAATATGAATCTCATGCTATAAAGATTTCATATCTTATTTAAACATGGTACTTGCAAGATTTTAAGAACAAAGGAAGGGACTCCCTAAATTCATGCAATCAACTCATATTCACATCATGAATTTCATAGAATATAATATACAATTCATCGGCAATGCACTTTTCAATCAAAAGTTATAAATGAAGCATATAGGATACACACCAAGCAAGAAATAGAGAATAGAATAAGAGTCATGGCATTCACATATTTATTTTAAATCATGAAAAATCTCCATATCTAATAAATTTTGCAAAGTCTAAGCATTATCGAATATTCCCATTCATGCACGTCTCCACTCTAAGGTCATACTCACTCATTTGGTCAAATGAATTCACCCCCAGGCTTAGCTTGAGGCGTCGCATCCAAAGGAATATAATAATGGAAAATGGAATGTTTGCCTTGGGTTTTCCCAAGTATTTTGTGGCTCCAATAATGAGATAGAGAAATATTTTTTTTCTTTTGGACTTCTTTTCTCATTTTCCTTTTGGATTTTGTAGGAGCTATAAGATTTGTATTTTTGGATTTTGGCTCCTTTTTGGATTTTTGGACTTTTTGGAGCTAACTTTTTCTTTTGTGGGGATTTTTGAGAAATAGATGCAATATAAGTAGTTTTAGGAGGTGAACTCAAGTGACATGTAGAGAATAAAAAGATATATGTGGAGAAAGAAATAATGTAACACTCGGTTCACTCTAATATGTGCACGAACGGTTCAATAAAATAATACTTCAACAAAAACTCATATGTAAGCATGTATATTCTCAATCATTTCAATAAATAGTGAAGTCAAGCAGTAAAGCTTACAACCATATCGGCATGCAACAGAAGGTGAATAAGACAATAAAACTGATGCTTCAGCAATTGATGCGTGAATCTTGGTGCACTTCCAACAAAAGCATATTAAACACTAATTAATACATTCAGCTTCAATTAATATCATGCATTCATATAGAGGAGTCATCAAGAGAAATAGATTAGCAAGCACGTGTGAATAGCAAGACTATGGAATACTCTAAGTAGCATGGCATGGAATAATAAGCATTGTGATGGTTGCTAAAGCAATAAGAGATATCATCATACGAAATTCATCTAGCAGAAGGAGAGAAAAGGAAAATAAAGAAATAAAAATAAAAGAGATGAAAGAAAAGAAAATCAAGCACACAATATGATGCATGAACACACATAAAAGAAACATAAGAGGGAAAAATCAAAAAGATGATGCAAAAATTTGAAATTTTTTTAAAAACCCTAAAAATAGAGTAAAAATGCAACTAATGCATCTAAATGGCATGGAAATGCACTCCCCCAAGCTTAAACTTCACATTGTCCTCAATGTGATCATAATGGAAGAATATAAGGGACAACGATAATAATAAGGGGGAGAATGAAAAATGATGAAATGAAAGACATGAAATCCTAATGCAACTACATGCACATGCAATGATGCATGAGAGCGCTTTCCCCCAAGCTTATTCCAAACAATCCTATTCAAATGACTTAATCAAAAATGTCATGTCTTTGCAAAGCGTGATCAAGTCAAATGAATAAGAAAGTGAGTATTCACTTGAAAGAAATGCTTGATGGTGGTGAGCAAAAGGATGTGGCGTATCAAAATATGAAGAGGGCAATTAATATATATAATGGGTTTGGGGTGTAAAAATTTTTTTTGCCATCATATGAGGTGATATTTATTCAATCAGATCTATACGGTCCTCTCGCTTTCGAGAGGATTTGTGTTTATTTGAAGCATAAAAATTTCTACACTACTGGATTGATATCACCTATAGCAAAAGGCAGGTCCAGTATCTTTGCTGGTGCAGGCAACTGTTCCGACTGCTCCTTCCGTGGCTCCGCCAGATGCATGTGTCCACAGAATCCAACGAACTCCAACAATGCATCCCCCAGCATTCCCACACGGACTCCATCTGGAAATAATCCAATATCCTCTCATGCTATGATAGTTGTCTCTGTGGTGTCCTCTCTCAGCTGCTCAGGTAAATCTGGATTATAAATGTGGATCTCCTCGATAGACTCATCAAACCGTGACACGTCAAAGCATACCTCCGGTCCATAATCGTATGCGTGCTACAAAAGGTATGACGTGTCAAAAATATCTGAATCAAAATAAATATCGAATGGAATGCATGATTCAGAAATGGAGTGGGTAAAAAAATCTCCCTGTGTGGGAGCAGTAAGCTCTGTGGGATAGTCCTCAACGTCAGTGGAAGGATGAGGTGGCTGCGGGAGCTCCAATGGAGGAGGGTAGTGCTCAGGATTCTTATGAATGGCTGCGTCCTCATCCCGATGTACGACCTCCTCGGTGATAAGCTCTGGCTCTGTGTGTAAGGCCTCCTCAAAAGCATGCTCTGGATCCGCATGTGAGGCATCCTCGTCAATATGCTCTGGCTCGATAGTGTGCTCCTTTGCCTTCTGATCAACTATTAATGTAGGATCTCTCTGGAATGGTGATGCTGGCTGCTTATGTGTGTCAACTTATGGGGATGTATCATGTGCAGGAGATTGCCCGCAAGCAATCCGAAAATATAGTCTATCCCCATCAAGACTAACATGGATGTCCTCCTCAATTGTTCCTGCAGCTGAAACACGGTTCATAACAAAATCTGAAAATTGTAGCTCAAATGCATCACCTGCTGTAATGCTCTCTGAACAGGTGAATCTCACTGACTCCAAGAGGCCCTCCAATAATCTCTGAAATGCATCCTCCCCTGGCTGTGCATATGACTCAATTTCTGCTTCCTCCACTGCCTCTTCGTCCATCCATTCTTCACATGCGATAGCTGTATCATAGGATGTGGGATCAACGACGGCACTTTCTGGCTCTGCTAATATGACCGGTGATGCTTCTTGCCAATAAAATGAAGAAGCAGAACTGATATCATTGGAAATCTCTGCAACCTTAAGCATGAGCGCATTCATTTCAAGTTCCTTCTTCACCCATTCCAATTGAAGGTCACCCTTATCAAGCCTGGCTTGTATTTCAACTTGGTGTGCATGCATCTCATCAAAAGAATCCTTTGTTTCTCATCAAGCTCGGGCCAGTGCGTTTCCTCAAAAAGTATTCTCCCATCTAAGCACTCTGATCAAAATAGTATTCTCCCATCTAAGCACTCTGATCAAAATAGAGCACTCTGATCAAAATTGTATTCTCCCATCTGAGCACTCTGATCATAATAGTATTCTCCCATCTGAGCACTCTGATCAAAATAGTATTCTCCCATCTGAGCACTCTGATTAAAATCTGTGGTCCACGTAGTATAATCCATAGCACCTGATCAACAAAGATAAATACCTGGAGAAAAATATCAGTGGCACAAAAGAATATAGAAATGATAATAATGGTGGCGGGGGTGAAAATTTCTTTTAAATTTTTTTTTCGTAGCCTAATCAACCTAATTATGATAAATTGGCACCCAACGGGAAACACCTCCCCGGCAACGTCGCCAAAAACTTGATCGATCCAAAATGTAACCCTAGAGAGACCTAGCTATGGCGCAAATTACACAGAGATAAATCCACGGCAACGTCGCCAAAAACTTGATCGGCCCCGGATATACACCCGGAGAACGATTGTAGTTTTACCGCAAGCGCATGGTCAAGTGGCGAGCAGGTATCGAACACAAGGAGGTGGTGTTGGTTCTAATCTATCCTAGGTTGGTTTGACTACGAAGGTTTTATCGGTGGAGATGGCTATGGTATGATGTAATGGTAATGGTGATGGATGTCGGTGTCAGAGATAGAGAAGTTGGATAAATATCGATTCAAATTCAATATGATAAAAGTGTCTAGGGCTAGGGAATCCCCACTACAGATTGTCACTCATCCTTGTAAATTTTGAATCTCAATATTGCAAGACTTGTGTCGAGGTGAACTAGTCGTAACTGTACAGAGAACCAAGCTCACGCTCTCGCGCTATTTCTGGTCTATAGCAACCTAGATTCGGGCCCACTCTCGTGGAAACCCTAACCTAAGTCACTAGCATGACGATCGACATCATCGTCCAATCGCACCTTGAGCCCACTCTCGTTCAAACTCGAGTTACGACCTAGATTGTGATAGCTCGTATTCGTCCAATCTCTTGCAAACGAATATGTGTATAGATTTATAATAAAAATCCAAGCTTTGGTCCAATCTCTTGCAAACCAAGTCTAGAGAATCTCGATTATAAACCTGAATCGAATATCTAGGCCTTCCCTTCGATCGGAATCCAATCTCTTGCAAACTCCAAATCGATGGAAATTCCTAGCTATCCGTAATAAATCAATCACAATCTAACCTCCTAGCAATTCTAGCAACTTAGACATTCATTCTTCACAATTCAGAAATTAGATCCATAGGGTTCATCCCTATGCCCTAGAACAACAATCAACCAAGCATAGCAACAACGATATTGAAATCAATATGAGACATTGCTTGCATATGAAAAGATAGCAAATCAAAGATTCAAATAATAAGAACAAAGATATTTAGCTTTTGTTTATGAACTTCAATCCAATTACAAGCTATTTAGATCCCAAGAGGAGGCCTAGGGCATGGCCCAACCTCTAAAATAATCCCTAAGAAAACATTATGGGAACTCTCTAATGACGCCTACAACCCTCTTAAATAGCCCCCCCCCCAAAACCCTAGCAAAAAACCCTAGAAAACCCCTCAAATTTGTGCCCAAAAACAGCCTTGGCCGCAACTTAAAATCTGGGCCCACAGTCACTCGGGCCGAGTGGCAATCTGACTCGGCCGAGTGGAAATTCCACCACTGCAGCATCAACTTGCAAAAATTCTCTAGATTTCATCTGACCTCCAATTTGCACGTTCTTAGCAACGTTGGAACCGTCATGAAGTCTACTATCCATTAAAAAATATGAGAAAAATACTTTAATTGCTGGAATGATAGCAGATTTCAAAATAGTGGAAGGTTGTCTGAAAATCTGGGCGTGTGTCATCGGCGTCACTCGACCGAGTGGACTTCTCCACTCAGTCGAGTGGACTTCTTTACTCGGCCGAGTATAGTCTTTTACTGTTCTCTAAAAATTCCAGAGAGTCTGCTCAGATCTCAGGAGAGAAACCCTGTCGTATTCAGGCGAGTGGCGATCTCTACTCGGTCGAGTGGGCTCTGCCACTCGGCCGAGTGAGGCTTCTCCAAATTCCAGTAAGTTGGCCTCCTCTCTGGACGAAATCTCTGTAGCACTCGGGCGAGTGGGCTTTCTCACTCGGCTGCGTGGTCTTCCTTGCTCGGTCGAGTGAACATGGCAAATCTTCAGCGCCTATCTGTTTCACTCGGGCGAGTGCGGTCCTTCACTCGGCCGAGTAAGCAGTCTGCTCGGCCGAGTGGGGTACTCTTGAGCTCTTTTCTTCTCCTTTTCGCCTCCTCGTCGATTCTACCAAATTCTTTCCTTCTCCACTCATTCTCTAGCGCTGATATCTCCTCAATAAGACCATGAGCGGTGCTTCGTTATGCGCACAAGTCCTTTAAGCTCATTTTTGCTCCCAATTCCTCCAAATTTCCTGAAATCCGACAAAAACAAGAAATATTGAAAAGTAACGCAATATCATCGAATAATCGTGAAAATCGCAATATGAGCAATCGAAATGGCGTGCAAACATGCGAAAAAAGGTGTAAATTATGCACTGATTAGCAGCAGTTTCAGCAGCAGCAGCCCCCACAATCATACTAACAATACACCCCAAGAAACCAGTAGCCCATGCAGCAGTAGCAGCAGCAGCAGCCTTATAGCCAGCAGCGTGCTATCTCCCCGGTTGAGTCCCTCTTGACTCAGTACATATCAAACCAGGAGAAGATAAATTTGAAGCTGGAAATGGGGCAGAGGGCTCTCACTGACCAGGTGACCCAGCTGGGGTTGCAGGTGGCAAACCTTCAAATGTCGTAAAATATATTGCCGCCGCAACCGAAAGTGAACCCGAGGGGAGCAAACCAGACTTTGGCACTCATGCACGAGCAGCGAATGTGTCTGCTATTGTGTTAAGAAGCGAAACACAAAACCCCACAAGAGTGCTCGCCAAGGAACCGGAAGCACAGTTGGTCGTAGAGCGACAAATTAAAAAAGCCAATGACAATGATGCTTCGTTGCCAAGGACTACGACTCCAGAGGGAGTCCCTGAAGAGGAGAAGAAGAAGGACGACAAAGGGAGCCTCAAGGTATTCAAGCCCGTTGTGCCTTTTCCACAACGTCTAGTCCAAGACAAGATAGACAAAAAGTATAGCAAATTCTTTGCCATGGTCAAGGATTTAAGCCTTGAAATCCCCTTCCTCGAAGCTATTGAAATGATTCCCTCCTACGCAAAATTTTTAAAGGATTTGGTGATAAGAGGGTCCAGGAAGAAGAATGTCGTACTGACGGCGAAATGCAGTGCTCTCATTCAGAGAGCGAATCCGCCTAAGCTTAAAGACCCGGGAAGCTTCTCTATCCCTTGTGCGATCGGGGAGGTAAAGATCCATTGCGCGCTCGTCTATCTCGAAGCGAGCATCAGTTTAATGCCCCTGTCACTATATAGGAGGATAGGGATGGGCGACCTGGAGCCCACCGGTATGACCCTACATCTTGCAAACCGATCGGTCAAATATCTGGAGGGGGTTGTTGATGACCTGCCTATCAACATGAGTGGGGTGCAAGTGCCAGTGGACTTCGTCGTTATGGACATGCCTGAAGATACGCATACCTCCATCATCCTTGGACGACACTTCATGGCCACCGCCGGCGTTTTAATAGATGTGAAGAAAGGGAAGTTATCCCTTAATGTCGGCAATGAAAAGGTGGAGTTCGACTTGGGGTTGTCCATGAAGCATTCTCCTGATGAGCAAGGATGCAATATGCTGGATATAGAGGAAGAGAGAGCAGCTGAAGCTGGGGCCTGGAAAAGTCTCTCAAGGAATCCCCGCGACAGTTTAGGGGACCTTGGAGAACATGACGGCCTGAAGAAAGATGATGTTGATGGGAAAGCGGGTCCGTCACATACAATCCCTCCCAGATTTCAAATGGCTCATCCCATGAGGAGGAAAGGGAAAGAGCCCATGGTGCTCATTGGAGACGAGATCCGGATCTTGAAAAGAGTGGCGGTAGACGCCAATATAAGGGAGAAGCCTCCGGATTCCATCAACGGAGGGAAAGTCATCGAGCAAGTCTTCTTGTCACCACCGACGACACCAAAGGCCACCAACTCTGAATCTGAAGCGATGCCGATCTTAGGGCATCATCCATATCCACCTTGAAGATTATCTACGGGCGTCGAGCAAACGACGTTAAACAAAAGCGCTTCATGGGAGGCAACCCATGCTCTAAACTTTCATCTTAGTTTTTAGGATTATTTTTAGCTTTATTTTTTCTATTTTAAATAATTAAATCTAGCCGCGGGGACTTCCGTCGAGAGACTTAGGCCATTTGTGAATTTTTAAAGGAAACAAGCACCCGATCGGGTGATCAATCAACCGATCGGATGGGACATATCAGACAATGGCCCGTATATGTTCTCCAACGAACCGGTCGGGTGAAGCAAGGTAAGACCGGGTGGCTGACCATGTAGGAACGGCCGAAGTCTCGGAAAATTTGAGATTTCATCAACCGATCGGTTGATACAGAGCGTGGTCGGGTGGCCGACCAGGTTAGCAGCACTGAATTCTCGAGAAAAACTGTGATGCAGCCAACTAATCGGTTGAGTTCTCAACCGATCGGTTCGCCTGTAACCTCTTTTCAACAAAAAATTTCGACCTAATAGTCAACCGATCGGGTGAAAACTCACCGGATCGGTTCGACTTAAACCCTATAAACCCCAGCACCCTCACCCGTTCATCTCCCTCGCCCGATTTCGATTCTGTCTCGCCGTTTCGACTTCTCCTTCCTCTAGCCGGCCTCGATCTCCCCTCAACCGACCACAAACCCCCTCAAATCGATCCCCCTATTCTCAATCTCCTTCCCTAAATCTCTCTCTCTCTCTCTCTCTCTCTCTCTCTCTCTCTCTCTCCATCTCCCATTTTCACCCCGTCCAAACCCTAATTTCGGCCCAACTCTCCCCTATTTTCGAAATTCACTGAAAAGAAGCGCCGCGGTTTCACACTCAATCCCATTGCGCTATGTTGGGTCATCTACGAGCAAGGATCTTCGACTCTACTAGGTAACTTCGCTCCTTAGCTCAATTTTATATTTTGCCCTAGAATTTCTATTTGCTTAATTTCATGTGTTAGTGTGCATTCCTCACATCTTGCATATACTCATACATACACACTCACATGGCCAAAGATGAAGATAAGGGTAATGGTATCATGCGAGAGGAGGGGTCGTATCATATGAGACGCAAGACAACACGTCCACCACACTCACTCACTCCTCCTGCACAGCCTGTACAACCCCAACCCCAACCCCAACCCCAACCCCAACATATCATCCCAGCTGAGGACCCACTGATGGGCCCGCGTGGCTACTGCTTTAGGAACCAAGAACAAAAAGATTTTTATCAAAGACTTGATGCACGGGGGCATCTATCGACCAAATTTGACCTTACCCAAACGCTTATCGATCTCGGGGTATTCACCGAGGTCGAGACTCTCTTTGCTAATTTAGGTTGGTTAGCTTTCCTAAACGCCACTGCAGTATCCTACCCTTCCCTCACACTCGAATTTTTATCCACACTTGTCTGTGAGTCGGGGTCGACGATCGTCTTCCGCGTCCGTAACAAAACCATTCACACCCACCTGGATACCATTAATAACATCTTTGGTTTTCCCATCCTTGGGGACGACGCTATCCGTCCATACGGGTATCCCCCCGAATTCGACGTCGATCAATTCTGGTTCCGCCTCACCCTTCACGCTCAATATCCCCGAGGTAAGGCCAAGGCCTCCTCCATCATTCACCCCATATTCCGTCTGGCCCACCGAATCATATCCTCCATGTTCTTCCCCAGGGATGAGTCAGGTAGTGTGACCATCCCTGATCTCTTCATTTTGTGGGCCATGACCTTCCCTTTTGTTCGTGGTGATGACGGGATTTCTTTTAGGGCCCCAGTTATTCCCATCCATGCCGATGCTTGGCTTGTTCACAAGCTACTAGAGATTAGCCGCGCCGGCAAGGGAAAGCTTTGTTGCGGGGGAATTATTACTATCATCGCTTCTACTCCCCAGTTTCATATTGTCATCCCACGAGACTTACCTACTACCGCGGGCCCCTCACGTCTTGATCTCGACATCCTGCGGCATATACACATGATTAAGCCCCGCCCCGATGGTTGCTTCACCTTCCATTACTGACCCCCTTTACTCCCTATACCATTCTACCTAACCCCGCTCGCATGAGTATCGCTCTTGTGGAAGACTGGACGCTTCCTCCCAATCCTGAGTTGCTAGGGGGGTTACGTCTTCTATTTATCCCGGGCGCACTCTGACCACCGTCCCCTGCCGCCCACTTAGGCGAGCAGGACATTCCTGCGCACCGTGGAGACACCGGTGCTGGACCTAGTGGTTCCGTCCCGGCTTCTTCCCCCCACCACAGTCGCCACCTCTCTAGTCTGTACTACCTCCTCCTCCTCCATTCGTCAAGCCGCATCCGCTCGCCTCGCTCTCGAGGCTGAGCTGGCTTCTATACGGGCTGTCATTTCGTCCTCCGTCCCCTCGGACCCATCATCTTTGATCTTCTCTCACCCACGCTTCCTCGTGCTTGAGAGGAACGTGGCCACCATCCTACGCATTCTCACTCACGTCCACGGACCACCTCCTCCCACACCACACCCCTCTCTACCACCTTCACCCCCTCGACGATTTTCCCCTCCACCATCACATTCTTCACCTCCACCATCACCCACTAGGTGACCATCCCTTCCTCTCACCACTCCCATTCCCACCACTGTCACCCCCACAGATCCACCACCCTCCACTTCCGTCACTCCATATATGCGCTGCAAGAAATTGCAGGTGCGATCGCGATCACTTCCCCCACCTTTCTCTTCCGTCGTCGTATCCACCCCCATACCCCCATCTACCACCGCATTGGTTGCCCTTTCACTCCCACTCACCATCACCACCACCACCCTACCCATCATTCACACCTCCACACCCACCGATCCATCACCTCGACCACTTTCTCCACTTTTCTGCACACCAGTCACCTCTCCCACCCACTCCCCCGCATCCCCCACATCTTCCACTGAGGAGGACGAGGACGATTCCTCTCCTGCTTTTGATTCCATTTTGTTTTCTGGCCTACCCCTTGCATATTTTTGCACTTTCATGATCATGTCATTTCGCTTGCTTTGTCACGTCTAGCTTGGGGGAAGTCATTTTTTCTTTATGCTGTCGTGTGATGTTTTCTACGTGTGTTTGTTTATATATGTTGTGTCTGTGATTTTCCATTTTTATTTTCTGTTTTTATGTCGTGTTGTGTGATTTTCTTTATTTTCCTTCTTCGTATGTGTGTTTTTTTTATTTTTCATTTCTTTTCGTGTCAGTGCGTATTCTCCCCCATTTTCTTTGCCCTCCCGTATTCACTTTTATTGCATTGAGGGCAATGCAAGTTCAGCTTGGGGAAGTCGCAGTTCGTGCGTCACTTGCGTCTTTTTCTTCGCTTTTGAGTCGTTTTCATCGTGTGTTCATTTTTTTTTCTTTTTTTCTTCTTTTAATCTCTTTCCCCTAGAGATGACCCCTATGATGAATTGCCACAGAAATCACACACACACCTAGCATGGCTTCGATAATCAAATTCACTAACCATAGGAAGCCGAGTCCTCTTGCATTTCATGCATCGTGGTTCCACTTAGATTTTTTGTGAGTCGTGTGTCGTGACTAACCGTCTGGTGTGCTTCTACTTTGTGATTTTGTTTTATATACCTGTCCAGGAATGACCCCTAGATTATCATGCTTCGATTTGAATATGCGGTATTTGCCTCTCTTATTTGTTTTTGTATGCATGAATATATATATATGTATATATTTATGTATATATTTATGTATATATATATATATGTATATGTATATATATACACACACACACATATATATATATGTGTATATGTATATGTAGATATACATATACATATACACATATATATATGTGTGTGTGTGTATATATATACATATACATATATATATATACATAAATATATACATAAATATATACATATATACATATATATATATATCGTATGCTTCATTTCGCATGTGTCAGGATTCCACAATTAGGACAGGATAACCCATTTTAGCCTATGCTCTGATTAGCGAAATATCTCCTTTGCCTAAGTGTTAAGAATCAGATCTCTTTTTTATCTTACTTGGTGCAAATCCCCTCGTCGTGTACCGTTCTTCCACTTGGGAGAGTACACACGTGTATATACCCCAAAATCCAAAAATCCAAAAAAAGAGAAAAAAGGGGAAAACCCAAAAAAAAGAGAAAAGAGAAAAAAATACATATGTATAGCCAAAAATAAAAAAAATACATATATCCAAAACCCAAAAAAAAAGTGTGTGAATATTTTCCTACTTACCGAGAATAAAGGGAAGGCGAGAATTTGCACCGAGTGTCCTACTCCACATCATCTCAACCCCCATCCCTTTCGAAAACACTTGGAATAGGGAATTTCTAGCTATTATCTAAGCGATAGTGTGGTGATGTCCTAGTCCCTAGCTGTGGAGTCCCTGACACATGATACTTTTCGATTCTCACTTTCTTCTCATGAATGCTTGAGCTATATATTCACCGCTTGTTTCAAATCGAATCGATATTTGGGTCTTTTCTTGGATTTTTGTATATGGAGCTTATAACACAATGTAGATAGTGACACCGTCTGCTAGCACACGCCCACACTCACTCGCGCTTCACTGCGTAGGCCCACGACACTTGTCTGGACTCGTTTCCTTTGGTTTAGTGTTGTGATTTGGTGTTTGCTTGCTTGGTGTGGCATTTTTTATTTTTATTGGCAATGACAGGCGATTTAGGATTTAGAGTTCTCTTTTTCTCTCTTCCTCTCTATTTTCTCCCTCCGATCTACTACTCTCACTCGTCTTCCTCGAGGACGAGGAAGGGTTCAGCTTGGGGGATTTTGACGTGTGTTTATATTTCATATATTCACGCACGTCTTCTTTTGTGTTTTTTCGTTATTTTCAGTCGTCTCGATCCGTTTTCTCGTATTTTCTGGTTTTCTTTCACTTCTCCATGTTTTTACGTGTTTGCAGGAGTTTTCCAGCATAGGGGACATATAACGATGATATCATAAGTCCCTGAAGCAACGGGAGGAGTCACGCGTGATCCAGGGGGTCAAACGACAAAGATTTCTATCTTTCAGGCCCCACCCGATCGGTTGGATATAGCCAACCGATCGGGTGATGCACGCGTGCATGACCCGGACAGCCGCTGAAGTAATGAGAGCATCAACCGACCGGGTCGACGACCGGTTCAGCCCAACTGTCTTCTTTAGAAATTGAAGCTGAACTCCAACCGATCGGGTGACCTTCACCCGATCGGTTCATCTGTAGCCGATTCCCCAAAGACACGACCCGAAGAGCTCACCCGACGGCCAGCTGACCGTGCCATAGCGTCGCAACTTTCTGTTTATTATGGCGACGTTTCCAACCGATCGGTTCACCTGATGAGCTCAAGATCCAAACGACCAGAAGCTTCCGCCAACCGATCATGTCGCGTGACCGGGTAAAGTCCTGAAGAGCGCTACCAAAGAATGAAGCAGGCTCACCCGATTGATTGATTTCTCAACCGACCGGGTTACGTTTTTTCTATATATATTAGCCCTAGGTTTTCAGAAATGTGAGCTGCGTTTTGGGCAGAGTTTTATTTCCTGTTTTTCTCCTATTGCGACTGCTGGAATTTTATACCTACTTGTAAGTGTTCCGATCTTTGTAAAACTTTGATATTATCTTAATTGCATTACTACTACTTCATTTCTATTGCCCGATTATGTTTTTAACTATCTATTTTCATTTAGATTGATTTTTAGATAAAATTTGTGAGTAGTTCCCTAATCTGGGATTTGGTGGAAACCCCTTCGTGGGTTCTCACTAATTCGTCCATAGGATTAGGAAATCGATAGGGATTAGGAATCTATTGGTTACGCTGGGTTTTTTAATTGTCATCGGTGGGAAAAATATCGCCTTTGACCGTTGGGCCAAGGGGGAATAAACTTGGCAGTTGACTCCCTAGCCATAGCTCACGCCCTTAATGTAGACATCGAATCTTAGCGCGCGGGAGAAGCAGGATGAGATGTTGGGAGTCATCGTTGCGAGCTTAGTGATACCTGAGTCGGTCAGTGTTAATGGACATGGGAATGCCCACTGACCAAACCTGAGTAGTCCGGCGTATCATCCTGGGCACCGACCGGAATATCGGGCCCATCGGACGCTGGTATCACTCTTAGAGGCAAAGTCTCACCATTAAACTCTAATTCTGATCGTTGTCCTATCCGTCGGCCGTATTAGCGAGAACACATGATAGGGTGGAAACCGAAGTCCCGGGTTTCCATTTATATTGTTAAACCCCGTATTTACATTCCGTGACAACACATCCATCGATTCGTGCTAGCTCATCCATAGGGTGAATTCGGTCCTTTCTGACACAAGCACAACCACGCCTCCCTGTGTTCGACCCCCAAGCCACACTACAACCTCGTGCGCTTGCCGTTATAAATATTTAAATCTCGCGACCCCAATCTCATATTGCACTTGCATGATCACACGCACCGTGGGGACGTCATCTACCTAGGTTCAGACGACGGGCATTCCCATGTCCAACACCGCCCGACTTTGGGAGCACTAAGCTCGCAACGATTGCTCTTGACATTTCATCCAAGCTGTTCCCACGCGCGAGGAATCAATGTTTACACTAGTTGGGTGAGCTGTGGCTAGAAAATCAAACTCCCGTTTTATTTCCCCTTGGCCCGACGGTCAAAGGCAGTCTTTCTCCTGCCAGTGACAATAAAACGCCCCCGCGTAACCATCTAAATCCCTATATCTTATCGAATCCCTAATCCTATGGTCATTCTAGGAAGAACCAACGAAGGGGCTTCCACCAATGTCCCAGATTTAAGAACTACTCACTAATCATGGCATGAGATGCAATAAAACAGATTATAGCCATCAAAATGAAAATCAAGCAATAGATTACTGTAGCAAATAGAAGTATAAATGCAATATTAAAATATAAGAACTTTCAAGAAACATACAAATAAAAATAAATTCAGAGCAGCCAAAATCCATAAAAACAGCTTAAGAAAATGGGAATTACGTTTTCTAGGAAACCTAGCTCTATTTATACATTTTGGCAAGATGCCAGGGAATATTCCCACTAAAAGACAAAAATATACGTTCATCCAATCGGTTGAAACTCCAACTGATCGGGTGAGACGGTCGTTGGACTTGGTCTTCGGCTCTGATAAACCTCACCCGATCGCTGAACCGATCGGGTGAGTCTTCGAATTCTCGAGCATGGAAAGCAGCTGTTATATGTGACCCGATCCGTTGACAAGTCAACCGATCGGGTAAACTTTGGCACTCAAAACAGCAACATGTGTCACATCCACCCGATCACTAAACCTATCAGGTGGAGTTGTCTCTTCCTTGGGACTGATACGGTCGCATGAACCGATCGGATGGGTCTGTCCACCTAATTGATTGAGAGCTGATACATGATTTATCTTGACGATTGTCTCTTAGGGTCTCGTGCGACATCTCTCGTTGCTCTGGGGCCTCATGATGTTAGCCTTGTATGTCCCCTGCGCCAGCAATATCCTGCAAAAGCACACAAACACACCGAAAGTGAAAATGAACTAAGAAACACAAGGGAATGGATTCGAAACAAGGAAAAAACGAGGGGAAATTACGGAGAGAAGGTGTGTGAATATATAAAATATAAATGCACGTCATGTAGGATACATTACTCCTATTAAAGGGGGAGGATCGTGGCACCATAAAGGGGTGACTGTTATCTCCCCAACGTCACTGGAGAGAACAAAGAGGTCTATAAATACCATAAGGTTCCAATTCTCAAGGTACGAGATCTAATACATAGACTCTACTCTTTCAGCTGATATTTCTTACATTATAGAGCTTGCGACATCAGATCTGAGACGAACCTCCGTGGGTCGATCTCAGCTGCTACAAGCTCACTCTCTTTCTTTAGTTCACGTACTAACTTAAGCATTGGAGGTGATTTGGGTCAGGACCTAGATCTGACCCCCCCTGACATTTCTTTGTGGTGTAGATCGTCGAGTCTCGATATCTTGGAAGGTTCGCTCCCCCTGACTTTTCTTTGTGGTGTAGATCGCCGAGTCTCGATATCTTGGAAGGGTCTCTCTCGAGCTTCCCAGTCTCAATCTGTCGAAAAACTAGCAGCTCGAGGTTCGATCAAGCATAGCAGCTCAATCAACATCAACCATCCGACATTAGTTCTACTAACCTAGGGTCCCACTTCACTCGCTGACGAGGCTCCGACTCAGCACGAAGGGTCCATGTCAGCTCGATAACTGTCTCGGTCATTTTTGGCCTGAACACAACCCTAAAATCGGATTATTCATAATTTTAAACCCTAAACCCCATTAATTTTCTAAATCTGCTGCTAATACTTTTCTTCTAATCTACTGCATGTACATTTGGAGCGTTAGGAGGCAACGCTTGGGTTTGGATCGCTTTCGCCGATTGGGACAAGCTTAAGGGAAGACTCACTTGGAGGCTATTCTCTCACGTTGCCATTACGATCACCATACTTCACGAGATTGGGTACACTCGTTCCTAATTATATTCTACATATCCATATCTTGTGTTTTCATCCGTTTGCACGCTACACACACGATGCTGCCTAGGACACGGGGTAGTAGGAACCCCTGCGAAGAAGAGGAAAGCCGATGACTCAGGTGCTTCCTCTTCTCACCGAACTAGCCTTCGACCATCTCCACCACCATAATGCTCCCCATCGCCTACATCACTCGCACTAGAAGGACCACATGCTAGTGTCGCCATTCCCATTCCCACATCCGCTACACCACTCCCAACTCAGCCACCCCAGGAACCCTAAAGACATATGACATTGTCTTCAGGAACGATGTGCATTGTAAGAGATTCGTGATCATTTCCTGTCGACCCATCGTCCCCACTAGATTCGCTGACATCCCAGCCCTCCAGAGTCTAGGGTTTCTTGAAGGTGTCCAGTGCCTTTACCAGGCCATAGGTTGGGGGAACTTCTTGCATATGATCAACACCACATATGTTCACCTCTCCTACGAGGCAATGAGCTCCATTGTATGGACAGACCATGGAATTATGTTCAGACTCTTGGACCGTGACGTTATCATCACCTACGCCATGATCAGGGATTTCTTCAGCTTTCCACCCATCCCAGATCCTTCTTTGGCCTTTGCACCCGACATAGAGCTCCAATCATTTAGTGCCGAGAGTTTTTGGAGTAGGATAGCCGGCCTCCCACATTTCATCCCTAGTAAGGCGAAGTCCTTGTCTATCACCTACCCTTGTCTACGCTCTGCTCAGTTCCACCTCACCACGACTATCTTTTCTAGGCATGAGCTTGGCACCATCTCACACCCTGAGTTGGTCCACCTTAGTGGGAAGACCAGACTTGTCCGGCGTGCTGACGATGGCACACTTCGACCTCACCTCCTATCAGAAATGGCTCGTTGGCTGTACAACTGCCTGATTTCCATTTTCACCTCTGCCACGGAGATTTGTTGTGGTGGTTTCTTCATTTTCTTTGCCCTTATGCTTGGCCTAGACCTTCCTGCCAATCTCTTGGCTACCATCGGGCCCACCACACTGACTACCAATGTGCTTGGACACATGCACATCATCAGACCCTACGATGAGCGCTATTGGATCTACCTTTTAGGCCCTCAGCATGAGCCTGTCCACTTAGACTAGCTACTTTCAGGCGTGCTCCTTATCCCACACATATACGTCCTGGAGCTCATAGGACCACCCGTTGAGGAGGGTAATGATTATTGGGAGCTTAACTCTGAGGAGGACCTTGAGAGAGCAGCTATCCCAACCACTTCTGCACCTTTAATGAGCACTTCTGTACCTACTTCTGTCAGTGCTCCCACCACTACCACACATTCCACCACTCCAGCCGAGAGTTCAGGGGTAGTCCACACTTCTAGCCGCGAGGTCACTGTACTATCATCACCACTACCCGTATCTGAGGGCATTTCTATATGCACTGCTCCTGAGCCTACACTAGAGCCCACAAATATTGAGCCTATCAGTACCGAGCCTGTCGACCCCACTGTCCCTACCACCACTGTCTCTGTCCTGTGGACTCCACTCCTCTCATTCATACCATTCCTGAGTCTACAGTAACACTGTCCACACCAACTTCTGGCAGTACTTCTGTCTCTATCGCTGCCATTTTCACTGAGAGCGTCATGTAGTGACCCTGTGCTATAAGGAACAAACACTAGAGGGGGGTGAATAGTGTTTTATAGAATTATAAGGAATTTACGCCAAATAAAACACTACTTAACCAACAAATGCGGAATACAATAAGTAAACAACAACCCAAGTCTGGTTCGGTGCTAACAAGCAAAGAAAGCAATGCTAACAAGCAATCTACCTAGGTTGGGTGCCATCCAAGTCTCCCCGACTTGTTACCGGTGCCCTACTCCAGCAACACCCGGATCCTCTCCGGATACTCTAGCAAACCGCTAGAGATTTCCTTTAACCCACTTGCGAAAACCCCACAAGTGCAATCGACCTACAATCGATGTCTATGTATCCCACAACCCGGGAACACGCAAAAACCTTAATCCCACAACCATGGACTAAGCAAACTCTCACAAACCGAGAGCAAAACGAAATCTTGACTCCCACAACTTGGGATCAAAACAAACCTCTCACCACCGTGAGAATACAACAATTATGAAGTCTAAAGAATGAAATATAAAACTTCTTACCACAAAATCCTATGCCTTGAGAAATTACTAACCAATTTGGGGCAAGAATGGATTTTGAGGAAGATGAGATCACCAAACCTTAGCTCCACCAAGATGAGCAGCAATAGATGGCTAGGGAGTAGATGGTGACTTGGATTCATGTTATTAGCTTGAGAAGCTCACAAGGAATGAGAATCTCTCTTAAGGAGTTAGGCTCAAAGAGTAAGAGAGAGATTCTTGTGAGATGAGAGAGCTTGGAATTGGAGTTGAATGGCTCTTCTCAAAGATGTGAAAATGTCTCTAATTTCAGCCTTGGATCCCTGGTTAGAAGCACTCAAACTTAAATAGGGAAGAGAGAAAACAGTCACAAAATTCGTGGCATTAAATGCCCCAATGGCTCTATTCTGAAGCTGCTTAATCGGTCTAAGAAGGATCATCAACCGACTAGATTGACAACTAGTCGGTCAGTGAACCTTCTTGGACCGACTAGATGGTTGACAGAGAAGATGGTGAAATCATGGGTAAGCACTAGTCGGTCTAAGAAGGATCATCAACCGACTAATTGACAACTAGTCGGTTAGTGAACCTTCTTGGACCGACTAGATTGACTTTTAATGCATTAGCCATCCTTCTTGAACCAACTAACTGGTCAACAATACAAAGGTCGAATTTCACACGGAAAACTAGTCGATCTGAGAAGAGACACCAACCAACTAGATCGTCATTTAGTCTATCGATGAACCTTCTTGGACCGACTAATTGGTCAACAAATGGTCTTGAATTTATTAGGATAACTAGTCGGTCTGAGAAGGATTTCCAACCGACTAAATCGTCATCTAGTCGGTCGGTGAACCTTCTCGGACCGACTAATTGACCAATAGTGAATGAGCTGAGTTGAGCTAGGATATCTAGTCGGTTAAAGAAAGATTTCCAACTGATTAGATCATCATCTAGTCGGTTGGTTCTTCTACTTGAACCAACTAAGATGCATACGAAGCAGAGAAATGAAGCGAAAAGCTACGGGAAAGTTTCTAATGGCTTCTACGGCAATCCTAGAGATAAGATATGAAAGTTATGAAGATTTCTAGGCAAGTACTACTCAAGGCTTAACATTCTACTAAACCGAATCTAGAAGACATAAAAGTAAACACGACAAACCGTCTTCAAAGCTTCAACATGGAGAATCCGAATCCCTTGACTTCATGAATACTCCTTGAGCTTCAACGAAGCTCCAGGCACAACGATTATGCGTTCTAAGGAAGTCTTGGGACGTCGCTTGAGATGAACAAATTACTTTGGCGACGATCTCCATAAATCTTCATGGTCTTGAGTCTTTTAGTTGAATGACTTGAATGCCATAGTCTTTGAAGCTTTTGACTCATCCATTCCTATCTTCTCTTTAGATTGAATCTCCATTCATTTGTTGATGCCATTGGCTTGAGGTTTGAAGAAGCTGTTGAGTTCTTCAAGCCAATGCTTCGTCTTTGTTGATCTACCAAGTCCTCCTCTCGATTCAACACGTGTAGTCACTTTTGATCTTCTTGAATCTAATTGGTGACTTTTTAGCTAACTGCAATCACAAGAGTTAGTCACAATGATTTGTGTTTGATCATCATCAAAATCAAGGTGGAGAGTCCAATACTCAACATTCTCCCCCTTTTTGATGATGACAAACGAAATATAAACAAAACAAATAATTGTGCATTAAATATACGTACTCCCCCTGCAATAATGCCAATCAAGTTAATATCAATAATCAATAGCATCATTCAGCAGTTAATAGTGTATGTATCACATGAGGTTGTGTATATATCGCATGAATGACCAGAAATAATATGCATACACAACTCAAATCATATAGGTGATACACATCATAAACATGAGCATGATTACGAACATATATATAATGTAATCAATATAAACCAAGGTAATCACCAATGCTCCCCCTGAATCATACACATGAATGATCATACATAAAGTCTATATGATTCAAGTTATTGTTTAACAGTCAATATTTAATAAGCACATCTTGTCTATTTCTCTCCCTTTTTGTCATTAACAAAAAGATATGGGGGTATAGAAACAACACATGCAACAATAGAGTTGAAAACATAAAGGTATAACAATTGTAAAGTTACCAATTGTAACGTTCTCTAATGTAAAGTTACCAATTGAAAACATGATATCAAAATAAAGATATCAATTGCAAGAGCACATATCCAACAACAACTCAACCACCCTCAATTATCACAAAAAAGGATAAGCAATAAGCATATGAGATAAAAGTTTACAATAAATACTAATTGTAAAGAGTAGTGTGAGCAGTGTTAGAATGACAAAGCAAAAAATCATGACATCACTTGTGAAAGAAAAACAAGTGAACAAATAGTGTCAAATACTGAAACAAACTCAATTATCACAAGATTTATAACATGAAGCATAAAGTGATAGACAGTCTTGTGATACCAATAGTATACTTGGCAAGATAAATGACCTGAGCATGATGAACCACATTATCGTGGAATCAAAATCATCACATTGACATAGATCAATTTTTTTAGCCAATTTAGTGCATGGAAAACAATTCTATGTTTTCATACAGGTAAATCTATTTAATCAATATAATCGTCGAACGACGAAGTAAACAAACATGACTATAGAAATTCTTAACAATGTGTACAAAGTTATGTTATAATAACACACATTAAGTATAATGACATGTGATATCAATAGTAGACATACCAAGTCATCTCCAAAAGTATCTCCAGCTAAACTCCACAAAACATCTCCCAAATTAAGCATACCTAATATAAGTGAAGTGTGCGATGTGGGGTGACAAGGTGATACAATGAAAATGAATATCAAATATCTATATCACGCAAAAGTGTTATGCCAAAATAGAGATAGTAACATCATAAAACGTATGGCATACACAATTCTAGCACCCTAGGAAACTAATTGAAACAATGTTCAAAAGAACCATAGTACTAGCATGCATTCCAAAATAGATACTCACATAATGAGTCAAAGATAAGCATGGAATGCGATGAGCATAAGGAAGATAAGCACTATATCATACGCTCAAAACTAGCATCAAACAAGATCATGTAAAGATGGTATCCAATATAAATAGTCTAACAATTGTAAATATGATACCAAATGTAAATATGATATGTAGAGATGATACCAATTGCAATATAACAGAGTATGGCAAGCATGCAAATACTGTCAAAATCATGATATTACTTGAGAAGGAAACCAAGTGAACAAATAGAGACATGATTTCATCCTAGCTCAATTATCACAAAGGATTCAACATGAGGCATAATGTGACAAAATATCGTTTGAGCAAAGGCATGAAGATAGTCTACGATCAAAGTCACAAGGTAGGTCATAAACGAGTAAAGTTATCATGAACATCGCAAGCATGCATACCAATTGTGCGAATAGAATAAAAAGACTTGTGTAAGCACAATATAATCGGAGGTAGCATCAAAGAAGTCATAGTGCATCAAGATATATTCATGGAAGAATATCTATGACAGAATATACATATCATCAAACACAATATAAAGCTTATGTGATCGTGTAAAGCACAAGTTATCTCTAACATCTCATCAAAATAGCATAAAATATGAGCGTGAGATGAGAGATGACATAGTGGGAATTATAGCTTGAAGATCACTAACTAATATGAATAAATGTTATGTCACTTGTGAAAATATCATACATGAAAGGTTTAGCTATAGACATGAAAGATCTATTGAATAAAATTATAGCTAAACATCAGTCATGAAGTAATTAAAATGACAAGTAACATACATTGATCACCCCAAATCATATCAATACGTCTCTTAAAGATAATCATACAACCCATAGGAAAAGTATGAGATGTGTGGTGATACAATGAACAAATATGCATAAAGATCCTAAATCATTAATCTTATACATGGCATGAATTATGTATAACATGATGAAGTATAGCATGCCAGCAAGAAATGAAACTTAAATGAAGGAATTGAAAATTTTTCAATGAATATTAAGATCAATATACTTAATACAGTCTAATAAACAAGCAAGCATGTCATACATAACAGTTATCATATCCAGAACATATAACAATCTTCACACAGAAGCATGCATGTGAGGAATACGATGTGTGATGACAACGTGTTCCAAAGATATGAACATCAATAAACAACTAACCAAATCATTATATGAATGTTATAGCTACCAAGATACATGAGTCGTAATAAGACATACATGACATACACGAACATGGCAGTCACATAAACAAACAATTTTCATGAGGCGGTGACAAGAATGAGCTAATGAAGAAGTATGCTATATTACACAAATCGAATATTTTAAAATACCAATTATAAACATGGTAGTCAAAACCAATATATTAAAATACCAATTGTACAAAACACATACTTACAACCATTTAGCTCTCCCTGTATGTGTGCATCTCCAACGCACCATCCTTTCCTTTGAATTGATCCATCATTTGTAAACCTAGGAGTGTGTAGGGTAGGCATCTCGCACAACAATCTGACAATTCAACAATTGGTGGTATCCAAAAACTTTTTGGATCCAATAGGTTAATGAACAAAATCAAGTAGTCCAATAACCAAACATTACCAATTGCAAATAACACTCATCAATAGAAATGCATGACATGCATTAATAGGAGTTATAATAATCACGAAAATCATACATATAAGGAATTAACAATTCTCAATCATTAGAAATTAGAAACACTTAGACTAATAATTCATATGCATATGATTTAGTCAAGCAACATCATAATGAATACACATATCTAATACAATAGTGTGTGCTAGAAAGATTCCTCGTTCAATATGCATATGTGCACAAAATAAACATAAACAGCACAACACATATCGAAGGAAGGCATGAAAAGTAATACCACAAAGAGTGTGCATGAAAAGCATAAAGTATTAATTTTCAAAACCAAATTTCTCTTTTCTTTGGCATATCAACAAGATATAAAATCACCAAGGGTTAGAGAAATCAACTAATCTATATGCACAACATAATATGAGAGAAATGTAATGGCATATAATGATGTTGGGGGTAGTGGACAAACTCAACTAATCTGATACCAAATGTAATGTCCTGATAGCAATCAAACATGTCATACTCTCTCAAAATCATACAAACTAAGCAAACTTGGGAGTAGAGGACGAACTCACATATAAATATGGGTACAAAAAGTAATCATACAAGCATGGTACCCAAGCAATGAAACACAATATGAGTCGCATGAGAATATGTCATTCCTAATATACGATTCTATATGTGTGTTCATACCATGCCTAGAAACAATCTTAGGAATCCAAAAGATAGTGATTTGGGATTCTTAAGAAGAGGTTGTGTAGTGGCATGAGTATGGAGTTGGGATGCACGCTTGTGAAGTGGAACATAAATATAAACGTGTCCCGTGTGTGAAACATGCAAATGAACATTAGTTCTAACATGAAAATTTTTAAGCCACATGTTATAAATAATCCTCGAATAAACATATGAGTAAGGATTATGAATACACAATGCACATCAGTCAAGAATTTGACACACATGAAATACATAGACATGAGTGACATACAAGACATATAAAATGCAAACATAGCATATGCATGAGATAGTCTCAAATAGAGAATGACATCTACATGCATCCAACACACATGGATACCAAATGTAAGAATATACTTATATCATTAAGATCCCCCTACTTTGGTGCATCACTTAAGCACCAACAACTCCATTTGAATGAAAATCTTTGCAAATCAAGGAGTTGGTAGGGTTGGTATCCCAATGTGGATTGAACCTAGAAAACATAATTTTGGTATCCAAAAAACCTTTTTGGATCCTATGGGTTAGTCAACAAGTTTAACAAACTAAATTCAAATTAATATAACCCATATCTTAGTGTAATCATACACAATATTAATGAAACATGTAATCATGTTACAAGATAAATATTTAACCAAATACATGCATATACCAATTATACCAAAATAAAGTATATATATATATATTATATTCCAAACGCATGACATGTATCACATGCAACAAAACATGAATACGAGCCAACGCATGTGTTGCAAGAAGAAATATTAAATATTCTAAATATGAAAATCATAAACACAATGATTTACGAATAATCATGCAATGGAAATTAAATTCAATATGAATTTACCTTTCTAATCACACATGAGCATGTAAGGCCAAAATGCAAACAAAAGAATAAATCAATTCTTAACACAAATGCTTTGGTACCCATAAAATGAATATAAACTTATGGTACCAAGCAAAGAAGGGTCAATGGAAACTAACACTTTTGAAGCCACATCCAAGAGGACCGTGATTTCCTAACATAATCATCATTCCAGATAATATCAGTAATATACGATTGCACATACATATCCTTAGCATGAATGCTAGTGTTCTTCGGACCCCAAATAGTATATGATTTGGGTATCCTCTTCCTAGTGGTTGCATGCACAAAAGCTTGATCTCTACGTGGTGCATGTGGCATAGGAACATGAGATCTATCACGAGCATGAGGAATATTGTGTTGTGCTAAAGCATGATGATGGGCATATGATCCATGGTGTGGTTTTGCATACATACGTGGATGAATATGTGGTGTGTATGCATGAGGATGATCATGAGAATAAGCATGCACATGTGGATGTGATGTGTGATCATAAGCATATGAAGGTGCATGAGCATGAGTACGTGCATGAGAGTGTCTCAAATGTGTGTTTGCATGTGCTCATGCGTGTGGAGCATAAAAACCATCATTTGTAGAAATGTGAGGAGTGGATGCATTCCTACGTGTATTGGTGTACATGAAAGCATGTCCCTTCCTTTGATGTCCACCCAAAGTGGTTTCTTTCCAAAGGAGGGAGGAATAGGAGTGGTGGTTTCCTTAGTAGTAGAACTACCCAAGTTGTTATAGACACCACTCGTGGATGCACCGGAGGATGGCCTCACTAAATCTATAGTTGCTTCATTATAGGAGGTGTGTGCATTCAAGATGGATGCATTTGTGGTGAGCTTGTGCACTTGGGATTTGAGATTCTCATTCTCAATGCCCAAACAAGTGTTTTGAGATTGAAGATTTTCAATCTCAAAATCGTTACTATCCACAATGGAAACACGATCAAGTTGAGATTTGAGGGACTCCACCTCATTTCTCAACATGCCATTTTGAGTAAGCAATCTTGCTTCCTCAATAGCGAGTGTCTCAACAATGGTGTCATTGTTAGAGGTGCTACATGAAGATGTGTTAGAGAGACTAGCAATTTTATTCTTAGCATCACAATATTTATGCATAAGCTTTTGATATTTATCAAATAATTGCTTAAGTTCAATTTTAAGATCATCCGTTGTTACCTCTTCATCGTCGCTATCTCTTTCACTTGAGTCGCTTGATTCATCACTAGAGTCGTCCTCTCGTGCCATCAAGCCCATGAGTGAATCTCTTTCATCATTGGAGGAAGAACACTCTGATGTGGACTCTTCTTGCTCTGCTAGCATGTGCCATATTTGATATGCCGTTGTTGCCTTGGACACACGCATAAGAATATCATAAGTTAAAAAATCAAGTAAGATATTCATTACCTCATCATGTTTCTTCACCAATTCTTTTTGCTCATTTGTCCACTTATGTACGGAAGTGGTAGGTGCGTGAAAGGGCTTCTCCACAAGCTTCCAATAATCATCATCGATAGATTTAATATAAGCCTTCATCTTTACACTCCAAATTTGATAGTTGGGCCCAAGGAGATATGAAGGAAAAGGGGTTCGTGTGTTATTGTTGTTGGTTGCCATAGCTATAACCTTGCTCTGACACCAATTGTAGTGACCCTGTGCTATGAGGAACAAACACTAGAGGGGGGTGAATAGTGTTTTATAGAATTATAAGGAATTTACGCCAAATAAAACCCTACTTAACCAACAAATGCGGAATACAATAAGTAAACAACAACCCAAGCAAGAAAGCAATGCTAACAAGCAATCTACCCTGGTAAGGTGCCACCCAAGTCTCCCCGACTTGTTACCGGTGCCCTACTCCAGCAACACCCGGGTCCCCTCCGGATACTCTAGCAAACCGCTAGAGATTTCCTTTAACCCACTTGCGGAAACCCCACAAGTGCAGTCGACCTACAATCGATGTCCGTGTATCCCACAACCCGGGAACATGCAAAAACCTTAATCCCACAATCTGGGACTAAGCAAACTCTCACAAACCGAGAGCAAAATGAAATCTAGACTCACACAACTTGGTATCAAGACAAACCTCTCACCATCGTGAGAATACAACAATTATGAAGTATAAAGAATGAAATATAAAACTTCTTACCACAAAATCATATGCCTTGAGAAATACTTACCAATTTGGGGCAAGAATGGATTTTGAGGAAGATGAGATCACCAAACCCTAGCTCCACCAAGATGAGCAGCAATAGATGGCTAGGGAGTAGAAGGTGACTTGGATTCAAGCTATTAGCTTGAGAAGATCACAAGGAATGAGAATCTCGCTTGAGGAGTTAGGCTCAAAGAGTAAGAGAGAGATTCTTGTGAGATGAGAGAGCACGGAATTGGAGTTGAATGGCTCTTCTCAAAGGTGTGAAAATGTCTCTAATTTCAGCCTTGGATCCCTGGCTAGAAGCACTCAAACTTATATAGGGAAGAGAGAAAACGGTCACAAAATTCGTGGTATTAAATGCCCCAACGACTCTATTCTGAAGCTGCTTAATCGGTCTAAGAAGGATCATCAACCTACTAGATTGACAACTAGTCGGTCAGTGAACCTTCTTGGACCGACTAGATGGTTGACAGAGAAGATGTTGAAATCATGGGTAAGCACTAGTCGGTCTAAGAAGGATCATCAACCGACTAGATTGACAACTAGTCGGTTAGTGAATCTTCTTAGACCGACTAGATTGACTTTTAATGCATTAACCATCCTTCTTGAACCAACTAACTGGTCAACAGTACAAAGTTCGAATTTCACACGGTAAACTAGTCGGTCTGAGAAGAGACACCAATCGACTAGATCGTCATTTAGTCGGTCGGTGAACCTTCTTGGACCGACTAATTGGTCAACAAATGGTCTTGAATTGATTAGGATAACTAGTCGGTCTGAGAAAGATTTCCAACCGACTAAATCGTCATCTAGTCGGTCGGTGAACCTTCTCGGACCGACTAATTGACCAACAGTGAATGGGCTGATTTGAGCTAGGATATCTAGTCGGTTCAAGAAGGATTTCCAACCGATTAGATCGTCATCTAGTCGGTTGGTTCTTCTACTTGAACCAACTAAGATGCATACGAAGCCGAGAAATGAAGCGAAAAGCTACGGGAAAGTTTCTAATGGCTTCTAAGGCAATCCTAGAGATAAGATATGAAAGTTATGAAGATTTTTAAGCAATTACTACTCAAGGCTTAACATTCTACTAAACCGAAGCTAGAAGACATAAAAGTAAACACGACAAACCGTCTTCAAAGCTTCAACATGGAGAATCCGAATCCCTTGACTTCATGAATACTCCTTGAGCTTTAACGAAGCTCCAGGCACAACGATCACGCGTTCTGAGGAAGTCTTAGGACGTCGCTTGAGATGAACAAATTACTTTGGCGATGATCTCCATAAATCTTCATGGTCTTGAGTCTTTTAGTTGAATGACTTGAATGTCATAGTCTTCGAAGCTTTTGACTCATCCATTCCTATCTTCTCTTTGGATTGAATCTCCATTCATTTGTTGATGACATTGGCTTGAGGTTTGAAGAAGCCGTTGAGTTCTTCAAGCCAATGCTTCACCTTTGTTTATCTACCAAGTCCTCCACTCGAATCAACACGTGTAGTCACTTTTGATCTTCTTGAATCTAATTGGTGACTTTTTAGCTAACTGCAATCACAAGAGTTAGTCACAATGATTTGTGTTTGATCATCATCATAATCAAGGTGGAGAGTCCAATACTCAACACGTCGTGTTATCTGTCACCACGTCTGTCACCACGACGACTCTGCCTGCTGATATACACATTCCGACCTCTGCACCTGATCTTACATATGTCCATGTCCCATCTTTTACCGAGATCCCCGCTAGGCCACCTCTCCTGATTTTGCAGTCAGACCTCGTGCACCAAATGCACGAGTCCAGATAGAGAGAGGTGCCCTTAGTGGTGCACGTCTGCCACATAGCTCATGCCATACTGACGCACGCTTGACGGTGGAAGAGGCCGAGGTTGC
Source organism: Scilla litardierei (assembly GCA_030789695.1). NCBI lineage: Eukaryota > Viridiplantae > Streptophyta > Magnoliopsida > Asparagales > Asparagaceae > Scilla > Scilla litardierei. Next base: position 92,025,177 of record CM061139.1, on the reverse strand, counting down.
TGGGTAAGGCGTGACCTCCTCGCCTTCATCCAGACGGTCACTACCCATCACATTTCACAGCGGGGAGACACTCGCGAGATCTTAGATATTCTGATGGCATGGGGTACACAACCTGCTACACTTGCACCAGCACCTCCAGTTAATCTAGTACCACCTACCCAGACCGTTGCACCACCTGTTGACCCTCCATCTTCTGGTCCACAGCAGCGGGACCCATCACCGCCTACAGAGGGTGGGGCCGCTGAGTGATTTGCATTTTTGCTCATGTTCTCACTCTCACTCTTTCTTGTGCCCATCTGTCCACATGGGACTAGCACTGTATAGCTTGGGGGGACCCATTTGTATCCATCTGCATATGCATCATCACGTCATTTGAATGATTGTTCATATATTTGGTATTAGGACCATGCATTTGCAATCATTCATTTTTTTCTTCTTTTCCTTTCAGTTTTCTTATTTTTAGGATTTCTCATTACCCACCCACCCCACCCGCCCTAACATCATTCTCTTTTTTTCACGAGTGTTCTCAGTAGTGAGGACACTACTGTGTTTAGCTCGGGGGATGAGAACTATCGCTTTTATTTATTTTTCTTTCGCTTTGCATCATTTTCGCTTTATTTTCCATCCATTTTCCACCAAATTTTTTTCTTTTCTTTAGCATCATATTTCTCATCTTTTGGTTTGCATGCATGCATGTTTTATTTTATTCCACCTTTTCTTTTTCTTTCCTTTGCAAGATGAGTCCTTTATGATGACATCTCTTATTGCTTTCGTAACCATCATGATACTTATATTCCATGCCATGCTACTTTGAGTTATTTCATTATATTGTTATTCATAAGGTCTTGCAAAATTTATTTCTTTTGATGACTTCTCTAAGTGAATGCATGAAACTTACTAAAACTGAATGCATGGAGTAGTGTTTAGTATGCTGTCATTGGAAATGCACTAAGATTCATGCATCATTAGCATTTCTGAAGCACCGCTTTTATTCGCTTATTTGCATTCTTGTTGCATGCCTGATATGATTGAAAACCTTTATTCGCTTATTTGCATTCTTGTTGCATGCCTGATATGATTGAAAACCTTACAGCTTGATTTCACTACTCGTTGAAATGATTAAGAATATCCATGCTTACATATGAGTCTAGTCGATGTATTATCTTACTGAACCGCTTGTGCATTCTTTCGAGTGAACCAAGTGTTATATTAATACTTTCTCCACATATATCTTTTATTCTCTACATGTCACTTGAATTTACCTCTCCAAGTTACTTATACCACATCCACTCCCAAAAATCCCATACAAAAGAAAAGATAGCTCCAAAAAGTACAACAAGCCAAAAGGAGCCAAAAATCAAAAATACAAATCATATTGCTCCTACAAAAGTCCAAAAAGAAAAATGAGAAACAAAGTTTAAAAAGAAAAAAAGGAGAAAAATTCTCAGTTTCATTACTTGGAGCCACAAATATACTTGGAAACCCAAAACAAATTCCATAATTATTTTCTTCAGATGTGACGCCCCAAGTTAAGCTTAGGGGGGTGAATTCTTTTGACCAATTGAGTGAGCATGACATTAGAATGGAGTTGTGCACGAATGGAAAAGTTTGATAATACTGAAACATAGCGAAATAACTTACATATTGAGATTTCTTATGATTTGATATGAATATGTGAATGTCTTAACTCTTACTCCATTCTCTATGCATGCTTGGTATGAATTCTATAAGCTTCAGTTATAGCTTTTGATTGAAAATTGCATCACCAATGTTTTGTATATTCAATACTATGAAATGCATGACGTAGATGCAAGTTGATTATATGAGCTTTAGAGAAACCCCTTTTGTTGATCTTGAACTTGCAAGTACTATATTCATTTTAGATATGAAATCTCTTGCTAGCATGTGATTCATTTTCTGAGTTATCGTGATGTGTGGCGAATGTCATGAGCTCTAAGAGAATAATCTAGTGACCCTCTCTATTCCTTGCACTCCTTTTTTGTTTTTCTTATTTTTACTCCCGGTGAGCTTCGTATTCGTCTTCCTCAAGGACGAATAAGAGGTAATCTTGTGGGATTTTGATGTGTCCATATTTTCCATGTTTATACCGTATGATTTCATAGCATTTTTTCCATCCAAAGTTCATTTTTATACATATTATCGCACTTTTCCTGATATATTCGATTTTCGTATAGAATTGTGGATTTTCAGGAACTTTGAAGCGATTTGGAGCAATTATAGTGTATGGACACATCCGAGCTATCTGAAGCATCTATGGCGAGGTTCGTTAGGTGTTCAACGAGATGGGGAAGAATATTGGAGGAGGAGAAGAGAAGAGAAAGAGAGAAAAGAGCTCAAGAGTAAGGCTTACGGATTTTCCCAAACCACTCAACCAAGCTGCTCAGACTCCGTCGAGCTAACATTCAGACCAAAGAAGAGCTCCAGCTAATGTGCATGTATCACTCGACCGAGTAGGAAAGCTACTCGGTCGGACCAACTCGGCCAGCTATAACTCAATTCTCATTCCTAATCGAAGAAGGAGAGCGCATAAACGACTCGACCGAGCACTGCAGTCGCTCGGTTGAGCTAAACCCAAATAGAACGAAGATTTTGAAGGCCTCTCCAACTTACTGTATCTCGATTGAGTAGACCAGCGACTCGACCGAGTACTGCAACTACTCGGCCGAGCGGAATCAATTACAGAGCAGCACTTTGAGCTTAAAGAAGAGGCCCTTAGTGACTCGACCGAGCATTATGATCATCGATCGAGCTGCTCGTATCTGAAGCTGAACCAAGAAAGGAGAAGTGGCAGCCCGTATCATCATTCGATTGAGCAGCGGCACTACTCGACCGAGTAGGGCGTCGTAGCCCAACTAAATGGGGGCCCATGAAGACCTTTCTCCAGATTTTATGGGGTCCATCCCCATTGTATTTAAGCAACTTTTTACCCTAGTTTTAGAGGGAGGCTATTCAGATTTTATTATTTAGAAGTTCTTAGTTTTCTTAGAGAGTTCTTGAGCCGTCGCTATAGTTTTGAAGACAAAATTGATATTTTTATTATTGTAATTTTCTTGGAATCTCTTAATCTTAATTCTATGCGATTGTATGTTTGCTTCTGCGCTTTGGTAACGATCTCTCATCTCTCTATGCTTATTTCGATGTATTGCATTGCGATCATGATTTCTATTGATATTCTTAACGCTTTCGTTGATATCGATATGAATTATGAGTAGTAGTTTCTAGGGCTAATGGATTAGCCCTAGGATCTTACGATTTAAATGCAAAGTTAGGATTTTTACGTTGTGTTGGTATAAAAGGGATGTGTTTTGGTTGATCCAGCCAAGTTTGTAGGAGATCTCATATAAGATTTGTGATCCACGATAGTGGCACTTTGTGATCCACGGTAGTGGCACAAACCTTGGGCTGGTATCTTATGAACTTAATTAGGCACGTTAGTGAATTAAATTAGAGTTCGTGATCCATGGCAGTGGCACTCATTTTGATAGTTTTCACTGGCGTCCTATATTGCTAATTGATGATCTACGATAGTAGCATAAATGAGAGCCATCAAATCACAGATCGAATCTCTAACCCACGGTGCTGGCGTGAGTAAAGATTGAGAATAATTGTCGTTCATAATGCACGAATCGCATGTAAGGCCATCCGTGGTGGTCGGGCTAAGCATGGGATACGTTAGACGAGCGGCACAACGGTAGTTAGCCATGATTTCTACATTTTAGATGCGACAATCTCGCCCTAATAACGCCAATTCCACGTAGAAATTGTAATCTAGCATTGACATCCAACGATCCTAGTGGTGACACATATTGCCCTAGTTTTTATTCTATTGTTAATCGAGATAGTAACCGTTCGTGCCAATCTTTCTTAGTACGCCAAACTAGCATTGTTCTGACACTTTAAATAGACCCAAGGCTATATAAGCATCTGCCTCCCTGTGGGTTCGACATTTTTCTAATTACAAAGCATTGATACATTGACACCATGCACTTGCAATATGTTTTGGAGTTAAATCCGGAGCGCATCAGCAACCAAAAGAACATCAACAGATGGCATAGAAAGAACAAACAGTGGTAATTCTGTTGGAAACATAAAGTTTTTGATGATGCTATCATTTTATACACACACACATACACACACACACACACACATATTCTATAAAACAGGAATGTTATCATGTGTAATTGGATAAGAGTTTTTGGATAAGAGTTGAGAAATTGGGTTTAAATGAGTGATGTTATTAAGAGAAATTGGATAAGATAAGAGAAATTGGATAAGTGAGGAGAAATTGAAATGGGGAGAAGGGAACTTGAGTTTGGGGGAACTATTTGATATGATGTTTTGAAATTTTAAGTTTGAAACAAAGTTTGGGGGGGAATTAAATTTTAGGGGAAGAGAAGTGATCTCTTTATCTCTCCACCGTGAAAGACCTCAGCCCACATCGCAGCGCTCCCATCGTCGGTCACTCTCTCTCTCTCACTTCGTTCCTATCTTCCACAAAAAATTCAGTTCTCTCCGTTCTTCAAAATCAGGATGCAGCGCCACGACTTGATTTCCTCGACGATGATGCAGCGCCATGAAAGGATGCAGCGCCACGACAGGATACAGTGCCCCCTCTAAATCCCAATCCATTCGACTTCAATCCCTTTGCATTAATGGCATAAATAGAAACTTTAGATCTTTAAAAGATTTGATCCATAACATTATTTGTTTTCCTCAACTTGATTCTTGATTTCGATCATTTCTAGGGTTTCAATTTCAACTGCTCATATCAGTAACTTTTTTGTTTAATTGAATTTGTTTAATTTCAACTGCTCATGCGACTAACTGAGAATTTGTTTAATAACAGGGTGATGGCTGACCTTCTTCTTGCATTTTGGAATGTTGACAAAGAGGGAAATTTGTTGGAATGCTGATCGATGGGGAAGCATGGTAAAAGGAAAAAGAGTATATTTTAATTGAATTTTGGTATTTTTTTGTGTTTTGGATTATTTATTTATTTTTTGCTTCTTACGATAGCATGCTGTATTTTTTTGCTTCTTACGATAGCATGATGGATTATTTATTTTATTAATACATTGTTGTAATGTTGTATCATTTATTTGAATTTTGGTATTTTAATTGAATTTTGCTATAAACCACAAAAAATACTATGAAATTTTATTAAAATTTCCTTAATGTCGTGCAAACTATGAACCTTGATCTCTTTATGACTGAGTTTGATCATTGAATGGTTTCAATTTTTTAAAAATTTTGTGGTTTATAGCTTTCCATGTTTTACTGTTGTTTAATTTGTTAATTAGCTTTTCACTTTGCTGCAAGGGAATGGAGGGTTGAGGATGGCATGGTAACTTCTTGATATATGGTTTGATTTTGTTGGATTGATTACTTATTGAAATATCCTGCTGGACTCTGAATTCGAGCCTAAGATAGGTGATTTTGGGATGACAAAAATGGTTAATAGTCCGGATGAAAGCTCCACAATGTCTTCAATTGTTGGTACACTTGGTTACATTACTCCAGGTAGCAACTACTACTGTGTTCGTTCACATTACATTTGTAGATGACTGATTTCTAACTCAGTTCCTCTGTATTTTCTTTGAACTTTTAATGTCTTGACAGAAAATGGATACTCTACCAGACTCTGATGTGTATAGCTACAAGGTTGTTTTATTAGAACTCCTTGCCAAAAAATGCCCGTGGATCCAAGCTTTGAGGATGGTGTCGACATCGTCAACTGGATGAAAGCAATGCTGAATATGGCCGACCGGGAAGAACTAATCAAATCTCTTGATGAAGAGATCATCTACTGGCCGGAAGATGACAGGAAAAGAGCACTAGAACTGTTAGAAGTGGCAATGTCTTGCACTCAGACAGCATGCGAAGCGAGGCCATCAATGAGAGAAATTGTGGCAACACTGGTAAAGCTTAATAAAAAGATCATAGTCCCAGCCAAACGGACCTGACAATGTCAAAGGCCAAATAGTTCTATTCGGTTTTACATACCATGTAAGAACTTGGTTTCAACTGTACTTACTGATGTTTAAATATGTTCAAGTTTCAGATGAACACTACATGCCAAATGGATATGAGATGCAGAAAGGATATGTAGCGGTGAACTAAAAAGGAACACGACATTGCCTCCTTATTTTAAGAGGCCAGTCTCATCCCTAACTCAAGAAAGGTTCGATTACTAGAAAATATTAGCAGAAATTGCCAAGAAAATGCATGCGTAGGTTTGATTTTTCTCTAAATATTAGCAGAAAATGCCAAGAAGTAATCTTTAATGAGTAAGTGCTGATCGTCGATGGGTAATCTCTTCTTTTTTGAGTTCAATTTTTGGTCTCTTGTGACAAGTTCGACATGAATTTTTGTTCTAAATCTGTTTGTGGTGGAGATTTTATCTTTTTCTTTTCTTTTTGGGTTTTTGATAGGATGATTATTATTTAATTGGAAGAAAGTATATGATCAGATTATTACTTAATTTGACTAATCAATGTATTGGTGTTCCTAGCTTGAAAGCTTGGATGATTTGGAGGCGAATCTGAAAAAAGAACAATGGGTTTTAATTTTTTGGACCATTTATTCCTTTTTTGGGTTGAATGCATTTGCTAAAATTTAGTTTCAATTATTAGTTTAAAAAACCTTTGTGGATTCCTCGGCAGTTGTAGGCAAAGCTGAATGAAAAGAAGAAGCCGCTCAAAAACCAGAAGCGGCCAAGCTCCAGGTAAACTCCAGTGAAAGATGGATATTGGAAGCAAGTGTGTGATCAAATTATTACTTAATTAGACTTATCAATTTTTTGGTGTGTGTAGCCTAAAAGTTAGGATGATTTGGAGAGGAAGCAGAATAAAGAACAACAGGTTTTATTTTTTGCCCATTTATTCCTTTTTTGTGTTGAATGCATTTGCTTGAATTTAGTTTCAATTATTGGTTTTCATAAAAATTTGTGGCTTACTTGGCACTTGCAGGCACAGCTGAAGGAACAGAAAAATCCACTTAAGAATAGAAGCGGCCAAGCTCCATGTAAAATTCAGTGAACGATGGACATTAGAAACAAGTGTAAGATCAAATTATTACATAATTTGGATATTAGAAGCAAGTGTAAGATCAAATTATTACTTAATTGGACTTATCAATGTTTTGGTGTGTGTAGCCTGAAAGTTAGGATGATTTGCAGAGGAAGTTAAAGAAAAAACAAAAGGTTTTATTTTTTGCCCATTTATTCCTTTTTTGTGTCTAAAGAATTTACTCGAATTTAGTTTCAATTATTAGTTAAAAAAATTTGTGGCTTACTCGGCACTTGCAGGCAAAGCTGAAGGAAGAGAAGAAGCCGCTCAAAAAATGGAAGCGGCCAAGCTCCTTGTAAAATCCAATGAAATATGTATATTAGAAGCAAGTTTATGATCAAATTATTGCTTAATTGGACTAATGAAAGTTTTGGTGTGTGTGGTCTGAAAGCTAGGATGATTTGGAGAGGAAGTTGAATAAACAAAAGAAGGTTTTATTTTTTTCCCATTTATTCCTTTTGTTTTTGGGTTGAACACATTTGCTCAAATTTAATTTCAATTATTGGTTTAAAAAATTGTGGATTCTTCAGCAGTTGCAGGTAAGGTTAAGGAATAGAAGAAGCTGAAGGCCGCTCAAAAATAGACATGGCCAAGCTCCAGGTACAATCCAGTGAGAGATGGATATTGGAAGCAAGTAAATGATCAGATTATTACTTAATTGCTTTATATTTCCAACTTGGTAGGCCCAAAAGGAAACTAAGGGATCGAAGAAGAATGAAAAGAAGCTCTGAAAGAAGGACATAGATGTTGAAATTCTGAGGACTTGAGAGATGAAACGAATCTCTCATCAAGTGGCAAAGAAGTAAGTCTGAGTGCTGTCGAGAAATCTTAATTGTCTTTTTTGCTTGAAGCAGGAAATCAGTAAAAAGTATATTTGATACTAAATGCTAATATGAATATTCCTTTTTCTGTACCCTATTCATGTAGATGGTATGCATACTGGGAAAAATCAGGTTTTATGACATATCCTAGCAGTAGCAGCCCAAAGACCCTTTTTACAATAATAGGTGAAATCTTGAATTTACAGTTCAATTTATCAATTATCATGTTTTGCATAATGTTTGTAGCTTGCAAAATGATGTTGATTGCCATAATAAGGAAACCACAATGTTATAGTTTTGATGTAACCTTTATTCGTGATGAACAAGATGTCTGATTTGTTAGAGAAGTCATGTCAACTCCTCCCTCTTAACATCATGTTTAATTTGTTAGAGAAGGCATGTATACTTTCTGAATCAAAGTTATACTTTCTATTTCTATAGAATGTAGCAGACCTTGGTTTATAATGATTATGTATTTGATATCACTCATTATAATACTATATCTTGCTCAGTGTTAAGACTCACTTGATGTACCTAGAAACTTGATCTAATTAGCCTATCATATTGTGTTGGAAGTGTGATGAACATTTTATCCAAGCAAAGTGAATCTGATGATTAGTCTTTCAAGTAATTAGTTATCCTTTTCTGTATCAAAATGCAGAAATAGTTGGTTTGGTCATTTACTCTCTTGGATTTTATCGTATACATGAAAATATTGTATACATATATAAAATCCAAGTTCTGCATTTTCTGTCGTACACTACTTACGTTATCCAAGAGAGCTTGGATATATAAAATAGATGGTGAGATTGGATACAGAAAATCCCAATTATTATGTTGAGCTTGGATATATAAAATAGATGGTGAGCTTGACCCTTTTCTGTCTTACACTACCTAAATTTCTATATCATTTAATTTTAATTTTTTACCTCTCAATTTTCATTCAATCTCAGTTATGCATTGTTGCCCTTAATTTTGGAGGAGATGATTATTTTAGTGGCTCAACCAACTCTCAATTTTAGTTTATAGTAAATACCTAAATCTGTATAGTGCTTGAATACACATTGTTATAATTTACAGGAAACTCTTAATTTTGGAGTTTGTTGGCATATATGCATAACCAAATCCAATTACTGTAAACTATACCATAGCATATATGCATTTTCGTTGGCACTACCTAACAAAAAAATTCTAATTAGAGGAGATGATAACCAAATCCAATTACGGGCGAGTCATATATGCATTTTTGTTGGCATATAAGCATAACAATTACCTGAAACTATAACCAAATAACAATTTTGGCAGAAATTGAGAGTTTCCAGTAAATAACCAAATCTGAATCCTACACATGATTATACCATATGAAATAACATATAAGCATCTTTTTAGTGGCTCTTTTGATGGTGGGATTGGCGATCTAATTGGTTGCTTAACACATGTTTCCAATAGCCTAAATTTTGTGGAGCCTCCTCTTCAGTTTGTGCGTCAACCTCATAAATTTTATTTCTCAGAACAAAAAATGACATAGTTACCTGCAAAACCAAAAACAAATATGTAACTATGTCTTGCAGGAAATAGATTTAGTTGAAGAACCACTTAGTTTGTGCCTTAAGAACCTGTAACTATGTCAGTTTTGTTTTTGTAATTTTGTTTCTTTTCAGTTTCTTCCATGTTTCTTTTTTCAATTTTATTTCTCATAAATTTTCATTTCAGGTTTCTCTATGTTCTCCAATGACAGCTCCGCATTATGGCTCTGGTCTACTGCGATCCAGGTAAAACACACGTTGTTACTTCTCCTTTTTTTTAAAATTTTGTGGAGCCTTTTCATCTCTCTCAACCTCAGGCTACTGGAAACATTTGTGTGTGTTTTTTTTTGTCATTTTGTCTGTTTTTAGTTTCTTCCCCATTTCATTCTTCTGAATTGGATGATCCCTTCTAAGTCGAGGAACCGGAGAGAGTGATTTAGCTTGCAACATATGATGTTTTATCATGCAAATCTGAAGTGAGTAATTTAAATAGATCAGTTCCCATTTTCAAATCTGATAAGCATATGTTGCAAATCTTGAGAGAGTAATTCACATTTGATTGTACAGCAACATTTGCAAATCTGATTTAGCTTGCAACATATTTAAATTTAAAATTCAAATTCAAATATAGCATATCTCACATATCTAGCAAATCTCCAATTTATTCCAATACAGCAATTTGTTTCATTCTATGCTTAATTGTACAACAATTTCAATACAACATATCTCACATATCTTGCAAATCTCAACAATTCAAATTTAATTATCAGGATTGTACAACATATCTTCACATCTCAATCAAACATGTAAATCTCTCATTTAATTGTACAACATATGTCGAGATTCCAATTTAATATGGTTCAAGTTTGTTAAATGAATTGTGCAGGCTGTTTAATATGGTGCAAATTTGATTTAATATGGTGATAATTTGCAAGATATGTGAATTTTAATTTCCACACCTCAGCCTGCTGATGTAGCTGAATCTGCTGGTTCAGAAGCGGCTGAAGCTATTTCTACTCTACTGGTCCATCTGCATTTTTTTCTGTGATAATTCTTTTTGATGAGCTTGAGGCTGTTAACAGCTTAATTATTTATTAATTTATATGCTTATTGAGCCTTACAAATATAAAAAAGTTTACAGAGTCTTCAAAACCATTATGATTGCATCCAGTGAACAATTATCTAAATGAAACATTCAGGCATTTTAATGCCTATACATGTAAACTGGAAATTGTAGACAAAATAATTCTCATTTTTTTGCTTTACTCCATTTTTTATTATGTATTTAGGCATTACATGCATGGACATGTTTGTTGGCACAAAACATGTAGTGTGCCAACTCTAACATGGGTGAATACAAAATGTCCATGCCTGCCAACAATGTGGATCGAAGCTCAAAATGTGTAGTTTGTTGGCTCACTACAGATTTTTTTATTATGGTATAATGAACATTAGGTAGGCATGGTCCTTAATGGAAGTAACATCATAGTCCTCGGACTTTGTTGGCACACTACACAATGTGTACCCAGGTATGAACTCTATTGGTCGTTTTGATGATGAGAGCATTACAATCATCACCCCCGCAAAATATGGCAAAGATGGCTGTAAATCTTTCAACTTTAATATATTTTTCGGCCGTCTGTTACTCATGATTGGTTTAAAATTTCAATTTCCAGTTGATGTGTTTTCCAAATTCATCATATATTTATTGAATAGTGCACCCTCTAAAAGTGAAGTATATCAAAATATACTCACATGTGTGCACCCATATGTGGGAGATTTTGTGATTTAGAAGCTAAAATTATTGCATAATCTCCTTGAGTTATGGCAAATAGGATCTATTGGAATTAAATGGTCATATGTAGAATTGGAGATGAAATTGTTATTTCTCTATGCATCCTTATCTTTCTTCTACTGAAGTGTTTCCCCCCTTTCTCCACGTTTTGATGATTATTTCTTCTGCTATTTTCAGATTTGTACATCATGCATTATTTTTACAATGTTCTTTCTTCACAATGACAATATAATTGTCTATTTGGCTCCATTGTTCTGCATATAAACAATTTGGAGGCTATTCGTTTAATCATCTTATGTTTGTAGGGTTGAATTTTAGTGAAATTTGGTAAATTTTTTAGAAAAGTTTGAATCTGTGTCAGAACTTATAATGGTTTTCATCTACTTTACCGAGTGAACTGTCACATAGGACTTATAGAATTTATTAGAATTTGGAGTTTAAAGGTTTATTTTGAGTGGTTATTTACAATTTTGAATGATATGGAGTAATATTAGTTAAATTTTCTCCCTTAGATCAGATAATAACATCATGACAAAAGGACAATTGAATATATATAGTACCGTGGTTGAAATTATGAATGATGGATGGTTGATCTTAGAGAGAAGATGATCATCGCTAGGTATTTCTTTGCTAGCATATTTAGTCTGCACAATATGATCATTATTCTACAGTTTTGAAAGTTATCCATATTTTCCGTTTATATTTTGGTGGTTCTAAATATTTTTTCGCATGTGAGATTTTTCCACAAATGAAATTATCCAGGCCTTTGCAAAACAGGGAATTTTAGAACATAAAACCTTCTGGTGGTTTTGTGATTTTTAGAACATAAAACCTTCTAATTCTATGCAGGCCTTTGCAAAACAGTGAATTTTCTATGAAAAGAATTAAATTTGGAAGCTCGAGGGGAAAATGAATCCGGTTATCGTTGAATCCGGCATAGATTTCACGTAAGTTGCTCAGGTTTGGCTTCTTGCGTTTCTTTGGATTTGATTGATAAATTTTGGTAATGTTGTTGTTAAAGGTTTAAATCCCCAATTATTTATTTTTGAGTTGAGTAAGCTTTTTTAATTCATAGTGTGATTGGAATGTCATAATTGCATTATCAATAGAAGATGTCATGTATTCTGTAGAACTGGTCTAAGAACTTTAATTCTTTGTATCTATAGTAGAATTTTGTCATCTGAAATATGTTTTTGTTATATCATTTGATCAGTTGTTAATGACCTAGACCATTGAGATTATCATTTACATAATGTACTGTAGATATTTTAGATGACATCAGTAGATTTGATGAAGATGAACTAGTCAAAATTTTGTTTAAGATAAACTGTTAGAATATGCACCTGTATCTTCATCAATTAACCACTGATCGGGGATTCAAACGTTTGGTTAATTGATGAAGATGTAGGAATATGCATGAACTCAATGTTGATACAGGTGCATATTCATCATTGGAATATGTATCTTCAAGTGATAGCTGATATTTCAATTTTGATACAGGTTCATATTCATCATTGGATTATGCACCTGTATCATCATTGGAATATGTATTTTGATACAGTTGCACATTCATCATTGGAATATGTATTTTGATACAGGTGCATATTCATCAGGTGCATATTCCTACAATCTATCTTAGGAATATGTATCTTCATACATCTTCATCATTGGGATATGCATAATCAAAATTTCAGCTATCATTTGGGAGTTTTTGGGATATCTGAAGCCTGAATGTATAGACATATTTTATCACCCAGCTCTTTATATTTCTATAGAAAATATCATGATATGTTTTTTGTTTGATTGGGAGTAAAATGGTGGAGCTAATGGTGCTGAAATGGGGGGAGGTGACTCTGACAAGTCTAAGTTGGTGGTGATTGAGGAGGAAGACGAGGTAAATAAATAATATTTCTATACAACTGTTAGGATTTGAGTTCCTGGCTTGCATATTATGAGTACCTCAGCTCAGATTTATTAAGGAATTAACTTCATTAAACATTTCTACTTTCTGTTGTTAATAAAGGCCTCAGCAATAATAATTAGTTGAAAATATTGCTTTAATCCAAATATTTTTCTTATCTTATCATATTTCTTATTATAGGATCGAGAAAGAGAGGTGATGTAGAACACAAACGATTTGGGGATTTTGGGGGAAAATAATTGGCTTCACACCAAGAGATCCAGGGCTTCACACCAAGGATTGGGACCTTTCACAGGTTTTGAGAGAGAATTTCTTTCAACTTTTCATTGATCTCTAGAGTACCAAGATACACGTCTTTAAATAGGAAAACAAACCCTCAACTCTCACGTCCTACCCAATGTGGGACTAAACAAAAAGAAAGAAAAATACATTCAAATCTCAAAATGGGCTTGGGCCTATCCACAATGAACTGGGCTGAATCCGATGCTTCCTGCGCGTGTAAACCCTGATGTTGTCCCCATCAACTCTCCCCGGGTGGGAAGAACTCGGCTCCGACGAGTGTAGGGCCTGCTGGCTGTCATGGTACTCAAGCAAATCTGGATCTAGCCTTTGGAGTTCTGTTCTGGTAATCCAAGTGCAGTCTGATTCTGGCCGGCCTTTCCAACTCACCAAGTAACGCTGGTAACCACCATGCCTGGTTGAGATAACCAGTTCATCTAATATGCGGTCAATCTGCTCTCTGTGTGGGTGTATGGGCGGTAAAGGAGTAGGCGAAGGAATAGCAGGGACACTCAAGTCATCTTGGGAGGGCTCAAAGAATGGGTCTGTGGGTATAGTTGCTGGACCTTTATAAGCCACTAGATCTTCAATATTAAAAGTTGAGCTTATCCCATAATCAGCAGGGAGATCTATCACATATGCATTAGAACCAATTTTCTTTAAGACTTTGAATGGGCCAGCACTACGAGCTTGCAGTTTCTTCAAGGTTCCAGGAGGAAACCTTTCAGATCTGAGTCGCACCATAACATAGTCACCCTCATTAAACTCTTTGAAGCGCCTGTGAGTATCTGCAATGGCCTTATATTTTTCATTGCTAGAATGAATTCTCCTGCTGATCTCTTTATGCAAGCCATGAATGTGTTGTGCAAATGACTCAGCTGACTCAGACACTCTATGATGATGCGACATGGGAATGAGGTCTATAGGCTTTCTAGGTTTGTAACCATGAACTACCTCAAATGGACTCATGCCAATGGACCTATTTATTGACCCATTATATGCAAACTCGGCAGTGGACAATATCAGATCCCAATTCCTAGGATTTTCACCCACTAAGCACCTGAGAAGATTCCCTAAACTACGGTTCACTACCTCAGTCTGACCATCAGTCTGTGGGTGGTAAGCAGTGGAGAACTTGAGCTTAGTGCCCATCATATGCCATAGGGTTTTCCAGAAGTAGCTCATGAATTTTACATCCCTATCAGACACTATGCTCTTGGGCAGACCATGGAGACGAACAACCCCATCAAAGTACAGCTTGGCAATGTGTGAGGCGTCTAAAGTTTTGGAGCATGGTATGAAGTGTGCCATCTTCGAGAATCGGTCCACAATGACAAAAATTGAATCGTGCTTTTTAGGAGTGCGTGGGAGTCCTAGCACGAAATCCATACTAACGTCTTGCCAGGGACAATCTGGCACAGGTAAAGGTGTGTAGAGGCCAGTATTTTGCTTCCTATGCTTAGCCATCTGACAAACTCGACATTGCCCTACCAAGGTGGCAACATCCCTCTTAAGGCTCGGCCAATAAAACTGACTATCTACTGACTCAATCGTCTTATCTCTCCCAAAGTGCCCTGATAACCCTCCAGCATGTATCTCCCAGACAATAAAATCTCTCACGGAAGTACGTGGGATACATAACTGTGTGGCCCTAAAAAGATACCCATCCTGCAGGAAATAACTATCATGCTCACGTACTAGCTCATCCTGAAGGATAGCAAAAATCTCGCTAAAATCTGGGCACGACATGTAATCTTCCTTAATCCTCTCGAATCCTATCACCTGAACACTCACGGCGGATAGTAGAGCTACCCTGCGACTGAGTGCATCAGCGGCCCTATTCTCAACCCCCGCTTTATGGTTGAGGACGAATGTGTACTCCTGAAGAAAACCAACCCACTGAGCGTGCCTAGAGTTTAGTTTCTTCTGGGAATTGAGATATTTCAAGGCCTCATGATCCGAGTACAACACAAATTCTTGCGGTAGGAGATAGTGCCTCCAATATCGTAATGCCTGCACTACCGCATAGAATTCCTTATCATAGGTGGAGTATCGTAGTTTGGCATCACTAAGTTTCTCACTAAAGTATGCCACAGGATGCCCTTCTTGACTTAAAACTCCGCCTATACCTATACCTGACGCATCACATGCAACCTCAAATGCTTTCATGAAATCCGGGAAGCACATTACAGGTGCTTTAGTCATGCTTTTCTTTATATCCTCAAACGCCTTGGCGGCAGACTTGGTCCACATAAAGTCCCCCTTTTTCATACAATCAGTGATTGGGGACATGATGGTGCTGAACCCAGCTATAAATCGACGGTAGAATGTGGCTAACCCATGAAAACTCCTAACCTCGTGTAAGTTGCGGGGTTCAGGCCAATCTACTATCGCTTGGATATTTTGGGGATCCGCACGCACTCCCTCTGAGGAGACAAAAAAACCTAAGAAGATGACGCTATCAGTCAGGAAGGAACACTTCTTAAGGTTTGCATAAAGGCTCTCCTTCCTCAGGGTAATGCACACCTGCCGTAGATGGTCTATGTGTTGCCCCCTAGATTGGCTATAAATAAGGATGTCATCAAAGTATACGACTAGAAATTTCCACATGAATGGTCGTAGTACTTGAGTCATCACTCTCATGAACGTGCTAGGGGCGTTGGATAGGCCAAAAGGCATGACCATCCACTCATATAAACCATCCTTCGTTTTAAAGGCCGTTTTCCATTCGTCCCCTGGGCGAACTCTAATCTGATGATAGCCACTCTTAAGATCAATCTTTGAAAATATTGTGGCGCCAGTCATCATATCAAGCATGTCGTCAAGCCTAGGGATAGGAAAACGATACTTAACCGTGATCTTATTAATCGCACGGCTATCTACACACATTCTCCATGATCCATCCTTTTTGGGTGTGAGGAGAGCTGGCACAGCACATGGGCTCATACTTTCCCTGATAAAACCTTTGGCTAACAATTCGTCAACTTGCCTTTTCAGCTCGGCATGCTCAGTGGGGTTCATTCGGTAATGAGGCAAGTTGGGACGTGTAGCTCCTGGGACTAAGTCTATAGCGTGCTGAATATCACGCATGGGTGGAAGACAGTCTGGGAGGTTTTCAGGAAAAATATCACGGAATTCCTCCATTATAGGCGTTATCTCTTCTGGGATCTCCTTCTGACTAGTCTCACAAATCTCCCTTGCAACTAAGGCATACATGACTGAGTGCTTTCTAACTTCTCGCTTCAGCTCCTTAGGACTAATAATATGTAAACTCTTGCCCTTGGTTGCTTCCTTCTTTTCAGGAGCGGTCATCTTGGGTTGTATGTGGTTCAGCTTGATTTTCTTGCCTTCATGTGTGAACGTACACGAGTTCGAGCGACCAAAAATCGTGACATCCATGTCAAAAAGCCAAGGCCTCCACAAGATGATATGACCAACATCCATGGGCAGTACATCGCACCAAATCTTGTCCTTATATGATCCGAACTGAATAGGGACAAGACATCTTTCTTTGATGCCAATGGATGAAGCACCACCCATGATACCTTATAAGGACTAGGGTGTGGGACTGGCTGTAAACCTATGCGGGTAACGAGCTTAGATGACACAGCATTTATGCAACTTCCGCTATCAATGATCACTTTACTATGCTTGTCACCATGCGTCACAAAAGTGTGAAAAATCGCAGTCCTACGCCAGTCATCACTCTCTTTGGCCTGAGCCAGTGCACAACGTACCACACCAAGTCTAGGGTTTTCAGAGCGTGTATCGATAAGCTGAACTCTTGTGGGTACACTCTGAATACAGCCTAGTCTAGCCGATTCCTCATCGGTCTCATAGCATGCCTCAACTGGCTCATAAACTTCTTCTTCCTCATCTATATGGTCATCTCCCTCAGGATCGTGTACTAACAAGGCCTTGGAAGGGCAACTTCCTGCAAAGTGACCAAAGCCTTGACACTTATAGCATTGGGTACGAGGACCAGCTCTAGAAGACTCACCCATAATCCCTTTTCCTTTGTCATTCATGTGGGTGGGGTGTCTCTGGTCAGATCTTGGCTGGGATTGACTCTGGGGTGGTTTGCTACCATTTGGTGCTGGGCGACGTGACAAATCTCGTGAGTCGTAACGCCTAGCAACCGGAGCATGATGGAAGCTATCAATATCCAATACAATCTGATAAGCATGCTCTAGTGTATGGACATCACGTAGGATGAGCTCATTTCGTAGGTCAGGTCTAAGGCCATCCCTAAACCTAGACAATGTCACACTCACATCTTCCCTCACATCACATCTCATCATATACTCATCAAACTTATCGACGTATGTGCGAACCGACCCACTATCCTGGGTGAGATTCTGCCACTGGTCTAGGAGTCACTGGTGATATGACGTGGGTAGATATTTCTCCTTCAGCTTCTCTTTCATCTCATCCCATATACCTATGGGCTCCTGCCTACTCTGGGCTAACATGCGCTCAACATTCTGCTAATACAACTTGGCAGGTCCAATAAGCTTCATCCTCGCAAACCTCACTTTTCTCTCCTCAGACATGTCATACCATCCAAAATAATGGTCCATATCGGCCATCCAATCGATAAAAGTCTGGGGATTCAGACGACCATCAAAAGTGGGTGCGTCTACCTTAATGCCCCTAATCACATTATCGTCTCTGTCACGTCGATCGTGACGGGGTCTCTCTCTAGATTGCCTAGGTGGACTAGGCGTGTGTCTGTCATGACAGTGCCTCTCTCTAGAATGCCTGGGTGGACTATGCCCCCGTCTCTCATGATGGGGTCTCTCTCTATTTCGCCTAGATGGGCTAGGCGTACTATGTACATGTGAACCCTCATCTGAAGCCCTCTGTCTAGTGTTCTCTAGGCGTAGCACCCGATCAAGACACTCACGAGACTCTGATCTACTTTCACGGACTTGGGTTTCTAATGCAGCTAACCGGTTAGTGACATCCCTCAAGGTTGGTTGGTCAGCATCCATGGTATTTGAGATCTGATAAATCCTGCCACTACGTGTGGACATGCAATGCAAATTCTGCTAAATGATGAACACTTGACTAATGTTTTTTTTTGCTTTTTTTTCTTTTTTTTGTAATGAGATGTAAACTAATGAAAATTCCTATATGATGCAGGTGGATGGTGGAGAGATCAACTAGCAGAAGTCATTCAGCAATTCAAATTTCAAGTCATATGCAGTTCTCACAGCAGATTCAAATATTTTAATATCGTGAATGTAATGATGTTTAGTGAGCTGTACTATTCAAAATATCTTAATGAGAATAAGTCTTGTCGCACTATGATAGTAAATTTAAGCTCTTCTTTTAATATTAGGTCTTATGGCTCTAAGCAAAAATATGTGGTTCTATGGTTGTTTTAGTTTGCAATGAGCGGCTAGCAGCAGTATAGCAATAAGGGGATAATGAAAAGCTCACAGCAGATGGCCCCGTAAGGAAGATGAACAGGTCCAGATAAGATGGCAACGCGTCCGCGGCTGAGTCTTCAAGGCATTGGCGTGAATCGTCCTGACTTTGGACTCCGAACGAACCTGAAATCTTCAAAATACAAGGGTTGCGTAGAAAATATCGTGAAAGAAATAATCTGAAGATGACAGAAGTTACTGCAGCGGTGAAATCTGAGAGGGATCTGATGGCTGCGAACGGAGATCTGATGACGGCGAGCAGAGATCTGATGGCTTCGAGCGGATCTGGGGAGACCTGATGGCCGGCGTGCGGGAGTCTCTGATCAGGCGTGCAGCAGAGAGGGGAGGCGGCCTTGAATGAGTGATGGCGGCGCTCAATGTCTACAGGGAAGGGAAGATCTACAGTGAACGGCAGTGGCAGCAAGCGAGATCGATCAGATCTCGGCGGCAGCGAGAGAGATCGCAGAGGGATTGATGGATCTGGGAGGTTTGGGCAGGCGAGGAAGGTGGTGGCGAGTAGCTGAAGGTCGAAGAAGACGGTGACGATAGCAGATCTGAGGGGAGGCGACCTGTGGAGGCGGAGCTTCTTCAGGGCGGAGTGGATCAGAGAAGGCGTGATTTGGGGCTGCGGGATTTCAGGCGGGATTTTCGGCGTGATCTGCGGGTGGCGCGATTTCAGGGAAGCGGAGATCTGTGCGTGGGTGGCAGCGGCGTGATGTCGAACAACGGCGAGATTAGAGGGGCGGTGGCGGCGGTGAGGTGTCGAAGGGGGGTCGAAGTCGAACGGTCGAGTTCGAGGCCTGAACGGTGGGAAGAAGAACGACGAAGAGGCGGGCTCGGGGGGGACGCCCAGCGGCTGCGGGAAGAAGAAAAAAAAAGATCGGGGGGTTTTTTTGAGAGGGGGCGGCGGCGGAAAACGAAGTTAGGGTTTTGATTTTTTTTTTGGAAAGCTGGGGGAAGATTTTTTTTAAGAAAAAAAGAAAGGATTCGTTTGGCTCTGATACCAATTTGATGTAGAACACGAACGATTTGGGGATTTTGGGGGAAAATAATTGGCGTCACACCAAGAGATCCAGGGCTTCACACCAAGGATTGGGACCTTTCACAGGTTTTGAGAGAGAATTTCTTTCAAGTTTTCATTGATCTCAAAGTATCAAGATACACGTCTTTAAATAGGAAAACAAACCCTCAACTCTCACATCCTACCCAATGTGGGACTAAACAAAAAGAAAGAAAAATGCATTCAAATCTCAAAATGGGCTTGGGCCCATCCACAATGAACTGGGCTGAATCTGATGCTTCCTGCGCGTGTAAACCCTGATGTTGTCCCCATCAAGAGGAGATAAGAAAGCTACAATAAATCAAGAACCCCTCGATGAACCGATTTTTGGGCCGTCGCCTACCCCGCTTATGGCGCTCCGGTTTGGATGGCGAAGCTCCGTAAGCTTGCCCCGGAGGTCTTCGTTGGTGGGGGGAGCGAGTGCGTAGCTCGTCCCGTGCCCCTCTCCGGTTTGGGTGGCAAGGATTGGTCCTGCTCCGGAGTCTTTGAGAGAGCGGGTATTGGGCCGTCGCCTCCCCGCAGCCTCTATAGTCGGACGGGTATTGGGTCGTCGCCTACCCCGCATATGGCCCTCCGATTTGGGTGGCAAAGCTCCGTAAGCTTGCCCCGGAGGTCTTCTTTGGTGGGGGGAGCCAACACGTAGCTCGGCCCGTGCCCCTCTCCGGTTTGGGTGGCGAGGATTGGTCCTGCCCTGGAATCTTTGAGAGGGTGGGTATTGGGCCATCGCCTCCCCGCAGCCTCTATAGTCGGACGGGTATTGGGCCGTCGCCTACCCCGCATATGGCTCTCCGGTTTGGGTGGCGAAGCTTCGTAAGCTTGCCCTAGAGGTCTTCGTTGGTGGGGGGAGCGAGCGCGTAGCTCGGCCCGTGCCCCTCTCCGGTTTGGGTGGCGAGGATTGGTCCTGCCCCGGAGTCTTTGAGAGGGCGGGTATTGGGCCGTCGCCTCCCTATAGCCTCTATAGTCGGACGGGTATTGGGCCGTCGCCTACCCCACTTATGGCACTCCGGTTTGGGTGGCGAAGCTCCATAAGTGGTCGGCCCCGGATACACACCCGGAGAACGATTGTAGTTTTACCGCAAGCGCACGGTCAAGTGGCGAGCGGGTATCGAACACGAGGAGGTGGTGTTGGTTCCAATCTATCCTAGGTTGGTTTGACTACGAATGTATTATTGGTGGAGATGGTTATGGAGTGATATAATGGAAATTGTGGTGGATGTCGGTGTCGGTGATAAAGAAGTCGGATAAAATATAGATTCAAATATAAGATAATAGAAGTGTCTAGGGCTAGGGAATCCCCACTACGGACCGTCATGCATCATCGTGAATAGTGAATCTCGATATTACTAGACTTGCATTGAGGTGAACTAGTCGTAACTGAATAGAGAACCAAGCTCACGCTCTCGCGCTATTGCCGGTCTATAGCAAACCTAGGATAGGGCCTAATCTCTTGCAAACCCTAGCCTAAGCCACTAGTATTAGGATCGACATCATCGTTCAATCGCCCCTCGAGCCCACTCTCGTGCAAACTCAAGTTACGATCTAGGTTATGATAGTTCGTATTCGTCCAATCATTTGCAAATGAATATGTGTAAAGATTTACAATTAAAAATCCTAGCTTTGGTCCAATCTCTTGCAAACCAAACCTAGAGAAATCCGATTGTAAACCTAAATCGAATATCTAGGGCTTCCCATCGATTAGAATCCAATCTCTTGCAAACCCCAAATCAATGGAAATCCCTAGCTATCCGTAGTAAATCAATCACAACCTAACCTCCTAGAAATTCTAGCAATTTAGAAATTCATTCATCACAAATATGAAATTAGATCCATAGGGTTCATCCCCATGCCCTAGAACAACAAATCTACTCAAGCATAGCAATAATGATATGAGAATCAATAAAAATCATTGCTTGCATACAAAATGATAGAAAAACAAAGATTCAAATAATAAGAACACAATACTTAGCTTGATGAAGATCTTCAATCCAAATACAATCTTTTTGATCCAAGAGGGGGCCTAGGGCATGGCCTAACCTCTAAATATAATCCCTAATAAAACATTTTTGAACTTAAGAAAACATAAAGGGGATCCCTCTAATGTTGGCTACAAAACCCTTATATATCCCCCCAAAACCCTAGTAATAAAACCCTAGAAAACCCCTCAAATTCGTGCCCAAAAATAGCCCAAACTGCAACTTAAAATCTGGGCCCGCCGCCGACTCGGCCGAGTGGGAAAATGTGACTCGGTCGAGTGGAAATTCCAGCACTGCAGCGTCAACTTACAGAAATTCTCCAGATTTCATCCGATCTCATATTGGAACGTTTTTAGCGGCGTTGGAACCGTCCTGAAGTCTACTATCCATAAAAAATATGAGAAAAATACTTTCATTGCTGAAATGATAGAAGATTTTAAAAGAGTGGGAGGCTGTCTGAAAATCTGGGCGCTGCGTGTCCTCGGCGTCACTCGGCCGGGTTGACTTCTCTACTCGGCCGAGTGGGATTCTCTACTCGGCCGAGTGACAGAACCAGTAGAAAAACAGTAACTTCGAGGTCCTCAGTGGTCTGTCTCCGGGTGTGGCTCGGCCGAGTGGCTTTACTCACTCGGCCGAGGGACATTTCTTGCTCGGCCGAGTCGAAACAGTCAAAAGCCTGTACATTTCCAGTAAGTCGGCCTCTTTTGATGTCGGATTTCTCATGCCACTCAGGCGATGCGATTTTCTTACTCGGCCGAGTGGGATATCAACCCTCGGCCGAGTGCACTCCCAATTCATTCTGTTGGACCGTGTCCGGTCGGGTCGGCCGAGCGGTCTTCTTGCTCGGCCGAGTGAGTGCTCCACTCAGCCGAGTGGCATGCTGTAAATTCCCAATCTTCTCCGTTTCTCCTCCTCGTCGCTTCTACGGAGTTCCTTCTTCTTCCACTCATCTCCCATCGCCGAATAGCCCTCAAAAGAGCCTTGGGTGACGCTCCGGAGTGGGTGCAAGTCCCTTAAGCTCATTTTTGCTCCCGATCGCTCCATATTTCCTGAAATCCGACAAAAATAAGAAATAGTGAAAAGTAACGCAATATCGTCGAATACTCGTGAAAATCGCGATATGAGCAATCGAAATGGCGTGAAAACATGCAGAAAAAAGGTGTAAAATATGGAGCGATCAAAATCCCCCAAGCTTGCCTCTTACTCGTCCTCGAGGAAGATAAGTAAAGAGACGAACTCGGGACATGAAAACAAACGAAATAAAATGAAAGAAAAGAATACGAAGTGGAAGGGGTCGCTAGATTATTCTCTCAGATCTCAAGCCAGAAGCTACACATCACGATAACTTGGAAAATACGAATCACATGCTATAAGGATTTCATATCTTATATAAACATGGTACTTGCAAGCTTTTAAGAACAACAAAAGGGATTCTCTAAATTCTTACAATCAATTCATATCCACGTCACGCATTTCACAGGATTTAATATAGCAAATGTTGGCGATGCACTTTTCAATCAAAAGTTTATAAATGAAGCATATAAGATACACACCAAGCATGCAATAGAGAATAGAATAAGAGTCATGGCATTCACATATGTATATCGATTCATAAGAAATCTCCATAACTAAGGTATTTTGCTAAGTTTCAGCATTATCAAACTTTCCCATTCGTGCACCTCTTCACTCTAATGTCGTGCTCACTCATATGGTCAAATGAATTCAACCCCCCCAAGCTTAGCTTGAGGCATCGCATCTAAAGGAATATGATAGTGGAAAATGGGATTTTTGCCTTGGTTTTCCCAAGTATTTTGTGGCTCCAATAATGAGATAGAGAAATATCTCTTTTTTTTCTTTTGGACTTTGTTTCTCATTTTTTTCTTTTTGGATTTTTGTACGAGCTATAAGATTTGTATTTTTGGATTTTGGCTCCTTTTTGGCTTTTTTAGACTTTTTGGAGCTAACTTTTCTTTTGTGGGGATTTTTGGGAAATAGATGCGATATAAGTAGCTTTAGGAGGTGAACCAAGTGACATGTAGAGAATAAAAAGATATATATGGAGAAAGAAATAATGTAACACTCGGTTCACTCTAAGATGTGCACGAACGGTTCAATAAAATAATACTTCAACTAAAACTAATATGTAAGCATGGATATTCTCAATCATCTCAATAAAAAGTGAAGTCAAGCAGTAAGAGTACAATCATATCAGGCATGCAACAGAGGTGAATAGGATAATAAAACGGATGCTTCAGATATACTAATGATGCGTGAATCTTGGTGCATTTCCAACAAAAGCATACTAAACACTAATCCATACATTGAGTTTCAATTAATATCATGCATTCATGTAGAGGAATCATCAAAAGAAATAGATTTGCAAGCATATGTGAATAGCAAGACTATGAAAATACTCAAAGTAGCATGGCAAGGAATAATAAGCATCGTGATGGTTGCTAAAGCAATAAGAGATATCATCATAAGGAACACATCTAGCAAAAGAAGAGAAAGGAAAATAAAGAAATAAGAAAAAATAAAAGAGAGGAAAGAAAAGAAAAACAAGCACACAATATGATGCATGAACACACATAAAAGGAAAATAAGATGGAAAAAATCAAAAAGATGATGCAAAAATTTTGAAAAATTCTAAAAACCCTAAAATAAAGTAAAAATGCAACTAATACATCTAAATGGCTTGGAAATGCACTCCCCCAAGCTTAAACTTCGCATTGTCCTCAATGTGATCATAATGGAAGAATATGAGGAACAACAACAATAATAAGGGGGGTGAATGAAAAATGATGGAATGTATGGCATGAAATCCTAATGCAACTACATGCACATGCAATGATGCATGAGAGCGCTTTCCCCCAAGCTTATACCAAACAATCCTATTCAAATGACTCGATCAAAAAATATCACGGCTTCACTAAGCGAGATCGAGTCAAACAAATAAGAAAGTAAGGTTTCACTTGAAAGAAATGCTCGGTGGTGGTGAGCAAAAAGGATGTGACACATCAAAATATGAAGAGGGAAATTAAATAATTTGGGTTTGGGGTGTAAAAATTTTTGTTGCCATCATATGAGGTGATATTTATTCAATCAAATCTATACGGTCATCTCGCTGTCGAGAGGATTCGAGTTTATTTAAAGCATAAAATTTCTACACTAATGGATTGATATCACCTATAGCAAAAGGCGGATCCAGTATATTTGCCGGTGCAGGCAACTGCTCCATCTGCTCCTTCCGTGGATCCGCCAGGCGCGTGTGTCCACGGACTCCATCAGACTCCAGCAATGCGGCTCCCAGCACATCTCCAAGGACTCCACCTGTACCCTGCAAGATATAAGCCGCATCAATCTGATGTGGATAATTCTTCGCCAAAATAAATGTATTCCAAAGAGGGTCATCAACATAAGTATTTAAAATTAAAAACGGTTGACAACACTTCCCTGGAAATAAATCTCTACTCTCGTGTACCACATCGATCAACTCTTTGTTGTTCGCCTCATGTTGTTCAGGTAGCTTTGGCATATATGCGTGGGTCTCATTAGGCAACTCATCATCATCATCAAATTTATCCCATCGCACATCCTGATCATAGTCAATAGCTTCCATGGGTGCTAACTCCTCGCTCTCCTCCTCGTATACATCCCATCGTACCTCTTGATCATATGTATGTGTATCCTGCAAAAGGTGCAATGAGTCGTCAAAATCTGAATCGTAGTAAACATCATACACGGGAGGTGGATCAAATATAAAAGGCAAGGGAGTAAAGAGATCTCCCTGAATGGGGGCCATAAGCTCCATGGGATCGTCCTCTGTGTCAATGGAAGGGTGGTCCTCTGATGGATGCTCAGCCTCTATAGAAGGTGGGGATGGCTGCGGTAGCTCGAAAGGAGGGGGCACAATTCGGGCTTCATCTGTGTGCAGATGTCATCGTCCAAAGTCACGTCCTCCTCGATGGTCTGCTCCGCTACTATAGGCATGACCTCCTCAATAATATCCTCTGATGGTATAGGCTGCTCTGACTCAGATGGGTGGCAGGGGGAGGCGAAGGCGGCACAAGGTGGTTCTATAGGCTCATGTATCTCGACCGTGGTGTAAAAATGGGTCTTGTGCCCCTCAACTAGAGCATAGACTCCATCATCAATTGTGCCTGTGGAAGAGATACAATGAGTAATAAAGTTTTGAAATTCAAGCTCAAAAGGATCACCTGCGGTTATTGTCAATGGACCGGAATCTCGAACTACGTCAACAATGTTTCTCAATTGGTCCATATATGTGTCCTCCTTTGACAGTTCAGATGTCTCTATTTGTGGAGTGTTGATGGTGTAAAGGTGGATATGATCACCTTCAAGTGAAGCATACACTCCATCTATGATAGTACCTGCGCTAGAGACATTAGCCATAACAAAATCGATGAATACTTGGTCGTATGGTTTACTTACCGTAACGGTTAGTGAACCGGTAGATCGAGCATCATCTATCATTTGCTCCAAGGCTGCTGCCAACTGTAGATCACTGAACTTTCCCACTTGCATCATCTTCAAAAACTCACGTGAGGGTCCCTTTAGCCTTCTAGTGAAGATAACAAATAGCGTGGAGTCATTCCACTCATGGTCTGACTCCGTCTGGAACATTTCTAACATTCCTTCAAACCTAGACAAGGCTTCCCCAAAGGATTCTCCATCAGCCTGATAGAATGCAGCGAGATATATGTAGGATTGTATAGAGCCCGCTCGTATTTTCTTTGGAAGCACCATCGCTGCAACAACTGTACCTGATCAAGCAAAGTAAACAACCTGGAAAAGACGTCAGTGGTACAAAGAGAGATAAATATAATAATAGTAGCAGGTGGTGGGGAAAAAAATCTCTCTCAATGTTTTTTTAATGTAGTCTAATCAACCTAATTGTGACAAATTGGCACCCAACGAAAACACCTCCCCGGCAACGGCGCCAAAAACTTGGTCGGCCCCGGATACACACCCGGAGAACGATTGTAGTTTTACCGCAAGCGCACGGTCAAGTGGCGAGCGGGTATCGAACACGAGGAGGTGGTGTTGGTTCCAATCTATCCTAGGTTGGTTTGACTACAAATGTATTATTGGTGGAGATGGTTATGGAGTGATATAATGGAAATGGTGGTGGATGTCGGTGTCGGTGATAAAGAAGTCGGATAAAATATCGATTCAAATATAAGATAATAAAAGTGTCTAGGGCTAGGGAATCCCCACTACGGACCGTCATGCATCATCGTGAATAGTGAATCTCGATATTACTAGACTTGCATTGAGGTGAACTAGTCGTAACTGAATAGAGAACCAAGCTCACGCTCTCGCGCTATTTCCGGTCTATAGCAAACCTAGGATAGGGCCCAATCTCTTGCAAACCCTAGCCTAAGCCACTAGTATTAGGATCGACATCATCGTTCAATCGCCCCTCGAGCCCACTCTCGTGCAAACTCGAGTTACGATCTAGGTTGTGATAGTTCGTATTCGTCCAATCTCTTGCAAACGAATATGTGTAAAGATTTACAATTAAAAATCCTAGCTTTGGTCCAATCTCTTGCAAACCAAACCTAGAGAAATCCGATTGTAAACCTAAATCGAATATCTAGGGCTTCCCAACGATTAGAATCTAATCTCTTACAAACCCCAAATCAATGGAAATC
Organism: Scilla litardierei; assembly: GCA_030789695.1. Lineage (NCBI taxonomy): Eukaryota > Viridiplantae > Streptophyta > Magnoliopsida > Asparagales > Asparagaceae > Scilla > Scilla litardierei. The sequence continues at coordinate 91,997,607 of CM061139.1, read as the reverse complement.
CCTAGCTATCCGTAGTAAATCAATCACAACCAAACCTCCTAGAAATTCTAGCAATTTAAAAATTCATTCATCACAAATATGAAATTAGATCCATATGGTTCATCCCCATGCCCTAGAACAACAAATCTACTCAAGCATAGCAATAATGATATGAGAATCAATAAAAATCATTGCTTGCATACAAAAAGATAGAAAAACAAAGATTCAAATAATAAGAACACAATACTTAGCTTGATGAAGATCTTCAATCCAAATACAATCTTTTTGATCCAAGAGGGGGCCTAGGGCATGGCCTAACCTCTAAATATAATCCCTAATAAAACATTTTTGAACTTAAGAAAACATAAAGGGGATCCCTCTAATGGTGGCTACAAAACCCTTATATATCCCCCCAAAACCCTAGCAAGAAAACCCTAGAAAAACCCTCAAATTCGTGCCCAAAACAGCCCAAACCGTAACTTAAAATCTGGGCCCGCCGCCGACTCGGCCGAGTGGGAAAATGTGACTCGGCCGAGTGGAAATTCCAGCACTGTAGCGTCAACTTGCAGAAATTCTCCAGATTTCATCCGACCTCCGATTGGCACGTTCTTGGCAGCGTTGGAACCGACATGAATTCTACTATCCAGAAAAAATATGACAAAAATACTTTGATTGCTGGAATGATAGCAGATTTCAAAAGAGTGGGAGGCTGTCTGAAAATCTGGGCGATGCGTGTCCTCGGCGTCACTCGGCCGGGTTGACTTCTCTACTCGGCCGAGTGGGATTCTCTACTCGGCCGAGTGATAGACCCTGTAGAAAAACAGTAACTTCGAGGTCCTCAGAGGTCTGTCTCCGGGGGTGGCTCGGCCGAGTGGATTTACTCACTCGGTCGAGGGACATTTCTTGCTCGGCCGAGTCGAAACCGTCAAAAGCCTGTACATTTCCAGTAAGTCGGCCTCTTTTGATGGTGGATTTCTCATGCCACTCCGGCGATGCGATCTTCTTACTCGGCCGTGTGGGATATCAACCCTCGGTCGAGTGCACGCCCAATTCCTTCTGTTGGAGCGTGTCCGGTCGGGTCGGCCGAGCGGTCTTCTTGCTCGGCCGAGTGAGTGCTCCACTCGGCCGAGTGGCATGCTGTAAATGCCCAATCTTCTCCATTTCTCCTCCTCGTCACTTCTACAGAGTTCCTTCTTCTTCCACCCGTCTCCCATCACCGAATAGCCCTCAAAAGAGCCTTGGGTGACGCTCCGGAGTGGGTGCAAGTCCCTTAAGCTCATTTTTGTTCCCGATCGCTCCATATTTCCTGAAATCCGACAAAAACAAGAAATAGTAAAAAGTAACGCAATATCATCGAATACTCGTGAAAATCGCGATATGAGCAATCGAAATGGCGTGAAAACATGCAGAAAAAAGGTGTAAAATATGGACCGATCAGTAAGCTTGCCCCGGAGGTCTTCGTTGGTGGGGAGAGCGAGTGCGTAGCTCGGCCCGTGCCCCTCTCCAGTTTGGGTGGCGAGGATTGGTCCTGCCCCGGAGTCTTTGAGAGGGCGGGTATTGGGCCGTCGCCTCCCTGCAGCCTCTATAGTCGGACGGGTATTGGGCTGTCACCTACCCCGCATATGGCGCTCCGGTTTGGGTGGCGAAGCTCCGTAAGCTTCCCCCGGAGGTCTTCGTTGGTGGGGGGAGAGAGCACGTAGCTCGGCCCGTGCCCCTCTCCGGTTTGGGTGGCGAGGATTGGTCCTGCCCCGGAGTCTTTGAGAGGACGGGTATTGGGCCGTCGCCTCCCCGCAGCATCTATAGTAGGACGGGTATTGGGCCGTCGCCTACCCCGCATATGGCGCTCCGGTTTGGGTGGCGAAGCTCCGTAAGCTTCCCCCGGAGGTCTTCGTTGGTGGGGGGGAGCGAGCACGTAGCTCGGCCCGTGCCCCTCTCCGGTTTGGTTGGCAAGGATTGGTCCTGCCCCGGAGTCTTTTAGAGGGCAAATATTGGGCCGTCGCCTCCCCGCAGCCTCTATAGTCGGACGGATATTGGGCCGTCACCTACCCCGCGTATGGCGCTCCGGTTTGGGTGGCGAAGCTCCGTAAGCTTTCCCTGGAGGTCTTTGTTGGTGGGGGGAGCGAGCGCGTAGCTCGACCCGTACCCCTCTCCGGTTTGGGTGGCAAGGATTGGTCCTGCCGTGGAGTCTTGCATTTTCGAGCTGAAATTTTCAGGTGGAAATGGTGAAACTTGAAGATGCAAAGAGGGAAAGGGATATTTCATTCGAGACTTACAGTTTTTGATTACATCACGACTGGTGTTCCACATTCTTCAGAGGGATTAGCTCGCCCTCATCAAGGGGGGCTGGGACGGGCGCAGCAGGTCTGGTCCTCCTCTGCGGCCCCGGGTTCTTCTGTGGTGCCGTCAGCAGGAGCCGGCCTTCGATGGTAGGAGTCATCCCTCCCACCGGGTAGGTCGACCACCAGGGTTCGCTCCGGACCCTTGTGTTTGGTCGATCCCATGTAGCAGCTCCTGGACAGCTTCTGGCTCCCCCGCACTGACCCAACCCCTCGAGGGGTTTGGAACTTGACCATCTTGTGGAGCAGGCTGGGGAGCGCTCCGATAGCTGCCATGTTTGGTCGTCATATGATCCCGTTGTACGCCGATGCAATGTTGACAACAACCAACAAAGTCATTCTGGTGACAACATGCGGTTCTTCTCCGAGAGTTATTGTCAAGGTGATCACTCTCACAATAGGGGTCGAGTGACCGGTGAAGCCGACGAGAGGCCCGGTGCAGGGTCTCAGGTCCGTCGGCCTTAACCCCATCTTCTCGATTGTGGACATAAACAGGATGTCGCAAGAGTTCCCTGTGTCGATCAGGAGGCGGCTGACGATGGCCGTCCCTATCTGGGCCTCGATGACGATGGCGTCGTCATCGAGCAGCTCGACTCCCTCCAGATCCTCGTCGCTGAAAGTAATGGGAGGGTAGGCTGGCCTTCTCCCCCTCGGATCCCCTCTGAAAACTGCCATCATCACTTGCCTCGCATACGCCTTTATGCTTGATGATGACGCTTCCCCGGAGGACGGCCCACAACATATCGTGTTTATTCGCATGACCGGTTTCGAGGGGAGAGGTTCTTCCCACTCACCGTGCGTCGGGGGGTCTGCTCTCCGGACCCTCTGGTGGTTCCCCTCTTCTCGGTCTGGTCTCCTGCCCCCGACGAAGCCCCTGAGGTGACCCGCTTAGATCAGCCGCTCGATTTCCCTTTTGAGGGTGAATCAGTCGTCGGTGTCATGGCCGTGGTCCCGATGGTATCGGCAATATTTTTGGAAATCTCTTCGAGCCGGGTCCAATTTCATTTCCCTGGGTGGCTCTGGCAGCAGTCCAGCTCTTGTTTCCGCGGCCATCACCTCTATCAGGGGGGCATTGAGCGGCATGTAGTGCGCCCGCAGGGGGCCCTCCTATCTCGGGATGGCTCGGGTGGCCCCTTGGGCCGGGGCGAACTCTCGGGCCGGGCCAAGGCGATCTTATGGGCGGTGCCCCGTCGGGTCGCGCCTCAGTTGGGCCAGTTGGTCACGCCCCCGATGCCCCTCCTCCTGCCTTGGCTGAGGGTGTGATCTAGGCTCGCCTTGGAGCGACTTCACCGGGGGAAATAGGGACTTCGTGCTGAGAGTCTCTTCGGCCAACGCATGCCTCTCTGCCATAGCGAACAGCGCCTCATAGTCGACCGGCGGATCTCGGAGCAGGGATTTGTGGAGGCTCCGAGTCCGCAATCCCGTCTTGAAGGCCAGCATGAGTACCTCGTCTCCGCAGGTCACCACCGCCCGCCTCTCATCCTAAAAGCGACGCAGGTATCTCCCTGTCGTCTCCCCTTCCCCTTGGACTATTGTGCTGAGATAGTCCAAGGGCTTCTTCTTCGTCCGCCCGGCCCGGAACTCTTGGCAGAACTTATGGGACAGTTCGCCAAAGCTCCCAATGGATCTCGTGGGTAGGCTGAAGTACCAATCCAACGCTATGTCCCTCAGAATTTACGAGAAATGTCGGCACAGGAACGCCTCATCCACATCCTGCGCCTCCATTGCCCCCCGGTATTGTTGCACGTGCTTGAGGGGGTCGCCTCTTCCGTTGTAGGTGGCCAGGTGGGGGGGGTTTGAACCTTACTGGCCTCGGGGCGGATGTTATCCATCGTGCCAGCGGCGTGGCCTCCTCCGGGTAGGCAGGGCGCTCGGGCGCGTGCCCCCTTCGCCATTCGGGGATCTGGCTCCAGTCGCGCCTCGGCTGCCGACGGTCTTCCCGCCCCAGGGAATAGCGCAACGGTCGCCTGGGGGGACTCCTTCCACGGGTTGAGGACTCAACAGGTTGCAGACTACGGTCCTCCCAGTGCCATCGCCCTCTGGCTGTCTCCTCCCGGATCTCCCTCCGCTCCTGATTCTCCCTCAGGAGCCTTTCGCGATCGGCGGTGAGGAAGTGTAGTTGTCGACAAACGGCTTCCTTGTGCAGACGATCGGGGGAGTGGCGCTAACGAGGTGGACTCACCCCTCCAGGTGGGGATTTGACCAACGGCGGGCCGCGCCCGTCCCAGGGCCACCGGCCCATCACCGACACTTCCGGGATTTCCCGGTTGTCTTCGTTCTCCCTCCGTACCCTTTCGCGTTCCGCGATGATGAAGCGGAGCTGGTGGCGGGCGGTTTCTTCGTCCAGGTAGGCCCGCCGGGCGGTCTCGGCCGCCTCGTCCAAATGCCTCTACGCGGCGGCCGCCTCCATACGGTGCCTACGCAGCCGCGCGACCTCCATTTCTTCCTCCAGGAGCTTCTGCTGGGCCGCAATCTCCTTGGCGAGCCCCTGGTCTCCCCCTCCTCCTCGAACTGAGGGTGAAGATTCCGTTTCATGTTCGGGGGCTCTGAGGGGCCGGGCGGTGCCTCCGTTCCTGTCGCTGCGCAGCCTCCCCTCGCCTGAGTAAAGGCCTCGAAGCTCTTCTGGATTGCGCGGGTCGAGACTTAGACTGTCTCGGCCTCTGTCCCCAGAGGGGGGTCAGTCGCCGGAGTGATTGGTAGAGAGAGTGGCTCCTGGCCCACGGGATCCTTGCCGTGGTCAGGGCTCCGAGCGATCGGTATGGGGTCTAACATGGGTGTGACCCTTCGTTCCCACAGACGGCGCCAACTGTTGCGGGGTGGAACTCGCGTACAATAAATTTTTATTAGGGGGAACCAAAGGCGCGATGGTTATATTGATAAGAGGATGTAGGTGGGCCTTTTGACAAGTGATTAGAGGGGTGAAGAGGCTAAACTTGCTGCCATTGCAAGTCGTGGGGTCGAATCCCGTCGGATGCAGTGGAGGACGATCGGACGGCGGGAGCTGAAGGCGAATCTCAGCCAGGGGGCGAGCTACCCTGCACAATGAGCAACTCGTCAGAAAGGCGGCGTTGGGGTCCAACCCTTAGCCTCTTCGATGCCTAAGTCAGCATCTGGGCTTAAAGTGGAGGCCGGGCATGCCGGTCGGACTGAGGGTGTGTCGACTGTACGTGACGAGCTATAGGTGGGAGAACAAAGATATGGACGACCCTTGCTCTCGTGTGTGAATAAGGAGATTGAGAGAGAATTTTCCAACCCCCAAACCGGAAGAAATGAGGGGGTATTTATACCTGATGGGAGACGATTAGGTGGGGCTGATCTGGCATGCTGACTCGACATGTTGAGCTGGCCTAGCTGTCAGCGGAAGCTTCGGAAGGGGGAGTCTAGAACAGGAGTGTCAGACTCGCTTTTGTCAGATGGCGCAACGGCCAGGGGTGCTTTTGTCGGGGTGTCAGGGCTGAAAGCTTTAAGTGTCAGGGGGTGCAGCGGCCCGGGGGTGCTTTGTCAGATGGTCGGGCGGTGAAAGTGTCAGTCGTGTCTTTATACCAGGTTGTTTGTCGTGTGTGGTGAATCAAGGGTCTGGCGGTGCTATCCCCGGCGGCGGGGTTTGTGCGGGTCCACCGGGTCGACCCATTCGTGGGTTGTTCGGTCTGGCTGTGCCCCCTTTTGGGTGCGGATCATGGACCGCTGGCAGGGAGGGGAATGTTCGCGCCTCTGTCAGCCTCCGAGCGCATTGCCCCGGGCGGGCCGAGTGAGAGAGGTCATATGCCTCGGTCGGGAGAGGGGGGGCAGCGAGGTGCACCCATTCCTATGTAGCCCCGGACCCCCAGACCGGCGGTCCGCTTGGCAGAGGGGCAAGTCAGTGTGGTATATTCGTGGTTCTAGGCGGGAGCCGGACTCCTACGATCTTTAGGTCGTAACAAAGTGAATGAAACTGTTTGGTATGTAGGTATTGAGATGTGTGTGAGTGTTTGCATATGTATATGCGTGTGTGGGGTGTATATGGATATTAATAATTATTTGATTATCATGGCAGTATGTGCGTAGGATGTGCAAAGGTAGTTATATATATAGCATATGGCAGGGGATGTGTTGTGTTTGTGTACTCTGGTGTATATTGTGTGTGGTATATGTGCCTATCTGTGTGAGCCAGTAGGTGCACTGCTATGGATGTGAGGTTATGTGTATATTTGTTTATAGTATGATTATGAACCTTTTGTAACTTGATCATGAACCTTTTGTAACTTGATCATGCAAGTGTTAGTATGTGCACGTGAATGTATGTATGGATGTGACTAAATAATGTGTGTATATAGATATTTATGTGCCTATACATGGGAGTGAGCCCATATGACTAAGTATTGGGTGCATAGGGATCAGGTGTACATACGGTGTGACACCGTGATAGTGACCCTGTCTATCAAGAAATGGTGTGTAGATTAATGTGTATTGTTGTGTGTTTGTGCATGGATATAGACGTATATGTATATATATATATATATATATATATAAGCAGGTAGAATATAAGTCGTTATACTTGAAGGTATTGTGATATGGATACGATGTGATGTCGTATGCACATGGATATGAGTAGTAATCTAAATACGTATAATAATACGTATAAAGACTTATTTATGGCATGTGATGTGTATGTTAGTGTGTGAATACATGTGCCTAGATGTTTATGTGAAGAACATATATGTATATGTGTATGTAGTGAGTGCACATAGTGATGTGGATGTACTACTAGATGAATAATAGGGTGTATATGTGATATGTGTAAAATGCGTATGTGTATGGATGATAGTGAAGCATGTAGTACATATAAGTGTGGTGTAGATATGTATTCTTATTTGTATTTCATGGGTAGTAAGATCATCATACCTAACTGTCCTTGGGCAGGGTTCATGCCCTAAAAAGTCCGAGGACGGACTTTATTTTAAGGTGGGTAGGATGTCATGCCCTATTTTGCACTATACGTGTATTCAACTGAACATACGTGGTATTTCTACCTACGATGCATACGTGGGCATGAAATAAGCATAGATATCGATGTATATGACGTAGTGCAAGGGGGGTTAGGCTGTAATACGTGGCTAAAGGAAGAGAATGTGAAATGTGAATGCGGGAGAAGTGCAAAAGACGTCGTGGGTGCAAAACAACAGGAATGTGTTGGACGTGTGTGCGTGGTGCATGTATGCAAGTGTAGGCATGCATGGGTGTGTGTAGGGAAGACATGCAAGTGTGAAAAGGGTTAGGGGTCAATGGCAACCCCCGTAAATTTTTAGAAAAGTTAGGGGCAAAGCGGTCATTTGGACTAAAACTGATGTGCGTACATACTAAGGTTGTGTGTGCATAAAGTATTGGCAAACTTGTAAATACCCATAAGTTGAAGGGGTATCCTAGTCATTTCCTCCATCCATTCTTGCAAGAGAAGAAAAGAATAAGAAAAGAGAAGAAAGGAGGGGAGAAACCTAGAAAATTCCTTCTTTCTCTCATTTTTTTCCTTCATTTTTTCTCTCTCCTCTCCCCCCCCAATGCTAGGCCGGCCACTTCATCCCCTCTAATCACTTTTTCTTCATCCAAAACCCTAATTCTCCCCCCCCCAAAAGTCAAGAAGCCTTGGTTGCTTCAAGGTGAAAGAAGGTGGAAGGAAGAGAAAGAGAACGAGAGAAGGAAAGATGAAACTTTGAGGTAGGAATCTATTTGGATTTGGAAATCAAATTAGGGTTTCTTTATATCATGTATTTATATCATGTTTACTCAATTTGTATTAGGAATGATTGAAAGTTTATGTTCCATGTTGCAATTTCACTAATTACCCATGAAATTCTATGCAAAATCACTTCTTTGAAAAGCTGAAATTCTGATGTGTGTTGTTACTGGAATGCTGGACTATGTGGCTTGAATTAAGTTCGAAAATTATATTATGATAGATCTTGAAGTTTTACCCCAAAATCAAATAAATTTTGTCAGAAATTAGGAGTAAAAATTCCATCTTTATAACATGTCCATTTGATTTCCAGTTTTGACACAGTTTAGTACAATTGATCTCAACACCTGCACACACACTGGAATTTCATGTTCTTGGTCTTGTTGGAAAATTAAAAAGTTTTTCTAAAAATTCATCAGAGTGCTTATATGTCGAATTTCTTGCTGAAACATGCCCAAAATTGGCATTCAATACAGACCCTGAAATCTGTCTGAAAAACAGATTTGACACACTTTACCAAATAATTCACTATAAATCATATACTTAATATTTTTGCATGAAATTTTATCTGTGACTCCAGGACTAATATATCTATAACTTTCATTTATGACATTTTGTTAAATTCACAATAACAACTGATGTTATGTGCCCATGTATTGCCACTTTCTGCAAATTCCAGCAAGCTGAAACATTAAAGTGATGTTATAAATTGTGCTCTATTTCTATTTCACCCTTTATAGTGCCTGATTATTGTTGTTGCAAGGAATATAGATTCATGATATGATTTTCCAATGGATTTATTAATGTTCTTACGGACATACACGTCACGTTCACCACGTGTTCGTGAAAATGCCACAATGAAGTGAAAGTTGAATAATATGAGAAATGAGCTTGTAAACATTTGTGCTATGAAATATGTTGTGAAATAGCAAAGATGGGGTCATGTGAAGCATGGTATCATATGTTATGAGGGATGAATTGAAATGGATATGTTGAAGGGCATGACACTTGGGTGCATGACCCATGTTGATATTAGTGTGGAATGTGAAACCATGCAACATGTCTCCTTCAGTGCTATATATAATGTTGAATGAAGTTTTAGAATGTTTCAATCCTCTCTAAGGAGGGTGAGTTAGCAAAACCCGGGTTTTAGGTGGGATTTGAGTAAATTGTGGATATGCGGCCTGGACTGAGAAGTTGGGGGAAATGATTATGTGATATGTGATATTTATACCCACTCGCCTTTACCAGGAGTGGAGGGGACATACGGAGGTTGTGTTATTATGTGGAGAGCCTCACTCCTGCTAGGGACGGGGGAGCTGAGAGGCCCGGTGTTATACAGTGCCCGTGTCCACTGTGCCGTGTGCTATATTCACCCCAAATTTAGGGTGAAGTCCATGTCCTGGTATCACACAGTTTACCCAAGTTCTAATTAATTCAATTATAAAGCAATAAAATAAGAATTTGCGTATTACTTCTTCTGCTGGCTGCACTTTCCCTTCCCTTTGCCTGTTCTTTGTGACTCTGTGTTATGCCTCAATCACTTGCACTTATCTTATTAGATATTGGTTGTTTGAACACTTGTGCAATTATTATTATTATTCGTACTAACCCTTTTCTTGCAGTACCTCGACATTGGACTGCAAGTATGAGCCTCTTACTTGGTTAATTACTTACGTTATTTTACTTAGTTACATGTCTTATTTCTCCTGTCGTGCTTTGTGGTTTGATAACCTAAAAACAATATTCCAAATCCAAGTTGGTTCCTACTGAGGCACGTATTGACGTGCTCCTCCCTATTTTTCAGGTAGCAGAAGTAGCATGGTTGGAGGTGACTTGAGTTGGGTTTCAGGGGTACCACTTGGTGTGAGATGTAGCTTGTGTAGTGACATGGTTCTCTTGGAAGCGGAGAGTGATGGTGTATATGTAGTGGTGTACCTGGGCTATGTAAATTAATGGAAGTTGTTATATATGATATGTTGTTATTGATCTAAGTTATTTATGGTGTTGTTTTGATATTACTGTGAAGCTTCACTTGTACTACCCCAGCATGTGCGTAGTGCCCTGCTTGTTCAGTTTCTGCTTTCTCTTTCTTTTCCTCTCTCTTCACCCTCACTCTTCCGGATACTTAAAAAAATTTAATTAATGCAGGGTATTCTGGGAAATGGGGCGTGACATAAAATATGATGCATGGAAATGAAAGAAAAAAATAAAAAGGGAAACAAGATATATACATATGGATAAAAACTTAGGGGTGGAGGTAGATATGGGAAATAAAAAGGAAAAAAGAAAAAGTGTAGATGCTACTCTCCTACGCTAAAATCTGCAGTGGCTTCTGTTAACGGGACTAATTTGGCCGGGCCCGGAAGAGCCAAGTCAACTACGACTGGTCAACCCGACTACTACGACCTTGGGGCCTCGGCCCAAGGATCTCACGGGCGGGCCGCGCTTCTCCACCCATGACGAAGGCCCACTTTCTCAGTGGAGGAAATCGGGGCCCAAGTCAAGGAAACATTCACCAAATATGGCAACCGCCAAGTGCCATCACTCTCACCGATAATGGCCCGCCTTAAATGGCCTTCACTCTAATGGCCCGACTTAAATGGCCATCTAGCCATCAAGGCTCGACTTCATGGCCAGACTTAATGGCCATCACTCCCCCGCCATCATGGACCGCCAATTATGGCAATCACTCATGGCCATGACTCCACCTTCATGGCGTCATCAAGTGGGCGCAATTAGAGGGGGCCAACACTTCCCCATTTGCACGACCCCATGAATGGCGGCCATGATGTCACGTCATGGCACATTATGAGGAGGATTCGTCTATATGACGGAAAGAGGGTCATCATCCACGAGGGGCGGGATCTTCACGACCTACAACGGAGGTACCTCATACTCCCATCTTACACCTTCTTCCACCTTGAACATTTCTCCTCCAACGCTCGGCCCGAGGACTCGAGTATCGGTCTCTCCGCGAGCCATACTCGATCCCACCGAGCACTTATCAGGCCAGATCTGACTTTGGCATCGGAGGGGCTTTGGTCGGAACCAAGGTCCGACCCCCCTGACGAGCTCTCTCGTCTATTCAGGTCCAGGAGATCCAGCGACGTCGAGGCTACCCCTCGGCGTCCTTCCAGCCGGAGCCGAGCGCCCTCGTCCCCGACCTCGTTCGTCTCCTCCGTCACGAGGACGTCGCTCTGCCGAGGCTACCCCTCGCCGAGCCGACGCGAGGATCCGCGCGCCCCGCTGCGAGCGACTCTGCCTTCAACCGATCCCGGAGGCTGTCATCTCGCCGAGGCTACCCCTCGGCCCGCCAAAGAACGGAGCCGCACCTTTCCGCTCGAGCGAACGCGCTGTCGGTCGACCCCACCGGTCATCTCCGTCTCGAAGCGACAGCCACGACGACTCGGGGGTCCCGCGCGCCTCCTCTTTGACCGCGTTGACCACGCACCCTCCATACTATTAATGTGTCCTGCGAAAATTAGCAGAAACATTTGGCACCGTCTGTGGGAACGAGTCGACATCCACGTCGTCAACCACACGGACTATGACTCGTCCCGTTAATTAAGATCTCCATATATATACGAAGATCGAATCTCTATTATCGCGTGGACCAAGAGTGATACAGAAGGATGATGCCAAGCTGATGCACAGAAAGATCGTCCACTGACTCGAGCCCGGCGCAGTCCCTAGACGTCGACCCACTGGCAGAGCCCAACCTGGAGCTGGCCCGGTTCATGGCATGATGCTTCTGGGTGGAGCTGACGTTCCGACGGGTGGGCGAGGTAGCAAACCCGACATGCCTACCCGCTCGTCTGCAACGGCAACACCAGCCATGCCGAGGTGATCAGAATCTGCTCGAATCTGCCCTCTGCCCTTTCCTGGGACCATCACGATCCTACCCATCTGGATCGATGGGGTTGTGGGATGACTGGATCAGATCCATGGCGATCCCACACAGCCCCACGGACGTTGTGATCCATTGCTGCATCATGATTGAGACTCACCCCAATCGACTCCCAGCGGGTTCTTCACTATCCAAAAGAAAGAGATCTGTCTCCTCTCGTTCAAATTCTATATATCTCGCCCATCAACGTTGCCGTCGCCCCCTGCAACCGAAGAAGAACGACTTCCCCGGGATCGAGTACAGGGTCCTCGTCGCCACCTTGATCTCAGCTACTCCGACGTTTGGGCCCAAAAAATTTCGAGATCGAGGTTGATCCCCTAAAAGGTCCTCGTCGATGTCCCAGCTCCGATCGAACGACGACGGGATCTCGTCGAGGTCCCAGCTCCGATCGAACAACAACAGATCCTCGTCGACATCCCAGCTCCGATCGAACAACGGTGGGTCCTCGTTATTGTCCCAGCGTCGATTGAACAACGGGGGTCCTCGTCGGTCGCTAGGTCGGGATCGAGGTTGATCGAACAACAGAGGGTCATCGCCACCGCATGGGCCTTAGCTGCTCCAACCTTTGGATCTCTCTACACCAACACTCAAACTAGCTTGACTGGAGTTCCCTCTGCCCAAATTCTGCATCGGAACAATAGCGGGGCCAAATTCCAAAGATCAAGCATATACAGTATCACCGAGCTCTGAAAGCTTGCGTAACATTCTCCAAGAGGGCTCTGTTTACACAACTGTCTCCAAGCTCACCCCATATCCAAGTGCTTGGGATATAATGAGCGATCTTATTCAGAGCCTTACTGGCTTTCGTTGGCAGCGGCTCGTATCCTCACTGATCTAAGATGTCAGCCCAACCATCGCCAAAAGGAGGCTGACCAGTCCAGGCCAAGGCCGACCCCTGAGGAGGCCGACCAGTCTAGGCCGAGGCCGAGGCTGACCAATTCAGGCCCAGGCCGAGGCCGACCCTAGAGGAGGCCGACCAGTCCAGGCCGAGGCCGAGGCTGACCAGTGCAGGCTGAGGCCGAGGCCGACCCCAGAGGAGGCCGACCAGTCCAGGCCGAGGCCGAGGCTGACCAGTTCAGGCCGAGCCCGAGGCCGACCCCTGAGGAGGCCGACCAGTTCAGGCCGAGGCCGACCCCAGAGGAGGCCGGCCAGTCCAGGCCGAGGCCGACCCCTGAGGAGGCCGACCAGTCCAGGACCAGGCCGATGCCGACCCCAGACGAGGCCGACCAGTTCAGGCCGAGGCCGAGGCTGACCAGTCCAGGCCGAGGCCTAGGCCGACCCCAGAGGAGGCTGACTAGTTCAGGCCGAGGCCGAGGCTGACCAGTTCGGCCGAGGCCGAGGCCGACCCCAGAAGAGGCCGAAGCTGACCCAGCAAAAAGGTCAAACTGTCCTCTTCCCCCTTTGCTAATTAATTGTGTGCTTTCAGACAACTACAAGAGCTTCCCTAACAATTCTCCTCTCTTAAACTTCTTGCGAGATGGTGATAAAAAGCCACATCCTCCGGTTTCAACAAATGTCTCACAAAAAGCTTGTAGATAAGGCTGCCATGGTCGCGACAACGCCGGAGCACACGGCGACCGGCATGGCGGCCTCGGCCAACTTGAGGGAGAGGCGCAAGGAGTGCGTCTAGATCCGGGGACGGGCCAGGAAGACGCAGGGCTACGAGTGGCCTGGCAAGGTCGCCAAGGAGAATGAGATCTCGATCGAGTTCAGACAAGAGACAACACCGACGACCCTCGCAGGCGTCGGGCTTAGCCCTGACTCGGCCTTCATCGATGGCCCTACCAGCATCTCTGGCCATTGTCTCGACGTCCGCCATACCAACACCGTGCTGCCATCGCCAAACATATGGGCTGAGCTCCCATCACTGTGCCGCCCTTGCCGAGCTGCCTTGGTCGTACCGCCAAACAGACAAAAGCGGGAGCCGGAGCGAGAGCAGGAGCTGGAGCAGGAGCAAGGATCCAGACAAAAGCTGGAGCCAGAGCGGGAGATGCGGTCCAGACAAAAGCTATAGCTGGAGCTGGAACTGGAGCAGAAACTAGGATCCAGACAAAGCTGGAGCCGGAGCGGGAGATGCGGTCCAGACAAAAGCTATAGCTGGAGCTGGAGCTGGAGCTGAATTTGGAAATAGAACTAGAGCTGTGTCTAGACGAGGCCGACCCATCCAAGAGGAGGCCGACCACACCAGTTTAAACAACCCAGGAGAAGGCCGACCAGACGAGTCCGACCACCTCGCCAAGTATTGGAGTCTCAACGCCGAGACACCTTGTCGAGCTTACAAAGTTATCCCCACTGCGACGGAGCTGATTGAACCAGCCGAGCATCCAGACCGCTCCTCTGACCGTGGCCAAGCCGATCTGGCTGAAGCACCCCCGTCCAAGTTCAAGCACCCAGATTGCTCCTCCGACCGTGCTGCTGGGTCCCCGCTTGCCGAACAACTCCTGCATCCACCGAGCTGGACGAAGCAGTGGCAGAGCGCCACCATGGAATCTTCGAAAGGCTTCACAAGGACTTCACCCTTTTCGTCGGCCATAAGTCGAGGGGCAACTCCCTTCGCAACCGAACGAACAGATCGGTCAAAGGGCTGGGGGCAACCCCCCAGCAGGCCGAGCACTCCTTCGTCGGCCGTAAGCCGGGGGGCAACTCCCCTCGCCACCGAACGGATCTCCTTCGTCGGCCGTAAGCCGAGGGGCAACTCCCCTCGCCACCGAACGGATCTCCTTCGTCGGCCGTAAGCCGAGGGGCAACTCCCCTCGCCACCGAACGGATCTCCTTCGTCGGCCGTAAGCCGAGGGGCAACCCCCTCGCCACCGAACGGATCTCCTTCGTCGGCCGTAAACCGAGGGGCAACTCCCCTCGCCACCGAACGGATCTACTTCGTCGGCCGTAAGCTGAGGGGCAACTCCCCTTGCCACCGAACGGATCTCCTTCGTCGGCCGTAAGCCGAGGGGCAACTCCCCTCGCCACCGAACGGATCACCTTCGTCGGCCGTAAGTCGAGGGGCAACTCCCCTCGCCACCGAACAAACCTCATTCGTCGGCCGTAAGTCGATGGGCGACTTCCCCCGCAACCGAACGAATCCCAGGCTGACGATCTATCGTCCCTAGCCAAACTCCGCGAGACGGACCAAAGTTTTGCAGAGAGTACAACTTCTTCCCCATTATACTACATCTCCCGACCTCCACCTCAACAATGGTAGAGCTCAGAAGATGGGGGCATGTTAACGGGACTAATTTGGCCGGGCCCGGAAGAGCCAAGTCAACTACGACTGGTCAACCCGACTACTACGACCTTGGGGCCTCGGCCCAAGGATCTCACGGGCGGGCCGCGCTTCTCCACCCATGACGAAGGCCCACTTTCTCAGTGGAGGAAATCGGGGCCCAAGTCAAGGAAACATTCACCAAATATGGCAACAG
Source organism: Scilla litardierei (assembly GCA_030789695.1). Classification (NCBI taxonomy): domain Eukaryota; kingdom Viridiplantae; phylum Streptophyta; class Magnoliopsida; order Asparagales; family Asparagaceae; genus Scilla; species Scilla litardierei. The sequence continues at coordinate 91,982,256 of CM061139.1, read as the reverse complement.
CCAAGTGCCATCACTCTCACCGATAATGGCCCGCCTTAAATGGCCTTCACTCTAATGGCCCGACTTAAATGGCCATCTAGCCATCAAGGCTCGACTTCATGGCCAGACTTAATGGCCATCACTCCCCCGCCATCATGGACCGCCAATTATGGCAATCACTCATGGCCATGACTCCACCTTCATGGCGTCATCAAGTGGGCGCAATTAGAGGGGGCCAACACTTCCCCATTTGCACGACCCCATGAATGGCGGCCATGATGTCACGTCATGGCACATTATGAGGAGGATTCATCTATATGAGGGAAAGAGGGTCATCATCCACGAGGGGCGGGATCTTCACGACCTACAACGGAGGTACCTCATACTCCCATCTTACACCTTCTTCCACCTTGAACATTTCTCCTCCAAAGCTCGGCCCGAGGACTCGAGTATCGGTCTCTCCGCGAGTCATACTCGATCCCACCGAGCACTTATCAGGCCAGATCTGACTTTGGCATCGGAAGGGCTTTGGTCGGAACCAAGGTCCGACCCCCCTGACGAGCTCTCTCGTCTATTCAGGTCCAGGAGATCCAGCGACGCCGAGGCTACCCCTCGGCGTCCTTCCAGCCGGAGCCGAGCACCCTCGTCCCTGACCTCGTTCGTCTCCTCCGTCACGAGGACGTCGCTCTGCCGAGGCTACCCCTCGCCGAGCCGATGCGAGGATCCGCGCGCCCCGCTGCGAGCGACTCTGCCTTCAACCGATCCCGGAGGCTGTCATCTCGCCGAGGCTACCCCTCAGCCCGCCAAAGAACGGAGCCGCGCCTTTCCGCTCGAGCGAACGCGCTGTCGGTCGACCCCACCGGTCATCTCCGTCTCGAAGCGACAGCCACGACGACTCGGGGGTCCCGCGCGCCTCCTCTTTGACCGCGTTGACCACGCACCCTCCATACTATTAATGTGTCCTGCGAAAATTAGCAGAAACAGCTTCAATGCAAAATAAACAATGAAGTGTGAGGATATAAACAGTTTAGGGGGGAGAGTGAAAATGGAAAAGGTCTCCCCCAAGCTAGCATGGAGCTAGGGTGCATAAGGTGAAAGTTGTTGTGTGAGGGTGTATGTAAGATGTGAGTGTTGATGAAGGTGAGGTGAAGTGTGACGGTGAAATTTTAGGGACAATGGAGATAAATGTGTGTATAGATGTATAGGGGAGATGAGCTGTGTGAGGGGTAGTGAGTGAAGGTGAAGGTGAAGGTAAAGGTATGTGAAGTTTATATGTAGTGTGATTTGTGTGGAGCGAAAATTGAGATAAATTGAAAATCTTGAAGCAAAGGGGAGATATTACCCAAGTCTGCGATAGTTTCTACAGATCCAAGCAAATTAAGCAATTGACCTTCTCACAGCCGTAAAAATCGATTGGATTCCAGCTTGCCCAAGCCTTGCTGTCGATCACTGTAAATAGAGTTTGCAAAACCCTCCACAAATGGCTGATTAGGGCTGAATATATGGGGCATATGGAGAATGACACGGTCGTATGAAGAAAATTTCCTGCGACCGTATGAATTAAGGGTCGATTTAGAGTGGGTGAAGTCGACGTCAAGGCCGTTTGGAGAAGTTCCAAACGGTCACGTGAAATTTGGTTTAGAGGGAAATTGACGCGGTCGTTTCGATGAATCGAAACGGTGGTGTAGAGCCTAAAGAGTCTCCTCAACTTCTCCAAAAATTCCGAATAGATGCCATTTCGAGAAATCGAAACGTTCACGTGGAATTGATTTTAAATGAGGAGTGGGCTGATGTTTCAAACGACCGTTTCGTTAAGACCATACGACTGTGTGGATTCCAGAATGCAGCCCCTTCCTTGCCTCTCCTTCTTCTTCTTCACATCATCCACACAACCATTTGGAATGCTCCATATGGTCATGTGGGTCTGGGTCCTACAGCATAAGAGAGATTCAAGAAAGTGTGATAAGCTCAAAATTTAGATGGGTTCAATAATTTGAAACTTTCGAGCTTAAGATCTTTTAAGCTATGGATTTTAGGAGCTAATGAAGTTCCAGAGTTTGGGATCTAGGGTTTCAAAAATGTTGGGACACACCAATCAAAGAGGGATTGAATTATTCATAGGGTGAATGAAAATCTAAAAACTAGGAAAAATCCTAATATCAATACGCTCCTCTCGCTATCGAGAGAAAGAAAGATTATTCTACTCTAAACTAGAAAGTGGTAAACTTTTTACACTACTGGATTATGATATACCTGAACAAATCGTGGATCTATGATCTGAAGTGGGGCAGGTAGATGCTCCAACTTCTCCTTTCGTGGCTCCATCAAAAGCTTTGTGACACGAATGCCAACGGACCCAAGTAATGCAGCCCCAAGTGTCCCTTGTAGATATCCACCTATATCCTGCAAACAACGAGCTACATCAGTCCATGGCAAAATATTCTTCCCCAAGATAAAAGTATCACAGAGACAGTTGTCAATATTAATTGGAAGGATAATAGAAGGGTGACAAATAATCCCTGAGAATATAGTGCTATCCTTGATGCAAGAGACGACCAAGTCTTCATTCTCTTCGATGATCAGTCCACTAGGTGACGACAAACCTGAGATAATCTCTAAAGAAATGTCTTGTATCCTGTGAGGGACATGTTAAGTCAAAAACATATGAGTCAAGAGGAATAGGAAGTGAAATAGCGAGACCCATAAATAGAGAGAGAGAGAGAGAGAGAGAGAGAGTGTGTGTGTGTGTGTGTGTGTGTGTCTTGTATCCCTGAGAAGGATAATAGAAGGGTGACGAATAATCCCTGAGAATATAGTGATATCCTTGATGAAAGAGACGGCCAAGTCTTCGTTCTCTTCGATGATCAGTCCACTAGGTGACGACAAACCTGAGATAATCTCTGAAGAAATGTCTTGTATCCTGTGAGGGACATGTTAAGTCAAAAACATATGAGTCAAGAGGAATAGGAAGTGAAATAGCGAGACCCATATATATATATATATCTATCTATATCTATTCTATAAAACACAACCTTTTTTGAATTTTGTCACAGTCATAAGTCCAGTCATATCTTTGTTTGTCTCTGTCACCAAGAACGGCCTGGATTTACTTGGTAAATGGCTAGGATGTTGCCACGTATGTGAGTGGGTCCCGCAGACACGCGCTTGAAATCACGTCTAAATTTTGAATTCACGCGCTTTCTCACGAGTCACGCCCCCATTTTTTCTCCCCCATTAAAAAAAATTTGTTACTTATCTCTTGGCGGTTGATTCCCAGAACTAAACGTCTCTCTCTCTCTTCACTATCTTCCTCTAAGAGAAAACACAATCAATCAGTACTGTCCATTTGGACTGACATCAGCGATCCGCGTCCTCGAATCCGACGGTTCGCATTGAGGCTGCTTGCATTGGGGCCTCTTGCAAACACAAGATGGTATTTTCTCAACAAAAAAATTCCATCAAAAAAAATTCCATCCATTCCACCATGCTTGCGTTTAGGCTGATGAATCTAGCGAAGAGGAGGCTGGAGCCAACACCGCCTGCCAAGGAGGAGGTGATCCCTCTCTTCGCGTGAAACAGGCCCTGAGGTACAGATTTCTATGCTTCTCTAATGCCTTCAGGCTGACGAATCCAGTGAGGAGGAGGAGGCTAGAGCCAGATTTCTTTAGTTTTTTTGTAATTAATATTACTATTAACAGGGCCAGATTTCTACAATATGCTGAGTTTGAGAAAGTTTGAGAAAGTTTTGGTAGGCTACAACAGCTATTTTATTTCCTTGGATCGATCCTCATCACAGACTCAATATTTAAATTTCAACATCTTAGGGTTTACATGATTCTATTAGCATCTGACCTGAAAAGAAAATTAGGTTCTCTTATTGTCGAAATTGAGTAGTTTTGCAGTTTTGGTTTCTGATTTTGTGTTCTTGATGAACCAACAGAAATGGGTATTCTGGATTCATTTGATTTGGTGTCTGGTATTTTTAAAAAATATTAGCTGCAGGGTTTCCTTCATTACATTCAATGTTCCAAATTAAATCATATTATATATTACATTATTTACTACTACAAAATTTCTTTGTGGTGTTCTATTAAAGCTACTGCTAATTCAGTATCTTCTTACTGAGATCATTGTTTGACTCATTTTTGTCTACTACAGTAAATTTTTTTGAATCTTTTGCAGGATGTAGATATTTAAAAAAGAACCTACATGAGATAGAAAGGTCAGTAGCATATGTCAGGGAATTATTTATGCAGAATGATCGGTTGTTCGTTATGAGTGCTTGCATGATTAATGTCAGATTCATTACTCTTATCACGCAATTTAGTGTTGTAGATTTTCTACTTACGGTGTTAACTATTTCATACACGGCTAATGGCGTAATGGTATATTGGACACATACAGTCCTAAGTAGAAAAAATTGCTCCTACATGGATGAATGTCTCACTGAAAATGAAAAATGATCGAGTGACAGATGAAGTTTTTGGATGGGTATTGGAAATGTAAGTGCCATTAATCATACTTGCTTATAATCATACTTGCTTATATCCCATTTTAATATATACCAACAGACCTGTTACTCTTTACTTATTGTATTTGTCTCTTTTGATGTCAACAACAGGTATGCATATGCAGTTGCTAGCTCATTGCATGGAGTGTCACATATTCTTCGCAAATATTTTATGATACAGGTAGTGTATGCTAATTCATATGTGTGTTTCTGTTTTGAAAAATTTCTCCATCATATGGTACTATTTCATTCATGAATTTTAAGAGTGGTGTTTGAAAAAAACGTTGATATGCTTAATTTCAGCCTCCATGGGACTTGAAGGTGGGCAAAACATTTATAATTCATTATACTTATGGATGCGACCACTCAATGCAGGTAAAATACATCAATTAACTCTTGGTATTCTTTTGTTTGTTTTATTGGGAGGTTCATGTATCCTCATATTAGATCATGTATACTCATAGTGAGGGTTAGACAAAGGATTCCTGCAGGATAAGCTAGGAGGCCAATACATTCAGGCCATCATAAGAGTGAACTACTACCCAAAATTTATTATGATGCATCTATGATTTATTTTTTTCTAAGCATTGTGTTTGTAGATTTTTTTCTAATAAAATTGCGTTTTAGTTGCATGATCCATGAATGTCACATTATTTTGTGCGATCTACCTTTTTTTCTTAGTCATTGAATCTCTATCACTAATCCCTTTTTCCTGACCATTGAATCTCTCTTCCCGAATGAGATTCATAAATACATTAATATATTAGCTTGAGCTGACTTGCTTATACTAGGATGTTGAAGATTTGGTGCAAGGGCAGCAAGAGGCTGAAATGATGATTGTTGAGGCTTACACAGCTCTACTTCTTGCATTTTTGTCAACTATCTTTGAATTTGTTGTTCTATATTCCAACCTTTTATCATGACATATGACTAACATGCTCCATAATTGCTTCCTATAGTGCTAATGCGTGTCAAGCCATTGCCAGCCGCTTACCAACTTGTGCATGTGTTGGAACGATTTGTGGACGGTTGTCAAAATGACACGTATATGATTTTGATATCTCAGTTGTGTTTCTGCATTGTATGTACATTACAAAGTTTCTTAGGTACATTATATAATTTCTTCAGTATGGTCACACATGGTAATTAATAATTTCCAGGCTCCCATGGTTATCGTTGCTCCTCACATGTAACAATAAGTTATTTACTTATACCAAATGTAACCATGCTCTGAATTTTTTTCTTTTGGGCTGCTTGATCTTATTTTTAGCTAATTTTTTTGATATTTTGATGGAATTTGGTTAATGGGTTTTTTGATTTTGTTGGTAATTAATTCTTTGAGGGATGTTTTTGAGGAGATTGTCTCTTTTGGTTAATGGGTGTTTTGATTTTTTCCTTCGTAGACATCATTCAGGTAATTCTTAGAATGGTTCTACCTTTTGTTTTGATATTTTGCTTGATCTTCCATGAAAAAAAGGCTGCTTCTATGGAATCGCCGTCTCCCAGGGTGGTGGACGAGGATAATCGGTCGTTGACAGGGTCGGAGACATGGCCAGCTCTTGCCGATGCGAAGTATCAAATATCTCGATGGATTCCTCTTTGACACCATCTTATTCTGATCTCTAACTCTATCAATGTATTTCTTCTTTTTAATTTTTGATTTTTCTATGGCAGTGCTCTTAAGAAGGAACTGAAGAAGTAAGAAGAGAAACACCTTAAAGAAGAAGAGAATAAAACGGAGGTAACACTTTATTTGCTTATTTTTATTTTTGTTTTTGTTTTGCTAACGCTTAATTGGAAATGTTGTCTTCTTGCGCCAAATCTCGAGTTTCAATGTCAAACTGTGTTATTTTTAGGAGGATTGTTTGCATTTAGACAATTGACCTGAATTTTAGTGTTTAACATTGATTTTGAATATTATTATCAAGCGAGTAAATTTGGCTGGCCATTTGTTCAACTCTTATCTGGGGAGGTTGGAAATTAGTCTAATTTTACAGTTGATGCTAAATGAAGTATCGTGTTGATAACGACAACCTTTGTTTCATTTATTTAAAAAAAATATTAAGTTGGATTGTCCTGTTTTCATCTCATCTTATTCATAACAAAACATTTGACAAAATTGATTTCTTGACTATGCAGTTTATTATTAGCCAATACTACATGGATGGATATTGCGTAAAAAATAAAAAAAATTCTAGAATATTAAAATATGATGATTCTTAATTTTGTGACATTAGTGTTCGAACTGGTGATGATTTATGAAGGTGAGAAGGGGGATGATTAGGGAACGGATTTCTGTCGTTCAGAAGAGATTCAATTTTCCTGAGAAGGTTCACGACAAGTTACTGGTTGAATCTCAACCACTTTTATTTCTGAATTTCGTTTTTTAATCAGTTCGTCATCGTCGTCGATGAACAAAAAAACTGTGAGCAACTCCCTTCAAAATTTTGGGTAGGGGTGAGTGCATGATGTAAAAAGTGTGCAACCTTCAAGAAAGCTTAAACTGTGTTTCATTTTCTCTTCTTTTATTTCTATGGCAGCTTTCAAATACTTTTATTTCTGATTTCTGATGTTATTTGAAAGCTTCCATATTCCATGCTATAAAACTCCAGAACCATGAATAGTTAGTTACAAAATATTAAACTGCATGCATTAGATCAGTATGCATTGTGTACCTTCCTTACAAGAGCCCGAACTTGATCTCAGTTGTGTTTCAATTCAGAACTCTAAAAACCAATAAAGTAGAGACTAAGACCTGGAAAATAATCCAATTCCCCATGGGAATAATACGAAATATGGACTATGTTTGATACAATAAAGAATCGTACTGAAAAGTATTTGCTTAACATCACGCCCTCTGAAAAGCCTAAGACTATAGTGGCAATTCATAGCGTGTATGAATAGGAGCATAGAAGAGATCTGGATAATTGATGGCTTCATGTATGAAAAGAGTTGACAATAAAATTTTCTTTTGCAAGTGATTCCATCTACCAATAAGTTAGGGACTCAGCATTCGATTTGTATAACGAACATCTTGCCTGAATAGGAGCATAGAAGATATTTGGATAATTGATGCCTTCAGTTGCTACTTGATTATGGAGTTCTGTTGAGGCCACTTTAGTGAATTGATTCACAACTGGTAGTTGTGTGATTATCATCGACATGCACCCATTGAGATGGGTTTTCTATATATCTTTACAGCAAGTTCTTTGGAAGCTAACTGTAATCTATTGAATACTGGAGAATTGATGACATTAAAGTACTACATTGGATGTTGTAACATCAAAGCAGCCATGCTTGACAAAAAGGTTGCTCTTTTTGAATGATGGCGAGATGGTATGCAGTATTCTATGAAGTACATATGTTGATAGATCAACCCTTAAAATGGAACCTTAGAAATCTAAACTGATTAGGATGACTACTCAGTTATGGGGTAGAGCTGAAGGAACACGTGATCCGCTTTGTCACTTACCCTTCCATCAAATGGGCACGTATTGGTGGACTTTATCGTAGAGTGTATATTTTTGAAGAGGGAAGAATGTGATGTCTACAAGGAGACTGAAGCAACTGAGAAGGAAAAAGACCCTGATCTTTGGGTCTTTAAAGTAGATAGAATGTCTAACCAGTCAACTAATGGGGGAGTGACTAGCTTCGCTAATGAAGTAATAAAGTATGCATTTTGTTTTAAATTTAAATCTGTTACAATGGAATTAAGTTTAAAGAAATCTAGGCAGTGATTTGTTGAGCCAATACATCGAAGGCTAAGTGAGGTTAAGTCTAAAGGACCTCATAGTTTGTTGTGAACCATGTTAGAGGGGAGTATAAGATGTGAGAGCATGGCAGAAAGCAATATATTTTGAAGGTCCGAAAAATGCAGTTAAGGTTTTATGCAAAATAATATGGTACATGTGCCAGTGTTGGATAACTACAGAGCCAAGGCACTATCACTACTAGCATGAGCCAAGGCATTGTCAAATATGGCATTATCTGTGACTCATAAGTTGGGTTGAACTATTTTTATTAAGCACTGGCCGATATCCTTTTAAATCAATATGCAATGCTAAAATCAATCTAGGCTAAATATGAAATGCTTGAGCCCAGTTGGCTACCATTACTCAGCTATATTGAATCAAAATTTGTTTGAGTTGTACCTACATAAACCCACCAAGTTTTAGTGCTTGCTAATCCCACTCAAATATGAACAGTGCATCATTACATGACAATCCTAAGTCTATCTTATGTTGCATACGTTGTTCAAATTGGTCATATGTTTGCCTACACAATTTTATATGAGAAAATTAGATATGTGCTTTTAGGAAATTTCCTACATCAAATTCGTCTTGGATATGTGATTTTATATATTGGTTTTATTAGACCAAGAGTATCTCCTTTGTGCTTGAAGTTTGCTCAAACTCCGACCCTCCCAGCAGTTCTCATGACCATATCCCTGAGCTCGAGTTCTTTCAGTCAAGCTCCCTATGAAAAGACAACAATTATATGAATATGCAGCAAACATAGATTATTCCAGATAAGTATGTGCAAATAAATATGTGCAAAATAAATATGTTCACATAATTTTAAGCATTGTAGTGAACTAGCATGTTCTGCAATGAATTCAAATGTGTTTGTGCAAATGATCAATGAGAGCCATCTTGGCTGTATGCAATGTATATATGTGATGTGCAAGTAACAACAGAAAATAGAAGTTTTCGGAAAATCTTTGCAGGCTGAAACTGAACAGATGGTATCAGGTGTGAATAGATTCAATGTAATGCATGATAACTATGTTAGAATTTGCATAGATAGCGTAATTCATTCGTTTTTCTGGACTAATAGTAACATTTAGTTCTGAATGCGACGTCACATTATGCTTAAACATGCGCCGTCCCAATCTCTTTTAATAAGCAGAAGTTTAGCCTTATGCTTGGCCTATACAGCTAGAGAATTCCTCTTTGGGTACCAAGCACATGTTAACCATGGCCATTCTTCACCAAACAAAGAGGGGCTAATTCTTATTATAATTGCAGTGGTTCATAAGGCTTCAATGTTATGTTATGAATCATTACATTGAACTTTCCATTAATTTAGTTTTATTTTCTATTTCAAGTGCCACCCACCATGTTTTTTGCTGACTGGAAATGTTGTTCGTTTTAAAGGTATAAATAATTTCAGTTTATCTGAAATTGGCAATGATATTTGACTTAGATTTACTTTTTTTTGGTTTATGGTGTTCGTGGCGCAATTTTTTTACCAATATCAATTAATCATACAATGTGTAATTTATAAAATGGGATAAATTTCCTATATCGATTTAGAGATTTTTTTAACATAGTTATGTGTTTCATATCCTTTTTTCCTCTGCCTTAATAATCTAGGTATATTCATCATCAACTTGGGGGAAACCTGTGAGAAGCTACAGCTTGCCGCCAGGGTTATCGTTGACATTGAGAACTCTCAGGACATCATTGTTCAGTCTGCAAGGCCATATGGCCAGAGGGCTGTATTGAAATTTGCACAATACACTGGCGCTCATTCCATAGGAGGGAGACACACGCCTTATACCTTCATAAATCAGCTGCAGACATATTTCTGTGAACACCGACGCCTTATCCTCACCGACCCTAGAACATTTTAAGTTGATTGCTTAATGGTTGCTTAATGATTTTATGTAGATGTTGATATTTTCAAATGATACTCTTGATTATTTGCTTCAACTCCGTACTTTAGAGATTTTCATTCAGTGTGTTTAAGATGTATTAGTATTGACTTAACATTGTTTTTAACAGGCATTGGACAAGATTTGATTTGAGATCGTATTGGACAAGATCCGATTTGAGATCATATTGGACAAGATCCGATTTGAGATCCTTACAGACAAGAGCAAGCTGGATGGTAGCCTGAGCTCTTCATTCACATCGTGCCTGATATGCCCAGCATGTACATGCTCCAATATTTTGATCCATGTAGCCTGTAGAGATGTTGATGCATAGGTTTGGTTTTAGATGAATTTTTTGCATGTACCTGCTCCAAAATTTTGATGCATGTAGCCTGTAGAGATGTTGATGCACATGTTCAGTTTTAGATGATTTTTTGCCTGTAGAGATGATTTTTTAATTTGCCTTCTAATTGGTGAAAATGGTATGTCTTGGTTCATCATCTTGCAAAATTCTGTTGTTGATGCTATTCTATCATGTCTTGATTCCTGATATTATTTAGGCATTTTGATGTTGAATTCTGATATAATTTTTGATATGCTTTGTTGCAAAATTCTGTTGTTGCGAATGATACAAATCCTGTTGATATGCTTTGGATACAAAAATTGAGAATGGCATCAATAACATGCTGTTGTTGATTTGCTTTGTTGTGTCAAAAATTGAGAATGTTTGCAGTAGATACAATTTTTGATATTCTTTGTTGCAGAAATTTTCAACAGAATGGATACAAAAATTTTAGCATGTTGTTGCAACTGGCTATCATATTGTCCTATGTGTCATGCTATTGTATCCATTCAGTTGCAACTGGATTTCATATTTTAGCATGCTGTTGTATCAAAAATTGAGAATTTTTGTAAAGGATACAATTTTTGATATGCTTTGTTGCAAAAATTTTCAACATGATTTCATTTCCAAATTTGTATATTTTCAACATGATTTCATTGACATGCTTCCATGAAATCCAGATTGTATCACTTTCATATTTATTTAACAGATTTCATTAATAGATTTGAATTTTGTATCACTTCCGGATTTCAGTCATTAAAATATGTTGGTGCATTAAAATATGTTTGTCCAGATTGTCTGAATTTCAGCAACTTATACATACATTTCAAATTGTTATTGTTTCATTCCTAATGAAATATTTTAATTTCCAAATTTGGACAATCTGCTTTAACATATTTCAGTAAATTAAAATATGTTAATGCCTAAAATTTCATCTTCTACAAATTGTGTATCACTTTCATATTGTTAATGAAATTTGCCTGAAATATGGACTCTGATTTGTTGTACGTTTTAATTTGGATTAGTTATTTACTGTGTATGTAGGTGATCTTTGTTATTGTTTGATTTACATTTTGATTTTGATTTACATTTACATTTACGTCACTATGTCAGGCTCTGTGGATTCCATTGGTGAATTGTTTGACGTCGTTAGAGATTCATCAACTGGATTTTAAGGAGAAGCCATGAGACAAGATGGAGAGCTTCCTATTGTAGAAGTTCCCTTCGTTGGCGATCGATTTGGATATGATTCATCCATTTGGAAACTTATTTTTTGTTGTACCTTTTGTTTAGTTGTTAGAGGGTTATCATCAGTTTAGTGGTATCGTTGATTTGCTTTTGTATTGGCAATTACCGGGGATAGTTAGCTTTGAGTATATAACTATATGCAGCTACATTTGTAATTATGAATTATGAATTTTGTTAATGTTTCTACTAATGTTCATGCTCCGGCTTTGGTGGTTATGGTATGGATTTTTGTCTTGAAGTAAAAAACACACAAGTATAATGATCCAAGATAAGGTGCATGTTGACTTCATCATATTTAGTTGCAAAGAGAACCATAAAAATCTCTACACAACAAGTTATTGTATTAAACCGTTACTTTAGCTTGCAGTTTTTACCGTCTCTGTCTAAAGTAACAAAGCATTGGGCATTAAAAAAACTGCTCTTATGTACAATAATTCACAACACTTTGCTTCTCCTGCATTGATTAACATGATGGCAACATGGGTTGATACAGAATAAGCTCAATATAAACATCGGGAGATCTTATGGAATATTTTTTGTTTTGCCAGCAACGTGTGTATTAGGTATGTTCATGCATCTTGCAATGATCGTAACTTCTGGCTCGAGGCTGGGAAATGTCACGACAAAATACGAAGAAGATAACTTGACAGTAACACACAAAAACATGAAGTAAGAGTTGATGACTTTTTTCAAAATCACGAATTTACGTAAGACTGCCTACATCTATTCAGTAAGTTTGCTTCATGCAATATACACAGGCTTGCTCCAAACTTCCGTTCTATAAAAAAATATGTTCATGTGTACGCTAAATTTTGGGGGAACTAAAATTTTTGAGGGAAATTAAATAAACAAGGGGGAAACCATATTCTCTTGGCGGACTAAATTTTGGTGCTTTAATTAGTGCGGTTGATTTAAAATTAGGGGACCAAGCTTTTAAGTGGGAATATATTTTAAATGAACAGTTCCATTTGGACATGGGTTAAAACGTGAGGGAACTATTTTCTTCTGAGTTACTACATTTTGGTTGGAACGAATTTTTTTGGGTAAACTATATAACACTTATTGCGGTTTTATTATTGTTGTTTGTTTAAAATTAGGGGATCCAAGATTTGGAGGGAAGAATATTTTAAATGAATCGTGCACTTAGGCCACAAGTTAAATCTAAAGGGAACTCAATTTTGTGGGAAACTATAATTTTTGGTGTAACTAAATTCTCTTTGGGACCTAAATTTCCTATGAAACTAAAATTCTTGGCAGAACTAAATAACAATCAGTGTGTGCTTTAATTATTTTTTGGTAACTTATTGTGCTTTAATTATTGATGTTTGTTTAAAATTATGAGATCCAAGATTTTAAGGTGTGAATAATTGAATTTGGAGGCACTACATTTTGGGAGAAACTAAGTTATTTGGGAGGAACTAAAATTTCTGGGATGAGCAAAGTTTACTAGGGAACTAAGATTTTAAGCGGGGGACTATCTTAAATGAGACGTGCCCTACGGGCACGGGTCATGTCGCCATTTCAGCTTTTGAGCGGGGGACTATCTTAAATGAGACGTGCCCTACGGGCTCGGGCCATGTCGCCATTTCACCCGTGAACTGACTGTCCTCCTTGGTTTCGCATCCCGGAAGACGCCCTTCGCCGTGCCCTATGGGCACGGGTTATGACTAGTATATATATATATATATATATATATATATATATATATGGATTAATGGGTATCATACGCCATATGAGATAGGCTCTCATACGCCCTCTCACATAAAGCAACCAAGTACAACCAAGTACAAGCCCATGTGTGCTTGTACTTGGTTGCTTTATGTGAGAGGACGTATGAGAGCCTATCTCATATGGCGTATGATAGCCATTATTCTCATATATATATATATATATATATATATATATATATATATATATATATATATATATATAGTGTGTGTGTGTGCTAGAAAATCCCCCTAAATATGGGCGGTAAGTTCTGGATGATGCTCAGCTACAGAAGGGAAAGGAATGGGCCGTAGACGTAGCTATGGAGGCAGATGTGGTGTGGACTCCTCAAATGTGGTCATGTTGTCCTCGTCCTCACATACATCAATCTCACCAAAATACCTAGGCTCCACAGTCTCCCCGATGTCCTCAAATGTCTCAAAGTGGGAAAACTCTACTAAAGGGATGAAGTGCTCGGGCGCATCAAATATGGAAATCTCTGTATAGCTTTTGCAAGAATCGTGTATGTCATCCCATTCAAAATGTATGGTCTTTCCTACTGATCCAAAGGATATCCTCTCATTCTTCCCATCATCATCAACAATTGCTTCGTCATCTAAAGGGTAGAATGGGACAGGGTAAATAAGGTTCTGCAACGTCCCTCCCCTCGAAGGTATATGCACAAGGGTCGAATACCTAGCCTGTAACTGCGACTGCCCCTGTGATATGGCCAGTTGGTTTACAATTTGGGCAAGTTCTTGGAGTTAGGCCATGGCTATGGCTTAGGTTTCAAGCCATTGAGCTTCATCTGGAAATTGGCTTTCTAGAAGAAACTCGATGTGGGATTTTTATGGTGGAGGTGGAGAACTGAGGTAGGAGGGTTCATGGGGTAGGTCGTAGGTATATGATGGTGAGTTGTACAGGTAGATATAATGTTGGCATTGGGTAAAAATATCTGCATCCAAAATTTTATACAAAACTCTGCAACCTGTGAAAGAGAATCATAACCTCATATTTGAGCACTCTATAGTGCTGAAGCATCAAAATCGGGTCTCCACATGGTAACTTCAGAGCTAACCGGACAAAAAAATAGGAGAACTAGAGTGAAGCATCAATAGCATAAGAGAGTAGCAAAAATGAAAATATGGTGGAGGGGGAAAAACTTGTTATTGAAATTTCTATAGTTTTTGAATAACACGTAGTTTAGCTAACCCTAAATTTAACTACTATCAATCAAATCGTGCCTCCCCAGCAACGACGCCAAAAACTTGTTATCATCTTGCAATTTATAAACAGCTATTACACAGGGTTGTCGTAGCACTTAATAGGTCATCTGCAGGGAGGCAGATTGATCGAGTACTAGCTCGATTTCGGGTTGTGTGCTGGCCACGTTAATCAATTTGAGAAGGAGACATGGTATATGGGTTTATAACGAAGAGTATGAACTGAAAACATGTAAAATAGGAGCAATCAACAGATGGGCATAGGGATAAACAATCAAACAATGAGAATGTACCCCCAAAACGATAGAAATAACAAAAACATTAACATTAACAACAAGGAAAACAAGAAAGAAGGAAGAAGTAAGAGCTTATATTATTGATTCATTGATGGGTTGTCAATCCACGTATAAACCAAGGAAGAAAGGTTCAAATCCTATCTAAAAACTAACTAAAACCCTAAACTACTCCTAAGACAGTAATAGAATAGTAAAAAGGGGATAAAACGAGCCCGATGCTCGGCTCTCCCTCAATGTCGGCGCCCCACAGCTTAAATACAACCCTAAGTCTAACAGGTTTAGCTCCAAACCCATTTCGAAACGGCTGTGGGGTCGAAACCACACAGCCGCATCATTCTGAGATTGTTGTGCCCTTGGATGGCTTTACTCGACACGACCGTTTGGTGAATCCAAACGACCGCGTCAAATGTTGATGATGCCACTGCTGCTTGGGTTGGAGAAGAAACGACACGGTCATATGAATTAAATCTATACGACAGTATGAAGCCTTGCGCCCTCTCTTCTTGGCTTGGTCGGGTTAGAAGGTGATGCGGCCATATGGAATAAATCCATACGGCCGTGTTAGACTTTGTTGATTCACTTTCCATGCTCCAGCTTCAGTGCTCCAGCCCATCAATCTCTTCATCCTCAACTCAATATTCATTTAAGCTCAATCCCAAGAGTCCCTCTGCCTTGCTCCTCTAATATCTCCAACTCAACTCTATGCTCCCAACATAAATTTCGGCTCAAGCACACTATTATCCACAAAAGCCCAAAATGCTCCAAAAAGACAATGTTCTTGCTCTTCGGCTCCAAACTCTTTCCAATTCACATGAAATGCATGTAGAGACCAAAATCGTAAAAGGAACAAAAGGTGGTTTAAATGGCACAGAAAACGAGGTGAAGTGGATTAAAACGAGAGTGAAAAGAACGTGAAAACTACATATAAAAACATCCTATCAGCACCCTTGGGTCGAACTGGGTCGAATATCAGGCGCTTTTGATCGTATTTTCTTCGATCAGTTGCTTTGTAGCCCCTGGAAATATCGCACTTGGGCATCGTGCTCGTAGTCAGACCTCACTTCGTCAACCTAGATCTGATGAACGCGATGACACTAGTCCCGACGTAAGAGACGCAAATGAGCTCGAACATCGATTGGGGGTCGGATCATCGAGTTTTGGATAGCTCAGTTCAGTTGCTGCCATCGACAGCTCGGCATGCCTAGATGACCGAACTTGTACTGCTTGAATTGTTCGATCTCAGTTCGGCTTATCGATAAATGAATCATGCTGGAGTAGGGTCGAACCATTGACACCCTAACGGTCCCACAGCCTTACTTGGAATAGGGCTCGGCTGGTCGGATATCCCATCGATGAAACTTGTGGCGAGAGGCTCGGTTGGTCAGACATCCGATCAATGAAACTTGTGGAGAGAGAGAGATGACATTCAGGTTTGAGCAGATCGTCCACCAACAATCGCACTTTTGATGAACGATGTGGCTACTCCATGAAACTCTTCCGTGATGTTTAGTATCTTGTACTCTGGAAATGAAAAAGGGAAAAATAAGGATTCATTTCATAAAGTGGTGTGGGCTTGGCCCCACATGTTACTTGCAGAGAACTTTTCAACTTGCATTTATCATTTCATAAAACATGCATTGAAATTCGTGGTGCGAATCAACATCGTCTTCTGTGCAACAAAGATGGTGATGTTGACTCCTTGTACCCTGCATCTCCACCAACTGTTGACGGCTGGGTTCCACCTTCCAATAAATATTGGCCGACAAGGATGCATTCATTGTGTGGACCCTTTGCCGGCTAAGAAGTAGGACCTGTGAAGAGGAATCCATCGGTCGTGTATAGCTAGGATTGATCTCCTTATGTGATGGTTGACCTAGCTTCGTAATATCTTCATTAATCTGCACCATGGAAAAATCGTCAGGGGGTCGGGGCTGGGGCCCGACCAATTCCCCTCTGACGCTCAAGTCAGTTCCTAAAGGAAGAAACGTAAGAGGAAAATAAAGATTGTAGTTTGATACTTAGCCTCTATGATCTTGTCTTTTTCCCCTGGTGCTTTGATCTCTGGGCTATTTATCTCCTCCCCTTTTGCCTTGTCAATCCACACTAATCAAAGTGGATTTAATGGAGATAACGGTCATCATAAACTTAGGCTAATAGTGTGACTTCATGTGATTAATGTCCCCCATGAATGTAGCACTTAATTTCCTAATTAGGGGCACCATTTAAATGGGTCATGAAGATGGGTAACCGCCCAATATTAAAGGTTATTCGTGAGGGAAATGTGGATTGACTAGTTCAACCCAGGTGCCATGGGCCGTGGACCGACATGGCAATGGCCTAACCATGGTAAGCCAATGGGAAATAAAAGTTCATGAAGAAATTTTGTAAAAACGAAAGTAATGAGTTTTCATATTGAATCATATCCTCGCGTATTATTTATCTCCATATTTATAAACGAAGACATACGATAAAATCCATCATAAATCCAAATATGATCATTACTAGCGGTTACAACAATTAATAAAAACATAATTTTCATAATAATGATTTTATTATGTAAATGCAACTCTGTATTAAGATCAACAATGAAAGAAAAATATGGTAGTTTTAGCCATTATTTAAATTATTTTATGATTGTAACTGTAAATCAATTTATTAAAGCATTTTTTTATTCATTGAAAAGCTGGTTAAAGGCACGTGCGCAGTCTGCGTACACCAGGTATTAATACCTGATGGCCCAACTAGAAAGCGGAGGTAATACCGCTGGACCATAGTTCTTTAGCATTAAACCAATTTTTAACATAAAACGAATACAATAAATTTATATGTAACATAAATACAATAAGAAGCTTGATTTTTTTTCCTTTTATTTTAATTAAAAATAAATAAAATTTCTAGAGTGGGGTCAAACATGTGGGTTAGACTGTACTTGCATTTGCAAGCATGCTTACATGCTACTATGAGCACTTCTAACCATCCCCTTCAAAAACCCCCCTTCAAAATGGAATATGCCTCAAAAATTCCATTATGAAGAATGTGCAACTCCAATCCTTCACCTTCAAATTTTATATTTTTCATATTTAGCGATCTTTATATAATGAAAAAAATTTCTTTTGAAACTGGGTTAATATACTAAAATATTTATTTATTTATTAAATTTATAAATAATATAAAATTATTATTATTGTTATGAATGAGGGATGCTTTTGGCCTCCCCTCATCTTTATCCCCCATTACTCCCCATTATATCTACTAATGGGGACCTTTGGTATCCCATGGCTTTTGGACTTCTATGATCATGAATAAATTGAGAACCATGGCTTTGAGCCATGGTTGCTCATTCCTTGATTTTCTAACATGTTATCAGCACTTTTCGCTCTATCTCTGGAGCTTCTCCTAATCATCCCCTCAAATCACCCTCAACGCGCTTAGGAATCTTTTGTTGCAGCAAACCGTTGCGGCAAAGCTCTTGTGACGATGATTTGCAGAGGGGTGATTATTTTATCTACGGATAACAATTGCTCTTCCCTAGATCAACGATCTAGAGGTATAATTTCTTATCCCGTAGATACTATATATGCAAAAATTATAAATATTTTTGCTCAAAGTCTAGTACATACACCTAGTCAATATAGGTGATAAACAAATCTTAGTTTTTAATATTTTGTTATCAATATATAACAAACAAACAAAAATAAATAAATAAATAAATTTTCCAAAAATTTTCAGCTCCCCCCGAAGGGGGGATCCTCTGTCCTCGACCCCCCCCCCCCCCCCGACCCCTCCCGACGGGAGGGGTCTCGTCTATCGCCGAGCGCCACCCCCCATTCTGGGGGGCCTTTTTCTGTGCATACCCCCCTGCTTTGGGGGGTTTCCGGTGACGCGCCTCCCCCAGTCAGTGGGGCCTATTTTTGCGCACCCCCCGCCTCGGGGGGGGTTCCGATGACGCCCCCAACCCCCCTGCTTCGGTAGGGTTTCCGGTGACGCTCCCTGCCCAGTCGGGGGGGGGGGGGGGGGGCTATTTCAGCGCAACCCCCCCCCCCCAGTTGGAGGGGTCCTCTTTCTGCGCAACCCTCCCGCTTCGGATGGGTTTCCAGCGACTGACCATTTTCAGGGGCTCCTTCTGTGGGTTTTTCAGGCGATCAACGAAGTATATTTCGAGGTAGGGGGAGCCACTGTTTACGGATATCCCCATATGCTGAGATCTGAAAATAGAGGGATTTACTGTTCACCCCCCTAACTCGTAACAACCCTAACCCTTAATTTAGGCTTGGGGTATGTTTATGGGTGTTTTTATACCCTTAATATAATATAAGATATAAGAAAAGAAATAAATAAATAATTTCTTAAAGCCCATGGGCATGCAGCCCATAACTAAATAAATATTAATTTTTTGGCTGTTTGGGCCTGACGCACAAACACAAGCCCAATGGGCTTTAAGATTAATTATAAACTGATTTTAAATCAATTCTTCATTATAATTTCCTTATATTTAATAGAAAAATCCAAAAATATAATGGAAAATTCTGTAATAATTAAGAGAAACCAAATTATTAATTTTGATAACCTTTTGGTTTCTTAACTTAATACTTTTTATTATTTCAAATTATGTTAAATTTCAACAAATGCATATTTCTTAATTAGATTTTTTTAATTATTTAATAATTATGGACGGTCCTGAGATCGCTCTGCCATTAGTAAACTAACCTAACGGTGCATGATATGTCTCCACGTGGCCCAAATAATTATTAAATATTTCTCCAATAAATTGCGTTTGATGAATTTTGAAATATATGTGATGTTGAAAAATTATTACTTGCCAGTAGCATATATAAAACTGTGTGGATATTTAAATAAGACAAAATGTGTTTTTTGGGATCGGCCAATTTTTGATATCCTATTATTTAATTCCTTCTTTTCTGAGAGAAATTGTAGTGAGGTTTTATGTATAAATGCCAAAGACCGGTGAAGCTTGCATAAATTTGGGACCCCTATGGGTTTCCAAATTGTATTTTTCTTTATTCTGCTTTATGGACTGTAATATGCTTTATGGACTGTAATACAGACTTTGGACATTGTATGCTTTGGGTATCTGGCCGATCCCCATATTTTTTCTTATTTATTTCTTTACATTTAGCATGATCTTTAATCGCTTATTATTAATTCATGCTTATTTAATTGCATAGATATAAATGGCAAAATTGGCTAGCGTCGATTTCGAGGTTTTTGACGCAGTAGGAAAGAACTATATTAGCTGGCGAGTGGACTTAAAGTTCCGCTTGCGTTCTATGACCCGCCTTCACTCAATTTTGGCCCCTGCAGCGGCCGTTACAACTGCTAGCAATGCCCCAGATGCGGCACAAGCATCTAGCAGTTCTCCTACCGTAGTCTCCGACATGGATAAGGCTAAAGGCATTATATATATCAGGAGACACATAGATCAGACCTTGAAGGCCGAATACTTAACGGTAGAAGACCCTCTTGAGTTATGGACATCACTTGAGGCACGTTATAGGCATCGGATAGATGTCATACTGTCACGTGCTAGTTATGAGTGGGAAACCCTCCGTCTTCAGGACTATAAGTTCGTTGCTGAATACAACTCAGCACTTCATAACATCACCTCACGCCTGAAGTTGTGTGGTGAAGAGGTTTCGGAGCACCGCATGTTAGAAAAGAAATTTACCTCGTTCCACGAGAAAGATGCCATTCTTATGCAACAGTACCATGAACGCAACTTCACAAAGTTCTCTAATTTGCTATCTTGCCTTCTTAGGGCAGAGCAGAATAGAGAATTACTATTGGCCACCCATAATCTGCGTGTTGTTGGTGCTGCACCTCTCCCTGAAGCCCACCATGTTTCTCCCCAGAAGTGGAAAAACAAGAAGAAGGCTAAACAGAACAAAGGGAAGCTGCAATGAAGCCAGCAAGACTATCACCCCAGAACAACAACAACCAGAGGAAGAAAAACTACACATGGACGCATAAGAATACTGGTCCAGTGTCAATTCCTAAGAAGAAGTGGGAGGATAAATGCCATAGATGTGGCTTGACTGGATATTGGTCCAGAAACTGACGCACTCATCGCCACCTCCAGGATCTGTATCAGGCGAGCCAGAAGCCTCGGCCTGAAACAAACTTGGCGGCTATTCAACCGCGAACCAATTTCACTGCAAAAGACTTCGAGAATGACGATCAGCTCGATTGAGCCCTATCTTTATATCTATGTGTTACGCCTATTTGACCGAGACCCATAAAGCACGAGCCCAAGAGCCCACCTGCATCCTGAAAGCCCATTCGACAAAGGCCCTACAAGGGACCTTCTCGAAACGTCGATCCGACCCGGCCCCCATAACCCGTTGGTCGTTCGCCCACTCCTGCGAAAACCGCTCCCCCGGACACGCGACCACTAAATGGCGATAATGGGGAGGTGCTGGCATGGCGGAGAGGGCGGCGGCGAGGGGGGACGGATGGGGCACGATCGATGGCGGGCGTGGGACGTGGGCCAGAGCCAATCACGCTGGGAGCTCTACAAAAGGGTCAGGAAGACGACGAAGAAAGGGACCGCATCTCAGGTAACAAAACCTAAGGTACTCCATCAACGACCTCGTTCCCCCAATTCATCTCCTTCCTCCCCCGCTCGAGCCGAGAGACGCCGTCACGATCTCCTCACGAGTCGGACCGTCTCCGCCGGGCCTCCTTTCTCAGATCTCTATCTGACTTAGGCATCGGAGGGGATTTGGCCGTAACCAAGGTCCGGCCCCCTGACGAGCGTTCTCGTCTACGCAGGTGGACAACAGACCAACGGGACGAGGCTACCCCTCGCCCCTCTCCGACCACTCGATCAACCGGACAGTGAGGCTTCCCCTCACCCTCAGCCTTCCGTGGCCGAGCACGCCCTGCCGAGGCCGAGCGTC
Organism: Scilla litardierei; assembly: GCA_030789695.1. Lineage (NCBI taxonomy): Eukaryota > Viridiplantae > Streptophyta > Magnoliopsida > Asparagales > Asparagaceae > Scilla > Scilla litardierei. The sequence continues at coordinate 91,960,377 of CM061139.1, read as the reverse complement.
CTAATCGGGTCTGAGACTCACCCTCGCCACCCGACGGCCGCGCATCTACCCGGGCGACTGAGGCTACCCCTCGTCCCCCACCCAGCCGAGGCCGAGCACGTCTGTCCGAGGCCGAGCGTCTCAACCAGGGCCGAGGCTTCCCCTCGCCCCTTCTACACCGATTCGAAGCCCCCGAGGGACCCAAAGCGGGCCCCTTGACCACGTTGACCGGGTTCTCCACGGTCAACGCATTGTAGTGAGAAAACACTCTGAAACATCTCCCCTGACGAGAGTTCTCGTCTACGCAGGTGGACAACAGACCAACGGGACGAGGCTACCCCTCGCCCCTCTCCGGCCACTCGATCAACCGGACAGTGAGGCTTCCCCTCACCCTCAGCCTTCCGTGGCCGAGCACGCCCTGCCGAGGCCGAGCGTCCTAATCGGGTCTGAGACTCACCCTCGCCACCCGACGGCCGCGCATCTACCCGGGCGACTGAGGCTACCCCTCGTCCCCCACCCAGCCGAGGCCGAACACGTCTGTCCGAGGCCGAGCGTCTCAACCAGGGCCGAGGTTTCCCCTCGCCCCTTCTACACCGATTCGAAGCCCCCGAGGGACCCAAGGCGGGCCCCTTGACCACGTTGACCGGGTTCTCCACGGTCAACGCATTGTAGTGAGAAAACACTCTGAAACATCTGGCGCCGTCTGTGGGAACGAGAAACCGTCCCACGAAGAAGCAAACCACACCAACAATGGCACGAGCCAGCAATGGGAGGAAGCGCATGCCCCCCATCCCGGAGGAGGGGAATGGCACAACAAACGGCAATCCCGAGGACACGCCCGTCAGCGGCCACCCCACCCTCTCCACCGAAGAAATCGGCGGCTCAGAACTGGCCACGCAGGGACAGCTCTGTGCCCTAGCTCAGGAGACCAACGCGAGCCTCCAGACGTTGGTCGCAACGGTGCAGCAGCTCGTCGACCCTGCGCCACCCAACGGAGGCACGTTGGACGACAGCCATCGATGGGCGGGGGGTCCCCCACACTTGCGGTCCGCCGTGGTCGACGACCACGGGACCCGGAAACCGAACATGGAGCGTCGGTTCACGCTGTCCGGCTCTCGTCAGGCGAGGTCACGCGCCTCCTCACCCAATCGTGAAAGGAGCCGAAGAGAGACCGAAGGGACGGACGGCGAATCAAGGACGGCCTCGTCTCATCGATCGCGGTCGTCCCGCCGCAGGAGAAGCGAACGACACCACTCGAGAGACCGATCGCGGCGGAGCAGGAGCTCCCGCAGGAGGAGTCGGGAACGTCGGGACAGCCCGGCCCCCAGCGTGGCGAAGGCTGCGGAGCCAGCCCTGCTGGCGCCGGTGGTACCTCCACTCCCGGTCGATCCAGAGGCAGGCGAGTACCGCATCCCCGGAGGCGTCCACGGAGATCGATGCCCCTTGTCACGAAGAATAACCGACGCACGGGTCCCCTCCCGATTCCGGATCCCGGTGCTGGGAAAGTACGATGGAATAGGGGACCCGGCGCACCACGTGATGGACTACGAGGGGGACATGGCCTTCCAGGGAGCTGACGATGACCTGCTTTGCCGGGGCTTCTATTCTACTCTCAGGGGAGCGGCGAGGATCTGGTACCACAGCCTGCCCGGCCGCTCCATCGACAGCTTCGAACAACTCGCCCAGTTGTTCTGCAAACAGTTCATGGCGGGGAGGCTGATCAAACCTGGTGCTGAACATCTGTTCAACATAGTGCAAGGCCCGGCCGAACCACTCCGATAGTTCATGCGCCGCTTCAATGCGGAAAGGCTAAACGTGAACAACCCACCCGACCTGGTGGTCCAGACGGCTCTTAAGAAAGGGCTTCGCCACAGGGGCCTCAAGAAGTCCCTGCACAACGACCCCCCAAAGGACCTCCCTGGGATCATGGCAAGGGCCGAACGCTTTATGCTGACCGAGGAGGCCTTGGCCGAGGATGCAGGAAAAACTGCTCGAGGGACCAAGCGTGGCGACGGCGGACGAGCAAGCCCCGAAGGATACCGGACCGAAAAGAGACAAAGGAACAGGCAACAGGGAGAAAGCGCGAGGGACACCACCCCAGATGCCATTCTCGCCCAGGTACAGAAGGAAGAGCGAGCTGATCGCCCCCCGCCGAAGGCTAAAAGAGGCAGGAAGAACAGGGAGAAGTACTGTAAGTACCATAAGGACGATGGTCACGACACGGAAGATTGCTGGCATTTGAAGAAGGACATTGAGAAGCTGATGAGCCGAGGGCACGCCAGGAATCAGGCCGACGAGCCGGCCCATGGAGAAGGGACCTCCACACAGCCGGATAAGGGGAAGAAGATCAACACCATCCAAGGCCCCCTCCTCATCGTAGAGTGAGCAGACAACATCCTTCCCCCCGGGGGGCAGCCTAAGTATGTGGGAGATATCTAGTTTTACATCCCTTTGTTTAGCTTCATTTCCCCTTTTCCGTTTCCTCCAAATGTACCGGTCCAACTGGACCCATGAGAGTAAAATCGCCTTCTTTTTATTGTCTTTATTTAAAATTCCGACGGAGTTGACATGTCGCCAGTAACGTAAAAGGCCGGGGACCGCCGCCTCACTGGAGGAGGAAGAGGAGCTTTTCCCTCACCGACTATCTCCGGTACTCATAAGTCTGGGAGCAATTCCCCCAGCAGACGCGGACGCTGACCGGTCCTAAGCCAAGGAGCTTGGCCCTCGCCGACCGACCCCAGTGCACATAAGTCTGGGGGCGACTCCCCCAGCAAAGCACGGGCGCCGACCGGTCCTAAGCCGAGGAGCTTTGCCCTCGCCGACAGACTCCAGTGCCCATAAGTCTGGGGGCGATTCCCCCAGTAGGCACGGATGCCGACCGGTCCTAAGCCGAAGGGCTTGGCCCTCGCCGACCGACTCCAGAGCTCATAAGTCTGGGGGCGACTCCCCAAGCAGGCACGACGCCGACTGGTCCTAAGCCGAAGGGCTTGGCCCTCACCGACCGAGTCCAGAGCTCATAAGTCTGGGGGCGACTCCCCCAGCAGGCACGACGCCGACTAGTCCTAAGCCGAGGAGCTTTGCCCTCGCCGACCGACTCCAGCGCTCATAAGACTGGGGGCAATTCCCCCAGCAGGCACGGACGCCGACCGGTCCTAAGCCGAGGAGCTTTGCCCTCGCCGACCGACTCCAGCGCTCATAAGTCTGGGGGCAGTTTCCCCAGGAGGCACGGACGCCAACCGGTCCTAAGTCGAGGAGCTTCACCCTCGCTGACCGACTCCTGCGCCCCTAAGTCTGGGGAGAATCCCCCCAGCCAACGCCAGTTTCGTCCATTCCCAAGCCAAGAACAAGGCAACAACGCCGAGTACACAAAAATTCCAAGTAAGTCGATTTCATTTATAATAGTTAACCCGAGTACAAAATTGCGTCTTATTTACAGGGGATCAAGGCGAAGGGAACACCCTACAAACAGTCTACTCGCGACAAATGACAGAGTTCAGATCGACACCGACAAAGCAAAATTGGTTGACAAAAGACCCAGAGTAGGTGACCCAAGCTAGCAGCCATGCAACCAGCAATTGTTGGCCGCGGGGCTGAAGGAGATGGCGGGGGCCGGGGATCCATTTCAAGTAGACTGGCCCAAAGCGAAGCGGATGCTTAAAAATTTGAGGATAAGACTGGGAGGGACTGCTTAAGGAGCCCGAGCTCGGGAGGACACATCCTCGAGCACTTCGCCCTGCTCGGAGCGAGGGGACTCGACTGGCGGAGGGGCTTGCCGGACACGTTCCGCACATTCCCAGAAGGAAGACTGGACGACTTCGACGATCCGGGGGGCGATGATGTCTATATACTTACCGAAGGCCCCCCTGAGAACCTCGAAGATCTCCTTCCCCAGGGTCTCGACGACGCCCTTCTCCACCTCCTCCGCCAGCCGTATTACCTGACGCCGGTCCGACAGCTCCCTCTGAAGCTCCTCCCTCTCCAGACGGAACGACTCCGCCGCTTCCTCAGCCGACTGATGAGCATCCCCTAGATTTCCCTCGAGGTCACCCACTTGCCCCTCCAACGCAGCCACACGGAGGGCGAGGCACCGAGACTCCATCTGGACCTCCATCATGGCCGCCCCGGCCCGCTCCTGAGCCCTCATGGAAGACTCCTCCATCTCCCTCAAGCGGACGGCTCGACACTGCAACTCCACAGCGAGCGCTGAACCCTGAAAAGACGAGACATGGGCTAAGAAGAGGATAAAGAGAAAGAGAGGATAGCAAGATAACCGAACCTGTTGGAGGATCCAGACCAAGGAATCCGACATCTTGTCGGCCGGGATCTTCTTGAGGAGGCTGCGGTCCCGGGGAGGGACGGAGACCTCGGCAACCTGCTGGGCCACTGCTCGGTCAGCAAACATCGAACTCCCAGGGACGAAAATCGAAGCCAAGTCGCTCGCCAATAAGGCCCCGACCCCTGGTGATACGGGCGAAGACGCTGCGAGGGGGGTGGCTGGCAAAGCTATCGAAGGATCCCCGGCGGTCGCCACGGGAAGCGCGGAACCTGCCGGGCCGGAGAGATCCACGTCCTCCTTCCTCTTCTTTCCACCGTGGAGCTCCGAAGGCGCCGGAGGAGAACGCTTCCGCCTCGCACCATCCTCACCCCCCGAAAGGGGATCGCCAGAAGAAGAGGCGGGAGGCGCGGCCGCCACCTTACCCACGGCAGGCTCGGCTCGGCGCACCTCCTCCTCAACGGTCCTCCGAGGCGCCCTTCCAGAGGTACTACCTCGGCTCCGAGCGGCTCCACGATGGATCAGCTCGTCAACATCGCGGACGAATTCGCGGCCAGCCATCCCTGCAAAGGAGACCGAAATCAGGATGAGTCATAGGGCGATCCGGGGATGAAAAAGCGACCTACCCGGAGACCACAAGACGGCCTTCAGGAGTAGGTCGTCCAGCAAAGACCAAATGGACTTCGTTTCCAAAGGAAGAGCCAACAGAAGCACAGCGGCTGCCCGGTCGGCGTCTGAGAGATCTAACGACGGGCGAGAATGGACAGAACTGCCCCAGCTTGTCAGAATCTGGGCCTCGCCCAAGAAGACCACGAAGACATAATCCAAGTTCCAATCCCCTGACCAGCGGGGTAACCCGATCAGGCATTCCCTCCTCGAACGAGCTCGGAGTAGCAGCCATGACCCCGGACCGACCGTCTGGGCCTGGTAAAAGTAGAAGAGAAGGGGGAGAGTCGGCTCCAGACCACGGGTACAACAGAGCGTTACGAAGCCCGTCAGTACCGCGATCGAACACGGGGTGAACTGACACAGGGACACTGTGAAATGTTTCATGACCTGGATGAAGAAGGGATGGAGCGGGAAGCGAAGACCCAGGCGGAACATCTCGACGTAGACACCGACCTCATTGCTCCTCGGAAGGCAAATCTGCTCGTCGACAAATGGAACCCGAACCTCGTATGGGAAGCAGAGATATCTTTCCCGGATCTCCGCGGCCACCGAAGGAGGGGTCCTCGACGGCGTACGGAGGACAACCGGGGGCACATTAAACCGTACGGCAGCCAACGCCACGTCATCACAGGCGTAGTCTGGAAAAAGTTTCTCCTTCCCCTTATCTTGAAGAGAACGACTCCCGGCGGGGGAACCAGACTCCCCTAGCTGGGGTTCACCCCGCCCGGACTCCGGAGGACCCCTCGTCCTCCGGCCAGAACCGCCTATCCTATGAGCAGCCATAGGATGAAAGCAAGAGAAGAGTTACCTATTTTCAACTAGTTTGGAGAGGACAAAGAAGCGAAGGCGACGGGGAACTCCGAGTTGCTGAAGGCTCTGAATACCGGGAGGAGCGAAGAAGAAGTGGAGATCAACACAACTGGGGATCTTATATGCCAGGGGAGAATTCGAAGCGCCTGACAAGAATGCGTGGCGAGGCTCGAAGAGTCGGCGGCGTTCCGAAATTGGCGCCAGTTGAAGACCAATCGACCCGCCTCATCATGACCTGCATTTATGGCCTCGCCTCGATTGAAGCGCCGCTCGGAATCCCAGGAGACATAACGGGTGATCTGAGCGAGCCAAGGCTGATCGACCCCACCAATGGCGGCTCACAAACCCTTCGGCTTCTCGAACTTAAGGCGACTCCGCGAGCGGCGGGGATAAGCTTGCCACTACACGTGGCAGCATCTGAAGGCCGACGGTGCTTTGGAGCCCGCGCCTTAAAAACATCGAACGGGCTAACTCATGATGACGACTAATAAATGAGTCAGCATCGACTCGAGAGCCTGTCAAAATCGGTAGAGGTCACATCGGCCGAGCCGAACCGGCCGAGGCCGATCAACCCGACCGATGGGGGCAATTGTTACGCCTATTTGACCGAGACCCATAAAGCACGAGCCCAAGAGCCCACCTGCATCCTGAAAGCCCATTCGACAAAGGCCCTACAAGGGACCTTCTCGAAACGTCGATCCGACCCGGCCCCCATAACCCGTTGGTCGTTCGCCCACTCCTGCGAAAACCGCTCCCCCGGACACGCGACCACTAAATGGCGATAATGGGGAGGTGCTGGCATGGCGGAGAGGGCGGCGGCGAGGGGGGACGGATGGGGCATGATCGATGGCGGGCGTGGGACGTGGGCCAGAGCCAATCACGCTGGGAGCTCTACAAAAGGGTCAGGAAGACGATGAAGAAAGGGACCGCATCTCAGGTAACAAAACCTAAGGTACTCCATCAACGACCTCGTTCCCCCAATTCATCTCCTTCCTCCCCCGCTCGAGCCGAGAGACGCCGTCACGATCTCCTCACGAGTCGGACCGTCTCCGCCGGGCCTCCTTTCTCAGATCTCTATCTGACTTAGGCATCGGAGGGGATTTGGCCGGAACCAAGGTCCGGCCCCCTGACGAGCGTTCTCGTCTACGCAGGTGGACAACAGACCAACGGGACGAGGCTACCCCTCGCCCCTCTCCGGCCACTCGATCAACCGGACAGTGAGGCTTCCCCTCACCCTCAGCCTTCCGTGGCCGAGCACGCCCTGCCGAGGCCGAGCGTCCTAATCGGGTCTGAGACTCACCCTCGCCACCCGACGGCCGTGCATCTACCCGGGCGACTGAGGCTACCCCTCGTCCCCCACCCAGCCGAGGCCGAGCACGTCTGTCCGAGGCCGAGCGTCTCAACCAGGGCCGAGGCTTCCCCTCGCCCCTTCTACACCGATTCGAAGCCCCCGAGGGACCCAAAGCGGGCCCCTTGACCACGTTAACCGGGTTCTCCACGGTCAACGCATTGTAGTGAGAAAACACTCTGAAACATCTCCCCTGACGAGCGTTCTCGTCTACGCAGGTGGACAACAGACCAACGGGACGAGGCTACCCCTCGCCCCTCTCCGGCCACTCGATCAACCGGACAGTGAGGCTTCCCCTCACCCTCAGCCTTCCGTGGCCGAGCACGCCCTGCCGAGGCCGAGCGTCCTAATCGGGTCTGAGACTCACCCTCGCCACCCGACGGCCGCGCATCTACCCGGGCGACTGAGGCTACCCCTCGTCCCCCACCCAGCCGAGGCTGAGCACGTCTGTCCGAGGCCGAGCGTCTCAACCAGGGCCGAGGCTTCCCCTCGCCCCTTCTACACCGATTCGAAGCCCCCGAGGGACCCAAAGCGGGCCCCTTGACCACGTTGACCGGGTTCTCCACGGTCAACGCATTGTAGTGAGAAAACACTCTGAAACACTATGCATTTAATCTATGTAGCTTCATCTGTAGTATGCTTTGAAAGCACTTTTATTTGAATGGCAATTTACTTGGATAAATTTTTATTTTGCTTTTCTATAGATGAAGTATGAGTTCCTAGTGGACAGTGCCTCAACGTACACTATCCTTCGCAATCCATGCTATTTTTAAAGCTTAAACAAATATGACGGTCCCATTATCACAATTTCGGGACTGTCCAACATAATCGAAGGATCTGGGGAAGCAATCATATTGCTCCTAAATAACACAAGACTAGCAATCATATTGCTCCCAAATACCACAAGACTTAAAATTCAAAATGCACTATTCTGTCCAAAATCCAATAGAAATATCATAAGTTTCAAACATATTCGTTATAACGGATATCACTTAGAAACTAGAGATGAAGAAAACATTGAATATATGTATGTGACTCGTCAAGAAGATGGCCAAAAGACTATCTGCGAACGATTTAAGGGACTCACATCGGGTCTCTACCACACGTATATTCAACCAATAGAAGCCAACATGAATGAGCATCAGAAGTGCCTTTCATTGCCAAAGTTTCAGCTTTGGCACAATAGACTTGGTCACCCTAGATCAGCTATGATGCATCGCATCATCTCTGAATCTCGTGGACATAATTTGAAGAACCAGAGGTTTCTTCAAAAGCGTGAAATTCCTTGTCTCCCTTGTTTTCAGGGAAAACTAATAACGAGACCCTCCCTCTTGAAAGTGGGATTAGAGTCTCCTGGCTTCCTAGAGAGAATTCATGGCGACATTTGCGGGCCTATTCACCACGCAAGTGGCCCATTTCGTTACTTCATGGTACTGATTGATGCATCCACAAAATGGTCTTATGTGTGCCTATTGTCCATCCACAACCTAGCTTTTCCAAAGCTGTTGGCACTAATAATTAGATTGCTGGCTCATTTTCCCGATAGCCATATCAAGAAACTATGTCTTGATAATGCGGGTGAATTCACTTTAAAAACCTTCGATGACTATTACCGTGCAACGGGCATCGAAGTTGAACATCATGTCGCTCAAGTTCACACCCAGAATAGATTGGCAGAGTCTCTTATAAAGAGACTTCAGTGGATTGCACGTCCATTGCTCATGCAATCCCAGTTGCCTGTGGAGGCATGGGGGCATGCTATACTGCATGCTGCATCGTTCATTAGGATACGGCCCTCGGGTGGCGATACATTATCCCTGATGCAGCTAGCATATGGCGCACAACCAGGTATCTCCCATTTGAGAGTATTTGGTTGTGCGGTGTATGTCCCAATAGCACCACCTCAGAGGACCAAAATGGGTCCTCATCGTCGTCTAGGTATCTATATTGGGTTTGATTTGCCCTCTATTATTTGATACCTAGAATCTCTCACGGGGGACGGATTTAAGGCCCGTCTTGATGACTGTGAATTCGATGAGAAACCATTTTCAAAACTAGGCACACAGTCTAAAAAGCCTGATTCTTCTGAGACCATCTCTTGGGACAAGAAGTCTTTGTCCCTTTATAATCTGCATATTAATCTGTGTGAAGATGAGATCCTGAAGATCCTTCACATTCAGAACACAGTACACCTACTACCGGATAAATTTACGGACAACTAGAAGATTGTTCGTTCACACGTCCCTGCTGCCAACACGCCAGCTAGGATTGACATCCCCAAGATGGATGTAATCCACCGGCAGCAGAATTGGATGTACCTCAATTGAAAAGAGGACGCCTGCCAGGTTCAAAAGATAAAGTTCCTCGAAAGAGGAAGATTCCTGGAGATAATAAGATGATCCCTCCACATGATACCGAACTCAGACCAGCGACCTCTCCTCTCCTTATTTTCCTTGCAGAGGAAACAATAGGAGAAACATCATTAAATTATGTACGTACTGGAGAGGTACTGGATAGACATAGCACAGTCGTCAACGATGACTTTGCGTTCTCTATTGCCGTTCACGTCGCTGAATACGACGATGACGTCAAACCATGATCTCAAGCGGAATGTAAATGCAGATATAATTGGCCAAAGTGGGATGAGGCAATAAGAGTAGAGCTGGACTCACTCTTGAAATGCAAAGTCTTTGGACCAGTAGTCTAAACACCAGTATGTGTTAAACCTGTGGACTATAAGTTGGTCTTCATCAGAAAAAGAAATGAAGAAAATGTGATCGTTCGCTACAAGGCACGCCTTGTAGCACAAGGATTTTCTCAAAGGTTGGGGATTGATTATGAAGATACATATTCCCCGGTCATGGATGCGATCACTTTCAGATTCTCGCTTAGCCTATCATCTCTGGAAAGCCTTGAAATGCAGCTCTTGGACGTTGTGATTGCATATCTATATGGCGATATAGATAAAGAAATCTATATGAGACTTCCAGATGGGTTTAATTTACCCCCAGAGATGAAAGAGAGACCTCGAGACGTCTTCTCAGTAAGGCTTCAAAGATAATTACATGGTATTAAGAAATCGGGAAAAATGTGGTATAACAGACTAAGTGTTATCCTTGCACATCAAGGATTCACAAAAAATGAAGTCTGCACGTGTATCTTTATTAGGAGAAAGGGAACAGAATTTGTAATCATCGCAATATATGTGGACGACTTAAATCTCATAGGATCTCCTGTAGAGATCAATGAGATATCTGAAAGCCTAAAGCATACCTTCGAAATGAAAGACCTAGACAAAACGGGGTATTGTCATGGCTTACAGATTGAACACCTACGAGATGGAATCCTGTTACACCAATCAAATTATACAAGGAAACTTTTAAACAAGTTTCGAATGGAAAAATGTCATCCTTTAAGTACTCCAATGGTCGTGAGATAACTGGATATTCATAAGGACCCCTTCCGGCCACTGAAAGAGGGGGATGAGATACTAGGTCCTGAAGTATCCTACCTCAGTGCCATTTGAGCACTTCTATATCTGGAAAACTGCACGCGTCCTGATATAGCGTTCGCAGTTAATCTACTTGCCAGACACAGTGCTGCGCCTACAAAGCGCCACTGGAACGGAGTAAAGCATCTTCTACGCTACCTCCAGGGCTCTATAGATCTGGAACTATTCTACCAGAGAGTTTCCACCTCCCTGTTACTTGGTTATGCTGATGCAGGTTACCTCTCTGATCCCCACACAGCAAAATCACAAACCGGCTTTGTGTTTACCTATGGATGGACTGCTATCTTATGGAGATTGGTAAAGCAAACCACTACAGCAACATCCTCCAACCATGCTGAACTTATTGCGATCCACGAAGCAAGCAAAGAATGTTTTTGGCTCCACTATGTCGTCCAACATATCCTCGATGCCACTGGCCTAAAAACTGGTGGTCTTGAGCCCACTACCTTATTTGAAGATAACACTGCATGCATAGCACAACTCAAAAAGGGCTACATCAAAGGCGACAGAACGAAACACATTTCTCCCAAATTCTTCTGGACGCACGATCTACAGAAGAACGAGGAGGTCAACATTCAGCAAATCCAGTCCTGTAACAACTTAGCTGATCTGTTTACTAAATCCTTACCGAGATGTATTTTTGTAAAACTTGTAAAAGGAATTGGTATGAGACAGCTGAAAGACCTACAAGCCTGAAGCTTGTACGGATGATTGGGAGTAACCTGTGAGATGCACTCTTTTTCCTTAAGCTGTTGGTTTTTCCTACTGGGTTTTCCACAGCTAAGGTTTTAACGAGGCAAACACGATTACTCTGGATCCAGAAGCATCCACTCCCTTAGCATTATACGCTAAGACCAAAGTAATGGATGGATAAGGGGGAGTGTTATGAATGAGGGAGGCTTTTGGGCTCCCATCATCTTTATCCCACATTACTCCCCCATTATCTCTACTAATGGGGACCTTTGGTATCCCATGGCTTTTGGACTTCTATGATCATGAATAAATATAGAACCATGGCTTTGAGCCATGGTTACTCATTCCTTGATTTTCTAACAATTATTATATAAATATACTAATTTTGTGAAAAATATTGAACTTGACTTAGGAATTCACTGATCGAGCATTTATGGGCAAGACATGGAGATGAAAATGATACTTAGTAAATTATCAATGTAATGATTTTTATATATTTATTATTTAGTAATATTTGCAAACTAATGAAATGTACTTTGTATCTAGCATTTTTAATATTCAATGTTCATTTTTTTCTATTTTTAAATTATTCGGTATTTTTTGTTATATGATATCTTTTTTTAATTTGCTCAAAAATATTCATTATTAATCTCATATTATAGGTATTATCGAGATATCTCTATTGGTACTACGATTATTGAATTTGGTAATGTGGTTTGCAAAATAGATTAGTTATAAATAATCACACTTACTTTAATTAGGGGGGTAAAATGATAAAAAGTCGCGGGCTTCTCATTTTGAAGGGATGAATAGTGCTCCATCATATTTGAAGGGGCACTATTCACCCCCTTCAAAACTAGCTTCAAATTGAAGGGTTGGAGCCACTATTCACCCCCTTCAAAACTAGCTTCAAATTGAAGGGTTGGAGCTCCACCATCTTCCAAAACTCCATTTTGAAGCACAATTGGGTTGCTCTAAACAAAGAACATGTGAATGATTGGACACGCATATGAGCATTTCCCTGTTAATAACAGTTCAAAGTAGTGAGATCATTGACCATCAGTTTAAGATTCAATGTGGATGAATACCTTTTGTGGCTTCTTCTTTAGAGATAGAGTTTGGTAGTGTGATGTAAGTCAATTACAAATCTCTAAACTTTATGCTGATTTCTTACAGAATAATACTTCATATAGAGAAGATTAGGTATTAGTGGACAAAATAGGATATCTGCTCATGTGGCAATTAGTGTATCCATATGAACGGCACCCATGCAAACTAATCGAACATTGAAGTTGCGGCAAAATTTGCAATCACAAAAACCTTTATACTACAGGCGAGTAACTTATGAATCACTACAAAAAGATTTTTAAAAAAAAATTGTTGTTCTAAATCAGACCTACGTAAATATAGCACTAAAACCATCAGAACTCTACCACAAACAACGAAAAAAGAAGAATAATAATATGAATATATGATTGGATGTAATAATCTTTAATATCTGCTGAGATAACAACAGTGTTCGATCATTTTATAAACCAGAGACCCAATTCATCATGTTCTTAAAGCATTATGTTAAGCTGAAGTAGCAACAACATGTTTGCTAGAAATTCTGACAAAATTTGCATTGTAAGTGGATTATGCCCTGATATGGCCATATAACCCGGTACCCAACCAGATTTGATTAGTTGAGAATTTTCCCCAACTAATAAAACGAGTCTTCACGTTCGGTTGAGAGAATTTAGGTTGGTTAAGAGAATCACGTGATCGGTTGAAAATATATCGGGACGGTTACATTGATGGGGGATATGTTGGTATTGTTGTGAATAGGCCCATTAGGTATCCACCCATCATTGAATGCTATATATATGAGGGCAGTGGGGTTCCTAACCCTTTACACATTTTACCTTACGCTTTTCCCTTCATAACACATTATCAGCACCATCTGCTTGAAGGAAAAAGACGACGGCTCTCAAGGAGGAGTTGTTCCCCAACATCAGTTTTAAGAAGATCTTGTTCTTCTCAACGGAGAGCGTAAAGGGCATCCTTCATTGACCATCGTCTAGATTCCATAGCCGTATCTAGAAGGTAGATCTTCAATTTTTTTAGATCTAGACTTGCTTTTCCTGTAGATCTACATGTTTTAGATCATGTAGTTCATGAACACGGTAAAATCGAATTTTTTAGATCTGCATGTCTTACAAAAACATTAAAAAAATTATTTTTTTATGATCTATGGCCGTGCCCCGAAGGCACGACGGCCGTGCCTTCGTGCACGGCCAGGCCATACCCAAAAGGGAATGGCCGGCCGTGCCTACGGTCGCGGCCAGCCCGCACCTGAAAGGCCACGGCCAGCCGCCGCGGTGGCTGCCGTGGGTCCACCCTCTCTCCCTAGGGTTTTTCCAAAGCCTAACCCTTAACGGGCTATTTTGGGGGAAGGGAGGCCCATTAACTCTTTCTTGGTTGTTTTGTTACCCTAAAGCCCGAAAATTAGCCTATTTTTTCACAAAAATTTCTTTTTTGTTGTGAGTGGGGGGAAGGCCTTTGGCCTCCCCACCACTTATCCACCCATTACTCCATCACTCTTAATGTGGTGGAGACCTTTGGTATCCATGTCTTTTGGAATACCTATGAGATTTATAAATAAAGCACCATGGCTATTTGCCATGGTTACTCTCTTCTCCCAAAAATCCTTCAACATGTTATCCGCATGTAAAGCTCTTATTTTTTTGAGCTTTTTCATCTCGTCTCCCCTCAAAAATCAATCCTCTACGCGTGAAGGAATCTCTTGTTACGGATACGTTGCGGTGATCCTCTTGGGCGTATTAGGAGCGTGGATTTTTATCTTTACGAATCTTCTATTACGATAGTCCCTAGATTTTTAATCTAGAGATATGGCAAAATTGGCAAGCATCGATTTCGAGGTCCTTGATGCTGCAGGGACAAATTACCTGAGTTGGCGAGTGGACCTGAAGTTCAACTTACGTTCGATGGCCCTCCTTGGCTCAATTTTGGCTCCTTCATCGGCCCCATCCTATTCACCCTGCAAGTGGCCCATTTCGGTACTTGATAATACAGATTGATGCATCAATTAAATGGTCTTATATGTGCCTCTTGTCCACCCGCAACCTAGCTTTTCCAAAGCTATTGGCACAAATAATAAGGTTGCATGCTCATTTCCCCGATAACCATATCAAGAAACTACGTCTTGATAATGCGGGCGAATTTACTTCACAAGTATTCGAAAACTATTGCTAGGCAACAGCTATTAAAGTTGAACATCATGTAGCATATGTTCACACCCAGAATGGATTAGCTGAGTCCCTTATAAAGAGACTCCAATGGATTGCACGTCCATTGCTTATGCAATCCCAGTTGCCGGTGGATGCTTGGGGGCATGCTATTTTACATGCTGCATCACTTATTAGGATAAGACCCTCTGGAGGTCATACATTATCCCCGATGCAACTTGCATATGGCGCACCTCCGGATATCTCTCATTTGAGAGTGTTTGGTTGTGCAGTATATGTCCCAATAGCACCACCTCAGAGGACCAAAAAGGGTCCTCAGTGTCGTCTAGGTATCTATATTGGGTTTGATTCGCCCTCTATTGTCAAATACCTTGAACCCCTCATGGGGGACGCATTCAAGGCACGTTTTGCTGACTGTGAATTTGATGAGAAAATTTTTCCTAAACTAGGCATACAGTCTAAGAAGCCTGAAGCTATCTGAGACCATTAGTTGGGACTAGAAGTCTTTGTCCCTATATGATCCGCGTACTAATCTGTGTGAAGATGAGATCCTGAAGATCCTTCACATTCAGAATACAGTACATCTTTTGCTAGATAAGTTCACGGACAACCAGAAGATTGTCCGTTCACCCGTCCATGCTGCTAATACGCCAGCTAGGATTGACATCCCCATAGATGGATGCAATCCATCAGTAGCAGAATTGGCTGTACCTCAATTGAAAAGAGGACGCCCACCAGGTTCAAAAGATAAAGTTGTTCGAAAGAGGAAGATTCCTGGAGATAATAAGATTATCCCTCCACATGATGCTGAGCTCAGACCAGCTGCTTTTCCCCTCCTTATTTCCCCTGCAGAGGAAACAATAGGAGAAACATCCTTAAATTTTGTACGTACTGGAGAGGTACTGGACAGACATAGCACAGTCGTCGTCGAAGATTTTGCGTTCGATATTGTCGTTCACGTCACTGAATATGACGATGACATCGAACCACGATCTCTGGAGGAATGTAAACGTAGGGATGATTGGCCAAAGTGGGATGAGGCAATAAGAGTAGAGCTGGACTCACTCTTAAAATGCAAAGTCTTTGGACCAGTAGTCCAAACACCAGTAGGTGTAAAGCCTGTGGGTTATAAGTGGGTTTTCAAAAGAAAAAGAAATGAAGATAATGTGATCGTTCGCCACAAGGCACGCCTTGTAGCCCAGGGTTTTTCCCAAAGACCGGGGATTGATTACGAAGATACAAATTCCCCGGTCATGGATGCGATCGCATTCCGACTTTTAATAAGCCTAACTTCTCTGGAAAGCCTAGAAATGCAGCTCATGGACATTGTGACTGCATATCTATATGGCGATATAGATAAACAGATCTATATGAGACTTCCTGATGGGTTTAATCTACCCCCCAGAGATGAAAAAGATACCTCGGGACGTATTCTCTGTATGGCTGCATAGATGATTATATGGTCTAAAGCAATCGGGCAAAATGTGGTATAACAGACTTAGTGATTTCCTTGCACAGCAAGGATTCACAAATAATGAAGTCTGCCCGTGTATCTTTATCAAAAGAACGGGAACAGGATTTGTCATCATAGCAGTATATGTCCCTAAATCTCATAGGATCTCCTGCAGAGATCAATGAGATATTTGAAAGCCTAAAACATACTTTTGAAATGAAAGACTTGTTGGATATGGAAGACGTTTGTACACCCTTATGGGGGATGTACGAGGGAATACGGACCTCGAACGTCGCGTACACGAAGTCGTGTACAAAGGGAATCTGTTCCCTTGCGGAGAGGATCTCTGGATGAGTGGGAAAGTCGCATTATATATGCATAAGTGCATGCGACATATGGCTTATAAAGGGGGAATATCTTAAGCTTATGTTGTACCATGCATATGGTACAACTTAAGCTTATAATGTGCCATGTATCATGGTACACCTTAATTAAGTTGTTCCAAAGGAACAACTTACCCTAAAATAACTACCTTGGGGGCTATAAATAAGACCCAAGGGTAAGCCATTTTGAACACCTTTTGCATGAAATTCATGCATGCATCTTCATCCTAGCGAAGCTCTGCAGAAATCCTTTCTCTCCCTCTTATCCAAGTTCTTAATATAAAGTAGAGATTTAGATTGTGGATTAGTAGTCTTACTCCGTTCGTGAGAAGACTCGATCCGTCGTGGCGAATCCGAAGGCGAAGTTCGTAGACTACCGTGCAGCATACGCAAGCGTAAGTCTAAACTTCATATTATCGATCCTAACTCTGTTTTGGACAGGATCCTTCATTGGTATCAGAGCCATAAGGGTTCGCCCCGGTCAAACCGTCGCCCCGTCGAAACTATGAAAGAGTCGTTGTCTTTTTCACGAATGGGTCTCCTACTATTACGGATATAGTAGGAACGCTTCGTGATGGAGAGAACGCAGCGGTTGTTCTTTTCACGTTAGGGTCTCCTATCATTACGGATATGGTAGGAACTCTCCGTGACGGGAAGAACCGACCGTTCACGTAGTATGTTATTTTTCATTTTTGGCACACGGCCATTAGGAAATAACTAATTTCTCGACGAACGGGTGCTTCATCGACGAACGGGTGCTTCATCGAGGAAGATGATGGTAGTTATTTCCATCGGGTAAGAGGAAATTTGGTGCATGTGCACCATGGCCAAATGGGCTATGAAGGCCATGCACCCCCCCTCCCCAAGCGGAAGGGGTTGGCTACGGCCAATAACCACCGGCGACCACCCCATCAAGAGGGAGGAATGAGTGCGGCAACCCCATTTAAAGGGGGTGGCCGGCCATGGCCAAAAGGGGCCATGGCCGGCCAACGCCGAATGGCCTTGGCCATGACCGGCCATGGCCACGCCATGGCCGGCCATGGCCAGGCCGGCAGTGGCCGGCCTTGGCCAAGCCCTGCCGGCCAGGCCGGCCCTGGCAGTGGCCAGGGCCGACGCCCTGGCCTCAGGCCAGGGCCTGGCCGAGGCCAGGGCAGGAGCCCTGGCCCCGGCCAGCGGCCAGGCCGCCCTGGCAGAGGCCAGGGCAGCGCCCTGGCCTCAGGCCAGGGCCTGGCCCCGGCCAGCGGCCAGGCCGCCCTGGCAGAGGCCAGGGCAGCGCCCTGGCCTCAGGCCAGAGCCTGGCCGAGGCCAGGGCAGGAGCCCTGGCCCCAGCCAGTGGCCTGGCCGGTCGGCCCTGGCAGAGGCCAGTGCCTGGCCGGCCCTGGCCGAGGGGGCCAGGGCCCCTGGCCGGCCAGGGCAGAGGCCCTGGCCGGCCCTTGGCCAAGCTCCGGCCAGGGCAGAGGCCCTGGCCGGGAGAATTTGCATTTCGAAAATTGGTCGACCAATTTTGTGTTTTTGGTCGACCAATCTGGCAGAAGGTCTGGGTCGACTGCAAACTTGCCTACTGACCCATACGGGGTGACAAAAGGCATTGGCCAAACTCGGATGTGCCGATTAGCCCATACGGGGCTAACCACAGTACCGACTAGTTCATACGGAACTAACATCTTAATGAAGTTTTTTTAACTTGGGCTCTACTCCTTGAAGACTAGCCATAGTGCTCTACTTCATGCGAGATTAGCCAAGTCATTGTGCTCTACTCTACGGAGATTAGCCAATGTACTTATGTAATTGTGCTCTACTCCTTGAAGATTAGCCGTAATGCTCTACTTCATGCGAGATTAGACATGTCATTGTGCTCTACTCCACGGAGATTAGCCAATGAACTTATGACGTTGTGCTCTACTCTACGGAGATTAGCCAATGTATTTTAAATTCGTTTTGAAAAATACGTTTTCAAAAACGCTTTTCCGCTGCAAAGTACTATAATAGTACTAACATTTGATAAAGTGAGGGAGAAATATTGAAAGTTACTCTAGATGGTGATTGGAAACATAGTGACCTTTCCGATTCTAGAGTAACATCTTCAATATTTTTCGAAAGTAACTTATCAAATACTCGTTTTCCGCTGCTAGTACTATAAGAGTACTATTGTTTGATAAGTGATGGGGGAATATTGAAGGTTGTTCTAGATGGTGATTGGAATCATAGAGACCTTTTCGATTCTAGAACAACATCTTCAATATTTTTCGAAAGTAACTTATCAAATATAATATAATTCCAAGTGGGATTTGAATTTTTAGAACTATCCAAATGAGATACTCTATTATCATTTCAAGTGGGAGTTATATTTTAAGAATTTTTTATGCAATGTTTTTGATCGAACCTTCGGTTTTGTGTCTTTTGCAGCATTTTAAAAGTAAAATGTCTTCCGCTTCAAAGAATATCGTCGCTGAGTTAAACAAAGGTGAAAAACTCAACGGCGATAATTACAAATTTTGGTCCATTAAGATACAATACGTTCTAGAGGAGCAAGAAGTGCTCGAAACTCTAAAGAACGTTATGATTGAACCAGAGTTGGGCACTACGGCCCAACACCGAAGAGACAAGGAAGCTTTTGATGCTTGGTCTCGGAAGAATAAGATAGCGCGCATTACGTTATTAAGCAGTATGGCTGATGACATAATGCACATCTTCCGAGAACATGACCTAGCCATGGACATATGGTCCAAGCTAGAGGAGAAGTTCGGTGGCACATCGGTGTCCAAACTTTGCGCCTTAACTATAAAGTTCGATACATATAAGAAACGTCCAGATCATTCCATGGGGAAACATCTGCGACATATGGCGAACCTTATCTCGGAGTTAAAGGACGCAGGTCATGTGCTCACTGATGAGCAACAAATCCAAGCAGTCATACGTTCCCTACCAAATGGGTGGGATCAAATGAAGATGCATCTCACTCACAATGAGAGCATCAAGACCTTCAACGACGTTTCCAAGCACCTCGAATTAGAGGAAGAGCGGCTTGCGGCTGCCAAGCCAAGTGCAGAAGTGCACATGGTTGCTAGTTCCTCACACGGGGGAAAGAAACGTAAAGATCGTTCGAAGTCTTCTAATGAACGTAATAAGCAACCTGAGTCTACCAAGGAACCCAAACATAAGGGTGGGCACAAGAAATGGCACAAGAAGAAAGACTTGAAAAGGATCAAGTGCTTCAAGTGCAACAAACTCGGTCACTATGCTCGTTCGTGTACGAGTGGAAGTGACGAGGTAACTTGTAATACTAGTTACATATGTGTTTCTAGTTCACTATTTCTTGTGGAATCTAATCCATTTTGGGATAATTGATTCAGGTGCCACCGACCACATAGCAAAGGACAGACGGTCCTTCGTGGAGTATCACCGGATACTCAAGGAATGAAGTGGATCAATGTAGGAAACAACACACGTGTTGAAGTGAAAGGCGTTGGGACTCACAAGCTTGTCTTGGACAACGGCCGCACTATCCTACTTCATGATGTTCTCTTCATTCCATATATTCAAAGGAATATTAAAATTGTGGTCAATTTATTGGGTCTTGGTTAATAGTTGGTTCCTTCATGTTTGTAATATGGACCTATTTTTGTAATAATTCCTTTATTGGTTCTGGGTTATGTATTTAAAGGATTCATTGTAATAAGTACAATGTATGATTTCTCATTTCCTTGTGACAAATTCTTTGACTAATGAGTCTAATATATTTTGTTGGCACTCAAGGCTTGGTCATATTGGACCAACGCGTATGGATAGACTTGCCAAACGTGGCCTTCTATCCAATGTTTCAAAGGTTGAAATGTCGACCTGCGAACATTGCCTTGTAGGGAAATCTTGTCGCAAGCCGTTTGGAACCGGCACAAGGGCCAAGGTTCCATTACCGCTTATCCATTCGGACATATGTGGTCCGATGAATGTCAAGAAAAGACGCGGGAAGTCCTATTTCATCACTTTTAATTGATGATTTCACCCGATTCGGTCATATCTATTTGATATCCCACAAAAGTGAAAGCACTAAACCTGCTTTAAAAACTATATGAGTTTAGTGGAGAATCAATTAGATCGCAAGATTAAGGTCGTGCGAACCGATAGGGGCGGTGAATATCAATCAACAAGTTTAAAGGAACTTTGTGATGAAAAAGGCATAGTACATCAGGTAACTATGCCTTATACTCCTCAACAAATTGGTGTTGCAGAAAGGAGGTATAGGACTTTAATGAAAAATGGCCCGTTCAATGATGGCGTAAGCTAACTTGCCAATCACCTTTTGGGGTGATGCATTATTGACAACCGTTTTCATTTTAAACTGCGTACCCTCGAAATCAGTTAGTTCCACTCCTTATGAGTTGTGAAACCAAAGGTCTCCTGACTTAAACATTTTTTACCTTGAGTTTGTGCATTCAACGCACATATTTCCTCCCATAAGCATGGCAAACTTGGGCCATGGGGAAGGAAATGTATCTTTAAACGATACGCATAAAACTCCAAAGGTTATGTTTTTGTTAGTCAGGAAGACAATGGTGTGCTAATTGAGTTTGAGTCGAGGGATGTCACTTTCTTGGACAACGAGTTTCCAAGACAGGGCGAGATAAGTCAGGACTTATCTCTATTTTGAGATTTATGATCAAAAAGGATTACCTCATTCGAGTGGGAGAAATTCTTGGTGAAAACGAAAATTCTTTTTAACCTTCACCAATGGATTATACGAATGACGATTATCCTATTCCATACGGGAATAATGATCCAAGTGGGAGCAATTCTAACAACATTTCAAGTGGGAGTGATATTAGAATTGATCTAAATTCGAGTCAACAAGGACTTGAAGAATCTCAAATATGCCGCATCATGCCCTGCAAAAGACAAATGGATGGAAGCGATGAAGGAGGAATTGAAATCCATGAAAATTAACCAAGTCTGGGACTTAGTTAACTCACCCAGAGGACATAGAGCAATTGGGAACAAATGGGTTCTCAAGATCAAGCATAAGGCTGATGGCTCTATAGATGGATATAAAGCTCGCCTTGTCGCGAAAGGTTTTACGCAACAGGAAGGGATAGACTACAAAGAAAACTTCTCACCTGTTGTGCGTTTTACCTTGATTCGCATGATTCTGGCAATGGTAGCTTGCTTATACCTCGAATTACATCAGATGGATGTAAAGACTGCCTTTCTCAATGGAGAATTGGACGAGGAGATCTATATGGAACAACCAACAGGGTTTGTAAAAGAAGGAAACGAACATAAGGTTTGTAAACTTCGTAAGTCCATATATGGTCTTAAATAATCCTCGAGGCAATGGTATATACGATTTCAAGAAGTTGTCTTATCAAATGGATTTTTTCCATGCTTGATGAAGATAACTGAGTATATATCAAGAGGATTAAAAGCAAGTATATTATCATGTCTCTATATGTAGATGACATTTTAATAGCCAGAAATGACAAGGGCTTTGTGATGAGTATCAAGGCTTGGCTTTCATCAGTATTTGAGATGAAAGGCATAGGAAAAGCCGCATATATCCTTGAAGTTAAGATTTCAAGGAATCGTTCGAAGAAACTTCTTTCTCTTTCACAGGAGACTTATATAAAGAAGGTTCTAGAACGATTTAATATGCAGGACTGCAAGTCCATTGATATTCATATAAGCATATGCGATAATTTATATCTGGAATCGTGTCCAAAGAACCAAAAAGGAAAAGGAAATTATGGAAAAAGTTCCATATTCCAGTGCAGTTGATAGTCTTATGTACGCTATGGTGTGTACGAGACCGGACATCTGTTTTGCCGTTGGAAATGGTAATCTGTTACCAATCCAACCCAGGGCAAGAACACTGGAAAGCGGTTAAGAGGATAATGCAGTATCTTAGAGGAACTGCAGGTTTGCAAAAGACTATGATAAAACCAAGAAGGTAGACATAAGGTACATATCTACGCATGAGATGATAGAGGATCAGCTTACGAAAGCGATCCCCAGAAATGTGTTTTATAAACACTTATCATCCCAAGGATTGCGTATGAGCTGAGTTGTACCAATATATATTCCCATGTCTAAGAAAGATCAAATTTAATAAAAGAATAAGTTCTTTTTCAAACATTGCATATGAATTTCTTAAGAAATGTTTGTGTACATTTTTGAAATCTCAGCTGAATTGTGTGTATGTCGGACAGATAAAGGTTGGCTCTCTCACATGAGCAACCGCCTTATCTTATCAGATGGATAAGATAGAGATGAGACTAGTTTAAAGTCAAAATCATTAGACGAATGATTTAGAGTCATGACTTTAACAAGATAGTCGAATGAAAGATCTGCATCATATGGATGCTTACAAAAGATCTGAGATCTGTATCACAAGGATATAAAGATCTCATTGGATTTTTTAATCCTATCTGTCTTATGCAGGATGGGAGTCCAGGAATATTTCCTGAGTAGTAAGGGTACTCAAAAGATAGGCACTGTGGTGTCTGATCTTTTCATCCGTACAACATCATTAAGACATACTCTCCCTGGGAAAGGAGTGATGTTGTAATACGTGTTCATACCACGTATGCATTTCGACCACTGAGTTAGTAGAAATAGTGTTTGCTATTATGTGAGACTCAAAGGCCATACGGGTCTTAACTCTTACCCTCAAGGACTCCAATTGGTTCCTTTAGATTTGACGAGATGATCGCTATCTTAGCGTGTTACTAATGGGCTATGGTAATTCGGCTCGGCGGGGCACGTTAGAAAAGCGAATCAAGTCAAGATCAGAAGGTTCGCAAGAAGAGGAAGATTGATTTCATATTCGCATTTGGACTTTAGTGATTCAAAGCTGGCCAGCCAATTGTAATCCAGATGGGATTCAATTGTTGAATATAAAGTACAAGAAATGTGAAGAAATAATCTAGGGTAAAGCATGCGTTGAACTACTCAACTTTGCACCTTCGAGGTCGTTGTGTATCTCTAACAAGTGCACAACAACAGACTCTACGCGCATGACGGTCGCACGGTCTATTTCTCGGTATGATAGATGAAAGAACTAAGAGAAAGATGTTCTCTTACAATCCCCTCAAGTGTGAGTGGGAGATGTTGGATATGGAAGACGTTTGTACACCCTTTTGGAGGATGTACGAGGGAATACGGACCTCGAACGTCACGTACACGAAGTCGTGTACAAAGGGAATCTGTTCCCTTGCGGAGAGGATCTCTGGATGAGTGGGAAAGTCGCATTATATATGCATAAGTGCATGCGACATATGGCTTATAAAGGGGGAATATCTTAAGCTTATGTTGTACCATGCATATGGTACAACTTAAGCTTATAATGTGCCATGTATCATGGTACACCTTAATTAAGTTGTTCCAAAGGAACAACTTACCCTAAAATAACTACCTTGGGGGCTATAAATAAGACCCAAGGGTAAGCCATTTTGAACACCTTTTGCATGAAATTCATGCATGCATCTTCATCCTAGCGAAGCTCTGCAGAAATCCTTTCTCTCCCTCTTATCCAAGTTCTTAATCTAAAGTAGAGATTTAGATTGTGGATTAGTAGCCTTACTCCGTTCGTGAGAAGACTCGATCCGTCGTAGCGAATCCGAAGGCGAAGTTCGTAGACTACCGTGCAGCATACGCAAGCGTAAGTCTAAACTTCATATTATCGATCCTAACTCTGTTTTGGACAGGATCCTTCAAGACTTAGGCAAAACAAAGTATTGTCTTGGCTTACAGATTCAACACCTAAGAGGTGGAATCCTATTACACCAATCGAATTATACAATGAACCTTCTACGTAAGTTTCATATGGATAAATGTCATCCTTTAGGTACTCCTATGGTCGTAAGATCACTAGATGTACATAAGGACCCCTTCCGGCCTCTGGAAGAGGGGGAAGAGATACTGGGTCCTGAAGTACCCTACCTCAGTGCCATTGGAGCACTTCTATATCTGGCTAACTGTACGCATCCCGATATATCGTTTAGAGTTAATCTCCTAGCCAAACATAGTGCAGCGCCTACAAAGCGCCACTGGAACAGAGTAAAGCATCTTCTGTGATACCTCCAGGGTTTAATAGATCTGGGACTTTACTACCAGAGAGGTGTCTCCCCCCAATTATTTGGTTATGCCGATGCAGGTTATCTTTCAGATCCGCACACGGCAAAATCACAGATAGGTTTTGTGTTTACCTACGGAGGTACTGCTATCTCCTGGAGATCGGTAAAGCAAACCTCAACAGCTACATCATCCAATCATTCAAAACTCATTGTGATACATGAAGCAAGCAGATAGTGTTATTAGCTACGATCCGTCGTCCACCACATTCTTCAATCCACTGGCCTGAAGACCGGTGATTTGGAGCCTACTGTCCTTTTTGAAGATAACGTTGCGTGCATTGCTCAACTTCAAAAGGGCTACATCAAGGGCGACAGGACGAAGCACATATCTCCCAATTTTTTCTGGACACACGAGCTAAAAGAGGACAAGCAGATTGAAGTTCAACAGGTCCAGTCCTGCAACAACTTAGATGATCTTTTTACCAAATCTTCACCAAAATGTATTTTTGTAAAACTTGTAAAAGGAATCGGTATGAGACAACTAAAAGACCTACAAGCCTGAAGCTTGTACGGATGAGGGGGAGTAACTTGTGTGTTGCACTCTTTTCCCTTAAGCTGTTGGTTTTTCCCACTGGGTTTTCTGCAGCTAAGGTTTTAACGAGGCAAACACGATTACTCAGGATCCAGAAGTATCCACCCCCTTTTAGCCTTATACGCTAAAACCAAAGTAATGAATGGATAAGGGAGAGTGTTGTGAGTGGGGGGAAGGCCTTTGGCCTCCCCACCACTTATCCACCCATTACTCCACCACTCTTAATGTGGTGTAGACCTTTGGTATCCATGTCTTTTGGAATACCTATGAGATTTATAAATAAAGCACCATGGCTATTTGCCATGGTTACTCTCTTCTCCCAAAAATTCTTCAACATTTTTAAATTATTTGAGCCTCTAAAGCCCACTAATTAAAGAAATATTTAATTGTGATAGAGTTTTTTTGAAAAGTAAGTAATTATATATATGCTAGTGTGTACAAAGTATGGGAATATCAAGTCCGCCTTTCCTAATTGCAGACAAGGGAGAGGCCAAGAAACAGACACCAGGCGCTAGCAATCAGGCAGACACGGAAAGACCCCAAAAGCATGGCTAGGCACAAGCACCAGACCGAAACAACATAACTAAGTAATATGACCCAAAACACCCCCTAACAAATAGACATGGCCCTTAAGATCCAAACACGCACCCACATAACAATAAGACAGGTGAAGAAAGAATCACCCCACCCGTCCAGCACAACACGCCCACCACAGACCAAGAAGCTCCACAACTCAAAGCTTCAAATGTGAAAGCCCCACAAACGCAGAGCTGGATGCCACCGGTTTGGAGTGAGTGACCGGTGGAACAATTCTTTTTTGGCCCTTCGACTTCGACGCCGCCGCCTTGGCATAGGCGCCATCAAATAGCGTCTTCCACGTCGTAATATCTACCGTCATCTTTTTCGAACAAATCGAGGGGCTCAAGGAAGTAGAAGCACTGCTTGGGTTCGGGACCAATCTGATGAAACTAGGCCTACAGGCACCCCACCTCTAGCATTGCCACCACCACGACCGGACGAGTCAGAAGGGGCCTTAC
The DNA here is from genome assembly GCA_030789695.1 of Scilla litardierei. NCBI lineage: Eukaryota > Viridiplantae > Streptophyta > Magnoliopsida > Asparagales > Asparagaceae > Scilla > Scilla litardierei. Next base: position 91,934,315 of record CM061139.1, on the reverse strand, counting down.
CATGACGGCCATTCCCACGTCCCCCTCTGCCCGATGCAGCAACGCAAATGTCAGGACCCCAAGCTTCAAAGTTCGAGGCAAAAGCCTCATACATCTACGTGAAGTCGTCAGAGACAACAGAGTCCGAATCCACCCCACCATCAACATCCGATTCACCAACCTCACCAACCTCACCCTCACTATTACCGGCATCGGGAGAAACGATAGCATCCACAGAGGCCACTGCCGCACCACCCAATGGACCAGGCGCCGGATCAACGAACCCCTTCGCGGGGAGGATTCTCACCTTAGAACAATGGGGAGAGTTCTCCACAGTAGATGACCGTGGCATCGACTCTACAGTCACAGCCCCCCACACATCAGACGCAGACTCTAAGCTTGCCCCGGCTCCAGCCGAGGCACACTGGGCCATGGCAGCATCAAGTATAGCCCCAATTTCTGCAGCTAAGACATCGAGAGGCGTGGCCTCACCCCTAGACATAGGACCAGAACCGCCTCCCCCCTTCGGTACCAGGGTCGCAGCAGAAGGACATTGCTCCAGTAAGCGACCAAAGGTGAGGCAGCGGATGCATCTCGGTGGCTCGCCCTCATATTCAACTGACTGAATGTGGGTGGAGCCATCTTCGAAGACCAAAGTGACTTCACGAGTGAGAGGCGTCGGTGCGTCGAGATCGACGAAACAACGAGCGAAGTCAACTCGCTCAAGACAGTCGGTAGCCCGATCAGTGCAAATAGGGATCCCCACAAGGCTGTCTGCCACACTAAGGATGTCGGTGGACCAGAGATTGAGAGGGAAAGAGGGGAACCGAACCCATGCGGGGATGCTACGGAGAAGATCTCTGTCGAGGGTAACGGTGGGGCTCCATTGCCTAAGAATGAGGAGGCGACCGTTGAAAGCCACGGCCCCCCTGCGGAACCGACGAACAGTCCTCACTACAGCCAAAGCGGAAGAAGAACATCCTGTTTTCACAGGAGAAGGTCTAGAATGGACGTTTGAGCTTCCACATCCGTCCCACGGCGGTGCGCATCTGGCTGAAGAACGGGACGTCCCCAAAGACGTGCCCCACAGCGGTGTTAGCCCATTTGGTCGCAGTTGTCGATTTCTGGAGATCAGTCACCAACCCATAACAGTTGCCACCGAAAAATGGGACAGTGACGACATACTTCAGCTTTCGATCTTCGGCGACGGTCGGACCATTACACACATCCTTCCACGAAGATGGCCTGGCTGCCTGAGAGTAGGAGACAGAGAGGCCAGGCCTAACAGACCTACGCTCAAGCACTTGGCAGGCATCAGGAAGAGGGTGGCGAGGAGGCCTAACAGCAATAGGAGGCCTCCCATCGCGCAGCCTGGGGGCGCAGTCGGCGGCCTGAAGCCTGCAGGACGATTCCTCCCCAAATTCCTCTTTACCTCCATCCACCCATCACCCTCAGTGTTAGCAAAGTCCGAGCGAAGAGAGGGCTGCAGGGGCACCCCAGAACCTTCCGACAACGACAAGGACACCATCGTTGGACACTGCAAAATCCCCAATCAGACAGCCAGAGTAGGCCCCTGAACACGTGGAGCTGAGGAGCGGAGATCGAGCCCTGGATCGGAGCTGAACAGGACGGCCATCACCCCCAAGGACGATGGTGACGAGAGCATGTCCGATCGCGCTGCCCAGGTGTCACGGACGACCCGTGAATTGTGATAGAGTTGGGCGGATAAATAAATAAAGATACAAAATGGATCAATTACATGTTTTAAATTCTATTGTTAGAAATTTGAGCACACACTTCACTTGTTAGATTATTTTTAAATCTATGCATGTGAGGTCATATATCTGCGTAGTTGTATATGTGTATAATATCTGTGTGGATGTGCTATTAGACTATGTTTTTAGAGATCAGCTAGGCTTCCGACACTTTTCCCTTTTTCTGCAATTTTTTTCTTTTTGAGAAAACTTGTATGTGAGGTTATAAATGTAAAAGTCAAAGCTGAAGGACCACCCATGGAAATGAAGGCACTAGCATAAAGAGAAAGGGGTTTTCTTAAAGTTCCCAAGTTGTCTTTATTTTATGCACTTTTTTTATTTGTGGGATGTATCTTCGGACTTTTTCTTTTTCTTTTTAGTGCTCGGCTGGCTGATCCCCATAGTTCTAAATTAATTCTTTTCTTATATTAAGTGTATGGATGTTTAACTTTAATAGTAAAATAATTCATGTTTTTTATGTTGCTAGATTGCACAGATGGCCAGACTTGCTAATGTTGATTTCTCGGTCCTGAAGGTCGATGGGTCGAATTACTTGAGTTGGTAACTGGACCTGAAGTTCCACCTGTGCTCTCATGGGTTCAATCTAACACCCACAGCAAAGGTAACAATCAGTATTGCCACAGTTGAAAAGGATGCTTCTAAAGAAGCCCCTACTGCAGAAGAATTTTCCTATATTCTTAAGGCAAAAGTCATTATTTATATCAGGAAACACTTAGACTCGACACTGAAGGACGAATATCTTATTGCAGAGGATCCCTATGAGCCATGAACAGCACTTAAGGAGAGATACAGACATCAAATAGATGTCATACTCCCTCTTGCACAGTACAAGTGGACTCACCTCCGCATACAGGATTACAAATCCGTGGCGGAGTATAACTCAGCATTATTTCGAATCACCTCACGTATGAAGTTGTGTGGTGAGTATGTACCTAAGAGGATGTTACTAGAGAAGACGTTTACGTCTTTTCATGAGAACGACATGATCCTCATGCAACAGTACCGTGAACGAAAGGTCACAAAGTACTCTGATCTGCTCTCATGCCTACTAATGGCTGAACAGAACAGAGAGTTGTTGATTGCCTCTACGCCCTCCAGGCTCCGCTCCACTTCTACCTCCTGCAGAGGCACATTTCCAGTCTTCCCAGAAGAAGAAGATGGATAAGAAGGCAAAGTTCCAGAAATGGAAAGAACTCAAGCAGCGAAAAAAGGCTATTGCTCAGGCTCCTCCCCAGAACCAGAAGTTCGTAGCAAAGAAGCAACAGTGGATGCCAAATAAAGGTTGCCCTCCGAAGAAAGACTGGGAGGATAAATGCTCTAGATGCAGAATGACTGGCCATTGGTCCAGAAACTACCGCACATCCAGATGCCTACAGGACCTCTACAATGCAAGTCTCAAGCCTCATGCTGAGACAAACTTGATAGATGGGGCAGCGTTACCAGCTACTGCATGGAATCCAGAAGATTTCATGAATGAAAACACTTTGTAGTCATGGACTATCTGTATCTTACTTTCTAGCACTATATCTTATTTTATGTCTTTCTATTCCATGTTAGCCACTTTGTTTGTCAGCTTTTAAATATTAATGAAAGTATTCTCTTTTCGTAGTATTTATTGAATGCTTTTTATTTTTAGATATGGAATCTATATGCCTAGTAGACAGTGCATCAACGCACTCTATTCTTCAGTGTATAGACTACTTTACGAGCATTGATAGTTACTCTGATCCATTGAGAACAATCTCAGGACCAGCTAACATAATAAAAGGATCAGGGAAAGCAATCATTTTGCTCTGCAATAACACACATATTAAACTTAGAGATGCGCTATTCTCACCTAAATCGATCCAAAATCTTCTAAGTTTTAAAGATATCCGTTTAAACGGGTATCACTTAGAGACGGTCGAGGATAATGAAAAAGAATATTTGCACATAACGTCTCTTACGAATGGTATAAAAACCATTATGGAACGTATTGAAGGACTCCCCACGGGTCTCTACCAGACAAGTATTCACTCTCCAGAAGTATACATGACGGAGCACCTGCAATGCCCTCAAATACCAGAATTCCAACTCTGTCATAGTAGACTGGGACACCCTGGATCTGTTATGATGTACCGCATCATTAATAGCTCAAGGGGTATAAGTTTGAAGAACCTGAAGATTCTTTAAAAGGGTAATTTCCCATGTCCACCATGTTACAAGGGTAAACTAATAACGAGACACTCTCCACTTAAAGTGGACTTGGAGTCTCCTAGCTTTCTAGAGAGAATCCATGGGGACATTTGTGGGCTATACACCCATTAAGTGGTCCCTTCAGGTACTTTGTGGTCCAGATAGACGCATCTACTAAGTAGTCACATGTGTGTCAACTGTACACCCGTAACTTGGCATTTTCTAAGCCTTTAGGTCAGATAATCAAGTTGCGGGCCCACTTCCCCGATCACCAGATAAAGAAACTTCGTCTAGATAATACATGGAAGTTTACATCACAAGTTTTTCTAGACTATTGCCAAGCATCGGGTATTGAAGTTGAACATCATGTAGCACATGTTCATACCCAAAATGGGTTAGCAGAATCTCTAATAAAGAGACTGCAATGGATTGCTCGTCTATTAATACTTCAATCCCAGTTTTCGATGAACGCATGGGGTCATGCAATATTGCATGCTGCATCTTTAATAAACTACAGACCTTCTGGAGGTCAGTCATCTTCTCCTATGCAATTAGCACTTGGAGTACCACTAATTATCTCACATTTGAGAATATTTGGTTGTACAGTATACGTCCACATAGCACCACCACAAAGGACAAAGATGGGTCCACAACGTCGTCTAGGTATTTATGTTGTGTTTGACACACCCTCCATAATAAGATTCCTAAAACCCCTAACGGGAGACGTTTTCAAGGCACGTCTAGAAGACTGTGAATTTGATGAAACCTCATTTTCAAGACTAGGCTTACAAACCAAGAAGTTTTAAGCTTCAGAGAGTATCTCTTGGGATACACAGAAATTAAGTCACTTTGATCCGCCTATGAGCCAGAGTGAAGAGGTCTTGAAGATTCTCCATATCCAAAACACTGTCCATCTCTTGTCGGACAAATTTTCTGACAACCAGAAGATTGTCAGATCACACGACCCTGATGTTAACACTCCAGTGACATACCGCAAAATGGATGCAATCCGCCTGCAGCAGAGATGGTTGGACCTCTTAAAAAGAGAGGACGACCACCGGGATCCAAGGATCAAGTCACTCGAAAGAGTAGGACCCTTGGCAATGGTCAAATAATACCACCACAGGATGCGACTATAAGCCCTGCTTCCCCATCTCTCCCAAACTCTCAAAGAGAAGAAAAAACTGGAGAAAATGAATTTTCGATACATTATGTACAAACTGGGGAGTATATGGACAGAAAAAGCACCTTATAGATGACACATTTGCGTGTAATATTGCCATCAACGTCGCGTACTACGACGATGATATTGAACCACACTCTCTGACAGAATGTCAAAGCAGAGATGATTGGCCAAAGTGGAAATCGACAATAGAAGTGGAGTTGGATTCACTCACAAAACGCAAGGTCTTCAAACCAATTGTCCAGACACCAAAAGATGTAAAACCTGTGGGTTATAAATCGGTATTTGTTCGAAAAAGAAATGAACAGAATGAGATCGTTCGCTACAAAGTAAGGCTTGTAGCGCAGGGTTGTACCCAACGTCAGGGGTGGACGCGATCACCTTCCGATTCCTTATTGGCTTAACAGCTCAAAAAGGTTTGGATATAGAGCTTATGGACGTCGTGACTGCATACCTACATGGAAATTTAGACCCCTTTATGAGATTTCCTGACAGTTATTCTTTGCCTGCAGCACTAAAAGAGAGCCAACTTGATGTCTACTCAGTGCAACTCCAAAGATCATTATATGGTCTGAAACAATCTGGAAGGATGTGGTATAACAGATTGAGCAAATTCCTTACGAAGCAAGGATTTGCAAAAGACCCAATCTGTCCTTGCATCTTTATTAGAGAAAAGGGAACATGATTTGTCATTATAGCCGTCTATGTGGACGACTTGAACCTCATCGGATCTCCTGGAGAGATCACTGAGATTCCTAGAAGCTTGACAGAAACTTTCAAGAGGAAAGACCTCGGAAAGTCAAAATTCTGTTTAGGTCTTCAAATAGAGCATTTTAACAATGGGATCATGTTACATCAGTCAACTTAGGCATCGAACTTACTGAAAAAGTTCCAAATAGATAAGTGCCACCCCCTCAGTACCCATATGGTCGTGAGATCATTGGATGTACATAAAGACCCCTTCCGTCTGCTGGAAGAGGGAGAGAAAGTACTAGGCCCTGAAGTGCCTTATTTAAGTGATATTAGTGCACTCCTTTGCCTGGCTAACTGCACTCGCCCTGACATAGCATTTGCAGTCAACTTACTAGCCAGATATAGTGTTGCACCTATACAACGTTATTGGACCGGAGTTAAGCATCTTCTGTGTTACCTCCAAGGGTCCATAGACTTAGGTCTATTCTACAGAAAAGGGACAACAACATGTTTAGTTGGTTATGCTGATGCAGGTTACAGATCTGATCCTCATGTAGAGAAGTCTTAGACCGGATACATGTTCACTGATCACTCCATATTTTACACCTTTTTCCCGCATGTTTGCATGCCATTTGAATCGCTCAAATCACGTTTTTCACGATTTATCGACAACATTGCGATACTTTTCACGATTTGTTGTTTTTTGTCATATTTCAGGAGATTTGGAGCGATTTGGAGTGATTTCGAGATACACCCACTCCGAAGTGTCACCGACGACTTCCCTGAGGGTTATTTTGAGATTGGAGAGGAGCGGAAGAAGAAGAAACATCGTAGGAGCGACGAGGAGGCAAAAATACGCAATTTGGGCATCTTCAGTATCTCACTCGGTCGGGTGAAGGAGTCACTCGGCCGACCAACGAGACCCCGCTCGGCCGGTCAGATCGGACACGCTCCAAGCAGTATATCAGCGTGCACTCGGCCGAGCATCAGAAGCTGACTCGGTCGAATGACGTATCCCGTCCGCCCGAGTGGCACCCAGACGACGGCCATCAAAAAGAACCAACTTACTGTAATCCGTCAGTCTGAGCAGCAGAAGCCCGACTCGGCCGAGTGTCAATTGCCGTCCGCCCGAGTGAAGATAGCCCATCGACCGAGTGGCGACAACTCACTCGGCCGAATGACGCCCAATGTGACGACCCCCAAGGCCCCAGAGTTACTGGAATCCGTCAGGGTCTCTCACTCTGCTGAGTGACCTTTGTCACTCGGCCGAGTGAGCAGCGCTGCCTGTAGCGGAAATCACGATTTTGGAGCTGCGCAGGGGCAGTTTGGTCACGAATTTTTGGGCAGTTTTGGGGGGTATTTAACCCCAGATTCTAACCTAGTTTAGGGAGCTTTTTCTATTGCTTTTGGCAGCCTTTTAGATTAGATTTTTAGAGTTTAATTCTTGTGATTGGAGAGGAGAGAAAAGTGTTATTTGGTTGGATTCTTGGAAAGCTACATTGGTTTGTCTCCCTCTCTATTAAAAATCCTATTTTTATTGCTATTTTGAATATTGCTATGAATTCCATTGCTGTTTCTATTGATTATTCTTCCATTAGCAATATGATTTGTGAGTAGTTTTAACGTCTTAGGGCGTGGGGATGAACCCTACGAGCCCAATTTCCGATTTGTGACGATTTGGTAGAACTATTGCTAGAATTGATTAGGGTTAGTTTGGGATTGATATAATACAGATAGCTCGGTATTCATATCGATTGGGATTTGAAAGAGATTGGATCCCAATTCGATAGGAAACCCTAGAAATCCGAATTGGGTTGAAATTGAGTTTCCTTAGTATCGGTTTGCAAGAGATTGGACCGACACTAGGATTCTCGGTTGCAATTCTATACCGATACCCGTTTGCAAGAGATTGGACGGGTAGGAACTATCCCAACCTAGGTCGTAGCCCGAGTTTGCACGAGAGTGGGCTCGGGATGCGATTGAACGATGACGTTGATCCTAATGCTAGCTTGCCTAGGCTATGGTTTGCAAGAGATTGGACCCGAGCCTAGGTTTGCTATAGACCGGCAACAGCGCGAGAGCGTGAGCTAGGTTTTATGTTCAGTTGCAACTAGTTCACCCAACATTCTACCCTAGCAATTGTGAAACCGATGAATCACAATGACGAGATACGGTGAGTAGCGGGGATTCCCTATTCCCTAGGCGTCTTTATCTGATTTTATATCTCTTTTTACATTGTTTGACGATTGTGACAACATCGTCGAAAGGAAATTTTCTACTTTTCTGTCCCCATAGCCAGGTTGTTCGGAGAAGGCACCATCATACGTCCTCCCTGTGTTCGATACCCGCTCACCGCTACACCGTGCGCTTGCGGTAAGACTACCCGGTCGCTCTTTAGGGTGTACGCCCGGGCGCGATCAAGTTTTTGGCACCATTGCCGGGGAGGCGATGTGTTTGATCCTATCACCCTAGCTATTTCTTTCTTTTTGTTTTATTTCTTCATTTTTTTATCTAACCCTTCCATTGTGCTAATCACTTCTTTGAAACTTTGTTTTCCTGTGCATGTACATGAGATCCACAGCAGAACCCGTAGATATATTGTTTGATCCTGAGATCGAGCGTACATTGCGGAGAATCAGAGCGAAGAGGAGACCCGATACGGAAGGAGGTTTATGAACGTTCAGGAGACGCCTGAAGAGTTAGCGGCAAGAATGGCGAGGATTATTTCCATTCGAGATAGGCTCCGGCCTAAGACTTCCTCCACGACCTCGTCCATAGACATACCGGAGTTGGCGGCCGACAAGAATTTTGAGTTGAAGACCGGATTGGTGGTCCTTATGCAGCAAGATCCTTTTCATGGGAATCCCCATGAAAATCCTCACTACCACATCCAGCTCTTCCTATCAAAGTGTGCCACCTTCCAGATGCCGGGCGTCACCCTAGATGCCATCAGACTACGCCTTTTCCCCTTCACACTAAAGAATAAAGCTCTTTATTGGTTGAGGACGCAAGCTGAAGGAGTCTTCACCACATGGGATGAGTTGGCGAGCGCGTTTATCGACAAGTTCTATCCGCCCTCCAAGACGGTAAAGATTAGGAGTGCTCTCATGTCCTTCAAGCAAGGACCTCAAGAGACACTCTACGAGGCATGGGAGCGCTTCAAAGACCTGCAGCATCAGTGCCCCCACCATAGCATTGAAGATTGGGAGCTCGTCCATAGCTTCTACAATGGTCTCCAACCGGGGACCAAGCAGATTATTGATGCCACGGCAAATGGGGCCATCCTATCGAAGACTCCCGACGAAGCTACGACCTTACTTGAGGAGATGGCCTCGAACAATCAATAGTGGGGCGACGAGCGAGGACACTCTTCGTCCTCCTTGAAGCCATCTAGCATCTATGAGGCCAAGGCCGTGGCGGAGCTTGCCAACAAGTTTGATTCTCTCCACAAGGTAGTGGAGAGATTGGAGAAATATATTACGGAGCCCCAAGGATCCCCTTCCACATCCACACCAACAAGTCAAATGTGCGATTGGCAAGACCAATCCCAAGCTATGTATTTGGGAGGAGAACAAGGAGAGGGATCTTTGGAGCAAGTTCAATACGTCGCGGGGAACCAATGATATTGAGCCAATCCGGCCACTAGAAACCATCCCGGTTTCTCCTATGCCAACAATGATAGAGCATTGAACCCCCTGCAATAACTACCTCATCAAGCTCGACCACCACCACCACAACAACAACATTATCCACCAAGGGGGCCACCGCAACAAAATTTCCCACCAAGGCAACAAGTGGGACCCTATAGGCCGCCCGGATACAATCAAGGGTGGAGAAATCCAAACCCTCCACAAGCTCAACAACGATCTGAATTTGAAGCTAAGGTGGATGAGTTTATGGTCGAGCAGAAGAAGATCAATGCTTCCTTGAAGGCGGGCCAAGACTCTCTTACAACTGTCGTTGGACAAATTGCGGAGCAACTTGCGTTGCTCAATAGAAACAGTCAACAGTTGCCGGCTCAACCCGAGCAAAATCCACAGGGCAACACCGGCCATATCAACGCCGTGGTCGCAGTTACAATGAGAGGCGGGAAGAATACCACTCCCGTCATGATTCCTACCGAGGAGCCCGTGGTGGAGATTGTAGAGCCAAGCGAGCCGTTCATTGTAGTTGAGAGAGAGAAAGAGCCGCAAGGGGAAGAAAAGTCCAGAGCGGAGCAGCAGATTGAGGAGCGCCGTTTTATGCCACCGATCCCATTCCCTCAGAGGCTAGCTAGAGCAAAGATGGAGAACAGCTCGCCAAGTTTCTCGAGTATTTGAGAGGGGTAAGCCTCAATATCCCCTTCCTCGACACTATCGTGGAGATCCCGACATACACCAAGTTCTTAAAGGATTTGATTACGGGAAGAAAGAGGAAGGAGAAAATCATGCTCGCTGAGGAGGGGACTTGGTTCAAAAGGAAAGAGAAGGAGCCCGTTAAATTCAAAGATCCGGGGAGTTTCCGAATTCCTTGCACCTTAGGCGGCGTCCCTCTACAAAAGGCGTTAGTGGACTTAGGGGCTAGTGTTAGCCTCATGCCTCTCTCTATGTTCCGAAGACTGAACACCGGCATAGATTTGAAGCCTACCGACATGCGGATACAACTAGCAGATGGTCAGATCACAAGGCCGGTAGGGATCACAGAGGACATCCCGTTACAAGTCCCGGGAGGCATATGTTTGCCATGCGACTTTGTGGTCATGGATGTCAAGGAGGAGGGCGATACGTCGCTAATACTTGGACGCCCATTCCTCGCCACCGCCGGTGTCATTGTCGACGTATGTGAAGGGACTCTAACATTGAACGTCGGCAACATCGAAGTGGAGCTTCATATACCCAAGGCAATGAAACACATGCCTTATCATGAGGAGCTCAACTATATGGACCTCCTTGACGAGGTCATTGAGGAGGCGATCCCCCATTACATTGGCGCAATATTCAAGGATGACTTCGAAGAAGGCCTAGATTTGGGCCATGAAGAAAAGACGAAGCACTCCCCCGATCTCTCCATGGAAGTTGACGAAGGCGACGCTGATTTCGCAAGAATACGGGAGCTCTGCAAGCTCTCAAAGATGAGGACTCCGAAAAAAGCTCCACCGATACGAAAATCGGTGTCACCGGTGAAGCCGAGGCCCGGAGCAAGCACTAGCTTGGGGGAGCCACCCCCCAACACCACCCGAGACGAAGGAGCACTGAGGAAGAACACGCCGCCACAACATCCAAATCCGAGCGTTCTTCCCGGTAAATTCGACGGGTGCATCTCATATGCACCCAACATCCCGCAATGAATTGAAAATCCAAGGGGGTCGAGCTCAAGACCTTAAACGAGTGCTTGTCGGGAGGCAACCCGACGGTTATCACTTTATTTTTACTTTGTTCTTTATTTTTGTTTTAGAAATTATTAGTGTTTTGAGTCGTTTGGCTGAAAAATTCGTGATAACGGGTCCCATTTTTCGTTGACAGGAGAGGAGAAAGGGATATATACCATTAGGAGGATGAACAAGGCGACGAAGAGCGCTCCAGGAATGCGCTCGATGCTTAGGAGGGGGAAGAAATCAGCTGGAGGAAGAAAAACAGAGATTAGAGCCCAAACAGAGCCAAACAGCAGAAAACAGTAATCACTCGGCCGAGTACAATAGCCACTCGGCCAAGCACATAAGTTCGTCCGCCCGAGCGGCGCACCAACGAGGGAAGTCTGTTGTACCCAACTCTCTGTTTCTTTTCTTGATTTCAGTATAATTGCCACTCGGCCGAGTATATATCTTCACTCGGCCGAGTGAAACTGATACGCTCCTAGGGCGAGAACTGCCGAGTCGCTTGAGCCACTCGGCCGAATGGACTTTTCCCACTCGGCTGAGGGTGTCAAAGCTACTCGGCCGAGTCGTAAGCGGGGAGGAATTTTCAAAAATATTTCCGTTACGATCACTCGGCCGAGTGACACTTTCACTCGGCCGAGTCGTAACTTTTCCTTTATAAGAGACGCGGGCTCGGCGCGGAATTCGAAGCGTCACAATCTTCGTTCGCCCGAGCCCGTGCCCCTTTTACTCCCGACCGCTGCGATAGTCGACCGACTCGCCCGATCTTGCCTGTCGACGGCGGCGCTCGGCCGACCACCGACGCCAACCACCGCCGCCCCTCCGCCCGAGTCGCCGGTGACGATCTCACCGACGGCCGAGCTCCGGTAGCCCCATTTCGCCGTATTTTCTCCTTTTTCTTGTATTTTTCAACGATCCATGTGCTAATCGAACCCCTAAATCAAATTAACTTCAATATTTATCTATTATACCCCTAACCCCCCATACATTTTGAATGTTACACGCTGATATCTTCGTTTGATGTGCAGGCTATATTGGGGAGCTTAGGGGAGCTTAGGGGAGCTTCCGGGGAGCGTTTTTGGCTTTGTGGAGGCGACGTCTTCGCACGCATCCACTATTTTGCTCTCGCGGCGTGTTCCGGTATATTTGTTCCACTTATTTTCGCACGCCGCACTTTTTCTGTTTTTGGTGAGCACTCGGGGCACCTATGTCGCCCCGGACACGGCCACGGTCTAGGAGAGCTTCCGCCAAGCGGAAGCGGCCGGATGAGCCTGGCCCCTCCCACGAGATGGAGGACTCTCCTCCGCCTACACCACCTCACCCCGCACAGCCACAGCCTGCAGACCCCTTTCACCCCGCAGAGCCACAGCCTGCAGACCCCGTTCACCCCGCACAGCCACTCCCAGTCGACCCACTGCCACCACCGGCTCCTATCGTCGGGCCGCTGGGTATTACGTTCCGAAACGACGCACATCGCGTCGCTTTTGAGCGTATCGCCCAGCGCTCGATAGTGCCCTCCAGGTTCGCGCACCTTGCTGACCTAGACCGCCTGGGGGTACTTGAGGGGATGCTCACGTTGTACGACAACGTGGGTTGGCGAGACTTTCTTTCCGTGTCGGCGGACACCTACGTCCGCCCGACACTCGAGGTGCTCAGCTCGATCGCCCGGACCGCTGAGGGATGCTCCTTCCGACTCATGGATCGAGAGTGTCAGATCACTCTCGATATGCTTCGAGCGTTCTTTCAGTGGCCCACTGTCCCCACACCCGACCGAGCCTACGCCCCCACACACATCCCTCCCCCATCCTTCGATTCACACGCCTTCTGGGCCAGGATCACAGGTTTACCTCAGGCCTTTGACCCTAGTAGGGCCAAGGCCTCGACCATAGTCCACCCCTGCCTCCGCATAGCACAGCGCCTTATGGCGACCACTTTTCTGGCAAGGTACGAGCCTGGGACGATGTCGACGCCTGAGCTCTATATGCTCTACGCGATGACTCGCCCCAGAGTTCTTGATAGGGATGGAGTCACGTTGGTCCTCGCCGTTGAGATTGACGTCGCTAGCTGGTTTTTGGACCGCATCTTCGTATCGGTGGGCGCTCGCTCTCCGATATGTTGCGGTGGCCTGATCACTCTACTAGCCCTGATGACCGGCGAGGACCTTCCGGCTGACCTGCGACGAGCCCCAGGCCCCACTGCACTTTCGATAGATGTCATGGCTCGGATGAAGATGCTTCGTCCGCACGGTCAGCGGCACTGGGTTTGGTTACACGGTCCGTACGGTGCTGACTACATGATCCTTCCGAGCCCCGCTCGGACACACATAGGACCAGCACAGGTGGACTGGCTTCCGGTGATGGATCTCCTGATCCCCACCACCTACGTGCTTGAGACCGAGGTGGCTGAGCAGGCTGAGCAGGCACATGCTGCACACGCTGCACCCGTCGACCCCGTGGCCCCTCAGCCTGTGCCTGGGATTTCTGCTGCTCCCGACACCACTGTCCACACTTCTGCCGGTGTCGGGAGTACACTTGCTGAGACCACCACACCCACCACCACTTCCACCACTGCTGGCCCTCTGTCGGTTGAGCCAATCACTTCTCTGCTACCCGAGCGTCCACCCATCATACTTGAGAGCGGCGAGCCTTCTTTCGCTGCCGTCGTGGAGACCATGGCCAGTATGATCTCCGCTGGGATTTCGCCTTTTGGACCCCTTACTTCCTCCCCAGCGGTTGACCCTATTGTCTCCACTGCGGCCGTACTATCTGAGAGTGTCGTGACGTCTGTTCACACGTCTGTGTCACTAACCTCTCTTGCCGCCTCGTCGCCATTTTTGTCTTCCACTTCCGCTGCTGCTACTTCCACCTCACACCAGCCTGCGTCCCAGCCTCGCACTGAGGCTGGGACCCCACTTGTGAGTACATCACCCTTCCTCCACGTGCCTGCTGATCCCATCCACTACACCACACGTGCCCGCCCGCCCCGTCCTGCACAGCACAGACACGTGCGTCCCCCTGCACCACCTCCCCCCGACACCGTACTTCAGAGCATTCGTGCTCTTGAGGGGGCGGTGAGTGGCCTCATAGGCGACCTCAGGACCCTGTCTGCCACCGTCACCGCTATGGACCGCCGCTTCGACCTACTTCCGGGCATTCACTATTGCCTCACTCAGATTCTCGACCGGCTTCCTCGCGCACCTACACCCACACCTACACCTACACCCACCCAGCAGGTACCCACACCTACACCCACACCTACACCTACACCCACCCAGCAGGTACCCACACCTACACCCACACTCCCACCACACCCACCACCTCCGCCTCCGCCTCCGCCTCAGGACGGAGACGGCGCAGCACCACCCTCTTAGGCACACCCTTGATGACATTGATCTTTTTTGCCGTTATGCTGACCGTCTCTGCTTGGTCCTGATGATTTTTGCCCACCTCCCCCTTCCCTCACTGTTTTGGATCCACATTTTGATCATATCTTTCTATATCATTTTTGGGAGAGAGGGAGAATATTTTTGGTGACACTCTTATATCTGCTTCACTCTTATATCTACTTGCATCATGCCCGCATCATATCTTTATTTTGTTTCTTTTCTTTCTTCCTTTTTCATCGTGCATGCATCCTCACCTACCCCTCCCATTACACGTCTCTCGGTGTGCCACACTTCGCACATTGAGGACACTATGCACTTTAGCTTGGGGGAGTGAGTTCTCACGTTTTTGATTTACCACCTTTATTTTTAGTTTTTTTTTCACGCCATTTTCGCATTTGCACTCATTTTCATCACTTTTTTTCCTTTTTTTACCATGCATCACGTTTTTCTTATTTTCTTCGTGTGCCGCATTGTAAATAGTTTTATTTTCCCTTTTTATCTTTATTTCTTTCATCTCATGCTAGAGATGACTTTTCTGTGGTGATGATGACGTGGAGTTAGCTTTCTCTATATGCATGATATATTTGTCATGTCTTAGCTTTTATTTCTGATATCATATGCTATGATCTGCCTTGCATTTAGAGATAGTAACCCGCACTTTTTCCGTATGAAAATGGATGAAATTCTATTATTAGCTGAGTCTGAATATTCATATGTATGCTATCGTAGAAAACACACCAAGATTCACGCATTGAATGCTTATATCTGGAGTACTGTTTTCTTTTCCTATATCACTTCTAATTGCATGACTCGTACACTTCACTTCAGGATGATTGAATGATGTTAGCTATGATAAATTTGGATTAGTTTGCTTTTTTGAGATCGAAACCGAGTAGATTAGATTACCCTGCTGAAGTTGTCATGCACGTCCTATAGAGTGAACTGAGAGACATATTTATTTCTTTCTCCACATATCTTGAACATTAATTCTCTATTTAAAAAATCATTGGTGAATCTCCCCTTAGCGATTCTAGTATTTGGCATTTCCCCCGTTACTAAATTCCTAGCTCCAAATTTCCCAAAACCAAAAAGAAAAAGAAAAATTCATGTATATCCTTCTCTCTCTTTTGATTTGGGATCATTTGTGTATTATTGCTATAAAAAAGAAAAGGAAAAAAAGAGAGAGAAAAGAAAACGATTTGAGAAAAAAAAAGAAAAAAAAGAAAAGAAAAGAGAAAGGAAGCTCAAAACGATCCCATCTCATACCCCTTCTCTCTTTCTTCCCCCTTTTGTTTTTATTTTCTTTTACTTTTAGAGCATCAATAGGGATGGGGAGTGTAAGTATAGTTTTGTATATGCCACCACGCTTATAGATAAGCTTGGGAGAGAGAATCCAATGATGTGTGAGAGAGTGACTACCTGACGGTGCATGACAACCTAGGCTAAGTAATATTCTATACTCGGTGAGATTGTTTTAGCTTCACGAAATCCAGAAATATACGCCTAGCATTAACTTCATGAAATCCACGCTTTTCTATTCTTCCTACTCTATTGTGTGATATCCTCTATACTCCTCATAGAAAGCATTCAATTGAAAAGTGTGTGATTTGCGATATTGTATACCGCTTTAAATGATTCAGACGATGTTAATCTTAGAATTATTCCATTTTTCATGCTATATCGATATTCTTGGGTTTCCTATCTCTATTTGCACCATTATACTATGATATCGAAATAAAAATCTTTGACATGTGTTTTGCATTCGATGCATGCTATATGAGTAAGCAAAACCACGTCCTGAGAAAAATGATCTAGCAGCTTCCCTCTTCGCTTTCTTCTTTCTTTTTTTTAGTTTTCCATTTTTCCATCGTTTTCATTTTCTAAATCAACCGGGTTCGCCTTTTACTTATCTTCCTCGAGGACGAGTAAGAGGTAAGCTTGGGGGATTTTGATCACTCCATATTTTACACCTTTTTCCGGCATGTTTGCATGCCATTTGAATCGCTCAAATCACGTTTTTCACGATTTATCGACAACATTGCGATACTTTTCACGATTTGTTGTTTTTTGTCGTATTTCAGGAGATTTGGAGCGATTTGGAGTGATTCCGAGATACACCCACTCCGGAGTGTCACCGACGACTTCCCTGAGGGGTATTTTGAGATTGGAGAGGAGCGGAAGAAGAAGGAACATCGTAGGAGCGACGAGGAGGCAAAAATACGCAATTTGGGCATCTTCAGTATCTCACTCGGCCGAGTGAAGGAGCCACTCGGCCGACCAACGAGACCCCGCTCGGCCGGCCAAATCGGACACGCTCCAAGCAGTATATCAGCGTGCACTCGGCCGAGCATCAGAAGCTGACTCGGCCGAGTGACGTATCACGTCCGCCCGAGTGGCACCCAGACGACGGCCATCAAAAAGAGCCAACTTACTGTAATCCGTCAGTCTGACCAGCAGAAGCCCGACTCGGCCGAGTGGCAATTACCGTCCGCCCGAGTGAAAATAGCCCATCGACTGAGTGACGACAACTCACTCGGTCGAGTGACGCCCGATGTGACGACCCCCAAGGCCCCAGAGTTACTGGAATCCGTCAGGGTCTCTCACTCGGTCGAGTGACCTTTGTTACTCGGCCGAGTGAGCAGCGCTGCCTGTAGCGGAAATCACGATTTTGGAGCTGCGCAGGGGCAGTTTGGTCACGAATTTTTGGGCAGTTTTGGGGGGTATTTAACCCCAGATTCTAACCTAGTTTAGGGAGCTTTTTCTATTGCTTTTGGCAGCCTTTTTAGATTAGATTTTTAGAGTTTAATTCTTGTGATTGGAGAGGAGAGAAAAGTGTTATTTGGTTGGATTCTTGGAAAGCTACATTGGTTTGTCTCCCTCTCTATTAAAAATCCTATTTTTATTGCTATTTTGAATATTGCTATGAATTCCATTGCTGTTTCTATTGATTATTCTTCCATTAGCAATATGATTTGTGAGTAGTTTTAACGTCTTAGGGCGCGGGGATGAACCCTACGAGCCCAATTTCCGATTTGTGACGATTTGGTAGAACTATTGCTAGAATTGATTAGGGTTAGTTTGGGATTGATATAATACGGATAGCTAGGTGTTTATATCGATTGGGATTTGCAAGAGATTGGATCCATATTCGATAGGAAACCCTAGAAATCCAAATTGGGTTGAAATTGAGTTTCCTTAGTATCGGTTTGCAAGAGATTGGACCGACACTAGGATTCTCGGTTGCAATTCTATACCGATACCCGTTTGCAAGAGATTGGACGGGTAGGAACTATCCCAACCTAGGTCGTAGCCCGAGTTTGCACGAGAGTGGGCTCGGGATACGATTGAACGATGACGTTGATCCTAATGCTAGCTTGCCTAGGCTAGGGTTTGCAAGAGATTGGACCCGAGCCTAGGTTTGCTATAGACCAGTAACAGCGCGAGAGCGTGAGCTAGATTTTACGTTCAGTTGCAACTAGTTCACCCGACATTCTACCCTAGCAATTGTGAAACCGATGAATCACAATGACGAGATACGGTGAGTAGCGGGGATTCCCTATTCCCTAGGCGTCTTTATTTGATTTTATATCTCTTTTTACATTGTTTGACGATTGTGACAACATCGCCGAAAGGCAATTTCCTACTTTTGTGTCCCCATAGCCAGGTTGTTCGGAGAAGGCACCATCATACGTCCTCCATGTGTTCGATACCCGCTCGCCGCTACACCGTGCGGTTGCGGTAAGACTACACTGTCACGACCCGCTTCCCTAAAATGGAGGTGAGACGTGAAAAGGTCCGCACGAGAGTGGAGCTGTGAAGCCCCAAACCCGATAAGCGTAAATAAAATATAAGCAGGTCCCTGTAACCACAAAGGAATAACAATAATAACACAAGAAGAGACTGAAATAAAAACTTCACATCTCAAATATTGTCCAACGTGAAAATAAGTTCAACATCCAGAAAAGCCACCAGGCTAAAAGAAAAGAGTCTAAGGCCCAGAACAAGGCCAACAAAAGCAACAACGACAAAGCAAAGTATAGGTGCCACGCACCGATAACAAAACAACTGTCTAAACAAAAGTAAAATACACGAAGACACTAGGACTGGTCCCCAGTGTCCACGTACTCCCCGTCAAACACAAGCTCGGGCTCGACGTCAGCAAACACCTCGTCCTCAACGAGGTACTCGGGCTCAGGATCTAACATGTGTCACCCAAAAGAGTAAAGGGGCACATGTCAGCAAGTCTAAAAGACTTGGGCAAGGAAACTGAAAGTAAGGCAACTAGCAACCTAGCAGTTTAGTATGCATGACATGGCAGTTATAACATGAGTGCACAATTTAAAACATGGCAAGACGATTTGTACAAGAGAACAATCATCGGGACAAGACAAGACAAGACAAGAGTAGCCACGCTACTATCAATCTCAATCAATTCACATTGTTGTAGGTGTTTATGCCCTTCGCTGAATGGCATAGCATTTCAGACCGATCGGCACTAAACACATTTCACGTTTCACGGTTGTTTGTAGATGTTTACGCCCTTCGCTGAATGGCATAGCATTTCAGACCGATCAGCACAAAACACTACCCCACCCCAAAGAGTTTACGCCTTACAACTGCAGTTGTTGATCAAACAGACTCCCAGTTGAATGGCCGCTTAACCCTCACCCCCTATACCCACACGTAATGGAGCCTGGGGTCCCCGCACATTGAGCTCAGCTAGTGAGCCTGGGGTTGCCCCGCACATTGAGCTCGCATTCTTAGTTCACAATTCAATATCGAGCGTTGGGGCTTCCAACTACAGGGCTCGCTTCTGGAACACGAGCCAGGAACACACAAGTAGTGTAGCAAAGCTACGCAATCACGGGATCACCAAAACAATGCAATGACATTTAATTTGCGTACCGTTAATGGAAAGTAAACATGACATGGTAATTGTGCAACATGCTAAATGTCGGAATTAGCTTCGTTGTCAAGCTAACTCCCCAATTTGCGCCTAGGCGAGTATCATTTCGTCGCCTAGTCTCTTTTACGCCTACAACAAGCAAATGGCCTAAAGCATGGCCTAAACCCTAAGTGGCAAGTTTCACTTGCCTAGCACCGGGGATGACGATCAACCTCGTCTCACGGATGCTACCTACGGGAAAATCGCTGTTATGGGGGAAACAAACACCAAACACATGAAATTAATTAGGGTTTCATCAAAATTATAAATGAGTTATAAAAACAATGGTAGATCGATTTCTTACCGAGAGAAGGCGGAAGAAACACTCCGGGGAACCCTAGGATCAGATCTGGAAGCAAATGGAGAAGTTTGGGGAAACTAGGGTTTTTGGGGATTTGGGGATTTGATGGATTTGGGTGAGATTTTGGGGAAGATGAGAGGTAGAAAGAGTGAATGGATGGTTTGGATGATGGATGTAGGGCTTGGAATGAAGGATTTAAGCTTGGAGGAAGATGGGGGCTCAAGGGGGAAGATTTTAGGGTTTTGGGTCGTGTTGGAGAAGATGAAATCGTTTAGGTTGGGTATAAATAGGATGGGCTGGCGGCTGCCCAGAAATTAGGGTTTTAACACTGGTTAGTCGGTCAAAGAACAACCACTGACCGACTAGTTTGGCAACTAGTCGGTCGGTCGACCAACGCAGACCGACTAAGTGTAAACAGTAACTCCTGAACGAAAATAGGATCTAGAGTTAGTCGGTCCATGAACAAGTACTGACCGACTAGTTTAGCATCTAGTCGGTCGATGAACGTTCTTAGACCGACTAAGAGTAAACAGTAGCTGATACAAAAATAAGATGATGTGTTAGTCGGTTCAAGAAGCATTGCTGACCGACTATTTTGCAACCTAGTCGGTCAACCAACGTTCTTAGACCGACTAACGATAAACAGTAACTCCTGAATAATTTTAGAAAGCCAACTAGTCGGTCCAAGAAGGATTGCCGACCGACTGGATCGTCATCTAGTCGGTCGGTGCCCCTTCTTATACCGGCTAATAAGCACAGAAAGTTCCGATACGGAGCGCGGGGCCCCGTGATCGATTCCTAAGACTCATAGGCTTGATCTAATAGTTAGATACGACCGTTATGAAGTCCGTCACGAATGACATACTTCAAAATCGACAATCCTAAGGAAGAAACGAGAAAATACGACGAATCGATCGAAAATGAAAGCTACGGAGACGAAAACCACACATGAGGAGAAAATCCACCAAAACATATATTATATTATAATAAATCCAGATACATGAAAAGCAGTCGTTACATCCTCCCCAACTTAAGAAAAATTCCGTCCTCGGAATTTCCAAAAACTCACGAGTCCGGAAACAAAAGTGGGAAACGCTCTCGCATCTCATCCTCATTCTCCCAAGTAGACTCTCCAGGTGAACCGTGTCGCCACATCACCCTCACAAGATTGACAATCTTGTTCCGAAGCGATTTCTGACGCCTGGCCAGAATCTGCACTGGATGCTGGTCATACGTCATATCGGGGTGAACGGTAATCTCCGAAAAATCCACCGCATGAGACGGATCGCTAATGTATCGACGAAGCTGCGACACATGGAAAACATTGTGAACTCCTTCCAAAGATGGCGGCAAGGCCAAGCGATAAGCTACCTCGCCAACCCTCTCCAAAATGTCAAACGGTCCAATGTATTGCGGGCTCAACTTCCCACGCTTCCCGAAACGAATCACACCACGATTCGGGGAAATCTTCAAGAACACATGGTCGCCCGGCTGAAACTCCAAAGGACAACGTTTAGCATCCGCCCAATGCTTAAAACGGTCCTGAGCAATTCTCAACCTCTCCCGAATATTCCTGACGATATCCACGGCCTCCACGATCATCTCAGGCCCCAACAACTCCCGATCACCAACGTCATCCCAACTCAATGGCGATCGACATTTCCTCCCATAAAGAGCGGCGAAAGGCGCCATGCCAATACTCGCCTGGAAGCTGTTGTTGTAAGAGAACTCCAACAGATGCAGATGGTCCTCCCACGAACCCTTGAAATCCAACATGCACGCCCTCAGCATGTCTTCCAAAATCTGAATCGTCCTCTCGGACTGGCCATCCGTCTGCGGATGGTACGCCGTGCTGAAACTCAGACGCGTACCCAAGCTCTTCTGCAAACTCTGCCAGAACTGAGATGTGAACCTCGTGTCTCTGTCAGATACGATACTCACGGGGACTCCATGAAGTCGCACGACCTCCTGCACGATTCATGTTACATCACTATCCAAACTAGGGAAAGGAAATAAAAACGGAGAGTAAAAGAATTTTACCTCCATGTATCTCCTCGCTAGCGCCTCAGTGGACTGTCCCACTCGGAACGGAATAAAGTGCGCAGATTTGGTCAATCGATCTACGATCACCCAAATCGCGTCATTCTGCTTCGGACTCCGAGGTAGTCCAGTCACGAAATCCATATTGATGTGTTGCCACTTCCACTCCGGAATCGGAAGCGGTTGTAGCAACCCGGCCGAACGCTGATGCTCCGCCTTCACTTGCTGGCAAACCAAGCACTTGGCTACACTCCGAGCCACGCTCCTCTTCATACCATGCCACCAATAATTCAGACGAAGATCCTGGTACATCTTGGTGCCACCAGGATGCACAGAATACGGCGAACTGTGTGCCTCCACCATCAGCTCCACTCTGATATCCCCAGCTGGCACACACAACCTGGCTCCGAACCTCAGCGAGCCATCCTCATGAATCAAAAAGTCAGTCCGCAGACCGGCTTCCACCTGCTCCCGAATCCTCACCAGCTTCGGATCCTCAGCCTGGCCAAGCGTATAATAACACAAGAAGAGACTGAAATAAAAACTTCACATCTCAAATATTGTCCAACGTGAAAATAAGTTCAACATCCAGAAAAGCCACCAGGCTAAAAGAAAAGAGTCTAAGGCCCAGAACAAGGCCAACAAAAGCAACAACGACAAAGCAAAGTATAGGTGCCACGCACCGATAACAAAACAACTGTCTAAACAAAAGTAAAATACACGAAGACACTAGGACTGGTCCCCAGTGTCCACGTACTCCCCGTCAAACACAAGCTCGGGCTCGGCGTCATTAAACACCTCGTCCTCAACGAGGTACTCGGGCTCAGGATCTAACATGTGTCACCCAAAAGAGTAAAGGGGCACATGTCAGCAAGTCTAAAAGACTTGGGCAAGGAAACTGAAAGTAAGGCAACTAGCAACCTAGCAGTTTAGTATGCATGACATGGCAGTTATAACATGAGTGCACAATTTAAAACATGGCAAGACGATTTGTAAAAGAGAACAATCATCGGGACAAGACAAGACAAGACAAGAGTAGCCACGCTACTATCAATCTCAATCAATTCACATTGTTGTAGGGGTTTATGCCCTTCGCTGAATGGCATAGCATTTCAGACCGATCGGCACTAAACACATTTCACGTTTCACGGTTGTTTGTAGATGTTTACGCCCTTCGCTGAATGGCATAGCATTTCAGACCGATCGACACTAAACACTACCCCACCCCAAAGAGTTTACGCCTTACAACTGCAGTTGTTGATCAAACAGACTCCCAGTTGAATGGCCGCTTAACCCTCACCCCCTATACCCACACGTAATGGAGCCTGGGGTCCCCGCACATTGAGCTCAGCTAGTGAGCCTGGGGTTGCCCCGCACATTGAGCTCGCATTCTTAGTTCACAATTCAATATCGAGCGTTGGGGCTTCCAACTACAGGGCTCGCTTCTGGAACACGAGCCAGGAACACACAAGTAGTGTAGCAAAGCTACGCAATCACGGGATCACCAAAACAATGCAATGACATTTAATTTGCGTACCGTTAATGGAAAGTAAACATGACATGGTAATTGTGCAACATGCTAAATGTCGGAATTAGTTTCGTTGTCAAGCTAACTCCCCAATTTGCGCCTAGGCGAGTATCATTTCGTCGCCTAGTCTCTTTTACGCCTACAACAAGCAAATGGCCTAAAGCATGGCCTAAACCCTAAGTGGCAAGTTTCACTTGCCTAGCACCGGGGATGACGATCAACCTCGTCTCACGGATGCTACCTACGGGGAAATCGCTGTTATGGGGGAAACAAACACCAAACACATGAAATTAATTAGGGTTTCATCAAAATTATAAATGAGTTATAAAAACAACGGTAGATCGATTTCTTACCGAGAGAAGGCGGAAGAAACACTCCGGGGAACCCTAGGATCAGATCTGGAAGCAAATGGAGAAGTTTGGGGAAACTAGGGTTTTGGGGGATTTGAGGATTTGATGGATTTGGGTGAGATTTTGGGGAAGATGAGAGGTAGATAGAGTGAATGGATGGTTTGGATGATGGATGTAGGGCTTGGAATGAAGGATTTAAGCTTGGAGGAAGATGGGGGCTCAAGGGGGAAGATTTTAGGGTTTTGGGTCGTGTTGGAGAAGATGAAATCGTTTGGGTTGGGTATAAATAGGATGGGCTGGCGGCTGCCCAGAAATTAGGGTTTTAACACTGGTTAGTCGGTCAAAGAACAACCACTGACCGACTAGTTTGGCAACTAGTCGGTCGGTCGACCAACGCAGACCGACTAAGTGTAAACAGTAACTCCTGAACGAAAATAGGATCTAGAGTTAGTCGGTCCATGAACAAGTACTGACCGACTAGTTTAGCATCTAGTCGGTCGATGAACGTTCTTAGACCGACTAAGAGTAAACAGTAGCTGATACAAAAATAAGATGATGTGTTAGTCGGTTCAAGAAGCATGCTGACCGACTAGTTTGCAACCTAGTCGGTCAACCAACGTTCTTAGACCGACTAACGATAAACAGTAACTCCTGAATAATTTTAGAAAGCCAACTAGTCGGTCCAAGAAGGATTGCCGACCGACTGGATCGTCATCTAGTCGGTCGGTGCCCCTTCTTATACCGGCTAATAAGCACAGAAAGTTCCGATACGGAGCGCGGGGCCCCGTGATCGATTCCTAAGACTCCTAGGCTTGATCTAATAGTTAGATACGACCGTTATGAAGTCCGTCACAAATGACATACTTCGAAATCGACAATCCTAAGGAAGAAACGAGAAAATACGACGAATCGATCGAAAATGAAAGCTACGGAGACGAAAACCACACATGAGGAGAAAATCCACCAAAACATATATTATTTTATAATAAATCCAGATACATGAAAAGCAGTCGTTACATACACGGTCGCTCTTTAGGGTGTACGCCCGGGCGCGATCATTCAATTATGGGCGCATGCCATATCTTGGAGATCTGTGAAGCAGACCATGACGACCGTCTCATCCACACATTCAGAACTTCTAGCAATCCGTGAAGCAAGTAAAGAGAGCTTATGGTTACGTTCTGTGATCCAGCACATTCTCACCTCTATCGGCCTGAAGCCCGACGTTTTTGAGCCTACTACAATCGATGAAGACAAAGCAGCATGTATAGCCCAGCTAAAGGACTGCTACATCAAAGGCAACAAGAGGAAGCATATCTCTCACAAGTTCTTCTGGACGCATGACCTTCAGAAGCAAAAGCATATTGAGGTATAGAAGATCCAATCTTGTAATAACTTGGCAGATTTGCTTACCAAATCCCTGCCTACTAGCATCTTTGAGAAGCTTGTAATTGGGATTGGGATGATGAGAGTGAGAAAATGTAACTGGGTCAGGATGAGAGAACTATGAATGTATAGATACATAGAAGACTGATGTATAGATTCATAAGAAATCTGCAAGCGTGAAGCTTGGTCAGATGAGGGGGAGTCAACAGTATAGTTGTACGCTTTCCGCTTGGTTATTGGTTTTTCCCACAGGATTTTCCATATTCAAGGTTTTGACGAGGCAACCTCGTTGACTTTGGATCCTGAAGTATCCACCCCTAGACACATCCCTGAAATCGGGGAAGTTATGGAGAAACTGTTCTTTATGTAACAAGGTCGTTATTCTAACTTGGATCTTGAAGAATTCACCTCTTATTCCATGTTGGTTGGATTAGGGGAAGTGTTGTGACTAGGCCCACTGGGCCCATTGGGTATCCACCCATCATTGAATGCTATATATATGAGGGCCTTCTACACCTTTTATCCTACGTTTTTCCCGTCATAACAGGTGTCTCTTATATATAAAGAGGAGTTCTTCTCATCTAATGCATCAAATCTCAGTCATTCTTTGGAACACCTAAAACTATGTTTCTTCCTCTTTTTCAGAACCAACAAGCATGAGTCATTTATTTATTGGGCACATCAACCCTAAATCTAGATAAAAATATATACATGCTTTCACACTTATTAGATGCTGGGGCAAGATGAGATTTACTTTAGGAATTTTTATGAATTTTATCGCCGTTTGCTACAGATCAAAGTAATCTTATTTAGAGTGTTGTTAGTCGCACCACAGAAAGTTATGAATACACCACACTACTTGATTCACTACACCTATAATTTTAACAGCGGCTGTTCGGATTTGGAGATCCGAACGGCTCTAATACTTTTATTCTTCCGTTCGGAATTGTAAAGCCGAACAGTATAATAAAATATGTATTGTGTTCGGATTTACACATGTATTGTATTAGAGCCGTTCGGATCTCCAAATCCGAACATCTGATGTTAAAATTATAGGTGTGGTGAATCAAGTAGTGTGGTGTATTCATAACTTTCTGTGGTGTGAATAACAACACTCTCTTATTTAATGGAATGCCTAATTTTAATTTTTTTTGAATTGATTGCAATGACATATGCTTGGTTATAGACAAAGATGTACAATTCTAGATATATAATTAATTGTATCTGTTAATGAGAAAATCCACCGAACAATAAACTTGTAGTATTGGAAAGAGAGGCTATGATGTTCGACTGCACAATAAATTTGTAGTACATGTAAATACATACACTAAAATACATCGGATAGTACAATAGCATTTACAAAGATACATAGATACATTGCATATTCCAAGAAGAACATTAATCCCTTTAACATGCTTTCACGTTCTACTAAATTATTCTAGAAAACTATGAATTACTTTTCAACAAAAGATACAGATACATGCTTTTAGGGGAAGCAATTCCTCATGCTAATTGAAGGAATATCACCAACACGATCATCGGCCACCAGATATCCCAGATACACTGGCGGTGGACGAGGAGAACGACATGACGTAAGCGTCGAAGCCTTCATTGTGGAATGTAATTGAAGTGCTGGAGCTCAGATTACCCAGCGATAACTCGGGGAGGGCTGCTTCCCCTTTCAAGAACTGCATTACCTGTCTCATGTCCGGCCGGGCTGCAGGCATTGGGTGCGAACACAACAAACCCAGCTTCAACACCAACTCCATTTCATATGCGCAGAACTCCTCTCCTAGTCTGTGGTCTCTCGTTTCGAGCACTCGCCCCCTTTGCCAGCTCGCGAGCACCCAGTCCATCAGAACCAGCTTCTCCTCACCCGCATGGGGATCGACCGGCCTCCGCCCACATGCCACTTCGAGAAGGAAGGCCCCAAAACCAAACACATCGGTCGCGGTTGTTGCCTTGCCTGTTCTTGCTAGCTCTGGCGCAAGATATCCCATGGTCCCAACAATATGAGTCGTCTGAGGATCAGTCCCATGATCATACAACCTCGCAAGCCCGAAATCTCCAAGCCTCCCGTTGAAATCGCTATCTAACAGCACATTGCTTGCCTTGATGTCCCTGTGGACCACAACCTGCCCCCACTCTTCATGAAGGTACAGAAGACCCGATGCCACTCCCTTCACGATTCCAAACCTTTGGGCCCAGGGGAGAGCCGGCTTCGCACTTCCGTACAAGAATTTATCAAGGCTTCCGTTGGGCATGAAATCGTAGACCAAAAGCAGCTCCCCTTTGCGACGACAGTAGCCCAGCAGCTGCACAAGGTGCCGGTGGCGAAGCTGGCCAATGCTCACGATTTCGGCCACAAACTCTTTCATTCCTTGCCTTGATTCATGAGAGATCTTCTTAACCGCGACCTCCATCTTGGAAGCAGGCAGAACCCCTCTGTAGACTCTTCCGAAGCCTCCAACGCCCAGTAGTTCACCCTCTCTGAACCCTTTCGTCGCTCGAAACAGATCCTTGTATGAGAACCGATGCGGGCCGTATTCTTGCTCCCAATCTTCGAGTAGCTCGGCGTATTTCCTCCTCCTCCTCACTATGAGGATCGTAGCAGCAACAAGTAACAATACCAACGAGCATGAAGCCGTGGGTATCAATATCGCCAATAGCTCTGAATTGCCTCGTGCTTTGTTACGAGGGAGCGAAGGAAGCTTTGCATAATGGAGAGCTTCGGCCACGCCATCCAGCTTGAAGCTCCATCCGAGAATGCAGTGGGATGTGAGAAGCGTACCAGTGGATGAAGAGAATCCAACGTACATGGAATCAAGCATCACGCTCGAAAGATCAACCGGCAATGATAAGAGCGGCCTGGTGGGTTTCGGCATTTGCATCGGAGATAAGGTAACATTGAGCTGCATATCCTTGCCATCAAAATCAACCCAAACTTGCATTGGTTCGCCGCTGATAAGCGTCATGTTCTTAAACAACCCCCTGCCGTCCTCGTAGTAACCGGCAGCGTGAGATTTGGTCGACTTCAAGCTATTGATATCAATTCCGACGTGGTTGTCGTCAATATCTTGGAATTCTGCGTTCATGATGGTGTCAAGCTCGACAGCAAAGACGTGGTTGGTCGAGTTACCATTGTTGTTTGAGTTGAAAAGGCCCAAGTATGCGGAAGGAAGAGCAGCAGAGAGATTTGGTGTGTGTGAAACAAGGAATGCGAGGCCATGGCCGCCCACATCAGGGTCGTGGGAGAGAATACCAAATACGAAGGTAGTGGAAAAGGAGAGGGTTTCACCGGTCGCAGATTTGAACCGGAGAGGCTCTGGATAGAAGGCGTGGCCTTGCCTATGGGCTGTCATGTTGGTCAGCTCAAGGAGGCCGTTAGGGGCGACTGATGCGATGCCGTCGAGGCTCAGGTTGGCGTTGCCGAACCCTTCAAAGGCAAAACCATCTGCAATTACGAAAGGTGTAAGCTGTAGGAGGATGAATACGAAGAACGTAATCTCTTTGAACATGCATGCCATTTTTAGAACTCTGCAGCGAACTAGCATCCCGGATGCAGCCTTAAGAAGATGTTTGTGCGGCCTGAGGTTCAAGAATAGCACCCATCAGACTAAGACATGCATGTGATTTTGGTCTGTCCCCTGCCCTAGAGGGCACTCAACTCGACGGAAACAGACCGGGATACGATTCACTAACGGTCATATGGCTAGAGAACTTTAAGTCAAGTGAAAGAGATGGCGTAAAACTTTCTCGGGAACACGAATTGCTGGTCAGGTCTCAGGGCATTTAGGGGTTGAAAGGTCAGCCCAGGCCTTCATCTTGATTGAAGTTTAGTATGCCAACCTAAATAGTAAAGACATGAGAATTATAACGAATAACACATCACAACACATGGTCATTGGTAACGCAGTTCGGTGCGCACACCTACATCTGCGGTGCCCTGCCCAGAAATTCAAATTACTCCACTGAAATAATGATAGTTACAATACAATTTGATACTAGGGGAAACAAACTCCCCCTCAATACAAACCACAAAGGGTTGACCTCAATCAACCCCGTGGAGTAATTTGCGCAAGCTCCCCTTGCTTGCAAGATCCCCTTGCAATACTAACACAGATCAAATCCCTTGACCCCCTACCTCAGTAGTCGTCAGCCTCCTCCCGGAGCTTTGGAGAACACCTTCGCAAAAGTCGATCTCCGCAAAAAGCAATCAAAATATCAAAACCAACCTACAACTTAAACATCGCTCTACAAAGTTGTTAAGTGGTTAGCCAATAATTCTTCAGATCAAATCACTAAGGATTTTCCGAACAACCCAAGAGCAGCAAGGCGAGATAGATCAGATATGAAAGGATCTTCAACCGTCGAAACTAATTCGAGCCCGAACACTATCTCTTACCAACCTTCAAACCGCTTCAGCAAATGTAACTGAGAAAACCACCCGATCCAAACAGCAGGAGAAGATCCGAAACCACTTAACATGATAGCTCCTATCTTCTGATAAACAACGAGCCTTATCCTTAATCAGCCGTTAAAAACAAGAGGCAACAGAGAAAGGCACGGGAACAGATCTCAACACGTTCAACATTTCATATGACATAATGTTCAACATTTCATAAGAACACTTGTCATATGTTTACAAATGTTGAACAATAAGTGCAACATTTCAAGTAACATTTTGTTCAACACTCCATAGGAATCAATTGTGCCACAAGAGACAAATAATAGACTTAACAATATCCCCCTTTGGCTTTTAGTGGCACAATTAAAAAGAATAGGATCTGATAGCACTGTATATAGCACCAATAAGCATAGAAACCGGCAAACGAAATAGGGACGAGAAATGTAGACGTACCAGACATTTAGAACAACAGAGATCACAGTACATCGGGTAGACCAAACAACAACCAAAAATTACCCACATCCAAAATTGCTCCTTCCACTGAAGTTTCAGATCCACAGAAAACACCATTTTCATCACATCATCACACCATTCTCCCCCTTTGTGACACCAAAAGTCAAAGTTCATACCTTGTCAGGAGACACCTTAGCTTGAAGTTGAGCAATTCGATCCTGGAGAAAATCCTTATGAGCTTGAAGAAGAACCCGCTGACCTTCTAGCATATCAAGCTGATCATCGACTGATTTGACAGCCCTCTGAAACACTAACAAGTCATCTAGTAGATCTTGAACAGAAGCTTTTTCGGGAGAAGACTTTTTGCAGGCAGATTTAGAAGCAGAGTGAGGAGAGGTAGATGAGGACGGCATGGAGGACACAGGAGAGAGAATAGATAAATCGTCTATTTTGCCAGTAACGGACTTAGTCGTGAAACTGATCAAGTCACAGGAAACCGGAAGCTCCGAAGACTTAGGAACAACTCCTTGAGAAAACAATATCAAGGAAATGAGGGAAGCATGAGGCAGAGCAGTATTGGGTGCGGATGACTCGGATAGAGAGAGGATGGAATCAAAAATAAGTCTGCCCAGATTGAAAGATTACTTAGTCCCGGTAGCAAACAGTAGTTTGTACATAGCCTAGGTGACGATTGACATGTTGGAAGTCGGCAACCAATTCCTAGTGGCAATGCGATACAACAAGAAGTACTTAGCAGTCAGTGCAGATGAAGGGAAGGAAAATGACTTCGGCCAACATGTATAATGTCCTCCTGTGACCGTCTGGATGAAAATATCATGATCTTCACCAACAGAAGCTCCATACAGAGGGAGGTTTTGATTGCACGGCCACTTGAGTAGCTTGTTTATGATAGCAGGAGAGAACGAAACAATCTTTCCCCGGATAAATGACCTGAAACCCCATTCGGAAGCAGAATCTACAGAGGATTTGAAGAGATTACAGTAGAATTCTCTGACCAGAACATGATAAAATGTCTTAAATAAACTTGCTGCCTGGAGGAGATCAATGTCCTTGAGAAAAGCAACAAAGAGGGTTTGTTTAAAGGAGGAGACAGCTACAGACTTTTCACCAAAAATGGATCACTTAGAATATCCATCCCATCGAGTCTGGCACGACTTGTCAAAGAATTGAAAGGATAAAGCCTTAGTAGCAGATACAGTAGAAGGAGATGAGGAGCTAGGACCACCAGATTTCTTGGGAATCTTGGAAGGGGAAATTCTGCACGATCTGGAAGAAGCCTTGCGCTTAAGGGACCCAGATCTAGATCTGCGAGGATGGAAATCAAGGGGGTCAACACTGGGATCATCATTCAACATAGGATCAACATCTTGATTGCAATCAGATATTCCAACATTCGTTCCAACATCTGTTTCAACATTTCTTCCCAGAGATGAGGTTTCCTCAGCAGGAGGAACACTCTCCTCAACCTGATCAGAAGAGATCATTTCAGGAACACTCCCCTCAATAGATGCATTTGTCTCTGAACCTGGTACAACACCATCCTTCTTGCTCTCATGACACAAAGAACCACCAGTCTCATCCATACAATGAGAAACATTAAGAGAAGCATCCTGAGGATCCAATACCCCAGCAACCGCTGAATTACTGCGACAATCAGCATTTTGATCAGACTTAGAAGCATCATGACAAGATGATCCTTCACCAGGATTCAGACCATCAGTACTATCATTAATGATGTCCCCACAAGCACCATCATCACTTCTATCAACATCCAGTCCCTCATCACCATTCAAGAGAAGCTCAGAGTCAGAATCGTCCACTACAATGATATCTGAGATTTTTACTGAGGACACAGGTGGGTTCCAAGTCTTAATCACAACCAAATCATCAAAAGGAGCACGCACACTAATAGGTTTTCCATCCACATCTTTAAGGGAGACAGAACCAAAACACGTTTTTGACAAATCCAACCAGGAATTATTCAACTTGTGATCCGTTCGACGAAGGTACCAAAACCAATCCTCCACAGTGACCAGGTGAGGAAAAGATTCGTCTTCTTCAGCGGGGGACATATGAGACTTAATCCGAGAGCAAGAATCAAGAACAATTGGGGAAAAAGGCATCACAGCCAAATTCGAATGAGAACCAGATTGCATGTAGTCGGACGACAAATGAGATGAGGAAATAGGTGAAATACCAGCGGGAGATGATCTAGAGGTGTGAGGAATAACTCCTTTCCGTCTGTAACGAAGGGATGAAGACGAGCTGGGAACTTGCTGGGACGAAGAAGCATGTCGGGCTGAACGACGAGGGTTTGAGGAGGGTATCTCATTTCGAGCACGACCCATTTGCAATAAATACAAGAAATCTTTCAACGAAAAATCAAGAACCAAGAACCCTAGTTCCTCAGAACCGCTTCTCCCTTGAATCTTGAAATGAACAAATGAAATGATGATCTCAAGAATAACCAAAATAGAGAAATAAATGCCGAGGGAAGAGAAAGAGAAAGAGAAAGTACCACCAGACAAAAATTACTATACGTACAAAAACCCCGTTTAAAGTTGCAACATAATGTACAACATTGTGTCCAACATTATGTGCAACAATAAGTCCAACATTAGATACGACACAGCCCAATGTCTTGTCGTATCTCCTCAAACCTGCATGAATCCAAGGGTTTTGTAAAAATGTCTGCCAACTGACTGGTAGTA
Organism: Scilla litardierei; assembly: GCA_030789695.1. Classification (NCBI taxonomy): domain Eukaryota; kingdom Viridiplantae; phylum Streptophyta; class Magnoliopsida; order Asparagales; family Asparagaceae; genus Scilla; species Scilla litardierei. The sequence continues at coordinate 91,901,629 of CM061139.1, read as the reverse complement.
TCTATATATTCCATGACAAGAATCTTCTTTTCAACCAGCTCTCTTATGAAATGATGTCGAATATCAATATGTTTGGTCCTTGAATGTTGAACATGATTCTTGGAAATGTTTATAGCACTCTGGTTGTCACACAGAATGGTCAAGACATCCTGATCAGTGCCATAATCAGTCAGCATCTGTTTCATCCACAAGAGTTGAGTACAACAGCTCCCTGCTGCGATATATTCTGCCTCAGCTGTTGACAATGAAATAGAATTCTGCTTTTTACTATACCAGGATACCAAGTTGTTTCCGACGTAAAAACACCCTCCTGTAGTACTCTTCCTATCATCAGCATTACCAGCCCAATCAGCATCACTATACCCTGATAAAAGAGTGTTGGTATCTTTGGAGTACCAAATGCCATAATCAACTGTCCCACTTATATACCTGATTATACGTTTAACAACCGTGATATGAGATTCCTTAGGATAGTCTTGATAACGTGCACACACCCCAACACTGAAACTGATGTCAGGCCTACTTGCTGTCAGATACAATAAGCTTCCTATCATGCTCCTGTACAAGGTAACCTCCACTTGCTTTCCACCATCATCCTTCGTGAGTTTTTTAGTAGTACCCATAGGAGTGGGAGCTTGACGGGCCTTCTCAAGACCGAACCTTTTAACAAGGTTCTTAGCATACTTATTCTGAGATATAAACAAGCCATCGCTAGTTTGTTTAACTTGAAGGCCAAGAAACATATGTAACTCACCGACCATACTCATTTCGAACTCTCTTTGCATGAGATCAATGAATTCACGAACCAGTTGAGATGAAGTAGACCCAAAAACTATGTCATCAACATAGATCTGAGCAACTATGATAGCAGACCTGGTTCTCTGTACAAACAACGTCTTGTCAGCTCCCCCTCGCTCATAACCCTTTTTAAGGAGATATCTAGTCAGTCTCTCATACCAAGCTCTAGGGGCTTGCTTGAGACCATAAAGAGCTTTCTTCAAACGATAAACATGGCCAGGCAAGAAAGGATCTTCAAACCCCTTCGGCTGTTCAACATATACCTCCTCATTCAAAATCCCATTTAAAAAGGCACTTTTCACGTCCATCTGATGAAGCTTGAAATTGAAACTACATGCCATGGCGCGAAGTAACCTAATAGATTCCAAGCGGGCCACCGGAGCAAAAGTCTCGTCAAAATCAATTCCCTCGATCTGAGTATATCCCTGAGCTACCAATCGAGCTTTGTTACATGTGACGTTTCCTTTTTCATCCGTTTTGTTTTTGAAAATCCATTTAGTTCCAATGACATTAATCCCTTTTGGTCTCTCAACAAGACTCCAGACGTCGTTGCGCTGAAATTGATTCAGCTCCTCTTGCATCGCCATCACCCAGAAGTCATCTAGTAATGCTTCTTTAACATTCTTGGGTTCAACATTGGATAAAAAACACGTATAACCAGCAAGATCACGATAATTTACCTGACTAGTGCCTCTGGTGCGAAGTCCATCTTCAACATTCACAATGACAAGTTCAGGGGGATGATTTCGAATTACTTTTGTAATTCCATGCGACGAGCGAGCTTCATTTTCATCTAATTGAGAATCTTCAGCAAATGCAGTTTCCTGAGAATTACCATTCTGACAGGTACTCTTAGATGTTGAATCAAATGTTATATCATTTTGTTCAACATTTTCATCTTCTTCATTAACCTCTTCTTGAGTTCCAGGCCCCTCATGAATAGTAATCTCTCCCTGCTCGAAATCATCAACGACAACATTGATAGACTCCATCAAAACATCAGTGCGATGATTCAGAACCCTGAAAGCACGACTCGTAGTAGAATATCCGAGGAATGTTCCTTTATCACTCTTTGCATCGAACTTTCCCTTAGAGGTTCGATCCTGCAAAATGTAACATTTGCTACCAAAAACATGAAAGTAGGAGACATTAGGTTTTTTACCTTTCCAGTTCTCATAGGGAGTTTTCTCCGTTCTGGGTCTCAGATACACTCTATTTATAGTGTAGCACGCAATATTAATTGCTTCGGCCCACCATTTAGTACTGACTTTCCTGGCGTTCAACATCACGCAAGCCATCTCCTGTAGAGTGTGATTCTTTCTTTCAACGATTCCATTTTGTTGAGGAGTCTTAGGTGCAGAGAACTCATGTCGTATTCCCTCTGCCTCACAGAAATCAGCAAACAGGTGATTTTCAAATTCCTTACCATGATCGCTGCGAATTCACACAATTTTTCCAATAGTAACTCCTTTATCTGTCTGAAAGCATCAGACTTTTCTTTGAGAAAGTCTACCCAAGTGAACCGAGAGAAGTCATCAACACAAACAAAAATGTACTTCTTCCCCCCCATGCTGACCTCAGTCATGGGTCCTATCAGATCCATATGCAGTAGCTCCATATTCTTAGATGTGGTGATGATCTGAAGTTGTTTATGACTAGTTCTCTTCTGTTTTCCCAGCTGGCAAGGTCCGCACACTCCTTCCTTCTTCTTGGACAAAACAGGCATCCCACGAATAGCTCCGACCCTGGTGATTTCAATCAAGGTTTTGTAGTTAATGTGACCAAGTTTTTGATGCCACCGTTCGGAGACTTCAACACTGGCGGTGAGGCAGCTGTTAGCTTCTTGAAGCAGATAGCAGTTGTCAGCTGAAGCTTCCCAGTAAAAACATTCACTCCAGATTTATTCAATACAACACACTCATCCTTAGTGAACTGAACAAATAACCCTTGGTCGCATAGTTGACTTATACTAATCAGGTTAGCCTTTAGGTCTTGAACATGCATGACATCCTTCATAGTAACAGATTCAGTCATCCTCAGCTCCCCCTTTCCAATGAATTTTCTTCTCTGGCCATCACTAAAGGTAACGTGTCCTTTGTTGCCAGTAGTGTACTCTGAAAGAAGACCTCGATTTCCTGTCATATGACGAGAACATCCGCTGTCAAAATACCACGTGTTTTCCGAGAAAGCGACCATGGAAGTGTAGGCAACTAGGCTGTGAACACTTGACTTCCTTACCCATCTCTTTTTGAACATTTTCTCATGATGTCCTGTGTTTCTTCCTTCATGTTGATGTCTCATACGTCTGAAGCACCTGTTCTCAGTGTGACCTTTGCATCGACAGTAATTACAGACCAATTTCCTGTGAATAGAACTCTTCTTGTGTCCATCCTTTTGAATCCCTTGCTTGAAGTAACTGTTGTTGCTTTTACTCTCGATAGTTCGACCATGAACCTCCTTAGTGAACTGAAGATAACCTCCTCTATTGAACCCTACGCCAGTACGATCTCCGGATATTTTTCCCATGCTTAGAATGTCATCAAGCTTAGTCTTACCAGAGTTCCATTTGTTTAGAACACTCTCTGCCTTCTCAGCTCTCAACAGTGTTCTCCTGAGTTGTCCCTCTAGATTTCTAAAATCAACCTTGATCTCTCCAAGTTGAGTTACAGCTTCTTCCCTTTCACCTTTTAGTCTATTGTTTTCTTTCTTCAATGACTTGTTTATCTCACAAATCTTTATCCAATTTGCAAACATGATTTGATATGCAGATCGAATATCAACTTCGTCAACTTCTTCATCCTCACCCGTATCAGAAGTAGATTCACTGTCCGATGTTGTACTGAATGTTATAACATTTTTCTTGACATTCTTACATTTTTCCTTCAACATGGTGTGACTTTTGATCACACTAGGTCCAACATTGCTAGTAATGTCATCAGTACATTGATCATTCATAATGGCCATAAAAGCAACATAATTGCTGACAATATCTTCTTCTCCAGTACATCCTTCAGACTCTTCATCACTCCAGGAACTTGCCAGAGATTTACCTTTTTGTTTCTTGATGGTGTTTGCACATTCGGCTTGTATATGTCCAAACCCTTCACATTCTCTGCACTGAATTCCCTTGCCTATATTCTTTGGTTCATACTTCTGTATAGAACGGTTGTTACCTCTTCCTGCAGGGGAGAAGTTTGGACGTACTTCCTTACTAGCATTTCTGAAGTTCTGACCTCTACTTCCTATTTTCCTCATCATTTTGCTAAAGTTTTTGGTTAACAATGCTATGTCATCTTCTAGATCAGTGTCATTCCCTTCATGCGGAACATCAGTAGTTTCCACCTTTAGAGCCACTCCTTTCTCCCTTTTATTTTGCTTCAAGTTCATCTCAAAATTTTGAAGAGACCCCATCAATTCATCCAGTCTCATATCAGATGTATTCCTAACTTCTTCAATGGCAGCAATTTTGGAAGAAAATTTTTCAGGTAGCGATCTTAAAGTTTTCTCCACTAATTTCTTTTGAGAGTAATTCTTTTCCAATTGAAAAGCCTGATTAGCTATATCACGAAGTCTTCCATTGAATTCAGCCACAGATTCATCATCATTCATTCTAAGATTTTCAAACTGAGAAGCTAGGATTTGAAGTTTAGATGCTCTTACAGTGCTAGTCCCTTCATGTATGTTTTGAAGGATGTCCCATGCTTCCTTCACAACTTCGCAGGTAGAGATCAACTTGAACTGTTCTTCATCAACAACAGTAAAAATAGCATTTACAGCCTTAGAATTTCCCAGAGCCGCTCGTTCTTCTTCGAGACTCCAGTCTTGGGCAGGCTTGAGAGATTCATGTCCTTTCTTGTCATTAACAGTGGGAGGAGTCCAACCTTCGACAGTTGCCACCCAGGCTTTCTCGTCAAGCGATTTGATGAATGCGCGCATCCGAGACTTCCAATACGTATAATTAGTTCCAGTGAGCAATGGAGGCCGGGTCACAGAAGCTCCCTCCTTCTGATGGAAATTGAATTCCACCACAAGTGATTTTGATGATGAGCACACCAAATGAAAGCTTGATGTACTAACTACACTACACTCAAGTGTGCAGAATTTGCGAAGCTCTACTCATGCTCAAAGAAGCACACTTCAACGCTCAAAGACAAAGACGAACATGAATAAACTCAAGTGATGAAGCTCAAGCTCAAACAGAACGAGAAGCTCACTTTCACTTCATCAAGTTTACCAAACTTCTGAAGACATGTTCTGAGTCCATAGTGAGTGTGTCGTGTCTTTTAGGGTATTTGTTAAAGCCATATCAAATAGACAAAACACACACACACACAAAATTTCGAAAATACTTTTAATTATCTTCAAAATATTTTCGAGAGCTTTTTCTAGTCACTCCATAATTTTCGTAGTGAAACTCCACGCACCCTGGAGCTAACTACTTGTCTGACTAGAAGAGCAGTAGGAAAATCTCCTTGGGAGTCGACTACCAAAAGTAGGGAGTCGACTACTTGTCAGAGATTAAAAACTCCTGGAGTTCTCTGGGAGTCGACTACCTATATGAGGGAGTCGACTACCAGCTGTAAATTTCAGACGTTTTTGAATTTGAATTTTGAAATCCTTTGAGCAATTTACTCCGTAATTTTTGGGACAAAAGTCAAACGAAATTTGAAATTCAAATCTCAGTTTTTTTCCCTATAAATAGAGCTAAATTCTTTGATGAAAAATACAACATTGAAAATCAATCTATTGTGAAAACTCTCTTGAATTCAAAGCTCTTATTTTCTCTCTAGCCAATTTGATTTTATTTGATCTTGCAATACTTTCTTACAAATTCTTTTGAAGATCATACTCTTATTTTTATTGGCTAAAACATTTTCAAAATCCTTACTATTATTCTCTTTAATTTTTATTTAAAGGATTTTTGAAAAGATCTAGATCACAAAGAATTTCTCTCATATCTTTGTGTGATCTAGACTCTTATTCTATCAAGCCACTACACAAATTTGTCTAAACTTTGATTGGCTATAGAATCGGGTGTGTAAACCAATCTCCATCATTTATTGTGGTGTATTGGATAAATTCTCAATGTGTTGATTGTTGGAACACTAGACAAGTCTAGTTGTTTCCAGTTGGAAAGTCCTCGATTTGTGAGGCAAGAGTAAATCCTAGACAAGTCTAGGTGTTGTGGTCGGAAATCCTGGTTGAGACTAGGTGCTTGTATTTGCCAAGGCAGATAGTGGAAATCTCGTACCGGATTGGTCGGGGACTGGACGTACCCGGGTTGTGGGGAACCAGGATAAAAATCCTTTTGTCTGCGTTTGTTTTCTGTGATTTGTTATCTTTCTTGTACAAGCATTCTTTACTTATTAATTGTTCATCTTTGTAATTCATTGTTAACTTATTGAAAAGATTGTATCTTTAATTTCCGCTGTGTATAAATCTATTTGCAAAGATCTATTTGTCAAAGTTATATTTATCTGATCTTAATCCAATCTCTTTCATATTCTTGTTAAGATTGGTTTGTTGATTAAGAACCAAGCGTAGATCACTCTACTTGGTTTCTTAGGCAACATTAGAAGGAATTTATTTGTGTTAATATCGTTGAGCGAAAAAGTTTACTATATACACAACACTATTCAACCCCCCCTTCTAGTGTTGTTTGCCATCCACAGGATCCAACACTTGGTATCAGAGCGAGGCTACAAAAGTGATGGCGTGAACATCTTTTCACTCTTAAGGACTGAATACCATGCGACCACCTCTATTCAACAGAACCAACTACGCTAGCTGGAAGATCCGAATGAAGACTCACCTAGAGTCATTGGACATTGAAGCTTGGACTATTACCAAAGTCCCGTACATCGCACCCACCGACGTTGAGTTTGGAAAATGGTCTGTCGACGACAAAAAGAGAGCTAATCTCAATGCAAAAGTTATGAATGCTCTGTTTTGCGCTGTTACAGGAAATGAGTTCAATCGAGTCTCCCAATGTGAGACAGCACATCAAATATGGCATACTCTTCAGGTAAGTCACGAAGGTACTAAAAAGGTAAAAGAATCTCGCATAAACGTCTTACATTCAAAGTTCGAATCTTTTAAAATGGAAGAAGGAGAGAGTATCACCGATGTGAATACTCATTTTACTAATATTACAAATGAGCTTGCAGGACTAGGAAAGAAACTTTCTGAGTATGAACAGGTAATGAAGATACTAAGATCCCTCCGACCCGAGTGGAAGGGAAAGACTACGGCCATTCAGAAGCGCATAACGTAAAGGACCTCACCATCGAAGAACTGATGGGAAATCTCATGGCATATGAGATTGAGCTTGAAGAAGACAAGAAAATCGAAGAAAAACCAAAGAAGAAGAATCTTGCATTCAAAGCCCAAGAGGAAGATTCCGACTACACGGACAAAGAAGACCATATCGTGTTCATCTCAAAGAACTTTAAGGAGTTCATCACCAGTAAGTATGGAAAACGATCTTTTAGACCCACTAACGGTATTATTTGTTTTGGTTGTAATAAACCAGGGCATTTCAAAAGAGACTGTCCATTGGAAAGAAACAACCGTGATTCAAGAGATCGTGAGAAGAACAAAGACAATAATGAAAGGCGAAACAATACAAGAAACAAGTTTCGACGACCAAAGAAAGAAGCTTATGCAGCCTTCGACCAGAGCGACGACTCTTCATCCGGTGAATCCTCAGAAGAAGATAATGATGAAAGAAGAGAGACGGCACACATGTGCTTCATGGCATCTACATCATCCAAGGTAAGCTCGCATCATGATTCATCTAGCGACAATGAGTCATCGTCAAGCGATGATGAAGACTTGGATTATAGGGGAGCATATAAGGAGCTATGCAAAATGCATGAAAAGCTCATTAAAGAACATAGAAAAACACTTAGAAATATTAAAAGAGAGACTAAAGAAAAAGAAGAAGTCATTAAAGAAAATAGTCTTCTTAAAGAAAAGAATGATCTCCTACAAAAAGATATTTTGCTAGTAAATGAAAAATTTGAAAATCTAAATAATCTTCTCGTATCTGTCAAAGATAAATACGACGCTACGATGAAAATTATTGAGAATTAACAAAGGAAAAGGGAAGCTAGATAGTATAATAGATAATCAAAAAGCTTCATCTAGCAAAACTGGACTCGGCTATGATTCACATCATACCAAGAAACGGGTTAATCATACTAGGATGCATCATGCTAACGATAATGTTTTGAGCATCTGGGTACCAAAGAGATTATCTAATCAGCGAAAAGAAAGGTACGATACTAACTTTGTTCAACAAATTCATCTCAACAAAAATTATAAATATGTTGTTCATGAAGGAACTAAACCGTATTGGGTTTGGCTTCCTAAAGACTAACTCCTCGGACTCAAAATCAAAGAGTACCATAAAACGCTTATTTATTTTCAGGTACTCTAAAAGGAGGAAAACAATGAAGAAAATTCAAGAAGTCAAAACGACTTAATCAGAACAAAAGTTTCTTTTTAAATTATATATATATATATATATATATATATATATATATATATATATATATATATATATATATATATATATTAAATGTGTTGTAATGAGTTAATATGTGTATATGATTGTGTTTTATTCTTAAAATATTTTTGTTCAGAAAGCACACTCAACCTGGATGAAAATCTCCCCGGGATGAGAAAACGACTCAACCCAGCAGGGAGTCGACTACCTACAGGAGGGAGTCGACTACCCGTGCGAAAATTTCTGGGTTGCTCTTTTTTTTTACTAACTCCTAATGGGTTCTATTGAGTGGATGGATCCAGATCCGTTAAGACAACTTACCCAATAAGCCTAAAACTCATCCTAGCCATCCAAATCTTGATCTAAAGGCCCTCTCTTCTCCCCATCTCTTCATCCAAACAACAAAACCCCAAGAAAACCCCTAGAGGTAGCAGACTACCCCTCTTCCTCCTCCTCTTCTCTTGATTTATCACCTTGGTGCTTGGACTTTTTGGAGCTATTTTCTCATCTTCCTCCAAAGTTACTCAAGGTAAAAATTTTCTTACTCCATGATTTTTTATTATTTCATCTCTCTTGGTTATCTAGTAGTGTAAAAAATGTTATTTTTCTTCTTTTAATCTATCTAGATGCATATCAAGGGGATTTTCTCCAAGAAGAGGAAAACTACCACAGAAATTGATTCTGAAAAGGAGATTATCTTACCCTATCTTTTCAAAACTACTACCTATGAGAAATTTGTTAAGATCTCAAAGAAACCAATCTTGCATGAACGATTTGTCAAACTTCATGATGTCATCAATTATGGTATTGACAGTCTGTTAGATTTTCAAAACTTAGCAAACTTGTTCTCTTCTGAAACTGTGTATCTTTGTTATCCTAGGCTTGTTCATCTTTTCTATGCAAACATGGACTATGATCTTGTGAAAAGTCGTTTCATAACGAAATTTCTTGATACTAAACTTGCTATAACTGTCAAATCCCTAGGAGAAGCCCTAGGAATCCCATTCTCCGGTATGATTCTTGACAAAATCGAAATGACTGATGAGAACATTCTAGAAAGAATGTATTTGCCCGGTAGACACTTTCAAACCAAACTTCCATGTAGCAATCTTCGCTATCCGGCGAGGATATTGGCTAATATTTTGTCTTATAACATAACTCAAAAATCTGGGAGCCATGCTATTCTTTTTGAGAAACAAGCTAAGTGCATTTATGCCATCCTAGGTAACATTCGTGTTAAGTGGGCTAAAGTTATTATGGATTCTATCCTAGCCTCAGCTTCTTCTGATAGACCTTCCTCCACCCTTTCTCATGGACACTATCTTACTATACTATTCATTAGCTACAATGTGCCACTGGATCATGAAACATCCATTCTAGAACCTGCTCCTGTCTTTGATGTACATGCTCTTGGGAGAATGAATCTCCATCATGACCTTGATGAAAATGTCCCTGAAGAACAAATTGCTGCCGAAGGAGGATCATCATCCTCAAGGCGAGGTAAGAAAGTTGTCATTTCAGATTAAGAAGAGGAAGAAGAAGAAGAAAAAGGAAGCGGCGAAGAAGAAGAAGAAGAAGAAGAAGAAGTTCCAGCATACATCCTTGAACTTCATGAAATGCTCCTGAAAAAGATTGGAAGGTTGAAGATTACACAAAAGTAAGGATTTGAAGACATCAATCGTAAAATGGACGATTTGAAAGAGCTTGTTGTGAAGAGCAACAAGATGACTGAGGACACACTTGCCATGATCCTTGATGAGATCAAGGAACTAAAGAAAGGTGGCGGTCACTCTTAGCTCCTTCCTTCTCTAAAAACAATGGTTCTCTAAAACAATGGTTCTTAAAACTATGTTATTTGAGACGATGGTCTGTAATAACTCTATGTGTGGTGTTTGCTACAATATCTATATGCTATATATCAACTGCCAGTATGAACTAACACATCTCTTGCATGCATAAGAAATTGAATTTCCCTCCTAAACATATCTATTTATTTTTTGTTGATGACAAGGGGGAGAAAATTCATGTGACATGAGATACAAAATAAAATCATATGTATACTGTTTTGTGTATTGCTTCGATGTAGGGGGAGAACCGCATTAAAACAGGGGGAGTAAATATACCATATATTTTATCTTTTACTTACTTCAGATTTTTTCTCATTTGGGTGTCATCATCAAAAAGGGGGAGAGTGATGGAAATTGAATTCCACCCCAAGTGATTTTGATGATGAGCACACCAAATGAAAGCTTGATGTACTAACTACACTACACTCAAGTGTGCAGAATTTGCGAAGCTCTACTCATACTCAAAGAAGCACACTTCAACGCTCAAAGACAAAGACGAACATGAATAAACTCAAGTGATGAAGCTCAAGCTCAAACAGAACGAGAAGCTCGCTTTCACTTCATCAAGTTGACCAAAATTTCGAAGACATGTTCTGAGTCCATAGTGAGTGTGTCGTGTCTTTTAGGGTATTTGTTAAAGCCATATCAAATAGACAAAACACACGCACACACAAACAATTTCGAAAATACTTTTAATTATCTTCAAAATATTTTCGAGAGATTTTTCTAGTTACTCCATAATTTTCGTAGTGAAACTCCACGCACCCTGGAGCTAACTACTTGTCTGACTAGAAGAGCAGCAGGAAAATCTCCTCTGGGAGTCGACTACCAAAAGTAGGGAGTCGACTACTTGTTAGAGATCAAAAACTCCTGGAGTTCTCTGGGAGTCGACTACCTATATGAGGGAGTCGACTACCAGCTGTAAATTTCAGACGTTTATGAATTTGAATTTTGAAATCCTTTGAGCAATTTACTCCGTAATTTTTGGGACAAAAGTCAAACGAAATTTGAAATTCAAATCTCTGTTTTTTTCCAATATAAATAGAGCTAAATTCTTTGATGAAAAATACAACATTGAAAATCAATCTATTGTGAAAACTCTCTTGAATTCAAAGCTCTTATTTTCTCTCTAGCCAATTTGATTTTATTTGATCTTGCAATACTTTCTTACAAATTCTTTTGAAGATCATACTCTTATTTTTATTGGCTAAAACATTTTCAAAATCCTTACTATTATTCTCTTTAATTTTTATTTAAAGGATTTTTGAAAAGATCTAGATCACAAAGAATTTCTCTCATATCTTTGTGTGATCTAGACTCTTATTCTATCAAGCCACTTGACGTGCGTTTATATTTCATATATTCACGCACGTTTTCTTTTGTATTCCTCCGTATTTTCCGCCATCTTTTATTCGTTTTCTCGTATTTTCTCGTTTTCTTTCACTTTTCTTTGTTTCTCCATGTTTGCAGGAGATTGCCCACGTAGGGGACGTTTAACGACGATATCTCAAGTCCCCGGAGCAACGGGAGGAGTCACGCGTGATCCAAGGGGTCAAACGACGAAGATTACATCTTTCAGCCCCTCACCCGGTCGGTTGGTCATCTCCAACCGATCGGGTGATGCACGCGTGCACCACCCGGTCTCAGCCGGAGCTCAAGTGGAAGTCACCCGACCGGTTCACAGGCCGGTTCAACGGGGCCAACTCTCTGTCTTTTCAAGCCAAATTCCAACCGATCGGGTGACTCTCACCCGATCGGTTCATCTATAGCTGATGCTGAGGAGTCGAAACACGGGCACCCAACCGATCCCTTCACCCGATGGCGCCAAGATCCAACCGGTCACTCCAAGAACTCAACCGACCGATTCATATGACCGGGTGAAAGTCCGCCGTTTTCTGTTTATTATTTGTAACGGATCACCCGATCGGTTGACTTGTCAACCGATCGGGTGATACGAGATCCTATAAATAGGACCCCTAGGGTTCCAGAAACGGGGAGCTGTTAGTTTTTACTGTTTTCTCCTATTGTGACGGCTGTAATTACTTTTCTATTGTAAGTTTTCGGATCTTTCTTAAACTTTAGTATTATCTTAATTGCTCTACTACCTTCGCATTCCAATCGTCTGATTATGATTTCAACGGTTCATTTTCGTTTAGATCGCTTTTTAATGAATATTTGTGAGTAGTTCCCAAACCAGGGATTTTGGCGGAAACCCCTTCGGGGGCTCTTCCCGATGCATCCATAGGGTTAGGAAATCGATAGGGATTAGGAATCTAACGGTTACGCGGGGTGTTTTATTGTCATCGGCGGGAAAAAGACCGCCTTTGACCGTTGGGCCAAGGGGGAATAAACTTGGCGGTTGACTCCCTAGCCATAGCTCACGCCCTTAGCGTAGACGCCGAATCCTAGCGCGCGGGAGCGGCAGGATGAGACGTTGGGAGTTATCGTTGCGAGCTTAGTGCTCTCGGAATCGATCAGTGTTAATGGACACGGGAGTGCCCACTGATCGAATCCGGGAAGTCCGGTGTATCATCCTGGGCACCGACCGGAATATCGGGCCCATGGGATGCCGGTACCACTTTCAGAGGCAACGTCTCACCATTAGACCCTAATTCCGATCGCCATCCTACCCGTAGGCCGCATCGACGAGAGTCGCTCGTTGGAGTGGAAACCAAAGTCCCGGGTTTATTTTCTTATTGTTCATACCTTGCATTCCTTTCCCGTGACAACCCATCAACCGATTCGGGCTAGCTCGCCCACGGGGTGATTTTGGTCCTCCTTGACACAAGCACATCCTAGCCTCCTTGTGTTTGACCCCCAAGCCACACTACAACACCGTGCGCTTGCTGTTACAAATATCTAAACCCTCACGCGGGTCCCCCGGCCATTTGTGGCTAGCAAACTGGGGGCACACGTCAAGTTTATGGCACCGTTACCGGGGAGGCAACGTGCTTGTTATTTTAGGATCTCTTGAACCCTAGTGTCTAGCTCTTATCACTACCTCGCGATAATTTTCACATTCTTCTTTTTCCTTTTTATTTTCTTCTTTTTATTTCTTATCTTATCTGTCTCTCTCCCACTTGTCTCTTCACGGGTGTTTGTTGTTTTTCATGCGCAGGAGTTCAAGAAGTCTCGACGACTTGATCCCCATTGATCCAGAGATTAACACCACCCTTAGGCGTTTGGCCGTCGAGAAGCGAAGAAGAGAGGATCCTGAAGCCATGGAGGAGAACACCATGCCTCGCAAGTCCCTGTTGGAGTACTCGATGCCATCTATCAAGTCCACTTCTGCCATCCGTCCTCCAGCTATTACGGCCCAAAGCTTCGAGCTAAAGCCGTCTTTGGTGACATGGATCCAGCAGGATCAGTTTTCAGGTGCACTAATGGAGAGCCCGATCGAGCATCTAGACTCCTTCTTGGAGAAATGTGACACCTTCCAGATTAATGGTGTCACGACCGAGGCGATCCTTCTGAAGCTATACCCCTTCTCGTTGCGGGACAAAGCCAAGCAATGGCTTAGGGGGAAGGACCCCAACACTTTCAATACCTGGGAGAAGCTCTCCAACGCTTTTCTGACGAAGTTCTTTCCTCCGGGGAAGACCATGAAGTTGAGGAGTGAGATCTCCTCCTTCTCCCAGGCCAGCCACGAGTCCTTGCATGAAGCTTGGACGAGATACAAGGAGATGCAGAGAAGATGCCCTCACCATGAGCTTCCGAAGTGGCAGATTATTAATCTGTTCTACAATGGGCTGAGGGATGACCTAAAATGTTCTATGGACGCCGCGGCTGGGGGTTCCTTCATGTCAAGGAGCGAGGAAGATGCCGGACATATTCTGGAAAATATGGCATCCAACAATGAGCGGTGGTGTGACGAGAGAGCCACACCCAGGTCTGGGGGTATACACAGAGTCGAGGACGTCTACAAACTTTCAAGCAAGTTAGACTTGCTTTCGACCCAGATCTCCGCACTAATGGTAGGAGCCGGTGGGACCGGTACACAACAGATTGCAGCGGTAGAATCCGAAATTTTTGGGGAATTCGACGGTGGTGACGTCTCACCACCGTTGGATCAGGCGAGCGCACTATTTTACAACCCCACGGGAAATGCTCCATATCCACCAAGAACCAATTCCAACCCGGCCTACTCTCCAAACAACCGGAACCACCCTAACTTTGGTTACCGGGCACCATTCCAGCCCTCGCCGCCTCAGCAGCCGCAACAACAAACATATCAGCCGACTAGGCCACAGCAGAGTCAGTTTCAGCAGCAACAATATCAGCAGTAGCCTCAGCAATAATTTTACGCCCCCAGGAATCAGCAGCCAATCCAACAGCAGCAGCAGTATGGCCAACAGAGGGCCGTCTCTCCGGTTCAGTCTCTCTTGACTCAATATATAACCAACCAGGAGAAGATCAATCAAAAGCTGGAAATGGGTCAGCGGGCCCTCACGGACCAAGTAACCCAGCTGGGGTTACAAGTGGCGACCCTTTCAAGGTCACAAAACCAATTGCCGCCACAACCCAAGGTGAACCCGAGGGGAGCAACCCAAACGTCGGCACTCGTGCACGAGCACGCAAATGTGTCTGCTATCGTTCTGAGAAGCGGGACACAAATCCCTACTAGAGTGCCCCCTAACAGACCGGAAGCACCGTTGGTCATTGAGCGACCGATAGAAAAATCAAATGACGCCGGTGCTTCGTCATCAAATCCTACGACTCCGGAGGGAGTCTCTGAAGAAGAGAAGAAGAAGAACGAGGAAGGGAGCCTGAAAGTGTTCAAACCCGTTGTGCCTTTTCCACAACGGTTAGCTCAGGCCAAAATCGATGAGAAATATGGCAAGTTCTTCGCCTTGGTCAAGGATCTGAGCTTGCAAATCCCCTTCCTGGAAGCAATCGAAACAATCCCCTCCTATGCTAAATTCCTGAAGGATTTGGTGACGAGAGGGTCTAGAAAGGAGAAAGTAGTGTTGACGGCGGAGTGTAGCGCTCTCATCCAGAGGGAAAATCCGCCGAAACTTAAAGACCCGGGGAGCTTCTCAATCCCTTGCACGATCGGGGCAGTAAAGATTCATCGTGCACTCGTCGATCTCAGAGCGAGTGTCAGTTTGATGCCCTTATCGATGTATAAGAGGATAGGAATGGGTGATTTGGAGCCCACCGGTATGACCCTACAACTTGCTGACCGGTCGGTCAAATATCCGGTGGGGATTGTGGATGACCTCCCCGTCAATGTAAAAGGGGTGCATGTGCCAGTGGACTTCGTTGTCAAGGACATGCCTGAAGACGCACACACTCCCATCATCATGGGACGGCCTTTCATGGCCACTGCTGGCGTTTTGATTGATGTGAAGAATGGAAAACTTTCGCTAAACGTCAGCGGAGAAAAGGTTGAATTTGATCTGGGGTTGTCCATGAAGTACCCCGATCCCCCAGATGACGCTCGGTGTAATTTGCTGGAGGCGGAAGAAGATAAAGCTGCTGAAGAGAGCTCCTGGGAGATTCTCTTAAGAAACCCCCCCCCCCCCCCCCCCCCCCCCCGATGACTTGGGGGACTCAGAAGACCAAGACGGCCCTAAGAACAATGATGCTGCTGGGAAAGCGAATGCAGCACGTACGACCCCTACCGGGTTCCCCAAGGCTCCTCCTACGAGGAAAACGGGGAAAGAACCCATGGACCTCACCAAAGACGAGGTCCGGATCCTTAAGAAGATGGCAGTAAGCGCCAATACGAAAGAGAAGCCCCCGGATCCCAAAAACAAGGAGAGGGTAGTCGAGCAAATCTTTCTCCAGCCGCTGACTACTCCAAAGGCCGTAAGCTCCAATGAAGAAGAGATGCCGAACTTCGGGCATCACCCGTATCAACCACCGTGAACATCACTTGCGGGCGTCGAGCCAACGACGTTAAACAAGTGCGCTTCATGGGAGGCAACCCATGCTCTAAACTTTTGCCCCACTTTTTAGTGTTATTTTTGACTTTATTTTATCTATTTTTATAAATAAAATCGACCGCAAGAACATCCGTTCAGGGACTTAGACAATCTGTTGGTTTTTGAAGGAAACAAGGCCCCAACCAATCGGTTGATAACTCAACCGATCAGTTGGGATGTATCAGATACAAGCCGCATCTGTCCCCAAATGAACCGATCGGGTGAAGAATGGAGAGACCGGGTGACAGCCCGGGTGATCTGGGGAGAATTCTCGGGAAATTTTTGGGAAATATCAACCGATCGGTTGAGTTAGAGCGCGATCGGTTGAGGCGACCAGGTGAGCAACCCTCAATTCTCGGGAAAATGAGTGGAGCGGCCAACCGATCGGTTGACAAGTCAACCGACCGGTTCGCCTGTAGCAATTCTTCAGCGTCGAATCTTAGACCTAAGTTCAACCGATCGGGTGATATCTCACCCGACCGGGTCGACTTAAATTCCTATAAATTCTCGTCGATGCCCGTTCGTTCCGCCCTCGCCATTTTCGAATCCCAACCCGACGTTTCGCCTCCTCCTCTTGCGCCGGACCGCGATCTTCCCCAAAATCAACCCCAATCGACCTTCCCCCCATTTCCATATCCATCCCACCATCGATTTCTCTCCATTCTCCTCGATTTCACACGCACCCAAAACCCTAACTTTCACCCATTCTCCTAAATTTCGAAACTTACTGAAGAAATCACCGCAGCTTCACAACGTGCTCCTATCGAGTAGCATCGGGGCGTCTACGAGCAACGATCTTCATCTCATTTGGGTAAACTCGCTCCTTAGCTCAATTTTAATTTTGCCCCAAATATTCCATTTGCTCGTTGGTCGTGTTTCGTGTTTGTGTTGATTCATTGTATTTTGCATACTCACGCACACACACGACACCCGCACAATGCCTCCCCGCCGTGTTAAGCCCACTGACACCAGCTCTTCAAACCCTAGGCCCACCCGTCGTACTCGTCGCACACAGCCCCCCACTCAACCCACCACCTCCAACCATTCTACCACAACACGCACCACTTCCCCACCTCACGTTGACGATCCCGAATATGGGATTCAATTCCAAGCCGAGACCAAGACGACCGATTCACGGCCATGATCCTCCTAGCTGGACAGGGTGGTCGGATAACCGAGGAGTCCGTCGACCGAGACCTCCCCTTTCTTCAAAGCTTCATTCGCCACATCCGTGAAGACCCACCCGATGTCTCCGAGCTCCACATTCCACCCCCCACGACTCCTGGTCCCCTGCGCAGGCCCCCATCACCACCCCCAGAGGGTGGTGCCCCTGCTTGATTTTTTTTCTTTTCCGCTTTTGCCCACCCCCCGTTTTTGTGCCCATATGTCTTTTCGGGGCCCTGCTTTGTCTCTGTTAGGGGGGGACTGTAATGCCCTACCAGCTACTGCACAAGTACTAGAGGGGGGGTGAATAGTACTTTAAAATAATAAGGAGTATAATTCCAAATTAAATTGCAAACAACTACCAAATCAATTTGCGGAAGCTTAAATTGAATGACAACACAAAATTAACAATGCTAACAAACGATGTTAATGGGTTCGGATCCACCCAAGTCTCCCTGACTTGTTCCCGGTGATCCTACGTCCCAACCACCCGGATCCCTTCCGGATACTTGAGTTAGAAACCCTAACTCAAGATTTCCACTATGAATATCTTGTGAAAAACCTTCACAAGATCAAATCATACATGCAATAGCAAACGTGAATCCCACAACCCGGGATCACAACCTTCTCTCACAACCGAGAGAATCACAAAGCAATATTAAAGAGTTTAATATGAAATAAACAATCTTACCACAAAATCCTATACCTTGAGTTTTTCTTACCCAAATGGTGAAATGAAGGATTTGAGGAAGATGAAGTCACCAAGACCTAGCACCAAGGAAATGACCAGCAATCGGTGCCTAGGGATGATTTGGAGACTTGGATCAAGCAATAGCTTGAAGAGCTCACCAAGAACAAGCTTCTCTCTAGATCTAGAAATGAGAGAGAATGGGTTTCTTGTGAGGAAGAGAGCTTTAGATTAGAGTGAGAAAAAGGCTATCTCTTTAGAACTCAATGAATCTCTTAATGGAAGCTCTAACCTAGATAGAAATGACCTAGGTTCGTATTTATAGGGTCCCATAAAAACAAGTTAGGTCATTCTCCAACGGATAGAAATCTGTGAGAATTAGTCGGTCAAAGAACAATCACTGACCGACTAGTTCATCAACTAGTCGGTCAGTCAAACAGCATGGACCGACTAAGAGTAGATCTGAGAAGAGATAGAATTTCAGACCTAGAAATCTAGTCGGTCCAAGAAGACTGTCTGACCGACTAGTTTCACAACTAGTCGGTCAGCCAATGAACGTAGACCGACTAAGAGGCAAAATGAATTAGTCTGAATGCAATATGACTTAGTCGGTCCAAGAACAAAAGTTGACCGACTAAATTGTCAACTAGTCGGTCACCAAACGTTCTTAGACCGACTAACGATAAACAGTAGCTTAGGAGAATTTTAGCATGAACAGTAAGTCACAACTAGTCGGTCAAAGAAGCATCACTGACCGACTAGTTCACAAACTAGTCGGTCGGTGAGTCAACGTAGACCGACTAACTGTAAACAGTAAAGTCCAAGAAATTAAGGAATCAAACTAGTCGGTCCAAGAACAGTTGCCGACCGACTAGATCACCATCTAGTCGGTCAGTACTTGTTCTTGTACCAACTAACATGCACATACAAGTCCGAATCGAAGCGCGACGCTTCGAGGAAGTTAGAATGAACTTGTGCAAGGATCCTAGAGCTACGAAATGAGCGTAATGAAGATAGAAACGTAAGATATACTCAAGGCTTAACATTCTATATATCGAAGCTAAAAGACTATAAATAAAACCTTAATAAACGGTCTTCGAGAGCTTCGATTAAATCTTCATAACTTCCAAAACGGCGCAAGAGCTTCAACGAAGCTTTAGGCATGAATACGAGCTTTGGGAAGTGTTGAGATGTCGCTTTGAATGTTCTCGTGAATTTGGCGACGATCTCCAAAACTGCGCTCACAAATTGTTAGTTCATGGATTATTTATGTTTGCTCATCATCAAAACCAAATCCGGGGAGTCCAATATTCAACATTCTCCCCCTTTTTGGTGATGACAATGTTAGGGTTTCTATCATAGTACAACTAACTTATACGCAGCGGAAAATAGAAACCTACCAAGAGATCCATGCGATTCTAATTAATTCGAATAGATTACTAACCTTTCTGACGATCTGAATCTGTCGGACTGTAGGTACTGCGACGATATGAATCTGTCGGACTATAGGTGCTGTTCTACGAACGACCACCCTCAATCGGTATCCACACGCGAACGTCACGAACAGGACTTGCGAGGGTGCTAGCTCCTTTTCCGCAACTAGGGTTTCTCTCGCTATTTGTTTTTCTCAAAAACGGAGGAGATAGATTGAAAAACGTAAAACTGAAAATCGTGATTCTATATCTTATATAGAATCCTACGTTAACCCCTTAACCACATTCAGTTACGCGGCGCTATCTTAGGGATAAGAATCCCACGTTAACACATTAACGTATTTCAGTTAAGCGACGATATCTTAGGGATAATATCTTAACGAGATACGATATCTGACGGTTAAGATATTTCACCTTATTACGAATTTCAAATCATATTCGAAATCATGTTTAAACCCTATCCTATCCAATTCGTTCTTTGTGTGCGACCCAATAGGCTCATATTAAATTGGCAGTGGGCCTAATCTCATTAGAAGCCCACAAGTCATAATTGGTCTATAGCAAGACATTTTGACTACCCAATTAATATGAATATCGTTAGTCCGATATTAACCTAACCAATAGAACATGTCATTATCCTTTTGTCACACGATATCTTATTTGAACATAAGTCATGGGCAATGTCATACTTATGTAGTTCAAACATTTAATTTCTCGCTTTCTAAGTAGACTGATAAAATCAAATGACATTCATTTGAGCATGGCCATGCATTTCTCAGTCCTACTTATCGAGGGGCCCATTAGATATCTCTCATAGGGGAGGGACAAATTCCATCTTGTTCATTCACTTTCCTCTGCATAATTCACATCATATTCGATCATAACCTTTATGATTATCTGATTAAAGATAACGTTTGATTATGTCAAAATATGATGTTCCTTATGTAGGAAACTGTGATGAGCTCAGGTCGAAGGATTTAATGACATAACTATTATGAGATCATTTATGACATTAATCCATGCAATGATCTCATAGCGAGTCTATCCAGTACATGTTCTCCAACAAGTACCTATAAGTTTGATTTGTATCACCATACATATAATTATCTCATAATTATCTATCAAACTCATACTAGTCTTAATTCATCATTAAACCATTACTGATGAATGACTAGGGATGCTTAAAATAGCATAAACAACTATTCAAACATTATTATAAAGAAACATGCAAGCAATATAATAATAACAATAATAAGAGAAACATTTTATAAATGAAAATGACATAACATAAAGGTCCAAATATTTGGCCTAGGGCACAACCACTAACAGACAAACCAACATAAATAATAATCAAAAATAATGATTCAAATGTAAAATACTTACTCCCCCTGCATTGATGACACGTTAATTCCAAAATGAATATATATGAATTGCATCAAGCAGACGAGTAAGATAAATTAATAGAATCAATTTTCGAAATATCGGATTTTGAAAATCCTTATATGTATCTTAACTCCCCCTGAATCTAACATATCAAACTAGATTCTTGGAAATTGAGTTAAATTTTCATTTGCGCTATTTATTATCATTATCTCTCCCCCTTTGGCATTATCCCAAAAATGGGGGGCATACAACGACAACAACTAGGAAATGGAAAATCTAACATCGGGAGTCGTAGACAATGACGATGGACCAAATTGACACCAAGGGAAAAAATGTGGAAATCAAAACAAGGTGTTCCAATTATTCCATTATCAATAAAAATCAAAGATAATCTAAATCATCAAAAATATCAAATGTGTATTCATGTCTTGAATAAAGAAACATACTCTCCAATATTCAATATTCTTGGTTAATTTTGTGCATGGAAAACAATTCTATACAATTATAGAATTTAAATCTATTTAACCAAGTTTTCATGCGTCGAATGACGAATTCACACATCATATGCATTGAACGAATATTAAATGTGCACGACGAATAAAAGATAAAGAGAACGACGATGTATATATATATATATAGAAGCAGCATGAGTACATCCCAAAAAAAATATCCAATATAAGAAGTACATCACATCAAGTGCTACATATCATCAAAAAGAAATACATCATACATCATCGACATCATCAAAGTATATCAAAATACATCAAAACATCATCAGATCATAATATCCAAAGTGTATCAAAACAACCAACACCGAAACCCTGAAAGCTCAAAAATACATCAAAACAACTCTCAAACCCCATCCAAACCCAAAATACTCTCACTAAAAAATATATCATCCGAAGTGTAGTGGAGAGTCCTCGAAACAAGCGATCACGAGGAGGTGGCTGGATCTGCAGTCTCCGTGGGTCCAGTCGACGGAGTGGACTCAGGATCTGCAGGGAGGAGAGGCGTCTCAACAGACGGGATCGTCGGGGCAGGTGTGGAAGCAGCAGCAACAAGCTCAACATCAGCAGGCACATCAGCAGGGTCAGCAGGAGGCTCAGACGTCTGAAGTGCAGAAGGCTCTGGAGCACTGGAAGAGGTGCCAACACCAGGAGCAGAAGATGTAGCAGCAGCAGCAGTAGTGGCCTCATCGCCACGTGCCAAGGAAGTGACAAGCTCGTCAAGCTCCTCATCGTCCATCTCCTCATCCTCAGACACGGACGGAGGAAGATCAATGCCCATCAGACGAGCCATACGGCAGACTACCTCCTCGGTACGAGCCAAGAGAGACTCGTGCCGACGAAGTATCCGTACGACATCATCCAAAGTAGCAGGACGAGAGGGGGCACCAGCAGCAGAGGGAGTCGCCTGAGAAGCAGATGTGGTAGACCTCTGCACGTGACGAAGCGCCGCTAGAGATTTTTTCACGGCCGTCGCGTTCAGAGGAGTACCCAAGGGACGCTCATCGTCAGGAGGGAGAGGGACTCGGAAATGACGAAACACAAGAGTCAACAGACAAGGATATGGAATATGCGCAGACTTATTGGTCTTGCGTATACACTCGAAAGAGTCCATCTTATCGAGTATCACGCGAGCCCAATTAATCTCGCATCCCAAGAAAAGAGCGTAGATCAATTTCAAGAACGGCTGGGATGGAAGTGAAGAGGATCCATATTTAGGGAGGAGGCAAGACTTCAAGATCAGGTTAAGGACCCACGCATTCGGCTTGAAAGATTTCGATGGAACACCAATGAATGCGGAGGGGATAACCTGGAAGATATCTGCAAGAATAGACTAATCCAAGGAGGAAATATCATCGACCGAAATGTCCGAAGGAAGGAGACCACACGACGAACAACCAAGAATCTCCCCCAAGATTTCTGCCGTGAGAACTATAGGAGTTCCCAAGACAGTCGTCTCAATGGAGTGGCTGGCATCGTACTGGCCTCGAATACGATTGGCATAGAACAATTTCACTAGGCGAGGATAAGGTTTAGGATTGGCCTTGGGGTCGTATCGGAGATAATCAAGAAGACCACTATAGGACAGAAGATCAGCAAGGCCGAGAAAATCAGAAAACTGAACGTAATGCTCTAACAACAGTGGACAGTGCTCTATACGGTTGTACGCTGCGAGACACTGAGGGTCATCGCGGCACAACGATATGTCTACACCGCCGACTGGCATAGGAGCTTTACCCTTAGCCTTACGGGTCTTCAGAGGAGGAGTAGGTTCCCTAGCAGGCTCATCCTCTGGAATAAATTCAGAGTCGGAATCGGGAGGAGTAGCCGGTGAGTGGAGTATGGGCTTTTTGGTCTTGGATTTGCGGGGCTTGACGGTCGCCGTCCTCTGCTTCTTCAGAGGAGGCGAAGACGGGGAAGCTTGGGTTGACTTGGCACGACGTTTAGGCTTAGGGGGATTCCTAGGGTCGGAAGGCCCTACGGTCATAGGAGAAGCCCAAGAAGAGGCGATAGGAATTCTCGTCTTTGCCATAGCACGACGAGCACAAGCAACTGAAAACGAAGATCAAATATCCTAGCACAAACCCTAGAAGCTAACACAAACCCTAGAATTCAGAAATTCGAAAATAAGCCCTAGAATACCTAAAAGCTGAAATCCAAACCCTAGAATAGGAAATGAGTCCTAGGAGGAGGAGGGTTTTACCTAGGAGGAGGAGTCGACGGCGACGGACGGTTTGGATGGCCGGAATCTGGCCGGAGACGACTGGTGGGCTCCGAAAGGTGCTTCTCTCAAGCGCAAGAGTCCGTTCAAGTAGTAAAATCTGGGAGTCCAGATGTCGAATCCTCGGGAGAATCTGTTGAAACCACAAATCTAAATCAAATAGAGTAACTACGAATAAAATCTAAACACTCTAATAGCGATGGTGAAGGTGGTATGAAAAGTGTGTGGTGATGGAATTGTTACGTGCGAACAACGAACTCTAATTTGTGAAAAATAGATATAAAAGGCATGTACATGGCATGGGTTCATTAGGATCAGCGAATCGTGAGCTTTGGTTGATCAAGTATAACACAGCGAAACCTCCTTTTGGGAGCGAATCGTCGGAAGATGTCCTTTTGGGAGTTAACGCATCAATTCTAATAATATATCGCTAAAGTTGTAAACGTACATATGAAGTATGAAGCTCTCTTTTGTAGAGATCAAATCTCACCCTTGTGGGGTGATCATCTACTAGAACAATTCTTTTGGAATACGAAAAAGTAGATTTAAGAGCGACGATTAAACTTTAGCAAATATAGCGATTAAGCGCAATAATACAACCAAAGAATACGATTCACATCACCTAATTACCCCCACACCATGCACATAAAATATTTAGCTACTCATGGTGCAGAAATAAACAATTTTCAGATCAGAATTCATAGGTTTAATAGCAAAATACGGAAGTTTAGAGGCAAAATACAAGCTAAAACACCCAAATACAAGCTAAAGTTGAAGAGAATATCACCAAATCTCTCTGAAAAGTCTTCAAAACTCTCTGGAAATTAGAAACTAGGCTCTGGAATTTTACAGAATTTTTGCAGAAGAAAATACGGCTCCTAAGTGCTCCAATATGCCAATTATACGCCCAAAAACCCTAGAATACGCTTAAATAATAGGATTGCGGGTTTATTGGGCTTAACGGGTTCAAACCCGCACAGTATTCGCGCCCGAATTGATCTTAGCCGTAGATCTGGAGCGGGGCATTTTTTAGCCGTCCATCCAGGCGGGATTGCTTGTGGGGTTGACGCGTGGCACATCAGATCGGATCCGCCCGCTTCGTTCCGCTCCGCTAACGATTTAAAGTCGGGGTTGATTTCGGCCGTTCGATCAAGAGATCAACGGGCTTAAGATTGCCACGTGGCCCGCTTGTAGCTGAATTCGAATTCGCTTCGTATTCCTCGTGCGCCGCTGGATCGTGATCGCTCGGCGAAGAATCGGCCACGTCACCCATCTTTTCGCGCTTCTCGTTCGCTGCGGGTCGACGCTCGACCGTCGGATCGAGCGGGAGAGCGACGTGATGCCGCCACGTGGGCTCAAGGATGCTGCTCTCCGCTTCGCTTCGGGCTAAAAAGAGGCCGTTGGATATTGATCGGACGACGATGAGTGTCCCACGTCGTCGCTTGATTATATCCGTTGGATCAGAAAACGACGCCCCAGATCTTGCCACGTCACCGCCCCATAATTCTCCGTGTCTTCGATCTCGACCGCTGGATCAGCATCCAGCGGTCTAAAAAATGCCGCGTCACCCGCATTTTGACAGCCTTCGGATGAACAGCGAGCGGCCACGATTTGGCCACGTGGCCCGTATTTCGTATTTTCCACCGTATTTCTTGCGTATTTCCCCATTTAATTGGTATTCTGCATTCAAAAATACACAGTAATTAGCACAGATCTCAGAAAAATACAAATAAATAGTCGTTGGAATCGTGAGAATGAGACCTTGCTAGGAAAAATATAATAAGTGCAGAAATACTTCGTTAATTGCTGTTTTGTGCTAAAATAGTGTGTTTTCTCTAATAAATAAATGTGTAGAAAATACGTATGAATTAGAGACAAATGTAGCATCTCATGAGCACAAAATAGGGCTAAATGGGGGGTTAAATACGCAATATTGAACCCAAATCACACCCCCCAACTAGCGTTTTGCTAGGCTCTAGCAAAAAGAGCGATTAAAAATACGCCTAGATCACCTTATCAGATCTCAAATTACTCACCATCATACTACAACGACACAAGAGATGACCATACACTAATATCAATATTTCAAGCTCATCAAGTAATAGTACTTATGGGTTTTCAAAAATGGAAGTCAAGCATCTCAAATGATTATAAAATAGACTCAAATTCACTATCAATTACTTCATAGCTCATGGTACACAAAATCAATGGCCCACACCGTTCAATCAAATATTTTAACTTGGAGCGTAGATGGTTCATGCAAAGCAAGCATTAAAAGTAGGATGGTATCAAGACATACACACGTCAATCTCTATTCATAGGAACTCACACCACATCTTGCGTTTTCTTTAAGCTTTGGAAGTTTTCTTGCCTCGCTAATCATGCACACTTATTCTCTATGTTCTTTCACTTTTCTCCATAGTTCCGCGTAACGCGCATCAAGCAACATTCGCGAAAAAGTATATAACTTGGATCGCTCCATCAAATAATTGAGGTTCCGGTCAATGGCTCCCAAATCAGACGATAATAGGGCATTAGGCCAAGAAGGGCCCCTCGGACTGTACTACTCAAGCCAACCAAGTTATTTCTTTAATAGCACATTTATTCATCATTTTTTTTCATTCATCTCATTTTTTCTTCTTTTGTGTGTGCATAAACAACTTGGCAAGATAACTTCCTCTTCTTTAATTTTTCACAAGAATGGGTATCCTAATCATTTCAAATGACGTGGTACGTTTTTCTACCCAAAATCACACCAAGCATGCAAATGGCAATGAATACGAGATAAAGAACAATGCTCCAGTTAATTTATGAATTATTGGTACATGAACTTTGGTGTGTTCCAATGAAAGCATACCACTTGCTAATCCATAATTTTTAGATTCATTAAGTCATCGATTAATCTTGCCATTGAGATGTATAAAAAGAAATTCACCACAAGCACTCAAATTCATGTAAAATGAGATTGAAATGTTGAATAATAGTGGTGGAGAAAATAAATCACGAGTGTACGGTGGTGAATAAATATCGAGAAATTTCATCACATGAGGGTCATTTCTAGGTAAAGATAGACTTTGGTGATATTTCTAAAAAAAATTTTTTTTTTTTCAATGCAAAAAGGGAACTAAAAAAATAAAATCCTAAAATAAAAAGAAAAAAAAAATAAAATCCTAAAAGAAAAAGAAAAAGCAAATAAAAATCCTAAAAGTTATTTCCCTCCCCCCAACTTAAAATAGACATTGTCCTCAATGTTAGGAAGAGGGAATCATGGAAAGAACACACCTGATTAGTTCCCACCCAAAGGTGGGTCTGTGAGATCCATGGTGCTCGCTTCCTTGGTCCAAGGCTCGTGAAAATGTTTCAATCTCTGGCCATTCACCTTGAACTCGCTTCCATTTTTTTCATTTAGTAAGAGCACAGCGCCATGTGGGAAAACTTCTTTGACGACGAAAGGTCCATACCACCTAGAGCGAAGCTTCCCAGGAAAGATGTGTAGCCTGGAATTGTATAGGAGTACTTTTTGGCCTGGGGTGAACTCCCTCCTCAAGATCATCATGTCGTGGACGGATTTCATCCTCTCTTTTGAAATTTTAGCGTTGTCGTACGCATTTCTCCTCAACTCCTCCAGCTCCAACAATTGCAACCTGCGAGAAGAAAAAGAGACATCAGTATCAAAATTCATTTTCTTTATAGCCCAATAAGATCTATGCTCTATCTCAACAGGTAAGTGACAAGACTTCCCAAATACTAGGCGGTAAGGTGACATCCCCAAAATTGTTTTGTAGGCCGTCCTGTAGGCCCACAACGCTTCAGGTAAGCGCAAACTCCAATCTTTCCTTGATGGATTCACCGTTTTCTGTAGAATTCCTTTGATCTCTCTATTTGCTAACTCTGCTTGACCATTGGTTTGGAGGTGATACGGAGTAGAAACTTTATGTGTGACCCCAAACCTCTTCATTAAAGTAGCGAACATGCGGTTGCAAAAATGAGACCCTCCATCAATGATCAAGGCCTTGGGCACTCCAAACCTAGAGAAAATGTTCTCTTTGAGGAACTTATGCACAACGGAAGTGTCGTTCGACCTGCAAGGAATAGCTTCCACCCATTTAGAAACATAATCAATACAAACCAAAATATAAGCATATCCAAATGAAGGTGGGAAAGGTCCCATGAAGTCTATGCCCCAACAATCAAATATTTCAATCTCTAGAATGGGGTTCAGAGGCATCATGTTACGTTTAGTAATACCCCCTAATTGTTGGCATGCAGCACAAGTCTTGCAATAATGAAATGTGTCTTTAAACATGGATGGCCAATAAAAGCCACATTGCGAGATTTTTGCCACAGTTTTGTTCGCTAAAAAGTGTCCACCACATACTCCATCATGGCAAAATTGTATCACACTGGTTATTTCATGATCAGGAATGCATCTCCTAACAATTTGGTCACTACAATATTTATATAAGTACGGATCATCAAAGAAGAAATATTTTACCTCGTACTTGAACCGTTTAAAATCTTGAAGAGACCAAGTGTCAGGGGTCTTACCAGTTACCAGATAATTAACGATATCAGCATACCATGGAGAGGTGGAGACGCTAAAAAGATGCTCGTCGGGAAAAGAGTCCTTCAAAGGCACATCCGCTGAATCAAGGCCTACTGTCAATCGTGATAAATGGTCAGCTACTAGATTCTCCACGCCTTTCTTGTCCTTGATTGTGACATTGAACTCCTGCAACAATAAAATCCATCGTATCAATCGAGGCTTAGCATCTTTTTTAGATAACAAATATTTTAAAGCAGAGTGATCAGTATATATCAAAATTGGTGATCCCAGAATATAGCTCCTGAATTTTTCCAACGCGAATACTACAGCAAGCAACTCCTTCTCTGTGGTCGTATAATTCCTCTGAGCGTCATTTAGTGTCTTGCTAGTGTAGTAAATCACTACTAGAACTTTGTCTTTTCTTTGGCCTAGGACTGCGCCAACTGCGTAATTGCTTGCATCACACATTATTTCAAATGGTAGGGACCAGTCTGGCACCTGTAAAATAGGAGCAGAAATCAGCAACTTCTTTAAAGTTTCAAAAGAAAGTTGACACTCAGGTGTCCAAATAAAGTCCACATTTAAAGTAAGTAAGTTGCAAAGAGGGCGAGATATAGCGCTAAAATCTTTGATGAACCGCCTATAAAATCCTGCATGTCCCAAAAATGATCTGATGTCCTTTACGCATTTAGGACTTGGTAGCTTCTCAATTACTGCTACCTTGGCTCTGTCTACCTGTATACCATCTTTAGAAACCAGGTGACCTAGGACAAGTCCCTCTGTGGTCATAAAATGACACTTCTCCCAATTCAATAGGAGGTTCTTTTCAATGCACCTGTCAAGAACAAGAGCCAAGTTAGCTAAACAATCATGAAAAGAGCTACCATATACTGAAAAATCATCCATAAATACCTCAACGATTTTCTCAACCATATCATCAAAAATACTGAGCATGCATCGCTGAAAAGTAGCTGGAGCATTACATAAACCAAACGGCATTCGTTTAAATGCAAAAGTGCCAAAGGGACAGGTAAAAGTGGTCTTTTCCTGGTCCTCAGGTGCAATCTCAATCTGGTAATAACCTGAATAACCGTCTAGAAAGCAATAATATTCATGTCCAGCTACCCTCTCTAAAATTTGGTCAAGAAATGGAAGAGGGAAATGATCTTTTCTAGTTCGGGAGTTCAACTTCCTATAGTCTATACACATCCTCCAACCTGTGGTGGCTCTAACTGGGATAAGCTCATTATTCTCGTTTTTAACCACGGTGAGGCCAGACTTTTTAGGAACAACCTGTGTAGGGCTAACCCACTTGCTGTCAGAAATAGGATAAATAATGCCTGCATCTAACAATTTTAGTACCTCGCCTTTCACCACTTCTTTTAATGTTGGATTTAACCTACGTTGCATTTCTCTAGTGGGTTTGGCGTCATCCTCTAAATAAATGTGATGCATGCATACAATAGGGCTTATACCTTTTATGTCAGCAATGGACCAACCAATAGCACCTCTATGTTTCCTCAGCACATCAAGTAATGAGCTTTCCTCTCTAAAGAAAGTTTAGAAGATATTACCACAGGGAAGTTGTTTTCATCGCCAAGAAAAGCATACTTAAGATAGTCAGGAAGTGGCTTCAGCTCTGGCTTTGGATCTTCCACCTCAGATGAAACTTGAATTGATGCATTAGGTGGCAAAGCCTCAAACCTAGGCTCCCATACCGCATTGAGCTCCTTCACGTTCTCCTGCACAAAAGATATGTCATCAGAATCACCAATAAAAGTCTCAACAATAGAAGCATCATCACGAAATTCAGAACAAATATAATCATCCACCAACGAATCAATCATATGCACCCTCTCAATCTCATCATCCACATGTGGCAACTTGCAAGTATTAAAAATATTCAAGTCCAAAGTCATGTTGCCAAAAGTTAGTTTCAGTTTACCATCTCTACAATTTATTAAAGCATTGCATGTAGCTAGGAATGGTCTACCTAGGATGATAGGAGTAGCATTGGCAGTTTGGGGTCCCTGGATGTCTAGAACTATAAAGTCCGCGGGGTAGTAAAATTTGTCCACCTGAACGAGGACATCCTCAATGCATCCCTTTGGAACTTTAATAGATCTATCAGCTAGTTGCAATATAACAGATGTAGGCTTTAGCTGTCCTAACCCAAGCTGCACAAAAATAGGATATGGCAATATATTGACACTAGAACCTAAATCCAATAAAGCATTTCCAATTTTCTTAGTGCCAATGGTGCAAGTGATGGTGGGTGATCCAGGGTCTCTAAATTTAGGCGGTGTATTTTGTTGCACAATAGAGCTAACCTGTTCAGTCAAGAATGCTTTCTTTTTCACATTTAACTTTCTTTTAATAGTGCACAAATCTTTCAGAAATTTAGCATATGCAGGTATTTGATTAATAGCATCAAGCAATGGAATATTGATCTGGCACTTCTGAAAAATTTCACGAATCTCAGTTTGATACTTATCTTTGCTTTTCTGAAATAGCCGATGAGGGTAGGGTGCTGCAGGTACATATGCTGCGGGCTCCTTCTCTTTAATGACGCTTTTGCTCATACCCACGCCCGTGCTCTCTTCCTGCACCTCCTCATGTTCTTTAATTTCCTCTTCTTGGATCTGAATTTCCTCTTCCTGCTCAGCTTGTTTGCTCGGTGGATCAGGCTTCTGAATCTCTTTTCCACTCCTCAAAGTGGACACCGCTTGGCAAGGCTTCATATTATTTCCTGCAGAAGAAGATGAGCCCATATTAGGATTTGGAATTGACTGAGATGGAAGCTTACCTTTTTCTAATGTCGCTGTAAGCCTTGCCAAGCTCTCGCTCATCTACTGATTCTGAGTCTGCTGAGCCTGAAATTGAGCCTGCTGATGCTGCATCTGGGCTTGTTGCAATTGGATAAGCTGCTGAAGCGCATCGCCAAATGGTTGCATCTGCTGTTGTTGCACTGGCTCAGGGTCCCTCCTCTGGTTCCCACCTTGATAGTTGTTGTTGTTGTATTGAGGTTGTCGGAACGGAGGGGGAGCCTGCTGCTGCTGAGTCTGCTTATTGGGGCCCCAGTTCAAGTTTGGATTGTTGCGCCACCCCTTGTTGGAATTGAAGTTCTGGTAGTTCGAAGAAACTTGATTCACCCCAGTAGGATTTCCTAGCATGCTCTTCAAGGCTGGAAGCGTAGGACAAGCACTAGTGTCGTGGCCACCAACGTCGCAAAGTGCGCAAATCTGCTCTATCTCAACTACCTTGGCCTCTTTCAAATTCATTGCATGAAGCTTGTTTGAGATCATGGCCTCCATCTTTGCCTCCAACGCATCCTCTTGCTTCAAATTGAATACCACTCCTCGTGAGGGCTGGGATGGTGCAGAGTGGCCTCCTCTCTCGTAGTCTGAAGTAGTGTCCCATGTCTGCGCATTTTCTGCTATCTCCTCCAGGTACGTCCAAGCTTCGTCCGGCTCTTTATCAAAGAATCCTCCATTGCACATCATCTCTACAAATTGCTTCATTTGCGGCTGCAGTCCATCGTAGAAGAAGCCAATAATCCTGCTTTTATCGAAGCCATTGTGCGGACATGCGAGCAGTAACTCATTAAACCCTTCAAATGCCTGATAGAATGTTTCCTCGCTTTTCTGGGCAAAGTTCATAATCTGCCGCTTCAGTCCCTGTGTCCTGTGAATAGGAAAGAACTTCTTTAGAAATTCAGCCTGCAAATCAATCCATGTAGTAATAGAGCGTGATGGCAATGCATTCAACCAATTTTTAGCTTTGTCTTTTAATGAAAATGGGAACAGTTTAAGATATATCGTATCCTCGCTAGTTTTCCCATCAAAGCATGTCAAGCAAACCTCCTCAAATCCTTTAATATGAAGATATGGATTTTCCTTGTCTAACCCATGAAAGGTGGGTAAGAGTTGGATCACCCCAGGTTTAAAATTGAAAGAATTTGCATCGGCAGGTAAAACAAAGCATGAAGCAGTGCTAGTCCTAGTGGGTCGAAGTAAATCTTTTAAAGTCCTAGGCACTCCAGGTTGCACATTATTCTCGTTATTGTTGCTAAAGTTTTCATCCATATTATTATTAGCCATATCAAAACGTCGAGTCAACCTATGTGTCCTAGGAGTCCTATGCCACATAAACTAGCACAAATATTTTTTTTATATGAAAGCAAACAAAAGTTTATATACAATAAAGTGGAAGGATCTCACCAAAGGTCCTCTGAATGAAATAAACCGTAGTAACAAACCGTTCTCCCCGGCAACGGCGCCAAAAACTTGGTGGGCTCCGAAAGGTGCTTCTCTCAAGCGCAAGAGTCCGTTCAAGTAGTAAAATCTGGGAGTCCAGATGTCGAATCCTCGGGAGAATCTATTGAAACCACAAATCTAAATCAAATAGAGTAACTACGAATAAAATCTAAACACTCTAATAGCGATGGTGAAGGTGGTATGAAAAGTGTGTGGTGATGGAATTGTTACGTGCGAACAACGAACTCTAATTTGTGAAAAATAGATATAAAAGGCATGTACATGGCATGGGTTCATTAGGATCAGTGAATCGTGAGCTTTGGTTGATCAAGTATAACACAACGAAACCTCCTTTTGGGAGCGAATCGTCGGAAGATGTCCTTTTGGGAGTTAACGCATCAATTCTAATAATATATCGCTAAAGTTGTAAACGTACATATGAAGTATGAAGCTCTCTTTTGGAGAGATCAAATCTCACCCTTGTGGGGTGATCATCTACTAGAACAATTCTTTTGGAATACGAAAAAGTAGATTTAAGAGCGACGATTAAACTTTAGCAAATATAGCGATTAAGCGCAATAATACAACCCAATAATACGATTCACATCACCTAATTACCCCACACCATGCACATAAAATATTTAGCTACTCATGGTGCAGAAATAAACAATTTTCAGATCAGAATTCATAGGTTTAATAGCAAAATACGGAAGTTTAGAGGCAAAATACAAGCTAAAACACCCAAATACAAGCTAAAGTTGAAGAGAATATCACCAAATCTCTCTGAAAAATCTTCAAAACTCTCTGGAAATTAGAAACTAGGCTCTGGAATTTTACAGAATTTTTGCAGAAGAAAATACGGCTCCTAAGTGCTCCAATACGCCAATTATACGCCCAAAACCCCTAGAATACGCTTAAATAATAGGATTGCGGGTTTATTGGGCTTAACGGGTTCAAACCCGCACAGTATTCGCGCCCGAATTGATCTTAGCCGTAGATCTGGAGCGGGGCATTTTTCAGCCGTCCATCCAGGCGGGATTGCTTGTGGGGTTGACGCGTGGCACATCAGATCGGATCCGCCCGCTTCGTTCCGCTCCGCTAACGATTTAAAGTCGGGGTTGATTTCGGCCGTTCGATCAAGAGATCAACGGGCTTAAGATTGCCACGTGGCCCGCTTGTAGCTGAATTCGAATTCGCTTCGTATTCCTCGTGCGCCGCTGGATCGTGATCGCTCGGCGAAGAATCGGCCACGTCACCCATCTTTTCGCGCTTCTCGTTCGCTGCGGGTCGACGCTCGACCGTTGGATCGAGCGGGGAGAGCGACGTGATGCCGCCACGTGGGCTCAAGGATGCTGCTCTCCGCTTCGCTTCGGGTTAAAAAGAGGCCGTTGGATATTGATCGGACGGCGATGAGTGTCCCACGTCGTCGCTTGATTATATCCGTTGGATCAGAAAACGACGCCCCAGATCTTGCCACGTCACTGCCCCATAATTCTCCGTGTCTTCGATCTCGACCGCTGGATCAGCATCCAGCGGTCTAAAAAATGCCGCGTCACCCGCATTTTGACAGCCTTCGGATGAAGAGCGAGCGGCCACGATTTGGCCACGTGGCCCGTATTTCGTATTTTCCACCGTATTTCTTGCGTATTTCCCCATTTAATTGGTATTTTGCATTCAAAAATACACAGTAATTAGCACAGATCTCAGAAAAATACAAATAAATAGTCGTTGGAATCGTGAGAATGAGACCTTGCTAGGAAAAATATAATAAGTGCAGAAATACTTCGTTAATTGCTGTTTTGTGCTCAAATAGTGTGTTTTCTCTAATAAATAAATGTGTAGAAAATACGTATGAATTAGAGACAAATGTAGCATCTCATGAGCACAAAATAGGGCTAAATGGGGGGTTAAATACGCAATATTGAACCCAAATCAACGACAGGGATCGAGAGGGGTTTAGGGGGTTTTAGAGTTTGAGCTGAGAGGAGACCGACTAAAAAGTGATTTAATCGAATCGAAATGAGATATAAGTCGGTCGGGAAACGAAAAGAGTCAACTGCCCTAACACACTTAATCGGTCACAGTTCAAGCACTGACCGACTAGATTACGATCTAGTCGGTCGGTCAATGAGCTTGAACCGACTAAGTCGAAACAGAGGCAAACAGCAAAATTTAGGGCTAGATTTAGTCGGTCGGAGTATACTTACTGACCGACTAGTTTTCAATCTAGTCGGTCAGAAAGTGTACTATGACCGACTAACGAAAGAAAATGATAGGAGATGGATGAGAGCTTGATCTAGTCAGTCTGAGTTCACT
This sequence comes from Scilla litardierei, assembly GCA_030789695.1. Taxonomy (NCBI): domain Eukaryota; kingdom Viridiplantae; phylum Streptophyta; class Magnoliopsida; order Asparagales; family Asparagaceae; genus Scilla; species Scilla litardierei. Next base: position 91,867,034 of record CM061139.1, on the reverse strand, counting down.
TGCTGACCGACTAGATGAGCATCTAGTCGGTTGACAAATGAACTTAGACCGACTAGAAGAGTTCAAAATTTGATAATTGATTTCTCTTCACAAACCACTTGGATGAAACAACTTAAAACTCTCATTAGTCATCTAAATTACCCCATAAAACGTCGAAATCTTAAATACGACTTTCAAATACGAATTCGATCATAAATTCAAATATAACACATAAAATTCCCAAAAATTCAATTAATCTAGCATGAACAAAATATCGCGAAATCGAATAGCATGCAAGATAATTGAATGAAATATGAATCCTATATCTCGGATTCACCCATAATCCCCAATTCTCGACGCAACCGCACAAAGGAGTCCTCCTTTAGGGGTTTCGTGAAAATATCGGCGATTTGCTTTTGGGTTTCAACGTACACTAATATGATGTCCTTTTTAGCAACATGATCATCTAAAAAGTGGTGTCGGACATCTATGTGTTTTGATCGGGAATGGTGCACCGGATTCTTTGAAAGACAGATAGCACTTTGGTTATCCACCATGATAGGGCTAGTATCACAGTGAATACCAAAATCTTTCAAAGTGTGTCTCATCCAAAGAACCTGGGCACAAGCGGCACCGGCGGCAATATATTCCGCCTCGGTGGTTGAAAGTGATACGGAATTTTGCTTCTTGGAAAACCAAGAGACAAGAGAATTTCTTAGAAAATGGCAAGTGCCACTAGTACTTTTCCTGTCGAATTTGCATCCCGCATAATCGGCATCACTGTATGAGACTAACTCATACGTGCTAGATTTCGGATAAAGTAATCCAAAATCTAAAGTGTAACTTAGATAACGGAAAATACGCTTTACCGCTACTAAGTGAGACTCCTTAGGTTGAGACTGATAACGAGCACATATGCATACGGTAAACATAATATCGGGCCTACTTGCGGTAAGATAAAGTAATCTACCTATCATACCTCGATATAGGCGAATGTCTACATCCTTACCGCCCGTATCCTTGTCAAGATGCGTAGTTGTGCTCATTGGAGTCTTTTTCCCGGAAGCACTTTCCATTCCAAATCGCTTAAGCAACTCCACCGTATACTTCGTTTGGTGGATGAAGATTGCATCGTTCATTTGGCGAATTTGGAGACCTAAGAAATATTTGAGTTCGCCCATGTGGCTCATCTCAAATTGTTCCTTCATAACATTAGAAAACTCTTCGCAAAGAGTGAAGTTAGTAGCACCGAAAATGATATCATCAACATAAATTTGAACTAATAAAATATCATTATTCGCATGCTTAACAAAAAGTGTAGAATCGGCTTCGCCCATTTTAAAATTCAAATCCAAAAGAAAATTCTTAAGGCGATCATACCAAGCTCGAGGAGCTTGTCTCAAACCATAAAGAGCTTTCTTTAGTTTAAAAACATGATTTGGAAATTTTTCATTTATGAAGCCCGGAGGTTGAGAAACGTAAACTTCCTCAACGACATCTCCGTTTAAAAATGCACTTTTAACATCCATTTGAAATAACTTAAAATTTTTATGGCATGCATAGGACAATAAAAGTCTAATCGATTCTAATCTAGCTACCGGAGCGAAGGATTCTTCGAAATCGATACCTTCCTCTTGGCGATAGCCTTGAGCTACTAACCGAGCTTTGTTCCGGATGACGACTTGATTTTCGTCGGATTTGTTCTTGAAGATCCACTTTGTCCCTATGACGGTGTGGTTCTTCGATGGCAAAGGAACAAGCTCCCATACATCATTCCTCTCGAATTGAATGAGTTCCTCCTCCATGGCAAGGATCCAAGCACTATCTTCGCACGCTTCAACTATATTCTTTGGCTCTATTGATGAGACAAAGGCACTATTGGCGAAGTGGTGGACTTGAGATCTCGTCTTGACACTATCATGAATATTGCCAATGACTTGCTCATGGGGATGGTCGCGAACGGTATGAAGCCGCTTGGGAATACCTTGATCACTAGGCACATTCTCAACAACTTCATTAGTCGGGTTAGTCTCAATAGAATCAATTGAATCAATAGACTTAGAATTTTCAAACGAATCACATAAAACATCCATAGAATCATTATCTTTTGAAATTCTAGAAGTAGTAAAATTCTCATTAAAAGAGACATGAAGTGATTCCTCGATCGTAGAGGATCTTTTGTTATATATCCGGTAGGCTTTGCTACGTGAGGAATACCCAACAAATATCCCCTCATCCGATCTCGGATCAAACTTGTCCAAATTATCATATGTGTTTTTAATGAAACATTTGGCGCCGAAAACACGAAAATGTTTAACTTGAGGCAATCTACCAAACAACAATTCATAACAAGTTTGTTTGGTGCCGGGCCTCAAAAGTATTCTATTAAACACATAACAAGCGGTGTGTACCGCTTCCGCCCAAAATTGATAACCAAGTTGACTATCTTCGAGCATAGTGCGAGCACACTCCACAAGCGTTCTATTCTTCCTTTCAACAACACCATTTTGAGGAGGTGCGCGAGGGAAAGAAAACGTGTGAGTAATTCCAAGATCATCACAAAAATTTGAGAAAGACTCATTCTCAAATTCACCCCCATGATCACTACGAATAGTGAAAATGGTGGTTCCGATGAGATTTTGTACTTTCTTCACAAATATTGTGAAGTTTTCAAAAGCTTCATTTTTATTACATAAGAAAAATACCCATGTAAATCTTGAATAATCATCAACGATGACTAGTCCATACCTTGCATTTCCTAAGGAAGCAACTCTAGTTGGCCCAAATAAATCTAAATGTAATAGCTCTAGTGGCCGTTTCGTAGAAATGCTTTTCTTAGGTTTAAATGAAGATTTAGGAAGCTTGCCACGTTGACAAGAATCACAAAAACTTTTCTTTTCAAAAACGAGTTTCGGAAAACCTTTAATGGAATTTAATTTCGAAAGCTTATAAAGTGTTCCAAAGTTCACATGTCCAAAGCGTCGATGCCATAAGTGTTGTTCACTTGTGTTGGCAACGAGACATTGTTCATATGACTTAGGAAGATCCAAAATATAAATATCTTTATGGCGTGTGCCGGAAAATAATAATTTATTATTATCATTTGAAATATGACACAATCCTTTCGCAAAACTAACTTTGTAACCTTTGTCACAAAGTTGGCTTATTGAAATAAGATTATGATTTAAACCATCAACTAGATAAACATCGCTAATTAAGGGTTTAGAAGGGTTACCCACTTTACCAACACCGACGATGGTTCCGCTTTCATTGCCTCCAAATACGACGCGATTTCCATTTGCAATGGGAACCACTCCGGAGAGCAATTTAGCGTCACCCGTCATGTGTTTTGAACACCCGCTATCGAGTATCCAATTCCCTTTGGAGCTAAATTTATATTTGTTGCTCCTTTTCTTTTTCTTTTCCTTGAGTACCTAAAGATAGAAACTTTCATATCATGGTACCCAAGGTCATTGGGTCCTCAAAGGTTAGACCTTTGGAAGCCAAGTCCAATTGGACTTTGACTTCCCCACATAATTCCTACTATGCACAACATTCGAAAAATAAGCATTCATATACATTTGTTTTTCGTCCATGCTTGTGTCCTTTGGGCTCCAAATAGTGAAAATTTTGGGAGCCACCATCCTATTGGGTGCATGCATGCGACGTTGATTTCTACGTGATGCATGACGTGGATAGGCATACGGGACATGATGGAATGGTGCATGACGAGAATTATTCATACGATGAGGTGGGTGAACATATGCATGTGTGGAAACACGTGCGTGAGGGTGTCTCACATGGTGTGCACGTGCCCGTGAACGTGTAGCATAGAAATCATCATATGTGTGAGATGGTGGAGTAGGACGTGTGTTCCTACGTGGCATGGTATTTGTGTACATATAAGCATGCCCCTTCTTTGGAGGTCCACCCAAAGTGGGTTTCTTTCCAAAAGAGGGTGTGGACGAGGTGGAAGCACCATTGGTAGATGAACTACCAATAGAGTGTTTGCTACCACTCGTAGAGTCACCGGAAGTTGGCCTAACAAAAGTAGTGGCCGCTTTGGATGGACATCCCATCGTATACCACAAGCCAATGTGGTGATTGGCCGGAAGTAAGTCACTTAGGATTTTATCCAAATGGTCCTTACCTTTGTTGAATTTGTTAATTCGGCCCAATGTGTTCTCATATTTCTCTTTGAGAGAACGCATAGAAGTATCCAAATTGGATACTTGCGACGTGAGCACAAAAACACGAGATTTAAGATTCTCGTTCTCAATACTCAAAGTAGAGTTTTGAGAAGTTAAATCCGCTATCCTATGTTCTTCCGGATCATCAACGCTAACATGTTCAAGTTTAGATTTGAGATTAACAATCTCATTTCTTAACTCTTCAACAACGGTGTCGTTGTTGGTGATGATAGTCTTAGGCGAGGTTTGAATGCTAGCTAGGTCATCTTTTACTTTAGTATATCGATTTACTAATTTTGTATATTTAGACCATAAGTGAGAGTTAGCATCCCTAAGATCATCCATCGTTACCTCATCGCCTTCGTCGTCGCTATCATCGGAAGAGGAGGATCCTTGATCGTGCTCCTCTCTTGCCATGAAACACATGTGCGCTTGCTCCACGTGCTCATCGTCCGACTCTCCGCTTGAGGAATCCTCGGAGTCGGTGAATGTTGTTCCGACAAGTCCCTTTTTGTACCCCTTTTTGTACTTCTTTGACTTGTCGAACTTCGGCGCCTTCCACTTCTCCTTTTGCTTGTTTTGAGGACAATCCGCTTTGATGTGTCCTGGCTTATTGCATTTAAAGCACAAAGGTGGAGAGGCGTTAGTAGAAGTAAACTTAGATTTTTGTTTGAAGTTACCCTTTCGGAAGAAGCGATTGAACTTCTTTGCCATGAGTGCAATGGATTCCATGTCCATTTCTTCTTCCGAGTCCTCATCATCGGTAGAGGTGGATGAAGCCGCCTTGAATACAATCGCCTTTTTCTTAGGCGCATCTAGGTTCAAATAGGACTTCATCTTTTCTTGTAACTTCACCTTGCTATCTTTGCGTACCTCGTATGACATCAAAGTACCCATTAGTTGAACAACGGTGTATTTGTTCATGTCATTACCTTCCTCGATGGCGAAGGTACGTTTTTCCCAAGAAGAGGGAAGTCCTTCAATAATCTTTGAGCACTTCTCCTTTTGAGTGTAGGACTTGCCGAGGGCCTCTAACTCGTTTATTATGTCAACGAAGCGAGCGTAATATTCTTTCATCTTCTCGCCCTGTTGCATATGAAACATTTCGTAATCTTTGTTTACGACTACGAGTTTAGAGTCTCTTACCCTACTCGTCCCTTCATGAAGTATGAGGAGGGAGTTCCAAATTTGATATGCACTCTTACATGTGCATATCTTATTGAAATCCTCGGGCTCCAAAGCGCATTGCAAGGCGTTCATTGCCTTGGCATTGCTTACCTCCGCGGCGACCTCCGCGGTAGTCCATTTCTCAAAGTCTTCTTCTTTGGGTTCGATGTATTCCTTCATTGTAGTCCTCCATAAGGATGCACTCCGGAGGAAGGTTTCCATCCGGCATTTCCAATACCCATAGTTGGTACCGTTGAAGAATGGAGGCCTCGTAGAGGAATGTCCTTCCATCACCGAAGATGCTCCTTCACGGTTCCTGAAGGTGTCATAGTTGGAAGGTGGAGGCACGGTCTTGTTGTCGTTGGCAGACATAGCTGAGTATCTGGCTCTGATACCAAATGTAATGCCCTACCAGCTACTGCACAAGTACTAGAGGGGGGTGAATAGTACTTTAAAATAATAAGGAGTATAATTCCAAATTAAATTGCAAACAACTACCAAATCAATTTGCGGAAGCTTAAATTGAATGACAACACAAAATTAACAATGCTAACAAACGATGTTAATGGGTTCGGATCCACCCAAGTCTCCCCGACTTGTTCCCGGTGATCCTACGTCCCAACCACCCGGATCCCTTCCGGATACTTGAGTTAGAAACCCTAACTCAAGATTTCCACTATGAATATCTTGTGAAAAACCTTCACAAGATCAAATCATACATGCAATAGCAAACGTGAATCCCACAACCCGGGATCACAACCTTCTCTCACAACCGAGAGAATCACAAAGCAATATTAAAGAGTTTAATATGAAATAAACAATCTTACCACAAAATCCTATACCTTGAGTTTTTCTTACCCAAATGGTGAAATGAAGGATTTGAGGAAGATGAAGTCACCAAGACCTAGCACCAAGGAAATGACCAGCAATCGGTGCCTAGGGATGATTTGGAGACTTGGATCAAGCAATAGCTTGAAGAGCTCACCAAGAACAAGCTTCTCTCTAGATCTAGAAATGAGAGAGAATGGGTTTCTTGTGAGGAAGAGAGCTTTAGATTAGAGTGAGAAAAAGGCTATCTCTTTAGAACTCAATGAATCTCTTAATGGAACCTCTAACCTAGATAGAAATGACCTAGGTTCGTATTTATAGGGTCCCATAAAAACAAGTTAGGTCATTCTCCAACGGATAGAAATCTGTGAGAATTAGTCGGTCAAAGAACAATCACTGACCGACTAGTTCATCAACTAGTCGGTCAGTCAAACAGCATGGACCGACTAAGAGTAGATCTGAGAAGAGATAGAATTTCAGACCTAGAAATCTAGTCGGTCCAAGAAGACTGTCTGACCGACTAGTTTCACAACTAGTCGGTCAGCCAATGAACGTAGACCGACTAAGAGGCAAAATGAATTAGTCTGAATGCAATATGACTTAGTCGGTCCAAGAACAAAAGTTGACCGACTAAATTGTCAACTAGTCGGTCACCAAACGTTCTTAGACCGACTAACGATAAACAGTAGCTTAGGAGAATTTTAGCATGAACAGCAAGTCACAACTAGTCGATCAAAGAAGCATCACTGACCGACTAGTTCACAAACTAGTCGGTCGGTGAGTCAACGTAGACCGACTAACTGTAAACAGTAAAGTCCAAGAAATTAAGGAATCAAACTAGTCGGTCCAAGAACAGTTGCCGACCGACTAGATCACCATCTAGTCGGTCAGTACTTGTTCTTGTACCAACTAACATGCACATACAAGTCCGAATCGAAGCGCGACGCTTCGAGGAAGTTAGAATGAACTTGTGCAAGGATCCTAGAGCTACGAAATGAGCGTAATGAAGATAGAAACGTAAGATATACTCAAGACTTAACATTCTATATATCGAAGCTAAAAGACTATAAATAAAACCTTAATAAACGGTCTTCGAGAGCTTCGATTAAATCTTCATAACTTCCAAAACGGCGCAAGAGCTTCAACGAAGCTTTAGGCATGAATACGAGCTTTGGGAAGTGTTGAGATGTCGCTTTGAATGTTCTCGTGAATTTGGCGACGATCTCCAAAACTGCGCTCACAAATTGTTAGTTCATGGATTATTTATGTTTTCTCATCATCAAAACCAAATCCGGGGAGTCCAATATTCAACAGGGACCCATTCACGTGTCGCATCACTTCCTTTTTATTTTTTATTGCATATTTCTGCATTTCACGATCACATTTTATTCGCTAGCACTGTCATGTCTAGCTTGGGGGACGTCTATTTTGGTGTGTTGTCGTGTTTTGCTGTTTTTCTTATTTTTTGTGTGTGTGCTTGTTTCTCCCCTTTTGAGTGTCGTGTCGTGTGGTTTTATTTCTATTTTCGTGTCGTGTGGTTTGATTTTGATTTTTTCTTTATTTTCAGTTTCATCTCTGTGTTTTCCTCGTTCTCATTTCTTTTTGTGTCGGTGCGTATTCCCCCCCATCTTCATTGCCCTCCCGTACTCACTCATATTGCATTGAGGGCAATGCAAGCTTCAGCTTGGGGGAGTCGCACTGTGTGCGCCATTTGAGTCTTTCTTTTTCGTTTTTGTGTCGTTTTCATCTTTATTTTATTTTTTCTTTTTCTCTTCTCTTCTTTTTATCTCTTTCTCCTAGAGATGAACCTTATGATGAATCGCCACAAAATCACACACACCTAGCACGGCATCGATAATCACATTCACTAACCCTAGGATTTCGAGTTCTCTTGCATTTCACGCATCGTGGGTCCACTTAGCTTTTTGTGAGTCGTGCGTCGTGCCTAGCTATTTGGTGCGCTTCTACTTTGTGATTTTACTTTATATACCTGTCTAGGAATGACCCCTAGATTATCATGCTTCGATTTGAATATGCGGAATTTATTTTCCCTGTCTGCTTCTGCATGCTATATATATATATCATGTACTTCATTTCGCATGTGTCGGGATTCCATAATTAAGGACTAGGATAACCCATTTAGCCCATGCTCTATTTTGCGAGAATAGTTTCCTTTGCCCAAGTGTTTAGATTCCGACTTCTTTTTTGTTTTACTTGGTGTAAATCCCCTCGTCGTGTACCGTTCTCCCACTTGGGAGAGTACACATGTGTATAGCCAAAAACCCAAAAATCAAAATTCAAAAAAAAATAGAAAAGAAAAGAAAAACCCAAAAAGAAAAGAAAAGAAAAATTTTATATATCCCAAAATCCAAAAAAAATACAAATACCCAAAACCCAAAAATTTCAAGTGTGAATATTTTTCCTATCTACCGAGAATAAAGGGAAGGCGAGAATTTGCACCGAGTGTTCTACTCCACATCATCTCAACCCCCATCGTTTTCGAAAACACTTGGCTTAGGAACTTTTTAGCTAGTATCTAGGCTATAGTGGTGTGATTTCCTTAACCCTAGTTGTGGAATCCCCGATGCATGATACGCTTCTATCCTTATACTCTTCTCATGCATGCTTGAACTAATATTCACCGCAATTTCAAATTCGAATCGGTATTTGGGTCATTTCCTGGATTTGCGTATATGAGCTCATAGCACATTGTAGAAAGCGACACCATTTGCTAGCACACGACCGCACTCACACGCGCTTCACCGCGTGGGCCCACGACACTTATTTGAACTCGTTTTCCTAGGTTTAGTGATGTGATTTGACGTTTGCTTGCTTGGTGTGTCGTTTTTGATTTTGTTGGCTCTGACGGACGATCTAGGACATAGAGTTTTCTTTTTCTCTCGTTCTCTCTATTTTTCCCCTCCGAGCTCCTACTCTCACTCGTCTTCCTCGAGGATGAGGAAGAGTTCATCTTGGGGGATTTTGACGTGCGTTTATATTTCATATATTCACGCATGTTTTCTTTTGTATTCCTCCGTATTTTCCGTCGTCTTTTATTCGTTTTCTCGTATTTTCTCGTTTTCTTTCACTTTTCTTTGTTTCTCCATGTTTGCAGGAGATTGCCCGCATAGGAGACGTTTAATGACGATATCTCAAGTCCCCGGAGCAACGGGAGGAGTCACGCGTGATCCAAAGGGTCAAACGACGAAGATTACATCTTTCAGCCCCTCACCCGGTCGGTTGGTCATCTCCAACCGATCGGGTGATGCACGCGTTCACCACCCGGTCTCAGCCGGAGCTCAAGTGGAAGTCACCCGACCGGTTCACAGGCCGGTTCAACGGGGCCAACTCTCTGTCTTTTCAAGCCAAATTCCAACCGATCGGGTGACTCTCACCCGATCGGTTCATCTGTAGCTGATGCTGAGGAGTCGAGACACGGGCACCCAACCGATCCCTTCACCCGATGGCGCCAAGATCCAACCGGTCACTCCAAGAACTCAACCGACCGATTCATATGACCGGGTGAAAGTCCGCCGTTTTCTGTTTATTATTTGTAACGGATCACCCGATCGGTTGACTTGTCAACCGATCGGGTGATACGAGATCCTATAAATAGGACCCCTAGGGTTCCAGAAACGGGGAGCTGTTAGTTTTTACTGTTTTCTCCTATTGTGACGGCTGTAATTACTTTTCTATTGTAAGTTTTCGGATCTTTCTTAAACTTTAGTATTATCTTAATTGCTCTACTACCTTCGCATTCCAATCGTCTGATTATGATTTCAACGGTTCATTTTCGTTTAGATCGCTTTTTAATGAATATTTGTGAGTAGTTCCCAAACCAGGGATTTTGGCGGAAACCCCTTCGGGGGCTCTTCCCGATGCATCCATAGGGTTAGGAAATCGATAGGGATTAGGAATCTAACGGTTACGCGGGGTGTTTTATTGTCATCGGCGGGAAAAATACCGCCTTTGACCGTTGGGCCAAGGGGGAATAAACTTGGCGGTTGACTCCCTAGCCATAGCTCACGCCCTTAGCGTAGACGCCGAATCCTAGCGCGCGGGAGCGGCAGGATGAGACGTTGGGAGTTATCGTTGCGAGCTTAGTGCTCTCGGAATCGATCAGTGTTAATGGACACGGGAGTGCCCACTGATCGAATCCGGGAAGTCCGGTGTATCATCCTGGGCACCGACCGGAATATCGGGCCCATGGGATGCCGGTACCACTTTCAGAGGCAACGTCTCACCATTAGACCCTAATTCCGATCGCCATCCTACCCGTAGGCCGCATCGACGAGAGTCGCTCGTTGGAGTGGAAACCAAAGTCCCGGGTTTATTTTCTTATTGTTCATACCTTGCATTCCTTTCCCGTGACAACCCATCAACCGATTCGGGCTAGCTCGCCCACGGGGTGATTTTGGTCCTCCTTGACACAAGCACATCCTAGCCTCCCTGTGTTCGACCCCCAAGCCACACTACAACACCGTGCGCTTGCGGTTACAAATATCTAAACCCTCACGCGGGTCCCCCGGACATTTGCGGCTAGCAAACCGGGGGCACACGTCACCACTACACAAATTTGTCTAAACTTTGATTGGCTATAGAATCGGGTGTGTAAACCAATCTCCATCATTTATTGTGGTGTATTGGATAAATTCTCATTGTGTTGATTGTTGGAACACTAGACAAGTCTAGTTGTTGCCAGTTGGAAAGTCCTCGGTTTGTGAGGCAAGGGTAAATCCTAGACAAGTCTAGGTGTTGTGGTCAGAAATCCTGGTTGAGACTAGGTGCTTGTATTTGCCAAGGCAGATAGTGGAAATCTCGTACCGGATTGGTCGGGGACTGGACGTACCCGGGTTGCGGGGAACCAGGATAAAAATCCTTTTGTCTGCGTTTGTTTTCTGTGATTTGTTATCTTTCTTGTACAAGCATTCTTTACTTATTAATTGTTCATCTTTGTAATTCATTATTAACTTATTGAAAAGATTGTATCTTTAATTTCCGCTGTGTATAAATCTATTTGCAAAGATCTATTTGTCAAAGTTATATTTATCTGATCTTAATCCAATCTCTTTCATATTCTTGTTAAGATTGGTTTGTTGATTAAGAACCAAGCGTAGATCACTCTACTTGGTTTCTTAGGCAACATTAGAAGGAATTTATTTGTGTTAATATCGTTGAGCGAAAAAGTTACTATATACACAACACTATTCAACCCCCCCTTCTAGTGTTGTTTGCCATCCACAGGATCCAACACCTTCGTGTTCATGGTTGACGTACTCAAACAGTAGAATCACACCCCCTTTGACAAAACAAAGAATGCGGATGACTTGCTCTGATACCAATTGAAGTTTAGTATGCCAACCTAAATTGTAACGACATGAGAATTATAACGAACAACACATCACAACACATGGTCATTGGTAACGCAGTTCGGTGCGCACACCTACATCTGCGGGGCCCCGCCCAGAAATTCAAATTACTCCATTGAAATAATGATAGTTACAATACAATTTGATACTAGGGGAAACAAACTCCCCCTCAATACAAACCGCAAAGGGTTGACCTCAATCAACCCCGTAGAGTAATTTGCGCAAGCTCCCCTTGCATGCAAGATCCCCTTGCAATACTGACACAGATCAAATCCCTTGACCCCCTACCTCAGTAGTCGTCAGCCTCCTCCCGGAGCTTTGGAGAACACCTTCGCAAAAGTCGATCTCCGCAAAAAGCAATCAAAATATCAAAACCAACTTACAACTTAAACATCGCTCTACAAAGTTGGTAAGTGGTTAGCCAATAATTCTTCAGATCAAATCACTAAGGATTTTCCGAACAACCCAAGAGCAGCAAGGCGAGATAGATCAGATATGAAAGGATCTTCAACCGTCGAAACTAATTCGAGCCCGAACACTATCTCTTACCAACCTTCAAACCGCTTCAGCAAATGTAACTGAGAAAACCACCCGATCCAAACAGCAGGAGAAGATTCGAAACCACTTAACATGATAGCTCCTATCTTCAGATAAACAACGAGCCTTATCCTTAATCAGCCGTTAAAAACAAGAGGCAATAGAGAAAGGCACGAGAACAGATCTCAACACGTTCAACATTTCATATGACATAATGTTCAACATTTCATAAGAACACTTGTCATATGTTTACAAATGTTGAACAATAAGTGCAACATTTTAAGTAACATTTTGTTCAACACTCCATAGGAATCAATTGTGGCACAAGAGACAAATAATAGACTTAACATTGACGACTCACCTTATTTACGTGAGAGCCAAAGAAAAGTTCCCACCTCTTGCGATGAACCCTTGGTCGAGCACACTTGAGAGAAACTTTCTTGTATACGAGTCTCCAACAACTGATAAACAATATCTCAAGTTAACACAGCTTAAGAGTTTGACGAAGCTTACCGACAGGAGCACGCAAGAGTGGGCCTTTAGCAACGGTTCGTTGGAACCATAGGTGCAAACTTACTGCCTAATGCCAACCAACTTGATTAAGGAAAGATTGGATTTTTACAAGATTTGCATATGTTTAAACTTTATTGGTGACGTTTTAGAGCATTAAAATTGGAGTTAGTATCCAATGATAGCGACGATGCATTTCATAATAGTGGGTAACATTGTGGGGGAAAAATTCTTGATTGATCATCCTATTGAGACATTTATTTACAGTTCATTCATTGTTCTGCTTGATATGTTGTTCTTTCACATGGCTGTCATCTACACCATTTGCTTCACTTTCTCCAATACTGAACTCACCGCTCAACACTCTCTAATGTGAGGTTCCCTCCTTTCTCTACCCCTCTTATTACATAATTTCTCTGTAACTCTCTCAACAAACTTTTTGTGATTTTACAATTAATGCGGCCATTTTGGATAGTCATCATCAAAACTGAAACTTTGTTTCTTGTTTAGTAAAAAAGGGAAGGTCAAGTCTGTAGCCGTGCCTATGATGGACAAGCCCAACTGTAAGCTTCTCTTCTTTGCGCCAATTTTGTTGGTATTCATCTCATGTTTGATTAACTTCTTCACATAAACAAGTTTCTTTATAGTTGATCAAATCCCTTTTATTTTGATCTCAATGTGCAAGTATTCGTTAAAATGTCATATATGGTCATGGGGATCACATTTGTTCTAATACTCATTGTCGGGCTTGGTAGACGTTGGTTACACATGGCAATGTAGCCTTAGCAGTCCAAATTGAACAGCAGGTGGTACGCTACCGTCGGGAGGGCCGTTGACAAGGGATACCCCTCGGTCTGGTAATAAACACTTTCATATATTTTTGATATGCATTTACATAGTTTGGTATGTGTTTTATTATATGTTTACTTGTTTGACTTTATTATCTTGTTAATTTCATCTTTTGCTATTGGATTAGAATTTTGTTTGAATTTTTTAATGATGAATTCTTGAATTATGATTGTTTTGTTGGGGTTGATAATTGAATAATGAAGGCTGCAAAATGCCCTTCTTAGTTTTGTTGGATTGATTTAAATGTAAATTGATGCACATTCATTATTAGGTATCTCTTGTTATTGGAGCATTTTCTTTCCAACAGATATTATGCATTCAGGTAAAAATGTACATGTGCTGATGTTACAAAATTATCAGTTTGAGCTAAAGTCTTCAATATCTACCTTTGTTTAAGAACTTAAGCTTCTTTTATAGTTTATAAATGTCATAACTTTTCTCTACATTGGGGCATCATGAAAGGTAAAAACCACAAAGCCACCATCTTTGGAATTTTTTCTCATGATCATGTATTACAAATAAATGGAAGTCCCAAATTTTGTTGCATTCTACCTCTTCTGATTTTTCTTGTTTTTGTTGTCCTACAAGATATCGATTAAAGAATAGATATAATTAAACAGATTGAAAAGAAAATAAAATTTATGTACATGTATCAAATGCAATAGGCTGTAATACATCTTTATGCATGTTCTATTTATGTGTGAGTATAACAATCCAATTAGCAAATAACATAGAGGCTGTAATTCACTACAAAAAAACAGACTATTGGCAACGACTTTTAGCAACGCCTATCTTCTGGTCGTTGTTAAAAATAGCAGTGGTAACCAGTTAAAAATTAGTTGTTGCTATAGGTCGTTACCAATACTCAGAGACTATTACAACGATTAAATGTCGTTGCCATAGCCTTAAGAAAACAATGGCAACGACAAAAAGTCGTTGCCATTTCCTTTTACATCAATGGCAACAACATTTTGTTGTTGTCAATGTCTTTTGTAACAATGGTAACAAATAATTGTCGTTGCCATCGTCTTTGGAAACAATGACAACGACATATGTCGTTGCCATAAATTAGTGGAAAAGAGAAAAGTTTCAGTGGCAATCATGTAAATTTCTAATGGTAAACTTGTAAATTAGTGATCCATGTAAGCAACTAGGTCTGTGCGAATGAATTCCGCCGCTCATCCCAATTTTCCCCCCAAATTTTTTCATTCCCCGCTCACCCTAAAATTTCCCCCGTTACATTCATCCCCACGCGCTCTCCTCTTCCCATGAGTAATTTTTTTCTTAGGCTTTGGTTATTGATAAACAACTCAGTTTTTACAAATGATGTCATCCGCCTCTCCCCATCCTTTGACCATTCCGATCACCGTCCAATCCACCACCAACAGGGCTTCATCTATGCCAAATGATCTGTTCCTTGACGACTAGGACGTCGGTGGGGCAGTCATCGGGCTGTTGTCTTTCCTCTGCGGCACCGCCTCCAATGCCGCCGCCGCCGCCATCGTCGATCCTCTAGTGAATGCGCACGTGTAAGGTAAAAATCGATGATATACCTAGGTTTCCGCTCTCAATCTCTCGCTATCACTTCCATTCTCCAGATTCGATCGTAAAAATCTACGAGAGAGAAGGAAAATCAAAATCCCCCTATTGTCTCCATCAGCCACAATCTTCTGCACTTTGTAATGGCGGATTCGAAGTCAAAGACAGTCTGGAGTCTGGACCACCGTTTGATTACCTGCTTCCAAGTTGCTTTTGATTTTTGATTTTTATCTTTCTCCCTTTTAAATACAGAATTTTGTAATATATACATTTTGTTGTTGATAAAATCTGATGATGGGTGTTTCTCAGATGATCAAAAGGGCAACAAATTGATGGGTTGCTTCAAACGTGAACCAGGATCTAGCTGAGTGGCATGAGCGCCATGCCACTAAAGTGAATGTCTGATTCTTTTCTGACTTTGTTTTTTTATTTCAGTTTTTTTAATCCCATGAAATGAGAAAAAAAAGGAAGAAAAGAAGAAGAAGAGGAAGAGGAGGAAGAAGAAGAAAGCCCCATATGTTATAATTCCTGTTCTATTATCGCCAAAAGAAGATTTGACTGATGGTTAATTGCATTCTTGCCAAGATGCAGCTTGTTGATAATCCTGTGTTTCACTGTATAACATTGTATGATGGTCTGCGATTGATACTCTAACAGCAATTTTCTAGCATGAAGATGATGTAGATTGCACTTCGTTGGTTAGTTTTGGTCTTATTCCAGAGTCCAAATTTATTCTCCAAGCAGAGAGTTTGGGGTGTTGGATGGACTGAACGGATAATTATTTGTGCAAAGTTCATGTCTTAGGACTCTGCTAAACCAAATAGCACAAGGCGAGGATTACGCCGTTTGAAAATATTTTTATGTTATTCATGCATTCTCTTTAAGTGCGATATCATCTTTATGCATGTTTGTGTTCAGTGTGATTCGATGGATTTTGATGCATTGATCTTGTTTTGATGACACAGACAGCGCAAAGGCATCGAAGTTGTTGGATGGATCATCATAGTTTGCATTGACTTATGAAGACAAGGATGGGGACTGGCTGCTGGTTGGAGATGTCCCTTCGGGGTATGAATCATGTTCTACCTCATTATCAATGGATCGTGTATGACATAACGAAATTATGAAAAATTTGCATTCAGCAAACAATCATTAAAGCTTTTTATAGGATGATTGAGATATTTCCAAACTTAGTTTTCAAATTGGTTGGATCGTTTGGACTATAATTTTAGTTTCTAGGCCATGCTAAATAAAGGTACTTGTATTAATATGTAGACTTTGGTTATAACTTGTTCACATGGTTGTATGTTTGTCATCTTAAAGTTAAAATAGCAAGAGCTGGGAACAACGAGAACGCATGAATTATGAACGAAACTAAGCAAGCAAACTAAGGAATCGATAGTTTTGGCAACTTATTTGCTACATATAGATTGATTTGATTTTTCCTTCTATTTCAATGTCAGTAAAATGCCAGATTGATTAATTGTTTTGATTGCTCCCCTGGTGATCATAATTTGTTGCTTTTCCAGACGGAGTTGACCCTACTCTTGCTATTTCAGTTTCTTTTTTCAGAACCGATAATAAATATAATTTAGAAATCATAATTAATTTTTTTGATCAGTTTCTTTTTCTATGTATGATGCATGATAATCTTGCTTTGTATTTCCATGTATCACACATAAACGGTAGACTAGAAAATCATGTAAGCCACATTATACATATTACATTTTTCTTTCACTCTATTCTAACACTAAACAGAATATCCTTTCAGTTCAAGGTAACATTGGATGCAATCAAGCCTTGCTTCATGATGAAAAGCACTTGAGTTTGACATTTAATTTTCTACGAATTCGATATATCAATCAAATTAGAAGTAATGAAAATTGTCTTTGATCTAAGAGTACGGGGTGGTAGATTGTGTGCAACAGTGCTTATCGACCAAAATATAGTTTGTTGATCTGATATCATAAAATTGGAAATCACCTAAGGAGTTATATTAATTTGATAGGATAATATCGGAAACCAACAGAGTGCTTATGTTGTTGTATTATGTATACTACTGTTTGTCAGTTTGTTGACTAAGCTAGCTTGATGTTGGAATTATATCTCAATTTAGATGCAAAAACGATTATTTTATCCCTTTGATCGCCTTATACGTTTTCTTTCTGTTTCTGCTTGGATTTGAATTCTGTTTTTTCAACAATTAAACTTTATCAGCAATGCTTGTATGCTGGGTTCATACTCTTATTCATAATGCTTTACTGCTGCCCTTAGTTATTTGGACTAATTTGAATGGAACCTTACCTATATTAGTTAATTAAGTGATCGATATGCCTTTTTATTCAGTGAATATTTTATTCATTGGTATCTAAAAATAAATTTTATTAGTTCATTTTTAAAGCTAGTTGAATGGTTGTATTTTGATTATCATTCAAGTTGAAAATTGACTTTATGACTGTATTGTCCCACTGGATATGTCTAATGAGCTAGATTTTTTATAGAATTTAGATAAATACATGTTGTCAATTGAAGGCTGAATTGAGTATGAAATGGTGAACTGAATCCTATGAGATACACATTATTTAAGATACATCTGCATGGGTCTGGTCTAGAATATTCAGCATTGATCTGCAATGGTGAACTTACTCTCTATTAATGCACTACACAGGATCCGTAGCTTTTCCTTTTTAATATACTTTTATATATATGCCAGGTTATTACTCCTGATCTATATGTTCGACTGCTCCTTGTTACATGTAATCAAATGAGTACGTATGATGATGTAAATCATTTATTTTGGTCTCCCTCTTATGTACATATGTCCTCAAAAATGGTTATTAAGAGCTTATTTCTGTTGTAGAAGTTGCTAAATGACAGGATATGATTATTCGACGTATCATCGCTAAAAGGAAATTTGCATAAGAATATGTGTATCATGACTAGCAATACCTGATACTATTTCTTATTACCACTTCCTTGTATCCCGATTCATATGTTTCAGATATATAACCTTTCATTGCAAGTGTCACTGATATTTTTTCCCCACTATTTTGTTTGTATGATCTTGTGTTCCTGTGATATTTCAGTCAGTGATGAATATGGAACATGAGTAGAATAGATCCTTTGCATTTTAGCAAGTTAGATTAAGCGAAAAATACATCTTCATGAGATCATCAATATGCTCAGGCAATTAATTTTTTATTATAACACGTATGATTAGGCTATGTGGCATACATTGCATCTATAGACTATATTTAATAGGAGAGAAGCAGTAGTCTGGTCACGAAATCTGTTGGCCACCCGTCTCCTAATTTTGTTTCTCTTTGATCTCCTGGACACTTTGACACTCCATCAATTGCTGCAGTAATTTGCTAAACTTTACTCGCTCATAAATTTGATGTGTTGTATTGCTCTATGGCTTGCGTGTATTCTTCGTTTTTTTGTTGACTTTGGTACTACATCTTTTCTGGTTTATACAAAGTGTTTATTTGTTTTCTTGATTTCTAATGTAACTGACATGGTGAAATATGACTACGGGGAACTATTGATTTATTTTTACACTAGCTCATGGAAAAGAAAATCTGACCAGATTATTGTTTATATGCATGCTTTCTAATCGACATGTCCAGTCCCAATGAAGTACTCCTATGGGACATGCTGAGGTCAATAATGCTTGTTCTTACAAAAATTCATTGCAATTTTAATATATTGGATTCTAATTACTCTATTTCATTGATTTGCTGAAGGCTGCAAAATGTCTGCTCTTTTTGAAAGAAGACAAGGAATTTGGCTTGGAAAGGATAGGGGATGAGATCTATAGTGTAGAAAAAGAATTGTCAATGGACGCTTAGAGGGTCGGATTCTGCTATACGATATCCAGTATGGCAATATCATGATGGATGAGGAGACGCGGCAACTTACAATAATCGTCAGTATTTTGTTTATTCCCATAATTTGCAAGTCAAATGGTTAATCGACAATATTCATATCTTAATGTTTCCATTTCTTCAATTTTTGCAGGATTACTAGTACGCACTTTTCTATCTGTTCACGTATGACTTGTTAATCACCTCAGCGAGATGGCCGTGGAGATGATCGCGGATTACCACACCGAAACGACTCATATCATTATTAGCATTTGAACTATTTTTTTTCAATATGAATTATATGATGTAACTTGAGAAGTTCTATGTTATTAATACAATGATATTATTTTCAAATTATTTTGCGACTCAGTCGAATTGAGCATATCGAAAATTCAGTGAATTCAAATTAAATGTCATGAGATCTCATTGCCAATTTATTATGTGAGGTATATGTTTATATTAAGAACAATGACAACGAACATCGTTGCAATTGAGAACAATGGCAATGATGACGGTTGTTACCATTGCGATGACTGTTGTTACCATTGCTTGACAGACCAATGGCAATGACAAATGTCTTGCCTTTGAGAACAATGCTAACGACAAATGTCGTTGTCATTGCCTGAAGCACCAATGGCAACGATCACTTTCATTGCCATTGAGAACAATGGCAACGACAACAATGGTTGTCGTTGCCTGACGCACCAATGGCAATGACAGTGGTGGTTGCCATTGTTCTCAATGGCAACGACCACTGTCGTTGTCATTGAGAACAATGGCAACGATAACAGTCGTTGTTGTTAACCGATGCACCAAGGGCAACGACATCTTGTCACGGATTCTGAAAGCCTTTCGCAACGACAAATGTCGTTGCCAAAAGTCTCTATAGCAACGACTATTTTGTCGTTGCCAATATCTTTGGTTACGGAAGTTATAGCAACAACATGGCAACGACATATTGTCGTTGCCATACGTGTCTATGGCAACGACTTTGGACTTTTAACTACGACTTTTGTCGTTGCCAACGGTTATTTTTCTTGTAGTGTAATACACCTTTGTTCAGTGTCTGTTGCTTCCTTTGTACCCCAGGCAGTCAAACACCAAGGATGCAATAGGAATAAAAGCTCCGGTGGCAGACGGGAGCTTATTGAGCATGTGGACACAGTTAAATCTTAGAGGTACGTATTGCAGACTAGGAAACAAATAAGCAATCCCACTAATGACATCAATGAGCAAATAATTTAGAGGCTGAAGGTCATGGTCACTGACATTGCAGGTAATAAAATTGACCCAAAGGTTGATACAGTTTATGTAGTGCCAGTTGTATATCTTCTTAAGTTCCTCCTGCAACCTTAGAGAACATTAATAGAATCTGTTAAAATGTACATCCAGTCTGATATATGAAGTCTGCATTCCAAAATATTCGTGTCTTCTTATTGTGCCAGTAAATTATGCAAATCTTCAAATTGTGGTCATAATAATATGGGCAAAATCCATAAAACTACCATGAACTTAAGTTGTTAACAGAAAATACCATAAACTTGGGAAAAATGCATAATACCATCAACTTTTCTTTTTTCAGAAAACTACTAACTGTTGTAAACTTAGTGGCTATGGAATCCATATCCCTGTATTTATAGCAATAGTGTTACATAATGGGTGGATACCCAATAACGGGTTGGGCCTCCAAAAGCGCGTTTATAACACATCCCCTTATCCTTCCATTGTTGTAAGCCGTAATGAACGCTTCAGGGTTCATAGAGCTTATCTGATCATGGGTCTATGGATACTTCTGGATCCCAAGTTTAAGAGTTCTTGCCTCGTTAAAACCTTTGCCATGGAAAACCCAGTGGGAAAAATCAGTGGCTAAGGGAAAAGAGTACAAGTCTCTATAACTTCCCCTGATCGATGGATATCACTAGAGGTGGATGCTTCTGGATCCTAAGTTAGGGATAACTGCCTCGTTAAAACCTTTAGCCATGGAAAACCCAGTGGGAAAAACCAATAGCCAAGGAAAAAGAGTACAGTTTTTCATAACTCCCCTGATTAGTGGAAGTATTTAGGGGGTGGATACTTCTGGATCCAGAGTCAATGAGGTTGCCTCGTTAAAACCTTTAGCTATGGAAAACCCAGTGGAAAAAACCAATAGCCAAGGTAAAAGAGTACAACACTACATTTGACTCCCCCTGATCTGTACAAGCTGCAGGATTGCAGATCTCCTAGGCAACTATACATCAATCTCTTACAGTGTTCCGATAATAAGTACAAAGTACAAGGCATCGCTCACCTATACAAGACATCGCTCATCTATACAAGTATCACTCATCTATGGCAGCTACTAAATCTGAGGGAGCTCTTTTGAAGAGGAGTGGTCTGCAGACTCGGTAGGTAGCACCACATCTCTGACCCAGTCATCACTGTGTCTGCGAGGTACTGCAGGACCTGGCTGTGCGTACTTATGATTTGCTTCTTGGATTAATGAGCCTCTCGAGATGGTGGGATTGATGTTGCCTTGGAAGCATGCTTTGCTGGTCTCCAGAAGTTGGTCGTTCCTTTGTTGTAGTCATCGCGATGATCTGTCACCTATATCTGCAAATACATTTAACATGTTGGATGATCCTTGACCCTTGGAGGTAGCGCAGAAGCTACATATCTCTGGTCCAATGATGCGCTGCAGGCGCTGCACTGTATCTGGTTAAAGGGTTTACTGCCAGATAAAGGAGTGTGCAAAAGACACTTGAGTAAGGCACTTCAGGACCTAGGATATCCTTCCCCTCTTCCAGCGAGCGGAAGGGGTCTTAATGTGCATCCATACAACCAATAGGTGTATTTGTGGATTGTGATTATCTATCTTTCTTCATCAACTGGATGATAATTTCATCTTCTGGATGATAATTCATCTGTTGGATGATGGTTTCATCTTCGGGATGATTATTCATCTTCAGGATGATGGTTTCATCTTTGGGATGATTATTCATCTTCAGGATGATGGTTTCATTTTCGGGATGATAATTCATCTTCAGGATGATTATTCATCTTCGGGATGATTATTCATCTTCAGGATGATTATTCATAAGGGTGTGTTGTCACATCATCCATAGCAACATAGCCTAAAATTATCTTTGCCAATCGCATGGTTTTCGCAATCATGACCACGGAGCCTGATGCATCAGTTTAAATGATTTTGTAAGCGAGTTAAGCTCATCTTACATGATTACTTCCTGGTTTCTGCGAAATAAACCTCTAAGCTATAGCGTTTTGCTTATCGCATACGATTTTATTTATTTATACAATACTCGGTAACCCACAGGTTTGATATCTTTTGATATCCGGACTTCGGGTCCAAACACTTCACATTTCATAAGTGAGTCAAGCTCAACTTATTATTGCCTCGTTCCACATAATCTGGCCAAGTATCTGCGTTTGCTTCAGAAAACGGAGATTGGAAACGATATCAATGGCAAAATGAAATGTGAGTAATTGTCGACAAGTGTGTTTTATCCAAATACCTCTCCATGTACGTACCTTATTCAATTTATTCCAGATTCATCTCTTCTGGAGGTGCTGGAAATAGAGAGGATATGGAGATGAGCTCACTTTCCTGTGGTGGTATTGTTTTAGGGTCTCCAGGAGTTATTTCTCGCTTTGGAGCGTCGTGGTATGTCCTCTCATCCATTGAGGATATCCACTTCTGCTACTGGTGGATTGCATCCATTATATTTGGTATGTCAATCCTAGCTGGATTTTTAGTAGCAGAGATGTGTGAATTTGAGAATATTTGTATTGTCAGTGGTTATGTCTGATAACTGTTTAACAGTTTCATAAGTGTTGATCTTCAGCATCTCATCACAATTCATGATAATCAGATCATAGGTATTAATGTTTTAAATGGTCAAATTGAGCTTCAGGCTCATGGATGATTATAGTATTTTTGTTAAACCTAATATTGGGGAATTAAGGTTATGAAGGATCTTCAGGATCACATCAAGTTTTTAAGAGAGCCCATCAATGCACGTCTTAGGAGAAGTGATTTAAATGCTTCCCCTGTTCAGAGTGCTCAGAATCTATTTATCTGGGGTAATTTACTTCCGATAAATAGTTCTGTGTTCTGATGGTCCATAGTAGTGACATGTGGATGTATACTCATCATGGCTCCATCAATAAGATGTGCTCTTAAACGCTTCCCCATTAAGGGTTCTCGGAAACTGTTTATATGAGGTGATCAGGCTCATATAAATAGGCTCTAAGGAGGTGTTTTGATGGTTTGCATGTTCCCACATGGTCACCTACAACTGGATTTTTAATGGATAAGTAATCCATTTAAATCATTTTAATGATTTACATATAACCCATTTCTGGGTGTGAACACAACTTCAGGGTGTTCAATTTTCTTCCAGTTGTTAAATATAATTGATTTCCCAGTGTTATCCAAAAAAAATCCGCAATAAGCTCGACTTCAATGAAGTTAGGCATAGAACTAGGGATATGAACCCGTCAAGGCTCCATCTATAAGATGTGCTCTAATGCCTCCCCCGTTTGGGGATCTCGAAATATATTCATCTAGGAGGGTTAATCCCGATGAATAAGTTCTGCTGCGGCATTTTTGAGGGTGGTATGAGGGTAAGTAAGAGCCCAACCAATATCCCAGTAAGGTAATATGTCCGTTGTGATTAATAATAATCTGGACTGCGGTTGGATAACAAGGTTTTGATTATGACCATTTTAAGAGGATATATAGATGAGTACTCTAAGGTACATCATCAGCCATATATAGGGAGTGTGTAAGTCCACTTTTATCCCTCAAATACTCTTAAGAGGCCTTAAGGTCTCATTCTTCTAATGATGATAGTGTATCATCTTTAATTCGTTTAAGTTAGTGAAGAGAGTCAATGGCATCCTCATTCTAGGAGTATTCAGGATAACAAATCATTTACGGTAAAATAAAATGCGTAAAAAGCACATATATACTGCAAGAGAATACTACTAATAATTATTCAATGTCTGAAAAGTTCATCTAATCATGCTAGAAATCAAACAAGCAGATATTGAATTGTTTTTCAAAAATTACAATGCATAGAAAGTAGATAATGCCTCAGTCGAGCAGGTCATCGTTTGAGAAATCCTCAGCGATGAATCTGATTGGTGCCAGGTCTTCTTGTTCCGCCAGGTTTGTCTCAGCTTGCTTCTGGCTCGTTTTGTACAAGTCCTGTAGGTGGCGTGGAGTCCGACAATTTCTTGACCAGTGTCCAGTCATGCCACACCTGTGGCACTTATCTTCCCAGTCCTTTCTGGGGGCAGATGTCTGGCCGTCGTCCTTTCTATTCCACATATTTTTCTTCTTTCCCTCATTGTTGGTACTTGGAGGGGATCCTCTGGCCTGCTGCTTCATTGTCTTACCCTTCTGGGGTTTGCATTTGAAGTTGCTGCTCTTCTTCTGGGAGGAGCTGTGATGCGCTTCAGGCGCAGGAGCAGTGCCGGTAGGGCGTGAGTTATGGGTGGCCAGAAGGAGATCTCTATTCTGCTCTGCCATCAGAAGGCATAAGAGAAGCTTTGAGTATTTCGTGAACTTTCGTTCACGATACTGTTGCATTAGTATAACATCCTTCTCGTGGAAGGATGTATACGTCTTCTCTAACATGCGCTCCTCCGTCATCTTTTCACCACACAACTTTTGGCGTAAGGTGATGCTAAAGAGTGCCGAGTTGTACTCGACAATAGACTTAAAGTCTTGGAGACGGAGGTTCTCCCATTCATATCGCGCTCGGGGAAGTATAACATCTCTTTGATGTTTATACCTATCCTTGAGAGCGGTCCATAACTCTTAAGAGTCTTCCACCGTGAGGTACTCGGCCTTCAGGGTCCGATCGATATGGCGTCTGATATAGATAATTGCTTTCGCTTTATCTATATCATAAACCTTATCGCCTACAGTGATGGCATGGCTCAGTCCCTATGCTCGCAGATGGAATTTTATATCCAACTGCCAGCTTAAATAGTTCTTGCCTGTAGCAGCCAATACGTCAAAATCGACGCTCGCAATTTTGGTCATTTATCTCTCTAGCATGTTTAAAAATAGTTGAATATATTAGCTAGCAATTATAACGAATATTAGCGAGCAACTTTCATTTTAATTCTAATTAGGTTAGCTAATTCTATTAGTTTGTCAGCATATAAGCAAACATTATAATAGAATTCAGTCAGCTAATTCTGTTAGTTTTGTTTTTCATTTTAATTCTATTAGTTCATTTTAATTCTATTAGTTTTGTTTTCATTAGTTGAATATATTTATATTCTAATGTCACATTTTATTTTACTTTTTTTCTTAAACAGTGGAAACTGATTGATTTCTCTCATGGAGAGAAATATCACGTTACATACAGTAATCCTCGAGACACTTATGTGATTAGCTATAAAAATATCAGTTCATGTCTCTTTTGTTGTTGGTTCCTTTGTCATAACCCGATGATTTTTATTTCAGATAGTTGTTTTGAATATTTTTGATGTTTGAACTGGGAAAATGATGCGAGACTCGAAAGGAAATGCTGATGAGTTTACCACTGGTAGGTGTTTCTGGAGTTTCATGGCACGTGTTTATGTAAGACTTGTGCTATTTCAAGTGTACTACCCCCGTGTTTATGAAGTGAAGCAACAGCAAAAGACATAAAAGCGGACGAGATTTGAGGATGTAATTATGTACCTTGTTTTTATTTCATTCTGTTTTTGTAAATTAGATAAACAAAGAGTTGGTTATTTGTTTTTTGTATGAAATGGAAACATATACTTGAATGATCAAATTTTTAACATAATAAATGAGAGATTATTTTTAGTATCTATCTTCTTCTTTCTCATTCTCATGGTTTCTCTTGATTTAATATTAAATGGGTGATGATGATGATGCAAATTTTGATCTGGATGATCATGTATATATGTTGGTTTGGTGGAAATTTTATTTAATTTTATTTTTTAGCAAATACATGTTAACACCGACAGTTCCAACCGCCGGTGCAAATTGCACCGATGCATGAGGGTATCGTTGTATGATGTGGAAATATGGTGGATATAATTTAAATGTTAAATCTAAAAATCAAGAAAAAATATTAACACCGACAGTTTTCACCCGTTGGTGAGATCATTACCGACCCAATTAGCACCGACGGGTGTCTTAGTTGTTACCGACGGGTAAACCGGTCGGTGATAAGCTCAACACCAACGATATCACCCGTTGCTAATGGAGCACTTTGTAGTAGTGAAGTTTCCAAATTTGCCACCCTTATCAACACTCAACTCGATTCCACCAACTACATCATGTTGGATCTGGATCTAAGCCTGTAGGGAGATAGGCTAATTAAAATTCTCGTTCAACCCACGAGCAATCATATGCAGTTATAGCAGATTCAGAGTAAATAATAAGCAATCATAGAGTTCGCAGCAAATTTACCTTGGTTCGTTCGCCCCAACAACCTTCTCCAACCCCCAAGTAGATACTAGCATTAATATGTTTCTTTGCACAACTACAATGAGTCTGGAGCTCCAACTCCTCACTTAGTTCGTATAATACTTCACCAGTGCAAAACACTATCAATCTAGTAAATGCTCTATCTTGAAAAGCTCCAACTCGTCCAGACCTTCTTATCTAGCCCCAATTAGACAAGTAAATTTTCCCCGACAAGATCATTACTACTACACAAATATAATAATAATGAATTTAGGAAATCTCAATTTGTGTAGCGAGAGTCTTCTCTGTCAATCAGCTCAGGCCAGATCGTATCTGACAAGATGTAGTCGCCAATGTCACGTCCTCCTCTTTGAAACTTGCGGCCTTGATGTCTTGGCTTCTTAAAAGTTGCGGCCTAAATGATGCTTGGCTATTGGACTTGCGGTAATGAGGAGGTGAGTAGCTTGATGCCTTGTACAATGTTGTAGATGGATTTCCCTCTTGTGTTGCACAATGTGGAAGGAGAAGGGTATTGCTGACGTGCGCAATTAGTACTCTCTTGCCCTTATAAACTTGCGGCCAAGGTGGTGACTCTCCTCTTCAAGTTGCGGCTAGAAGGAGATGGGCAATGGAGCTTTGCTTGGTGACTTGCAATGGAGAGGATGGAGGAGATGTTGCGCAATATAGGATGTATCTATCAATGTTGTCCAATGTGTGAGAGAAAAGGGCTCTTGGCAATGTGAATTTCAGCCTTGGCAAGGTTGATGGCTTGGCAATGGCTTGCTTGCTACTTGCGCAAGGTAGGAGAGCAATGGAGTTCTATGGCTTCTAGGATTTGTGCAAGGAGGAGATGATTGTGCAAGGAGATGAAGTTGTGAGCAAAGGAACTTACGGCAGTGGGCTTCCCTCTCGGTGGCCGAATTTTTCTTGGTGTTTTGGTTGCCCTCTCTCTTTTCTCTCTTTGGAAGATGGGGTTATACAGTAGAGGATGAAATATGATAGAATCAATTAGAATCCCATAATTGATGGAGACGGGAAGGAATGTTGGAATTATAGACTTCATATCATTGTATATAACCCGTATTTGCATTTGGACGTGTAGACGCACACGTGTTGCATTAATTGTCACATATATATTACTAAAGAATTAATTTAGGACCTAATTGTAATGATCAAATTAAGTTTTATGGTCCTATTTAATTAATAAAAAGTGTGGGGACTTATTTGTAAATGTGTGGAATTCCTGATGCAATTACTAATTTTTGATGAGCTAATTAGTAAAATGCAAAATCTATAAATAAGGGGGTGTGGTCCCTTGTTGACGTACATTATATTTTTTACGCTCTCATTTAGAAAAGTGTGTAAGACAAAAGGAAGAGAAGAAAGGGCTTCCCATCTCCCTCTCTCCATTCGTACGATCAACAAGAAGATCTAGACCCGAATTTCTTCATCATCATCATGGATTCTGGTAATGTTCTGCATATAGTTCCATTCAAACAATTTCTAGACAAGATTCTTCATGAAATTTCAAGTTCTTTCAATTGGTATCAGAGCCAACTTGTTCTAAAATTGTTTGAATAACAATCAATAATGATTTTCCAAATTTTTAATGCCTGAATTCATGTCAAAATAGTGAAATTTTTGATTAAAATGTATTTTTTTCCTCCCGCTGTTTCGCATTTTTGGGGGCGTCTGCAATGTTTCGCCTGCGTTTTCGTGTTTTGGGGCGCCTGCAATGTTGCACGTTCACAAAAATAGTTATTATATATATATATATACTAGTTATAACCCGTGCCCGCGGGCACGGTTCCTTTAACATTTCTCCCGCGAAATCTTTGTTTCCCAAAAAATTATTTCCACAGCCAAAATTTAAAAGAACAACAAATTAACGTAAAAATATTTAACGGCGCGGCGCCTTCGACGCATGACAACAAATTCGGCGTCGAAGAAAAGTTTTGGCACCCGTGGCTTTAGCGCGGAACAACAAATTAGCGTAAAAAAATTTAGAAGCTTTGACGCAGAACAACAAATTAGTGTACAAAATTTTATCGGACGCCTTCGGCGCGGAACAACAAACCTCAAGGTATTTTTAAGCAAACTTGTTGTTCTGCTAAATTGTTTTACGCTAAATTTTTTATTTTGTTTAATTTAATGGATAATGTTTCTCCACAATCTTTTCCAAGGCACTTTTAATTTCAAAGTTTAAGTTTCCAAGACACTTTTCCCTCCCCCCAAATTTAATCTCCACAATCTTTCCCAAAGCACTTCTAATTTCAAAGTTTAGGTTCCCAAGGCACTTTTCTCCCAAATTTAATCTCCACAATATTTCCCAAGACACTTCTAATTTCAATGTTTTGGTTCCCAAGACACTTTTTCCTCCAAAATTTAAGTTTTTCCACTAAAATTTTCACAAAATCCAATATCAACCATTGATTTACCAAGATCAAATCTCAGCCACTCTTTATCTTGTCCTAGTCAGCCCTAGAATTCAAAAAATGTTGTCAAATGTATAATACATACATACATACATACATACATACATACATATATATATATATATATATATATATATATATGTATATATGTATATATATATATCAACCATTGATTTACCAAGATCAAATCTCAGCCACTCTTTATCTTGTCCTAGTCAGCCCTAGAATTCAAAAAATGTTGTCAAATGTATAATACATACATACACACATACAAACATACATGCATACATGCATATATATATATATATATATATATATATATATATATATATATATATATATATATATATATATATATATATATAGGAGGGATCAAATGACCCCCAAAAATAACCCCCAAAAATGACCCCCTATCAAAAATCCTATGCCCCCCATTTTTTCGGAAGATCCGAACCG
This sequence comes from Scilla litardierei, assembly GCA_030789695.1. Lineage (NCBI taxonomy): Eukaryota > Viridiplantae > Streptophyta > Magnoliopsida > Asparagales > Asparagaceae > Scilla > Scilla litardierei. The sequence continues at coordinate 91,837,874 of CM061139.1, read as the reverse complement.
TTCATCTTGATCTCCACTCTCTAAATACCTGACCCACCAATTTTCAACCCGATCCCATGTGTTTTGCCCGTTCATCAACCATTCGCAAAAGTTCTGTTCATGCGAAACCGTTAAATTTGGGTCGGATGGATGAACGGGCAAAACACATGGGATCGAGTTGAAAATTGGTGAGTCAAGTACTTAGAGGGTAGATATCAAGATGAACGGTTCGGATCTTCTGAAAAAATGGGGGCGTAGGATTTTTGGTCGGGGGTTATTTTTGAGGGTTATTTTTGGGGGTCATTTGATCCCTCCTCATATATATATATACTAGTCATTACCCGGGCCCATAGGGCACGGTTTATTTAATGGCTGAGTTTTTCTCCCCCACAAATTTCAAGTTCCCCCAAATTTCAAGTTTCCCCCCAAATTTAAGTTTTCCCCCAAAATTTAAGTCCCCCTAAAATTGTCATTACCACCTAGGACAAACTTGCCACGTAAGACAAAGCTTTGTCCTAGTAGGATAAGATTCAAAATCTTCATAGAACTGGAAATAAAATGACCGGAAGGGGTGAGAATAAAAAGTGTGGGTGTGTGTGTGGGGGGGAGGGTACATATGCAAAAATACAAAAACTAGGGTTGTATGTGCAAAATTCCCCACCTCCTCTTTTATCCCTCAAAATATCATCTCTTATATTTTCTCTTATTCAATTTCCCTGTTTTATATAATAGATATCCAAATTCTCTTATCCGATTTCTCATGTCCAAATTCTCTTATCAATTTCTCTTGATAACATCCGTCTTTTATATAATAGATATCTCTTATCCAATTTCTCTTGTCCAATATCTCTTATCCAATTTCTCTTGATAACATCTCTCGTTTGTAATATAGATATCGCTTATCCAATTTCTCTTGATAACATCACTCTTATCCAATTTCTATTGTCCAATATCTCTTATTCAAAATCTCTTGATAACATCCCTCTTTTATAATATAGATATCTCTTATCCAATCTATCTTGTCCAATATCTCTAATCCAATTTCTCTTGATAACATCCCTCTTTTATAATATAGATATCTCTTATCCAATTTCTCATGTCCAATATCTCTTATCCAATTTCTCTTGATAACATCCCTCTTTTATAATATAAATATCTCTTATCCAATTTCTCTTGTCCAATATCTTTTATCCAATTTCTCTTAATAACATATCTCATTTGTAATATAGATATCGCTTATCCAATTTCTCTTGATAACATCACTCTTATCCAATTTCTATTGTCCAATATCTCTTATTCAATTTCTCTTGATAACATCCCTCTTTTATAATATAGATATCTCTTATCCAATCTATCTTGTCCAATATCTCTAATCCAATTTCTCTTGATAACATCCCTCTTTTATAATATAGATATCTCTTATCCAATTTCTCATGTCCAATATCTCTTATCCAATTTCTCTTGATAACATCCCTCTTTTATAATATAGATATCTCTTATCCAATTTCTCTTTTCCAATATCTCTTATCCAATTTCTCTTGATAACATCCCTCTTTTATAATATAGATATCTCTTATCCAATTTCTCTTGATAACATCCCTCTCTTATAATATAGATATCTCTTATCCAATTTCTCTTGTCCAATATCTCGTATCCAATTTCTATCTCTTATCCAATTTCTCTTGTCCAATATCTCTTATCCAATTTCTCTTGATAACATCCCTCTTTTATAATATAGATATCTCTTATCCAATTTCTCTTTTCCAATATCTCTTATCCAATTTCTCTTGATAACATCCCTCTTTTATAATATAGATATCTCTTATCCAATTTCTTTTGATAACATCCCTCTCTTATAATATAGATATCTCTTATCCAATTTCTCTTGTCCAATATCTCTTATCCAATTTCTCTTGATAACATCCCTCTTTTATAATATATATATCCCTTATCCAATTTCTCTTTTCCAATATCTCTTATCCAATTTCTCTTGATAACATCCCTCTTTTATAATATAGATATCTCTTATCCAATTTCTCTTATCCAATTTCTCTTGATAACATCCCTCTTTTATAATATAGATATCTCTTATCCAATTTCTCTTGTCCAATATCTCTTATCCAATTTCTCTTGATAACATCCCTCTTTTATAATATAGATATCTCTTATCCAATTTCTCATGTCCAATATCTCTTATCCAATTTCTCTTGATAACATCCCTCTTTTATAATATAGATATCTCTTATCCAATTTCTCTTTTCCAATATCTCTTATCCAATTTCTCTTGATAACATCCATATTTTATAATATAGATATCTCTTATACAATTTCTCTTGTCCAATATCTCTTATCCAATTTCTCTTGATAACATCCATCTTTTATAATATAGATATCTCTTATCCAATTTCTCTTTTCCAATATCTCTTATCCAATTTCTCTTGATAACATCGCTCTTTTATAATATAGATATCTCTTATCCAATTTCTCTTTTCCAATATCTCTCATCCAATTTCTCTTGATAACATCCCTCTTTTATAATATAGATATCTCTTATCCAATTTCTCATGTCCAATATCTCTTATCCAATTTCTCTTGATAACATCCCTCTTTTATAATATAAATATCTCTTATCCAATTTCTCTTGTCCAATATCTTTTATCCAATTTCTCTTAATAACATATCTCATTTGTAATATAGATATCGCTTATCCAATTTCTCTTGATAACATCACTCTTATCCAATTTCTATTGTCCAATATCTCTTATTCAATTTCTCTTGATAACATCCCTCTTTTATAATATAGATATCTCTTATCCAATCTATCTTGTCCAATATCTCTAATCCAATTTCTCTTGATAACATCCCTCTTTTATAATATAGATATCTCTTATCCAATTTCTCATGTCCAATATCTCTTATCCAATTTCTCTTGATAACATCCCTCTTTTATAATATAGATATCTCTTATCCAATTTCTCTTTTCCAATATCTCTTATCCAATTTCTCTTGATAACATCCCTCTTTTATAATATAGATATCTCTTATCCAATTTCTCTTGATAACATCCCTCTCTTATAATATAGATATCTCTTATCCAATTTCTCTTGTCCAATATCTCGTATCCAATTTCTATCTCTTATCCAATTTCTCTTGTCCAATATCTCTTATCCAATTTCTCTTGATAACATCCCTCTTTTATAATATAGATATCTCTTATCCAATTTCTCTTTTCCAATATCTCTTATCCAATTTCTCTTGATAACATCCCTCTTTTATAATATAGATATCTCTTATCCAATTTCTTTTGATAACATCCCTCTCTTATAATATAGATATCTCTTATCCAATTTCTCTTGTCCAATATCTCTTATCCAATTTCTCTTGATAACATCCCTCTTTTATAATATATATATCCCTTATCCAATTTCTCTTTTCCAATATCTCTTATCCAATTTCTCTTGATAACATCCCTCTTTTATAATATAGATATCTCTTATCCAATTTCTCTTATCCAATTTCTCTTGATAACATCCCTCTTTTATAATATAGATATCTCTTATCCAATTTCTCTTGTCCAATATCTCTTATCCAATTTCTCTTGATAACATCCCTCTTTTATAATATAGATATCTCTTATCCAATTTCTCATGTCCAATATCTCTTATCCAATTTCTCTTGATAACATCCCTCTTTTATAATATAGATATCTCTTATCCAATTTCTCTTTTCCAATATCTCTTATCCAATTTCTCTTGATAACATCCATATTTTATAATATAGATATCTCTTATACAATTTCTCTTGTCCAATATCTCTTATCCAATTTCTCTTGATAACATCCATCTTTTATAATATAGATATCTCTTATCCAATTTCTCTTTTCCAATATCTCTTATCCAATTTCTCTTGATAACATCCCTCTTTTATAATATAGATATCTCTTATCTAATTTCTCTTGTCCAATATCTCTTATCCAATTTCTCTTGATAACATCCCTCTTTTATAATATAGATATCTCTTATCCAATTTCTCTTTTCCAATATCTCTTATCCAATTTCTCTTGATAACATCCCTCTTTTATAATATAGATATCTCTTATCCAATTTCTCTTTTCCAATATCTCTTATCCAATTTCTCTTGATAACATCCCTCTTTTATAATATAGATATCTCTTATCCAATTTCTTTTGATAACATCCCTCTCTTATAATATAGATATCTCTTATCCAATTTCTCTTGTCCAATATCTCTTATCCAATTTCTCTTGATAACATCCCTCTTTTATAATATAGATATCTCTTATCCAATTTCTCTTTTCCAATATCTCTTATCCAATTTCTCTTGATAACATCCCTCTTTTATAATATAGATATCTCTTATCCAATTTCACTTTTCCAATATCTCTTATCCAATTTCTCTTGATAACATCCCTCTTTTATAATATAGATATCTCTTATCCAATTTCTCTTGTCCAATATCTCTTATCCAATTTCTCTTGATAACTTCCCTCTTTTATAATATAGATATCTCTTATCCAATTTCTCATGTCCAATATCTCTTATCCAATTTCTCTTGATAACATCCCTCTTTTATAATATAGATATCTCTTATCCAATTTCGCTTTTCCAATATCTCTTATCCAATTTCTCTTGATAACATCCCTCTTTTATAATATAGATATCTCTTATCCAATTTCTCATGTCCAATATCTCTTATCCAATTTCTCTTGATAACATCCCTCTTTTATAATATAGATATCTCTTATCCAATTTCTCTTTTCCAATATCTCTCATCCAATTTCTCTTGATAACATCCCTCTTTTATAATATAGATATCTCTTATCCAATTTCTCTTGATAACATCACTCTTATCCAATTTCTATTGTCCAATATCTCTTATTCAATTTCTCTTGATAACATCACTCTTTTATAATATAGATATCTCTTATCCCATCTATCTTGTCCAATATCTCTAATCCAATTTCTCTTGATAACATCCCTCTTTTATAATATAGATATCTCTTATCCAATTTCTCTTGATAACATCCCTCTTTTATAATATAGATATCTCTTATCCAATTTCTCTTGTCCAATATCTCTTATCCAATTTCTCTTAATAACATCTCTCATTTGTAATATAGATATCGCTTATCCAATTTCTCTTGATAACATTACTCTTATCCAATTTCTATTGTCCAATATCTCTTATTCAATTTCTCTTGATAACATCCCTCTTTTATAATATAGATATCTCTTATCCAATCTATCTTGTCCAATATCTCTAATCCAATTTCTCTTGATAACATCCCTCTTTTATAATATAGATATCTCTTATCCAATTTCTCATGTCCAATATCTCTTATCCAATTTCTCTTGATAACATCCCTCTTTTATAATATAGATATCTCTTATCCAATTTCTCTTTTCTAATATCTCTTATCCAATTTCTCTTGATAACATCCCTCTTTTATAATATAGATACCTCTTATCCAATTTCTCTTGATAACATCCCTCTCTTATAATATAGATATCTCTTATCCAATTTCTCTTGTCCAATATCTCTTATCCAATTTCTATCTCTTATCCAATTTCTCTTGTCCAATATCTCTTATCCAATTTCTCTTGATAACATCCCTCTTTTATAATATAGATATCTCTTATCCAATTTCTCTTTTCCAATATCTCTTATCCAATTTCTCTTGATAACATCCCTCTTTTATAATATAGATATCTCTTATCCAATTTCTTTTGATAACATCCCTCTCTTATAATATAGATATCTCTTATACAATTTCTCTTGTCCAATATCTCTTATCCAATTTCTCTTGATAACATCCCTCTTTTATAATATATATATCCCTTATCCAATTTCTCTTTTCCAATATCTCTTATCCAATTTCTCTTGATAACATCCCTCTTTTATAATATAGATATCTCTTATCCAATTTCTCTTATCCAATTTCTCTTGATAACATCCCTCTTTTATAATATAGATATCTCTTATCCAATTTCTCTTGTCCAATATCTCTTATCCAATTTCTCTTGATAACATCCCTCTTTTATAATATAGATATCTCTTATCCAATTTCTCTTGTCCAATATCTCTTATCCAATTTCTCTTGATAACTCCCTCTTTTATAATATAGATATCTCTTATCCAATTTCTCTTTTCCAATATCTCTTATCCAATTTCTCTTGATAACATCCCTCTTTTATAATATAGATATCTCTTATCCAATTTCTCTTTTCCAATATCTCTTATCCAATTTCTCTTGATAACATCGCTCTTTTATAATATAGATATCTCTTATCCAATTTCTCTTTTCCAATATCTCTCATCCAATTTCTCTTGATAACATCCCTCTTTTATAATATAGATATCTCTTATCCAATTTCTCTTTTCCAATATCTCTCATCCAATTTCTCTTGATAACATCCCTCTTTTATAATATAGATATCTCTTATCCAATTTCTCTTGATAACATCACTCTTATCCAATTTCTCTTTTCCAATATCTCTTATCCAATTTCTCTTGATAACATCCCTCTTTTATAATATAGATATCTCTTATCCAATCTATCTTGTCCAATATCTCTTATCCAATTTCTCTTGATAACATCAATCTTTTATAATATAGATATCTCTTATCCAATTTCTCATGTCCAATATCTCTTATCCAATTTCTCTTGATAACATCCCTCTTTTATAATATAGATATCTCTTATCCAATTTCTCTTTTCCAATATCTCTCATCCAATTTCTCTTGATAACATCCCTCTTTTATAATATATATATATATATATATATATATATATATATATATATATATATATATATATGGGTAAAGGGATCCTAAGGTGCCTCCTTAGATTCAATCTAAGGAGGCGCCCCCATTTCCCACCATCTCACACATTTTTTTTTGAAATTTTTTTTCATGGGGTTGTTGTTCACCTTATGGATGATCAACATACCAAATTTCAAGGGATTCCAATACTTTTTGAGCCCTCATCTATCCCTTGCAACTTCGTGTGGTTTTCAGCACGTTTTTAGACCGTTGAAATAGTAAGGGGTAGATGGTGGCTCAAAAAGTATTGGAATCCCTTGAAATTTGGTAAGTTGATCATCCATGATGTGAACAACAACCCCATGAAAAACAATTTCCAAAAAAATTGTAGGAGATATGGAGAAATGGGGGCGCCTCCTTAGATTTTCATCTAAGGAGGCACCTTAGATCCCCTTTTTCCTATATATATATATATATATATATATATATATATATATATGGGATTAATGGGTATCATACGCCATATGAGAGCTTCTCTCATACTCCATCTCACATAAAGCACCCAAGTACAAGCCCACATGGGCTTGTACTTGGTTGTACTTGGGTGCTTTATGTGAGAGGGCGTATGAGAGAAGCTCTCATATGGCGTATGATAGCCATTATTCTATATATATATATATATATATGTTGTGAAGGGAATTTAGGGAGAAATAGGTGTAAGGGGTTAAGAGCCCCCTACCCATGTATTTATATCTTTCAATAGTGGGTTGGATACCCAATTGGCCCAATGGGCCTATTCATAACACTTCCCCTTATCCAATCAACATTGAAATAAGAGGTGGATTCTTCAGGATCCGAGTTAGGGTAACTGTCTTGTTAAAGAAAGAACAGTTAACCCATAACTTCCCCTGTTTTGGGGATGTGTCAAGGGGTGGATACTTCAGGATCCAGAGTCAACGAGGTTGCCTCGTCAAAACCTTGACTACGGAAAACCCAGTGGGAAAAAACCTGTAGCCAAGGGAAAAGAGTACAACTCTGCAGTTGACTCCCCCTTATCTGACCAAGCTTCAGGCTTGCAGATTTCCTATGAATCTATACATCAGTCTCCTATGTATCTATGAGTTCATAGTTCTCTCATCCTGACCCAGTTTACATTTACTCACTCTCCTCATCCCAATCCCATATACAAGTTTCTCAAAGATACTAGTAGGCAGGGATTTGGTAAGCAAATCCGCCAAGTTATTACATGATTGGATCTTCTGTACCTCAATCTGTTTTTGCTTCTGAAGGTCGTGCGTCCAGAAGAACTTGGGGGATATATGCTTCGTCTTGTCACCTTTGATGTAGCCGTCCTGTAGCTGGGCTATACATGCTGCATTGTCTTCATGTAGTGGAGTGGGTGCAAGTACGCCGGTCGTAAGGCCGGTGGAGGTGAGTATGTGCTGGATCACTGAGCGTAGCCAGAAGCATTCCTTGCTTGCTTCGAAGATCGCAAGTAGCTCTGAGTGGGTGGATGAGACGGTCGTCATGGTCTGCTTCACAGATCTCCAGGATATGGCAGTACCGCCATATGTGAACATGTATCCGGTCTGAGACTTCTCTGTATGAGGATCGGACCTGTAACCTGCGTCAGCATAACCAACTAAACCAGTTGATGCCCCTTTCCTGTAGAATAGACCTAAGTCTATGGACCCTTGGAGGTAGCGCAGAAGATGCTTAACTCCGGCCCAGTGCCGCTGTGTAGGTGCAGCACTATATCTGGCTAGTAAGTTTACTGCAAACGCTATGTCAGGGCGAGTGCAGTTAGCCAGGTAAAGGAGTGCACCGATAGCACTTAAATAAGGCACTTCGGGGCCTAGTACTTCCTCCCCCTCTTCCAGCGGCCGGAAGGGGTCTTTGTGAACATCCAATGATCTGACGACCATCGGAGTGCTGAGGGGGTGGCACTTATCCATCTGAAACTTTTTCAGTAAGTTCGATGTGTAAGTTGACTGGTGTAACAGGATCCCATCTTTAAGATGCTCTATCTGAAGGCCTAAACAGAATTTTGATTTTCCGAGGTCTTTCATCTCGAAAGTTTCTGTCAGGCTTCTAGAAATCTTTGCGATCTCTTCAGGAGATCCGATGAGGTTTAAGTCGTCTACATAGACGGCTATTATTACAAATCCTGTTGCCTTTGCTCTTATAAAGATGCAAGGACAGACTGGGTCGTTTTTAAATCCTTGCTGTGCAAGGAAATCGCTCAGTCTGTTATACCACATCCTTCCAGATTGTTTTAGACCATATAATGATCTTTGCAGTTTCACTGAGTAGATGTCACGGTCTCTCTCTTTTAGTGCTGCAAGCAAAGAATAACCGTCAGGCAATCTCATATAGATGTCTCGGTCTAGGTTGCCGTATAGGTATGCAGTAACCACGTCCATGAGTTGCATATCTAAACCCTCTTGTGCTGTTATGCCAATGAGGAATCGGAAGGTGATCGCGTCCATGACTGGGGAGTATGTGGCTTCAAAATCCACCCCAGGACGTTGGGTAAAACCCTGCGCTACAAGCCTTGCTTTGTAGCGTACGATCTCATTTTGTTCATTTCTTTTTCTAACAAATACCCATTTATAACCCACGGGTTTTACACCTTTTGGTGTCTGGACTATTGGTCCGAAGACCTTGCGTTTGGTGAGTGAATCCAACTCCACTCCTATTGCCGCTTTCCACTTTGGCCAATCATCTCTGCTTTGACATTCTGTCAGAGAGCGTGGTTCAATATCATCGTCGCAGTACGCGACGTTGATGGCAATATTACACGCAAATGTGTCATCTATTGTTGTGCTTTTTCTGTCCCAATACTCCCCAGTTCGTACATAGTGTATCGATACTTCATTTTCTCCCGGTTTTTCCTCTTCATGAGAGTTTGGGAGAGATGGGGTAGCAGGGCTTAAATTAGCATCCTGTGGTGGTATTTGTTTACCATTGCCAAGGGTCCTGCTCTTACGAGGGACTTGGTCCTTGGATCCCGGTGGTCGTCCTCTCTTTTTGAGAGGTCCAACCATTTCTGCTGCAGGCGGATTGCATCCATTTTGCGGTATGTCAATCCTAGCTGGAGTGTTAGCAGCAGGGACGTGTGATTTGACAATCTTCTAGTTGTCAGTAAATTTGTCCGGCAAGAGATGGACAGTGTTTTGGATGTGGAGAATCTTCAGGACCTCCTCCTCACACTGGCTTGTTGGCGGATCAAAGTGACATAAAGTTTTTGTATCCCAAGTGATACTTTCTGAAGCTTCGGGCTTCTTTGTCTGTGAGCCTAGTCTTGGGAACGATGTTTCATCAAATTCACAGTCTTCTAGACGTGCCTTAAAGACGTCCCCCGTTAGGGGTTCTAGGAATCTAATTATGGAGGGGGTGTCAAACCCAACATAAATGCCTAGGCGACGTTGTGGACCCATCTTTGTCCTTTGTGGTGGTGCTATGGGGACGTATACTGCACAACCAAATATTCTCAAATGTGAGACAATTGGTGGGGCTCCAAGTGCTAGTTGCATTGGAGAAGATGACTGACCTCCAGAGGGTCTTAATTTTATTAAAGATGCAGCATGCAAAATTGCATGACCCCACGCATTCACTGGCATCTGGGATTGAAGTAATAATGGACGAGCGATCCATTGCAGTCTCTTAATTAGAGATTCTGCTAACCCATTTTGGGTGTGAACATGCGCTACAGGATGTTCGACTTCAATTCCCTGAGCTTGGCAATAGTCTAGAAAGACTTGTGACGTAAACTCCCCCGCATTGTCCAGACGAAGTTTCTTTATCTGGTGGTCGGGGAAGTGGGCCCGTAACTTTATTATCTGAGCTAAAAGCTTAGATAGTGCTAGGTTACGGGTGGACAGTAGGCACACATGTGACCACTTAGTTGATGCGTCTATCAGGACCATAAAGTACCTGAACGGACCACTTGATGGGTGAATCGGCCCACAAATGTCTCCGTGGATTCTTTCCAGAAAGCTGTGAGACTCCACATCCACTTTCAGTGGAGAGGGTCTCGTGATCAGTTTACCCTTGTAACAGGGTGGACATGGGAATTTGCCTTTTTGAAGAATCTTCAGGTTCTTCAGGTCAATGCCCCTGGAGTTCTTTATGATGCGGTACATCATAACCGAACCAGGGTGTCCCAGTCGACTGTGCCAGAGTTGGAATTCTGGTGTTTGGGGGCACTGCAGGTGCTCTACCATGGATGTTTCTGGAGTTTGTATACTTGTTTGGTAGAGTCCCGAGGGGAGTCCCTTGAAACGTTCCACAATGGTTTTTGAACCATTTGTAAGAGCCGTTACAAGCAAGTATTCCCTTTTATCCTCCTCGACCGTCTCTAAGTGATATCCGTTTAAACGGATGTCTTTAAAACTTAGGAGGTTTCGGATGGATTTTGGGGAGTATAACGCATTTTTAAGTGTTATTTGTGTGTTGCCGGGGAGCAATATAATTGCTTCCCCTGATCCTTCGATTATATTTGCTGGCCCTGAGATTGTTCTCAATGGGCCAGAATAACTACTTACGCTCGTGAAATAGTCTATGTTTTGAAGGATCGAGTGCGTCGATGCACTGTCCACTAGGCAGATAAGTTCCATATCTAAAAAATTGGGGAAAGACATTCAAGCAATAAATATAGATAAAAGATTCACTTTCATAAATAAATGCTAAAAAGATATTGTTTGACATGGAAAAAAGAACTAGATACGATGCATAAAAATTTAAGATACATTGCTAATTGCATAAAAGTGGTCCAGATTTAGAGAGTATCATCTCCCATGAAATCTTCGGGAGTCCATGAGGTCTCTGCCAACGCTGCGCTCTCCATCAGGTTTGTCTCAGCTCGAGGCTTGAGGCTTGCCTGGTAGAGGTCCTGGAGGTGTTTTGCTGTGCGGCAGATTCTGGACCAGTGGCCCGTCATCCCGCATTTTGAGCATTTGTCCTCCCAGTCATTCTTGGGAGTGCCTCCTTTGTTGGGAATCCTCTTCTGCTTCTTGTCCACGAACTTCTGGTTCTGGGGAGGAGCTGGGTGGGTGGCCTTCTTCCGCTGCTTCTGTTCTTTCCATTTCTGGAATTTTGCCTTTTTGTCCGTCTTCTTCTTCTGGGAAGACTGGAAGTGGGCCTCTGCAGGAGGTGGCAATGGAGCGGAGCCAGGAGGGCGCAGGTTGTGGGTGGCAACCAACAGGTCTCTGTTTTGTTCAGCCATAAGTAGGCATGAAAGAAGGTCAGAGTACTTTGTGAACTTCCTCTCTCGATATTGTTGCATAAGGATCATGTCCTTTTCATGGAAAGACGTAAACGTCTTTTCCAGCAACATTTTCTCCGTCACTGGTTCACCACACAACTTCAGGCGTGAGGTGATGCGGAAGAGAGCTGAGTTGTACTCCGCTACGGATTTGAAATCCTGTATGCGGAGGTGAGTCCACTCGTACTGTGCACGGGGGAGTATGACATCCCTCTGATGTCGGTACCTCTCCTCGAGTGCATCCCACAGCTCGTAAGGGTCCTCTACAGTGAGGTACTCGTCCTTTAAGGTCGAGTCTAAGTGTTTCCTGATTATATAATGGCTTTCGCCTTTGATATATCGGAAACTTCCTCTGTATGAGGTGCTTCCACTGAAGCCTCCTTGTTAGCTGGGGCAGTACTAGTTGTTGCCTTTTCAGTCTGTGTGATACTGAAACCATGAGAGCGCAGATGGAACTTCAGGTCCAACTGCCAACTCAGGTAGTTTGACCCATCAGCCTTCAGGACTGAGAAGTCTACATTTGCGAGTCTGGCCATTTTATGATCTAGCATGTACAGAAACAAAATAGCATGTATCATTAAGACTGAAAATAAGACAGACATCCACGCATGTAATGTAGTCATTTTCATGAATTTAATTTACTGTGGTTTTAACATACATGCTTTTTCAGGTAATGTGAATAATTAATTACTAAAAATTAACAATCACGCATGTTGTTTGATGGTTTTCATTGCGACATTAAAACATGGTATTAAAGCTAATTAATCAACCACGCAGTTTAATGCAAAAACAATGAAAAACAGAAATAATGACCTTAGGCTATGGGGATCAGCCAGCCGACACCGAAAAATAAATAAAAAGTCCAGTCCGAGGTTACATCAAAATAAAAGGCATGAAAATAAATTACAACTCGGGAACTTCAGAGAGAAGCCCCTATCTTCATTGAGCGAAACGCCTTCAGCTTCTTTTTGGTGTCCTTCGGTCTTCTTTTTACATTTTCATCCTCACATACAAAGTTTCTCTCAAAAGAAAAGAAAAATTGCGGGAATTTAAAACGGTGTCGGAAACCTGGCTGATCCCTAAAAACATAGCCTAATATTTGCACATCCACGCAGATAATATTTTTGCAACATACAACCACGCAGATAATCGAAACACAAGCATTTAAAATAATTTTAAAATTGTGTGCGACGTGCAAGAAAAAAATTTTTTTTTTTGAAAACTTTTGCCTTTTTGATCCATATTTTATTGTTTTATTTTACCGCTTTAAACCCTTTCAAATTTTCTTTTACCTATTTTGGGCTTTTTAGGGCCAAAAAATAAATAAAATAATTTGTGTGAATGGGCTAATTTTCTGGCCTTTTTGGGCCATGAAAACAACCCATTAGGGTTAATATTGGGCCTCCCCCGAAAAATAACCCGTTAGGGTTAGGGTTTCAGGAAACCCTAGGGGGGGCCCGCGGCGTGTCGCCGCGACGGCTGGCCGCGTAGGCCGCGGCCGCCGTCACGGCGACGGGCCGCGGCCGCCGCGGCGGCGGGCCGCGGCCGCCGCGGCGGCGGGCCGCGGCCGGCAGGCCGCGGCAACTGGCCGTGGCCTGAGGCCGCGGCACAGGGCCGCGGCTTCAGGCCGCGGCAGTTGGCCGCGGCCTGCAGGCCGCGGCGCAGTGCCGCGGCCTGCAGGCCGCGGCTGCCGCGGCCTGGGGCCGCGGCTGCAGTCCGCGGCCTGAGGCCGCGGCTTCAGGCCGCGGCCGCCGCGGCCTCAGGCCGCGGCGATTGATTCCGCCGGCGGCGCGAAGGGCGCGCCGCCGTTTCGCCCTATGGGCGTACGGAAATTTGGATCAAAGGCGGGGAGGTAAAAATCGGGTTTTTCAACAATTTTGATCGCTAAAAAACAAGTTTTTATTGTTTTAAACATGCAGATCTTATTAAAAAAATGTTGAATTTTACCGAGTTTATCAACTTTTTGATCCTAAAACATGCAGATCTAATGAGAAAAGCAGGTTTAGATCTAAAAGTTTGGATTTTTACCTTCTAGATTCGACGAGGAATCTAGGCGACGGTTGGTGAAGGATGCCCTTTTCGCTCCCCGTTGAGAAGATTACGATCTTCTTTTTCTGAGCGATTTGTGGATCTCCTTTCCCGCGAGCCGCCGTCTCCTCCAACGAGCATGATCGTGCTGATAACGTGTTGTGAAGGGAATTTAGGGAGAAATAGGTGTAAGGGGTTAAGAGCCCCCTACCCATGTATTTATATCTTTCAATAGTGGGTTGGATACCCAATTGGCCCAATGGGCCTATTCATAACAATATATATAATATTTTGCAAATCATCGTGCCCAGTGGGAATCGATCTCACAACCACTGAGGCGCAATGTTACTCGTTAACCAAACTGCCAAAGTTCTCTTCTAGAGTAGTCTTCATTAAATATTTATTATATTTAATGTTTACTGGTTGTAAGTTGGAAATTGGCGTAAAAATTTGAAAACTCAAAAGACGCAACCAACGGGCATTGATACCGCGATCGAAAGGTTTCATTTGGAATATCTTTACCGTTGGGCTTGAGTTTTATTCAGTTCATATTACGTCATTTAAACAAATGAATTGATTCTGCAGTTATATTATATAAAAAATTTCCTTACAACTTGCGCCTATCAGGTTTTGATCCCGTGACCTGCTGATCGGTAATCATCAACCGTTGGGGCAAGGTCTTTCCCTTGTTTTAGTTTTATTATTCAAATTATTTGTATTATATTTTAGTGATCCTACATATTTACATCATTAAGATAATTATTAATGGCTCACTCTATAGAGATTAGCTTTCATGCTCTACTCTATAGAGATTAGCCTTAATATTGTGCTCTACTCTATATGAAATTTGCTTTCATGCCCTACTCTATAGAGATTAGCCTTAATATTGTGCTCTACTCTATATGAGATTGGCTTTCATGCCCTACTCTATAGAGATTATCGTTGTAATTATACTATACCTTATATGATATTAATTTTAATATATAATAGGTAGAGATGTATGTTTTTGGATTCAAGGATCATATTTCGCTTTGACTACAATCCACTAATTAGTAGGTGAATACGAGGTTACATGGTCTTTGCAATTACCATACTTACAACTATGTGATTATACGAGTAATAACATAAAATTGCTTGCATAAGCATTCTCGGGTGTTCACTTTAATTAGCAAAATAGTATTGTCACCCAAGTGACCTCTACTGTGAAACTTATTAATTTGTGAATTACCATGTTAATTTGGTTTACATTATTTCATGCGAGCAACATGTTGGCCCAAAGAAAAACTGTTGTTTGTCAGAAATTAATGTGTACATGTGGTATGAATACTGATAACTATAGGATGTACATTGAGAATACATAACTGGACCACAGAAAAAGCAAAAGGTCCCCAATAAGGGGGAAAAGGAAATGAAGTGCTTTTTCTGTAAAGATGCTTCTCAGGTTAAGAAAGACTGTACAAAATATCACGCCTGGCGCGTGAAGAAGGGTAACTCTTTCTCTCTTGTTTGTACTCATATTGCAATGGTTTCAGTTCATAGATATACTTAGCGGTTTAATTCGGGTGCCACAACTTACGTAAATATATCTCTGCAGGGTTGCCAGAACCACCGAAGGCCCAGTGAAGATGAAAACCACATCTATATGGGAGCTGGAGACCCATAGGAAGTTGTAGGCTTATGGACTTTTAGATTATTATTGTGTACTGGTTTTTATTTAGAATTAAAAAATACTTTGATTGTACCGTCATTTAAACAGAATTCAGTTTCAGTTCATGTTCTCAACAATAAAGGTTATATTTTGTCTTTTGGAAACAGGAAAGGAAATTTGTTTCTTAATTCTAAATATGTTGGAACTAGTACTTTATATTATAATGATAATCTATATATGCTTGATATGGTTGGCACAAACCATGAGTCCCAAACAGTTGAAACTAGATGCATAAAACGTAAATTGCAAAATGAGAATTCTTATTCATTATGGCACATGCGTTTGGGTCATATATCCAAAAGGAGAATTGACAGACTGATGACTAATGGAATTCTCGATAAACTTGATACAACAAATAATATGGAAATATGCGTTGAGTGCATAAAGGGCAAAATAACAAACAAGAGCTATATAGGGGCTGAGAAAGCTGAAGATGTCTTAGAACTAATACATACCGATATTTGTGGACCATTTCCTACAGCTGCTTGGAATGGTCAACGGTATTTTATTACGTTCATTGACGATTTCTCTCGCTATGGTTACCTATATTTAATAAATGAGAAGTCACAGGCTCTGGATGTTTTTAAGTCTTTTAAAACCAAAGTTGAAAATCAACTTGGAAAGACTATTAAATCTGTCAGATCAGATCGTAGTGGTGAATACTATGGTCGATATGATGGATCAAGGGAACAACGTCCAGGTCCGTTTGCACAATACTTAGATGATTGTGGGATCGTCCCTCAGTATACCATACCAGGCTCTCCTAGCATGAATGGTATAGCCGAGAGACGAAATAGAACCCTTAAGGATATAGTAAGGAGTATGATTTCTCATACAACATTACCTCAATCACTTTGGGGTGATGCGATAAAAACTGCAGTCTATATACTCAACTGTGTGCCAACTAAAGCTACTAACAATACCCCTTATGAGTTATGGACAAGTAGAAAACCTGTCTTAAAGCATTTACGAGTATGGGGATGTCCAGTTGAGGCTAGATCTTATAGACCAAACGAGAAAATGCTAGAATCAAGAACAGTTAGTAGCTTATTTTTGGCATACGCTGAAAGATCATGGGGTTATAAATTCTACGATCCCAATAGAAGAACATTCTTTGAGACAAGAAATGCTCGGTTCCTTGAGGATGTTGAGTTTGGGGGGAAGATAAGGATAATGAATTCACTTTTGAGGAGGATTCATTAATACCTTCTCCTTTAGTTGTTGCAAATTATGACCAGTTTTCATTCCTGGTGTAATTTTCCCGCAATATCCAGTAAGTGAAGTTGGCGAACCTTCCACCCATCAAAATGAAGTTCCTCAAATAGTGACTCAAGAGGAACCACAAAATCAAAATCAACCTCAAGATCAAACTCGACACCCTCAAACTCAAGAAGAACTAGTGCATCTACTGAGATCCACAAGAGAAAAGAGAAGTGCAATATCAAGTGACTATATTGTATTTCTCAATGAGCATGAAGTAAACGATGGTCCAGTGGGAGATGACCTAGTCACCTTTCACGAAGCGATCGAATATTCAAACTCTCAGAAATGGATCAATGCCATGGGTGAGGAAATTCAATCCATGAAAGACAATGACATTTGGGACCTTGTCCCATTACCTAAAGGTGTGAAATCAATTGGTTGTAAATGGGTTTACAAAACCAAAAGAGATTCACAAGGTAATGTGGAAAGATATAAAGCATGTCTTGTCGTAAAAGGATTTACTCAAAGAGAAGGTATCAATTATAAAGATACTTTCTCTCCAGTTTCGTCGAAAGACTCCTTTATGACCATAATGGCACTTGTGGCACATTTTGACTTGGAGTTACATCAAATGGACGTAAAGACGGCCTTTCTCAATGGTGACATTGAGGAAACAATCTATATGGTGCAACCAGGAGGGTTATCTCCAAAAGAAGATAATGGTTTGATATGCAAACTAAAAAAAGTCTATCTATGGGCTCAAGCAGGCATCTCGTCAATGGTACCTTAAATTTCATCAAATTGTTCTCTCATTTGGTTTTGAGACCAATATTGTTGTAGATTGTGTGTACCATAAGTTCAGTGGGAGTAGGTTTATATTTCTCGTATTATATGTCGATAGTATTTTTCTTGCCAGGAGTGATGTAAAGCTTCTTCATGATACCAAGAAATTTCTATCAGAACATTTCGATATGAAAGATCTTGGAGACGCATCATATATACGTGTTAGGAATTCAAATTCATCGTGATCGTTCACGGGGAATTCTTGGATTATCACGAAAGGGTTACATCGAAAAGATACTGCAAAGGTTTAGCATGCAAAATTGTAGACCACACGACACACCCGTGTCAAAAGGAGACAAATTTAGTCTTAAGCAGTGTCCAAATAATAATATTGAAGCCAAGTATATGGAGCATATCCCATATGCATCTGCAGTGGGAAGTATTATGTATGCACAAGTATGCACTCGACTAGATCTTGTATTTATAGTGGGAATGCTAGGCAAATACCAAAGCAATCCAGGAAGAGAACATTGGGTAGCAGCTAAAAGAGTCTTTAGATACTTACAGAAGACAAAAAGTTATATGCTCACATATAGGAGGTCGGATAATCTTGAGATTGTTGAGTATTCTGACTCCGACCTTGCTAGATGCCAAGACAGTAGAAAATCCACATCTGGCTACATTTTTCTACCAGCCGAAGGTGCGATTTCATGGAGAAGCACTAAGCAAACTCTCATTGCTTCCTCTACTATGGAGGTAGAGTTTGTTGCGTGCTACAGGGCATCAAATCATGCAAAATGGTTGCAGGATTGCGAATTGTCAACGGTATTGAAAGGCCACTCAAATTATATTGTGACAATAAAGCAGCAGTCCTATATTCCAATAACAATAGGAGTTCGTTTAAATCTAGGCATATAAATATCAAATTCCTAGTTGTGAAAGAAAGAGTTTAGAATGGTTTAATAAGTATTGAGCATATAGGGACAAACTATATGGTTGCTGATCTGCTTACTAAGGCATTAATGCCTTCAGCTTCTCATGAGCATGTAACTCATATGGGTGTTATAGATTTAGATGCCATTTGAAAAGTAGGAGTATATTATGTTTGTCCAGCTTAATACATATTGTAATATCATGACATTATTTGACTATTTATATAGTATTCAGTTCATTCAGTTTTTAATGTGATCTGAACTCTGATCTTATAAGTTTACTTTCAGTTGGACCAGTTGGAAATAGGCATGCATAGATCACTTAACATGTAATTTCCATGCCACGCATCCACACTATCTATATCATTTAGTTGAATTAATACTTGTAATCAATGCAAGTTTAGTTGCATGAAATTTGGCAACAACTGCTCCTTTGGTTCCTGCATCGGTGAGACTAATATACGCGATATTTTAAATTCAGTTGTGTACACACATTCAATTTTACAGAGTAATTTATGTGTGATCAAGATGAGTTATTTATACACATGGCTATGTAGTCCAAGTGGGATATTGTTGGAATTATGGACTTCATATCATTGTATATAACCCGTATTTGCATTTGGACGTATGGACGCACACTTGTTGCATTAATTGTCACATATATTTTACTAAAGGATTAATTTAGGACATAATTGTAATGATCAAATTAAGTTTTATGGTCCTATTTAATTAATAAAAAGTGTGGGGGCTTATTTGTAAATGTGTGGAATTCCTGATGCAATTACTAATTTCTGATGGGCTAATTAGTAAAATGCAAAATCTATAAATAAGGGGGTGTGGTCTCTTGTTGATGTACACTATATTTTTTACGCTCTCATTTAGAAAAGTGCGTAAGACAAAAGTAAGAGAAGAAAGGGCTTCCCATCTCCCTCTCTCCATTCGTACGAACAACAAGAAGATCTAGAGCCGAATTTCTTCACCATCATCATGGATTCTGGTAATGTTCCACATATAGTTCTATTCAAACAATTTCTAGACAAGATTCTTTATGAAATTTCAAGTTCTTTCAAGGAATCCTAACTTGATTAGAATTTGAATGAGTCACTATGAATTTAAAGTTTGAATATGGATGGCTATAGTATTTGAATTTGAATAGCTATAGGATTATAATTGAATCACCATTGATTTGCATGATATTCTCCATATCTATCCATCTTTGATCAAGTCGTCAAATTGCATGGCTTTAGGATTTGATTCATGCACCAATTGATATGAATCAATTCAAATATGGATTTGAATTGATTTCCTCTTTATCTTCCCATCTTCGACTTAGCCCAAGATTTGTAGCCATTATCTCCATCTTTGACTTAGTCCACTTGGCTAATGCATGGCAAATTCTCCATCACTTTTACTTAGTCTCTCTTTGCGTATTTGCGAAAGTGTCATTCCTTAAAACACTTAGCACACACATCAAATCGTTCACACATGTTTGTTATCATCAAACACGAAGTCATCGATCGTTGTATCTAACTACACGTTGTATCCAACAATATCCCCCTTTTGATGATGACAAACTAATATAAGATTTGCAATAACGATTCATATAATATCATCGTGACATGTGTGTGTGTGAAGTGTGATAATATATGATGTATGCAACATGCAACAAATGCAACAACGATGTTTTAAACATACAAGCATGCAACAATGATGTTTCAAACATACAAGCACGCTCCCCCTTTATTCATGTCACGCCCCGCTTCCCAAAAACGTGGAGGCGAAGCGTGAGGAGGTCCGCTCAGACCTGAAGCTACAAAGCTGCAAGTCCGATAAGCGTCAATCAAATTTAAACTGCAGGTCCTTGCAACGCGAAACGAAACAAAGATAATAGTAAGGAAAAGAGAAAAAGAATAAATCTCAGAATATCCATAATAAATTTCAACATCGCAGAAAAGCCACCAGGCTAAAAATAAAAGAGTCTAAAAGAGGCCCCAGCATGGCCAACAAAAGTACAAAGTACGAAAACAAAGTAATGGTGCAAGCACCGACAACTAACAGCAACCTAAAGTAAAAGCAACTCCACAGTCACTAAGACTGGTCTCCGGTGTCCTCGTACTCCTCGACGAACGTAGGCTCAGGCTCAACGTCAGCAAACACCTCGTCCTCAACAACTGTCTCTGGCTCAGGGTCTAACATGTGACACCCAAAAGAGCAAGGGGCTCATGTCAGCAAGTCTAAAAGACTTGTGCAAGGAAACTGAAAGTACAAGTAAAAGCAACCTAGCAGTTCTAGCATGATGCAATGACATGGCAGTTTAAAGTATGAGTGCAACAAGTAAAGTAAAGCAAGTACAAGAGGACAACTAGCATGGCATGGCAAGAGTAGTAAACTACTAACAATCACAAGTCACTTTTCAAGTCGTGCACAGAGTTCACGCCTTACAGCTGAAGTGGCTGTACGGGCACACTTCTACGCTGAGTGGTCGCTCAACCCTACCCATCAACGTGTATCGAGCCAGGGCCTTACCCCCGAACGGGAATGCTCGCTTCTGGACCACGAGCCAGGAAGTGTTTTTTATGTTGGCATATGGGTGCACCTAGCCCGGGACAAGCAAGTACAAGTATGTAGCGTGTGCTACGAATGCGACATTCAATGCATGGATGACATGACATGGCAAGTAGTAAAGCGTACAGGTAAGGAAAGTAAACATGACAGTTTAGTATGCATGATCAACAAGTTTAAAGAGTTGGATCTAGCTTCGTTGTCAAGCTAGATCATTTAGGTGACGGATCTAGTTTCGTTGTCAAACTAGATCAAGTAGGCGTCTAGCCAGCTATCATTTCACTGACTAGTCTCTTTTACGCTAAAAGTAAGGAAGTGGCCTAAAACATGGCCCTACACAAGAGTTGGCAAGTTTCACTTGCCTGCAAGTCTCACGTCTGAGCAACACCGTCCAACGAGTCCAAAATCACAATAATCCTACGTGCACAAGTCCACCGGCCTACATCCGTTTTATTAATCTTGATTAGTGAATTCTAAAACATTTAAAATACTTTAAAAATACTGATTTTAGTCTTGCTTAGCATGCATTGGGTTTGGGGGTCTTAGGGGTGCAAAGCGTTACCTCAACACGACGCGAAAGCTACACCGGCGTCGGGTAGCGACGCCGGGGGTTGGAATAATAATATCGCGCTCCAAGTCCAGATTCCAATTAGATTCCCTGCTAGAAATTTCAGAGCAATCAACTGGAGCAACGATTCCAGATTCCAAAGCTAGCACATGCGACGACGGGCTACGACGTGTCGCAATGTCGTACGCGGCGAATCCTCGAAGAGAAAGTACCTAGGTGGGGCCCACAGTAGTCCTAGGAACCTATGGGGGACCCACAATACCTCTGGAGAACTTGGGGGGCCCACTGTGGCAAGTGGTGCGACGGGTGCGGGGTTGCGACGAATGGCTCTCGGTCGTACACAGCCAATGCGGGAGGTTGGCTCGGTCAGACACAGTGGAACGGGCTGTGCGGCGCTGCGGTCGGTGCGAGGCTTGGTTTTCTCAGTCGGTGCGGAGGAGCAGGCCGGTCGGGCACCTTGGATGCGGGGGTTGCAACGTTGCAACGTTGCAACGTTGCAACGTCGGTCGGTGCGGGCGACCCGCTCGGTCAGACACGAGCGGAGGCGGGCGAACGGTGCGGGCGTTGGTGCAGGCGGCTGCTGCAGCATGCGGAGCGGGCTTGGTGTGGGGCGGGGCTTCGGTCTGAGCGGGGGAACGGAGCTGTTTTCCTCGGTCGTGCGACAAGAGTTCGTCGCAACGTTGCGACGATTCGTCGCAACGTCAAATTTGAGTTTGGAAGCGGCTAGGGTTATTTTCTTGCGAAAATAGGTCTTCCTAAAGGTTGTTTATATAGTGTAGATGGGTTGACTTGGTCTAGGGCTAAATCTAATAGGATTAGAAGTTCAAAAATATTTAAAATTTGAATCTCAACTTCTCCAACTCACACAAGGATTTGATGCGGTCCAAATGAGCTGGAAATTGGCTCAAAAATTCTTTATTACGTTTAAAACTCAAATAAATTTTATTTGGCCGAAAATAATTTAAAAATTAATTATTGAAAATATTATTAAAAATTAATTATGTTGCGACGAAACGTCGCAAGTGTGAATTTGAGTTTTGGAAGCGGCTAGGGTTATTTTCTTGCGAAAATAGGTCTTCCTAGAGGTTGTTTATATAGTGTAGAGGGGTTGACTTGGTCTAGGGCTAATCCTAATGGGATTAGGAGTTTAAAATAATTTAAAATTCAAATCTCACCCTCTCCAACTCACACAAGGTTTGGGTGCGGCCCAAATGAGCTGGAATTCGGCTCAAAAATTATTTAAAACGCTTTAAACTCAAATAAATTTTATTTGGCCGAAATTAATTTAAAACCTAGCTTTTAAAAATATTTTAAAACTTGCTAAAAATATAAAGTAGGTCAAATGTGCTCCAAAAATTATAAAATAAATATTGTGGTGATCGTGATGACGAAAAAAAGCTAACTAAGAAGACGGATCTCAATTTCGACGTCGGACGACGAAACTAAAAATAGAAACGTCTCCCGTCAAAAGTGAAAATCGCAACGTCTCATCGAATAGGATTAAATTGTGGGAAAACGACTCGAGAAACGTCGCTCCAAATTAGTGCCACTATTTAATACTCTCAGAGACGTTCACAACGGCATATCACACAAAAGTGTTCACAAACAAATAAAGTCTAAAATAAACACGTGCACGGCCAAAAGCACGTGCACGAACAAGGTACAACGAAAAGTGGCGTTACATCCTCCCCACCTTAGAAATGATTCCGTCCTTGGAATCAACATCAAGCACTGCTCGGCAAAAAGTGCGGGAAACGCTCTCTCATCTCATCCTCACGTTCCCAGGTAGACTCACCAGGGGAACCGTGATGCCACTGCACTCGAACCAAGTCGACGGTCTTATTCCTCAGCTGCTTCTGTCGACGATCCAGAATCTCAACTGGCTACTGATCATAAGATAGATCCGGACGAACCGTAATCTCCGAGAAATCCACAGCATGGGATGGATCACTAACGTATCGACGTAACTGAGATACGTGAAATACGTCGTGAACTCCCACCAGCGACGGTGGCAATGCCAAGCGATAAGCCACAGCTCCAACTCTCTCCAGAACATCGAACGGTCCAATGAACCTCGGGCTCAGCTTGCCTCTCTTCCCAAATCGAATAACTCCGCGGTTCGGAGAAATCTTCAGAAAGACATGATCGCCCGGCTGAAACTCCAAGGGCCTCCGTTTAGCATCAGCCCAATGCTTGAAACGGTCCTGCGCAATCCTCAACTTCTCCCGGATGTTCCTCACAACATCCACGGTGTAACGACTGGTTTTCATGTATCTGGATTTATTATATTATAATATATGTTTTGGTGGATTTTCTCCTCATGTGTGGTTTTCGTCTCCGTAACTTTCATTTTCGATCGTTTCGTCGTGTTTTCTCGTTTCTTCCTTAGGATCGTCGATTTCGGAGTAAGTCATTCGTGACGGGCTTCATAACGGTCGTATCTTACTGTTAGATCAAGCCTAGGAGTCTTAGGAATCGATCCCGGAGCTCCGCGCTCCGTATCGGAACTTTTGGTGCACGTTAGCCGGTATAAGAAGGGGCACCGACCGACTAGATGACGATCCAGTCGGTCGGCAATCCTTCTTGAACCGACTAGTTGGCTTTCTAAATTATTCAGGAGTTACTGTTTATCGTTAGTCGGTCTAAGAAGGTTGGTTGACCGACTAGGTTGCAAACTAGTCGGTCAGCAATGCTTCTTTAACCGACTAACTCTTCAACTAATTTTTGGTATCAATACTGTTCACTCTTAGTCGGTCCATGAACGTTCGTCGACCGACTAGATGCCAAACTAGTCGGTCAGTAGTTGTTCATTGACCGACTAACTCTTAGTTCAGGTTTTCGACTGAAGCTACTGTTTACACCTAGTCGGTCTACGTTGGTCGACCGACCGACTAGTTCCCAAACTAGTCGGTCAGTGGTTGTTCTTTGACCGACTAACCAGTGATGTAAACCCTAGTTTTGCCCTAGCCGCCACCAAACTATATAAATACCCCTCCAAACGTTTTCTTCTTCTCCCTCACGACCTAAAACCCTAATTTCTCCCCCATTGAGCCCCCATCTTCCTCAAGCCATTAATCCTTCATCCCAAGCTCATCCTCCATCATCCAAACCCTCCCTTGTCACAACCCATCTCTCATCTTCCCCAAACCTTCATCAAAACCCCAAAATCCACCTCCAAACCCATTTCTCCAGATTTTTCCCTCATTTCCAGATCTGAGCCGGATCGTTCTTCCGTTGCCGTGGTTGCTCGGCATCGCTCCTCCGCCTCTTCACGGTAATACTCGATTCCTTTAGTTTTAGCATAACCCCCATTGACATGTGTGAAACCCTAATAAAATGGATTATTAGAAAGTTAGGATTCGAATAAGAAACCTATTTAGAATCATTTCGCTAATGATTGTTTTGCCATAACAGTGATCCATTCCGTAGTTAGCTAGTGTGACGATCTTCATTGCTCGTCAATCCCGGTATCAGGCAAGTGAAACTTGCATCCCTTGATTTAGGCCATGTCTTAGGCCATAACCCTGCTTTAGCGTAAAAGAGACTAGATGGTGAAAGGATAGCCGTCTAGACGCCATTGACCTAGCTTGACAACGAAGCTTGGTCCGTCACCTTCATCATGCTTGTATGTCACGTTTACTTTCCTTAACGGTACGCGTGCTAACCGTTCATGTCATCCATGCATCCTTAACTGCTATTGCATTTTAACTGTCATGTTTAATTTCAATTAACGGTACGCGAATATGTTCATGTCATTGCATTTTGCCTGTCACGTTTAAATACAATTAACGGTACGTGAATATCTGCTCATGTCATTGCATGCTTGAATACTCATCGTGATTGCGTGGTTTCGCTACAAACATGTACTATTGGTCCCGGCTAGGCACCCACCTTGCGTGGGCACAATCCTATGCCAATTTCACTCTCTGGCTCGTGTTCCAGAAGACGAGCTCAACACAGCCTGCGGGCAATAGGGCACTCGTTGAGTGATCCCTTGTACATGATACTTGAACACAGCCTGCGGGCAATAGGGCGCTCGTTGAGTGATCCCTTGTCCTTGTACTTGTTACTTGACATTACATGTCACAACAACCACTTGCCACTTGTACTGTCCTTTACTTTACTTGTTACCACCTTTCTTTACTTGCCATGCACCATACTTTAACTGCTAGGTTGTTAGTTACCTTTCTTTCCGTTTCCTTGCACAAGTCTTCCGACTTGCTGACATGTGCCCCTTTTCTCTTTTGGGTGACACATGTTAGAGCCCGAGCCCGAGTTACTTGCTGAGGACGTGGTGTTCGCTGACGCTGAGTCAGGACCCGCGTTGATCGAGGACTACGTTGACACTGGGGATCAGTCTTAGTGTCGTCGTTTAGCTACTTTTGTTAGACTGCTTAGTTGTCGGTGCGTGGCACCTAGTTGATACTCTGTTATGTTTGTGTTGCTTTTGTTTGGCCTTGTTCTGGGCCTTAGACTCTTTCCTGTTAGCCTGGTGGCTTTTCTGTGATGTTGAATATTTTGTGGACAAACTTTGGGATTGGTTATTTCCTATCCGTCTCTTGTTATTATTGTTGTTGTTCCTTTCGCGTTTACAGGGACCTGCTTATACTAAATGGACGCTTATCAGGCGTGTAGCTTCACAACTCCACGTTTGAGCGGACCTTCTCACGTCTCGCCTCCATTTTAGGGAAGCGGGGCGTGACACACGGCCTCCACGATCATCTCCGATCCTAACAGCTCCCGATCTCCAATGTCATCCCAGCTCAGTGGCGATCGACATTTATTTCCATATAGCGCGGCGAAAGGCACCATTCCAATACTCGCCTGGTAGCTGTTATTGTAGGCAAACTCAACGTGATGGAGATGATCCTCCCAAGATCCCTTGAAGTCCAACATGCACGCTCTCAGCATGTCCTCCAAAATCTGAATCGTCCGCTTGGACTGGCCATCCGTCTACGGGTGGTACGCCGTGCTGAAACTCAGACTCGTACCCAAGCTCTTTTGCAGACTCTGCCAAAACTGAGATGTAAATCTCGTGTCTCTGTCCGACACGATGCTCACGGGGACTCCATGAAGTCGTACGATCTCCTGCACGATTCACATTACATCAATGTCTAAGCTAGGAAAAAGGAAATAGAAACGGAGAGTAAAAGAATTTACCTCCATATATCTCCTCACTAGCGTCTCAGTAGACTGTCCTACTCGGAAGGGAATAAAGTGCGCGGATTTGGTCAATCGGTCTACGATCACCCAAATCGCGGCGTTCTGCTTCGGACTCCGAGGTAGTCCAGTCACGAAATCCATAGTGATGTGCTGCCACTTCCACTCCGGAATCAGAAGTGGTTGCAGCAACCCTGTCGTACGCTGATGCTCCGCCTTTACTTGTTGACAAACCAAACACTTGGCTACACTCCGAGCCACACTCCTCTTCATGCCATGCCACCAAAAGTTCAGGCGAAGATCCTTGTACATCTTGGTCCCACCAGGATGCACAGAATACGGCGAACTGTGTGCCTCCACCAATAATTTCTCTCTGATATCTCCAGCTGGCACACACAACCTGGCTCCAAATCTCAACGAACCATCCTCGTGAATCAAGAAGTCAGTCCGCAGACCGGCTTCCACCTGCTCCCGAATCTTGACCAGCTTAGCATCTCCAGCCTGCCCAGCCTTGATCCTATCCACGATCGTCGACTGTATCTGCATGCTCATCAACGAGGAAGTCTCTCCAGGAAGAATAATCTCGATACCAGACTCGCAAAAATTCTGCTGCAATCTCCACTACGAGGTCAACATCATCGCCGCTGGAAGTCTGCTCAGCGCATCTGGAACCACATTCACCTTACCAGGGTGATACTGCAAATCAATCTCATAATCTGCCATGAGCTCCAACCATCGACGCTGTCGCATGTTGAGCTCCTTTTGCGTAAAGATATACTTCAAGCTTTTGTGATCAGTGAAGATCTTCACTTTCTCACTCAGCAGAAAGTGCCTCCAAATCTTCAGCGCAAAAACGATAGCAGCCAACTCCAAATCATGTGTCGGGTAATTCTTCTCATGAGCCTTCAGCTGACGAGAAGCATACGCAACCACATGCCCATGCTGATGCAACACACATCCAAGACCCTTGCCAGAAGCATCACAAAAGATCTCGAATCCTCCACTCCGATCAGGCACAGCAAGTACAGGGGCAGTCGTCAACCTCTCCTTCAGGACACCAAAAGCCTTCTCACAATCATCAAACCAAACGTATGGTACATCCTTCCGCGTCAGTCTGGTCATCGGCTCAGCAATCCGGGAAAAGTCCTTAATGAAACGTCGGTAATAGCCCGCAAGCCCAAGGAAACTCCGGATCTCAGACGCTGACTGCGGAACCGGCCACTCTCTGATAGCCACAACCTTCTCGGGATCCACAGAAATTCCATCACCAGACACCACATGCCTGAGAAAAGCAACTCTATCCAGCCAAAACTTGCACTTGGAATACTTCGCATACAAACGATGCTTCCTCAAGATCTCTAACACTGTCCTCAAGTGCGTTGTATGCTCTTCCTTCGACTTCGAATATATCAGAATATCGTCAATGAAGATGACGACGAACTTGTCTAGAAAGTCGTAGAAGATCAGATTCATCAGGTTCATAAAAACTGCGGGTGCATTGGTTACGCCAAAGGGCATAACCACGAACTCGTAGTGACCATACTTCGTCCTAAACGCTGTCTTCGGGATGTCGTCCTTCTTCACCTTAAGCTGATGGTAGCCACTCCTCAAATCCAATTTAGAAAACACCCTCGAACCTCCGAGCTGATCAAAGATGTCATCTATACGAGGCAAGGGATATTTATTCTTGATAGTCACAGCATTCAGCTCCTGGTAATCCACACACATGCGATGCGAACCATCCTTCTTCTTCACCAGCAACACCGGTGCTCCCCATGGAGACACACTGGGATTGATGTAACCCTTCTGTAGAAGCTCGTCCAGCTGCCTACGCAACTCCTCCAATTCTACTGGTGCCATACGATACAGTGCCTTCGAAATAGGCTGCGCTCCCGGAACAAGGTCGATCGAAAACTCGAGAGCTCGATCGGGTGGCAGTCCAGACATCTCCTCGGGGAAGACGTCGTCGAACTCACGAACCACAGCTGGTCTACTCTGCTCCATCTGCATAGCAACAATCTCCATCGGCTTGGCCCGAAACCTGACAGGGCCAAGCGAACTGCTACCTCGACTGAACTCAAACACCGGATGTCCTGGGATCTCGAACACCACCTTCTTCCTCTGACAATCAATCGTAGCATAGAAACTCGCTAGCCAATCCATTCCAAGCACTGCATCGTAGTTGATGATGTCGTAGACAATAAAATCAGTGTAAAGCTCATGTCCACAACCCACCAAAGGGCAAGAATTGCACCCACGATGCACCGAGATTACGCCATTTCCTGTAACGATGTTTCAGCTCTTGGGAAGAGGGGAAGTCGTCAAGGAATGCTTCTCCACGAAGCTCCGGGATATAATGCACATCGATGCACCAGAGTCAAAGAGGACTCGTGCAGGAAACATGCAAACCAAAATCACACCTAACAAACAGACTAACAATCAAACCTATTCTAACAAACAATCATATGCAAAGCAACAAACATAATCTAACAATCAAAACTAAATAAGGAAAGAACAACTAGACAGAGGGTTACCTGCGATAACCTCGTCCACAGCCTCAGTCTCCACTGCCGTCATCAAGTAAGCCTGCCTCCTCGGCTAAACAGCCTGCTGAAACGCCTGCTTCTGTGGAAGAAGAGGCGATCCACGTCCAGCAGGTACATGTGCTCTCTGCTGCAAGGGCTGGGCTGCAACTTGTCCCCTTTGTAGCTGTGCTCCATCAGGTCCTCTCCTCAACTGGTTCGCATGATGAAAATCCCTCGCTACATGAGTAGCATCTCCACAGATCAGGCACTGCCCCAGAAATTTCCTGCACTGCTCCTTGATGTGGCCAGTCTTACCGCAGAAATGGCAAGTCTTCACAGTAGGCCCACCTGGCCACTTGAACTGCACTGGCTGGGTAGGCTTGAACCCAGGCCTGGCCACTCCTCTGGCCTGCTCCATAGGCCTCTTCTCAGCTCCAGAAATCTGTCCTCTCTTCAGCTTCGCAATCCTCTCCTGTCTCCGAGCAGCTACCAGCAACTTCTGATATGACTCCATATCCGTCGTAGACATCAGGCTCTGCAAGTCTAGGGAAAGGCCCTGCAGAAACCTCTGAGTCTTCTCCTCAGCGTCCTCTACCATCTTCGGTGCGAAGCGACTCAATCTAGTGAACTCCTGGTGGTACTGGTCCACCGTCAGATTTCCCTGCTTCAGCTCAATGAAGCGCTGCAACATATCCCTCCTGGCAGCCTTTGGGAAGTACTCCTCATCGAACCGAGAC
The DNA here is from genome assembly GCA_030789695.1 of Scilla litardierei. Taxonomy (NCBI): domain Eukaryota; kingdom Viridiplantae; phylum Streptophyta; class Magnoliopsida; order Asparagales; family Asparagaceae; genus Scilla; species Scilla litardierei. The sequence goes on along the minus strand of CM061139.1, from coordinate 91,807,641 downwards.
TTGAAAGTAGCCCAAGGTATAGGGCTCGCCAACAGCTCCTCCTCTGCATCCCACCAGTTACGGGCATTATCCTTGAGCTGCTTCTTCGCCAAATCAACCCATCCAGCCGGGTTGACCTTTGACATCTTCAGATTATCCTCGGTATTCCTGATCCACTCCTCGGCAGCCAACGGTCCTTCAGATCCATCAAAGTAGGTCGGGCCCAGCTCCTGAAACTGCTTCGCTCCTGGCTCGTGGCGAGGAGCACTCTGAGTGTTCTGGAGCATGCCCTGCTGCACCTGCATCATCTGATGCATCATCCTCATGATCTCATCATTGGTGGGCTCTCTATCCGGCTCCTCAGCACGATTGGGCCCACTACCAGATCGGGTCTGTCGTCGTCCAGCCATCTAACGACGTAGAAAACAAACAAACAAATTAGACTCAAATAGCTTAATGACTTGGATGTTGCAATTTATTTAATGGACATTCCGTTATTACCGTTGTTCCGTTAATTCACAATTGCAAGAAGGACCTGCATGGGCCACCAACAAAGCCTGTCACGCCCCGCTTCCCAAAAACGTGTAGGCGAAGCGTGAGGAGGTCCGCTTAGACCTGAAGCTACAAAGCTGCAAGTCCGATAAGCGTCAATCAAATTTAAACTGCAGGTCCTTGCAACACGAAACGAAACAAAGATAATAGTAAGGAAAAGAGACAAAGAATAAATCTCAGAATATCCATAATAAATTTCAACATCGCAGAAAAGCCACCAGGCTAAAAATAAAAGAGTCTAAAAGAGGCCCCAGCATGGCCAACAAAAGTACAAAGTACGAAAACAAATTAATGGTGCAAGCACCGACAACTAACAGCAACCTAAAGTAAAAGCAACTCCACAGTCACTAAGACTGGTCTCCGATGTCCTCGTACTCCTCGACGAACGTAGGCTCAGGCTCAGCGTCAGCAAACACCTCGTCCTCAACAACTGTCTCTGGCTCAGGGTCTAACATGTGACACCCAAAAGAGCAAGGGGCACATGTCAGCAAGTCTAAAAGACTTGTGCAAGGAAACTGAAAGTACAAGTAAAAGCAACCTAGCAGTTCTAGCATGATGCAATGACATGGCAGTTTAAAATATAAGTGCAACAAGTAAAATAAAGCAAGTACAAGAGGACAACTAGCATGGCATGGCAAGAGTAGTAAACTACTAACAATCACAAGTCACTTTTCAAGTCGTGCACAGAGTTCACGCCTTATAGCTGAAGTGGCTGTACGGGCACACTTCTACGCTGAGTGGTCGCTCAACCCTACCCCTCAACGTGTATCGAGCCAGGGCCTTACCCCTGAACGGGAATGCTCGCTTCTGGACCACGAGCCAGGAAGTGTTTTTCATGTTGGCATAGGGGTGCACCTAGCCCGGGACAAGCAAGTACATGTATGTAGCGTGTGCTACGAATGCGACATTCAATGCATGGATGACATGACATGGCAAGTAGTAAAGCGTACAGGTAAGGAAAGTAAACATGACAGTTTAGTATGCATGATCAACAAGTTTAAAGAGTTGGATCTAGCTTCGTTGTCAAGCTAGATCATTTAGGTGACGGATCTAGTTTCGTTGTCAAACTAGATCAAGTAGGCGTCTAGCCAGCTATCATTTCACTGACTAGTCTCTTTTACGCTAAAAGTAAGGAAGTGGCCTAAAACATGGCCCTACACAAGAGTTGGTAAGTTTCACTTGCCTGCAAGTCTCACGTCTCAGCAACACCGTCCAACGAGTCCAAAATCACAATAATCCTACGTGCACAAGTCCACCGGCCTACATCCGTTTTATTAATCTTGATTAGTGAATTCTAAAACATTTAAAATACTTTAAAAATACTGATTTTAGTCTTGCTTAGCATGCATTGGGTTTGGGGGTCCTAGGGGTGCAAAGCGTTACCTCAACACGACGCGAAAGCTACACCGGCGTCGGGTAGCGACGCCGGGGGTTGGAATAATAATATCGCGCTCTAAGTCCAGATTCCAATTAGATTCCCCGCTGGAAATTTCAGAGCAATCAACCGGAGCAACGATTCCAGATTCCAAAGCTAGCACGTGCGACGACGGGCTACGACGTGTCGCAACATCGTACGCGGTGAATCCTCGAAGAGAAAGTACCTAGGTGGGGCCCACAGTAGTCCTAGGGACCTATGGGTGACCCACAATACCTCTAGAGAACTTGGGGGGCCCACGGTGGCAAGTGGTGCGACGGGTGCGGGGTTGCGACGAATGGCTCTCGGTCGTACACAGCCAATGCGGGAGGTTGGCTCGGTCAGACACAGGGGAACGGGCTGTGCGGCGCTGTGGTCGGTGCGGGGCTTGGTTCTCTCGGTCGGTGCGGAGGAGCGGGCCGGTCGGGCGCCTTGGATGCGGGGGTTGCAATGTTGCAACGTTGCAACGTTGCAACGTCGGTCGGTGCGGGCGACCCGCTCGGTCAGACACGAGCGGAGGCGGGCGAACGGTGCGGGCGTTGGTACGGGCGGCTGCTGCAGCGTGTGGAGCGGGCTTGGTGCGGGGCGGGGCTTTGGTCTGAGCGGGGGAACGGAGCTGTTTTCCTCGGTCGTGCGGCAAGAGTTCGTCGCAACGTTGCGACGATTCGTCGCAATGTCAAATTTGAGTTTGGAAGCGGCTAGGGTTATTTTCTTGCGAAAATAGGTCTTCCTAAAGGTTGTTTATATAGTGTAGATGGGTTGACTTGGTCTAGGGCTAAATCTAATAGGATTAGAAGTTCAAAAATATTTAAAATTTGAATCTCAACTTCTCCAACTCACACAAGGATTTGATGCGGTCCAAATGAGCTGGAAATTGGCTCAAAAATTCTTTAATACGTTTAAAACTCAAATAAATTTTATTTGGCTGAAAATAATTTAAAAATTAATTATTAAAAATATTATAAACCTTGTTAAAATATAAAAGTGGTCAAATAAACTCCAAAAATTATAAAATAAATATCGGGGTGATCGTGATGTTGAATGTGAGCTGACTAAGAAGACGGATCTTAATTTCAATGTCGGACGACGAAACTAAAAATAGAAACGTCTCCCGTCAAAAGTGAAAATCGCAACGTCTCATCGAATAAGATTAAATTGTGGGAAAACGACTCGAGAAATGTCGTTGCAAATTAGTGCCACTATTTAATACTCTCAGAGACGTTCACAACGGCATATCACACAAAAGTGTTCACAAACAAATAAAGTCTAAAATAAACACGTGCACGGCCAAAAGCACGTGCACGAACAAGGTACAATGAAAAGTGGTCGTTACAATTCATGCTACCCCTTAAACCAATATTCATATATTCAATAAGCACATTTTCATTCTGCCTTAGTGCTCCCCCTTAAACCAATATTCATATATTCAACATATAAGCATTAATGCACAAATCTTCTCAATATTTTTTCCCCCTTTTGTTATCATCAAAAGTGTATACATGAAGTCAAATTCATACCACATGCAAAATAATAAGCATTATAAGTTACAACTAGCACTTGCATGTATACATTCATAGAATAACCACTTCAAATTCATTTAAAATTATAACATAGACTTCTACACCATCGTGTAAGTGTGATTATTAAATAATTGAAGCACATGAGGAGAAACTTTCAAAAAATTCCACCGAACCAATCCATATTTTCCATTAAACATGAAATCATCTAGGATTGATTTTTCCCATCTCATTAAAAATGAGTTCAAGGTACTACACCAAAAAACATAGCCTATAAGGATTCTTAGATATGGGGTGGCATTGCTTGACGAGTATAACATTTACGCAAAAGATTACCCGTAAAGCATATATTAGATACTCATGTGTAGTGTACTTGCCAAGAATTGTATCCAATTTTCATATGGAGCGATTTTCATTCTTTTTCAATTCAATTTTTTCATATTCAATTCTTTTGTGCTCAATTTTTATCCATAGCAAGACACTTCATATCCCTTAGATTTTCAGTTATTTTCATCATACATTCACTTTCCAATATTTCATAAAAGGTGTCTCCAAATGCACAACAATATCTAATATTCGTGAAAGTGAAAGTGTAGGTGTAGAAATGAAATTATTCTAATCATTGAACATGCCATGGTTATTTAGAAAATCAAACATGCGCATGTAGTCATAACAATAATACATTAGTTTCTACATTGATATGATTATCATGCATTAATATCACGTGACTGATTCAAAAGAAAAATATACATTAAACACCTTTTTTCTTTTTGTTTTTTCCAATTTTTTAATGTTTCTTTTATAAAAAGCTAAATAAGCTAGAAAGCAAACAAACTAGCACACAAAATGAAAATAAACAAAATCAAGCATGCAAAAATAATGAAGGTATGCATTATGTTCAAAGAGGAAAAATCATACCTTCGCGGTGTAGTATGGCTAAGAAACTAAATAATGAAACGTTCAATCCATAGTTCCTCGCCCTCTTCATCTTACCTATACGGTAGAAGTTATGTGTGACCTTGGAATCCAACAAGATCCACTCATGTTAGTCATCAAAGTTTTAGGAACCTACACTTCTTTAAACTTTATGTTTGTGTTCCTAAATTTTCAATAATGAGAAGTATGACCAACACTTGCACAAGTAAAGCATTTTGCATACATATTTTTGACATTTGTATGCTCATTGTGAATTTTCTTATATTTTTTTGCTTTTCAACATTTTTACAATCATATCCAAGTCCACGTCTATTATTGTCATAAAGTTGGTTTCCAAGAATAGTATCCAATGAATGTTTTGCAATAAAGAATTTCTTTAAGGACAATTTTAGACTAGTGACTTTGGATTTCAATAAATCATTTTCATTCACAATCAAAGTGCATTTACCAATAAAAGTTTTCTTGTTTTCCTCTTCCTTCTTTTCAAAGACAATCATTTTTTCTTTAAGCTCAGTATTTAGCATATATTTCTTTTCAGTAAGCAATTGATTTTCAATTTCCAGCCTAATCGCATTTTTTTATACATGCTAATATCATTCAGCAAAGTAGGACAAGAAAGACAATTAGCTTTATTAGGCATGCTAGATTTTTTCCTTTTTAATGAAACAATTGTAGAGTTACGTGCAACAATTTTTTTTTGAGATTGTCAATTTCTTCAGACAAGTCACATTTTCCTTTTTGTAATTCAAAGCCATCATTCCTATAGTCATCTAAAGTGAGTTTTAGCTCGTCAATTTGATCTTGCATTTCCTTACACATATTTAAAAGTTCAACATTGGTGAAAGATTTTAACTCATCGTGCTTTGGCATTAAGCAAAGGAAGGAGTGTGCTTCAATCTCTTCATTCTCATCTTCACTATCTATGTCACACGTTCACATCACAGCTTTTCCTTTCTTCTCTGCGACATTAGCCGTTTCTTGTGTGCAATGCTTCGTGAAGTGCCCCTTTTCCTCCATTTAAAGCATTCAACTCTATTAGTAGTATTCTGTTCAGAGGGATTTCTATCAGAATTAAAATTGTTAGAGCGAATGAACCTTTTATGCATTTCTTCTCTTCCTTGAGGAGTCCTGACGTATTTTCTGAAATTTTTGACCATCAGTGCAATCTCCTCCTCATCTTCGTCATCTTCATTAGCTTGAAGAGCTAGTGGTTTTGGTTCCTTGGCTTTTGGTTTCTCTCTGGTCTATGTATTCTACAGCTCAAGCTCGTGTGACATTAAGTTACCTATAAATTCCTCCACTCTCATCTGTGATAGAACTTTGGCTTCTTGAATGGTAGTGACTTTAGGACGGAACGAGTTTGGCCGCACCCTTAAGATTTTCATCACCAATTCAAGGCTAGAGTATGGCTTACCAAGCGGGATAGACATGTAGACGATGTCGGTGAACCTCGCAAACATCTCTGAGATGGATTCTGATGAAAGCATGCGAAATCTCTCGTACTCTGTGCTCAGCAAAAAAAGTATAGACTCATTCACCCGTGACGTTCTCTCATGCGTCATCTCCAGCGTATGCCATTCCTGCGTAGTTAGACAATATGAGATACAATTGAATTCAGATTTATCTAAAGAACAAATAAGTGCATTCATGACTTTATCATTAAGAGAATAAAGTCTCCAATCAACATCATCCCATTTATCTTCGGGTTTAAGCATTTCAGTATTTTCAATTTTAATAAAAGGTGGCTTATAACTTTTTTCAACAATATTCAATGCTTTATAATCTACAGATATTAAGTAGATTTTCGTTCTATATTTTCAATAAGCATAATCTACGCCATTAAATTTAGGGGGTCGTGATATGGACTGACCTTCAGCAAAAGCAGACTCAATAGAATTTATGGTCAATCTAGCCTAGATACTTTAACCTGCTTTGATACCACTTGTTGGATCTTGATCTAAGCCTAGAGGAGGGGTGAATATGCTAATAAAAATTCTCGTGCAACCCACGAGCAATCACATGTAGTTATAGCAGATGCAGAGTAAATAATAAGCAATCACAGAGTATGTAGCATATTTACCCTGGTTCGATCGCCCCAATGACCTACTCTAGCCCCCAAGTAGATACTAGCATTAATATGTTTCTTTGCACAACTACAATGAGTCTCGAGCTCCAACGCCTCACCTAGTTTGTACCACACTTCACAGTGCAAAACACTATCAACTTAGTAAATACTCTATCTTGACAAGTTCCAACTCGTCAAGACCATCTTATCTAGCCCCAACTAGACAATTCTCCAAAAGACACAAATACGGTAAAGTTTTCCCAACAAAGATCACTACTACTACACAAATATAATAAAAAGAGTTTAGGAAACCTCAGTTTGTGTAGCCGCAGTTGTCTCTATCAATCAGCTCATGTCGGATCGTATCTGACAGGATGTAGTCACCAACGTCATGTCCTCCTCTTTGAAACTTGCGGCCTTGATGTCTTGGCTTCTTAAAAGTTATGGCCTTGATGATGCTTGGCTATTAGACTTGCGACAATAAGGAGGTGAGTAGCTTGATGCCTTGTATAATGTTGTAGATGGCTCTCCCTCTTGTGTTGCGCAATATGGAAGGAGATGGATATTGACGACTTGCACAATTAGTACTCTCTTTCCCTTATAAACTTGCGGCCAAGGTGGTGACTCTCCTATTCAAGTTGCGACTAGAAGGAGATATGCAATGTAACTTTGCTTGGTGACTTGCAATGGAGAGGATGGAGGAGATGTTGCGCAATATAGGATTTATCTATCAATGTTGCGCAATGTGTGAGAGAAAAAGGCTCTTGGCAATGTGGATTTCAGCCTTGGCAAGGTTGATGGCTTGGCAATGGCTTGCTTGCTACTTGCACAATGTAGGAGAGAAATGTAGTTTTTTGGCTTTCTAGGGTTTGCGCAAGGAGGAGATGAAGATGTGAGCATGTGAACTTGCGGTAATGGGCTTCCCTCTAGGTTTTGGTCGAATTTTTCTTGGTGTTTTGGTTGCCCTCTTTATCTTTTTCTTTCTTTGGAAGATGGGTTTATATAGGAGCGGATGGGATATGACTGAATCAATTAGAATGCAATAATTGATGGAGATTGGACGGAATCCTAACTTGATTATGATTTGAATGAGTCACAATGGATATGGAGTTTGAATATGGATGTCTATAGGATTTGAATTTGAATAGTTATAGGATTAGAATTGAATCACCATTGATTTGCATGAGATTCTCCATATCTCTCCATCTTTGACCAAGTCTTCAATTTGCATGGCTTTAGAATTTGATTCATGCACCAATTGATTTGAATCAATTCAAATATGGATTTGAATTGATTTCCTACTTATCTTCCCATCTTTGAATTAGCCCAATATTTGTAGCCATTTCTCCATCTTTGACTTAATCCACTTGGCTAATGCATGTCAAATTCTTCATCACTTTTTCTTTGTCTCTCTTTGCGTATTTGCGAGAGTGCCATTCCTGAAAACACTTAGCACATACATTAAATTATTCACACACATTTTGTTACATCAAACATGAAGTCATCGATCATTGTATCCAACTACACGTTGTATCCAACATATCTGATGGTGCACTAAATTTGTGGGTATTCCCAAATTCTCACTGCTTCTATGTCTACGTTAAGGTATGATTCATGTATCCCCTTCAACCATTCCAGATCCCATAGGCAAAAAGGCCATGCCGCTCCTTCCCATCCCAAATCATGCACATCGACAGTTGTTGATCACATATCAACACTTATGCATGTGTATTCAAGCTACTCTATCTAATTCGACCCATGGAGTGGTTCTGGACGTCACTTCTTCCACACTGCAATGGTCAAAATTGGAGACCTGCTATGCTTCCTTGTCCGAAGGCCACATCAAGTTATCGCACGATGCCTTCAACTATCTCACGATGGACGAAAAATCCATGGCCGCCTATCTAGCTCTGGTGAAATAAATTTACGACCAACTCATTACAGCCAGCCACAACACTGCCACGATAAAGCATATGATCCGACAAACTCTCCATGGCCTTCCTCCCTCGTACACAGTTTTTTGCGTTATGGCATGGAATCAGGAGAAAGCATACACCAGTGAAGAGCTATAGAGCAGTCATGTCGCTGATGAGGTGAACATGAAACTCTGTCACATCGCATCTTCTTCCTCTGCAGCCACACCAACCACTCTCTTCTTTATCTTCAGACGTCATAGCAGTTGTGGCCAGTGCAGAAGCTTTTGTGACATGTGCGGCTCTTCTTCCATCCCTCTCGGGAATGGGCCCAACAAGAGCTGCTTAGGCATGCCATATACTGCTAACCCGTGCAGCATCCCAAGTTCTCCCTCAGTGGGCCCGACACAGGGTGGATAGGGCCAATGCCATGCATATGGGCGTGGTCTCACATCTAGCCACAGATCGGCTTCCTCCTTGCGTTATGTGCCCGTCACCTCTTTTGGCGAACTCATTCCCTGTCAAGTGTATGATAAAAAAATCATCACTTACTTCACTACTATCGATTGGCAGTGCACGTCCCTACAACGAGAGCAAATGCTTCTCACCCCGCCCTGCCAGAGCTAGCTGATTGGCATCTCGATAGTGGAATAATTGACCATGTCACGTTTGTTATTTCATGTTTGGAGACGTTGAAGCCTTATGACTGTAATAAATGTGTATTCCTTGTTGGCACAAGCACTTGTGCCAAAATTACCAACATTAGATCTAGTTCTATCCCCTCTCCCAATTCTAACTTACATTTACATAATGTTTTACATGCTACTCAGTTTTCTAAGCATCTACTCTCTATTTACAAGTTTACTCGTAACAACATTTGTGTAATTCAATTTTCATATTTTGGCTTTATTATATATAATGTCAAAATGGGGCGAGCACTTCTTAGGGGTCCGAGTAATAATGTTCTCTACCCTATTTACTCCAATCAAATCTCTCTTTTCAATTCTAGCTTGTCATGTTCTCTTTGCAAGTCGATCTTGGTCATCCAATGCCTACCGTTGTCCCCAGAGTTGCTACAAAACTGTCTCTTAAGTTTTTACCCAATAAAACTTGCTCAAAATATTCTATGGGCACAAGTCACAAATTGCCTTTTTTATTATCTAATTTTAGAGCAAATTCTCCTTTATCTTTAACTCACTCCGTTGTATAGGGACATGCCCATGTTTTGTAACGATCTTTTTCTGTCAATACGTATTTCATACGTATCTTTATTAATAAATTGAATTATTGGAACAATTGCTTTATGATTTTATTTATCATTTCTATAGCTCGAATGCATGATCGGACCCTATATTCGTGATCCACACAACTTCAGGATCACACTGATATTTTCTTTACAATTTTTGGGTAATATTGAGTGTAGGGCGAAATCGTAATAATCAGATTATTTTAACTAGTCAAATTATCCTAATCCAATCTTAACTAAGTTGATTCCCTAAATCAAATTTAAACCCAATAGCTCTTAAAATCTTAACAGCTCTATATTTATCACATAGAGGTAAGATTATATTCAGCTCTACACGATTTCCTCCACGATCTTTGCAACGGTTTCCCCACATTCCTCTTCTTTTTTCCTCCACGATTATATTCAGCTCTATATGATGTTCTTTGCCTTACAAAAACAAACGAAGAAAGAAAGAAAGGAAAAACACAGCCGCAACATTTTTCTTAGCCCCTTAAAACCCTAAACCGACCCTCACCTCTCGCGCTATCTTTCTCCCCATACAACACCTATGACATCCCCCTCAACCGTAGACCCCCGGCACCCTCAACCTTCTACGCCACCCTCTCACGGCCACGACCCCGACGGTAGCCAAGATAGGGCCAATCACCTCTCCCCGACCTCTCTCCCCCTCAAACTCGACAACACCCACACCAGCACCCCAACTCCCACCGCAACCTCCGACCATCTCCCCCTGCCACCGTCGACGACCTCACCACCAATGCCACTGCTGACCCATGTCCCATGTCTTTCTCCTCAACTTTCGGCAACCCTACCAACAACAGCAGCCCTCATCAACCAGTGGCATCCCTGCCACCGTCTGACGACGCCTGAACTTCGCCATCTCCAGTGCCGAGCCCCGCCTCCGGTCGTCACTGCCCGCTGCCATCCAAGCCACAGTCACCATGGCCCTACCTACAAGCAAACCCTTGGCAGCAACGTAAACCCTAAATCTGTGAGTTATTATATGAACAGTACACATTATATAAATAGTATATAATATATGGTAGTTTTCAATATTATTTTATTTAGTTAAAAATCTTTAGCTTGATATTAAAATTCCAATGACGCAGAAAAATCACTCCTCCTGTTATGATCACCTAAACACCAAAATCGCCTAAATCAGGCAAGTATTTTATTTTCTTTGAATTTTTAAAGTTACGTGCATTTATCATCACATGTATAAATAAACCATTTTTAGTGATTTTCATGTAAACGTCTATCTGAAACAGACGTGCCCTAAAAGTACTCATTACGAGAAAAATTATGACCACAATTACATAAAAATCTAACATGTAGATTGTGAGATATTATTTTTGCAAGTTTATGGATTTTACTTTTCTAATTTATGAAAATACTCTTATTGCTTTTAAAATTCCAAAAAATTACTACTGTTGGTTTTAAAATTCCAGAAAAATTATATTTAACCTCTAAAAATAATTCTCTTATAATATAAATTATCATGTCAACTTTTAGTGACTTCTGGTGTCGTAATATGTTATGTTGCTATGTAAAATTCCATTGTAAAAATTTTCATTAAATGTGTTAATCGCATGTTATACCATTACTTGTGCTACATCATATTTAGAATGTCCACCTCTAATAAAATGTGATCTTGAACTCTTGAGGCTTATGTGAAACCATCGAATACAGATGGGATAAAATCTAGTCGACGACTAGACGAGACACTTTGGGATGGGGTTGGTTCATTGTAGTAGAGATTGTAAATGTAGCTTAATCATCTTACGGCTACATCCATACCACATTAATGGTGACAAGCTTCTTGAACATTGCCCATGTTAGGGGTGGCAAGAAGCATCACCGTAAACCCCTGATGAAATGGTATATTTGAGAACATTATACTTACTTAGACATGAACTTATTCACTAGAACTGATAATTGAAAAGTACTCAACTTGCGAACCACCATAACTGTAATGAAATGCAAAAAACATATTAACTGTTGATTAATCTTATGTCGTTACTTTCAGCATGCTCATATTCTTATGCTATGTATATGTTTTCCTTATATGTTCTGACGCTCTTTGTTTTTCCTTTTCCACAAGTCTATTGCTTTATATTATTTTAAATCTTACCGAGCTATCTCGCTGACATATATTTCAAATGTAATTGTGAAATATTAGTTAGGTTCAGGATCAGACTATGTTGAAGACAATGTTTTGAGGATCCCATCTAGGAGGTAGACCCCAGAGCTACGAGGACATTGAGGTCCTCCCTACTGAAGACTAGCTAGAGCTGCTTTAGTTTCTGTTTTATTAGTTGTATTTGTGTCTTTTAGGTGTGTTTATTTTCAACATCAGTTGTATGGCCATGCTAGGCCTAATTAATTTGTGTACTTTGTTTTGAATGCTGAAATAAAATCTGTAATAATTATTTATGTTGTTTCTAAGTTTTGCATGCAAGAACATATATTGCTAAACACAGCGCTTATTATGATTAAGTCAAATAAGAAAAGAAAGAAAAAAATAAGTACTTCTTCTTTGCTTTAAGCACATGTGGACCTGCTCATGTTCTCGCTCCCAAGTACAATGGAAGTGGGGCATGCTAGGTTTTAGTGGTGGCCCATACAGGTCTTTTACATTCTGCGAAATACTTCAGAAACAGTATAGATATCATTACTAATCAGATCGTTTAAATAAACATGTACACAAATGTTTACCTTATTTCTCTTTTCAGCGTGGCAAGAAGACCGTACACTCAGAATGAAAATGGAGCTAACGATAGTGGTGTTCCCGACATTAATGAACTCATGGGTGTCATGAGATGGATATTGGAAATTTGACACCAACTGATACAGTAAGGACAACATCATGCATAACCTGCATAACTTGCACCACCTCCCCCTCAGGCTTAACCTGGAGCCAAGCAGTTTTGGGAGCTGAACCTGAAGAGACTCTCTGGAAAGGAAGGCCACCTAGAAGCTGAAGAATGGGCTTGAAGCACTGAGGATGACTTGAGCCTTTCCCACATTGACCAAGCAGGCTGGGTGGAAGTAGCTATGAAACAGTTAACATGTAATGCTCAGAACTGGTGGGATACCGAAGAGGCATGTCTGGTTAAGCCTATTAACTGGACCATTTTCAGAGAGAGATTTGATGCACAGTACTTCCCCATGTCAGCAGAAAGGGAGCTCCAGCAACATTTCATCAACCAAGTCCAAGGCACTCGGAATGTTGACGAATATGAAGCAAAATTTTCTATGCTTAGTCGTTTCGCTCCTCACTAAGTGGAAGATCCCGAAGATCATGTGTATCAGTTTCTCCAGAGTTTGGATATCGACATCCAAGCTTCGATGTCTTCGAACAAATCCAACCACTCATCATGATGTCTTGGATGCTGCATGGAAGCATGAAATCACCATGAAGCGTAAGAATGCGCTTCAAATTGGAGGAAGTAATCGTCCACAGGAGCCTCCAAGGAACAATTTTCGACCTACCCAGACTACACAATTCAAGCGGCCTACTGCTCCTACCAACAACCGACCTCAGATGGTGTGCTTTCACTATAACCGACCTATGCATGTCATGAAGGACTACCGGGTACTGCTAAATCAATACTTAGTTTGCGGAGCATCTGCATATGCTACTAAAGACTGCCATGGTCGTACCAACAAACCGATAACTACCATGGCTTCTGGATTTACTCAGTAGGAACCACCTCTGGCTCCACAATAGAAGGATTTTGAAGAAGCGAAACCGAACCAGCTTAGATGTCAGGCATTCTCTATGACAGCTGCAAAGGTTGAGACTAAAGACCCAGTGATTTTAGGTTATGCCTAAACCTTTCTTTTAATAATGCTTATGGTATATGTATGTGGTTGCTTGTCTTCCCTTAGGCTAAGGCATATTTTCCTATGTTCTAGGTGTTATCATAGTAGCCTCTTATCCGGCTTTATCCCTTTTTGATTCTGGGACCTCACTTTGCTTCATATCCCGAGAATTTGTAGAGAAACATTCTATTCATGTTGACCCTCTACCAAATTTCTGGAGCATCACCACCGGGAGTGAAGTAGTTAAAATTTCTAGTGGATGTCGATCATGAACTATAGTGATTTGTGGGCACGAGCTATTTTTAGACTTGATGATAGTCGACCCAAACTTTGATGCAATATTCGATATAGTCTGGTTAGGAAATTTCTATGCTACCATCAACTACCACAAAAAGAAGGTAGTGTTTGAAATCCCTGACCATCCTGTTTTGAATTCGTGAGTGGAGACTGTTCACTTGGACCTATTAAATTTCGTGCCAATCCGAACGAAGTGATCCTTTCATTAATGCAAGTTGAAACTGAGAAGCCTAGAGTGGTTCGAGACTTTGAAGATGTATTCCCTGAAGATATTTCGGGATTACCTCAAGATCGAACTCTTGAATTCATAATTGACCTTCTGCCGAACACATAACCTATTTTGAAGACTCCTTATCGCATGGTTCTTGCTGAACTGGAAGAACTTTGGAATAAACTCGACGACTTGTTGTAGAAGGAATTGAAACATCCCAGTGCATCTCCATGGGGTGCACCAGTTCTTTTTGTCAAGAAAAAGGATGAGTCAAGAAGGATGTGCATGGATTACCGAGAACTGAACAAGGTGACCATAAAGAACAAGTACTTTCTACCACGTATTGGCGACATGTTCGATCAACTTGGCAAATCGCAAGTCTTCTCCAAGCTAGATCTCCCAAGTGGTTATCATCAAGTGAATGTTAGAATTGAAGACATCCCGAATATGGCTTTCCGGACCAAGTATGGGCACTACGAATTCCTAGTCATGCCTCACTAACGCCCTGGCGGTATTCGTGAATCTTATGAACTTGATCTTCTATGAGTTCTTGGATAAATTTGAAGTGATATTCATCGATGACATCCTGATTCGAGGAACGAATAAGAACAAGCATCTCCAAATTGTATTGGAGACCCTGTAACATCATCGGTTATATGCCAAGTGCAGCAAGTGTGGATTCTGCCTAGACCGAGTCGACTTTCTTGGGCATGTGGTTTTAGGAGACGGTATTTCTATCGATCCAGAGAAGGTTGCCTCAGTCAGAATTGGCAAACTCCTCGGTTAGCTTCGTGTAAGGACCCTGGCTATGATGAAAACACTAGAATAGGGGTTGCATAGGGTTTATAAATTAATTTAGAAATTATGCCTAATTAAAGTCCTAATCCAACAAAGACGCAGAATTAAATGAAACAACAAATAAACAATGCAAACACAAGGATGTTTCAAGGGTTTGGATTACCCAAGTCAACCCCAACTTGTTCCTGGTAATCCTACGTCCCTTCAACACAGGATACCACCTGGATACTCAAGTTAGAAGCCTAACTTGGGGTTTTCTTTCAACCCACTTGTAATAACCCTACAAGTGCAATCAATACACTATTGATGACCTTGAATCCACAACCTAGGATCAAGCAAACCACTCTCTCAACCGACAGTAAAACCAAATTATGAAAGTTATGAAATTTGACATAACACTTACAAATCACCTATGCCTTGAAGTAGAACTTGAAGGATCAAAGTGATTGGAGTGTTGATCTCTTCCAAGAAGAGAGAGAGTAGCCCTTTCTCTTGTCACTACCAAATGCCTAAAAGATAAGAACTTTGATTCTAGTTTGGAGAGCAAGAGAGAATAAGGGCGAGAAAGAATTGATCACTTGAGAGTTTTAGAGCTTGAGATGAAATCATTGGAGTTATAAGAGATGATCAAGAGGCTCCAATGGAACAGTAGAGAGCCACTTTATAGGTTCTCTAAATCCCTCAAAGCAAATACCCAAAACTCCCTTCAAAATCCATGTGGAAAATCCCAACAAATTAATTTTACAAGAAGGACAGGCGACTGATGAAGAATGGATAGTCGCCTGCTGCATTGTGTCAGAGAGTAGGTGAGAATTCAAATGGTAACTTACCATTAAGATAGTCACCTGATGATGGTTGGACATGCGCCTGAAAACGACCCGGTGCCTGAGAAACCTTCTACAGGCGTCTGTGAGGCAAAGTGCAAAAGTTATCAAAATGTAAGAATTCTGGGTAAGCTTGGATAGGCGACTGATGTAGTATCCACAGGCGCATGTGCAATGTGCAGGCGACTGGGAAACCAACATCAGTCGTATGTTGCACAAGTACGTAACTTGCCAAAATCAAAGTTCTGGGCAATTGATGGACATGCAACTGTAGTGGTATTAACATGTGCATGTGCCATGGGTGGGTGCCTGTAAAACCTACTTACATCACTTGCAAGCGCTAGTGCAAAAGTTGACAAATCTTGGGATCTTTGGGCAAGTTGAGACATGCGACCGACTAACAAGTCATATGTGCCTGAAGCTAGACAGGCGCTTGTACATTGTACAACAGTTGCCTGCTAGAGTTGAATACAGAAAACCCAAAGAATAAAGTCAAAAGTGTGTGCAAATCAGACGACTATAGAACAAATCACAGTCGACTGTATTGAGACAAGCGCCTGTAAATTGATCTTCAGTCACCTGTTAGAAGACTAAAATGCACAACTGAGGGAATGAAGAGTTGGAGTCCTAGTAAATGGTTTCTAATGACTTCCTAAGCTAGATAGAGTGAAGTGTTTGTGCTCAATGATAGTTCTACTACAATGCTACATTCTAATCAAGAGAAATAAAAGTATAAAAGATTTACATTGAAATTTTTGCTTCTTTTCTTTCTCTTGAATGGCCTTGATGTCATTGTAGCTTCTTTCTTCAACTTGATCGCCCAATCTTCAGTTCATTGAGATTTGATTGATCTTGATAGTCAACCATTACTATTTGATCTTCATGATTAGCTTAAGTAATGGATTAACTACATGGATGTAATTAGTCAAAAGTATTTATGTTTGATTATCATCAAAACTAGGTAGGGAGAAGTCCAATACTCAACATTCTCCCCCCTTTTGGTGATGAAAAACAAACATAAACAAAAATAAATAATTGTTCTTAAAGGAATACTTACTCCCCAAATATAGATGCCAATCAAGTTAGACAATGAAAATATGGGCATCATATGATCAATTAAAGAATAAGTATGATATGAGTGAATGAAATGAGTTCACAATATAGGATATTTGAATCCAAATTCACGATATCTTACTCCCACTAAATTTAAGGCTATTTCAAAATTAGATTCAAGTTCAGCTTCTAATAAGCACAAAATTATGATTTGTTTATTTTTCTCCCCCAATGGCATTATCCAGAAAGTAGGAGTATAGAAACAACAACAATAAGTCCTAAATAAAAGTAAAACAATTATGTGAGTATAAAGAATTACATATGCATTTAATGTGATACCAAATGAAAACCATGAAGGTGTATCCCAGAAATACATATCAAAATCATCAAAACTAGGTTGACTAGAGGAATAGAAGTTCAATAGCAACATTCATCATTCAATTCATCTCAATATTCAATAAATATAATTAATAGCACAAAGAAGAGACAGAATTGCAAAAATTCACACACGATAACAATGCGAGAATAATGAGCAACAAAGAAATCTACACGTGTGTGTGTGTGGGGGGGGTGTGTGTGTGTGTATGTGTGTGTGTGTGTGTGTGTGTCAATATGAAAATACATGGATGACAAAAGTATGATCAAAAAATTATTATCATCATACATCAAAAATGTGCTACAAACACCATCACATACATCCAAAACTCCATACATCATCATACTACATCCACATAAACTATGACTCTCAACCCTTAGAAAAAAGTAGAAATCCTAGGGTGAGATAACTCCAAGCATCATCAGTCAAGCTGGACAACGGTGGAGTCCTCAGGAGCTCTCCTTTCAACATGGAAATTCTGGGTCTTCGTATCTATAGTCGAAGCAACAATAGCGACAGGGATGTCAGGGATGTCATCAGAAGTAGCCTCAGCAGGCTGAACAACAGTAGGAGTCGGAGTGACGTTAGCTGGAGGAGGCTGTATGACGTCAGCTGGGGGAGCCTGAGCATGACCAGAAGTAGCAGTAGATGGGATATCCTCAGCAGGATGAATCAGTGACTGGAGGGAGTTTGGAATGGGTCTGCCATTGGTGCTCAAAGGATGTGTGGAACAGCTCAAGTGAGACAGTCACCTTCTTGTCCAACTGGACAAAGAAGGGATCAATAGGAGGAGCTGAAGACAATGACAGAATCGAGGTACCAACAGGAGGAGTAGATAAAGAGGGCAGAGAAGTTGATTGCCTCTTCTTGGCTGCAGTCTACAGAGCTGAAGAAGACTTCAGCTTTGCAGCTGCATCCAAGAAGCGGTAAAGAGGTACGAGATCATAAGAGGCCAAATCAATCTCGAAGTGAAAAAAGTTATGAGTAAGAATGCAACCATAAGGGATGTGAGATATGGTGGAGGTTATCTCTATGTGGTGCATCCTATCAAGAATAACGTTGGCCAAGTTCACATCCATCCCCGAAAAGATAGCATATATGCACTTGAGGATTTCATGTGAGAGCTGGTTTGAGGATCCATACATGGGAAGGATGTTGACCACATGATGGAAGCCTCATTTTTCACCCCTATGGCCGAACCCAACTTGCACTCACCCACACACACAACACAAATGAGAGCGAGGCTAATCAAAAAAAAGAAACTTAAAAACCCACCTCTAGGGCTTCACGTGCTGCCCATTTCATTTTCCCATACACACAAAGCTAGCATATATAGAACCTAGGGTAACAGCTAGCCTAACCCTAAGTCCTCTTCTCCAATCCTCCACGCAGCACAACCCGCCGCCCTACAGTCTTCTTCTTCCCCATGCAACAACACCCGCAGCAGCACCTCTCATCTCCACGCAACGTGCAAGCCTAGGCAGCCATTCCCTTCTCTTCCCCTCACTCAGTTTTTCGACCGCCTCCTCCTCTACCTACGAGAGCGATAGAACCCCCGCAGCGACCTCCCTCCCCCTCTTTCGATCAACCCAAGCACGCGACCCCTGTCGTCGGAGCAGCTCCACCTGCAGCCTCCACATGCAAACCCGTCGACCTCACCTCTCCTCGCACCCTGTCACCCCAAGGACAGCCTTGCCCAGGCCGTTCAGATCTCCCCTCGCCCAACACTCGCAGCCACCACCTTCGCAGCTACCTCCCCATCTCCACACAAATGTCGCGCCCTACCTCCTTTCCTCCTCCCTCGTGCACGTGCAGATCTGATGCCAGGCCTTGCTCCTCCATGCACCTAGCTCCGACAGCCCAGGGACTCGCTGCAACCCTCGCAACCACCTGCAGCACCCAGAATTGCCGCTGCCGCCTCCTCGCGTGTCGACGGCAGATCCCGACGCTCAACGTCGCTATTTTGGAGTCGTGTCGCCGTCGCTACCCACATTTGCTGCGTAACAGTTAGTACCTCTACAGCTCTACCTATAACCTATAACACATACAGTGATATAGAAAACCTAATAAAACGGATCGATTAGACGTCGTAGGAACTTTTATAATGTTGTTATGATCGAAAACAATCTGATCTGAATATATGTTTTATTAAACCAGCGAACCACTATCACCGTACCGTAGTACCTGTTAAGACGAAACCGACGACACCAAGAACGCTGAAATCAGGCAAGTGTGCAATTAGATATGAATTTTTGATGTCTGATGATTATTACGTCATTTTTACTCGATGCTGTATAACTTGAAATATGCACATGAAATGACACATGAAAATGATACCATAATATTCTGGACTGAAAATGTGACCCATCGGCATATAACTCGATATACTTTAATTTTAAACAACGACAAAGAAAACTGGTTTCTGTAGCATGTTCATTAAAAACCCATGTTCAACGTTCTTTTGAAATTGTTGTAAATGTTGTTCAACCCTCTACTGCTCGCTGAAAATGTGGTATAAACAAAGTAATATTGATAATGTTAAATTGTTGCATGTCTTGGAATGTTTAACAAGTTGTGACATCGTGAAATCGTGCGCCTCGAAGGCAGATTCGTGACTTTCGTGATGTCGTGTGAGTCGACTAGGCTGGCTCGTGTTCCAGCACAAATCTGGGGTGGGGTTAGGGTTGAGCGGCCACTAGGCGTATGAAGGGGTCCTCTCTTCAAGAGCACCACCCGCATGTAGTGGGGTAGCGTCAATCACGGTAAACCCCCGTGAGAGGAACGATCCACTCATCACGACCTAAAGGCGAGAACCCTATGAGAGTAATGAAATATTGACATGAACCCTGCAACACTATCGTTGTCTTAGTTTAATTGACATGCTAACGAATCAAAGAAAACTTTACTTTACCTCTTGAAACTGCTTAGAACTGCATGATAGGAATGTCTGGTCTCATTTCAGTTATAATTGATGTGTTTAAACTTATTGCAGTCATCTCGTTTAATTATTTAATGTCTCTTAAAAATTCAATATCATTTGTATATCTTGCCTTGGGTTTCTAACCTCTCCTTACAGACCCTTGCTGACATACATTCATGTTTTTGGATGTATGTCAGATTCCGAGCTTGAGTACCCGGAGGATCCATTCGAGACGCCTGACTTGGAGAGCCAGGAGTTCGCCCTTGATGCCGAGTCTCTCCCTGTGGAGGACTAGTGGACTCACACCCTTGTTGTTTCCTTTAGTTTACTTGTTGTTGTTGTTAGTGTACGTTTCTTTCTTGTTGCTACTTTATCCCAGCTGTGGCTTTGTCGTTTAATTTTGTATATGGACATTATATCTCTGGATGTGGCTTCTTATCTTTTTGAATGTATTCTTATTGTTCTGAAATGCATGCAAGGACTTGTCGTGTGTTTTTATCACAGACGATCATTGAACTCGAGCTTCACCGCTCCAGTTCATGCGGACCTCATAACGTTCTCGCTTCCGGTGTCTTTTGAGAAGAGGGGCGTTACACCTACCCTCTGACACAGTGCAGTAGTCGGCTATGATTCCTTCATCAGTGGACTGTCACGTGTGCAAATTCTATCGGTTGGCTATTTCTCCACAGATTTCAAAGGGGGTTTTGAAGATTTTGTTTGAGGTTTTGGGGGAACCTATAAAGAGAGCTTCTACTGTTCCATTGAGGGGTTACTCATCTTCTTGATCATCTCTTGAAAACCCCTAGCTTTCATATTCAAGTTTTTCAAAGCTCTCCAATTCAAAAGCCCTAGAATTCCAATTTCATTCTCTCTTGCTATCCAGCCTAGAATCCAAGTGATATCTTCTAGGAAATTGGTGGTAGCAAGAGAAAGGACTTTTCTCTCTTCTTGGAAGAGACTTTAACATACAACACACTTGCTCATTCAGGTTTTACTTCGAGGCATAGGTGATTGTAAGTGTTGCTATTTCATTATTTCATATCTTTCGATATTTGTTTAACTCTCGGTATGTGAGAGTGTTTTGCTTGATCCCAAGTTGTGGGAATCAAGGACATCGATTGTGTTTCGATTTCACTTGTAGGGTTGCTACAAGTGGGTTTAAAGGAAACTTCAAGTTAGGGTTCTAACTTGAGTATCCGGAGGTATCCAAGTGGAAGGGACGTAGGATTACCGGAAACAAGTCGGGAGTTGACTTGGGTAATCTGAACCCTTGAAACATACTTTGTGTTAGCATTGTTTCAATTTGAATTTATTTATAATTCCGCATTTATTATTTAGGAATTTAAATTGGTATTTAAATTTTATAAACACTATTCAAACCCCCTTCTAGTGTTTTCCTCATAGCCAGGGTCCTTACAACATACAGTTGTTGGCTATGTTGTTGGTTCTCGTCCCTATTATGGGAATCTCGAAGCTTGGGTCTCTCGTGTTTCGAAGACAAAGGGAGTGGTGCACCTCCACACTCACGAGAACGGTTTCTTCTTCATCAAATTTGAACTTAGTGATGATTGTGAGGAGACCCTCCATGGTGTCCCGTGGTTGGTTGATAGCAATCTCCTTGTCCTCTTGCGTTAGACCCCCCCCCCCACTTTGGCCTTATTCGTGACGTCCTCTCGACGGTGCCCCTTTGGATCCGTGTTCCCCTTCTGCCTATCCAATTCTGGTCCATTGTGATTCTGGCGAAGATCGTGAGTGCCATTGGTTTCCCTTTGTACACTGACACTGCTACAGCCAATGCATCGCTGCTCCCCTTCGCTTGCTACTTTGTCGAGGTAGACTCCTGATCGCGCCCCGGCGTACACGTCCCGAGGCGACGGTTGTAGTTTTACCGCAAGCGCACGGTGTAGCGGCGAGCGGGTATCGAACACAGGGAGGACGAATGACCGTGCTTGCTCCTAATCAACCTGGCTATTTAGAGGGATAATTGCCTTGGGCGATCCTGTCACAATCGTCAGACAAAAGTGCGAAATATCAAATCAAATAGAGAACGCCTAGGGAATGGGGAATCCCCACTACTCACCGTATTTCACAATCGTGGTTCGCCGGTATCGAAATCGCTAGGATGAGAATTCGGATGGACTAGTTGCAACTAAATGTGGAACCAAGCTCACGCTCTCGCGCTGTTGCCGGTCTATAGCTATCCTAGGTTTGGGTCCAATCTCTTGCAAACCCTAGCCTAGGGAAGCTAGCATTAGGATCAACATCATCGTCCAATTGCGCACCGAGCCCAATCTCTTGCAAACTCGGTCCACAATCTAGATTAGGATAGTTCCTACCCGTCCAATCTCTTGCAAACGGGTATCGGCACGGAATTGCAACCGGAGATCCTAGCATCGGTCCAATCTCTTGCAAACCGATACTTCGAAAATCCGACTCCAACCCAATTCGGATTTCTAGGGCTTCCTATCGAATTGGGATCCAATCTCTTGCAAATCCCAATTGATGTGAATACCTAGCTATCCGTAGTGATTCGATCCCAATCTAATCCCTAATAACAATCCTAGCTCAATTTCTACCGATTCAACACAAATACGAAATTGGGCTTGCAGGGTTCATCCCCACGCCCCAAGACGTGGAGACTACTCACTAATCATAGCAATAGCACAATAATTTGCAAAGAAATAGACAATGGAATTCATCACAACAATGATATAAACAATAAAAATAGAGTTTTTGTGGAAGAAAAGTGCAAACCAATGTAGATCTTCAATCAACCCAACAAAAATCCAAGTTTTTCTCTTCACCAATCACAATTAATAAAGCTAAAAAGTAGATTCAAAAAGCTGCAAAAAATCTGAGAGGAGGCTCCCAAAACTAGGGTAAAAACAGAGCTTAAATAGCCCCAAAAATCGTCCAAAAATCCTGACCAAAACGCCCCTGCACAGCCTGTTTTCCGCAAATTTCGCTACAGGCAGCGCATCGCACTCGGCCGAGTGACAAAAGTCGCTCGGCCGAGTGAAAACCCTGTAAATTTTCCAGTAAGTCGGGGACTTCAGGGGTCTTCAGTTCGGGGGTGGCTCGGCCGAGTGAGTTGTCGTCACTCGGCCGATGGCTTCACTTCACTCGGGCGGACGGAATTTGCCACTCGGCCGAGTGGGTCTTCTGAAGCTCAGATGGCCGAAAAACAGTAACTTCGGTCTTTTTGAGGGCCTTCGTCTGGGCGCCACTCGGGCGGACGTGGTAGCGTCACTCGGCCGATGTGGTCTCCGTCGCTCGGCCGAGTACACATGGAAGTCGTGTCTGAACGGGTCGGCCGAGCAGTGTCTCGCTGGTCGGCCGAGTGGCTCCTCCACTCGGCCGAGTGGGACACAAAAAATGCCCAAACTGGTCGTTTTGGCCTCCTCGTCGCTCCGGCGACGTCCATTCTTCTTCCGCTCCTCTCCAATAGCAAAATACCCCTCGGGGAGGTCGTCGGTGGCCGTCTAGATTACACGCATCTCGAGATCACTCCTAATCGCGCCAAATCACCTGAAATGCGACAAAAACAACAAATCGTGAAAAGCATCGCAATATCGTCGATATATCGTGAAAAACATAATTTGGGCGATCAAAATGGCATGCAAACATGCGGGAAAAGGGTGTAAAATAAGGAGTGATCAAAATCCCCCAAGCTTGCCTCTTACTCGTTCTCGAGGAAGATAAGTAAAAAGCGAACCCGGTGGATTCGGAAAACGAAAACGGCGAAAAACGAAAAAAATGAAAAACGAAGAAGAATGAAAACCAAACGAGAATAAAGAAAGAAAGAAAGAAAGAAGTAGGATGCTAGATCATTTTCTCAGGACGTGGGTTTCACCTACTCTTATAGCATGCACCGAGTGAGAAATACATGTCAAAGAATCTCATTTTGATATCATAGTAGAATAGTGCAGGTAGAGAATAGAAAACCCACGAACAACGGTATAATCATGAGAAACGGAATGATTTTAAAATTAACATCGCCTGAATCATCTAAAGCGGTATACAAGTCTCAGATCACACACTTTTCAATTGAACGCTTTCTATCTGGAGTATAAGAGTATCACATCATAGAATAGAGAGAATAGAAAAGTATGGGTTTCATGAAATGAATGCTAGGCTTAGATTTCTGGATTTCGTAAAGCTAGAAACAATCTCACCGAGTATAGAATATTACTTAGCCTAGGTTGTCGTGCAATGTCAAGTAGTCGCTCTCTCACACATCAATGGATCTCCTCCCCCAAGCTTATCTATAAGCGTGGTGGCACAAAAATATTTACATCCCCATTTTTATAAAGCTCCAAAAGCAAAGAAGAGAAAGAAGAAAGAAAGAAAATAAGCGAGATGGGATCTTTTATTGAGGATTTTTTTTTTTTCTCTTTTCTCTCTCTTTTTTTTTTTTGACAATCATATATACAATGATCCCAACTCAAAGAGAGATAACGATATACGGGAATGTTCTTCTCTCTTTTATTATATATATATATATATATATTTTTTTGGAATAAGAGATTTGGAGCTAGGAATTAATAGCGGGGGAAATGCCATAAAATAGAATCACTAAGGGGAGATTCACCAATGATTTTAAAAGTAGAGAAATGTTGTTCAAGATTTGTGGAGAAAGAAATAAATATAACTCTCGGCTCACTCTATAAGACATGCACGACAACTTCAGCAGGGTAATCTAATCTACTCAGTTTCGATCACAAAAAAGCTAACTAATCCAGATATATCATAGCTAACAATCATTCAATCATCCGGAAGTGAAGTGTACAATCCATGCATATAGAAGTGATAAAGGAAAAGAAGTCAGTACTCCAGATATAGGCATTCAATGCGTGAATCTTGGTGTGTTTTCTGTGATAGCATACATATGAATATTCAGGCTCAGCTAATAATAAAATTTCATCCATTTTCATGAGGAAAAAAGTGTGGGCTCCTATTTCTAAATGCAAGCGAGTCATAGCATATGATATCAGAAATGAAATCTAAGACACGACAAATATAGCATGCATATAGAATAAGCTAACTCCACGTAGACATCATCACAGAAAATTCATCTCTAGCATGAGATGAAAAATAATGAAGAAGTAAATATAAAAGGAAAATAGAACTATGCAATGCGGCACACAGGAAAGTAAGGAAAACGTGATGCATGGCAAAACAAAAGGAAAATAACGAAAAAATGAGTGCAAAAGGGAAAAGCGGTGTGAAAAACTGAAAATAAAGGTGGCAAATCGAAAAAAGAACGTGAGAACTCACTCCCCCAAGCTAAACGGCACAGTGTCCTCAATGTGCAAAGTGTGGCACACCGAGAGACAAGAAGTGTGAGGGGCAAGTGAGGATGCATGCATGGAAAAATAAAAAGAAAGACAAAAAAGAAATGAAAATATGATGCGGGAATGATGCATGCACAAACAGGAGTGATATGAAAATAAATACGGCACCAAAAAAACGCTCCCTCTCTCCCAAAAAGATATATATAGATGTGATCAAAATGAGAATCCTAAGTAGATATGATATGATGTGCACAAAAAGATATGATCAAAAATATAATCCCAGAATAAGTGAGGGGAGGGGGTGGACAAAAGGGCATCAGGACCCAGCAGAGACGGGCAGCACAACGACAGGAATGGATCAAGGCATCAAGAGTGCCTAAGAAGGCGGTGCCGCGCCGTCTCCGTCCTGAGGCGGAGGTGGTGGTGGTGGTGGTGTAGGCTGCTGAGCTGGGGTGGGCGTGGGAGTGGAAGCAGGTCGAGCGTGTGTGGGTGTGTGTGTGGGAACCTGCGGGGTGGGTGGGGGTACGCGCGGGAGGCGCTCTAAGATCTGTGTCAGGCAGTAGTGGATCTGAGGGATCAGGTCAAAGCGTCCAGACATCGTAGAGACGGTGGAGGACAGGGTCCGAAGGTCTCCTCTAAGACCACTCACCGCCACCTCAAGAGCACGTATGCTCTGCAGTACAGTGTCGGGTGGGGGTGGTGCAGAGGGACGCACCGGTCTAGGCTGTGCGGGGCGAGGCTGGCGTACGCGTGTGGAGTATGTAACGGGCTCAGCAGGGAATGGGACAAAAGGGACCGTGCCTGGAAAAGTGGGCCTGGCCTCGGTGTGAGGCCGGGACACCGGCTGGCGAGAAGTGGAGGCAGCGGCAGAAAA
Organism: Scilla litardierei; assembly: GCA_030789695.1. Taxonomy (NCBI): domain Eukaryota; kingdom Viridiplantae; phylum Streptophyta; class Magnoliopsida; order Asparagales; family Asparagaceae; genus Scilla; species Scilla litardierei. The sequence goes on along the minus strand of CM061139.1, from coordinate 91,781,547 downwards.
GGAGGCGTGCAAAAGAGGCAACGAGGTGGCCAGAGAGGTCCGTGGCACAGACGTGTGGACAGACGCCACGACGCTCTCGGAGAATAAGGCGGCGGTGGAGACAGAGGAATCTCCCGCTGGGGCAGAAGTGTGCGGTCCAAAAGGTGTAACCCCAGCGGAGATCATGCTAACCATGGTCTCCACGACCGAAGTGAACGAGGGCTCTCCGCACTCGACTATGGTCGGCGGGCGCTCGGGGAATGCGGAGCAAAGGGGCTCCACGGACAGAGGGCCAGAGGTGGCAGAGGGAGTGGTGGGGACAGCCTCGGAAGTGGTGACAGTGGTGGAAGTGGGCTCAGCAAAAGTACTCGCGACACTGGTAGCGGTGAGGACAGAAGTGTCAGGAGCAGCAGAAACGACAGGTGTGGGCTGAGGGTGCACAGGGGCGGCAGCGGGCTCGGCAGGGCGTGCAGCAGGGTCTGCGGGAGCAGCCTGGGCAGCGTGTGCGGCGTGGCCCTGCTCGGCCTCCTCGGCCTCGAGCACGTAGGCGGCGGGGATGAGGACATCCATATCTGGGAGCCAATCTACGTGGGCCGGTGCAATCTGGGTCCGAGCAGGGCTCGGGAGAATCATGTAATCGGCCCCATAGGGGCCGTGCAACCAGACCCAGTGACGCTCGCCGTGCGGACGCAGCATCTTCATCCGGGCCATAACGTCTATCGACAAGGAAATGGGGCCCGGAACGCGTCGCAGGTCATCGGGGAAGTCCTCGCCGGTCATAAGAGCCAGCAGGGTAATCAGGCCGCCGCAGCATATCGGTGAGCGAGCGCCCACCGATACAATGATGCGGTCTAAGTACCATGCCGCGATATCGATCACGACGGCGGGGACAAGCTCATCTCCATCCCTAGACAGAGCTCTGGGATGAGTCATCGCATAGAGCATGTAAAGCTCTGGCATAGACATCGTCCCCGGCTCATATCTGGCCAAAAAGGTAGTCGCCATGAGGCGCTGGGCAATGCGTAGGCAGGGATGTACGATGGCCGAGGCCTTGGCCCTACTAGGGTCAAAGGCGGCGTGCAGACCCGTGATACGTGCCCAGAAGGCACCGGCTTCGAAAGAGGGTGGAGGGATATGTGTGGGGCCATAACCGCGATCGGCTCCGGGGACTGCAGGCCAAGAGAAAAATGCTCTCATCATATCGAGAGTGACCTGGCACTCTCGATCCATGAACCGGAATGAGCATCCCTCATCGGTCCGGGCGATAGAACTCAGAACCTCAAGTGTCGGACGGGTAAAAGTATCCGCCGACACCTGGAAAAAATCTCGCCAGCCCACGTTGTCGTACAACGTGAGCATCCCCTCAAGTACCCCCAGGCGTCCTAGGTCAGCGAGGTGTGCGAACCTGGAGGGTACGATCGAGCGCTGGGAGATACGCTCGAAGACGGCGCGGTGTGCGTCGTCTCGGAACGTAATCCCGAGCGGCCCGACCAGTGGAGCCGGTGGTGGTGGCTGTGGATCGGCGGGGAGAGGCTGTGCGGGCTGTGGGTGCGCTGCAGGCTGTGCGGGGTGTGCGGGGCCTGCAGGCTGTGCGGGGTGTGCGGGGGACGGTGGAGGAGAGTCCTCCAACTCGTGGGAGGGGCCGGCATCATCCGACCGCTTCCGCTTGGCGGAAGCTCTCTTCGACCGCGGCCGTGTCCGGGGCGGCATATCTGCCCCGAGCGCGCGCCGAAAAAGTGAAAAGTGCGGCGTGTGCACAAGAGTGGAAAGAGTTTACCCAAACACGCCGCGAGTGCTAAGTAGTGGAAGCGTGCGAAGTCCGCGCCTCCACGAAGTCCTGAGCAGCCCGTAGAAACTCCCCTGAGCTCCCCTAAGCTCCAAAAAGCAACCTGCGCATGGAAAAGCGATATCAGCGAGTAATAATCAAATTGTATGGAGCAATAGGGGTATAACAGATAGGTATAGGAATTGATTTGGGTTAGGGGGGCGTTTAGCACATGGATCCTCAAAATATACACGAGGAGAGGAGAAAACAGAGAAAATAAGCGAACCGGAGGTGATCGGAGGCGGGGCGGCCGGCGGCGACTCGGGCGGACTCCGGCGATGGGCGGCCGGCGACGGCAGGCCGAGCGGCGGCGGGCGCGGGCGAGTCGCTGGGCGACGAGGCGAGATCGGGCGAGGGTAGGCGAAGGGGCGCGGGCGGATTTGGGATTTTAGATTTCGAAATCCGCGCCCCTTCGTCACTTATATAATAGAGAGTTACGACTCGGCCGAGTGACGTGGTCACTCGGCCGAGCGAGGCAATAGAAATTTTCTCCCCGATATCGCTTCGGCCGAGTGGCTTTGCCAGCCTCGGCCGAGTGGAGTAAGTCCATTCGGCCGAGTGACCCAAGCTACTCGGCAAGACTCGCCCTAGGAGGGTATCCGTTTTACTCGGCCGAGTGAATAAATGTACTCGGCCGAGTAGCAGTTATATCGAAATCGAGAAAATAAACAGAGAGTTGGGTACAGCAGACTTCCCTCGTTCGTGAGCGGCTCGGCCGGACGAACTTCTGGACTCGGCCGAGTGACTAGTATACTCGGCCGAGTGAGCCTTGTATTCTGCTGTTTGTCTTCGTTTGGGCTCTAAACTCCGTCTTTCTTCCTCCAGTCGATTTCATGCTCCTCCTAGGCGTCGAACGCCTTCTTTGGGCGCTCCTCGTCGCCTCATTCATCTTCCTCATGATGGGTCTACCTATCTCCTTTCCTGTCAAGAAAAATGGGACCCGTTATCACAAAATTTTTGGCGATCGACTCAAAACACTAAAAAAAAATTTCTAAAACGATAATAAAGAAAAACGAAAATAAAGCAAAAACCGTCGGGTTGCCTCCCGACAAGCGCTCGTTTTAGGTCGTGAGCTCGACCCCCTATAATTTTCAATCAATGCGGGATGTTTGGTGCATATGAGATGCACCCGTCAAACTTCCCGAGGAGCGCGCTTGGATTTGGACGTGGCGGCGTAGCGGTCTCCCTCGGTGGTCTCCTATCTCGAATAGTGTTGGGGGGAGGCTCCCCCAAGCTAGCATTTGCCCCGGTCAACGGCTTAGCCGGCGATGCCGATTTCCGTACCGGCGGAGCTTTCTTTGGAGACTTTGATTTCGAGAGCTTGCAAAGCTCTCGAATCCTTGCGACATCAGCGTCGCCTTCATCTTCATCAGCGGAGAAGTCGGGGGAATCATCATTATTGTCCTCATGGCCTAAATCCGGGCTTTCATCCAATTCTTCATCAAAAAGGGCACCAATTGAGTGAGGAATCGCCTCCTCTATCACCTCATCAAGGAGGTCCGAGAGATCGTGCGACCGCTCTTTAAGCAAATATACTCTATTGATTTCGCACGTCGGGATCCCCTCGGAATAATGTTTTAGCCTTTGCCCATTTACTTTGAATGTGGTACCTTCCTTGCTTTCCAACTCGAAAGCTCCTCCTGGTTGTATGTGCTTGATGGTGAAAGGTCCCGACCAACGTGACCTCAACTTACCGGGAAATAGTCGGAGTCGGGAATTGTAGAGCAAGACCTTGTCTCCCACCTTAAAGTCCGTGACAGTTATGCGGGCATCGTGGAAAATCTTGGTCCTTTCCTTGTAAATTCTCGAGCTCTCATAGGCGTCTCTCCTTATTTCATCAAGTTCGTTGATGTCCAAGAGTCGCCTCACCGCCGCACTCTTATAATCGTAGTTAAAGGTCTTGATGGCCCAATATGCACGGTGTTCCAACTCTACCGGCAAGTGGCAAGCCTTCCCGTAAACTAGGCGGAACGGTGTGGTACCGATGGGGGTGCGAAAGGCCGTGCGATAGGCCCATAGAGCATCGTTTAACTTCATTGACCAATCCTTTCTAGACCGATCTACGGTTTTCTCGAGAATTTGCTTGATTTCTCTATTTGAGACTTCTACTTGGCCGCTTGTCTGGGGGTGATAAGCCATTCCAACTCTATGATTTACCCCGTACTTTTTTAGCATTGCTTCAAACTTGTTCTCTATGAAGTGGCTTCCCCCGTCGCTTATCAAGGTCCGCGGCACTCCAAAGCACGGAAAGATATTTTGCTTGAAGAATTTAGAGACTACCCTAGCATCATTAGTAGGGGTGGCAATAGCTTCAACCCATTTGGAGACATAGTCAACGGCCAATAGGATGTACTTGTTGCCATTGCTCGACGGAAAAGGCCCCATGAAGTCTACTCCCCAACAATCAAAAAGCTCAATCTCCTGGATGGGTCTCATCGGCATCTCATTGCGCTTGGAGATATTCCCGGTCCGTTGACATCTATCGCAACCCTTCACAAAAGCATGAGTGTCTTTAAACATTGTGGGCCAGAAGAATCCGCTCTGCAGGATCTTAGCGGTTGTTTTAGAGGCGGCATGATGTCCCCCGCATGGTAGACCGTGGCAATGCAAAATGATAGACGTTGCCTCCTCCTTAGGAATACACCTACGAATGACATTATCTTTGCATATCTGGAAAAGGTAAGGATCTTCCCAAAAATAGCTACGGACCTCATGCATAAATCTCCTCTTTTGTTGCGTGGACATCCCATGCGGTTTGATTCCGCACGCCAAGTAGTTGACGAAGTCCGCATACCAAGGTACTTCCTCGGCCCTTACCGCATATAGCCTCTCATCAACGAATGTGTCGTCAATAGGTAAGCTCTCATCCTCCTTGTCACGAATGAGCCTGGATAAATGATCTGCCACGACATTGTCTGTACCCTTCTTATCTCTGATCTCTAGGTCGAATTCTTGCAACAAGAGTATCCACCTAATCAACCGGGGTTTGGCCTCCTTCTTGTTTAAAAGATACTTCAATGCTGCATGGTCAGTGTGGACAATCACCTTGGAACCGAGGAGGTAGGAGCGAAACTTCTCTATGGAATAGACGACCGCTAGAAGCTCCTTTTCGATAGTTGTGTAGTTTTTCTGCGCGTCATCCAATGTCTTGCTTGCGTAGTATATCGCATGAAGCTTCCTATCTTTCCTTTGTCCCAATACCGCTCCAATGGCTTGGTCGCTAGCATCGCACATTAGCTCGAAAGGGAGGCTCCAATCCGGCGGTTGGATGATGGGCGCTGAGACTAGCGCTTCCTTCAAGGTGTTGAAAGCTTGCAAGCATTCTCCTGAAAAGTCAAAAGGAACATCTTTAGCCAGTAAGGAAGTAAGTGGTCGGGCAATCGAGGCGAAATCCTTAATGAAGCGGCGGTAAAACCCCGCGTGACCAAGGAAGCCTCTAATGCCCTTGACATTAATAGGAGGAGGAAGTTTTTCGATTACCTCAATCTTAGCTTTATCAACCTCGATTCCTCTTGAGGAAACAAGATGTCCGAGAACTATACCTTTCGTGACCATGAAGTGGCACTTCTCCCAATTGAGAGTAAGATTGTTTTGTTGGCACCTTTTTAGGACTTTAGTGAGATTTTCCAAGCAAGAGTCAAACTCACTTCCATAAACCGAGAAATCATCCATAAAAACTTCCATAATATTTTCAATATAATCGGAAAATATGGATGTCAAACATCTTTGAAATGTGGCGGGAGCATTACAAAGGCCGAACGGCATCCTACGGTATGCGTAGGTGCCATAGGGACAAGTGAAAGTTGTCTTTTCTTGGTCATCTTCGTGCAAAGGGATTTGGAAGAAACCCGAATACCCGTCTAGATAGCAAAAGTATTTATGGTTCGCGAGGCGTTCAAGCATTTGATCGATGAATGGCAATGGGTAATGATCCTTTCGGGTGGCTTTATTGAGTCTCCTATAGTCAATGCACATTCGCCATCCCGTGACAGTGCGCGTGGATATTGGCTCACCTTTGTCATTTTTTATGACAGTCATCCCTCCTTTCTTTGGGACGACGTGGACGGGGCTAACCCATCTGCTGTCAGAGATAGGATAAATTATACCGGCTTCAAGCAATTTTAGGATTTCCTTTTTAACCACCTCCTTCATGTTTGGGTTCAACCGCCTTTGAGGCTCTATGGAGGTGGCTTCGGTATCCTCCAAATGGATCCGATGCGTGCAAAGCCTAGGGCTTATTCCCTTTAGATCGGAAATAGTGTATCCCAAGACATCTTTGTGGCTCCTAAGGACGTCTAGGAGTTTTTCAAGTTGATCTTGTGTGAGGTGGGAATTTACTATCACCGGAAAAGTCAATTTATTACCCAAAAAGGCATACCTTAGATTCGGCGGTAATTGTTTAAGCTCTACCTGAGGTGGCGCTGCTTCTTCCACCTTTTCAGCTCTCATGAATTCGGCTTCTTCCTTGTCATCCGGGTTTAGCTCATTTTCAGATGGCATGCTTTCATATGACAAGTCGGACTCGCTGCTTAGTGAGGATGAGGCATCGAAGTAGGCGCCCTCTGATTCAGTGCTAGCATCGCCAAAACCTTCACTCTGCTCCAGTTCGTACCTGGAATCAAGAAACACATCAGACGATTCATAAAAACAAGAGTGAGCGTCATAAAGTGTAACATCCTGAATGTCGGTTTGCTCGAAGGGTTCTTCGGGAGCATAGTGCTCTTCGACATTTGCTCTATTGTCTTCGAAATGCAATTTGTCGTCGACCACGTCAACTCTGACATTGCCTCCGATAGTCCCTTCCGGGGAGATTTGGTCCATCACAAAGCTAGCAAATAGTTGTTCGTCGGGGTCCGTGATATTGATAGCAAATGCTCCGGTAGTGTGGACCTCGTCGACAAGCTCCTTAAGGAGGCCTGTGAAGGTGTCATAGTCTTCTCGACTGAGTTCTATTGTTGGCGTTGCATCCCCCATTCTCCCTGTTAAGATCTTATGCAAAATGCGGGGAGAATGTGCAAATAGGGCTACGAATGAAGTTAGGATAAGATAGAGAGGGAAGTAAAGGAAGAAAGTAAGAAGAAATAACCGGGTGGTCGGTGCTGAGCACCGTCAAAATGCCTTCCCCGGCAACGGCGCCAAAAACTTGATCGCGCCCCGGCGTACACGTCCCGAGGCGACGGTTGTAGTTTTACCGCAAGCGCACGGTGTAGCGGCGAGCGGGTATCGAACACAGGGAGGACGAATGACCGTGCTTGCTCCTAATCAACCTGGCTATTTAGAGGGATAATTGCCTTGGGCGATCCTGTCACAATCGTCAGACAAAAGTGCGAAATATCAAATCAAATAGAGAACGCCTAGGGAATGGGGAATCCCCACTACTCACCGTATTTCACAATCGTGGTTCGCCGGTATCGAAATCGCTAGGATGAGAATTCGGATGGACTAGTTGCAACTAAATGTGGAACCAAGCTCACGCTCTCGCGCTGTTGCCGGTCTATAGCTATCCTAGGTTTGGGTCCAATCTCTTGCAAACCCTAGCCTAGGGAAGCTAGCATTAGGATCAACATCATCGTCCAATTGCGCACCGAGCCCAATCTCTTGCAAACTCGGTCCACAATCTAGATTAGGATAGTTCCTACCCGTCCAATCTCTTGCAAACGGGTATCGGCACGGAATTGCAACCGGAGATCCTAGCATCGGTCCAATCTCTTGCAAACCGATACTTCGAAAATCCGACTCCAACCCAATTCGGATTTCTAGGGCTTCCTATCGAATTGGGATCCAATCTCTTGCAAATCCCAATTGATGTGAATACCTAGCTATCCGTAGTGATTCGATCCCAATCTAATCCCTAATAACAATCCTAGCTCAATTTCTACCGATTCAACACAAATACGAAATTGGGCTTGCAGGGTTCATCCCCACGCCCCAAGACGTGGAGACTACTCACTAATCATAGCAATAGCACAATAATTTGCAAAGAAATAGACAATGGAATTCATCACAACAATGATATAAACAATAAAAATAGAGTTTTTGTGGAAGAAAAGTGCAAACCAATGTAGATCTTCAATCAACCCAACAAAAATCCAAGTTTTTCTCTTCACCAATCACAATTAATAAAGCTAAAAAGTAGATTCAAAAAGCTGCAAAAAATCTGAGAGGAGGCTCCCAAAACTAGGGTAAAAACAAAGCTTAAATAGCCCCAAAAATCGTCCAAAAATCCTGACCAAAACGCCCCTGCACAGCCTGTTTTCCGCAAATTTCGCTACAGGCAGCGCATCGCACTCGGCCGAGTGACAAAAGTCGCTCGGCCGAGTGAAAACCCTGTAAATTTTCCAGTAAGTCGGGGACTTCAGGGGTCTTCAGTTCGGGGGTGGCTCGGCCGAGTGAGTTGTCGTCACTCGGCCGATGGCTTCACTTCACTCGGGCGGACGGAATTTGCCACTCGGCCGAGTGGGTCTTCTGAAGCTCAGATGGCCGAAAAACAGTAACTTCGGTCTTTTTGAGGGCCTTCGTCTGGGCGCCACTCGGGCGGACGTGGTAGCGTCACTCGGCCGATGTGGTCTCCGTCGCTCGGCCGAGTACACATGGAAGTCGTGTCTGAACGGGTCGGCCGAGCAGTGTCTCGCTGGTCGGCCGAGTGGCTCCTCCACTCGGCCGAGTGGGACACAAAAAATGCCCAAACTGGTCGTTTTGGCCTCCTCGTCGCTCCGGCGACGTCCATTCTTCTTCCGCTCCTCTCCAATAGCAAAATACCCCTCGGGGAGGTCGTCGGTGGCCGTCTAGATTACACGCATCTCGAGATCACTCCTAATCGCGCCAAATCACCTGAAATGCGACAAAAACAACAAATCGTGAAAAGCATCGCAATATCGTCGATATATCGTGAAAAACATAATTTGGGCGATCAAAATGGCATGCAAACATGCGGGAAAAGGGTGTAAAATAAGGAGTGATCAACTCCAGGTCGAAGTTTCCTTCATCCATCTCTGCCCGTCTTCATGATGGGTTGGTTGTCCCAGTTCCTGTTGAATACGTGTGCATTCCCCCCTGTACTCGCATAGTCGATGCTTTGGGCATATGTTGGAGCAATGTGGTTTGCATTCGCACCTGTCAACCATATCGCCACCCCATGTAGTTGCTAGCTGCCAGCTACCTTCTTTGCCATAAAGTTCTGAGCCCCGACCACCCTAACTCTCCCAGCCCCCTCCCCACTCCTCCTACTTCTCAGGCGAAGGGACCTCCTCCTGTGGCCCTTACCATCTCAGTTGCTGCTGTCAGTGGTTCTGTCGATGACTTTACTCTTGAGGATGATGATTGCCTCTCGGACACTGATGATGATGTTGAGCCCACTCTGGTGGTGGATGAGTGTGGGACAGTGGGGCGTGGCGCTTTGGTGATCTCCTCGAAGGTTGATGTTCCCGTTCTGGCCGCTGCCTTGACCGTGCCCAGCTCTAGTTACCCTCCCCCCCCCTCCTTCCTTTGGATGCTGGTGTTGGATCTCTTACCTCTGGCAACTTTGCTGCCCCACCTGGTAGTAGCCATGTCCTCTGAAATGCTCCTAGCGTACCTCTGGTGGAATGCACTCTTCTCAATGGCAGTTGTGTCGCCCCCTTGGGTGGTGGCACTGGTGGCCTTGTCCCTCCCCCAAGCAGTTCTGTTGTGATCCTGGGCTCGAACCATTCCCTTTCCTCCATTGGAGGTCCTACGCCGCTGCTCTCTGTGGAAGCCTCTGGCGAAGCAGCTATTCTCCCAGCGAATGATGGTCGTCCACTGGGGTGTCAGGTTGTTGTCCCTGTATTGGTGCAAGGGGTTCATGCCCTTGATACTGTATCCCCTCTCTTAGGGTGCCTTGGTCACGGTGTTGAGTTGGGGATATGAGTCGATGCCAAAGTTCGTGGTGATGATACTCTGTTTGTGGGTTATTATGGAGATGGGGCTGTGAGGGGGAGAATGATGTTGTTGATGCCCTTGGTGAAGCTGCTCTATTTTCTGGAGATGGGATTGCGTTGGGGGAGAGTGATGTTGGTGTAGCCCTTGGTGGAGCTGCTCTGTCTACTGGAAAACCACGGCCCCAGTTGAGTGATGGGGGCGAGTTCTTAGTGAGTGAAAATGATTTCCCTGAGCTTAGTCCTACCCACAATATCCCCCCTCGGCCCATATCCTACCACTCCTCCTTTGACCTCCTCTAAATGCCCTCAGCCGGCTACCATCCCACGTCCCGCTTTTACCGTGCCCGCTAAAAAGCCAAATCCCACACACCCCGGAGGCCCGCCGCCCTCCCGAGTGAAGACTCTAAGCCAAACCCCCTATAGTTATTGATTGATGTCGATCCTGGTGTGGAATGTTTGGGGGTTGAATTCCAAAGCTCGTCGAATGGATGTTCGCCACCATATTAATAAGTTTTGCGCTTCGATCCCGATGGGGATATTGTGTCTTTATGATGCCCCAAGGGTTGGGTGTCTTTCCACAACTACTCGCATGTGGCCAAGGGTAGGGTGAGGGTTTTGGCTGACCCGAAGGTTTGGGATTATGCAGTCCTTGCCTCCTCAGTGCAACATATCACCCTTGCATGCACTAATAAGGGCAGGTTCTCGGTTTCCTTATCTTTTGTCTATGCCTATAATCTGGTGTCGGAACGGGTGAGGCTTTGGGATGCGCTGCCTAATGATAGCTCTCTGATTGGTGGGGGGCATGGGTGGTGATGGGAGATTTCAATGTCACTCGTTTTATTGATGAGAATGTTGGGGGCTGTATTCTAACGCCCGACCTCTTTGATGACTTCAACAGATGTATTGATGGTTGTAGCCTGGATGACATCCGTTGTGTGGGAGATTCCGTTAGTTGGAGTAATAATTCCTCGACTGGCTCTCGCATCTAGTGTAGACTGGACAGGGCCTTTGTCATTACTGCCTAGACTGCCACCCTCCCTGACACTTTCGCCTCCTACCTCCCCCCTGCTACGAGCGATCACTCCCCACTCTTGGTCCAGATCATTCTTCCTCCAGACTCGGGGCCTAAGCCCTTTCGATTCTTCAGTCATTAATTTTTGCTCCTTGGCTTCTATGCCTTACTGTTTTAGACTTGGAGAGGGTGCTACATTGGCTTTTATATGTTCAGGCTTATTTCTAAGCTCAAGGCCCTCAAAGTGGCTATTTATGATTGGCCCCTTGATCGCTGTCCTTTTCCTCATTCGGAGGTCACTAGGAATGACATCTCTGTTTTGAGGGCTCTGCCTGATTTTCAAACTTGTCCAGGCCTCCTGCGCCAGGATCGAGCCCTCAACCGTACTCTGGTCTCTAGCCTTGATTGCAAGGAGAGCACAGCAAGGCAGAAGAGTCAGCAAACTTGGCTTGCCAATGGTGATAGGAACACCAAGTTCTTCTATACGGTTGCTAAGGACCGTGCGGATAGCAATAGTCATTTATACTTGATTGGCCCAGGAGGTGATCCCACCACCAGGATTGATTCTCTCCGTATTGAGGCGGTTGACTTCTTAACTTCCTTGTTCCACCAGGACACCTATTGCTCCTCCTTCCTCGAGGTCATTTCTAAACGTATCCTCTCTCCTGAGGCCAGTGTTTAGATGGGTGGTGATGTTTTTGATCAGGAGATTAAGGAGGCCATCTTCTCTTTGGATAAGGATACGTCCCCTGGCCCTGATGGCGGCCCTCCCTTGTTCTTCCCGGAGCTGTGTGGGGTTGTGGGTTGGGATGTCCTTCTTGTGGTGCACTCTTTTTTCATCTTGTGTAGTATCCTCAGGCAGATCAACCATACATTCCCCACTCTAGTCTCAAAGTCGAATACTACCTCCTCTCTGGGTGACTATCGCCCCATTTCCTACTGTAATGTGATCTATAAGACCATCTCCAAGGTCCTTAGTTGGAGGCTTGCGGCTGTCATCTCTAGGTTGATTTCTTGGAACCAGTCAGCTTTCATCAAGGATTGCCTGATATCTGACTCTTCTCTTCTGGCTCATGAGCTTATCCTTGATTTCTCTACTTCCATGGGCGCTAGGGCGTGAATTCAGTTGGATTTGCGCAAGGCATTTGACAATATTAATCGGGAGTTCATCTATTTCTTCATGTCCTGCCTTGGTATTCCTTCCCCTTTCATACATTGGGCTAAGGTTTTCATTAATTCTTCATCCTTCTCTGTCCTTGTCAACGGGTCCACTGTGGAGGTTTTTGGGAGTAACAGAGGGATTCGCCAAGGTGAGCCCATATCATCCTTCCTCGTCATTTTGGTTATGGAGGCCTTTACTATTCAGATGGATCTTGCCTCGATCTCTGGTGCCATTCGCCCCCAAAGCAGGGGGTCCTGGGGATTCCCTCCAACCTCCTTTTTGCGGACAACATGCTTATCTTCTGCAAAGCGGATGTCTCGTCCTTTGTGGAGCTTAGCTGTTACTTTCCTCCTTTTATCTTTTGACGGGCCTTGAGGTTAACAAGGGTAAGAGCAAGTTGATTCTTAGTAATGGGTGCAGCATTGGGAGTGAGCTCTCCCTCCTCCTCGGTATTACTATTACCTCCCCCCGGTGAAGTACCTTGGACTTCCTCTTTCTTCCATGTATCCGGTGGGGAAGCTCTTCTCTAGTCTTATGTATAAGTGTCAGCCTAAATCCATGGTTGGTCCTTTCGGCTTCTTTCTATTGTCGGTCGCATTGAGCTCATCCATACCGCCATCCACATGATTGTTTCTTATTGGATTCAGTCTTTCTGTATCCCCTCCTCAGTTTTGGGAGCTATCAACCGTATGTGCCAAGACTTCATCTCGGGGTCGAAGTTTCACCTTTGGAGGTGGGAGGACATGTGCTTATCCAAGATGAGGGTAGGATTGGGTTATGTTCCTTACGCGAGGTTGGTGTGGTGACGGGGGCTACGCTACTTTGGAGGCTCCTTCATTCTCCTCCCCCCTGGGCATCCTACATACACAGTGTTTATTTGAAGCATACACCTCTTTTGCAGTGTGAGGCATCGGTCATGGACTTTGGTTCTTGGAAGCATATTCTTTGGTGCCGGGATGCTGCTACTTCCTGCTTTCGTTGTGTCATTGGCGATGACAGTACCTCGTCCTTCTAGTATTGTTAAAGACAAAATTGTCTATAACAGTATTTTGGCTGAAGATGAATCCTTCGTCGGGGTGGAGCCTCGTCAGCGGATGAAGTGTAGCCCGTGAATGAGCGTCTCCGAATCGAGGTGAGCTAGAATTGGACTCCAAGGATAGACATTGACCTAGCTTCACGGTGTCTTCCAATATCATGTATCATAAGAAGATCGTTATGGGGTCGGGGCTGTGGCCTGACCGATTCCCCTCTGACGCTCAAGTTAGTTTCTCATGGATGAAACATATGGAGCTAGATGAAAAGGAAATAAATTAGAGAATGAGATTAAAGTATATTGTTATATGGTACTTTAGCCTTGGGTGGAGATCTGGCCGACTCTTTTCCTTAGTCATTCGGAGAATATTTATGTTTTCCCCCTCTTCTTTTGTAACTTCCCTCCTTAATTGTCGCCTCTTATTGCTCATTAGTGGCATGTAACACCCCTCATTATTCTGGCCACTAATTGGCCAAATTAAGGCTATGGAATTGGGCCATCATGAGGTTTGTTATCCCCTTTCATTTATGCTCATAATGAGGGAATTGAGGTTTGACTTATTCAACCCAAGAGTAATGGGTCATGAGGAAGGTTGGGTTGACTCATTCAACCCAAACATTATGGGGCACGGTCCGTCTTAGTCCAGCCGGTAGAATTTATCTACTTGCTTAATGGGCTAGGCACATGTATTTAACAAAGGCCACCATCACCCCGAGTTCAACTGCTTGTGAAGATTGAGGTCAGGTGATATGCTTAATCAAGATGAAGAATAAATTTTGGTCAATTAGTAGGGTAGTGAAGAGGTAGTCCTTTTGACTTACGGTTGATGACAGATGTCATTCGGTTACGAGGGGATAGCCCCTTTGACTTACAGCCGACGATGTGAATGTCGTTTAGTGTCGTTTGCTGGAAAAGAGATGGTCCTTTCAACTCACTACCGATGACAAGGTTGGTCGTTCAGTGGCGAGGGGTTGGTCCTTCAGCTCACAGCTGATGACTAAGGTTATCATTTGGTTGCGAGGGATGTGACATCTTTGACTTATGGCTGACGACCAGGTTGGTTGTTCAGTAGTGAGGGGTTTGCTCCTCAGCTTATGGCTGACGATGTAGGTCGTTCATTTGCGAGGGGTTGGCCCTTCGGCTTACGGCTGACGACGAAGATTGTTGTTTGGTCACGAGGGGTGTGACTTCTTCGATTTAAGGCCAACGACAAGGTTTGTCGTTCAGTGGCGAGGGGTTGGCCCCTCGGCTTACGGCTAACAACGTAAGTCGTTTAGTGGCAAGGGGTTGGCCCCTTGGCTTACGACGGACAACGAAGGTTGTCATTCAATGATGAGGGGTTGGACCCTCAGCTTATGGATAACGATGTAGATCGTTTAGTGGCGAGGGGTTGGCCCTTCCTCTTACGGATGCCGACAAAGGTTGTCGTTCAGTTACGAGGGGTGTGACCCCTTCGACTTACGGTCGACGACAAGTTTGGTCGTTCAGTGGCGAGGGGTTGGCCCCTCGGCTTACAGCTGACAACATAGGTCGTTCAGTGGCGTGGGGTTGGCCCCTCGGCTTACGACTGACGAAAAAGGTTGTCGTTCGGTTGCGAGGGGTGTGACCTCGTCAACTTACGGGTGTCGACAAGGTTGGTCATTCAGTTGTGAGGGGTAATCTCTCGGCTTACGGCTGATGATGAAGGTTGACGTTCAGTTGTGAGGAGTGCGATCCCTTCGACTTACGACCGACGATAAGGTTGAGTCGTTCAGTGGCAAGGGGTTGGATCCTTAGGTTATGGCTGACGACGAAGGTTGTTGTTCGGTTGCGAGGGGTGTGACCCCTTCGATTGATGGCCGATGACAAGTTTGGTCATTCAGTGGTGAGGGGTTGATCCATCGGCTTACGGCTGACGATGAAGGTTGTCGTTCGGTTGCGAGGGGTGTGACCCCTTCGACTTACGACCGACAACAAGGTTGAGTCGTTCAGTGACAAGGGGTTGGATCCTCGGCTTATGGCTGACGACAAAGGTCGTTCAATGGCAAGCGGTTGGCCCATCTGCTTACGGCTAACGACGAAGATCGTTCAGTGTCAAGGAGTTGGCACATTTGCTTATGGATAACGACGAAGGTCATTTAGTGGCAAGAGGTTGGCCCCTCCGCTTACGGCTGAGGACGAAGGTCTTTCAGTGAGGAGGGGTTGGCCCCTCTACTTACAGCTGACGACGAAGGTCGTTCAATGGTGAGTGTGTGTTCTCTTTGACTTACGACTTACGACGAATATCGTTCGTCCTCGATTGTATTGCTTGCTTGGCCCGCAACCCCTTGCTCCGCAATGGGTCATTCTCATCTCAAGCATGTCATTCTTGCCTTTCAGTGGGTCATTTTTTCCCAGGTAGGTGATCGTCGTCAGAGGCCGAAGCGATGGGGGCGACGATGAGGAAGACTTTTGGTGGGATGTAAAGCGGAATGTAAAGGGAGCCGCATGCGTGGAGCCATATTTGGAGTGTGAAGCGTTCTCCATGGCCATACTGGGCTAAGAATCCACTTCTCCGATGGGAGAAGGAGCAAAGTATTAAAGCAAGAATATTAAGCAACAAAGATGCGGCTTAAAATTTGCATCTGTGTTGTGTTTTAAGGAGAAAAACGACCTATAAGGAGATCTGTAAGGAGATGATTCATCATCCACCCTTACTTGGAGTCGAGATCGTTGTGTACCACTCCATCAACTGAACTAAAACTTAGCCCAGGCTCCCCATTCGCTACTCTTGTCATGACAATTGGAATCATCCGGGGCCCCTGATCGATCCCGATCGACTCGAATCACGAGATCGGAGGTCGGGTGGTTTGCTTGGATTGGAGGAGTAGCACGAGTGGGCTAGGCGATGTAGCTAGGGGAGGCAACTCGACAAGCCTGTCACGAAAATGAGTTTTTACAAACAACGTACCAGGTGTTATTTTTGACAGTCATGTGACATGGAGGTGGGAGCCCCTATGGCAGGTTGTGGGTGCTGAAGAGATGGAGCGTGGTTGCCCCCATATCGAAGGAGGAGGTGTGGGTGCCCGGATCAAGCTTAAAGGAGTCGTGTCTTCCTAGATCGAATTTGGGCGAGGCACATAGACTCAGATTGATGCATTGATGATGAAGCTTCGTCGAGCTTCCTCGAAGAGTAGCGTCGGATCTAAATCTACTTCAAAGATGGCTGATCACGATCGATCGATCCCGGATCGAGCTTCGGTAGCTCCATTAGGCGTTGTTGCTCGATCAGATGGGGCCTCAAACCTTGCAGCTCCACCAGACTCCCTCGCTCAGTTTCTGGACCTCTTGTCAATATTTGGGATTTTAGTCGACATCAGAGGATGAAGAGGATACTTCTCGAGCTGGGTTTGTTTGGATTCAAGCCTATTGGTGACCTCGTTCTTGAGTTCAATCAATGAAGCAGACTACCATTCGACGAGCTTATTATAGATCGTGTTACATATGAGCCTAATGAGTCGTTGAGTTGATTTCCCAGTATCGATGGGTCGATGGACCTCAGGATCGATGGGTCGATGTTTCAGACCAAAGTTCAATGGTCAATGCCACAGAACCAAAGTTCGATGGGTCGATAGGAATTTAGCTCGGTTCTTCCATGTAGCTCACAGATCGTGAGGATACTAGGATGTAGGAGCATCCTTGACGAGCTCCAACTACCCAGAGTGGAGTCCTCGGACGAAGAATCGTCATGACTGAGCGGCTTTCGAAAGCATCGACGTGGTTCTAGGGGGAGAGAGCCAAAACGAAATTTCTCAGTAGGAATTGTATGTGATGGAAGAAATAGTTTGGCAATTTATTTAAAGGGTAAGTGAACGTAACTGGGGTGTTCGATGAATTGAACTTGGCGATTACGCCAAGATGTTGGACGTGTACTGCCCCGACTGCAAGGGAAGTTTGGAAGTTGTTTTCGACTACTTCATCGGAGGCACCATCATCCATGCTCGATTGACTCAGCTGGGAGGAGCCCGGGGAGTTTGGATCTGAAATGATCGATGCTTGGTAGCCTTGCTCCAATAAGCGAGCTGTATTTCCACCAGGTAATCGGTTGAGTACTTCGATCAGAAGGAATCCCCATTGGATGACATCATTTGATCGATTAGGAGGCTGGGTAAGGCGAAGCCGTCTTCGACCCGGAGGAGCGTCGGAGGAGCCATCATCGAGATCGGGGTTAACGAACTTGGTTGTCGATTGCTGATGGGTCGACAAACCCTGATGCTGCCCCTAACAAGTTCGGATCTGGATCAAAGCCTCTGATCAAGCTCCGACGAAGAATGGAACTTGGGTCAAATGCTAATCTCGAAGGGTCGAGCTCCATTGGAGGTGAAGCCTGGCTGGATAATACACGAGCTCGAAGGGTGGAGCTCCATTGGAGGTGAAGCCTCGCTGGATTATACACGAGCTCGAAGGGTGGAGCTCCATCGGAGGTGAAGCCTTGCTGGATCGTACACAAGATCAAAGGGTCGAGCTCCATCGGAGGTGAAGCCTCAATAGGTCCATCGTGGGCTCGAAGGGTCGAACTCCAGCAGATCTCAAGCTCTGCTGGGCCAGTGGGTCGATGAATCGATGAAGCTTCCCTGAGGTGGAAGCCTTTCAATTGAGATCGACGTTTAATCCCTGGCGATTCCGATTTCTTGCTCCACCTTCGGTGTGTTGCTCCGGCTGTTGAATCTTTGGCTCCCACATATTTATGCTTGCTCATGCTCATTCGAAAGTCGATCTGAGCTCGGTAAGGTTCTCGATGCTTTGTCAGAGCTAGGCGATGAGTTTGACGAGCCTTGATGACCCTGTTATTGACCTCTGGGGTTGTCACGATACAACAGAGTTGGGTTGAAGTTTTGGATCGAGCTCCGACAAAGCCTAGAGGCTTGGGTCGAAGGTTGATCTTCGCTTCAGGATGTCGTGGTTGGGTCGAATCGCTGACGCCCCAATCTACACTACTTCTCCACCATGGGGTCAAGCCTAATGGAAAAGCATTTAAAAGAGTTTTGAACAATGAAAATGCAAATGAAATTGCAAGTGAAAATATAAATGAAATTCTTGAAGCTTCGATTGTCTGGGTCAGCTACGAGCCCATTGGAAAAGATTTGACCCTTGGGTAGCTTCGTTGGAGAAGATCCGACCCTTGGGTAGCTCGTCGGAGAAGATCCGAAGTGCTTTTGATCCTCTTGCTTCGTAACCTTTGCAACATTGCTGCATCGGTATTGTGCTCTCAGTAGCGTCTCTTTCTGTCGACCCTTATCCAATGGATGTGATGGTGCTGAGGGGGTGCGAAGGAGCTTGGACCTCGGCTAGGGGGTCAGATGATCGAGCTTGGGGGAGGCCCCGTCAATGCTCGTATGACCCTTGGGAGCATGGATCGAATTTGGGGAGGCTCCTTCAAAGCTCGTATGACCCTCAGGAGCATGGATCTAGTTTGGTGGAGGCTCCTTTAAAGCTTGTACGACCCTCGAGAGCTCAGATTGAGACTATCTCGCCGGCCACATGACTCTGATCGGTTCATCTCCGAATCCAAGCCATTGCTTCAATAGAAGTTGTGAGTTGGGCTCCCTACAAATTGTTTTACCATATATGGAGAATTCCGATCTCGGATGGAGGTTGAATTAATGGCTTTGGGGGCCTTTGAATGGCATGATGAATTGTTCTACTGCTGACTTTGTTTGTCTTGTTGTGTCGCTAGGTTGAGCGATCGAACGAGTTGCTCCCCATGCTTGGTCTGTTCGGGAGTTGGATGATCGGAACAGAAGTTGACTGGACGAAGTTCAGGTGCTTATGTCAAATTTAGACGAAGTTTGGTCGTTTATTGGAAGCTCGGAGATTGGAGTTCAGATCCAAGCTTGGTCAAATATCCGAAGCGAGGATGACTCAAACTTTGGTCGAAACTCAAATCCAAGCTCAAACGCTTGTATGAGGGAGGCTCAGTCGATCGAAAGACTCAAGCTCAGACGGGGCCTAAGATCCAAGCTTGAACGCTTGGATGACGGACGCTCGATCCGATGAAGTATTGAGGTCTGCTGGAAGGAGCTCGATAGTGCTTGGATCCTGGGACTCCACTCATTTATGGATCAATAATAAAAAAAGCTGGTATGCATTAATTGTTATGAACATATTGTTATAACTGAGGTAGATGATGCCTCCGTAGATATCTCCAGTGATGATACCACTAGGTCATCACTATGAAATGTTGAAGATGAACTATATGAGATGAGGCTCGATCTTTTAACAGAAATTGATAAGAAGATACAAACTGAGGAAACCCTTGAGAACTTTGCTAAGCCACTGGCAAAGCTCGAGTCAATAATTGTGGGTTTGACACCTCCTATCCATCTAGTCATCATAGAAGAGGCTCGCGGACAATAAACCCAAATCCTGTGTTGGTAAGTAGTTGTTGAGTTCGGTGAGGTTGTCTGAGCTTAGATGGAGACTGGAGCTTAGATATGTCAGTAGATGGAAAGGCCACTGATAGACGGTTGACGTTGGACATGGGCGTTCGAAGAATCGAGCACACCGATTTCGGCAGAATGTCGAAGTGGATCTGATTCGACTGGAGCTTCATTCGGCAGTGGCGAATTTTGTAAGCTTGTCGGGAGCATGGCTGGGCTCGCTCGAGCTTCGCTCGGTGGTAGCGAAATCAACAGATGTAATCGTGCTGAGGAGAAGCAGATCAACAAGGTGGAGTTTGATTGAAATTGTAACTCAAATGGAGGATGAATTCAATAAAATAAGAGGAAAGAAGAAAAGAGTTTCATTTGACGTCTTTTTGAGAGTTGGCCTTTCAGGCCTTTTATTGGTTGGGCGAGTCGACATCGTCAATACTAATTACTAAAGAGTGACGGGAATGTTGACTCTGAACTTTTCCACTGTCACGGTCTGTTTTCGATCGTACGCTTTTCGTGCAAGTAGTCTTGTTCGTGCACGTATTTATTTTAGACCTTGTTTGTATCCGAACCCTTTGATGTGATATACCATTATGACCCTCTCAAAGAGTATTAAATTGTGAAATTATTTTGAAACGTTATTTCACGGGCCGTTCTCCCATGATTTGACTTTGTTTGAAGAGGCGTCGCGATTTTCACTTTTGTCGTGAGGCCTTCTTATTTTTAGTTGCGTTTCTCGTCGTCGAAATTGTGATCCGTCTTCTTAGTTTTATTTCTCTCGACGGTAAGGTCACCCCAGTATTTATCTTACAATTTTTGAGCCACGTTTGTCCCACTTTCACTATTTTGCCCAACCTATTATATTTAACCCTAAGTGTTTATGATGTATAACCCACTAATTATTCTTATAAAATCCTAATCACTTTGTAATTAATCCATAGCCCACTTATTTGGAACTTGGCCCACCCCAGTTAGACTCACACACACCTAGTCTAGCACACACACACACAGCATGGGTAGAGAGAGAGAGAGAGGAGAGTAAATTGTTATTATTATTATTTTTTTAAACCAACTAACTTTAACCTAGACCCCTCCCCACGTGAGCAAGCACCCTCTCCTATTTAAATAGCCTAGGGTTATACTATTTCTCCAAGCAACCAAAAACAGCCGCTGCCCTCTCATTTTCGCACGCAGCAGCTTCGCCGTGCCCCGACTTCGTCCTCCGACCTTACCCGTAGCCTCCGACCTACCCTCTCCCCTCCAACCCCTCACGGCTCCACCCCCGCCGCCTAGCCCTACGGGAGCTCCGCCGTGGCCACCAGCTAGGCCGCAGCACGCAGCAGCCGCTGCAGCCGCCGCCGCGACCCCTGACCGTCGTAAGTCGCTCCCTCTGACCTCTGCGCCATCGTGGACAGCCCCGCAGTCTGTTCAAGATTCAAAACAACGAGCTCTCACTGTTTCGTGCTCTAACAACGTCCCGACGCGCCGTTGCATGATCTCGTCGCCCCCTCTCGCTGTCGTATCGTTCCGACAGCCCCCTACCTCGCCTCGAGGTGTTCCTCGACGTCACGACCAGCCACTACGATGCTCAACGTCGTAGTCTTCGTGTACGTCGACCCCTTCGTTCCCGTTCGTTGTTACTGCTTCCCGTAAGCCGTAGAACTTCAACCGTCCACTTTGCTCGCTGATTTGGACGCTCTTCACTGATCTCGTCACGATTCTAGGATTGGCCAGCGTGGAATCATATTTTGGAATCTAGATTAGGAGTGCTATCTATATTCCAACCCCTGACGTCGCTACCCGACGTCAGTGTAGCTCTCGCGGCGTGTAAGTGTACTTTTCTGATCTCTTAGGACCCCCAACTAATGCATGCTAATCAAGATTAAAATCAGTAATTTAATTGCTTAGTAAATCACTAATGAAGATAATCTAATCTGGGAATGTATGTCGGTGAATCCGAGCACATAGGTAGATTGGACTTATTGAACGGTGTTTCCAGAATGGCTGATTACAGGCAAGTGAAACTTGCCAAATTGTGTTTTAGGCCATGCTTGGGGCCTTTTAGACTCTTTTTAAGCCTGGTGGCTTTTCTGTGATGTTGAACTTTATTTGTGGACATTCTGAGATTAGAATAACTTTATTTATCTTTCTTCTTTTATTATTATTTTTGTTCTGTTCGTAATTGCAAGGACCTCTACTTGGTTATACCAGACGTTTTACAGACTGTAGCTGTTGGATATGGACGACATGTATACACCCATGAGGGGATGTATGAGGGTCTACGGACATCAGATGTCACGTGCATGAAAGCATGTGCGAAGGGAACCTTTTCATGTGTGAAAAGGAACACTCGATAAGTGGAAAAAGACACATTATAAGTGCATAAAGGCACCTGATAAGTGCATGAAGAAGAGGATAAGTAAGGGTGTTAATATAAGCTAATAAGCTTATATGTAGTTATTTCCTACAATAACTACCCCTAAAGCCTATAAATAGGACCCAAGGGTAAGGCATTTTAGGCTAATCATTCATGCCATAAGTTTGCATAATGCAATCTTTTTTCCTCTTCTCCCCTCCATCAAGTTCTTCTCCTAAAGTGAGATTTAGACGGTGAAAACATTGCTTCGATCCTCTGTGACGAAGTACTGACCGTTGTGGCGAATCCGAGGGCAAAGTTTAGAGACTACAGCGCAGCGTATGCTACCGTAAGTCTCTCCTCTCATTCGATCCTACATCGTCCTTTTGACAGGAACCTTCATTGGTATCAAAGCCACACGGGTTCGCCCCGGTCTCACTGATGAATGACACGTTGTCTCTTTCACGAATGAGTTTCCTTCCATTATGGATATGGTAGGAGCGCATCGGGACGGAGAGAACGTAAAAAGTTGGTCCTTTCACGTTAGGGTCTTTTGCCATTACGGATATGGCAGGAACTCTCCGTGACGGGAAGAACTGACCGTTCATCTCGCCAAACTCGCACTCTTCATGGATGATGAGTCTCCATTCAATAGGGAATGTGAACTCTCTTCATGTGGAGCGTGAAGTTTACGACCACGAAGGTGTGTTATTTTTTTTGGGACACTGCCATTAAAGAATAACCACTTTCTCGATGAACGGGTGTCTCATCGGAGAAGATGATGGTTACCAAAAACTTCTCATCGGAGAAGAAGATTGCCATGGAAGGGCATGGTGCAATGCACCCCCCCTCCGCATTTGGGAGGGGGTTGGCTTCGGCCAATGACAACCAAGCACACCCCCCCGAAGGGGGGTGGACTCCAAGAAGGGAAGGCCGGCCGGCCAAGGGAAGGCCGACCGGCCAAGGCCATGGCCGGCCCTGGCATCGACCAGGGCCAGGCCAGAGGCCGGCCCTGGCCTCTCTGGCCAGGGCCAGAGGCCGGCCCTGGCCGGCCAGGGCCAATGTCGGCCCTGGCCGGGCCACGACAGAGGCGCCCTAGCCTCGGCCAGGGCCAGGCCAGAGGCCGGCCCTGGCCTCTCTGGCCCGGGCCATGGCCGGCCCTGGCCGGCCAGGGTAGACGCCGCCCTGGCCTCTCTGCCAGGGCCAGGGCAGGCCTTGGCAGAGGCCAGGGCCAGAGGCCGCCCTGGCCTCTCTGCCAGGGCCAGGGCAGGCCTTGGCAGAGGCCAGGGCCAGAGGCCGCCCTGGCCTCTCTGCCGGGGCCATGGCCATGGCCGGCCCTGGCCGGCCAGGGTAGAGGCCGCCCTGGCCTCTCTACCAGGGCCAGGCGCCCTGGCCTCGGCCAGTGCCAGGCCAGGGCCAGGCGCCCTGGCCTCCCTGGCCTCGGCCCGGGCCAAGCCGAGGCCGCCCTTGGTCAAGGCTAGGGACGGGCCGAAGAGGCCGGTCTCGACTCCAAAGGGGGGGTCTGCATGGCCGGCCCATACGGGACCGGCGGCAGTTGCATACGGCAAAACCCCATGTAAGGGGAATCCGGACTTGGCACGGCCACGGCTCGACTCCGACAATTACCGGGGCAGGCCACTACCTCCCGCTGCAAAACACGTTTGCAAAATACGTTTTCAAAATACGTTTTTTCAAAAACGCTTTTCTGCTACAAGTACTATAAGAGTACTATTGTTTGATAAGTGATGGGAAAATATTGAAAGTTGTTCTAGATGGTGATTGGCATCGTAATGACCTTTTCGAATCTAGAGCAACATCTTCAATATTTTTCGAAAGTAACTTATCAAATATAAAATTTTATGCAATGTTTTTGATCGAATGTTTCTTATGTCTTTTGCAGCATTTTAAAACTAAAATGTCTTCCGCTGCTAAGAACATCGTCGCTGAGTTGAACAAAGGTGAAAAACTCAATGGCGATAATTACAAACTATGGTCCATGAAGATACAATATGTTCTAGAGGAGCAAGATGTGCTCGAAACTCTGAAGAACACAATGATTGAACCTGAGTTAGGCACTACAGCCCAACACAGAAGAGACAAGGAAGCTTTCGATGCTTGGTCTCAGAAGAACAAAATTGCTCGCATTACGTTGCTGTCAAGTATGGCAGACGACATAATGCGAATCTTCTGAGAAAATGACCTAGCTATGGACATATGGTCCAAGCTGGAGGAGAAGTTTAGTGGCACCTCGGTGACCAAACTTCACTCTTTAACTATAAAATTCGATTCGTACAAAAAACGTCCAAATCATTCCATGGGAATGCATCTGCGACACATGACAAATCTTATTTCAGAGTTAAAAGATGCAGGTCATGTGCTCACTGATGAGCAACAAATCTAAGCGGCCATACGTTCCCTACCAATCGAATGGGAACAAATGAAGATGCATCTCACTCATAATGAGAGCATCAAGAATTTCAGCGATGTTTCTAAGCACCTTGAGTTAGAGAAAGAGCGGCTTACGGCCGCCAAGCCAAGTGCAGAAGTGCACCTGGTTGCTAGTTCCTCGCACGGGGGAAAGAAACGTAAAAATCGCTCGAAGTATGATCATGAACATAAAAGGCAACCAGTGTCTACCAAGAAACGCAAACATAAGGGTGGGAACAAGAAATGACACAAGAAGAGGGACTTAAAGAAGATCAAGTGCTTCAAGTGCAACAAGTTAGGTCACTTTGCCCGTTCTTGTACGGATGGAGGTGACAAGGTAACTTGTAATAATACTAGTTACATATGTGTTTCTAGTTCAATATTTCTTGTAGAATCTAATCCATTTTGGATAATTGATTCAGGTGCCACCGACCACATAGCAAGGGACATACGGTCCTTCGTGGAGTATCACCGGATACCCCAAGGAACGAAGTGGATATATGTAGGAAACAACACACGTGTTGAAGTGAAAGGCGTTGGGACGTGCAAGCTCGTCTTGGACAATGGTCGCACTATATTACTTCATGATGTCCTCTTCGCTCCAGATATTCGAAGGAATATTATATATGTGGTTGTATTAATGGGTCTTGGTTATAGTTGGTTCTTTCATAATTGTAATGTGGACCTATCTTGTAATAATTCTTTAATTGGTTCTGGGTATGTTTTTAAGGGATTCATTGTATTAAATACTATGTACGATTCCTCTAATTTTAATGAAAAATTTCCTTGTTACAAATTCCTCGGTTTGTGAACTGATGTAATTTGTTGGCACGCAAGGCTTGGTCACATTGGACCAACACGTATGGATAGACTTGCCAAACGTGGCCTTCTATCCAATGTTTCAAAGGTCGAAATGTCGACTTGCGAACATTGCCTTGTAGGGAAATCTTGTCGCAAGCCATTTAGAACCGGCACAAGGGCCGAGGTTCCATTACAGCTCATCCATTCGGACATATGTGGTCTGATGAATGTCAAGACAAGACGCGGGAAGTCCTACTTCATCACTTTTATTGATGACTTCACCCGATTCGGACATATCTATTTGATATCCCACAAAAGTGAAGTATTAACCTGCTTTAAAAACTATATGAGTTTAGTGGAAAATCAATTAGATCGCACGATTAAGGTCTTGCGAACCGATAGAGGCGGTGAATATCAATCAGCAAGTTTTAAGGAACTTTGTGATGATAAGGGCATAGTTCATCAAATAACTATGCCTTATACTCCACAACAAAATGGTGTTACTGAAAGGAGAAATAGGACTTTAATGGAAATGGTCCGTTCAATGATGGCACAAGCTAACTTGCCAATCAACTTTTGGGGTGATGCATTATTGATGGCTGCTTTCATCTTGAACCGCGTACCCTCAAAATCAGTTAGCTCCACTCCTTATGAGTTGTGGAACCAAAGGTCTCCTGACTTAAGCATTTTAAAACCTTGGGGGTGTGCATCCTACGCACATATTTCCTCCCATAAGTATGGCAAACTTGGGCCAAGGGGGAGGAAATGTATCTTTATACGATACGTAGAAAACTCCAAAGGTTATGTTTTCATTGGTCAGGAAGACAATGGAGGACTGATTGAATTTGAGTCGAGTGATGTTACTTTCTTGGAAAATGAGTTTCCAAGGCAGGGCGAGATAAGTCAGGACTTATCTCTATTTGAGATTTATGATCAAGAAGGATTATGTAACGACTGCTTTTCATGAATCTGGATTTAATATAATATAATATGTGTTTTGATGGATTTTCTCCTCTTGTGTGGTTTTTGTCTCCGTAGATTTCATTTTCGATCGATTCGTCGTATTTTCTCGCTTCTTCCTTAGGATTGTCGATTTCGAAGTATGTCACTCGTGACGGACTTCATAACGGTCATATCTAACTGTTAGATCAAGCCTAGGAGTCTTAGGAATCGATACCGGGGCCTCGCGCTCCGTATCGGTACTTTTCTATGCTCATTAGCCAGTGTAAGAAGGGCCATCGACCGACTAGATGACGATCCAGTCGGTCGGCAATCCTTCTTGGACCGACTAGTTAGCTTTCTAAATTTCTCAGGAGTTACTGTTTATCGTTAGTCGGTCTAAGAACGTTGGTTGACCGACTAGGTTGCAAACTAGTCGGTCAGCAATGCTTCTTGAACCGACTAACTCATCAAATTATTTTTGTATCAGCTACTGTTTATTCTTAGTCGGTCTAAGAACGTTCATCGACCGACTAGATGCCAAACTAGTCGGTCAGTATTTGTTCATGGACCGACTAACTCTAGAATCCTATTTTCGTTCAGGAGTTACTGTTTGCACTTAGTCGGTCTGCGTTGGTCGACCGACCGACTAGTTGCCAAACTAGTCGGTCAGTGGTTGCTCTTTGACCGACTAACCAGTGTTAAAACCCTAATTTCTGGGCAGCCGCCAGCTTAACCTATTTATACCCAACCCAAACGACTTCTTCTTCTCCAACACGACCCAAAACCCTAAAAACTTTCCCCCTTCAGCCCCCTATCTTCCTCCAAGCTCCATTTCTTCATTCCAAGCCCTAAATCCATCATCCAAACCATCCATTCACTCTATCTACCCCTCATCTTCCCCAAATCTCCATCAAAACCCATCAAAACCCCCAAATCCCCCAAAACCCTAGTTTCCCCAAACTTCTCCAATCTTCTCCAGATCTGATCCTAGGGTTCCCCGGAGTGTTTCTTCCGTCTCCTCTTGGTAAGAAATCGATCTACCGTTGTTTTCATAACTTATTTATAATTTTTGTGAAACCCTAATTAATTTCATGTGTTCGATGTTTGTCTCCCCCAAAACAGCGATTTCCCCCGTAGATAGCATCCGTGTGACGAAGTGATCGTCAATCCCCGGTGATAGGCAAGTGAAACTTGCCACTTAGGGTTTAGGCCATGTTTTAGGCCATTTGCTTGTTGTAGGCGTAAAAGAGGCTAGGCGACGAAATGATACTCGCCTAGGCGCAAATTGGGGAACTAGCTTGACAACGAAGCTAGTTCCGACTTTTAGCATGTTGCACAATTAACATGTCATGTTTACTTTCAATTAACGGTACGCGAATATGTTCATGTCATTGCATTTCGCCTGTCACGTTTAATTTAATTAACTGTACGCAAATAAATCGTCATGACCTCGCATTCTTTAGGTATTGCTGTGATTGCATAGCTTCGCTACAATGTTGTGTTCCTGGCTCGTGTTCCAGAAGCGGGTCATGTGTTGGTTGATAGCCAATGCCCGAATTGCGTGTTCCGGCTAGGTGTTCCCTACGCGATACTTGTGTTCCTGGCTCGTGACCAGAAGCGAGCATAATGAGTTGGAAACCCCAACGCTCGATGTAATGAATTGTGAACTAAGAATGCGAGCTCAATGTGCGGGGCAACCCTAGGCTCACTAGATGAGCTCAATGTGCAGGGACCCCAGGCTCCATATCGTGTGGTATTGGGTAGTGTTTAGTGCCGATCGGTCTGAAATGCTATGCCATTCAGCGAATGGCATAAACACCTACAAAATGTGAATTGATTGAATTGATAGTAGCTTGGCTACTCTTGTCTTGTCCCGATGATTGTCCCCTTGTACAAATTGTATTGCCATGATTTAATTGTGCACTCATGTTATAACTGCCATGTCATGCATACTAAACTGCTAGGTTGCTAGATGCCTCACCTTTAGTTTCCTTGCCCAAGTCTTTCTAGACTTGCTGACATGTGCCCCTTTACTCTTTTGGGTGACACATGTTAGAACCTGAGCCCGAGTACCTAGTTGAGGACGAGGTGTTTGCTGACGCCGAGCCCGAGCTTGTGTTTGACGGGGAGTACGTGGACACTGGGGACCAGTCCTAGTGTCTTCGTGTGTTTTACTTTTGTTTAGACAGTGTTTTGTTATCGGTGCGTAGCACCTATACTTCGTTGTTGTCGTTGCTTTTGTTGGCCTTGTTCTGGGCCTTTAGACTCTTTTCTTTTAGCCTGGTGGCTTTTCTGGATGTTGGACTTATTGTTGATGTTGGACAATTTGTGAGATGTAGAATTTTATTTCAGTCTCTCCTTGTGTTATTATTGTTATTCTGTTGTGGTTACAGGGACCTGTTTATGTATTTGTGGACGCTTATCGGGTTTGGGGCTTCACAGCTCCACTCTCGTGCGGACCTTTTCACGTCTCGCCTCCATTTTAGGGAAGCGGGTCGTGACAGGTTTTAGTGGTGGCCCATGCAGGTCCTTCTGTAACTGCGATCTTTGGAATAGCGATAATAATATTAGAATGTCCAATAAGTTAAGTTCGACGTCCGAGTCATAAGCTATGAGTCTAATCTGATTCGTTTTCTGTGTCACTAGATGGCAAGAAGACGTTTCACCCGTGGTGGGGGCAGTGGTGCGCTCCCTCATGATGAGGAGCCTGAGCGGGAACCCACCAGCGGTGAGATGATGCGGATGATGTTGCAGATGATGCAAGGCAGCAGGGCGTGCTTTTGCAAGTCCAGAATGCTCCACTTGCTCGAGCTGCCCGGGCTCTTCCGGATGCCCCTCGCTCTGAGCCAGGAGCGAAGAAATTTCGGGAGCTGGGTCCTGCATATTTTGATGGTTCTGAGGGTCCTCTGGCTGCCGATGAGTGGATTCGGAACGTCGAGGATAATCTGAAGATGGCCAAGATCACCCCGGCTGGATGGGTTGATTTGGCGAAGAGGCAGCTGAAGGATAACGCCAGGAATTGGTGGGATGCGGAAGAGAAGTTGTTGGTGGAGCCGATAGCTTAGGCTACCTTCAACGCCAGATTTGAGGGTGAGTTCTTTCCGAAAGCTGCCAAGGAGGAGATGCTGCAGCGTTTTATCGATTTGAAGCAGGGGAACTCGTCGGTGGACATGTATCACCAAGAGTTCATGAGGCTGAGTCGGTTTGCACCAAAGATGGTGCAGGACGCTGAGGAGAGAGCTCAGAGGTTCCTGCAGGGGCTTGCTTCGGAGCTCCAGAGTTTTGTGACCTCTTCTGACCGGTAATCTTATCAGAAGGTTCTGGTCGCTGCCAAGAGGCAGGAGCTGCTCGTGAACCAGATGAAGGGGTCTGTTGTTGGTGCTGGGAAGAGGCCTGTGGAACAGGCGAGAGCTGTGGTTAGACCTGGATTCAGGCCTAATCAGTCCGCTCAGTTTAAGAGGCCAGGAGGGTCGATTCCGAAGTTTTGCCATTTCTGCGGCAGGCCTGGCCACGTCAAGGAACAGTGTCGGAAGTTTCTGGGCCAGTGTTTGATTTGCGGTGATGCTTCTCATGTCGTGAAGGATTGTCGGCATGCGGATCCGCTGCGGAGGGCTCCTGTTGCAGCTCAGCCGTTGCAGCAGCGAGCGCCTGTTCCTGCTGGACGTGGAGCAGCTCTTGTTCCGCAGAGGCAGGCTTTTCGGCAGGCTGTTCCGCCGAGGAGGCAGGCTTTTCTGATGACCGCTGCGGAGAGCGAGGCTGTGGATGAGGTTATCGCAGGTAATCCTCAATCTAGCTGTCATTTTCCGAGTTGGTTTTGATTGTTTAATTGTGTTGTTTGCTTGAACATGGTTGTTTGCTAGAATAGGGTTTGATTGTTAATTGATTGATTAGGTGTGATTTTGGTTTGCACATTTCCTGCACGAGTCCTCTTTGACTCTGGTGCATCGATGTGCATTATTTCTCGGAGCTTCGTGGAGAGGCATTCCTTGTCGACGTCCCCTCTTCCCAAGAGTTGGAATATCGTTACAGGGAATGGCGTGGTCTCGGTGCATCGTGGTTGCAATTCTTGCCCGTTGGTGGTCTGTGGACATGATCTTTTTGCGGATTTCATTGTCCACGACATCATCAACTATGATGCAGTTCTTGGGATGGACTGGCTTGCGAGCTTCTACACTACGATTGACTGCAGGAGGAAGAAGGTGGTGTTCGAGATTCCTGGACATCCAGTATTTGAGTTCAGTCGTGGTAGCAGTTCGCTTGGTCCTGTCAGATTTCGGGCCAGGCCGGTGGAGGCTGTAGCTATGTAGATGGAGCTGGAGTGGCCAGCTGTGGTGCGAGATTTTGGCGACGTCTTCCCCGAGGAGATGTCTGGTTTGCCGCCTGATCGAGCTTTGGAATTTTCTATCGATCTTGTTCCAGGTGCGCAGCCGATTTCGAAGGCGCCGTATCGTATGGCACCTGCAGAGTTGGAAGAGTTGCGAAAGCAGTTGGATGAGCTTTTGCAGAAGGGTTATATTAATCCTAGCGTGTCTCCATGGGGAGCACCGGTGTTGCTG
Organism: Scilla litardierei; assembly: GCA_030789695.1. Classification (NCBI taxonomy): domain Eukaryota; kingdom Viridiplantae; phylum Streptophyta; class Magnoliopsida; order Asparagales; family Asparagaceae; genus Scilla; species Scilla litardierei. The sequence continues at coordinate 91,751,167 of CM061139.1, read as the reverse complement.
GTTAAGAAGAAGGATGGTTCGTGTCGCATGTGCGTGGACTATCGAGAGTTGAATGCGGTGACCATTAAGAATAAATACCCGTTGCCTCGCATCGATGATATTTTTGATCAGCTTGGAGGTTCGAGGGTGTTTTCTAAGTTGGATTTGAGGAGTGGTTACCATCAGTTGAAGGTGAAGAGGGATGATGTTCCGAAGACAGCGTTCAGGACGAAGTATGGACACTATGAGTTTGTGGTTATGCCTTTCGGCGTAACTAACGCGCCCGCAGTTTTCATGAATCTGATGAACCTGATTTTCTACGACTTTTTGGATAAGTTTGTCGTTATCTTTATCGACGACATTCTGATCTATTCGAAGTCGGAGGAAGAGCATGCATCGCACTTGAGGACGGTATTGGAAATTTTGAGGAAGCATCGTTTGTATGCTAAGTTTTCGAAGTGCGAGTTTTGGCTGGATAGAGTTGCTTTTCTCGGGCATGTGGTGACTGGAGATGGTATTTCAGTGGATCCCGAGAAGATTAGGGCCATCAGGGAGTGGCCTGTTCCGTCGTCTGCGTCTGAGATTCGGAGTTTCCTTGGACTTGCTGGTTACTATCGGCGATTCATTAAGGACTTTTCCCGTATTGCTGAGCCGATGACCAGGTTGACGCGGAAGGATGTTGCTTTTGTTTGGTCGGGTGATTGTGAGAGTGCTTTTGGTGTTCTGAAGGAGAGGTTGACGAGTGCCCCTATTCTTGTCGTGCCTGATCGCAGCGGTGGATTTGAGATCTTTTTCGATGCTTCTGGCAAGGGTCTTGGTTGTGTGTTGCATCAGCACGGGCATGTTGTGGCGTATGCGTCTCGTCAGCTTAAGGTTCATGAGAAGAATTATCCGACGCATGATTTGGAGTTGGCTGCCGTTGTGTTCGCTCTTAAGATTTGGAGGCACTTCTTGCTGAGTGAGAAAGTGAAGATTTTCACCGATCACAAAAGCTTGAAGTATATTTTCACTCAGAAGGAGCTCAACATGCGACAGCGTCGATGGTTGGAGCTTATGGCGGATTATGAGATTGATTTGCAGTATCACCCTGGCAAGGTGAATGTGGTTCCGGATGCGTTGAGTAGGCTTCCAGCGGTGATGATTTTGACCTCGCAGTGGAGATTGCAGCAGGATTTTTGCGAGTCTGGCGTGGAGATTGTTCTTTCTGGAGAGGCTTCTTCGTTGATGTACATGTAGGTACAGTCGACGATCGTGGATCGGATTAAGGCCGGCCAGGCTGAGGATCCGAAGCTGGTGAAGATTCGGGAGCAGGTGGAAGCCGGTCTGCGGACTGACTTTTTGATTCATGAGGATGGCTCGCTGAGGTTTGGAGCCAGGTTGTGTGTGCCAGCTGGGGATATCAGAGAGGAGCTGATGGGGGAGGCACACAGTTCGCCGTATTCTGTGCATCCTGGTGGCACCAAGATGTACCAGGATCTTCGTCTGAATTATTGGTGGCATGGTATGAAGAGGAGCGTGGCTTGGAGTGTAGCCAAGTGCTTGGTTTGCCAGCAAGTGAAGGCGGAGCATCAGCGTTCGGCCGGGTTGCTACAACCGCTTCCGATTCTGGAGTGGAAATGGCAACACATCACTATGGATTTTGTGACTGGACTACCTCGGAGTCCGAAGCAGAATGACGCGATTTGGGTGATCGTAGATCGATTGACCAAATCTGCGCACTTTATTCCGTTCCGAGTGGGACAGTCCACTGAGGCGCTAGCAAGGAGATATATGGAGGTAAAAATTCTTTTACTCTCTGTTTTATTTCCTTTTCCTAGTTTGGATAGTGATGTAACGTGAATCATGCAGGAGGTTGTGTGACTTCATGGAGTCCCCGTGAGTATCGTGTCTGACAGAGACACGAGGTTCACATCTCAGTTCTGGCAGAGTTTGCAGAAGAGCTTGGGTACGCGTCTGAGTTTCAGCACGGCGTACCATCCGCAGACGGATGTCCAGTCCGAGAGGACGATTCAGATTTTGGAAGACATGCTGAGGGCGTGCATGTTGGATTTCAAGGGTTCGTGGTAGGACCATCTACATCTGGTAGAGTTTTCCTACAACAACAGCTTCCAGGCGAGTATTGGCATGGCGCCTTTCGCCGCTCTTTATGGGAGGAAATGTCGATCGCCATTGAGTTGGGATGACGTTGGTGACCGGGAGTTGTTGGGACCTGAGATGATCGTGGAGGCCGTGGATATTGTCAGGAATATTCGGGAGAGGTTGAGAATTGCTCTGGACCGTTTTAAGCATTGGGCGGATGCTAAACGTCGTCCTTTGGAGTTTCATCCGGGCGACCATGTGTTCTTGAAGATTTTCCCGAATCGTGGTGTGATTCGTTTCGGGAAGCGTGGAAAGTTGAGCCCGCGATACATTGGACCATTTGACGTTTTGGAGAGGGTTGGCGAGGTAGCTTATCGCTTGGCCTTGCCGCCGTCTTTGGAAGGAGTTCACAATGTTTTCCATGTGTCGCGGCTTCGTCGATACATTAGCGATCCGTCTCATGCGGTGGATTTTTCGGAGATTACCGTTCGCCCCGATATGACGTATGACCAGCATCCAGTGCAGATTCTGGACAGGCGTCAGAAATCGCTTCGGAACAAGATTGTCAATCTTGTGAGGGTGATGTGGCGACACGGTTCACCTGGAGAGTCTACTTGGGAGAATGAGGATGAGATGCGAGAGCGTTTCCCACTTTTGTTTCCGGACTCGTGAATTTTTGGAAATTCCGAGGACGGAATTTTTCTTAAGTTGGGGAGGATGTAACGACTGCTTTTCATGAATCTGGATTTAATATAATATAATATGTGTTTTGATGGATTTTCTCCTCTTGTGTGGTTTTTGTCTCCGTAGATTTCATTTTCGATCGATTCGTCGTATTTTCTCGCTTCTTCCTTAGGATTGTCGATTTCGAAGTATGTCACTCGTGACGGACTTCATAACGGTCATATCTAACTGTTAGATCAAGCCTAGGAGTCTTAGGAATCGATACCGGGGCCTCGCGCTCCGTATCGGTACTTTTCTGTGCTCATTAGCCTGTGTAAGAAGGGCCATCGACCGACTAGATGACGATCCAGTCGGTCGGCAATCCTTCTTGGACCGACTAGTTAGCTTTCTAAATTTCTTAGGAGTTACTGTTTATCGTTAGTCGGTCTAAGAACGTTGGTTGACCGACTAGGTTGCAAACTAGTCGGTCAGCAATGCTTCTTGAACCGACTAACTCATCAAATTATTTTTGTATCAGCTACTGTTTACTCTTAGTCGGTCTAAGAACGTTCATCGACCGACTAGATGCCAAACTAGTCGGTCAGTATTTGTTCATGGACCGACTAACTCTAGAATCCTATTTTCGTTCAGGAGTTACTGTTTGCACTTAGTCGGTCTGCGTTGGTCGACCGACCGACTAGTTGCCAAACTAGTCGGTCAGTGGTTGCTCTTTGACCGACTAACCAGTGTTAAAACCCTAATTTCTGGGCAGCCGCCAGCTTAACCTATTTATACCCAACCCAAACGACTTCTTCTTCTCCAACACGACCCAAAACCCTAAAAACTTTCCCCCTTCAGCCCCCATCTTCCTCCAAGCTCCATTTCTTCATTCCAAGCCCTAAATCCATCATCCAAACCATCCATTCACTCTATCTACCCCTCATCTTCCCCAAATCTCCATCAAACCCCATCAAAACCCCCAAATCCCCCAAAACCCTAGTTTCCCCAAACTTCTCCAATCTTCTCCAGATCTGATCCTAGGGTTCCCCGGAGTGTTTCTTCCGTCTCCTCTTGGTAAGAAATCGATCTACCGTTGTTTTCATAACTTATTTATAATTTTTGTGAAACCCTAATTAATTTCATGTGTTCGATGTTTGCCTCCCCCAAAACAGCGATTTCCCCCGTAGATAGCATCCGTGTGACGAAGTGATCGTCAATCCCCGGTGATAGGCAAGTGAAACTTGCCACTTAGGGTTTAGGCCATGTTTTAGGCCATTTGCTTGTTGTAGGCGTAAAAGAGGCTAGGCGACGAAATGATACTCGCCTAGGCGCAAATTGGGGAACTAGCTTGACAACGAAGCTAGTTCCGACTTTTAGCATGTTGCACAATTAACATGTCATGTTTACTTTCAATTAACGGTACGTGAATATGTTCATGTCATTGCATTTCGCCTGTCACGTTTAATTTAATTAACTGTACGCAAATAAATCGTCATGACCTCGCATTCTTTAGGTATTGCTGTGATTGCGTAGCTTCGCTACAATGTTGTGTTCCTGGCTCGTGTTCCAGAAGCGGGCCATGTGTTGGTTGATAGCCAATGCCCGAATTGCGTGTTCCGGCTAGGTGTTCCCTACGCGATACTTGTGTTCCTGGCTCGTGACCAGAAGCGAGCATAATGAGTTGGAAACCCCAACGCTCGATGTAATGAATTGTGAACTAAGAATGCGAGCTCAATGTGCGGGGCAACCCTAGGCTCACTAGATGAGCTCAATGTGCAGGGACCCCAGGCTCCATATCGTGTGGTATTGGGTAGTGTTTAGTGCCGATCGGTCTGAAATGCTATGCCATTCAGCGAATGGCATAAACACCTACAAAATGTGAATTGATTGAATTGATAGTAGCTTGGCTACTCTTGTCTTGTCCCGATGATTGTCCCCTTGTACAAATTGTATTGCCATGATTTAATTGTGCACTCATGTTATAACTGCCATGTCATGCATACTAAACTGCTAGGTTGCTAGATGCCTCACCTTTAGTTTCCTTGCCCAAGTCTTTCTAGACTTGCTGACATGTGCCCCTTTACTCTTTTGGGTGACACATGTTAGAACCTGAGCCCGAGTACCTAGTTGAGGACGAGGTGTTTGCTGACGCCGAGCCCGAGCTTGTGTTTGACGGGGAGTACGTGGACACTGGGGACCAGTCCTAGTGTCTTCGTGTGTTTTACTTTTGTTTAGACAGTGTTTTGTTATCGGTGCGTAGCACCTATACTTCGTTGTTGTCGTTGCTTTTGTTGGCCTTGTTCTGGGCCTTTAGACTCTTTTCTTTTAGCCTGGTGGCTTTTCTGGATGTTGGACTTATTGTTGATGTTGGACAATTTGTGAGATGTGGAATTTTATTTCAGTCTCTCCTTGTGTTATTATTGTTATTCTGTTGTGGTTACAGGGACCTGTTTATGTATTTGTGGACGCTTATCGGGTTTGGGGCTTCACAGCTCCACTCTCGTGCGGACCTTTTCACGTCTCGCCTCCATTTTAGGGAAGCGGGTCGTGACAGATTACCTCATTCAAGTGGGAGAATTCTTGGTGAAGACGAAAATACGTTTCAACCTTCACCAATGGATGATACGAATGATGCGAACCCTATTCCATATAGGAATAATGATCCAAGTGGGAGCAATTCTAATCACATTCCAAGTGGGAGTAATATTAGAATTGATCCAACTTCGAGTCAACACGGACTTGAAGAATCTCAAATGCGACGTAGTAGTCGTACAAGGTTAGATCCTCTAAGATTTGAGGATGAATTCCCACAAACCTTTATGACTTTACTACAAGAAGATGACTAGCATGCTACTTTCAAACAGGCCGTATCATGCCCTGCAAAAGACAAATGGATGGAAGCGATGAAGGAGGAATTAGAATCCATGAAAATTAACCGAGTCTGGGACTTGGTTAACTTACCCAGAGGACGTAGAGCTATTGGGAACAAATGGGTTCTTAAGATCAAGCATAAGGCTGATGGTTCTATAGACAGATATAAAGCTCGCATTGTCGCGAAAGGTTTTACGCAACAGGAAGGGATAGACTACGAAGAGACCTTCTCACCTGTTGTTCGTTTTACCTCTATTCGCTTGATTCTGGCTTTGGTAGCTTGCTTAGACCTCGAATTACATCAAATGGATGTAAAGACTGCCTTTCTCAATGGAGAATTGGACGAGGAGATCTATATGGAACAACCAACAGGGTTTGTAAAAGAAGGAAACGAACATAAGGTTTGTAAACTTCGTAAGTCCATATATGGTCTTAAACAATCCTCGAGACAATGGTATGTACGATTTCAAGAAGTTGTCTTATCAATTGGTTTTACCATGCTTGATGAAGATAACTGTGTATATATCAATAGGATCAAAAGCAAGTATGTTATTATGTCTCTATATGTAGATGACATTTTAATAGCCGGAAATGACAAGGGCTTTGTGATGGATATCAATGCTTGGCTTTCCTCAATATTTGAGATGACAGACATGGAAGAAGCTGCATATATCCTTGGAGTTAAGATTTCAAGGAATCATTCGAAGAAACTTCTTTCTCTTTCACAAGAGACTTATATAAAGAAGGTTCTAGAACGTTTTAATATGCAGGACTGTAAGTCCATTGATACTCCTATAAGCAAATGTGATAATTTATGTCTGAAAATGTGTCCAAAGAACCAAAAGGAAAGGGAAATTATGGAAAAAGTTCCATATTCCAGTGCAGTTGGTAGTCTTATGTACGCTATGATGTGTACAAGACCAGACATCGGTTTTGCCGTTGGAATGGTAAGTCGTTACCAATCCAATCCAGGGAAAGCACACTGGAAAGCGGTTAAGAGGATAATGCGGTATCTTAAATGGACTGCGGACTATGCTTTATGCTATCAAGGAAATGCCTTGAGGCTCGAAGGCTACACTGATGCTGATTGGGCAGGTGATCTCGATGAGCGACGATCGACCTCAGGACATGTTTTTCTACTCGGATCTGGTGCAATATCCTGGAGTAGCAAAAAGCAATCCTGCATCGCACTTTCAACTATGGAAGCCGAATTTGTAGCATTTAGCATGGCGGTCCAAGAAGATGTTTGGCTTAGGAGATTCTTAGACAAGCTAATTGATGCAAGTGACTCAGGTGCTGTACCAATATACAGTGACAGTCAAGCATCTATAGCCTATGTCAAAGATCCAAAATTCCATTGTAAGACCAAACACATTGATATCCGCCACAAATTTGCAAAAGACTATGATAAGAACAAGGAGGTAGACATTAGGTACATATCTACGCATGAGATGATAGCGGATCCGCTTACGAAGGCGATCCCCAGAGATGTGTTTTACAAACACTTATCATCTCAAGGATTGCGTAAGAGCTGAGTTGTATCAATGTATTCCCATGTCTATAAAAGATCAAATTTAATAAAAGAATAAGTTCTTTTCGACATTGCATATGAGTTTCTTGAAAATGTTTGTGTACATTTCTTTTAATCTCAGCTATATTTTCCAGTATGTCGGACAGATTCAGGTTTGCTCTCTCACATGAGCAACCGCCTTTATTCTATCAGACGGATAAAGATAAAGATGAGACATGTTTAAAGTCAAAATCGTCAGATGGATGATTTAGAGTCATGACTTAAACAAAATGGTCGTATGAAAGATCTGCATCATATGGATGCTTACAAAAGATCTAAGAAGATTTTTTGAAATCTTATCTGTCTCATGCGGGATGTGGGTCCAGAAAATTAATGAGTAATAAAAGGGACTCAAAGTCAGACATAGTGGTGTCTGATCATCATCCTTACAACATCATTAAGGCATACGCTCCCTGGGAAAGGAGTAATGTTGTAATACGTATTCATACTACGTATGCATTTGACCATTGGGTTAGAATAGTAATTGTGTTTACTATTATGTGAGACCCAAAGACCACATGGGTCTTAAACTTCTTACCCTTATGGACTCTAATTGGTTCCTTTAGATTTGACTAGGTGATCGATGTCTTAGCATGTTGCTTGTGGACTATGGTCAATTCAGTCCGACGGGCCTTGTTAGAAAAGCGAGTCAAGTCAAGATCGAAAGGATCTCAAGAAGAGGAAGATTAATTTCATATTCACATTTGGACTTTAGAGATTCAAAGCTAGCCAGCCAATTGTAATCCAGATGGGATTCAATTGTTGAATATAAAGTAAAAGAAATGTGAAGAAATAATCTAGGGTAAAGCATGCGTTGATCTACTCAACTTTGCACCTCAAGGAGTGTTGTGTATCTCTAACAAGTGCACAACAGCAAAATCTATGCGCATGACGGTCACACGGTCTATTTCTCAGTATAATAAACAGAAGAACTATTTCCTTACAATCCCCTCAAGTGTGAGTGGGAGATGTTGGATATGGACGACATGTATACACCCATGAGGGGATGTATGAGGGTCTACGGACATCAGATGTCGCGTGCATGAAAGCATGTGTGAAGGGAACCTTTTCATGTGTGAAAAGGACCACTCGATAAGTGGAAAAAGTCACATTATAAGTGCATAAAGGCACTTGATAAGTGCATGAAGAAGAGGATAAGCAAGGGTGTTAATATAAGCTAATAAGCTTATATGTAGTTATTTCCTACAATAACTACCCCTAAAGCCTATAAATAGGACCCAAGGGTAAGGCATTTTAGGTTAATCATTCATGCCATAAGTTTGCATAAGGCAATCTTTTTTCCTCTTATCCCTTCCATCAAGTTCTTCTCCTAAAGTGAGATTTAGACGGTGAAAACGCTGCTTGGATCCTCTGTGACGAAGTACTGACCGTTGTGGCGAATCCGAGGGCAAAGTTCAGAGACTACATCGCAGTGTACGCTAACGTAAGTCTCTCCTCTCATTCGATCCTACATCTTCCTTTTGATAGGAACCTTCAGTAGCCTCACAGCTTCAAGTCTGAGCGGACTTTTCACGCCTCGCCTTCCGTTTTTGGGAAGCGGGTCATGACAGGTTTTATTGGTGGCCCATGCAGGTCTCTTCTTGTAACTGTGAATTATCAGAACAACGATAATAATTATGGAATTTCCATTAAATAAATTAAAACATCCAAGTCATAAGCCTTGAATCTAATTTTATCGTTTCCTATGTCACTAGATGGCTAGAAGACGACATACCCGAGATGGTGGTGGGCCCGGCCGTGATGCGGTGCTGGATAGAGAGCCCACCAATGCTGAAGTCATGAGGATGATGCATCAGAATATGCAGGTGCAACAGGGCATGCTCCAGAATGCCCTTCGATTCGAGCTGGGAGCGAAACAGTTTCGGGAGATGGGCCCGACCTATTTTGATGGCTCTGAAGGACCGTTGGCTGCAGAGGAGTGGATCCGGAATACGGAGGACAATCTGCGGATGTCGAAGAACACCCCTGCTGGATGGGTTGATTTGATAAAGAAGCAGCTCAAGGATAATGCCCACAGCTGGTGGGATGCAGAGGAGGAGCTGTTGGTGAAACCTATTCCTTGGGATACTTTCAAGGCTAGGTTCGATGAGGAATATTTTTCGAAGGCTGTCAGGAGGGAGATGTTGCAGCGTTTCATTGATCTGAAGCAGGGAAATCTATCGGTGGACCGGTATCATCAGGAGTTCACCAAACTGAGTCACTTTGCATCGAAGATGGTGCAAGATGCAGAGGATAGAGCTCAGAGGTTTATGCAGTGTTTTTCCTTAGATTTGCAGAGCCTGATGTCTTCGTCAGATTTGGAGTCTTATCAGAAGTTGTTGGTAATTGCTAGGATGCAGGAGCTGATTGCGAGCCAGAAGAGAGGGCAGACTTTTGGAGCTGGGAAGAGGCCTATGGAGCAGGTCAAAACAGTGGTTAGGCCTGGGTTCAAGCCTAACCAATCGGTGTAGTTCAAGAGGCCAGGTAGGCCTACTCTGAAGACTTGCCATTTCTGCGGCAAGACTGGGCATGTCAAGGAGCAGTGCAGGAAGATGCTGGGACAGTGCTTGGTTTGTGGTGATCCTACTCACGTTATGAAGGATTACCCGAAGTCTAAGCAGCCATGGAGAGGACCAGTTGCAGCTCAGTCGTTGCAGCAGAGAGCACCTGTACCTGCTGGACGTGGAGCAGCCCTTGTTCCGCAGAAGCAGGCTTTTCAGCGGAGGAGGCAGGCTTTTCTGATGACTGCAGTTGAGGCTGAGGCTGAGGATGAGGTTATTGCAGGTAACCCTCAGTCTAGTTGTTTTCCCTTCCTTAGTTAATCTTGTTTGTTAGAATATGTTTGGGTGCTAGAATATATTATGTTTGCTAGAGTAAGGATTTGATTGTTAGATTATTTGTTAGGTGTGATTTTGGTTTGCACTTTCCCTGCACGAGTCCTCTTCGACTCTGGTGCATCGATGTGCATTATATCCCGGAGCTTCATGGACAAGCATTCCTTGTCGACTTTCCCTCTTCCCAAGAGTTGGGATATCATTACAGGGAATGGCGTGGTCTCGGTGCATCGTGGTTGCAAGTCTTGTCCTTTAGTGGTCTGTGGACATGAGCTTTACGCTAACTTTATTATCCACAACATCACCAACTATGATGCTGTCCTTGGGATGGACTGGCTTAGGAGCTTCTACGCCACGATCGATTACCGGCGAAAGAAGGTGGTGTTCGAGATTCGAGGTCATCTGGTGTTTGAGTTCAGCCGAGGTAGCTGTTCTCTTGGTCCTGTCAGGTTTCGAGCCAAGCCGGTGGAGATCGTTGCCATGCAAATGGAGCAGAGTAGACCAGCTGTGGTGAGAGAATTCGACGACGTTTTCCCCGAGGAGATGTCTGGACTGCCGCCCGATCGAGCTCTTAAGTTTTCGATCGATCTTATTCCGGGAGCGCAGCCTATTTCGAAGGCGTCGTATCGTATGGCTCCAGCAGAGTTGGAGGAGTTGCGTAGGCAGCTGCATGAGCTTTTGCAGAAGGGGTATATTAATCTTAGTGTGTCTCCGTGGGGAGCACTGGTGTTGCTGGTGAAGAAGAAGGATGGTTCGCGTCGTATGTGCGTGGACTACAGGGAGCTGAATGCCGTTACCATGAAGAATATATATCCATTGCCTCGTTTAGATGACATCTTTGATCATCTTAGAGGATCGAGAGTGTTCTCTAAGTTGGACCTGAGGAGTGGCTATCACCAGCTGAAGGTGAGGAAGGAAGATATCTAGAAGACAGCGTTCAGGACGAAGTATGGTCACTACGAGTTCGTGGTTATGCCTTTCGATGTAACCAATGCACCCGCAGTTTTTATAAACCTGATGAATCTGATCTTCTACGACTTTCTAGATAAGTTTGTCGTTATCTTTATTGACGACATCTTGATCTATTCAAGGTCGGAGGAAGAGCATGCATCGCACTTGAGGACAGTATTGGAAATTTTGAGGAAGCATCGTTTGTATGCTAAGTATTCCAAGTGCGAGTTCTGGCTTGATAGGGTTGCTTTTCTTGGGCATGTGGTGTTAGGAGATGGAATATCAGTGGATCCTGAGAAGATTAAGGCTATCAGAGAGTGGCCGGTTCCGCAGTGAGCGTCTGAGATCCGGAGTTTTCTTGTGCTTGCCGGTTATTATCGGCGTTTCATTAAGGACTTTTCTCGTATTGCTGAGTCAATGACTCGATTAATGAGGAAGGATGTGCCGTTTGTCTGGTCAGATGATTGTGAGGAGGCCTTTTCTATTCTGAAGGCAAGGTTGACATCAGCACCTGTTCTTGCTGTGTCCGATCGGAGTGGAGGATTCGAGATCTTTTGTGATGCTTCTGGCAAAGGTCTTGGCTGTGTTTTGCACCAGCATGGGCATGTGGTCGCGTATACTTCTCGGCAGCTTAAGGCTCATGAGAAGAATTACCCGACGCACGATTTGGAGTTGGCTGCAGTCGTATTTGCGCTCAAGATTTGGAGGCACTTCTTGCTGAGTGAGAAGGTGAAGATCTTCACCGATCACAAAAGCTTGAAGTATATCTTCACGCAGAAGGAGCTCAACATGCGACAGCGTCGATGGTTGGAGCTCATGGCAGATTACGAGATCGACTTGCAGTACCATCCTGGCAAAGTGAATGTGGTTCTGGATGCACTGAGCAGACTCCCAACGGTGATGATGTTGACTTTGCAGTGGAGGTTGCAGCAGGATTTTTGCGAGTTTGGTAGTGAGATCGTGCTTCCTGGAGAGGCTTCGTCGTTGATGTGTATGCAGATACAGTCGACAATCGTGGATCGGATCAAGGCAGGTCAGGCTGGAGATCCGAAGCTAAGGAGGATCCGTGAGCAGGTAGAAGCCGGTCTGCGGACTGATTTTCGGATTCATGAGGATGGCTCGCTGAGGTATGGACCCAGAATTTGTGTGCCAGCTGGAGATATTAGAGAGGAATTATTGGTTGAGGCACACAGTTCACCGTACTCTGTACATCCTGGAGACACCAAGATGTACAAAGACCTTCGCCTGAACAATTGGTGGCATGGCATGAAGCGGAGTGTGGCTCGGAGCGTAGCCAAGTGTTTGGTATGTCAGCAAGTTAAGGCGGAACATCAGCATACGGCAGGGTTGCTACAGCCGCTTCCGATTCCAAAGTGGAAGTGGCAACACATCACTATGGATTTCGTGACTGGACTACCTCGGAGTCCGAAGCAGAATGAGGCGATTTGGGTGATCGTAGACCGATTGACCAAATATGCGCACTTTATTCCCTTCCGAGTAGGACAGTCCACTGAGACGCTAGCGAGGAGATATATGGAGGTAAATTCCTTACTCTTCATTTTATTTCTTTTTCCTAGTTTAGATAGTGATGTAACGTGAATCGTGCAGGAGATTGTGCGACTTCACGAAGTCCCCGTGAGTATCGTGTCGGACAGAGACACGAGATTCACATCTCAGTTTTGGCAGAGTCTGCAAAAGAGCTTGGGTACGAGTCTGAGTTTCAGCATGACGTACCACCCGCAGACGGATGGCCAGTCCGAGAGGACGATTCAGATCTTGGAGGAAATGCTGAGGGCGTGCATGTTGGACTTCAAGGGATCTTGGGAGGATCATCTCCATCATGTGGAGTTTGCCTACAATAACAGCTACCAGGCGAGTATTGGCATGGCGCCCTTCGTCGCGCTATATGGGAAGAAATGTCAATCGCCACTGAGCTGGGATGACATTGGAGATAGGGAGCTGTTAGGACCAGAGATGATCGTGGAGGCAGTGGATGTTGTGAGGAACATCCGGGAGAAGCTGAGGATCGCGCAGGACCGTTTCAAGCATTGGGCAGATGCTAAACGGATGCCTTTGGAGTTTCAGCCAGGAGATCATGTCTTTCTGAAGATCTCTCCGAATCGGGGAGTTATCCGCTTTGGAAAGAGAGGCAAGCTGAGTCCGAGGTACATTGGGCCGTTTGACGTCCTAGAGAGAGTTGGAGCAGTGGCATATCGCTTGGCCTTGCCGCCGTCACTGGATGGAGTTCACGACGTGTTCCACATATCTCAGTTACGTCGATACGTCAGTGATCTGTCTCATGCTGTGGATTTCTCGGAGATCACGGTTCGCCCAGATCTTACCTATGATCAGCAACCAGTGGAGATTCTGGATCGACGGCAGAAGCAGCTGAGGAATAAGACCATTGACTTGGTTAGAGTGCAGTGGCATTATGGTTCCCCTGGGGAGTCTACCTGGGAGCGTGAGGATGATATGAGAGAGCACTTCCCGCACTTATTTCCGAGCTGTAGTTGATGTTGATTTCGAGGACGGAATCATTCATAAGGTGGGTAGGATGTCATGGTCTATTTTCGATCGTACGCTTTTCGTGCACGTAGTCTTGTTCATGCACGTATTTATTTTAGATCTTGTTTGTATCCGAACCCTTTGGTGTGATATGCCGTTGTGACCCTTTTGAAGAGTATTAAATTGTGGAATTATTTTGAAAAGTCATTTCACAGGTCGTTCTCCCACGATTTGACTTTGTTTGATGAGGCGTCGCGATTTTCACTTTTGTCGTGAGGACTTTTTATTTTTAGTTGCATTTCTCTTCGTCGAAATTTTGATCCGTCTTCTTAGTTTTGTTTCTCTCAACGGTACGGTCACCCCAGTATTTATCTTACAATTTTCGAGCCCCGTTTGTCCCACTTTCACTATTTTACCCAACCTATTATATTTAACCCGAAGTTTTTATGAGGTATAACCCACTAATTATTCTTATAAAATCCTAATCACTTCCTAATTAATCCCCAGCCCACTTATTTGGAACTTGGCCCAACCCGGTTAGACTCACACACACCTAGTCTAGCACACACACACAGCACGGGTAGAGAGAGAGAGAGAGAGGATAGTAAATTGTTATTATTATTATTATTATTAAACCAACTAACTTTAACCTAGACCCCTCCCTACGTGAGCAAGTACCCTCTCCTATTTAAATAGCCTAGGGTTATACTATTTCTCCAAGCAACCAAAAAATAGCCGCCACCCTCTCATTTTCGCATGCAGCAGCTTCGCCGCGCCCCGACTTCATCCTCCGACCTTACCTGTCGCCTCCGACCTACCCTCTCCCCTCCAACCCCTCATGGCTCCGCCCCTGCCGCCTAGCCCCGCCGGAGCTCCGCCGTGGCCGCCAGCTAAGCCACAGCACGCAGCAGCACGCAGCCGCCGCTGCCGCTGCCCGCCGCCGCCGCCGTGACCCCTGACCGCCGTGACTTGCTCCATCCGACCTCAGCACTACCGTGGACAGCCCCGCAGTCCGTTCAAGCTTCGAAACAGCAAGCTCTCGCTGTTTCATGTTCTAACGACATCCCGACGTGTCGTTGCGTGATCTCGTCGCCCCTCTCGCTGTTGGATCGTTCTGGTAGCCCCCTACCTCTCCTAGAGGTGTTCCTCGATGTCACGACCAGCCCCTATGACGCTCAACGTTGTAGTCTTCGTGTTATCGACCCCTTCGTTCCCGTTCATTGTTACGGCTTCTCGTGAGCCGTAGAACTTCAACCGTCCACTTTGCTCACTGATTTGGACGCTCTTCACTGATATCGTCGCTATTCTAGGATTGGCCAGCATGGAATCATATTGTGGAATCTGGATTAGGAGCGCTATCTATATTCCAACCCCTGACGTCGCTACCCGACGTCAGTGTAGCTCTCACGGCGTGTAAGGGTACTTTTCTGATCTCTTAGGACCCCCAACCAATGCATGCTAATCAAGATTAAAATCAGTAATTTAATTGCTTAGTAAATCACTAATGAAGATAATCTAATCTGGGATTGTATGTTGGTGAATCCGAACACATAGGTAGATTGGACTAATTGAACATTGTTTCCAGAACGGCTGATTGCAGGCAAGTGAAACTTGCCAAATTGTGTTTTAGGCCATGTTTTTAGGCTATCCCTCGTTTTTAGCATAAAAGAGACTAGGCGACGAAATGATAGTCGCATAGACACAACTTTAAGATCTAGCTTGACAACGAAGCTAGATCTGGCACCCTGCCATGTCATTCATATATTTTGCCTGTCACATTTAATGTCCATATCTGTACGCACTTTATTTGTACTCTTGCCATGCCATGCATTATAACATGTCATTCCATGCTTGAATGTTTGCTTTCGTAGCACACGCTACTTATACTTCCTTGTTAAGGCTAGGCACCTGTGTTGCAGGCACAACCCTATGCCAAATACACTTCCTGGCTCATGAACCAGAAGCAGGCTACATGTGTTGGTCAAAAGCCAATGCCCAATTACACGTGGAAGGGTAGGGTTAAGCGATCACTTGAGCTTAGGAGTTGGCCCGTACAGCCGCTCCAGCCAAAGGGCGTAAACTCTGTGCACGACGTGCTTACTTGTCTTGTAAATCCATGTGAATGTTTTAGTAGCTTTGCTACCCTTGCTTGTCATACTTGTTGCACTTCCTTACTTGTTGCATCCATGCCTTAAACTGCCATGTCATCGCATATTTTACAACTGCTAGGCTGTTTCTCTTTCTTTTAGTTTTCTTGCACAAGTCTCTTGTAGACTTGTTGACATGCGCCCTCGTCTCTTTTGGGTGTCACATGTTAGTTGCTGAGCCAGAGCCCAATGCAGAGGACGAGGTGTTTGTTGACATTGAGCCTGGGTCCACAGTTGATGTGGAGTTCGAGGACACCGGCGACCAGTCGTAGAGACTTCTTTCTGTGTTGCTTTCTGCTTAGTTCTTGTTAGGTTGTCGGTGCGTAGCGCCTTTCCTTTTCTATACGTTCGTTTATTTCTGTTGGCCATGCTTGGGGCCTTGTTAGACTCTTTTTAAGCCTGGTGGCTTTTCTGTGATATTGAACTTTATTTGTGGACATTCTGAGATTGGAATAACTTTATTTATCTCTCTTCTTTTATTATTATTTTTGTTCTGTTCGTAATTGCAAGGACCTCTACTTGGTTATACCAGATGCTTTACAGACTGTAGCCTCACAGCTTCAAGTCTGAGCGGACTTTTTACGCCTCGCCTTCTGTTTTTGGGAAGCGAGTCGTGACATCCACAGACAGTGTCAACTGTTAAAGCCAAAATTGGCTATAATGGTAATTGGGCTAAAGATGGCTCCTTCATCGGGGCGGAGCCTCGTCAGCGGATGAAGTGTAACCCGTGAACGAGCATCTCCGGGTCGAGGTGAGCCAGGATCGGACTCCACGGATGGACGTTAACCTAGCTTCACGGTGTCTTCCAATATCTTGCATTATAAGAAGATCGTTAGGGGTCGGTATTGTGGATCGATAGATTCCCCTCCGATGCTCAAGTTAGTTTCTCATGGATGAAACATATGAGCAAGATGAAAAGGGAAGAAATTAGAGAAGGAGATGAAAGTATATTGTTATATGGTACTTAGCCTTGGGTGGATATGTGGCCCCCTCCTTTCCTTAGTCATTCGGAGAATATTTATATTTTCCCCTCTTCCTTTGTAACTTCCCTTCTTAATTGTCGCCTCTTATTGCTCATTAGTGGAGTGTAACCCCCCTCATTATTATGGCCACTAATTGCCCAAATTAAGGCTATGAAAATGGGCCATCATGAGGTTTGTTATCCCCTTCCATTTCTGCTCATAATGAAGGAATTGAGGTTTGACTTATTCATCCCAAGAGTAATGGGTCATGAGGGAGGTTGGGTTGACTCATTCAACTCAAACGCTATGGGACACGGGCCGTCTTAGTCCAGCCGGTAGAATTTATCTACTTGCTTAATGGTCTGGGCCCATGTATTTAACAGGTATGATCCTTGGTTACCCTGTTGACATCTAGCCAAGCTGTGTGACCCACACCCTCCTTGAGGTACCGTTCTGTTACTGATTTCTAGGATGGTAATGCCTGGTCCTTCCAGGACTGCCTCGGCCTTCTTGCCCTCACCTCGCATCTGCTTCTATTCCGGGTGGTTCGGATTCATGGGTTTGGAATCCTGCTAGTGGATACTCTCTCCGGTCTGCCTAGTCCTCCACTCGTCGCTCCTCCCCCCTCTCATCTTGCATCCTTGGTTTGGTTCCTTGGGCATACCCCCAAGTTCTCCCTCACTCTTTAACGAGCCCTTTTGATCGGCTCCTTACTGTTGAGTATTGACTCCCCGGATTTGGTTTTGGATATTGAACAAACATAAATATCGTGAACTAACTCTTTGTGAGCGCATTTATGGAGATCGTCGCCAAACTTCTTTGAACATCAAAAGCGACGTCTCGAGACTTCTCAAAGCACGTGATCGTATGCTTGAAGCTTCGTTGAAGCTCAAGGACCATTATTGAAGTCAAGAGATTCGAATCGAAGCGATTGAAGACAGTTCGTCAAGTTTTATTTATAGTCTTCTAGCTTCGTTTTGTAGATTGTTAAGCCTTGAGTAGGTCTTACGTTTTAATCTTCATGACGCTCCTATCTTAGAGCTAGGATCTTATTAAAAGCCCATACAAACTTTTCCGAAGCTTCGCGCTTCATTTCATGGCTTTTTGTGCATGTTAGTTGGTTCAAGAAGAAGAACCAACCGACTAGATGGCAATCTAGTCGGTCGGCAATGCTTCTTGAACCGACTAGAATGCCTTGACTAATTTCAGCTCATTCACTGTTTACAGTTAGTCGGTCCAAGAAAGTTCACCGACCGACTAGTTGTGAAACTAGTCGGTTAGAAATCCTTCTTAGACCGACTAGTTCTGTGTTCAGTTTTTCAGCCTGAGCTACTGTTTATCATTAGTTGGTCTAAGAACGATTGTCGACCGACTAGTTGAGAAACTAGTCGGTTGGAATTTGTTCTCAGACCGACTAGTTCAACTTGATTTCAGCCTATACTATTTTGACTCTTAGTCGGTCAAAGAACACTCACCGACCGACTAGTTGTGAAACTAGTCGGTTGGCAAGTCTTCTTGGACCGACTAGTTCTCTATCTTCTAAACTTCACTTTTTGGCTGTTCTTCAGTTAGTCGGTTCATGTTGAATCACCGATCGACTAGTTGATGAACTAGTCGGTCAGTGATCCTTCTTTGACCGACTAGTCTGCTTCAGAATAGAGCCGTTGGAGCATTAAATGCCACGAATTTTGCTCTCTCTTTCCTCTATCCTATATATACTTGAAGAGCTGCTTTCATTGCATTCAAGGCTGATATTTATTGAAGTTTAGAGCTCAAAGAGAAGCAATTAATTCTCATTCAAAGCTCATTCATTTCTCACTTGAATCTCTCCCTCACTCTTATTTCAAAAGAGAGATTCATTGATTGTGAGCCTTCCAAGCCAAGAGCTTGATTCTAGGTCACCAACATCTTTCTAGCCTCCCATCGCTGATCAACATCTTGGAGCTTGGGTTTGGTGCCTTCATCTTCCCCAAAATCCTTCTTGCCCTAAATCGTAAGTTTTACTCAAGACATAGGGTTTTGTGGTAAGCATTTCATATTTCATTATATTTGATATTGCAAGTGTTTTTCTCTCGGTTATGAGAGATTGGTTGTGATCCCGGTTTGTGGGAGTCACATTTTCATTTGTGTATGATTTGATCTTGTAGAGGTTCTCTACAAGTATTTCATAGTGCAAATTTGAGTTAGAGGATTCTAACTCAAGTATCCGGAGGGGATCCGGGTGTTTGGGACGTAGGAACACCGGGAACAAGTCGGGGAGACTTGGGTGGATCCGAACCCGTTATATCGTCTGTTTGCGATTGCATTTCTTTGTTGTCAATATTTACATTTCCGCATTGTTGGTTGAGTTTGCAAGATAATTAGGAATTATCTTCTTAATTATTTTAAAGTACTATTCACCCCCCCTCTAGTACTTGTGCAGTAGCTACGTAGGGCATTACATTTGGTATCAGAGCCAAGTGCCTAGCTATGTCTTCCAACGACAACAAAATCGTACATCCACCTTCAGACTACAGCACCTTCAGGAACCGTGAAGGAGCTTCTTCGGTGATGGAAGGACACTCCTCGACTAGGCCTCCTTTCTTCAACTATACCAATTATGGTTACTGGAAATGCCGGATGGAAACTTTCCTCCGGATTGCTTCACTATGGAGAGCCACGTTGACGGAGTACGTCGAGCCCGAAGAAGAAGATTTCACGAAGTGGACTATCGCGGAGGTTGCCGCGGAGGTAAGCAATGCCAAGGCAATGAATGTCTTGCAATGCCCTTTGGAGCCCGAGGACTTCAACAAGATATGCACATGTAAGAGTGCATATCAAATCTGGAACTCTCTCCTCATCTTGCATGAAGGAACTAGTCGGGTAAGAGACTCCAAACTCGTTGTTGTAAATAAAGATTTCGAATTATTTCATATGCAACAGGGTGAGAAGATGAAGGAGTATTTTGCTCGCTTCGTCGACATCACCAACGAGTTGGAGGCTCTTGGTAAAACCTACACCCAAAAGGAAAAAGTCTCAAAGATCATTGACGGACTTCCTTCTTGTTGGGAAAAGTGTACCTTCGCCATCGAGGAAGGTAATGATATGAGTAAGTATACTGTTATCCAACTAATGGGTACATTGATGTCTTATGAGGTACGCAAGGATAGCAAACTAAAGTTGCAGGACAAGATGAAGTCTTACTTGAAGCAAGACGAGCCAAAGAAAAAGGCGATTGCGTTCAAGGCCGCTCCATCTACATCTACATCTACCGATGATGAAGAATCGGAAGAAGAGTTGGACTTGGAATCCATTGCCCTCATGGCAAAGAAGTTCAACCGGTTCTTCCGAAAAGATAATTTCAAGAAAAAATCTAAGTTTACTTCTTCTAACGCCTCCGCTCCTTTGTGTTTTAAATGCAACAAGCCAGGACACATGAAAGCGGATTGTCCTCAAAACAAACACAAGGAGAAGTGGAAGGCGCCAAAGTTCGACAAGGCAAAGAAGTACAAGAAAGGGTACAAGAAAGGGCTTGTCGGGACATTCACCGACTCCAACGAGGACTCGTCAAGTGGAGAGTCGGATGATGAACAAGTGGAGCAAGCACACATGTGCTTCATGGCTAGAGAGGAGCATGATCAAGAGTCTTCCTCCGATGATAGCGAGGATGAAGGCGATGAGGTAACCATGGATGACCTTAGATTAGCTAACGAGCAAATTTGGTCTAAATATTCTAAATTAGTAAATAGATATACTAAGACCAAAGATGAGTTAGTTAGTCTCCAAACCTCACCTACACCTATCTTCATCAATAACGACACCGTTGTTGAAGATTTGAGAAATGAGATTATAGATCTCAAATCTCAACCTGAGCATGTTCATATTGAGGATTCGGAGGAACACAAGATAGCGGATTTAACTTCTCAAAACTCAACTTTGAGTATTGAGAATGAGAATCTCAAATCTCGTGTTTATGTGCTCACATCGCAAGTGTCCACTTTGGATGCTTCTATGCGTTCTCTCACCGATAAATATGAGTGCACATTAGGCCGAATTAATAAATTCAATAAGGGTAAGGATCATTTGGATAAAATCCTAAATGACTTACTTCCAGTCAATCACCACATTGGCTTGGGGTATAATATGGGAAATTCATCCAAATCGGCCACTACCTTTGTTAGGCCAACTTCCGATGCCTCAACGAGTGGGAGCAAACACTCTATTGGTAGTTCATCTACCAATGGTGCTTCCACTTCGTACACATCCTCGTTTGGAAAGAAACCCACTTTGGGTGGACCTCCAAAGAAGGGTCATGCTTATATGTACACCAATATCATGCCACGTAGGAGTACACATCCTACTCCACATGTTCACACATATGATGATTTTTATGCACCACATCCACGGGCACGTGCACACCATGTGAGACACCCTCACGCACGTGTTCCTCCACATGCATATGCTCACCCACATCATCATATGAACAATTATCATCATGCACCATTTCATCATGTGCCATATGCCTATCCACGACATGCATCACGTAGAAATCAACAACGCATGCATGCTCCCAATAGGAATAGGGCTCCCAAAATCTTCACTATTTGGAGCCCGAAGGACACAAATATGCATGAAAAACAAGTTTACATGAATTCTTATTTCATGAATGTAGTGCATAATAATGATTATGTGGGGAAGTCTAAGTCCAATTAGACTTGGCTTCCAAAGGTCTAATCTTTTAGGACCCAATGACCTTGGGTACCATGTAATGATATGTTTATCTTTAGGTACTCAAGAAAAAGAAACGGAGCAAAAAATCCAAATTTAGCTCCAAGAATAATTGGATACTCGATAGCGGGTGTTCAAAACACATGACGGGTGATGCTCAATTGCTCTTCGGAGTGGTGCTCATTGCAAATGGGAACCGGGTAGTCTTTGGAGGCAACGAGAGCGGAATCATCATAGGTGTTGGTAAAGTAGGTAATCCTTCTAAACCACTAATAAGTGATGTTTACCTTGTTAAAGGATTAAACTACAATCGTATTTCAATAAGCCAACTTTGTGACAAAGGTTACAAAGTTAGCTTTGTGAAAGGAATGTGCCATATTTTGAGAAAAGATAATAATGATTTATTATTTTCTGGCACACGCCATAAGGATATATATCCTAGATCTCCCAAAATCACATGAACAATGTCTCATTGCCAACACGAGTGAACAACACTTATGGCATCGACGTTTTGGTCATGTGAACTTTGGAACACTTTTTAAGCTTTCCAAGTTAAATTCTATTAGAGGCTTTCCTAAGCTTGTCTTTCAAAAGAAAAGCTTTTGTGACTCGTGTCAATGAGGCAAGCTTCCTAAATCGTCTTTTAAACCTAAGAAAAGCATTTCATCTAAGCGGCCTCTAGAGCTATTACATCTAGATCTTTTTGGGCCAACTAGAGTTGCTTCATTAGGAAATGCACGATATGGACTTGTCATCGTTGATGGCTTTTCTAGATTTACTTGGGTATTTTCCTTAAGTAATAAAAATGATGCTTTTGAAAACTTCACAATATTTGTTAAGAAAGTACAAAATCTCATTGGAACCACAATTGTCACTATTCGTAGTGATCATGGAGGGGAATTTGAGAATGAGTCTTTCTCAAATTTTTGTGATGAAGTTGGTATTACTCACACCTTTTCTTTCCCTCACGCATCCCCTCAAAATGGTGTTGTTGAGAGGAAGAATAGGACGCTAGTGGAATGTGCTCGCACTATGCTTGATGATAGCCAACTTGGCCATCAATTTTAGGCAGAAGCGGTACATACCGCTTGCTATGTGTTTAATAGAATACTTTTGAGGCCCAGCACCAAACAAACTTGTTATGAATTGTTGTTTGGTAGATTGCCTCAAGTTAAACATTTTCGAGTTTTCGGCGCAAAATGTTTTATTAAAAACACGTATGGTAGCTTGGACAAATTTGATCCAAGATCCGATGAGGGGATATTTGTTGGATACTCCTCCCGTAGCAAAGCCTACCAGATATACAACAAACGAACCTCAACGATCGAGGAATCACTTCATGTTTCATTTAATGAAGGTTTTGTCCCTACTAGAATTACTAATGATGATGACTCCATGGATGTCTTATGTGATTCTATTGGTAATTCTAATTATGTTGATTCTATTGATACTAACACTACTATTGAATCTTTTGAGAATGTTCCTAGTGATCAGGGAATTCCCAAACGGCTTTATACAGTTCGTGACCATCCCCATGAGCAAGTCATTGGCAACATCCTTGATAGTGTCAAGACGAGATCTCAAGTCAACTACTTCACTCATTGTGCCTTTGCCTCCTCGATTGAGCCAAAGAATATTAACGAAGCATGCGAAGATAGTGCTTGGATCTTAGCCATGGAGGAGGAACTCATTCAATTCGAGAGGAATGAGGTTTGGGAGCTTGTTCCATTGCCTTCGAAGAACCACACCGTTATAGGAACGAAGTGGATTTTTAAGAACAAGACCGACGAGAACCAAATCGTCGTCCGAAACAAAGCTCGGTTAGTAGCTCAAGGCTACCGGCAAGAGGAAGGTATCGATTTCGAAGAATCCTTTGCTCTGGTAGCTATATTAGTATCTATTAGATTATTGCTATCTTTTGCATGCCATAAAGATTTTAAACTCTTTCAAATGGATGTAAAAACTAAAAAGTGTGTTTTTAAACGGAGATGTTGTTGAGGAAGTTTATGTTTCTCAACCTCCGGGTTTTATAAATGAAAAATTTCCAAATCATGTTTTCAAACTTAAGAAAGCACTTTACGGTTTGAGACAAGCTCCTCGAGCTTGGTATGACCGTCTAAAGAACTTTCTTTTGGATTTGGGTTTTAAAATGGGTGAAGTTGATTCTACATTATTTGTTAAGTATTCGAATAATGATATTATTTTAGTTCAAATTTATGTTGATGATATCATTTTTGGTGCTACTAACTTCACTCTTTGCGAAGAGTTTTCTAATATTATGAAGGATCAATTTGAGATGAGCCACATGGGTGAGCTCAAATATTTCTTAGGTCTCCAAATTCGCCAAATGAACAATGCAATCTTCATCCACCAAACCAAGTACACGGTGGAGTTGCTAAAGCGATTTGGAATGGAGAATGCCTCAGGCAAGAAGACTCCAATGAGCACTACTACACATCTTGATAAAGATACGGGCGGTAAAGATGTAGACATTCGTCTATATCGAGGTATGATAGGAAGTTTATTATATCTTACTGCAAGTAGGCCCGATATTATGTTTGTCGTATGTGTATGTGCTCGTTATCAGTCTCAACCTAAGGAATCTCACTTAGTAGCGGTAAAACATATTTTCCGTTATTTAAGTTACACACTTGACTTTGGATTACTTTATCCAAAGTCTAGCACATATGAGTTAATCTCATATAGTGACACAGATTATGCGGGATGCAAATCCTACAGGAAAAGTACAAGTGGCACTTGCCATTTTATAGGAAATTCTCTTGTCTCTTGGTTTTCCAAGAAGCAGAATTCCGTATCACTTTCAACCACCAAGGCGGAATATATTACCGCCGGTGCTGCGTGTGCTCAGGTTCTTTGGATGAGACACGCTCTTAAAGACTTTGGTATAAACTGTGATACTTGCCCTATCATGGTGGACAACCAAAGTGCAATTTGTCTCTTTAAGAATCCGGTACACCATTCCCGTTCTAAACACGTAGATGTCCGTCACCATTTCTTAGATGATCATGTTGCTAAAAAGGACATCATTTTAGTGTACGTTGAAACCCAGAAGCAAATCGCCGATATTTTAACGAAACCACTCAAGGAAGACTCCTTTGTGCGGTTACGTCGAGAATTGGGGATTATGGGTGAATCCGAGATTTAGGATTCATATCTTCAATAATCTTGCATGCTAATAAATTTCGTTTATATATGCTCATGCTAGAATTATTGAGATTTTCTGGATTTTTGGTTGAATTTTCGGAATTTACGCTCGAATTATTCATGAACGTCGTATTTAAGATTTTCGATGTTTTATGGGATAGTATAATGATTAATGAGAGTATTACGATGTTTCGTCCAAGTACGATTAGGAGTGAACTCAAAATTTCAAATTCTAAAATTTTTGGACTCTTTTAGTCGGTTCATGTTCATTGACCGACCGACTAGATTGCGTTCTAGTCGGTCAGTGAATGAACGCAGACCGACTAACTCAAGCCCTAATTTTTGGCTTCAGTTACTGTTTGCACTTAGTCGGTTCAAGCTTATTGGCCGACCGACTAGATCGTCATCTAGTCGGTCAGCGCTTGAACTGTGACCGACTAATTGCGTAGGGACTGTTTGGTCTTTTCGCATTCCGGTCGATTTAATCAGCCCCGCACTGACTAGAATCTATTCTAGTCAATGCGAAAAATCTCCCTCAGCCAAAATCCTTTCGACTTCCTCACTCTCCTCCGCTGTCTCCGTCGATTCCGGCCGTTTTCCGACCATCTCCGGTCGTAGATCCCTCTGTCGACCTAGGTATCACTCTCCTCTACCTGTCTAAGGTTTGATTCTAGGTTCAATCTCGTTTTAGGGTTAAATTTCTTTCGGTTTAGGGTTTGTGCTAGGGTTTCGACCTAGGTTCTTCGTCGATCTCGTTCGATTCTGCCTGTCTCGTCTCGATCATGGCGAAGACACGTATTCCCATCGAACCCTCGCGTTCGTCTCATATGACTATAGAGTCGCCTCCTACGGAACCCCCTCAACCCAAACGTACTCCTCCCAAACACCGATCCAAAACGACCCATCCATCGTCTTCTTCGCCTCCTCTTAAGAAGAAGAGGACGGCGACCGCCAAGCCTAGATCTCAGCCCAAGCCTAGGAAACAGCACGTGTCTCCCGCTTCTTTCCGTGCTCCCACTCCTCTCGATGACTCTGACACTGAGTATATTCCGGAGACCGAGCATACCACTAGGGATCCTACTCCTCCACGATCTAGCTCACGTCCATCTAAGGGGAAGGCTCCCATGCCAGTGGGCGGTGTAGATATATCGTTGTGTCGTGATGACCCGTTGTGTCTCGCGGCTTACAACCGTATTGAGCACTGTCTTCTGTTATTGGAGCACTTCGTTCAGTTCTCCGATTTCCCACATCTTGCAGATCTTCTATCATACAGCGGTCTCATTGACTATCTTCACCATGACCCTAAGGCGAACCCTCACCCGTACCCCCGTCTTGTCAAGCTTTCTATGCGAACTGTGTTCGGGGTCAGTATGACGAGACCCATTCCATTGAGACGACTGTCTTCGAGACACCGATCGTCCTCACGGCAGAAATCTTAGGGGATTTTATAGGTGTCTCCTCTTCTGGCCTCCTCCATGCCGATATCTCTGTCGATGACATTTCTGATCTTGACCAGGCCATGCTCTCCGAGACATTCCATGTGATCCCTCCCGCCATGATTGGCGTCCCATCCAAGTCTTATAAGCCGAATGCCTGGGTTCTAAATCTTATCTTGAATTCGTGCCTCCTTCCGAAGTACGGCTCATCTAGCTTACCCTCCCAGCCATTCCTCAAACTCATCTACGCTCTTTTCATGGGGAGCGAGATCAATTGGGCACGGATTATTCTTGATAAGATGGACTCCTTCGAATGTATTCGAAAGTCCACCAAGTCAGCCCACATTCCATATCCATGCCTATTGACTCTCGTGTTTCGTCGTTTCGGTGTCCCTCTCCCTCCCGATGATGAGCGTCCTCTTGGTCTCCCTCTGAATGCGACGGCCATCAAGAAGTCTCTTGCGGCGCTTCGTCACGTTCAGATGACGACTTCTTCAGCTTCTGCTTCTGCTGCTCCTCCACCTCCTGCTCCTACTCTCGCTGAGTTTGCCGTCTCTCTGAGACAT
Organism: Scilla litardierei; assembly: GCA_030789695.1. Classification (NCBI taxonomy): domain Eukaryota; kingdom Viridiplantae; phylum Streptophyta; class Magnoliopsida; order Asparagales; family Asparagaceae; genus Scilla; species Scilla litardierei. The sequence continues at coordinate 91,724,732 of CM061139.1, read as the reverse complement.
GTTGAGTCTCGTTGTGCTCGTTCTGAGGCGATGCTCGCTCGCATTTGTTCTCACCTTGGTATTGAGATTCCTCCGTCTGTTTCTGACGAGGAAGAGATGGATGAGGATGAGTTCCAGGAGCTCGTTGGATCTACTGCTCGTGCCCCAGAGGGTACGTCTGCTGCTGCTGCTGCTACATCTGCTGGTGCCCCTGAGAGCACACCTGCTGCCACCATTCCTCCGGTGGATACTTCGTCTGGTACTCCCGAGGCCACTCCTGTAGCGACTCTCCCGTCTGTGGACACTCCTATTGACCCAGTGACCACCACTCCTCCTGCAGAGCCTGCTACTGCTGCTGACCCTGCCTCCACCTCCTGAGCTTGCTTGGAGGACTCTCCCTATGCACTTTGGATGATATATCTTGTAGTACGAGTGTGGGTTAGGATAGTTTGGGTGGTTCTGGACTTTTGATGTATTTTGGATGTTTTCATGATGTATTTTGATGTATACATGTTTTGTGATACTTCGATGTCCGTTGTGACATATTTTGTATGATGTGCTCCGATCGTTCGATCGTTATTATGTATGTTGGCAGATGTATATTTTTGATGTATCCATGTTCTTATATATATATACACACACACACACATAGTGTGGCCATTTACTTCTTTTGTGCACATTATATTTTTTGTCTTTGATGTTGACTTCGTCGCTCGACGATTACATTTGATTTAATAGAAATTAATTCTATGAAAACATAGAATTGTTTTCCATGCACTAAATTCATCAAGAATGTTGATATTAGAGAGTATATTCCATAACTCAATACGTGAAATTAATTTGAGTTTTGATGATTTTATTTTTCATTTATCAACTATGGTCTCGTTGGCACGCTTTGATTTACTTCGTATTTTCCTTTGGTGTCATTTGGATCGTGGTCGTATTATACGACTCCCGTGCTTTTATTTGTAGCCATTGTTGTTGTCGTTGATCTCCTCCCACTCTTTTTGCTAATGCCAAAGGGGAGAGAATTAATAATGACGATGTGCTAAATGATAATTTAAAGCAATTTACCGTGAATCTAATTTGATATGTTAGATTCAGGGGGAGTTAAGATATAAAAATGGATTTCAAATCTAATATTTCAATAATTGAATTCTCATTCTTTACTTTCCTCGTCTGCTTGATGCGTATGATTTTTATCTAATTTTGGAATTAACGTGTCATCAATGCAGGGGGGAGTAAGTAAATTTCATTTGAATCATTATTTTTTATTATTATTTATGTTGGTTTGTCATCACCAAAAAGGGAGAGAATGTTGAGTATTGATTCCCCGGATTTGGTTTTGGATGATGAACAAACATAAATATCGTGAACTAACTCTTTGTGAGCGCAGTTATGGAGATCGTCGCCAAACTTCTTTGAACATCAAAAGCGACGTCTCGAGACTTCTCAAAGCACGTAATCGTATGCTTGAAGCTTCGTTGAAGCTCAAGGACCATTATTGAAGTCAAGAGATTCGAATCGAAGCGATTGAAGACAGTTCGTCAAGTTTTATTTATAGTCTTCTAGCTTCGTTTCGTAGATTGTTAAGCCTTGAGTAGGTCTTACGTTTTAATCTTCATAACGCTCCTATCTTAGAGCTAGGATCTTATTAAAAGCCCATACAAACTTTCCCGAAGCTTCGCGCTTCATTTCACGGCTTTTTGTGCATGTTAGTTGGTTCAAGAAGAAGAACCAACCGACTAGATGGCAATCTAGTCAGTCGGCAATGCTTCTTGAACCGACTAGAATGCCTTGACTAATTTCAGCTCATTCACTGTTTACAGTTAGTCGGTCCAAGAAGGTTCACCGACCGACTATTTGTGAAACTAGTCGGTTAGAAATCCTTCTTAGACCGACTAGTTCTGTGTTCTGTTTTTCAGCCTGAGCTACTGTTTATCATTAGTCGGTCTAAGAACGATTGTCGACCAACTAGTTGAGAAACTAGTCGGTTGGAATTTGTTCTCAGACCGACTAGTTCAACTTGATTTCAGCCTATACTATTTTGACTCTTAGTCGGTCAAAGAACACTCACCGACCGACTAGTTGTGAAACTAGTCGGTTGGCAAGTCTTCTTGGACCGAGTAGTTCTCTATCTTCTGAACTTCACTTTTTGGCTGTTCTTCAGTTAGTCGGTTCATGTTGAATCACCGACCGACTAGTTGATGAACTAGTCGGTCAGTGATCCTTCTTTGACCGACTAGTCTGCTTCAGAATAGAGCCGTTGGAGCATTAAATGCCATGAATTTTGCTCTCTCTTTCCTCTATCCTATATATAATTGAAGGGCTACTTTCATAGCATTCAAGGCTAATATTTATTGAAGTTTAGAGATCAAAGAGAAGCAATTAATTCTCATTCAAAGCTCATTCATTTCTCACTTGAATCTCTCCCTCACTCTTATTTCAAAAGAGAGATTCATTGATTGTGAGCCTTCCAAGCCAAGAGCTTGATTCTAGGTAACAAACATCGTCCTAGCCTCCCATCGCTGATCAACATCTTGGAGCTAGGGTTTGGTGCCTTCATCTTCCCCAAAATCCTTCTTTCCCTAAATCGTAAGTTTTACTCAAGGCATAAGGTTTTGTGGTAAGCATTTCATATTTCATTATATTTGATATTGCAAGTGTTTTTCTCTCGGTTGTGAGAGATTGGTTGTGATCCCGGTTTGTGGGAGTCACATTTTCATTTGTGTATGATTTGATCTTGTAGAGGTTTTCTACAAGTATTTCATAGTGCAAATTTGAGTTAGAGGATTCTAACTCAAGTATCCGGAGGGGATCCGGGTGTTTGGGACGTAGGATCATCGGGAACAAGTCGGGGAGACTTGGGTGGATCCGAACCCGTTATATCGTCTGTTTGCGATTGCATTTCTTTGTTGTCAATATTTACATTTCCGCATTGTTGGTTGAGTTTGCAAGATAATTAGGAATTATCTTCTTAATTATTTTAAAGTACTATTCACCCCCTCTTTAGTACTTGTGCAGTAGCTACGTAGGACATTACACTTACTACTCACCAGCTTGCCAGGTGCGAGATCCGGGATCAGTCTTCTTGTGTTCTCTGTGACTCCCATCCGGAGTCGACCCGCCACCTCTTCTTCCGCTACGATTATGTTGCTTTTGTATGGGCGACCTGCAAGCTTCGACTTGGCCTTCCCTCCTATTCCAAATCCATTATTGTTGATGCTCATATGTTGAGGTGGTAATTTGGAGCAAAGGGAAAGACCACTCATCGGGGCAAGCTCTCAATGTTGGTCTTCGCTGCGATGGTATGTCATATTTGGCACGAGCGAAACAACTGGGTTTTTCGCTCCCTGTCACGTCCCGTGGTTACCCTCCTGGCTAGGATCTCTTCTGATATTTCAGATGCCAAGGTGTATTGAGACCTTGAGGATCTTGGTTCTGTTGATCGCTCTATTTTTGGGAACTGAGGAATTACCTAGGCCTTCTTTTTGTAAGTGTTCTCAGTATATTTTCCTTTTCTTAGTTTGTTCCTTATTGTTCTGGCGTAAGGTGACTGCTTCCCAGCCTCTCCCTTATCTGCTCTACTTGTTGGCACGCTCCCTGATGTAGTTACTATTTATATTATATAATAGTCATAACCCTTGCCCGCGGGCACGGCGCATTTTAGATTTCCCCTGTGAAATCTTATTCCTCGAAAAATTATTTCCACGGCCAAAATTTAACAGAAGAATAAATTAGCTTAAAAATATTTAGCGGCACATGCACCTTCGACGCGGGTGTCTTCGGTGCGGAACAATAAATTTGACGCAGGCGCCTTTGGCACCAAACAACAAATTCGACGTCGAACAACAAATTTGGCGCCCGCGCCTTTGGCGCGGAACAACAAATTAGCGTTAAAAAATTTAGCGGGCGCCTCTGGCGCGGGCGCCTCGGATTGTGAACATCCAGAATCCAACAGGCTTAGCTCAATAATATATTGACAGAAAATCAAAGTTCCAGATCCGGGTACTGCACAAATTTTTGCAAAAAGCTATCAATATAACAACAATCAAGAAATTATCCCATATTAGCACAATTTAGCAAAATTATGAGCTGGCTTACTTTGTTCTCATCTTGAACAGCATTTATGAACCTCCTATGAAAGAGAAAATAGTAATTGCAATTAGCCCAATGAATTAAAAAGAAAGAGACAGTAAATTAAAAATGTGGATTATTGGCATTTGTAACCGAAGAAAGGACTTGGCGGTGGAATTTCCCATCTCAAAATTAAGAAACTTAAGAATATAACTCTCCATTTTAACTAACTGAGTATAGAAAAGAACACATGAACACAAAATTTATTCACATGTTCTACATATTACTAATTACAGTGCTATATTCCACATATTACAAAATGTGACTACAAATTACAGTGCTGGAACATTTTGGAATAATTTTGGAAGTTTAATGTATAATATGCCTCTTTAACTACAAATTATCATATAAACTGTCTTCACTATAAAATTTTGAAATAATTCAATATCATACATCTTTCAAGAATCTGACTAACATAAGCTTCAAGTTGCATCACACTGGCATAGAATATTAGGTGCAAACCTCGTTCCTATCAACTTACGCAATTTTATGTATCAGATAATTTTGTCCAACATCAGCGATAAAATACTCTAATTTTCTATTGTGTGTCCTCATCAGTTACTTAATATTAATATTCTCATCAAAGTTGCAAGCACACATGTTCCCAAAGAACCAATACATACACATCAAACTTGTACAGTTTCTTTGTGGTCCTATAATTTTGTGTCCATGTTTAAATGTATTTCAATTTGACAAAACGATCTAAGTAAGCTTACCCTCATGTGTATCACGTTCAAATAGGATCACTCAACATACCAATTTTTGTTCTACACATCAAAGCCATCAGCTTACCTGGGAACCTTTGTATTGATGATCTAAGAACACATAAAACCTTAAAATGCTTTTGGCATTTAGTTTTATACCCCTGAAATACCGGTAAATAGGATGTTCACAAAGAATTAATACATACACATCAGAAAAGTACCTGAAATACATCTCGGCCAACTATGCCAACAAAAATACAGGGCATACCCAAAAAATCTTTTAAGAACCCACTAAAAGGTAACAACAACTTGCAGTATGAAACAGCTAGAAGCCTATAACCTTATAATTAGTTGTTATCAGCAATATTAGTTGAAGATTGGCAATATAACAATCCCAGCATGGAAGATTGATCCAATTAATCTCACTGGACCGATAACTTTGTACTGAAGCCCCTTCATAGTTTTTGTATTGTTTCTGGACTTTGTAACTTTGTACGGTCCTCATCGTTTATGCTTTGATCCAATTAATCTCACTCATCAGAACTCCAGAGACTGAAAAATCTTGCAGGTCATCACATAAACCCATCATCACTTTCCCTTCGTCTATCTGCTCCATCTCTTGTTCTTTCTACTGCTGCTGCTCGCCTGCTGTTTGTATTAGAAAGGGGAAGTTGAGCTTAGCCCGAGCTCCCCAAAACTCAATGGCAACCATGTCGTAGGCTCTTGCCGTGTCCACACCGCTCTCCGTGGGTCCTGGATCTCTACCATTCATTCCCCCACGGCCTCTGCCTCACTCCCCTGTACATGTTCTTCTTCCTCCTCTTCTGTACTTGCTGCTGTTGCTGGGCGACGCTCGCCTCTGCCTCACTCCCCTGTACATGTTTTGGGGGGCAGGGAAGCAAAGAAAAGGAAAGCAAAGAAATCGATGTTCCCATCCAAAATTTCTCAGATCTGACAAAAAACCTCAAAAGATCGAGCAATCAAGAAAAAAACAAAGAAATTTGCACCGTACACTTGATGTCTGATCAAAATATTAGAAAAATCGATCCCCCATGCTTGATGTCTCGTGCCCAAGGCTCATCTGGAAAATCAATCCACAAACCGAAAATTTTCCTGTAAAAAACTGAGGGTTACTTTCTTATGGGCAATGGGTAATAATGAGACGGCTCTCCCCAAAAAAGCAACTTACTCTACCCGAAAAAACTCTTGCTCTCCCCCAAAAAAGACTATTGCTCACCCCTTGTCATACAAACAAATGGGCTGAGTCAAATGGGACCCAAATGGGATCCATAATTCTCCAAGCAAAGCTTCATCCTTATCATTCATGTATCTGGATTTAATCTTGGCCCTCTTTCTATCAACCTCTTTGTCCTAGTCAGCTAGTCTTATTCAGCCCTAGGATTCAAAAATCGCTGTCAAATGTATAATAGATTCCTGTCAACTTACGCATTTTTATGTATCAGATAATTCTGTCAACATCAGCGATAAAATACTCTAATTTTCTATTGTGTGTCCTCATCAGTTACTTAATATTAATATTCTCATCAAAGTTGCAAGCACACATGTTCCCAAAGAACCAATACATACACATCAAACTTGTACAGTTTCTTTGTGGTCCTATAATTTTGTGTCCATGTTTAGATGTATTTCAATTTGACAAAACGATCTAAGTAAGCTTACCCTCATGTGTATCACGTTCAAATAGGATCACTCAATATACCAATTTTTGTTCTACACATCAAAGCCATCAGCTTACCTGGGAACCTTTGTCTTGATGATCTAAGAACACATAAAACCTTAAAATGCTTTTGGCATTTAGTTTTATACCCCTGAAATACCGGTAAATGGGATGTTCACAAAGAATTAATACATACACATCAGAAAAGTACCTGAAATACATCTCGGCCAACTATCCCTACAAAAATACAGAGCATACCCAAAAAAATCTTTTAAGAAACCACTAAAAGGTAACAACAACTTGCAGTATGAAACATCTAGAAGCCTATAACCTTATAATTAGTTTTTATCAGCAATATTAGTTGAAGATTGGCAATATACCAATCCCACCATGGAAGATTGATCCAATTTATCTCACTAGACCGATAACTTTGTACGGAAACCCCTTCACAGTTTTTGTATTGTTTCTGGACTTTGTAACTTTGTACGGTCCTCATCAGTTATGCTTTTATCCAATTAATCTCACTCATCAGAAATCCATAGATAGAAAAATCTTGCAGGTCATCCCATAACCCCATCATCTCTTTCCCTTCGTCTATCTGCTCCATCTCTTGTTCTTGATGCCGCTGCTGCTCGCCTGATGTTTGTTTCGAAAAGGGGAAGTTGATCTTAGCCTGAGCTCCCCAGAACTCAATGGCGACCGTGTCAAAGGCTCTAGTGGCGTCCTCACTACTCTCCACAGGTCCCGGATCTCTGTCATTCGTTTCCCCCACAGCCTCTACCTCACTCCCTTGTACATGTTCTTCTTGTTCCTCTTATGTACTTGCTGCTGTTGCTAGGTGACAGTCGCCTCCGCCTCACTCCCCTGTACATGTTTTGGGGGCAGGGAAGCAAAGAAAAGGAAAGCAAAGAAATCGATGTTCCCATCCAAAATTTCTCAGACCTGACAAAAAAGCCTCAAAAGATCGAGCAATCAAGAAAAAAACAAAGAAATTTGCACCGTACACTTGCTGTCCGATCAAAATATTAGAAAAATCGATCCCCCAAGCTTGTTGTCTCGTGCCCAAGGCTCATCTGGAAAATCAATCCTCGAACCAAAATTTTTCCTGTAAAAACATGAACAAAACAGCAAAAGAAAGAAAACGTTAAGCAAAAGCCCCTAGAGGAAAAGAAGCGCAATTGTCCGAAAGGAAGACAGCAGATCTAACCCAGGGCTCGCTCCATCTCGCTCATGAGACCTCGCGTCGAACTTGCCCATGGTGATTTCCTAGGGTTTCTTAGGGTTTTGGGTGGGAACGATTCGGGTTAAGGTTAACGCTCGACGAGATTCAGGGAGAAAGCTTCGAATGCGCCTATAAAACTAAGGGTTACTTTCTTATGGGCAATGGGTAATAATGAGACGGCTCTCCCCAAAAAAGCATCTTACTCTACCCGAAAAAACTCTTGCTCTCCCCCAAAAAAGACTATTGCTCTCCCCCATGTCATACAAACAAACGGGCTAAGTCAAATGGGACCCAAATGGGATCCACAATTCTCCAAGCAAAGCTTCATCCCTACCATTCATTTATCTGGATTAATCTTGGCCCTCTTTCTATCAACCTCTTTGTCCTAGTCAGCTAGTCCTAGTCAGCCGTAGGATTCAAAAATCACTATCAAATGTATAATAGATTCATGTCAACTTGCGCAATTTTATGTATCAGATAATTCTATCCAACATCAGCGATAAAATACTATAATTTTCATTGTGGGTCATCATCAGTTACTTAATATTAATATTCTCATCAAAGTTGCAAGCACACATGTTCCCAAAGAACCAATACATACACATCAAACTTGTACAGTTTCTTTGTGGTCCTATAATTTTGTGTCCATGTTTAGATGTATTTCAATTTGACAAAACGATCTAAGTAATCTTATCCTCATGTGTATCACGTTCAAATAGGATCACTCAACATACCAATTTTTGTTCTACAGATAAAAGCCATCAGCTTACTTGGGAACCTTTGTCTTGATGATCTAAGAACACATAAAACCTTAAAATGCTTTTGGCATTTAGTTTTATACCCCTGAAATATCGATAAATGGGATGTTCACAAATAATTAATACATACACATCAGAAAAGTACCTGAAATACATCTCGGCCAACTATGCCTACAAAAATACAGAGCATACCTAAAAAATCTTTTAAGAACCCACTAAAAGGTAACAACAACTTGCAGTATAAAACGGCTAGAAGCCTATAACCTTATAATTAGTTTTTATCAGCAATATTAGTTGAAGATTGGAAATATAGCAATCCCAGCATGGAAGATTGATCCAATTAATCTCACTGGACCGATAACTTTGTACGGACGCCCCTTCACAGTTTTTGTATCGTTTCTGGACTTTGTAACTTTGTACGGTCCTCATCGTTTATGCTTTGATCCAATTAATCTCACTCATCAGAACTCTAGCGATAGAAAAATCTTGCTGGTCATCCCATAACCCCATCATCACTTTCCCTTCGTCTATCTGCTCCATCTCTTGTTCTTGCTGCTGATACTGCTCGCCTGCTGTTTGTATCGAAAAGGGGAAGTTGAGCTTAGCCCGAGCTCCCCAGAAATCAATGGCGGCTGTGTTGGCGGTGTCCTCACCGCTCTCCGCGGGTCCCGGATCTCCGCCGTCCATTCCCCCACGGCCTCTGCCTCACTCCCCTGTACATGTTCTTCTTCCTCCTCTTCTGTATTTGCTGCTGTTGCTGGGCGAAGCTCGCCTCTGCCTCACTCCCATGTACATGTTTTGGGGGCAGGGAAGCAAAGAAAAGGAAAGCAAAGAAATCGATGTTCCCATCCAAAATTTCTCAGATCTGACAAAAAAACCTCAAAAGATCGAGTAATCAAGAAAAAACCAAGAAATTTGCACCGTACACTTGCTATCCGATCAAAATATTAGAAAAATTGATCCCCCAAGCTTGATGTCTCGTGCCCAAGGCTCATCTGGAAAATCGATCCACGAACCGAAAATTTTCCTGTAAAAAAACATGAACAAAACAACAAAAGAAAGAAAAAGTTAAGCAAACCCCTAGAGGAAAAGAAACGCAATTGTCCGAAAGGAAGACAGCAGATCTAATCCAGGGCTCGCTCCATCTCGCTCATGAGACCTCGCGTCGAACTTGCCCATGGCGATTTCCTAGGGTTTCTTAGGGTTTCGGGTGGGAACGATTCGGGTTAAGGTTAACGCTCGGCGAGATTCAGGGAGACGGCTTCGAATGCGCCTATAAAACTGAGGGTTACTTTCTTATGGGCAATGGGTAATAATGAGACGGCTGTCTCCAAAAATGCATCTTACTCTAACCGAAAAAACTCTTGCTCTCCCCCAAAAAAGACTATTGCTCTCCCCAATGTCATACAAACAAACGGGCTGAGTCAAATAGGACCCAAATGGGACCCATAATTCTCCAACCAAAGCTTCATCCCTACCATTCATTTATCTGGATTTAATCTTGTCCCTCTTTCTATTAACCTCTTTGTCCCAGTCAGCGTGTCCTAGTCAACCCTAGGATTCAAAAATCGTTGTCAAATGTATAATCAGCTTATCCTAGTTAGCCCTAGGATTCAAAAATCGATGTCAAATGTATAATAGATACACAGTCACTTACTTTTCAATACACACACACTCTCTCTCTCTCTCTGTGCAATGATCATAACTGACTCAACCTCATTAATTGCCATTAGTAGTTTTATTCTTCATAAAAATCTTTTCGTTTTAAATTGAGTGATACCATCATTGATGGGGCTTTGGCCAAAATAAAGGAAAATATTAAATTTCTAAATGTTGTGAATGGAAATACCAGAGTCGGTTAGGATTGCGGGTATCATAGAGATACGTCCATATCTATGTATTCTATCTTTCTATTCTCATATCCTGCTATAAATAAAGGGCCGGGGGTTCCTCCCACAGTAGTTGATTCATAACACGTTATCAGCACGAGACTCTAAAAATTTCCCACAAAAAAATTATTTTTCGAACGTTGCGAAGTCAAATGGAGACGGGAGATCCACGCACGCGGTGCTCCTCAATCGAGCGTTGTCATCCGCGTAGATCTTCGTTCAACCGTCGCTATATACGGAGGATGGATATAGGGGTAAAACTCGCTAAAACGCTGTTTTTATCATACGTATGATTGATCTACTCATAGATATGGCAAGATCGATATGGGGATTTGCTAAATCTCCTAAAAACGAAGAACTTTTCGTCCCAAAAATAATTTTTTTAGGGTTTTTATTGTGTAAACCCTACCCCATGCCCACCGGCGGCCTTGCCGCCGGCCATCTCCCCCCTCCCCCTATCCATGGCCGCTCCCCTCCTGCAGGGGGGCGGCCGACGCCCAGCAGCCGCACCCCCTACATAGGGGGCGACCGACACCGCAGGCCGCAGGCCAGCAAGGGGGCGACCGACACCGCAGGCCGCAGGCCGCACCCCCTGCAGGGGGGCGATCGGCGCACTACAGGCTGCGCCCCCCCCCCCCCCCCTCAGGGGGCGGCCATTCCCCCCTCCCACCGCCAACCGGCGGTAGTAAGGGGGCGGCGGCGGCTAACCCTAGCTGCCGCCCCTAACCCTACTGGGCCTAAAGCCCAGATACAAAAAATTACTGCCATGTGGGCCTGAAGCCTGCAAGCAAACTTCGGGCCTCAGGCCCACAGGCTTTGTTTCACAAAAAAAGATTTGACTGCGGGCCTGAAGCCTGCTGCCAAACTGCGGGCTTCAGGCCCGCATGCCAGTTTTTCTTCAAAAAAAGAAAGTGGGGAAGGCTAAAAATAAGCCTTAAAAGGCAATTGGGGGACTAAAAATTGAACAAAAATGTCGTTTCGGGACCCAAAATTTCATGAAAAATCATGATAACTTATGAGGCTATAAGGGGACTTTTGGGGATAATTCGGGGATAATTTAAAAAGGAAAACTTCTTCCTTTTACGAAAAACATGTTTAATTATTGGGATCTTTTCCAATTTTTTGGACAAACCCAACATTTTTGACTACCCTTGCATCAAATGATTTTTTCTGTAAAATCATTAATATATGCTTTGCATCATCTTGGCTTATTCTGCGGATAAACTGTGTATGGTTGTGCAAATTTTTAAAAAACTTAATAATTAGGAAGATCCTCCGACCGCTCTGCCGTTAGTCAGCTAACCTAACGGTGTATGACGTTGCCCAGTGTTCCAATAATTATTAAGTAATTAAATTGTTTATCCATCTCTGCGAATATAAAATGCATGTGATGCCTGTAATGAAAATGTCTGATGAAATGTTTGATGAGCACAAATTTTCTGCATGGATGACTAATTGAGGTTTTTGGATCGGCTGTTTAAGTCCCACATTTTATTTTCCTGCACTTTTCTTTTATCTTTGAGAGAAATTGTAGTGAGGAAATTATGTAAATGTCCAAAACCGGAGAACATTTTTCATGGAGACGGAGGCCACAATTGAAGCTGAAGATCTTATATGGGACCCACGGGGGTTTCCAAAGTTGTAATTTCTTTTTATAGCTTTTATTTGTGTAATATGGACTGTAATGGGACTTTAGATTCTTATTTATGTGGGACTGGCCGATCCACGCTATTAGTGTTGAGTATTGGACTTCTCCCTACTTGGTGTTAATGATGAGCAAACATAAATATTTGTGACTAATCCCCTATTTTGCAATTAATCTATTGCCTAAGCTAATTATGAAGATATACTAGCAATGGATGACTCACAAACGTCATTGAAGGCAAATGACAAAAATTGGTTGATCGTAGATGATGATTGAAGCTCCGTGAAGACTTCAAGCTCATACGATAGAAAGAAGAGATTATTCGTCAATGTAATTTTTCTTTTATCTCTTCTAGTATGTAGTTTAGAAGTAGAACTTTGATGGAGCACTCACACACATCTACCTTCCGTCATAGGACTTCATTCACACACATCTACCTTCTGTCATAGGACTTCATTCACACACATCTACCTTCTGTCATAGGACTTCATTAGATCAATTGTCCTTTGACTCCAGTTCATTTTTCCTTTTGGTTGTGCAAGGATTGTATATATCAGTCGACTGCTTAACAGTTTACAGTCGGCTGTCTGAAAAACAGTCGACTGTGTATTGTTCGACAGTCGCATGTTATGCACAGACTTTTACAATATAGTTTTGGGCCTTCTCTGCTTATTTCGCACAGGCCATTGATGAATGATTCACAGGCGCCTGTCCTTGTGACAGTCGACTGTGTTTTGTAAATCAGTCGCCTTTCTATCCTTTGCCCTAACTATGTTTGATCTGACTTTTACGGCCAGTCGACTAATGCTGTATATACAGTCGACTGTCTCTTGGATCAGTCGACTGTCTATGCTGCAACAGTCGCCTATCTGTGAGTCATTTCTTTGACTCAGCTCTCTGGAAATCTCTCAGGCTTTTGACAGTCGTCTGTTTAAGGATCTACAGTCGCATGTTTTGATTAACAGTCGACTGTCTTCCTTACATCAGTCGTCTGTCCTGTTACTTGTGAGATTTCCAGTATTATTCTAACTTACGCTTCTCTCGGTCAGTCGCCTGTAGAAGGAATTACAGTTGCCTATTGGTTTAACAATCGCCTGTCTTTGTTTCATCAGTCGACTGTCCACGTGGTAAGTTACCGTTATGAATTCTCACCTACCCCTGCTGACTGTGCAACAGTCGACTGTGGATTGTTCAACAGTCAACTGTCGCGAGTTCAGATTCTATCCGTTGAGATTTTTCTCACGGATTCCAATTGGGTTTTTGCCTAAACTGTTTTGTGGATTTGAGAAAGCTATAAATAGAGCTTCTACTGTTCCATTGGAAGGTTACTCATTCATTGCAAAATTTCTCAAGCTTTCATTTCCAAAGATCAAAGCTCTCAAATCCAAAGCCCTAAGTATTTCCAAATCTTGTTCTCTTGCTCTCTAACCTAGAACCAAAGAGTGATCATCTAGGCATTTGGTGCAGTCAAGAGAAGGGGCGTCTCCTCTCTTCCAAGAGAGTTCTTCAACACACATCACACTCCACCTTCAAGTTCTACTTCAAGGCATATGGGTTTGTAAGTGTTGTTTTCATTATTTCATAACTTTCGTTATTTGAGATTTGCTCTCGATTGTGAGAGTTGTTTGCTTGCTCCCAATGTCACGCCCTGCTTCCCAAAAATGTGGAGGCGAGACGTGAGAAGGTCCGCACAAACTTGAAGCTGTGAAGCTCCAAGTCTGATAAGCGTATAAAAACACTTATTATGGCAAGTCCTTGCAAATGCGATACGAAACAAAGATAACAATAAGAAAATGAGACAATAAGCAATTTATTGAATCTCTGAATATCCATAAATAAATTACAATATCACAGAAAAGCCACCAGGCTAAAAGAAAGAGTCTAAGGCCCAAACATGGCCAACAAAGTACAACATACATACAAGGGTGCCACGCACCAACAACTAACAGCAAACCTAAACAAAGAAGTGAACCCGAGCGGTCTCCAAGACAGGCCCCTGGTGTCCACTCACCACCACAGCAAAACATCAGCATCAGCAACACCATATCCCCTGCAACAAAGCTCTGGCTCTGGGTCTAACATGTGACACCCAAAAGAGAGAGGGGCACATGTCAGCAAGTCTGGAAAGACTTGTGCAAGGAAACTGAAAGGAAGGTAAACTAGCAACCTAGCACTTATAATATTAAGCAATGACATGACAGTTTAGTTTGATGCATCAGTTTAAAAGAGAGACAAGCACGCACGATGTAGCGAAAGCTACCAAATCACTAATTCACGAATCACTTATCACTTATCACTTATCACTTATCACTTATCACTGTTAATCACTTAGTGCATAGAGAGTCCACCTGCTGGCCAGCTCGTGGCTCAGTCCGCTTATCTCGTATCACTATTAATCACTTATCACTGTTCATCACTTAGTGCATAGAGAGTCCACCTGCTGGCCAGCTCGTGGCTCAGTCCACTTATCTCGTATCACTATTAATCACTTGTGCACTAGAGAGTCCACCTGCTGGCCGGAGTGGCGGATCAGGCCAACTCGGGGCTCAGTCCGCTTATCTCTTACCCCACCCATATGTGTCGAGCGTTGGGGTTTCCAACTAACTGAGCTCGCTTCTGGAACACGGGCCAGGAAGTGTATTTGTCATAGGGGTGCACCTAGCCGGTATCCAAGCGTTGGGGTTTCCAACTACAGGGCTCGCTTCTGGAACACGAGCCAGGAATATAATGTTATAGCGTGTGCTACGCAATCACGATAAATAATCACTATGCAATGCCAAGAACAGATATTTGCGTAACGTTAATCGAATTTAAACGTGACATGCAAAATGCAATGACATGAACATATTCGCGTACCGTTAATTTAAAGTAAACGTGACATACAAGCATGATGAGGGTGACGGACCAAGCTTCGTTGTCAAGCTAGGCCAATGGCGTCTAAACGGCTATCATTTCACCGTTTAGTCTCTTTCACGCTAAAGCAAGGTAAATGGCCTAAGACATGGCCCAATTCAAGAGATACAAGTTTCACTTGCCTAGCACCGAGGAAGACGATCGCAAAGGTTCGTCCCACAAGCGCTAATCTACGGGGAAGGGAATCGCTGTCATGGAGAAACAATCATCAAACAACATCTATTATTACTAGGGTTTCACAAATATCAAGTGTGGGTTATGAGATTATTAAACGAAGAATACTACCCGTGAAGAAGTGGAGGAACGACGCCGAGAACCATGGCGACGGAAGAACGATCCGGCTCAGATCTGGAAATGAGGGAAAACCTGGAGAAATGGGTTTTGATGTGGATTTTGGGGGTTTGATGAAAGATTGAGGAAGATGAGAGGTAGGATATGTGAAATGAGGGTTTGGATGATGATGGATGAGCTTGGGATGAAGGAGGAAGGGTTTGGGGATGAAGGGGGATGATTTGGGGAAGGAGGAGGTTCAGGAGAAGAGAGGGAAGAGAAGAAAACGATTGGGGATTTATATAGAAAATCGTGTGGCGGCTAGGGCAAACTAGGGTTTCCTGGGCTGATTAGTCGGTCAAAGAAGGATTGGTGACCGACTAGTTTGGGAACTAGTCGGTCGGTTGATCAACGCAGACCGACTAAGAGTAAACAGTAGCTCGCTCAGGAAAACTGGACTATGAGTTAGTCGGTCTGTGAAGGCTTGTCAACCGACTAGTTTGAGAACTAGTCGGTCGGTGAGTGTTCATTGACCGACTAAAGGCTGAATTCTGAGAGAGATCATAGAAATGAGAGTTAGTCGGTCTGAGAAGGATTCCTGACCGACTAGTTTAGCATCTAGTCGGTCGAAAGATGTTCTTAGACCGACTAAAGATAAACAGTAACTCCTGAATTATAATCAAAGCCCACTAGTCGGTCCATTAAGGATTGCCGACCGACTAGATTGAGATCTAGTCGGTTGGTTCTCCTTCTTGAACCAACTAACGTGCACGAAAGTGCCGATTCGAAGCGCGAAGCTTCGGGAAGATTTCTATGGCTTCTAGGATCGATTTATACTCTAAGATATGATCGATATGAAGCTCGTCATGAGTGACTTACTCCGAGTTCAATGATTCTAAGGAAGAACCTAGAAGATCACATCAAAAGGAATGAAAACGAAAGCTAGGAAATCTCAACGAGATGAATGAAAGCGAGAACTATGGAAATGGAAACCACACAAGGAGAGAACCCACCATCACAAGCAAAACACACTGATAATCCGATCATACAAAAACCAGTCGTTACACCCAAGTTGTGGGAGTCAAGGACATCGATTGTATTCGATTGCACTTGTAGGGTTGCTACAAGTGGGTTTTAAGGAAACCTCAAGTTAGGGTTCTAACTTGAGTATCCGGTGGTATCCGGGTGGAAGGGACGTAGGATTACCGGGAACAAGTCGGGAGTTGACTTGGGTAATCCGAACCCTAGAAACATAATTGTGTTTGCAATTGTTTCTTATTTGGGTTTTATTCTATTTCTGCATTATTTGTTGGATTGGCGTAAATTCCTTTTAAATTTGCATAAACACTATTCAACCCCCCTTCTAGTGTTTTCCCCATAGACAGGGTTCTTACAATTGGTATCAAAGCGCAAGGTTACATCTATGGCATCCAACAACAACAACGTTCCACCGCCGCCTTCATACAACAATCACGATCGTGATGGAGCGTCCACACTTTTTGAAGGTCAATCTACGGTGCGCCCTCCGCGTTTCAATGGAAATGCAGGATGGAGACGTTCCTTAGGAGTGCTTCGCTTTGGAGAACCCTCCATAAGGAATACGTCGAGCACACCGAAGTAGATTTCGACAAATGGATGTCATCTGAGAAAACCGCCGAGGTCAACAACGCTAAGGCAATGAACGCTCTTCATTGTGCGTTGGACCCAAATGAGTTCAACAAGATATGCACATGTAAGAGTGCATATCAAATTTGGAACCATCTCATCGTTACCCACGAGGGAACGAATAAGGTAAAACATTCAAAGTTATATGTTGTCGTGCAAAACTTTGATTTATTGCATATGCAGGACAATGAAAGCATTGCATCGATGTACGGATGTTTTACTGACATCATCAATGAATTGGAAGTCCTTGGCCAAATATATTCCAAACCGGATAGGATAAGGAATATCGTCATGGGAATGACCTCCAAATGGGAAAGAAGAGCGATCGCTATCGAGGAGGCCAATGACTTGAAGAACTACACCGTGGTGAATCTCATCGGGACTCTTATGTCTTACGAAGTAAGACGGGAGAACCGATTGAAGATTCGAGCCATGATGAATCCTTCGGAGGCCAGGAAGAAAGCTTTGGCATTCAACTCCAATTCATCATCCTCCGAAAGTGATGAATCCGAGAACGAGATGGATATGGGTGAAATGGCCCAAATTACGAAGAAGTTCCAACGCTTCTTCCGCAAAGGTAAATTTCCCTCCAACAAATGTTTTTAGTCTACTAATGCTACTTTCTCTCTTTACTATAAATGTAATAAGCCAGGGCACATCAAGAGGGATTGCCCAATGCTAAAGAACAAAGAGAAGTGGAAAGCACCGAAGTACCACAAGTCCGATAAGAACAAGAGAGCCAAGAAGAAAGGACTTGTAGGTACATTCGACGACTCAAGTGATGAATCATCGAGTGATTCCGATGATGAAAAGGGTGAGAGCGCCCACATGTGTTTCATGGCACTAGAAGACCCACTCTCCGATGAGAGTGATTCCGACATGGACGACACCAATGTAACAATGGAAGAACTTCGTATTGCTAATGAAGAACTATTCGCTAAATACCAATCTGTGATGCTTAGATACACTAGCTTTAAAAAATCAAATATTAGCACGTCATCCATTCCATGCATTATCAACAATGACACCATTGTTGATACGTTAACTCTTGAGAAAGCAAGCTTAGCTTCTCAAAATGTCACATTGAGAGATGAGGTGAATTCCCTCAAATCTCAACTAGATCAAACACATCCTAAGGATAACAGTGATCTAGTTACACGACACACACAATTGGGTTTAGAGAATGATTCTCTTAAAACCCAAGTGCACGAGCTCAAAGCATGGGTGTCCACCTTGGATACCAACATTTCTTCTTTAAAGGAGAAATATGAGCACATGTCCTCCCGTATTGTGAGATTCAATAAGGGAAAAGGACAATTGGATGATTTGCTTGCAAACCAATTTACGGCCACACATCGTGTTGGCCTTGGATTTGTAAAAGCGAATGCATCCAATGCTCACACCTCCTATAGTGGTGTCACTATAGATTTTGTGAGGCCTTCATCCGGTGCATCCACAAGTGGTGTCAAAGACAATATAGGTAGCAATCCTACCAAGAATGTCACCACTTCACCTTCTCTTCCTTTTGGTAAGAAACCCACTAAGGGTGGAAACCAAAAGCAAGGCCATACTTATATGTACACTAACACGCATCCACGTAGGAAACATCCTACTTCACAAGTGGATAATCACGACACATTCTATGCTCCATACCTACGGACACGTACACAATCACACATGAGAAATACTCATGTACGTGCTCCTATACACCCGTATGCTCATATGCATCATTCTTTCATGTATGCTCATCCTCCACATGTCATGCATGATCCATATGCTTCATATAATATGCATGTTCCCAAGTATACATATCATCCTAGAATGTACAATGCATATCCTCCACCACATCTCTATGCTAGAAATCATGTTCCTAAGAAGCATGCACCACATAGAAATCCAACACATATGCATGCAACTAGGAATAGGACTCCCAAGACTTACACTATTTGGGGTCCTAAGAACACTAGTCTAAATGATAGGAATGCTTATGTGGATTCCTATTTTCATGATGTGATTAGAAATAGTAATTATGTTGGGAAGCGGAAGTCCACTTGGACTTGGCTTCCAAAGGGCTAATCCCTTGGACCCAACAAACATTGGGTACCATAAGCTTATGGTATATTATATAGGTACCTAAGAGAAAGAAGAAGAGCAATAAATGTCTTATTAACTCTAAAGGGAAAGGATGGATTCTTGATAGCGGTTGCTCCAAACACATGACGGGAGATCCCTCGTTGCTCTCCGAAGTGATTAGCATCAAGGATGGTGCAACAGTCACTTTTGGAGGTAATCAAAAGGGAACCATCATTGGAGGAGGTATCGTTGGTAATCCTTCAAAACCCTTAATTACTAATGTCTTTCTAGTTAGTGGTTTGTGTCACAATCTCATTTCCATTAGTCAACTTTGTGACAAAGGTTACAAGGTTAACTTTGGAGAAGGATTGTGTACTATTGTTGATTGTGATTCAAATGTTTTATTTTTCGGTATTAGGCGTAAAAATATTTATTATTTGAGCTTGCCTAAAACCGTAGAACATTGCTTAGTTGCTAACAAAAGTGAACAACTATTATGGCATCGCCGTTTTGATCATGTTCACTTCAAGCACTTATATAAGTTAGCTAAGCATGATTTAGTCAAAGGTTTTCCTAAGATTGCTTTTATTAAGAAAAACTTTTGTGATTCATGTCAAAGAGGTAAACTAAGTAAATCTTCATTTAAGCTTAAGGAAGTGATTACTTCTAAGAGGCCCCTAGAACTTCTTCATCTAGACTTATTTGGGCCAACTAGAACCGCTTCTTTAGGTAATGCTCATTATGGATTAGTTGTCGTCGTCGACTTTTCTAGATTTACATGGGTTTCATTCTTAACTAATAAGAATGAAGCTCATGAAGAGTTTACCAAATTTGCAAAGAAGATTCAAAATCTGTTAGGATCCACCATTATCACTATTCGTAGTGATCATGGAGGAGAATTTAAGAATGAGTCTTTTACTAAGTTTTGTGATGACTCCGAGATAACTCATAACTTTTCCTTTCCTCGTGCACCACCACAAAATGGTGTTGTAAAAAGAAAAAATAGGACTCTTATGAGTGTGCTCGCACTATGCTCCATGATAGTCATTTAGGACTACAATTTTGGGCAGAGGCGGTGCACACGGCATGTTATGTGCTCAATAGGATCCTAGTGAGACCCCAAACGAACAAAACTTGTTTTGAGTTGTTTTATGATAAAAAGCCTCAAGTAAAATATTTTCGTGTTTTTGGTTCAAAATGTTTTATAAAGAACACATTTGGTAATTTAGACAAGTTTGAGCCAAGATCCGATGAAGGAATCTTTGTTGGATATTCCACACGTAGCAAACCCTACCGGATATACAACAAAACTTCTTCAACGATTGAGGAATCACTTCACGTATCTTTTTATGAAGATTTTGATTTTCCTCATGTTGATGATGATAATGTAGATATTCTTTGTGATTCTCTTAATAATGTTAAGATTAATGATTCTATTGTTGAGACTAACACTTCTAACGAAGTTGTTGAAGTTGTTCCTAGTGATACAAGTATACCCAAAGCTTATCCTACCGTTCGTAACCATCCCCATAACCAAATTATTGGAGATATTGGTGTGGGTGTTCGAACGAGATCGAGAATTGAAGAATTCTCTCATTGCGTATTTGTCTCTACCATTGAGCCAAAGAACATCCAAGAAGCTTGTGAGGATAGCTCTTGGATAGTGGCAATGGGAGAAGAACTAATGCAATTCGAGAGAAACGAAGTTTGGGAACTCGTACCTCTTCCAAGTGGTCACCAAGTCATTGGGATCAAATGGATCTTCAAGAACAAAACGGATGAAAACGAGGTAATCACACGGAACAAATCAAGGTCAGTAGCTCAAGGCTACCGGCAAGAGGAAGGTATTGATTTCGAAGAATCTTTTGCCCCCGTAGCTAGATTGGAAGCTATTAGGTTGCTTTTATCTTTTGCATCTCATAAGAATTTTAAACTATTTCAAATGGATGTTAAAAGTGCATTTTTAAATGGGTTTGTCAATGAAGAAGTTTATGTTTCTCAACCTCCCGGTTTTATTCATGAAAAATTTCCAAACCATGTTTTCAAACTTAAGAAAGCGTTGTATGGGTGGAGACAAGCTCCTAGAGCTTGGTATGATCGACTTAAGACCTTTCTTTTGAATTTAGGTTTTTAAATGGGAGAATTTGATTCTACACTCTTCATTAAAGATTATGAAAATGACATTCTTTTGATTCAAGTTTATGTAGATGATATTATTTTCGGTTCTACTAACTTAATCTTTGTCAAGAATTTTCCTAGTCTATGAAGGATGATTTTGAGATGAGCCACATGGGAGAGCTCACCTACTTCCTTGGATTGCAAATTCGACAAATGGAGAATGTCACATTCATACATCAGACAAAGTACACAGGGGAGCTTATTAAGCGATTCGGGATGGAATCGACTTCGAGCAAAAGGACTCCCATGAGTACTACTACTCATCTACACAAGGATGAAAGCGGAAAAGATATAGACGTTTGTCTATATCGAGGTATGATCGGTAGCTTACTCTACTTAACCGCTAGTAGGCCCGATATTATGTTTTCTGTTTGCCTTTGTGCTCGATATCAAGCTAGACCTAAGGAGTCACACTTAATTGCGGTTAAACGAATATTTCGTTATCTCAATCAATCTCTAGATTATGGGTTACTTTACCCTAAGTCTAGCACATATGAGTTAATCTCATATAGTGATGCCGACTTTGCCGGATGCAAGTCCTACAGGAAAAGTACTAGTGGCACTTGCCATTTTCTAGGAAATTCCTTAGTTTCTTGGTTTTCTAAGAAACGAAATTCGGTGTCATTGTCCACGACTGAAGCGGAATATATTGCCGCGGGTCTTGCATGTGCACAAGTTCTTTGGATGAGACACACTCTTAGTGACTATGGTGTCAATTGTGATACTTGTCCTATCATGGTTGATAATCAAAGTGCTATTTGTCTTTCCAAGAATCTGATACACCACTCCTGTACCAAACACATAGACATGAGACACCATTTTATAAATGATCATGTAGCTAAGAAGGACATCATCTTCACTAAACCTCTTAAAGAAGATTCATTTGTGAGGTTGCACGGAGAATTAGGAATTATGGGTGAATCTGAAATCTAGAAGCTCAATCTTTCATGTTATACCTCCTTTTGAGCTCATATCATTTTGTTGCATATCTTCATGTGCTTTATTATATTTATATGTTAAGAAAGGCAATTGTGATTTAATTGATTTCATGAGTTTTTGATATTGATGGTAGTGATTTTTGTTTCAATGGAGTTATTGTTTTTATACTGTTTTTACGTTGTATTTGTGATTAGAGTATAGGCCCTAGGGTGAGTGTTCTTATTCTCTGGAATTCTATCTCACTGTGTATTTTTGGACCAGGACAGACGACTATCTTTCCTTCGACAGTCGACTGCCCTACTCTATCTCTTCAGTCTGAGATTTGGTATCTTTCGCACAGCCGACTGATGACTGTTTTATAGTCGACTGTTATTTTAACAGGCGACTGCATTTTAGTCTTCAGGCGACTGTTCTCTCTGTCGAATTCTTACAGTGCTCTCTGTTGTTTTGATGAACTGTATTAATTTTCAGCCAATTGACTGTTGAGTATATGTCAGTCGACTGTCCAATGGATAGGCGACTGCATGTTACTTGCCAGTCGACTGCCTATCTTTCTGAGCTTTATTGTTATCACTTCATCCAGTCGACTGATATTTGTTCATCAGTCGACTGTCTTCTGATGTGACGGTTCAAGTGATTTGATCTGAGCCGCCGATTCATTGATCCAACGGCCCAGATTCATTCCCCAACTTTTATATTCGAGAAAGCCCGATCATTTCTCCTCGTCGACTCTCTCTCATCCGATTCGACCATTTCGTTTTTCGCTCGATTTCCACTCAATTCTCTGTAGATTCTCGCTAGAATCTTCTTCGTGGGAACTCTACCTCCTTTTTTGTGTGGCTCCTCGTGATCTTCTTGTGATTTGATCAGTTTCTCTTCAGATTCGTCCTCTCGACTGCTTGACCTAGAATTCGATCGGTCAAGTAAGCTCATGGCTCTTTTCGATCATTTCTTTCCTAATGTCTCTCTCGACTTCCTTGATGAGTTGGTACCTTCACCAAAGCCTGATCCGACTCCCTCATCGCCTCCATCTTCTGGATAACCTCTTCATATCTCTGTCGGTGACCCCATCCCCTCTGCGCATGCTGCTGAACACACTTCTCAGTCAGTTGAGCATCCTCCTAGGTCCCCTCTTTTCGTATCACATGGGAAGTTTCTTCTTCGTCAGCTGGATGCTCGAGTCTCTGCTCTTGAAATTCTTTCCGTATCTCTAGAAGAGAAGCTCTCGCTTTTGCTTAAACTTCAGTTAAACTCTTTTAAGCATCATGGCTTTCCCATTCCTACCAAGCTTCAGGCTCTGTTTGCTTCATCTGAGGACATTTCTCCTGCTTGTGTTTCTCCTCCTCCTGGCTTCACGCCTAAACCCTATGTGGTTCAGACCTCCGGTGCCCAGACTCCACTTCACGTTCCTGCTGAATCATCTGTTGTTCGTGCTTCGTCTTCTAAGAGGAAGACTCCAGCTTTTCCTACACGTCGCTCTGCTCGGCTCTTGTTCCGATCTTCTGGTCGCCCGTCGGACCCCTCCGTCATTCATATTGACTGAGGCTGCTGCTGCTGTTTTTGTTCACTCACCTGAAGACATAGATTGTGTTTTGTGTGGTCTGTTTTTGTTTGGGTTGAGTGATTCATCTGCTGATTTTGTTATATATGAAGTATGATGTGTGTATCTCTATATGTTGTGTGGTGATGTACTTCGCTGTCGTCATGATGATATTTTTTTGTCTTGATCATGATGTATCTTTTTGTGATGACCATGTAGATGTCCATCCATTGATGTACTCATCTTTTATATATCTACTAGTCATTAACCGTGCCCATAGGGCACGGTTTATTTAATGGCTGAGTTTTTCTCCCCCACAAATTTCAAGTTCCCCCAAATTTCAAGTTTTCCCACAAAATTTCAAGCTTCCCCACAAATTTAAGTTTTCCCCCAAAATTGTCATTACCACCAAGGACAAACTTGCCACGTAGGACAAATCTTTGTCCTAGTAGGATAAGATTCAAAATCTTCATAGAACTGGCAAAAAAATGGCCGGAAGGGGTGAGAATAAAAAGTGTGGGTGTGTGTGTGGGGAGGATCCATAGGCAAAAATACAAAAACCGGGGTTGTATGTGCAAATTTCCCGACCTCCTCTTTTATCCCTCAAAATCTCATCTCTTATATTTTCTCTTATTCAATTTCCCTGTTTTATATAATACATATCCAAATTCTCTTATCCAATTTCTCATGTCCAAATTCTCTTATCAATTTCTCTTGATAACATCCGTCTTTTATATAATAGATATCCCGTGTCCAATTTCTCTTGTCCAATATCTCTTATCCAATTTCTCTTGATAACATCTCTCGTTTGTAATATAGATATCTCTTATCCAATTTCTCTTGATAACATCACTCTTATCCAATTTCTATTGTCCAATATCTCTTATTCAATTTCTCTTGATAACATCCCTCTTTTATAATATAGATATCTCTTATCCAATTTATCTTGTCCAATATCTCTAATCCAATTTCTCTTGATAACATCCCTCTTTTATAATATAGATATCTCTAATCCAATTTCTCTTTTCCAATATCTCTTATCCAATTTCTCTTGATAACATCCCTCTTTTATAATATAGATATCTCTTATCCAATTTCTCTTTTCCAATATCTCTTATCCAATTTCTCTTGATAACATCCCTCTTTTATAATATAGATATATAGATATCTCTTATCCAATTTCTCTTGATAACATCCCTCTCTTATAATATAGATATCTCTTATCCAATATCTCTTATCCAATTTCTCTTGATAGCATCCCTCTTTTATAATATAGATATCTCTAATCCAATTTCTCCTTTCCAATATCTCTTATCCAATTTCTCTTGATAACATCCCTCTTTTATAATATAGATATCTCTTATCCAATTTCTCTTTTCCAATATCTCTTATCCAATTTCTCTTGATAACATCCCTCTTTTATAATATAGATATATAGATATCTCTTATCCAATTTCTCTTGATAACATCCCTCTCTTATAATATAGATATCTCTTATCCAATTTCTCTTTTCCAATATCTCTTATCCAATTTCTCTTGATAACATCCCTCTTTTATAATATAGATATCTCTTATCCAATTTCTCTTTTCCAATATCTCTTATCCAATTTCTCTTGATAACATCCCTCTTTTATAATATAGATATCTCTTATCCAATTTCTCTTTTCCAATATCTCTTATCCAATTTCTCTTGATAACATCCCTCTTTTATAATATAGATATCTCTTATCCAATTTCTCTTGACCAATATATCTTATCCAATTTCTCTTGATAACATCCCTCTTTTATAATATAGATATCTCTTATCCAATTTCTCTTGTCCAATATCTCTTATCCAATTTCTCTTCATAACATCCCTCTTTTATAATATAGATATCTCTTATCCAATTTCTCATGTCCAATATCTCTTATCCAATTTCTCTTGATAACATCCCTCTTTTATAATATAAATATCTCTTATCCAATTTCTCTTGTCCAATATCTCTTATCCAATTTCTCTTGATAACATCCTCTCTTATAATATAGATATCTCTTATCCAATTTCTCTTGTCCAATATCTCTTTTCCAATTTCTCTTGATAACAACCATCTTTTATAATATAGATATCTCTTATCCAATTTCTCTTTTCCAATATCTCTTATCCAATTTCTCTTGATAACATCCCTCTTTTATAAAATAGATATCTCTTATCCAATTTCTCTTTTCCAATATCTCTTATCCAATTTCCCTTGATAACATCCCTCTCTTATAATATAGATATCTCTTATCCAATTTCTCTTGTCCAATATCTCTTATCCAATTTGTCTTGATAACAACCATCTTTTATAATATAGATATCTCTTATCCAATTTCTCATGTCAAATATCTCTTATCCAATTTCTCTTGATAACATCCCTCTTTTATAATATAGATATCTCTTATCCAATTTCTCTTTTCCAATATCTATTACCCAATTTCTCTTGATAACATCCCTCTTTTATAATATAGATATCTCTTATCCAATTTCTCTTGTCCAATATCTCTTATCCAATTTCTCTTGATAACATCCCGCTTTTATAATATAGATATCTCTTATCCAATTTCTCATGTCCAATATCTCATATCCAATTTCTCTTGATAACATCCCTCTTTTATAATATAGATATCTCTTATCTAATTTCTCTTGATAACATCCCTCTCTTATAATATAGATATCTCTTATCCAATTTCTCTTGTCCAATATCTCTTATCCAATTTCTATTGATAACATCCCTCTATTATAATATAGATATCTCTTATCCAATTTCTCATATCCAATATCTCTTATGCAATTTCTCTTGATAACATCCCTCTCTTATAATATAGATATATCTTATCCAATTTCTCTTGTCCAATATCTCTTATCCAATTTCTCTTGATAACAACCATCTTTTATAATATAGATATCTCTTATCCAATTTCTCTTTTCCAATATCTCTTATGCAATTTCTCTTGATAACATCCCTCTTTTATAATATAGATATCGCTTATCCAATTTCTCTGGATAACATCCCTCTCTTATAATATAGATATCTCTTATCCAATTTCTCTTGATAACATCCCTCTTTTATAATATAGATATCTCTTATCCAATTTCTCTTTTCAAATATCTCTTATCCAATTTCTCTTGATAACATCCCTCTTTTATAATATAGATATCTCTTATCCAATTTCTCTTTTCCAATATCTCTTATCCAATTTCTCTTTTCCAATATCTCTTATCCAATTTCTCTTGATAACATCCCTCTTTTATAATATAGATATCTCTTATCCAATTTTTCATGTCCAATATCTCTTATCTAATTTCTCTTGATAACATCCCTCTTTTATAATATAGATATCTCTTATCCAATTTCTCTTGATAACATCCCTCTCTTATAATATAGATATCTCTTATCCAATTTCTCATGTCCAATATCTCTTATCCAATTTCTCTTGATAACATCCCTCTTTTATAATATAGATATCTCTTATCCAATTTCTCATGTCCAATATCTCTTATCCAATTTCTCTTGATAACATCCCTCTTTTATAATATAGATATCTCTTATCTAATTTCTCATGTCCAATATATCTTATCCAATTTCTCTTGATAACATCCCTCTTTATAATATAGATATCTCTTATCCAATTTCTCTTTTCCAATATCTCTTATCCAATTTCTCTTAATAACATCCCTCTCTTATAATATAGATATCTCTTATCCAATTTCTCTTTTCCAATATCTCTTATACAATTTCTCTTGATAACATCCCTCTTTTATAATATAGATATCTCTTATCCAATTTCTCTTGATAACATCCCTCTTTTATAATATAGATATCTCTTATCCAATTTCTCTTGATAACATCCCTCTTTTATAATATAGATATCTCTTATCCAATTTCTCATGTCCAATATCTCTTATCCAATTTCTCTCGATAACATCCCTCTTTTATAATATAGATATCTCTTATCCAATTTCTCTTGATAACATCCGTCTTATATTATATATATATATATATATATATATATATATATATATATATATATATATATATATATATATATATATATATATATATCTTATCGAATTTCTCTTTTCCAATATCTCTTATCCAATTTCTCTTGATAACATCCCTCTTTTATAATATAGATATCTCTTATCCAATTTCTCTTGTCCAATATCTCTTATCCAATTTCTCTTGATAACATCCCTCTTTTATAATATAGATATCTCTTATCCAATTTCTCTTTTCCAATATCTCTTATCCAATTTCTATTGATAACATCCCTCTTTTATAATATAAATATGTCTTATCCAATTTCTCTTGATAACATCCCTCTCTTATAATATAGATATCTCTTATCCAATTTCTCATGTCCAATATCTCTTATCCAATTTCTCTTGATAACATCCCTCTTTTATAATATAGAAATATGATGTTGCTGTTTATCTTGTGTGTCACACTATGGTATGCTGCTTATCTTATCTGTGTGATGTATGATATGTTGTCTCCATGTATGCTATACTCTCTCTGCTGTACTTTTGAGACAATATATGAATTTGATATTCGTTTTTTCCATGCTATCTCTAGTATGATGCATTTGTGAAATCTCTTTTGAAACAATTTTTTTGTGTGTATATCTAATTTTGATATTGGACTTCAATTCCATTACTCACATGTGTCTATGATGTGATTTTATGAGTTTTTCATTTGATGTATCTTTAAACTCCTTGATTGTTGTTAGTTCGTGTTTAGCACGATTATTGTTGTTGTTATTTGCTCCCACCTTTTTGGATAATAACATAGGGGGAGAGAAATAAACATACAAGATTCATAATGGATGTGCTAAGTATGTTCTAACACTTGAATCTAAGATTTACGCTGCCTTAGATTCAGGGGGAGTAAGATTACAATGAATAGGGATTTTAATTCCTAGATTTCTTGAATTAAAATCATCATTATCTCGCTCATTTGCTTCAATTGTTATGTAGATGCTCTAATATTTGTTGACTCACTTGATTGGCATCTATGTATGGGGAGTAAGTTTTCATTGCGTATAATTATTTATCTGTTTGTTTATGTTTGTTTGTCATCATCAAAAAGGGGGAGAATGTTGAGTATTGGACTTCTCCCTACTTGGTGTTAATGATGAGCAAACATAAATAGTTGTGACTAATCCCCTATTTTGCAGTTAATCCATTGCCTAAGCTAATTATGAAGATCTACTAGCAATGGATGACTCACAAACGTCATTGAAGGCAAATGCCATGAATTGGTTGATCGTAGATGATGATTGAAGCTCCGTGAAGACTTCAAACTCATATGATAGAAAGAAGAGATTATTCGTCAATGTAATGTTTCTTTTATCTCTTCTAGTATGTAGCTTAGAAGTAGAACTTTGATGGATCACTCACATACATCTACATTCTGTCATAGGACTTCATTAGATCAATTGTCCTTTGACTCCAGTTCATTTTTCCTTTTGGTTGTGCAAGGATTGTATATATCAGTCGACTGCTTAACAGTTTACAGTCGCCTATCTGAAAAACAGTCGACTGTGTATTGTTCGACAGTCGCATGTTATGCACAGACTTTTACAATATAGTTTTGGGCCTTCTCTGTTTATTTCGCACAGGCCATTGATGAATGATTCACAGGCGCCTGTCCTAGTGATAGTCGAATGTGCTTTGTAAATCAGTCTCCTTTCTATCCTTTGCCCAAATACTGTTTGATCTGACTTTTACGGCCAGTCGACTAATGCTGTATATACAGTCGACTGTCTCTTGGATCAGTCGACTGTCTATGCTGCAACAATCGCCTGTCTGTGAGTCATCTCTTTGACTCAGCTCTCTTGAAATTTCTCAGGCTTTTGACAGTCGTCTGTTTAAGGATCTACAGTCGCATGTTCTGATTAACAGTCGACTGTCTTCCTTACATCAGTCGTCTGTCCTGTTACTTGTGAGATTTCCAGTATTATTCTAACTTACGCTTCTCTCGGTCAGTCGCCTGTAGAAGGAGTTACAGTCGCTTGTTGGTTTAACAGTCGCATGTCTTTGTTTCATCAGTCGACTGTCCACGTGGTAAGTTACCGTTATGAATTCTCACCTACCCCTGCTGACTGTGCAACAGTCGACTGTGGATTGTTCAACAGTCGACTGTCGCGAGTTCAGATTCTATCCGTTGAGATTTTTCTCACGGATTCCAATTGGGTTTTTGCCTAAACTGTTTTGTGGATTTGAGGAAGCTATAAATAGAGCTTCTACTGTTCCATTGGAAGGTTACTCATTCATTGCAAAATCTATCAAGCTTTCATTTCCAAAGATCAAACCTCTCAAATCCAAGCCATAAGTATTTCCAAATCTTGTTCTCTTGCTCTCCAACCTAGAACCAAAGAGTGATCATCTAGGCATTTGGTGCGGTCAAGAGAAGGGGCGTCTCCTCTCTTCCAAGAGAGTTCTTCAACACACATCACACTCCACCTTCAAGTTCTACTTCAAGACATAGGGGGTTGTAAGAGTGGTTTGCTTGCTTCAAGACATAGGGGGTTGTAAGTGTTGTTTTCATTATTTCATAACTTTCGTTATTTGAGATTTGCTCTCGGTTGTGAGAGTGGTTTGCTTGCTCCCAAGTTGTGGGAGACAAGGACATCGATTGTATTCGATTGCACTTGTAGGGTTGCTACAAGTGGGTTTTAAGGAAACCTCAAGTTAGGGTTCTAACTTGAGTATCCGGTGGTATCCGGGTGGAAGGGACGTAGGATTACCGGGAACAAGTCGGGAGTTGACTTGGGTAATCCGAACCCTAGAAACATAATTGTGTTTGCAATTGTTTCTTATTTGGGTTTTATTCTATTTCCGCATTATTTGTTGGATTGCATTTTATTTGGCGTAAATTCCTTTTAAATTTGCATAAACACTATTCAACCCCCCTTCTAGTGTTTTCCCCATAGACAGGGTCCTTACAATTAGCCCTTCATATTAAAATTGCCTCCGCATGAAAATGTTTATGTCTAAATTATTAATTCATGCATATTTATGCTCTGCTAGATAAAATGGCTAAAATTGTAAGTTCGATTTCGAAGTGCTGAATGCATCAGAAAGAAACTATCTGAGCTGGCAGCTCGATGTGAAGTTTCATCTGCGGGCAAAGTCCCTCATTTCTGCTGTAACTAATAATGAAAATGTAAGCGATATAGAAAAGGCGCAAGCCATTATCTATATTCGCCGCCATGTGGACAAGACCCCAAAGGCTGAATACCTTACGGTCGAAGATCCACTTGAGCAATGGACTGCCTTTGAGGATATGTATAAACATCAGAAAGATGTTATACTCCCAAAGGCACGATATGAGTGGGAGAACCTGAGACTTCAGGACTTTAAGTCCATTACTGAGTACAACTCAACACTTTTTAGCATCACCTCACGCCTGAAGTTGTGTTGTGAAAAAGTCTCAGAAGATCGCATGCTGGAAAAGACGTACACGTCTTTCCATGAGAAAGATGCGATACTTATGCAGTAATACCGTGAACGAAAGTTCACCAAGTATTCTGAGCTGCCGTCATGTTTACTCATGGTTGAACAAAACAGAGAGCTTCTTATCGCCACTCATAACATACGCCCCTTGGCACTGCCCGCTCCCAGAAGCTCATAATGCCTCTTCTTCTCGAAAGAAGAAAGATAATAAAAGAAAAGAAACACCACAGCAGGGGGACAGAACAAAAAGGCTAGGGGCCAAGTCCAGCAGCGAAGAAATGAAAGTAAGCGGAAGTTCACCTGGCGCAGAAATGACATCAATAGAAATGATGCACCCCCACCCAAGAGGGAATGGGAAGACCAGTACCATAGCTGTGGCATGAAAGGCCACTGGTCCAGAGTGTGCAGAAATCCGCAGAATCTCCAGGATTTGTATAAAGAGAACAAGAAAATAAAGCTGAAACAAACCTGACGACCTATGATGCTCCAGTCAAGTTTACAGCTGACGACTTCGAACATGATGACCTGCTTGATTAGCCTTCTATTTTTATCTTAGCAAACTGTTTAGACCATTTCATGTAATGAGAGCTTTCATATTATGTAATTTGATTTTGAATGAAAATGTTTTCTCTGAAAATGTGCATATAGAATTCATCTCTTAATAGATGAACTGCTCTCAAGACTGATTAGTAGACAATAAACACATATGATCTTTCAATACAAAGCCCAATATAAGGGCTATATTGAAGATCCAAGAATCGTAACACTGTTGCCCCCCAATTGACACAGAAACAAAAATAAAGGATGCACTAATCTCTCCAAATCCCAAAAGAAACTTCCTAAGTTTCAAGGACATCCGTTTCAACGGATTCCTTTTGGAAATAGAGAATGAAAATGAAAAAAAATTACTGTATGAAACGTCTCAAGAAAAAGGAGTAAAATCCATACTTGAACATTTTGAGAGCCTTACAGGCCCCTACCATACAAAGATTCGGAGAGAGGAAGCGGATTTCACGGAGCACCTGAAGTGCCCGACATCAGCCAAGTTTTTACTTAGGCATGATATATTTGGCCACCATGGATTAGTAATGATGCACCACATCTTATCCTATGGATATGACTTGAAGAACCAGAAGATTCTTCAGAAGGGAAAATTCCCTCGCATCCCTTAAAAGGGAAAAACGAATTACAAGGCCATCTCTATTAAAATCTGACAAAAGAATCTCCACACATCCTCGAAAGAAAAATAAGGAGATTGATGTGGACAAATCCACCCCCTAGTGGGCTATTATAGTACTTTATTGTATCGGTAATTGCATCCTCAAATACTCATATGTGTGTCTACTAATGACCTGCAACCTAGCTTTTCCAAAGCTATTAGTACAAATAAAAATGTTGCGGGCACATTTTTCAGACAATCAAATAAAGAAAATAAGCCTGGTAAATGTTGGGGAATATACCTCCCGGTCATTTCAAGAGTACTGCCAAGCAACGGGAATAGAAAATAAACTTACAGTGCGGCATGTTCATACCCAAAATGGGTCGACAGAGTCACTGATAAGTAGACTCCAATGGATTGAACGTCCATTAAATCCCGATTGCCTATGGATGCATGGGGACATGCAAATTCTACATGCTGCATCGTAAATGAA
This sequence comes from Scilla litardierei, assembly GCA_030789695.1. Classification (NCBI taxonomy): domain Eukaryota; kingdom Viridiplantae; phylum Streptophyta; class Magnoliopsida; order Asparagales; family Asparagaceae; genus Scilla; species Scilla litardierei. The sequence goes on along the minus strand of CM061139.1, from coordinate 91,692,013 downwards.
AATAAGACCCTCTGGAGGTCAGAGTCTCCAATGCAACTTGCATATGGAACGCCACCGAACATTTCTCATCTGAGAATCTTTGGTTGCACAGTTTAAATCCACATCGCATCACCACAGAGGACAAAAATGGGTCCTCAACATCGTGTAGGTATCCGTGTAGGGTTTGACTAATCCTCAATTATAAGATACCTAGAACCCCAAACGAGGGACGTATTTAAGGCACATCTTGAAGACTGTGATTTCGATGAGATGGAGTTTCCCCAAAATAGGCCCAGATACTGGAAAATCTGGCGTGAAGCAAATTGTAACATGGGATACAAAAAGTTTGACCCACAATGATCCGGTAACAAAACAATGTGAAGATGAGATCCTAAAGATCCTCCACATATAGAACAAGGTTCACCTGTTACCGGACTCATTTACTGATAACCAGAAGATTGTCAAATCACACATCCCTGCTGCAAAAACTCCAGCTAGGATTGATATCCCCGAGAATGGATGTATTCCACCAGCAGCAGAAGTGACTAATCCTCAACGGAAAAGAGGCAGACCACTAGGCTCCAAGGACAGAAATTTTAAGAAAAAAAGAAAAAGACCTGGAGACCTTAAGACAATACTACCACATGACAATGAGCTCATGTCCACACCCTCACCCATCCCGGAATCCACTGCAAAGGAACTGCCGGGAAAAACTGAAATTGAAAGTAAATGGTGTACGTACTGGGGAGGTGTTGGACAGATAGAACATAATTGTCGACAATGTATTCACGTATCATAATGCCATATACATCGCAAAAGCGATGATGTTTATAAAATATCGTTCCAAACTCCGTTGCTAACATGCAAACGTAGAGATTGGCCAAATGTGGAACGAGGCAATAAAAGATGAGCTGGACTCACTTACGAAACGTGAAATGTTCAGACCTGAAGTCCAGACACCAAAAGGTGTCAAACCTGTGGGTAAAATAAGTATTGCATACATAAGAAAAAAATAAAATAAAATAATAAATACAAAATTTGTATGCTATAAGGTACAACCTATAGCCCAAGGAAAATTTCACTGAAACTAAGGATTGAATAAATTAAAATGAGCATGACTCATAAATAATGCATCAGTCTCATAAGTTATCAGCTGCGAATACCTTACAATTGGCAAAGGAAATCTTGGATATGATGTTATTGGATGTTGTGGCGGCATACCCTTGTGGATATCTTGGTAAAGATAAATTCCACATTTTCTTAAATGCCTGAATAGACTTCGGGATGTCTATTCTATAGAAGAAAAACAACAAGAATATTAATAAATGTACAACCAAGAGAATCACTTGACAAATCAATGATCCCTACCGAGGGTTGTCTTTGCATCTAAGCAAAGAACAGTATTTGAGATCATAGTTGTAAACAACTAAAATCTCATCGGATCTTCTGAAGAGAAAACTGAAATATCTGTTCAAGCCTGACTTTTAAACATGAAATAAAAATACCTAGGCAAATATAAAGTCATGGCTCATAGAATCATGTTACATATGCCCAGAAGTACGTTGGAGAGATTAAAAGGACCATTGTCATCCAAAGTACACATATGGTAGTATACTTAATGGATGTACAAAAAGAACCCTTTCGATCGCTGAAAGAGAGAGAGAGGATATAACTGGTCCTAAAGTCCCTTATCTCAGTGCAATCAGGCACTCCTGGCTAACTGCACGCGTCTCGATATAGCAGTTACAGTAAACTCATTAGCCAAAGGATAGTTGGCACCTAAAAGGACCATTAGACCGGAGTTAAGCCTTCTGCGCTTCCTCAAAGGGTCGAAAGATTTGGACTTACAATATGTAGTATCATCCTCCAATGTTTATGCAAATGCAGGTTACAGGTCCGGTCTCTATACTGAGAAACCACAGAATGGGTACCCACAGTGGGATGGCCATCTACTGTAGATCTGCAAAGCAACTTATGAAGGTAACATCATCCTATCATTCTGAGATCCTCACCACACCAATGGTGTATTTGAGGGCGCCTACTGATACATCACATCCCAGTGACGATTGGGATAGAGGCTGGTATTGTGGAGCTGACCACATAATCTGAAGACCACATCAGAGGCGACGATACTCAGCACACCTCTCCAGAGTTTCTGGATTCAGCAGCTGTTTAATTGTGATAACTTTGTAATATGTGTATATTTTTGGAATGTTGTAAATAGGAGTGATGAGATAAGCCTAAGAGATCTGAAAGCCTAAGTGCTTTTACAGATTAGGGGGAGTTGAGGGAATTTGTACTCTTCTCCCTTAGCTATAGTTTTTCCCACTGGGTTTTCCATAGCCAAAGGTTTTAACGAGGCAAATCACATCAACTCTGTATTCTGAAGTATCCACCCCTTTGTGACGCTCAGAATCCAGAAGTATTCATGAGCAGAGTCACTTGTACAAATCAGGGGGAGTTAAAGAGCGTTTGAACTCTTTTTCCTTAACTATGGTTTCTCCCTCAGTGTTTTCCATAGCTAAAGGTTTTAACGAGGCAAACCTCACCAACTCAGGATCCTGAAGTATCCACCCCATGTGAGACTCCTATTATGCTCAGAATCCCGAAGTATTCTTGAGCAGAGTCCATACCTATGGCTGGATAAGGGGGAGTGTTGTGAATGGAAATACCAGAGTCGGTTAGGATTGTGGGTATTTTAGAGATACGCCCATATCTATGTAACTTATCTTTCTACTTTCCTATCCTGCCCATAAATAAAGAGTTGGGGGTTCCTCCCCCAGTAGTTGATTCATAACACTAAATTAATTATCATATTTATTTTATTTATTTATTTTTTCAAACTTTGGAAATAACATATTTTTTTATTCCTCCTGAACATTTTAGAATAACGTCATCATTATATTCTCTATAAATTAGATACATTATGCTATTTAATCAAAATTATGAACATTCCTCCTAAAGAACATTTTAGGCATAAAAAATTGAATGATAAATATGTGTCACCTTTAGAGAATCGTATTAATTTAAAAGGGTATTTCGAACCATAGAGAGAATTTCACTAAAATACTCTAATTTTGAAGATATTTTAATGTAAATACGCTCGTGATCAAATTAGTATATGTTTATATCTTAAACATTGGAGACACGTTCAACCTAGGGCCTGTTCTTTTGTAGGAAAGTATAAACTGGAAAAGTTGAAAAGTATGGAATTTGATGAGAGAGAAATTTAGGTTTGAAAGTTGGTTGTGGGCCCCTTATCAACTTTCTTGTGTATGTGTGTTTTTTTGGGTTTAAAAGTTGAGATATAAAGTGAGAAGTGTGGTCTACTTTTGTTTAAATGATGTTTATTTATTAATTTTTTTAAAAAAAACCAAAACAACGCTGTTGCCGCGGAGATAGGAGGGGAGGGGGGGCCCACACGGTAGGATTCTTGTGTAATCCCCGTATTTTACGGGAATTGGTTGGAATGCCAATTTCGCTGGCCACGTCGACGTTTCTGGCCGCATTTTCCTTTGTCAAAGAACAAAAAACACTAACGCGTAGAAAGTGAAGCTGATGTGATGTTCAATAGTGTTTTTGGGATGATTCTCTTCAAACAATCGGGCAAAAGAACAGGCCCCTAGCTACCACCTTTTATCATAGTCTTCTTAATTCTGAGTGTCACATGAATCACATGACTATTTCTTGAACATATATCATCTTTAGCTCTTATCTTTCCTGCGCCCTCTCATCTTCTATAAGTCTAATTTTGTCGGTTGCACCCAATATCTGGCCTTTCTTTTTTATTTATTTGGTTTCCTCTAATTAGCCTTTCTTTCTTGTAAAGTTGTATCCTCCAACTCAATTAAGAGATTTAGTAGAGATTATGCATGATTTTGTATCTACAAAAAATACTTTCAGGTATTTTTGTATACGGATATGATACGCGATATGATCATAGATGTATTTGTATGAAAGTACTAGTCATAACCCGTGCCCTATGGGCACGGCGAAGGGCGTCTTCCGGGATGCGAAACCAAGGAGGACAGTCAGTTCACGGGTGAAATGGCGACATGACCCGAGCCCGCAGGGCACGTCTCATTTAAGATAGTCCCCCGCTCAAAAGCTGAAATGGCGACATGACCCGTGCCCGTAGGGCACGTCTCATTTAAGATAGTCCCCCGCTCAAAAGCTTAGTTCCCTAGTAAACTTTGCTCATCCCAGAAATTTTAGTTCCTCCCAAATAACTTAGTTTCTCCCAAAATGTAGTGCCTCCAAATTCAATTATTCACACCTTAAAATCTTGGATCTCATAATTTTAAACAAACATCAATAATTAAAGCACAATAAGTTACCAAAAAATAATTAAAGCACACGCTGATTGTTATTTAGTTCTGCCAAGAATTTTAGTTTCACAGGAAAATTAGGTCCCAAAGAGAATTTAGTTACACCAAAAATTATAGTTTCCCACAAAATTGAGTTCCCTTTAGATTTAACTTGTGGCCTAAGTGCACGATTCATTTAAAATATTCTTCCCTCCAAATCTTGGATCCCCTAATTTTAAACAAACAACAATAATAAAACCGCAATAAGTGTTATATAGTTTACCCAAAAAAATTCGTTCCAACCAAAATGTAGTAACTCAGAAGAAAATAGTTCCCTCACGTTTTAACCCATGTCCAAATGGAACTGCTCATTTAAAATATATTCCCACTTAAAAGCTTGGTCCCCTAATTTTAAATCAACCGCACTAATTAAAGCACCAAAATTTAGTCCGCCAAGAGAATATGGTTTCCCCCTTGTTTATTTAATTTCCCTCAAAAATTTTAGTTCCCCCAAAATTTAGCGTACACATGAACATATTTTTTTATAGAACGGAAGTTTGGAGCAAGCCTGTGTATATTGCATGAAGCAAACTTACTGAATAGATGTAGGCAGTCTTACGTAAATTCGTGATTTTGAAAAAAGTCATCAACTCTTACTTCATGTTTTTGTGTGTTACTGTCAAGTTATCTTCTTCGTATTTTGTCGTGACATTTCCCAGCCTCGAGCCAGAAGTTACGATCATTGCAAGATGCATGAACATACCTAATACACACGTTGCTGGCAAAACAAAAAATATTCCATAAGATCTCCCGATGTTTATATTGAGCTTATTCTGTATCAACCCATGTTGCCATCATGTTAATCAATGCAGGAGAAGCAAAGTGTTGTGAATTATTGTACATAAGAGCAGTTTTTTTTATGCCCAATGCTTTGTTACTTTAGACAGAGACGGTAAAAACTGCAAGCTAAAGTAACGGTTTAATACAATAACTTGTTGTGTAGAGATTTTTATGGTTCTCTTTGCAACTAAATATGATGAAGTCAACATGCACCTTATCTTGGATCATTGTACTTGTGTGTTTTTTACTTCAAGACAAAAATCCATACCATAACCACCAAAGCCGGAGCATGAACATTAGTAGAAACATTAAAAAAATTCATAATTCATAATTACAAATGTAGCTGCATATAGTTATATACTCAAAGCTAACTATCCCCGGTAATTGCCAATACAAAAGCAAATCAACGATACCACTAAACTGATGATAACCCTCTAACAACTAAACAAAAGGTACAACAAAAAATAAGTTTCCAAATGGATGAATCATATCCAAATCGATCGCCAACGAAGGGAACTTCTACAATATGAAGCTCTCCATCTTGTCTCATGGCTTCTCCTTAAAATCCAGTTGATGAATCTCTAACGACGTCAAACAATTCACCAATGGAATCCACAGAGCCTGACATAGTGACGTAAATGTAAATGTAAATCAAAATCAAAATGTAAATCAAACAATAACAAAGATCACCTACATACACAGTAAATAACTAATCCAAATTAAAACGTACAACAAATCAGAGTCCATATTTCAGGCAAATTTCATTAACAATATGAAAGTGATACACAATTTGTAGAAGATGAAATTTTAGGCATTAACATATTTTAATTTACTGAAATATGTTAAAGCAGATTGTCCAAATTTGGAAATTAAAATATTTCATTAGGAATGAAACAATAACAATTTGAAATGTATGTATAAGTTGCTGAAATTCAGACAATCTGGACAAACATATTTTAATGCACCAACATATTTTAATGACTGAAATCCGGAAGTGATACAAAATTCAAATCTATTAATGAAATCTGTTAAATAAATATGAAAGTGATACAATCTGGATTTCATGGAAGCATGTCAATGAAATCATGTTGAAAATATACAAATTTGGAAATGAAATCATGTTGAAAATTTTTGCAACAAAGCATATCAAAAATTGTATCCTTTACAAAAATTCTCAATTTTTGATACAACAGCATGCTAAAATATGAAATCCAGTTGCAACTGAATGGATACAATAGCATGACACATAGGACAATATGATAGCCAGTTGCAACAACATGCTAAAATTTTTGTATCCATTCTGTTGAAAATTTCTGCAACAAAGAATATCAAAAATTGTATCTACTGCAAACATTCTCAATTTTTGACACAACAAAGCAAATCAACAACAGCATGTTATTGATGCCATTCTCAATTTTTGTATCCAAAGCATATCAACAGGATTTGTATCATTCGCAACAACAGAATTTTGCAACAAAGCATATCAAAAATTATATCAGAATTCAACATCAAAATGCCTAAATAATATCAGGAATCAAGACATGATAGAATAGCATCAACAACAGAATTTTGCAAGATGATGAACCAAGACATACCATTTTCACCAATTAGAAGGCAAATTAAAAAATCATCTCTACAGGCAAAAAATCATCTAAAACTGAACATGTGCATCAACATCTCTACAGGCTACATGCATCAAAATTTTGGAGCAGGTACATGCAAAAAATTCATCTAAAACCAAACATATGCATCAACATCTCTACAGGCTACATGGATCAAAATATTGGAGCATGTACATGCTGGGCATATCAGGCACGATGTGAATGAAGAGCTCAGGCTACCATCCAGCTTGCTCTTGTCTGTAAGGATCTCAAATCGGATCTTGTCCAATGTGATCTCAAATCGGATCTTGTCCAATACGATCTCAAATCAAATCGTGTCCAATGCCTGTTAAAAACAATGTTAAGTCAATACTAATACATCTTAAACACACTGAATGAAAATCTCTAAAGTACGGAGTTGAAGCAAATAATCAAGAGTATCATTTGAAAATAGCAACATCTACATAAAATCATTAAGCAACCATTAAGCAATCAACTTAAAATGTTCTAGGGTCGGTGAGGATAAGGAGTCGGTGTTCACAGAAATATGTCTGCAGCTGATTTATGAAGGTATCAGGCGTGTGTCTCCCTCCTATGGAATGAGCGCCAGTGTATTGTGCAAATTTCAATACAGCCCTCTGGCCATATGGCCTTGCAGACTGAACAATGATGTCCTGAGAGTTCTCAATGTCAACGATAACCCTGGCGGCAAGCTGTAGCTTCTCCCAGGTTTCCCCCAAGTTGATGATGAATATACCTAGATTATTAAGGCAGAGGAAAAAAGGATATGAAACACATAACTACGTTAAAAAAATCTCTAAATCGATATAGGAAATTTATCCCATTTTATAAATTACACATTGTATGATTAATTGATATTGGTAAAAAAATTGCGCCACGAACACCATAAACCAAAAAAAAGTAAATCTAAGTCAAATATCATTGCCAATTTCAGATAAAATGAAATTATTTATACCTTTAAAACGAACAACATTTCCAGTCAGCAAAAAACATGGTGGGTGGCACTTGAAATAGAAAATAAAACTAAATTAATGGAAAGTTCAATGTAATGATTCATAACATAACATTGAAGCCTTATGAACCACTGCAATTATAATAAGAATTAGCCCCTCTTTGTTTGGTGAAGAATGGCCATGGTTAACATGTGCTTGGTACCCAAAGAGGAATTCTCTAGCTGTATAGGCCAAGCATAAGGCTAAACTTCTGCTTATTAAAAGAGATTGGGACGGCGCATGTTTAAGCATAATGTGACGTCGCATTCAGAACTAAATGTTACTATTAGTCCAGAAAAACGAATGAATTACGCTATCTATGCAAATTCTAACATAGTTATCATGCATTACATTGAATCTATTCACACCTGATACCATCTGTTCAGTTTCAGCCTGCAAAAATTTTCCGAAAACTTCTATTTTCTGTTGTTACTTGCACATCACATATATACATTGCATACAGCCAAGATGGCTCTCATTGATCATTTGCACAAACACATTTGAATTCATTGCAGAACATGCTAGTTCACTACAATGCTTAAAATTATGTGAACATATTTATTTTGCACATATTTATTTGCACATACTTATCTGGAATAATCTATGTTTGCTGCATATTCATATAATTGTTGTCTTTTCATAGGGAGCTTGACTGAAAGAACTCGAGCTCAGGGATATGGTCATGAGAACTGCTGGGAGTGTCGGAGTTTGAGCAAACTTCAAGCACAAAGGAGATACTCTTGGTCTAATAAAACCAATATATAAAATCACATATCCAAGACGAATTTGATGTAGGAAATTTCCTTAAAGCACATATCTAATTTTCTCATATAAAATTGTGTAGGCAAACATATGACCAATTTGAACAACGTATGCAACATAAGATAGACTTAGGATTGTCATGTAATGATGCACTGTTCATATTTGAGTGGGATTAGCAAGCACTAAAACTTGGTGGGTTTATGTAGGTACAACTCAAACAAATTTTGATTCAATATAGCTGAGTAATGGTAGCCAACTGGGCTCAAGCATTTCATATTTAGCCTAGATTGATTTTAGCATTGCATATTGATTTAAAAGGATATCGGCCAGTGCTTAATAAAAATAGTTCAACCCAACTTATGAGTCACAGATAATGCCATATTTGACAATGCCTTGGCTCATGCTAGTAGTGATAGTGCCTTGGCTCTGGAGTTATCCAACACTGGCACATGTACCATATTATTTTGCATAAAACCTTAACTGCATTTTTCGGACCTTCAAAATATATTGCTTTCTGCCATGCTCTCACATCTTATACTCCCCTCTAACATGGTTCACAACAAACTATGAGGTCCTTTAGACTTAACCTCACTTAGCCTTCGATGTATTGGCTCAGCAAATCACTGCCTAGATTTCTTTAAACTTAATTCCATTGTAACAAATTTAAATTTAAAACAAAATGCATACTTTATTACTTCATTAGCGAAGCTAGTCACTCCCCCATTAGTTGACTGGTTAGACATTCTATCTACTTTAAAGACCCAAAGATCAGGGTCTTTTTCCTTCTCAGTTGCTTCAGTCTCCTTGTAGACATCACATTCTTCCCTCTTCAAAAATATACACTCTACGATAAAGTCCACCAATACGTGCCCATTTGATGGAAGGGTAAGTGACAAAGCGGATCACGTGTTCCTTCAGCTCTACCCCATAACTGAGTAGTCATCCTAATCAGTTTAGATTTCTAAGGTTCCATTTTAAGGGTTGATCTATCAACATATGTACTTCATAGAATACTGCATACCATCTCGCCATCATTCAAAAAGAGCAACCTTTTTGTCAAGCATGGCTGCTTTGATGTTACAACATCCAATGTAGTACTTTAATGTCATCAATTCTCCAGTATTCAATAGATTACAGTTAGCTTCCAAAGAACTTGCTGTAAAGATATATAGAAAACCCATCTCAATGGGTGCATGTCGATGATAATCACACAACTACCAGTTGTGAATCAATTCACTAAAGTGGCCTCAACAGAACTCCATAATCAAGTAGCAACTGAAGGCATCAATTATCCAAATATCTTCTATGCTCCTATTCAGGCAAGATGTTCGTTATACAACTCGAATGCTGAGTCCCTAACTTATTGGTAGATGGAATCACTTGCAAAAGAAAATTTTATTGTCAACTCTTTTCATACATGAAGCCATCAATTATCCAGATCTCTTCTATGCTCCTATTCATACACGCTATGAATTGCCACTATAGTCTTAGGCTTTTCAGAGGGCGTGATGTTAAGCAAATACTTTTCAGTACGATTCTTTATTGTATCAAACATAGTCCATATTTCGTATTATTCCCATGGGGAATTGGATTATTTTCCAGGTCTTAGTCTCTACTTTATTGGTTTTTAGAGTTCTGAATTGAAACACAACTGAGATCAAGTTCGGGCTCTTGTAAGGAAGGTACACAATGCATACTGATCTAATGCATGCAGTTTAATATTTTATAACTAACTATTCATGGTTCTGGAGTTTTATAGCATGGAATATGGAAGCTTTCAAATAACATCAGAAATCAGAAATAAAAGTATTTGAAAGCTGCCATAGAAATAAAAGAAGAGAAAATGAAACACGGTTTAAGCTTTCTTGAAGGTTGCACACTTTTTACATCATGCACTCACCCCTACCCAAAATTTTGAAGGGAGTTGCTCACAGTTTTTTTGTTCATCGACGACGATGACGAACTGATTAAAAAACGAAATTCAGAAATAAAAGTGGTTGAGATTCAACCAGTAACTTGTCGTGAACCTTCTCAGGAAAATTGAATCTCTTCTGAACGACAGAAATCCGTTCCCTAATCATCCCCCTTCTCACCTTCATAAATCATCACCAGTTAGAACACTAATGTCACAAAATTAAGAATCATCATATTTTAATATTCTAGAATTTTTTTTATTTTTTACGCAATATCCATCCATGTAGTATTGGCTAATAATAAACTGCATAGTCAAGAAATCAATTTTGTCAAATGTTTTGTTATGAATAAGATGAGATGAAAACAGGACAATCCAACTTAATATTTTTTTTAAATAAATGAAACAAAGGTTGTCGTTATCAACACGATACTTCATTTAGCATCAACTGTAAAATTAGACTAATTTCCAACCTCCCCAGATAAGAGTTGAACAAATGGCCAGCCAAATTTACTCGCTTGATAATAATATTCAAAATCAATGTTAAACACTAAAATTCAGGTCAATTGTCTAAATGCAAACAATCCTCCTAAAAATAACACAGTTTGACATTGAAACTCGAGATTTGGCGCAAGAAGACAACATTTCCAATTAAGCGTTAGCAAAACAAAAACAAAAATAAAAATAAGCAAATAAAGTGTTACCTCCGTTTTATTCTCTTCTTCTTTAAGGTGTTTCTCTTCTTACTTCTTCAGTTCCTTCTTAAGAGCACTGCCATAGAAAAATCAAAAATTAAAAAGAAGAAATACATTGATAGAGTTAGAGATCAGAATAAGACGGTGTCAAAGAGGAATCCATCGAGATATTTGATACTTCGCATCGGCAAGAGCTGGCCATGTCTCCGACCCTGTCAACGACCGATTATCCTCGTCCACCACCCTGGGAGACGGCGATTCCATAGAAGCAGCCTTTTTTTCATGGAAGATCAAGCAAAATATCAAAACAAAAGGTAGAACCATTCTAAGAATTACCTGAATGATGTCTATGAAGGAAAAATCAAAACACCCATTAACCAAAAGAGACAATCTCCTCAAAAACATCCCTCAAAGAATTAATTACCAACAAAATCAAAAAACCCATTAACCAAATTCCATCAAAATATCAAAAAAATTAGCTAAAAATAAGATCAAGCAGCCCAAAAGAAAAAAATTCAGAGCATGGTTACATTTGGTATAAGTAAATAACTTATTGTTACATGTGAGGAGCAACGATAACCATGGGAGCCTGGAAATTATTAATTACCATGTGTGACCATACTGAAGAAATTATATAATGTACCTAAGAAACTTTGTAATGTACATACAATGCAGAAACACAACTGAGATATCAAAATCATATACGTGTCATTTTGACAACCGACCACAAATCGTTCCAACACATGCACAAGTTGGTAAGCGGCTGGCAATGGCTTGACACGCATTAGCACTATAGGAAGCAATTATGGAGCATGTTAGTCATATGTCATGATAAAAGGTTGGAATATAGAACAACAAATTCAAAGATAGTTGACAAAAATGCAAGAAGTAGAGCTGTGTAAGCCTCAACAATCATCATTTCAGCCTCTTGCTGCCCTTGCACCAAATCTTCAACATCCTAGTATAAGCAAGTCAGCTCAAGCTAATATATTAATGTATTTATGAATCTCATTCGGGAAGAGAGATTCAATGGTCAGGAAAAAGGGATCAGTGATAGAGATTCAATGACTAAGAAAAAAAAGGTAGATCGCACAAAATAATGTGACATTCATGGATCATGCAACTAAAACGCAATTTTATTAGAAAAAAATCTACAAACACAATGCTTAGAAAAAAATAAATCATAGATGCATCATAATAAATTTTGGGTAGTAGTTCACTCTTATGATGGCCTGAATGTATTGGCCTCCGAGCTTATCCTGCAGGAATCCTTTGTCTAACCCTCAATATGAGTATACATGATCTAATATGAGGATACATGAACCTCCCAATAAAACAAACAAAAGAATACCAAGAGTTAATTGATGTATTTTACCTGCATTGAGTGGTCGCATCCATAAGTATAATGAATTATAAATGTTTTGCCCACCTTCAAGTCCCATGGAGGCTGAAATTAAGCATATCAACGTTTTTTTCAAACACCACTCTTAAACTTCATGAATGAAATAGTACCATATGATGGAGAAATTTTTCAAAACAGAAACACACATATGAATTAGCATACACTACCTGTATCATAAAATATTTGCGAAGAATATGTGACACTCCATGCAATGAGCTAGCAACTGCATATGCATACCTGTTGTTGACATCAAAAGAGACAAATACAATAAGTAAAGAGTAACAGGTCTGTTGGTATATATTAAAATGGGATATAAGCAAGTATGATTATAAGCAAGTATGATTAATGGCACTTACATTTCCAATACCCATCCAAAAACTTCATCTGTCACTCGATCATTTTTCATTTTCAGTGAGACATTCATCCATGTAGGAGCAATTTTTTCTACTTAGGACTGTATGTGTCCAATATACCATTACGCCATTAGCCGTGTATGAAATAGTTAACACCGTAAGTAGAAAATCTACAACACTAAATTGCGTGATAAGAGTAATGAATCTGACATTAATCATGCAAGCACTCATAACGAACAGCCGATCATTCTGCATAAATAATTCCCTGACATATGCTACTGACCTTTCTATCTCATGTAGGTTCTTTTTTAAATATCTACATCCTGCAAAAGATTCAAAAAAATTTACTGTAGTAGACAAAAATGAGTTAAACAATGATCTCAGTAAGAAGATACTGAATTAGCAGTAGCTTTAATAGAACACCACAAAGAAATTTTGTAGTAGTAAATAATGTAATATATAATATGATTTAATTTGGAACATTGAATGTAATGAAGGAAACCCTGCAGCTAATATTTTTTAAAAATACCAGACACCAAATCAAATGAATCCAGAATACCCATTTCTGTTGGTTCATCAAGAACACAAAATCAGAAACCAAAACTGCAAAACTACTCAATTTCGACAATAAGAGAACCTAATTTTCTTTTCAGGTCAGATGCTAATAGAATCATGTAAACCCTAAGATGTTGAAATTTAAATATTGAGTCTGTGATGAGGATCGATCCAAGGAAATAAAATAGCTGTTGTAGCCTACCAAAACTTTCTCAAACTTTCTCAAACTCAGCATATTGTAGAAATCTGGCCCTGTTAATAGTAATATTAATTACAAAAAAACTAAAGAAATCTGGCTCTAGCCTCCTCCTCCTCACTGGATTCGTCAGCCTGAAGGCATTAGAGAAGCATAGAAATCTGTACCTCAGGGCCTGTTTCACGCGAAGAGAGGGATCACCTCCTCCTTGGCAGGCGGTGTTGGCTCCAGCCTCCTCTTCGCTAGATTCATCAGCCTAAACGCAAGCATGGTGGAATGGATGGAATTTTTTTTGATGGAATTTTTTTGTTGAGAAAATACCATCTTGTGTTTGCAAGAGGCCCCAATGCAAGCAGCCTCAATGCGAACCGTCGGATTCGAGGACGCGGATCGCTGATGTCAGTCCAAATGGACAGTACTGATTGATTGTGTTTTCTCTTAGAGGAAGATAGTGAAGAGAGAGAGAGACGTTTAGTGCTGGGAACCAATCGCCAAGAGATAAGTAACAAATTTTTTTTTAATGGGGGAGAAAAAATGGGGGCGTGACTCGTGAGAAAGCGCGTGAATTCAAAATTTAGACGTGATTTCAAGCGCGTGTCTGCGGGACCCACTCACATACATGGCAACATCCTAGCCATTTACCAAGTAAATCCAGGCCGTTCTTGGTGACAGAGACAAACAAAGATATGACTGGACTTATGACTGGGACAAAATTCAAAAAAGGTTGTGTTTTATAGAATAGATTCTGGTGTACTTTTCCCAACCCACAGCGATCCCAATTTTCACAGAAGTACGGTGCTCTTATCGTGAGTCGCAGGAACAGCATACCGCTATCATTTTCCAGATGAGTAGGAGAACAGCAGGTTCGAGTTCAGAAATATGAAGAACAACGAAGAAACTTCATTTGCTTTTGTGTGTGGGGGGAAAGTTTATATAGCTTTGTATGCTGCGGATAATAAATTGAAAATGAGAGAGAAGCAGCAATGGCGACAGCAATGGCGAGATCGAGCCTCCGACGAGCCTCGATTTTCTTCCGGCGAGGAGTGGGCCCCACCACCAACAAGAAGATGAGGAGTCTCGCCACCGCCGCCCATCACGATTATGTTTGTTAGTTTCTCATTTCTCGATTCCCTTATGCTTTAGGATTTCTTGACCTAAAACCTAATTTTTTTTATTTTTGTTGTTGTTAAAAATTAAGATGATTAAGATGAGGCTGAGAAATGAGAGAAAATTACTTTTGCTGGAATTGCGATCTGCACAGTGCTCGCAGTCTATAATTTGGCAAAGGGCCATCACGAATATCCTCAACCTCCGGTATGCTATAATTATACAAGTTCTTTAATTATTTGAGTAATAAATAATCCTCAAGTTTATTGCATTTTATGCCCCCCCTCCCTTAAATTTTAATCGATCATTGTTACCGACATAAATAACGGAATATGGCCTTACCCATATTTGCACATTCGTAACAAAGATTTCCCTTGGGGTATGTATTCCAATCTTCCCTTGGTATATATATAAATCTATCATGAAATTGCAATTCCACTACAATTTTTTTTGCCTCGTTATTTTGAGAGAGTGCTTCGTTTAGTTTGAAATGACATTAGATGTTAAATGATGATCGGATTCTTAATGATGAGTTGAGCATAGTATTGGTTAGCATTAGGGGTGGCAAAATGAACCCGACCCGACCCGAACCCGGCCTACTTAGCCGGGTATGGGTATGGGTGTATCCGGGTCGGGTCGAATTCGGGTCGACCCGGTTGACCCGTATAAAAATCGGGTCGGGTCCGGGTTTGACCCGTCAACCCGCATGACCCGGATTATACCCGGTTTATTAATAAATAATTATATACTAATATTTATACCTAGATATCCAAGGGTGCTTGCTGGGACGTTTGGTCAGCGAGTTCAGTTGCTGCCTTGGTTTCAAACAAGGTCACGAGTTCGAATCCTTGTGCAGGCGTTGTATTTTTAATTTTCTAGTATTGTCTAGTAGTTTCGATAAATAATTAATTGATGTGTGACTCTCAGATCTGGCTGCTAGCTCAATTGGTAAGCTTGTGTTTCCGTTTCCGGGGGATCTTAGGTTCGATTCTTGCTGCAGTCGAATTATGTCAAAAAAACATTTTGAAAGAAAAAGGAATGCGGGTCGGGTTCGGGTGACCCGCCAACCCGTCGGGTCGGGTTCGGGTCTTGCATTTCCGACCCGGATTAAATCCGGGTCGGGTTCGGGTCCATCCCTAAACGGGTCGGGTCAAACCTGACCCGACCCGAACCCGACCCGACCCGACCCGTTTGCCACCCCTAGTTAGCATTAATGCTGAAGAAAAATCTTATGTTTTTATGCCTGAGGGTGGGTGGGTATTCGCAAAGTGCAAACTAAACGGTTGCCATACAGAAGTGTAAAACAAACACAGTTACGAGATGTGAATGGTGTGCGGATACATCAATCATCATATATATTCCTTATTAGGTACACCTTATTGAGTGACTAGTTAAGTAAGGCATTTGATAGTTGAATACATGTGATTCTGCTGCAAATAATATAAATTTAAAACCGTAATTCTAGTATTAAATAAATATTTAATTTCTAAGTTGTGGAAACATCTAAAAATTTGTTTTCCACTGTCGCTTTGCATTGAGGATATATGATAGGAACCGAACAAGATCTGAAATTTATTAGTAATAAACTGAAAATAAAAGAGATAAATGATTACAATTGTAGGGGTAATCGCCCTCCCAACACACCGATTGATAGTGGATGTCCGCATACCCGGTATAACGAGGAAATCTCTCGAAAAATTACTCAATAATCAAAACCAAGCATGTCTAAGGCCGGCCGGCCCCATTCCCTTTTATAATAATCCAACTAATAGTCTAATTACCCAAATACCACAACACTAATAAAATAACACAAAACACCCAAAATAAGATCCTATTGGGTTGGATCTATCTTTATTTCGCCCCCGAAAACCACCTTATCCTCAAGATAGTGCATGAATTCTATGTCAGTCCTACTCTAAGTGGTTGTCATCACCCGCTCCGAGCTCTTTATCCTCCACGACATTCTCCTCGTCGTCATCGACTAACAGTAGCTGGAGCTTACGTACTACGCAATAGTGCTCCGGGTGAACCTCTCGTCGCATCTGAAGTACATCCCATTCTGCATTCTCTCACGCATAGCTGCCTTAGTCATCGTTCGAATCTGTGCTCCTTGTAATGGCCCACGCTCTTCTCCTAATTGGCTGAGTCTGTCATTGTCTTCTGCTGTCCCACATTCATGGGTTGGCTATGTGAAGAGGAGTCGTCCCCAATCACTCCAGACCTTTGTGTCCATCAGACGATTCTCCACTATCTGAGCATACTCCATGGCCTCCATCAAGTCCCGCAGCTTCTGTATGCGCACCTCGGTGCGAATGGTAACCTTCAGCCCCTTCATGAAGGTGCTCTCTATCATCTCATCGGAAACTCCCCGCACTCGCCCTGACAGTGCCTCAAACTTCTCTATGTAATCCCTCACTGAGCCATCCTGCCTGAGAGAAAGAAGCTGATTCCACAAGTTTCCCAGATGAGTGTCACGAAACCTCTCCACTAATCCCTCCTTGATCTCCTCCCACGAGCGAAACAGTTGTCTCTCATCCCTCCACTGGTACTATGTGAGGGCCTTTCCATCTAGGCATACCGCCGCCGCATCTAGTTTCTGATCCTCCATCATGCGGGAGACCTAAAAACATCTCCGCCCTATAAATCCATGCCACTGGATCATCCCCTTCGAATACATGCATCTTCAGCTTCCTCAACCTGTCCGCCGTGAAGGTTCCCTGGGCCCCTCGCCCTCTTGAGTGTCTGTGTTGATAATGTTGACACATCTCTTGATGACGCTCATATCACCTCTGTGGGCCTCCATCACGATCTCCCTGGACACTTCGTGGGCCTCCTCGGCCTCTCCAGCCATCACCCCCAATTCCACCACCACATTCCTCCTCGAAGTCTCTATAGCCTCCTCCAATCTCTCCAGGATACCCCTCGTAGGTGCGGGGAGGGTGTCGTCGTCTGTCATCATCATACCGGGGGTCTGGAGGGTCTTGAAACCCTCCCCCATCTTTGACATACTCTTGAAAATTCCCCGGATAGAAACCATCATCGAACACTCTTGTTCGGATGTCGGTAAGTGGCTGAAAACCCCTGTCAGACCCGTAACCCCTTGCAGTGGGCCCGATTGGCCATGGGAAGCCCTCCTGGGCTCGGCGGGGCCCTGGCGGACCTGGGGAAGGGCCGCCGGGCCCGGTCAGCCCCTGTTTGGGCCCCAGTGGCCTTGCCGGTGGTTGGCAAGGCCCGCAAGGCCCCCAAGGCCCCCCTTCTGCTTGCCGGGGCCCATGCGGCCCTGGAACAGGGCCGCCTTGGCCTGTTGGTGACTGTGGTGGCCCGCACGGCCCCGGGGAGGGGCCCCAGGGCCTGCGCGGGGTTGTCGAGGCCTGCGGGGGGCCCGGTCGAGGTCACCGGCCCCCGCGTGTCTTCTGTCGCCTCCAATTGGGCCAGCCGGCCCCCTATGGAGCTTTTAGGGTTCGGCCAGGCCCCCTCCTTGTCGTCCACGGCTCTTCCTCTTCCCTCCACGGCTCTTCCTCTTCATCTTTGAAGTATCGATCGGCGTAAGAAAGCAATCACTCCTAGTATTCCTCTACTTTTTCCTTTCCCTTCTCCAAATGTGTTACTTTTTTGAAGAACTAGTGTGTGTGTCATCGCCGTTCAATTTCACCGAGATCTCCGCAAGTTGAAATATGATCTTTGATAGGGCTTCTCCATATTGATTTAGGGGTTTTCCTTGCTTCGTTAGTTGATCACCATGCGTCGTTAGGGTTTTCTTGATACATTCGATCTCCCCATTGAATTTTTCTTGCACCCCGTCAATGTGATCTTTGGATCTCGTTGCCGTTGCCATGGATCATCATGCTCTGATATCAATTTGAGAGGAACCGAACTAGATCCGAAATTCATTAGTAATAAACTGAAAATAAAGAGATAGATGATTACAATTGTAAGATTAATCGTCCTTCCTAGACGTCGATTGATAGAGGACTTCCGCACCCTCCCGTAGAACGCGGAATTCTCCCTTGAAAAATAACTCAATAATCCATGCATAGGGCCGGCCGGCCCTCATCCCCTTTTATAATAATCCAACTAATAGTCTAATTACCCAAATACCCTTACACTAATAAAATAACACAGCACAACAAAATACGCTCATATTTTACCGGATCTATTAATATATTGCAAAATTTAGGATGAGTTTAATGGAATATCCGACATTTATCTATCAATTATATGTGTGTCCACAATATCAGATAGGTATTCGACACTCGACACGGATATGTATCCTTCATCGAAGAATGTGTTAAATCTGTGCTAAATAGTCATCACCACTTTATACCAAGCACTCGTTAGTTATGCAACATCATATCCTTTTCTACCGCCGGACCACCAAATTGCCGTCTCCCTAACTTCCATATGGATTATCTAGTTTGGACAGTAATTTTTGTGTACTTTTATGTCAGCCAGGAAAATCAGCCGTAGGGGAAGCATGTGACTAGCACGTCGGTACTAGCAACTATACTCGAGTTTACGACATATTGGCATTAGTTGATTTGCACTGTTGGAAACTTCTGTGGGTTTCTTTTGAATTTTTGTGGTCGATGTAAGACCATCAGGCACTTGAAAACCATAACACGACCAATTAGCTCTTCTAGAATAAGCTTTTAGAACATCCCCGCAAAGGGAGGGGGGATAAGAATGGTTCAATCAACTGTTCCAAATGGCCTCCCAAACTAAAACATGTGCACACTGATATATCTGTGATTTTGGCCATTTAGGAGTGTTTTCATAATTTTCGGAATTCTGGGGTCTTTTTTAGTAAGTTTCACTTTTTAGGGGTTTTTTTGTAATTTTGCTTATTTCTGAATTATTATTAATATGCTAGTAGGGGGTGAGGGAATCACATGCTTGATTATTGAGAAGAAACTTGCGAGAGGTTGAGATTTTTCTCTTTTCATTGGAGAGCTCGACCCACTCTCAAATAAGCGGCTTGGGAGACGGTCCAGCCTAAAATTGTTACCACTATTTTGTATCTCATTGTATTTTCCAGCTATTTATCAATAAGAACATTGGTTTTTTCTCCAAATCTCTCCTTTCTAGCCCTAAAAATCCTTTCTTTTATCCTAAAAATCCCATGTTTTCACCAAACCCATATCTTTATCTATCAAAATCCTAGAAAACCCCCCAAAAATCATATTTTTATCATCAAAAATTCATGAAAATTCTATCAAGTGGTATTAGAGCCTCTACGATCCATGGTTGCGACGAGAGCCAAAGACAAGATCGACGTGTTGGACGAAAACTTCGATGACGAGATCAAATAATTGAAGAAAACCATGGAAAAAATTAAGGCAACGGTGAAGGAGAGGAAGGTGACGGTGGATGAAAGGCGGGCAAAGTCGGAGCAAATGTTTGATGAAGTGATGCAAGCCCTAGCGAGCGTAACACAGTGATGGCTAAGAAATCCAACTGGATCAAAGCTCTAATCCAGGGCAAAAGGCGACGGCTTTGGAGAAAAGGAAAGAGACAACAGAGACATACAAAGAGGGTTTGCTATCCGACGCCGACAACTCCGATGCGAATCCTGAAACTGATGATGCAATGAGAGGCAATGTGGGGTGTGACAAACATGCATGGCTCCTGCAAGTCCCCCTGCATCCTGCAGGTTTCCTGCAAGCTAGCCAATAGCATGCAGGGACCCTGCAGGTCCCCTGGCTGCATGCATGGCTCCTATAGGCCAAGCGGTACCTTGTAGGGCTCCTGCAGGCTAGCACTCAGCCTATAGGGCTCATGTAGGTGCCCCAGCTGCCTGCAGTTTTCCTGCATGCCCCGTCGAAGCTTGTTCGCTGACCTACGTGCCTGTCAAGGCCTGTTTGCAGTTATGCTATGCCTGTAATGTCCCGACGATCCTTTTCTGGGTCTGCCATGGCCTGCGACGTTCATCGGGGCCTGCAATAGCGCGTAAACTTTTTTGTGAATCCCCAATGCCCTTGGTGTTCAATTGGACAACCTCCCAAGCGTTAATGTTTCTGTTTTGAGCATAGAGGTATTCAGATGTGCTTGACGACTATGGTGGCTACCTTCCAGACGTTGTTGAAAGCGGAAGATGTTAGGTATTGGCTAATTAGCCCACTTCCATCGTGTTTTGTTTTGATGATGATCACCTAATTATGTTGATTGCTTATGACTCATTGTTTTAATCTCAGATTTATATTGATGTTTATCTTGATGATGAGACAAAGTAATATGTATAGAATGATGGATCAAGGCTATGGAGTAAGGGGATTCATGAAGATATTGGACTTCATTGTATTTTATGTTTCATCTTCATGTAATCTTATCTTTCTTTCATAGATTACTTGTAGCCTTTATTGGATGCACAAACACACTCACATATGCATCATATTCCATCATAAGGTTCCTTAGAATCATGTTGAACACATCCCATTTGGTCCATTGCTCTAAACACACTGGTGTGTATTTTAGAGTTGGATAGATGCATGGTGAAGGGTCACCAGACTACTGGCGTGTGTCAGATTTATTAATCTGCTAACACTGTCGTGGATCAGAAGCCTGATGGTTATTGACCAGGCGCCTGGTACAGTGGTCCAGACGCTTAGTACATGAACTCCAGATGCCTGGTACATGAAATCCAGACGTCTGATTAAGTATAGCCAAAATTTCAGTGCTATCTGTTTTTAGAATCTGTTTTTTGTCGTCTGTCTCTATTCAAACTGCTGTCAGTTTTTTGTAGGCGGAATTTCTAGTCTATTCCAAGCCAATCAGTTACGAAATCTTGTTAGCTTTCCAACGCATCTTGAATCACATCAATCAGAGTTCATATGAGGGAGTTATTACTGTTTTGGTGATCAAGTGTTTTTGGACAGATTCTGTTATTGTCTGAAGCAGTTTTGCCAAACGTCGGAACAGTGAACAGATCGATCCAAAATGTAACCCTAGAGAGACCTAGCTATGGCGCAAATTACACGGAGATAAATCCCCGGCAACGGCGCCAAAAATTTGGTCGCGTCCGAGTGTACATCCGAAAAACGACTTGTAGTTTTACCGCAAGCGCACGGTGTAGCGACGAGCGGGTATCGAACTCAGGGAGGACAAATGACAATGTCTCTTTCCAATCACCTAGCTATCAAGAGAATCGAGAATAGTTTAGGTTATAACAGTCACAATTGTTCAAATATCAAGAGAAATATCAATTTAATAAAACGTCTAGGGATGGGAATCCCCACTACGGACCTTCTCTCATCCTTGAGATTCATAAGTTTCATTGTTGCTAAGCTTGAATATGGGTGAACTAATCGCAACTTAATGTGGAACCAAGCTCACGCTCTCACGCTATTGCCGGTCTATAGCAGACCTAGGATAGGGCTCACTCTCGTGCAAACCTTAGCCTAAGCCGCTAGCGTGAAGAACGACATCATTGTTCAATCGTATTTCGAGTCCACTCTCGTGCAAACTCGAGCTACGACCTAGGTTATAATAGTTCCTATCCGTCCAATCTCTTGCAAACGAATATGTGTATAGAATCACAATTAAAAATCCTAGCTTTGGTCCAATCTCTTGTAAACTAAATCTAGAGAAATCCAATGGTCAATCTAAATCGAATATCTAGGCCTTCCTATCAATTGAGATCCAATCTCTTGCAAATCCCAATCGATATGAATTCCTAGGTATCCGTAATTAATCAATTACAACGTAACCCTAATCAAATCTAGCAACAATTTCACAAATTCATCACAATTTAGAAATAGGGTCCATATGGTTCATCCCTACGTCCTAAGACGACGGCACTACTCACTAGACATCATGCAAATCTCAGAAAAATCAACAATAATATCGGCACAATTTATCGCAAAAGAGAAATAGTGCATAAAATTGAGTTTTTGATGGGAATAGACAAACCAATGTAGTTCCAATGATTTCCAGTTGAGAATTCACCAAAGAGTAGCCCTCAAAACCATAAAAGAAAATCTCAAAATTAATTGTTCAAAAAGCTCTCCAAACTAGGGCAAAAACTGGGTTTAAATACCCTCTAAAATCGCCCAAAAAATCGTGACCAAACTGCCCCTGCGCAGCCCAGAAATCGCAACCATAGCAGCAGGCGGAGCAGTTCACTCGGCCGAGTGGTCTTGTCACTCGGCCGAGTGATAAACCCTGTAAAAATACAGTAACTTCGGATGTTTTCAGGGTCTGTCTTCGGGGTGGGTGGCTCGGCCGAGTGGCTTTCATCATTCGGCCGAGTGAGCATTTGTACTCGGCCAAGGAGGCCTCCAAAGGGTCTCTGAGAATTGCAGTAACTTCGGCCTCTTCTCTGGACAATTTCCCTGTACCACTCGGGCGAGTGAGATTTCTCACTCGGCCGAGTGGATTTCTTCGTTCGGTCGAGTATACGCTAAAAAACTCCGTGTGCGTATCTGTTCTGGTCGGCCGAGTGGGACTTCTTGTTCGGCCGAGTGGCTGTTCTGCTCGGCCGAGTGATGTGATGTTATGCTTGTTTCTTCTTCTTTTTGCCTCCTCGTCGCTCCTATTGATTTCCTTCTTCTTCTGCTCATCCTCCATCGCTGCTAAGCCCTCAAATGAGCCGTGTGTGACACTCCTAAGCGTTTGCAAACCCCTTGATCTCAAAATCGCTCCAAATCGCTCCATATTTTCTGAAATACGACAAAAACAAGAAATAATGAAAATTATCGCAATATTGTCGAATAATCGTGAAAAACGCGATATGGGCGATCAAAACGGCATGCAAACATGCAGAAAAAGGTGTAAAATATGGAGTGATCAAAATCCCTCAAGCCTATCTTTTACTCGTCCGTGAGGAAGATAAGTAAAAGGCGAACCCGACGGGAAAAATAATAAAAAGAAAAGACGGAAGAGATAGAAAATAAAGAAAGAAAGCAAAGAGAGAGGTGCTAGATCATTTTCTCAGGACGTGTGCTTTGCTTACTCATATAACATACAACGAATATTAAACTCATGCCAAAGATTTTTATCTCGATATCATGATATATGGATGCATTCAAAATAGAAAACCCGAGAATATCAAAATAATATGAAATATGGAATCGTTCTAGGATTAATATCGTCTGAAGCATCTAAAGCAGTATACATACTCATAGACCACACACTTTTCAATTGAATGCTTTCTATAAGGAGTATAAGAGATATCACACATCATGGATCAATAAGAATAGAAAGACATGGTTTTCATGAAGTGCATGCTAAGTATCAATTCCTGGATTTCGTAAAACTTTTAGTAATCTCACCGAGTATAGAAAATTACCTAGCTTAGGTTGTCATGCACAGTCAAGTAGTCACACTCTCACACATCATTGGATCCTCTCCCCAAGCTTATCTATAAGCGTGGTGGCATAAATAAATCAATAAGTACATTCTCCATTTTTGGAGCTCCAATAAAAATAAAAACAAAAGACGGAAGAAAGAGAGAAACAGTGTGATATGAGATCATGTATAAGCTTCTTTCTTTTCTCTTTTCTTTTCTTTTTCCACTTTTCATTTTTTACAGCATATATACATCTGAGATCCCAAATCAAAAGATAGAAAGATATTCACATATTTTTTCTTTTTGATTTTGGGGAATTGGAGCATGGAATTTAATAGCGGGGGAAATGCCAATGATAGACTCGCTAAAGGGGGATTTACCAATGAATATAAGTGTAGAAATAATGCTCAAGATATGTGGAGAAAGAAATAAATGTAACACTCGGTTCACTCTATAGGACGTGCACGACAACTTTCAGCAGAGTAATGTAATCTACTCAGTTTAATCTCAGAAAGTAAACTAGTCCAGTTATATCAACCTAACATATATTCATTCAACCTGAAAGTGAGGCGTACAATTTTCATGCAATAAGAAGTGATATAAGAAAGGAAAACAGTACTCCAGATATAAGCAATCAATGCGTGAAGTTTGGTGTGTTTTCTACGGAGAGTATACATATAAAGCATCAGATTCAGCTAATAAAAGAATTTCATCCATATTTATACATGAAAGTGCGTGTTACTATCTCAAATGCATAGCAAGACAAAGCATATGATATCTGAAATAAAAAATAAAAAAAACTATGGCATGCCAAAGTAATATGCATATAGAGATAAGCTAGCACCACGTCATCATCATCACAGAAAATGCATTTCTAGCAAAAAGATGAAAGAAATAAGGATAAAAAGGAAATGAGAACTATATTGAATATTGAACTTCTTCCTACTTGGTGTTAATGATGAGCAAACATAAATACTTGTGACTAATCCCCTATTTTGCAGTTAATCCATTGCCTAAGCTATTTATGAAGATATACTTGCAATGGATGACTCTCAAACGTCATTGAAGGCAACTGACATGAATTGGTTGATCGTAGATAATGATTGAAGCTCCGTGAAGACTTCAAGCTCATACGACGGAAAGAAGAGATTATTCGTCAATGTAATTTTTCTTTTATCTCTTCTAGTATGTAGCTTAGAAGTAGAACTTTGATGGAGCACTTACACACATATACATTCAGTCATAGGACTCCATTAGATCAATTGTCATTTGACTCCAATTCATTTCTCTATTGGTTGTGCAAGGATTGTTTATAACAGTCGACTGCTTAACAGTTTACAGTCGCATGTCTCAAAAACAGTCGACTGTATTTTGTTCTACAGTCGCCTGTTATGCACAGACTTTTACAATATAGTTTTGGGCCTCCTCTGATTATCTCGCACAGTCTACTGGTGAATGATACACAGGCGCCTGTCCTTGTGACAGTCGACTGTGTTTTGTAAATCAGTCGCCTGTATATTCTTTGCCCTAACTATGTTTGATCTGACTTTTACGGTCAGTCGACTAATGTTGTATATACAGTCGACTGTCTCTTAGATCAGTCGACTGACTATGCTGCAACAGTCGCCTGTCTGTGAGTCATTTCTTTGACTCAGCTCTCTGGAAATTTCTCAGGCTTTTGACAGT
Source organism: Scilla litardierei (assembly GCA_030789695.1). Classification (NCBI taxonomy): domain Eukaryota; kingdom Viridiplantae; phylum Streptophyta; class Magnoliopsida; order Asparagales; family Asparagaceae; genus Scilla; species Scilla litardierei. The sequence goes on along the minus strand of CM061139.1, from coordinate 91,666,322 downwards.
CGTTTGTTTAAGGATATACAGTCGCCTGTTCTGATTAACAGTCGACTGTGTTTCTTGCATCAGTCGTATGTCCTGTTCTTGTGAGATTTCCAGTATTTATCTAACTTACCCATCTCTCGGCCAGTCGCCTGTCGAAGGAATTACAGTGGCCTGTTGGTTTAACAGTTGACTGTCTTTGCTTCATCAGTCGACTGTCCACGCGGTAAGTTACCGTTATGAATTCTCACCTACCCTTGCTGACTGTGCAACAGTCGACTGTGGATTGTTCAACAGTCGACTGTCGCGAGTTCAGATTCTATCCGTTGAGATTTTTCTCACGGATTCCAATTGGGTTTTTGCCTAAACTGTTTTGTGGATTTGAGAAAGCTATAAATAGAGCTTCTACTGTTCCATTGGAAGGTTACTCATTCATTGCAAAATCTCTCAAGCTTTCATTTCCAAAGATCAAAGCTCTCAAATCCAAAGCCCTAAGTATTTCCAAATCTTGTTCTCTTGCTCTCCAACCTAGAACCAAAGAGTGATCATCTAGGCAATTGGTGCAGTCAAGAGAAAGGGCTTCTCCTCTCTTCCAAGAGAGTTCTTCAGCACACATCACACTCCTCTTTCAAGTTCTACTTCAAGGCATAGGTGATTGTAAGTGTTGTTTTCATTATTTCATAACATTCGTTATTTGAGTTGTGCTCTCGGTTGTGAGAGTGGTTTTGCTTGCTCCCTGGTTGTGGGAGTCAAGGACATCGATTGTATTCGATTGCACTTGTAGGGTTGCTATAAGTGGGCTTTAAGGAAACATCAAGTTAGGGTACTAACTTGAGTATCCGGTGGTATCCGGGTGGTAGGGACGTAGGATTACCGGGAACAAGTCGGGAGTTGACTTGGGTAATCCGAACACTTGAAACATCTCTGCGTTTGCGTGTGTTTTTCTATTCCGCACTATTTGTTGGATTGCATTTTATTTGGCGTAAATTCCTTTTAAATTTGCATAAACACTATTCAACCCCTTTTAGTGTTTTCCCCATAGACAGGGTCCTTACAATTGGTATCAGAGCGCAAGGTTACATCTATGGTATTCAACAACAACAACGTTCCACCGCCGTCTTCATACAACAATCACGAGCGTGATGGAGCGTCCACACTTTTCGAAGGTCAATCTACGGTGCGCCCTCTGCGTTTCAATGGTACAAATTTTAGCTATTGGAAATGCAGGATAGAGACGTTCCTTAGGAGTGCTTCGCTTTGGAGAACTCTCCACAAGGAATAAGTCGAGCCCACCGAAGTAGATTTCGACAAATGGACGTCTTCCGAGAAAACCGCCGAGGTCAACAACGCTAAAGCAATGAACGCTCTTCATTGTACGTTGGACCCGAATGAGTTCAATAAGATATGCACATGTAAGCGTGCATATCAAATTTGGAACCATCTCATCGTTACCCACGAGGGAACGAATAAGTTAAATCTTTCAAAGTTATATGTTGCCGTGCAAAACTTCGACTTATTTCATATGCAGGACAATGAAAGCATTGCATCGATGTACGGACGTTTTACCGACATCATCAATGAATTGGAAGCCCTTGGCCAAATATATTCCGAACAGGATAAGGTAAGGAAGATCATCATGGGAATGACCTCCAAATGGGAAAGAAGAGCGATCACCATCAAGGAGGTCAATGACTTGAAGAACTACACCGTGGTGAATCTCATCGGGACTCTTATGTCTTACGAAGTAAGATGGGACAACCGATTGAAGATTCGAGCCATGATGAATCCTTCGGAGGCCAAGAAGAAAGCTTTGGCATTCAACGCCAATTCATCATCCTCCGAAAGTGATGAATCCGAGAACGAGATGGATTTGGGTGAAATGGCCCAAATGGCGAAGAAGTTCCAACGCTTCTTCCGCAATGGTAAATTTTCCTCCAACAAACGTTTTGAGTCTACTAATGCTACTTCCTCTCTTTGCTATAAATGTAATAAGCCAGGGCACATTAAGAGGGATTGCCCAATGCTGAAGAACAAAGAGAAATGGAAGGCACCGAAGTACCACAAGTCCAATAAGAACAAGAGAGACAAGAAGAAAGGACTCGTAGGTACCTTCGACGACTCAAGTGATGACTCATCAAGCGATTCCGATGATGAGAAAGGTGAGAGCACCCACATGTGTTTCATGGCTCTAGAAGACACACTCTCCGATGAGAGTGATTCCGACATGGACGACACCGAGGTAACAATGGATGAACTTCGTATTGCTAATGAAGAACTATTTGCTAAATACCAATCTTTAATGCTTAGATACACTAGCTTAAAGAAATCAAATGCTAGCAAGTCATCCATTTCATGCATTATCAACAATGACACCATTGTTGATGCTTTAACTCTTGGAAAGCAAACTTGTTTTGAGTTGTTTTATAATAAAAAGCCTCAAGTAAAATATTTTCGTGTTTTTGGTTCAAAATGTTTTATAAAGAACACATTTGGTAATTTAGACAAGTTTGAGCCAAGATCCGATGAAGGAATCTTTGTTGGATATTCCACACGTAGCAAAGCCTACCGGATATACAACAAAACTTCTTCAACAATTGAGGAATCACTTCACGTATCTTTTTATGAAGATTTTGATTTTCCTCATGTTGACGATGATAATGTAGATATTCTTTGTGATTCTCTTAATAATGTTAAGGTTAATGATTCTATTGTTGAGACTAACACTTCTAACGAAGTTGTTGAAGTTGTTCCTAGTGATCCAGGTATACCTAAAGCTTATCCACCATTCGCAATCATCCCCATAACCAAATTATTGGAGATATTGGTGAGGGTGTTCGAACGAGATCGAGAATTGAAGAATTCTCTCATTGCGCATTTGTCTCTACCATTGAGCCAAAGAACATCCAAGAAGCTTGCGAGGATATCTCTTGGATAGTGGCAATGGAAGAAGAACTAATGCAATTCGAGAGAAACGAAGTTTGGGAACTCGTACCTCTTCCAAGTGGTCACCAAGTCATTGGGACCAAATGGATCTTCAAGAACAAGACGGATGAAAACGAGGTAATCACACGGAACAAAGCAAGGTTAGTAGCTCAAGGCTACCGGCAAGAGGAAGGTATTGATTTCGAAGAATCTTTTGCCCCCGTAGCTAGATTAGAAGCTATTAGGTTGCTTTTATCTTTTGCATCCCATAAGAATTTTAAACTATTTCAAATATGTTAAAAGTGCATTTTTAAATGGGTTTGTCAATGAAGAAGTTTATGTTTCTCAACCTCCCGGTTTTATTCATGAAAAATTTCCAAACCATGTTTTCAAACTTAAGAAAGCGTTGTATGGATTGAGACAAGCTCCTAGAGCTTGGTATGATCGACTTAAGACCTTTCTTTTGAATTTAGGTTTTAAAATGGGAGAAGTTGATTCTACTCTTCATTAAAGATTATGAAAATGATATTCATTTGATTCAAGTTTATGTCGACGATATTATTTTCGGTTCTACTAACTTTAATCTTTATCAAGAATTTTACAAGTCTATGAAGGATGAGTTTGAGATGAGCCACATGGGAGAGCTCACCTACTTCCTTGGATTGCAAATTCGACAAATGGAGAATGTCACATTCATACATCAGACAAAGTACACAGGGGAGCTTATTAAGCGATTCGGGATGGAATCGACTTCGAGCAAAAGGACTCCCATGAGTACTACTACTCATCTACACAAGGATGAAAGCGGAAAAGATGTAGACGTTCGTCTATATCGAGGTATGATTGGTAGCTTACTTTACTTAACCGCTAGTAGGCCCGATATAATATTTTCCGTATGCCTTTGTGTTAGATATCAAGCAAGACCTAAGGAGTCACACTTGATTGCGGTTAAACAAATATTTCGTTATCTCAATCAATCTCTAGATTATGGGTTACTTTACCCTAAGTCTAGCACATATGAGTTAATCTCATATAGTGATGCCGACTTTGCCGGATGCAAGTCCGACAGGAAAAGTACTAGTGGCACTTGCCATTTCTTAGGAAATTCCTTAGTTTCTTGGTTTTCTAAGAAACAGAATTCGGTGTCATTGTCCATGACTGAAGCGGAATATATTGCCGCGGGTCTTGCATGTGGACAAGTTTTTTGGATGAGACACTCTTAGTGACTATGGTGTCAATTGTGATACTTGCCCTATCATGGTTGATAATCAAAGTGCTATTTGTCTTTCCAAGAATCCGATACATCACTCCCGTACCAAACACATAGACGTGAGACACTATTTTATCAATGATCATGTAGCTAAGAAGGACATCATCTTGGAGTACATTGAAAACCAAAAACAAATTGCTGATATCTTCACTAAACCTCTTAAAGAAGATTCATTTGTGAGGTTGCGTGGAGAATTGGGAATTATGGGTGAATCTGAAATCTTGAAGCTCAATCTCTCTTGTTATAACTCCTTTTTGAGCTCATATCTTTTTGTTGCCTATCTTCATGTGCTTTATTATATTTATATTTTAAGAAAGACAATTGAGATTTAACTGATTTCATGTGTTTTTGATATTAATGGTAGTGATCTGCGTTTCAATGGATTTATTTACACCTTTTTACGATGTTTTTGTGATTAGAGTATAAGTCCTAGGGTGAGTGTTCTTATTCTCTGGAATTCTATCTCACTGTGCATTTTTGGACGAGGACAGGCGACTGTATTTCCTCCTACAGTCGACTCCTACAGTCGACTGCCCTACTCTATCTCCTCAGTCTGAGATTTGGTATCTTTCACACAGCCAACTGATGACTGTTTTACAGTCGACTGTTATTTTAACAGGCGACTGCATTTTAGTCATCAGGCGACTGTTCTCTCTGTCGAATTCTTACAATACTCTCTGTTATTTTTGATGAACTGTATTAATTCTCGGCCTGCCGACTGTTGAGTATATGTCAGTCGACTGTCAAATGGACATGCGACTGCATGTTACTTGCCAGTCGACTGCCCATCTTTCTGAGCCTGATTGTTATCACTTCATCCAGTCGACTGAATTTTGTTCATCAGTCGACTGTCTTCTATTGAGACGGTTCATATGATTTGATCTGAGCCGCCGATTCATTGATTCAACGGCCCAGATTCATTCCCCAACTTTTATATTCGAGAAAGCCCGATCATTTCCCCACGTCGACTCTCTCACATCCGATTCGACCGCTTCGTCTTCCCGCTCGATTTCTCTTCCAAAACCGTCGATCTTCTTCCCTTTGTGAGTCGATTTCGAGTTGTCGTTGCCTTCGTTTCAACGCTCGACTAGGTTTGATCTCATCCTCCTATCTCGTGAAATTTTCTTGTTAGGGTTCGTCCGCATTTGTGTCTTGCCCTAGCTTCGTGTACGACCATGGCTCTTTTCGATCATTTCTTTCCTAATGTCTCTTTCGACTTCCTTGATGAGCCGGTACCTTCACCAAAGCCTTATCTGACTCCATCTTCGCCTCCATCTTCTGGAGAACCTCTTCATATCACTGTCGGTGACCCCATCCCCTTTGAGCATGATGTTTGACACACTTCTCTGCCAGCTGAGCATCCTCATAGGTCCCTTCTTTTCGAATCACACGGGGAATTTCTTCTTCGTCAGCTGGATGCTCAAGTCTCTGCTCTTGAAATTCTTTCCGTATCTCTGGATGAGAAGCTCTCGCTTTTGCTTAAACTTCAGTTAAACTCTTTTAAGCATCATGGCTTTCCCATCCCTTCCGAGCTTCAGGCTCTGTTGGCTACCTCTGAGGACACTTCTCCGGCTTTTGTTTCTCCTCCTCCAGGCTTCACGCCTAAACCCCATGTGGTTCAGACCTCCGGTGCTCAGACACCACTTCATGTTCCTGCTGAATCATCTGATGTTCGTGCTTCGTCTTCTAAGATGAAGACTCCAGCTTTTCTTACACGTCGCTCTGCTCGGCTTTTGTTCCATTCTTCTGGTCGCCCGTTGGACCCCTCCGTCATTCATATTGACTGAGGCTGCTGCAGCTGTCTTTTTGTTCACTCACCTGAAGACCTAGATTTTGTTTTGTGTGGTCTGTTTTTGTTTGGGTTGAGTGATTCATCTACTGATGTTGTTATGAATGCTGGATGATGTTGTCAGTGACTTTATATATGTATGGTGTTGTACTTCGCTGTCGTCATGATCATATTTTTTTGTCTTGATCATGATGTATCTTTTTGTGATGGACATGTAGATGTCCACCCGATGATGTACTCATCTTTTATATATCTATATATGATGTTGATGTTTATCTTGTGTCACACTATGCTATACTGCTTATCTTATCTGTGTGATGTATGCTATGTTGTCTCCATGTATGCTATACTCTCTCTGATGTGCTTTTGAGACAATATATGAATTTGGTATTCGTTTTATCATGCTATCTCTGGTATGATGCATTTGTGAAATCTCTTTTGGAACTATTTTTGTGTATATATCTAAATGTTGATATTGGACTTCACTTCCAGTACTCACATGTGTATATGATGTGATTTTATGAGTTTTTGATTCGATATATCTTTATACTCCTTGATTGCTAGTTCGTATTTAGCACTATTATTGTTGTTATTTGCTCCCATCTTTTTGGATAATGCCATAGGGGGAGAGAAATAAACATACAAGATTCATAATGGATGTGCTAAGTATGTTTTAACGCTTGAATCTAAGATTTATGTTGCCTTAGATTCAGGTGGAGTAAGATTACAATGAATAGGGATTGTAATTCCTAGATCTTTTGAATTTATATTCATGCGTTCCTTACTCATTTGCTTCAATTGATATGAAGATGCACTAATATTTGTTGACTACCTTGATTGGCATCTATGTAGGGGGAGTAAGTTTTCATTGTGCACAATTATTTATCTTTTTGTTTATGTTTGTTTGTCATCATCAAAAAAGGGGAGAATGTTGAGTATTGGACTTCTCCCTACTTGGTGTTAATGATGAGCAAACATAAATACTTGTGACTAATCCCCTATTTTGCAGTTAATCCATTGCCTAAGCTATTTATGAAGATATACTTGCAATGGATGACTCTCAAACGTCATTGAAGGCAAATGACATGAATTGGTTGATCGTAGATAATGATTGAAGCTCCGTGAAGACTTCAAGCTCATACGATGGAAAGAAGAGATTATTCGTTAATGTAATTTTTCTTTTATCTCTTCTAGTATGTATCTTAGAAGTAGAACTTTGATGGAGCACTTACACACATCTACATTCAGTCATAGGACTCCATTAGATCAATTGTCCTTTGACTCCAATTCATTTCTCTATTGGTTGTGCAAGGATTGTTTATAACAGTCGACTGCTTAACAGTTTACAGTCGCATGTCTCAAAAACAGTCGACTGTATTTTGTTCTACAGTCGCCTGTTATGCACAGACTTTTACAATATAGTTTTGAGCCTCCTCTGATTATCTCGCACAGGCTACTGGTGAATGATACACAGGCGCCTGTCCTTGTGACAGTCGACTGTGTTTTGTAAATCAGTCGCCTGTATATTCTTTGCCCTAACTATGTTTGATCTGACTTTTACGGCCAGTCGACTAATGTTGTATATACAGTAGACTGTCTCTTAGATCAGTCGACTGGCTATGCTGCAACAGTCGCCTGTCTGTGAGTCATTTCTTTGACTCAGCTCTCTGAAAATTTCTCAGGCTTTTGACAGTCGTCTGTTTAAGGATATACAGTCACCTGTTCTGATTAACAGTTGACTGTGTTCCTTGCATCAGTCGTATGTCCTGTTCTTGTGAGATTTCCAGTATTTATCTAACTTACCCATCTCTCGGCCAGTCGCTTGTCGAAGGAATTACAGTGGCATGTTGGTTTAACAGTTGACTGTCTTTGCTTCATCAGTCGACTGTCCACACGGTAAGTTACCGTTATGAATTCTCACCTACCCTTGCTGACTGTGCAACAGTCGACTGTGGATTGTTTAACAGTCGACTGTCGCGAGTTCAGATTCTATCCGTTGAGATTTTTCTCACGGATTCCAATTGGGTTTTTGCCTAAACTGTTTTGTGGATTTGAGAAAGCTATAAATAGAGCTTCTACTGTTCCATTGGAAGGTTACTCATTCATTGCAAAATCTCTCAAGCTTTCATTTCCAAAGATCAAAGCTCTCAAATCCAAAGCCCTAAGTATTTCCAAATCTTGTTCTCTTGCTCTCCAACCTAGAACCAAAGAGTGATCATCTAGGCAATTGGTGCAGTCAAGAGAAAGTGCTTCTCCTCTCTTCCAAGAGAGTTATTCAACACACATCACACTTCTCTTTCAAGTTCTTCTTCAAGGAATAGGTGATTGTAAGTGTTGTTTTCATTATTTCATAACATTCGTTATTTGAGTTGTGCTCTCGGTTGTGAGAGTGGTTTTGCTTGCTCCCTGGTTGTGGGAGTCAAGGACATCGATTGTCTTCGATTGCACTTGTAGGGTTGCTACAATTGGGCTTTAAGGAAACATCAAGTTAGGGTTCTAACTTGAGTATCTGGTGGTATCCGGGTGGTAGGGACGTAGGATTACCGGGAACAAGTCGGCAGTTGACTTGGGTAATCCGAACACTTGAAACATCTCCGCGTTTGCGTGTGTTTCTTTTTTGGGTTGTTTTTCTATTCCGCACTATTTGTTGGATTGCATTTTATTTGGCGTAAATTCCTTTTAAATTTGCATAAACACTATTCAACCATCTTCTAGTGTTTTTCCTATAGACATGGTCCTTACAAACTACTACTAAACAATGCAGCACACTCAAGAAATAGAAAAAACGTGATGCATGATAAAAAAGAAAAAGTGAGTGAAAAGGGTGTAAAAACAAAGAAAAGGTGGAAAAAAATAAAAAAAGTGACAAAAAAATAAAAAAGCGTGAGAACTCACTCCCCCAAGCTAAAGTGCACAGTGTTCTCAATGTGCAAAGTGTGGCACACCGAGAGACAAAATATGGGTGGGGTGGGTGAGGATGCATGCAGGATGAGAAAAAAAAGAAAAATGATATGAGAAGGCGGGTGATGCATGCAGAGATCAAAATAATGCAGATATAAGTGTCCCCAAAAAGTACTCCCTCTCTCCCAAACAGATATATACGGATATGACCAAAATGTGAACAAAACAGTGTGTGGAGGCTCACAAAAACTATCCAGCGTATCGACAGCAAAAATGTGAAAGGCATCCAGTGTGTGCCTAAGGGGGAGGGGGTGCACAAGCACCGTCATGTGGCGGAGGTGGTGGCTGGCGTGGTGGGTGCTGGGTGGGTGCAGGTGGCAGAGGCAGACGTGCAAGGATTGATTCAGGCAAGCCTGAATACTAGGAAGTATGGTGACGTAGGTCTGGACTGCACTGACGGTGGCGGAGAGAGCCCTAAAGTCTCCTCTGAGTCCACTAACTGCCCCCTCATATGGCGGAGGTGGTGGCGGGCGTGGTGGCTGCTGGGTGGGTGCAGGTGGCAGAGGCAGACGTGCAAGGATCTGATTCAGGCAAGCCTGAATACTAGGAAGTATGGCGACGCAGGTCTGGACTGCACTGACGGTGGCGGAGAGAGCCCTAAAGTCTCATCTGAGTCCACTAACTTCCCCCCTCAAGAGCACGAATGCTCTGAACTAGGGTGTCGGGGGGAGGTGGAGCAGAGGGTCGAACAGGTCAGACAGGTGAAGTACGGGGCTGTCTCACACGGCCGCCGTAAAGGATGGGTGCAGCTATGGGGTGGTGCTCTGGTGTTGTGCTCGCTAAGTATCGCTCGGCCTCTGTGTGAGGCTGAGACGCAGGCAAGGAAGACGATTAAGGAGCAGCAGCAGAAGTGGAAATGGTCGCTAAAGACGAGGCAGGCAGAGAGGTCAGTGACACAGAAGTAGGGACAGACGTCACTACGCTCTCGGAGAAAACAGCAGCAGTGGGGACAGACGGGTCAACAGCTGGGGTGGCTATGAACAAAAGTGAGGACAGGGTCGCCACTGCGGCGGTAAAGGAGGTCTCGCCGCTCTCTAAAATGGTAGTGGGATGCTCAGGGCTAGCAGCGGAAATGGGATCGACAGAAATGGGCACAAAGGTGGTGGCGGTGGTGGACGAGGACTCAGCAAAAGTGCTCCTGACACTAACAGAAGTGTGGACAGAGGTGTCGGGAGGTGCAGACAGGTCAGGGACAGGCTAAGGGATCACAGGATCCTGGGGTGGAATGAGGGGCTCCTGCTGAGCACCCTCGGGCTCTAGTAAGTAAGGGGCGGGGATGAGGAGATCCATCGCCGGAATCCAATCTCCGCCCGCGGGTCCTATATGAGTTCGAGCAGGGCTCGGAAGAATCATGTAATCAGCAGCGAAAGGATCGTGGAGCCACACCCAGTGCTGATGACCATGAGGACGCAACATCCTCATCCGGGCCATAGCGTCTATCGATAGTGAAGTGGGGCCCGGTGGTCGAAGCAAGTCAGCGGGTAGGTCGACTCCGCACAAAAGAGCCAAGAGGGTAATCAGACCGCCGCAGCAAATAGGCGTACAAGCGCCGACAGAAATAATGATGCGGTCGATGTACCAACTGGCGATATCAATCTCTACAGCGGGGACCAGAACGTCAGCTCCATCAAAAACCCTGGGACGTGTCATCGCATAGAGCATGTAGAGCTCTGGCGTCGACAACGTACCGGGCTCGTACCTCGCAAGAAATGTGGTCGCCATAAGGCGTTGTGCAATGCAGAGGCACGGGTGGAGGACGGCAGAGGCCTTGGCCCTACTAAGGTCAAAGGCAAGAGGTGATCCAGTAATCCGGGTCCAGAAAGCGTGGGTGTCGAACGACGGGGGTGGGATGTGCGTGGGAGCGTAAGTGCGGTCTGGGTCAGGGACAGCGGGCCACTGGAAGAAAGCTCGGAGCATGTCAAGAGTGACCTGGCACTTCTGATCCATCAAGCGAAATGAGCATCCGCCAGGGGTCCGCTCAATAGAGCTAAGGACATCTAGTGTCAGGTGGATATAAGTGTCCGCCGATACCGACAAGAAATCACGCCACCCCATGTTGTCGTACAACATGAGTAGCCCCTCTAGAACCCCTAGTCGCTCAAAGTCGGCGAGGTGCGCGAACCTAGTAGGTACGATCGAGCGGTGGGAGATACGCTCGAATCTGGCGCGCTGGGCGTCATCCCGGAACGTAATCCCCATCGCATCGAACGCAGGAGCGGGATGTGCAGGTGGTGGAATGGGATCGGGTGGGGGCGGCTGTGTAGGTGGTGGTGGGCTAGGTGGAGGAGAGTTCGCCCTAGCGGAAGAGGAGCCAAGATCACCTGACTTCTTCCGCTTCGAAGCAGGCTCCTGCGTGCGTGGCCTAAGGCGAGGCGGCATATGTGCCGCGAGAGGTGCCCACTACCCAAGTAAAAATGCAAAGTGCTAGATGATAGAACGAGTATACCTGAGCACAACGCGAGAGCAAAATCTGATGTGTGCGAAGAACGCCTCCTCCGCGACGCTCCGAATGCGTCCAAAAAGCTCCCCAAGCTCCCCCAAGCTAAACTGAAACACAAACAATAAAATCGGCGAATAATAATCAATATACGTTGGGGAGGTAGGGGATAACAGATATATATAGGAGTTGATTTGAGTTCGGAGGGCAATGTGCGTACAAAATAAGAGAAACGAGGGGAAAAATCGAAATTCGGGCGAAGGAGGGTGACCGGCGGCGGGGGATGGCGGCGCCGGCGGCGAGCGACGGTGGGCTGACGTCGGCGCCGGTCGGCGACGGGTCGTCGGCCGGCGTGTGGTGGCGCGGGCTAGGGGGGTGCGATTCGGGCGAATGAATGCGAGGAGGCAGCGATTCGGACGAAGTTTTGGGAATTTTGGCGCTTCGAAATTCGCGCAGCCGCTTAGAATATATATAGGAAAGTCGCGACTCGGTCGAGTGATATGTTCACTCGGCCGAGTGGGACATAAAATAAAATTTCGAAAATATCTCCCGCAAGTTACGGCTCGGCCGAGTGGCCTTTCCCACTCGGTCGAATAGATAAGTTCCATTCGGCCGAGTGACATAGCCACTCAGCAATTTTTAGAGCGTGCATGATATCTGATTCATTCGGCCGAGTGACAAGTCACTCGCCCGAGTGGCAAATTATACTGTAAATCGAAAAAAATAACAGAGAGTTGGTCAGAACGATCTTCCCTGATCTGTACTCCACTCGGCCGAATGGAGTCTTTGCTCGGCCGAGTGACATATGTTACTCGGCCGAGTGGCACCCTGTTTTCTGCAACGGCTCTCTGTTTTCGCTCTATTCTCTGTTTTTCTTCCTCCAGTCAGTCCCTGCCTTCTCCGGAGGCCTGAGCGCGTTCCCGGGCGCTCTCCCTTGCCTTAGTCATTCTCGATATGAATGATCTCTCTTTCCCCATCTCCTGTCATTAAAAACAAAGCCCGTTGTCAAGATTTTTATAGACACTAGACTCTAAATACTAAGAAAAATCTAAAATAAAAATGAAAATCGATTAGGAATGATATAAAACCGTCGGGTTGCCTCCCGACAAGCGCTCGTTTAAGGTCATGAGCTCGACCCCTTATGATTTTCGTTTAGCGCGTGATGTTGGGCGCATGCGAGATACGCCCGTCAAATTTGCCGGGAAGGCCACTTGGATTTGGTTGTTGGTGCTCTTCGGCCCTCCTCGGCGTCCCCTCATCATGGGTAGAGTTGGAGGATTAGTCAAGCTTGAGCTAGAACCAATCTTCTTCCTCACCGGTGACACCGATCTTCTATTCGGTGGAGCTTTCTTCGAATTGTTGGCCGTTGAGAGCTTGCAAAGCTCCCTTATCCTTGCGACATCAGTGTCGTCTTCATCATCGGCCTTAGAGCTATCCGGAGGGTCCTCCAACTTTTCCTCAATGCTAGAATTTTGGCCTTCTTCGAGGCCATCATCATGGAGAGTGCCGATGGAGTGCGGAATGGCTTCGTCGATTACCTCATCAAGGAGGTATGAAAGATCGTGGGGGCGTCCCTTGAGTAGATATACGCGATTCACTTCACCGGTGGGGACTCCTTCGGAATGGTGCATGAGCTGTTGTCCATTTACCTTGAATGTGGCTCCGTCTTTTCCTTCCAATTCAAAAGCTTCCCCCGGTTGTATGTGCTTAATGGTGAATGGTCCGGACCATCGTGATCTTAACTTTTCGGGAAAGAGTCGGAGCCGGGAATTGAATAGGAGGACTTTGTCTCCGACTTTGAAGTCCGTAACGGTGATGCGTGCGTTGTGGAGGATTTTAGTCCTTTCCTTGTAAATTCTTGAACTCTCATAAGCATCACGTCTAATCTCATCAAGTTCATTAATGTCTAAGAGTCGCCTCACCGTCGCACTCTTGCAGTCATAATTGAAGGTCTTAATAGCCTAATATGCGCGGTGCTCCAACTCTACCGGCAAGTGACAAGCTTTCCCAAAACAAGTCGGTACGGTGTGGTGCCAACGGGAGTGCGAAAGGCCGTACGATTAGCCCATAGTGCATCGTTCAATTTCATGGACCAATCTTTTCTAGATCTATCGACGGTCTTTTCTAGAATTTGCTTGATTTCTCGGTTCGACACCTCCACTTAGCCATTTGTCTGAGGGTGGTATGCCATGCCAATTCTATGATTCACCCCATACTTTTTCAACATGGCTTCAAATTTGTTTTCTATAAAGTGGCTCCCCCCATCACTTATCAAAGTACGAGGCACTCCAAAGCGTGGGAAGATGTTTTGCTTGAAAAATTTGGACACCACCCTCGCATCATTGGTAGGGGTCGCAATGGCTTCCACCCATTTAGAGACGTAATCCACGGTTAATAAGATGTACTTGTTTCCCTTGCTCGACGGAAAAGGTCCCATGAAGTCCACTCCCCAACAATCAAATAGCTCAATTTCTAGAATGGGCTTTATTGGCATCTCGTTTCGCTTTGATATATTTCCGGTCCGTTGGCATCTATCACATCTCTTGACGAGGTCATGCGTGTCCTTGAACATGGTTGGCCAAAAGAACCCGCACTGTAATATCTTAGCGGTGGTTTTAGAGGCGACATGATGTCCCCCGCATGGCATACTATGGCAATGCAAAATGATTGACGTGACATCCTCCTTGGAAACACACCTCAGTATAACACCGTCCTTGCATAACCTGAAGAGATACGAATCTTCCCAGAAATAGTTTCGGACTTTACGCATAAATCTCCTCTTTTGTTGCATGGGCATTCCGCATGGTTTTATCCCACAAGCCAAATAATTAACAAAATCCGCATACCAAGTCACCTCTCCGGGTCTTACGGCGAATAGCCTCTCGTCGACAAAGGTTTCATCGATTGGCAAGCTTTCATCCTCATTGTCGCGAACAAGCCTAGACAAGTGGTCCGTCACAACGTTGTTCGTTCCCTTTTTGTCTCTAATCTCCAAGTCAAATTCTTGTAACAAAATTATCCATCTTATCCATCTTAGTTTTGCCTCTTTTTTGCTTAGAAGATGCTTCAATGCCGCATGGTCGGTGTGGACAATAACTTTGGATCCAAGGAGGTAGGACCGAAACTTCTTGATGGAATAGACAACCGCCAAGAGCTCTTTTTCGGTTGTGGTGTAGTTCTTCTGTGCCTCGTCCAATGTTTTGCTTGCATAGAATATTGCTTGAAGCTTTTTATCCTTCCTCTGACTAGCACTGCTCCAATTGCTTGGTCACTTGCATCACACATAAGCTCAAAGAGAAGGCTCCAGTCTGGCGGTTGTATTATGGGGGCGGAAATGAGCGCTTCCTTCAACGTATTAAATGCTTGCAAGCACTCTCCTGAAAAGACAAATGGGGCATCTTTAGCAAGTAAGGCAGTAAGAGGTCGGGCAATTAGGGCAAAATCCTTGATAAAGCGGCGGTAAAACCCCGCATGACCAAGAAAGCCTCTAATGCCCTTAACATTAATAGAATGGAGTTTTTCGATTACCTCAATTTTCGCCTTATCAACCTCGATCCCTCTAGAAGAAACAAGGTGCCCAAGAACTATCCCCTCGGTGACCATAAAATGACATTTTTCCCAATTAAGAGTGACGTTATGTTGTTGGCATCGTTTAAGGACTTTAGTAAGATTAGCCAAACAAGAATCAAACTCACTTCCATATATAGAAAAATCATTCATGAAGACTTCCATAATATTTTCAATATAATCAGAAAAGATGGATGTCATGCACCTTTGAAAAGTGGCAGGAGCATTGCAAAGTCCAAAGGGCATTCTACGGTAGGCATATGTACCATAAGGACATGTAAAGGTGGTCTTTTCTTAGTCATCTTCATGCAAGGGGATTTGAAAGAATCCCGAATACCCATCCAAATAACAAAAGTATTTATGTTTAGCAAGACGCTCAAGCATTTGATCAATGAAGGGCAATGAGTAATGGTCTTTCCGGGTGGCTTTATTTAACTTCCTATAATCAATACACATCCGCCATCCCGTGACAGTGCGCGTAGAAATGGGTTCTCCCTTTTCGTTTTTTATGACGGTCATCCCCCTTTTAGGGACGACATGAACATGGCTAACCAACCGGCTGTCAGAGATAAGATAGATAATGCCGGCTTCAAGTAATTTAAGAATCTCTTTCTTAACCACCTCCTTCATGTTAGGGTTCAACCGCCTTTGAGGCTCTATGGAGATGGCTTCAGTGTTTTTCAAGTGGATTCTATGCGTGCAAAGCCTAGGGCTTATTTCCTTAAGATCGGAGATGGTGTAGCCAAGCACATCCTTGTGACTCCTAAGGACTTCTAAGAGTCTTTCTAGTTGATCATGGTTGAGGTGTGCATTAACAATAACCGGATAAGTCAATTTATTACCCAAGAAGGCGTACCTTAAATTTGGTGGTAATTGTTTAAGCTCTACTCAGGGGGCGCTGTACCCCTTCTTCCTCTCCTTGTGAAAGCTTGACCTCTTCTGCAACATCTGGGTTTTGTTCCTGCTCTTTGAGTGGGCTTCCCCATGCAGACTCAGATTCACTTCTCGGTGAGGACGGTGCATCGGAATAGACGCTGCACAACTCTGCGCGGGCATCGATGGGACCACCACTGTGCTCCGGTCCAAGCCTGAGATCAAGAGATGTGTCAGTGGGTTCATAAATATAAGAGTGAGGGTCATTGAGTGTACTTCTCTGAATCACGGCATGCCCAGTGGACTCCTCGGAAGTGTAGTACTCTTCGATGCACGCTCTGCCGTTTTCAAAATATAACTTGTCGTCTCTCACATCAACTCTGATGTTGCCCTCGATAGTCCCTTCCGGGGAGATTTGATCCATCACAAAAATAGCAAATTGTTGCTCAATGGGGTCCTCGATATCAACGACGAACGCCCCTGTGGCATAGACTTCATCAACAAGTTCTTTAAGAAGGCTCGCGAAGGAGTCATCATCTCCCATGCTAGACTCAGTCATCAACATTGCGCCCCCTATGTCCCCGGCAACGGCGCCAAAAACTTGATCGATCCAAAATGTAACCTTAGAGAGACCTAGCTATGGCGCAAATTACACGGAGATAAATCCCCGACAACGACGCCAAAAACTTGGTCGCATCCGAGTGTACACCCGAAAAACGACTTGTAGTTTTACTGCAAGCACACGGTGTAGCGGCGAGCGGGTATCGAACTTAGGGAGGACAAATGGCCGTGTCTCTTTCCAATCACCTAGCTATCAAGAGAATCGAGAATAGTTTGGGGTATAACAGTCACAATTGTTCAAATATCAAGAGAAATATCAATTTAATAAAACGTCTAGGGATAGGGAATCCCCACTACAGACCTTCTCTCATCCTTGAGATTCATAAGTTTCATTGTTGCTAAGTTTGAATATGGGTGAACTAATCGCAACTTAATGTGGAACCAAGCTCACGCTTTCACGCTATTGCCGGTCTATAGCAAACCTAGGATAAGTCCCACTCTCATGCAAACTCTAGCCTAAGCCGCTAGCGTGAAGAATGACATCATTGTTCAATCGTATTTTGAGTCTACTCTCGTGCAAACTCGAGCTATGACCTAGGTTATAATAGTTCCTATTCGTCCAATCTCTTGCAAACGAATATGGGTATAGAATCACAATTAAAAATCCTAGCTTTGGTCCAATCTCTTGCAAACCAAATCTAGAGAAATCTAATTGTCAATCTAAATCGAATATCTAGGCCTTCCTATCAATTGTGATCCAATCTCTTGCAAATCCCAATCGATATGAATTCCTAGGTATCCGTAATTAATCAATTACAACCTAACCCTAATCAATTCTAGCAACAATTCCACAAATTCATCACAATTTAGAAATAGGGTCCATAGGGTTCATCCCTACGCCCTAAGACGACGGCACACTCACTAGACATCATGCAAATCTCAGAAAAATCAACAATAATATCGGCACAATTCATTGCAAAAGAGAAATAGTGCATAAAAATTGAGTTTTTGATGGGAATAGACAAACCAATGTAGTTCCCAATGATTTCCAGTTGAGAATTCACCAAAGAGTAGCCCTCAAAACCATAAAAGAAAATCTCAAAATTAATTGTTCAAAAAGCTCTTCAAACTAGGGCAAAAACTGGGTTTAAATACCCTCTAAAATCGCCCAAAAATCGTGACCAAACTGCCCCTGCGCAGCCCAGAAATCGCAACCCTAGCAACAGGCGGAGCGGTTCACTCGGCCGAGTAGCCTTGTCAGTCGGTCGAGTGATAAACCCTGTAAAAATACAGTAACTTCGGATGTTTCAGGGTCTGTCTTCGGGGGTGGCTCGGCCGAGTGGCTTTCATCATTCGGCCGAGTGAGCATTTGTACTCGGCCGAGTAGGCCTCCAAAGGGTCTCTGAGAATTGCAGTAACTTCGGCCTCTTCTCTGGACAATTTTCCTGTACCACTCGGGCGAGTGAGATTTCTCACTCGGCCGAGTATACGCTGAAAAACTCCGTGTGCATATCCGTTCTGGTCGGCCGAGTGGGACTTCTTGTTCAGCCGAGTGGCTCTTCTGCTCGGCCGAATGATGTGCTGCTGTGCTTGTTTCTTCTTCTTTTTTGCCTCCTCGTCGCTCCTATTGATTTCCTTCTTCTTCCGCTCATCATCCATCGTTGATAAGCCCTCAAATGAGCCGTGGGTGACACTCCTAAGTGCTTGCAAACCCCTTGATCTCAAAATCGCTCAAAATCGTTCCATATTTCCTGAAATACGACAAAAACAAGAAATAATGAAATTATCGCAATATTGTCGAATAATCGTGAAAAACGCGATATGAGCGATCAAAACGGCATGCAAACATGCAGAAAAAAGGTGTAAAATATGGAGTGATCATGAACCAGATGTCTAGGCACTCTACTCCAAACATCTTGTCACTGAGAAATCTATCCGTTTATAGCCGTTGGGAGATATTTTCATGGAGTCGTTTTCTTGTCTTTTATGCAAGATTGATGGCTTATTTAGCTCGGTTGAGAGGCAGTGTTTGGCACCAATACTCGTTGATTTAGAACTCTTTTAGAGCCAAAAACTTAGAGCATTTTTCTCGCTCATTTATCTTTCACTTTGGTTAAAAGTGTTCATGCATTGACATTGCATCAAGAGAGTTTTCCAAGTGCATTATTTTATACATCAAGCACTAGGTGTTTCAATCTTCATGCCTTCATACACATTGGTAAGATCTATCAAGGCATAGGTACGATTGTTTCTTTTTCGTTTCTTTGGTTACGGAACTTAGTACTCGGGTTGTGAGTACATAGTGGGGGTTTACTCTGCTGGGAGAGTTTCTCTCTATATCCCGGTTTATGGATTGATCCTGGTTTATGGATTATATAGCTCGTAAAGAGTGCTTTTGTGTCATGGTGTAAGGAGCGTGGATAAGCCATCGCTCCGATGTAGGAGAATGTGACTGGAGTAGGATCGCCGGTGTAGGGATCCGAACCAGAATAAAATCCTTGTGTTTGCGTTTGCATTGTCTCATTTATTTGTGATTGTGTGCAATTATATTCCACATTTCTTAATTAGTTTTAATTAGCATTTTAATTGGCAATACACTATTCACCCCCATCTAGTGTTGCTTTGCGTGCAGGAGATCCTATAATTGATATCAGAGCTGGTTGATTTTGCTTAAGCAACAACGATGGCGTTTAGAGTTTCATCTCAATCTCACGAGGAGGGAATGTTTTAAATTGTTTTATCTTTTTATATAAGGTCATTTGGGGTTTGTGGTACATTATTTGGTTTCAAAAGATTTTATTATTTAACCAAAAACCAAACACATTTTGGTTTAGACTTCCCACCATTAACATATTAATAATTTTTAGAATAATTAACATATTCCATAAAATTATTAATATAGTTAGCTTTCAGTTTGATTGATCCTCTTTTAGGTATCCAAATTTTAACATATTCATTTTTTAAAGGTCATGTTTTGACTTATTATTAACATTTGATTATTCTTGTTATATTCCAAACCAAATTATTATTTGTTCATTTTTGTGAATTTATTTGGTTATCTAAATTCTTATTTTTCTTATTAAATTTGTCTACATTTTTATATAAGTCGTCATATTTGATTTTATAATGGTTATGTTCTTTTCTAATTCATTAATCCATTTAACCTAACACTTATGTATTTACGTTCATTGTCAAGTGACTTGTTTTCATCTTTTAATTCATTATTTTTACTTATCAATTTTATATCTTGTTCTTTTAATTTTAAAATTTCAATTTCTAAGTAGTTTAAAGAACTATCATCATTAGAATTACACTTTTTGTGAATTCTTTTTAGCTTAAGATGATCTTTTAATAAGCTCTCATATTTATTATATAATCTAACAAAAGTATCATCTTCATTATCAGATTCATAGACATAATTTACCTCATCGTTTGTGAAGGCCATGAAGTATGTGTGTGGTCACTCTGTTACTTTTCTCTTCGCTGTATGAAGATTCCGAATCATCATTTCTATCCGAAGCTACAAGATCTTTCTTCGTTGGCTTCTTTCACTTTTTAGCAACTTTATCATTTTGTTTTTGTAAAAGGCAATCCTTGTAGTCCACTGGTTTGTTACAACGAAAACAAATAATAGAATCGCTAGATTATCCGTGCTTTATTAGATTTGAACGTACCTCTTGGCTATTTTGTTAAACTCTTTCGTCATCAATGCTATTTCTTCATCTTCGATTTCTGAATTCTCCTCTGCAGGGGCTTTGAAAGCAAGTGACTTCTTTTTGATTGTGCCTTCTCTTTCCTTTCCTTCACTTGAATCTCATAGGCCATGAAGTTGCCAATGAGATCATCCGTTGTGAGCTTGGATAGATCATGAGCTTATTCAATGGTCGTTGTCTTCCATTCAGGTGTGAATGATTGAAGAATCTTACCTACTTGCTCATTTTGAGACTAGGTCTTACCTAGGGGTGGCAAATGGGTCGGGTGGGTTCGGGTCGGGTCGGGTCAGATTTGACCCGACCCGGATAGGGGTAAACCCTAACCCGATCCAGATTGACCTAGTGGTAGCAAACGGGTCGGGTGGGTTCGGGTTCGGGTCGGGTCAGATTTGACCCGACCCGGATAGGGGTAAACCCTAACCCGACCCAGATTGAATCTGGGTCGGGTTCGGGTTAACCCATCGGGTTAAGATTTGACGTATACACTACTGCTCCTTTTTGGATATCCAGCTATTTATTCAGAGCCACCGACAATTTATTAAGTATTGCATAATTTCCAGTAGCTCGTCGCTTAAACCGCACTGATGAAGTAAGGAAGTATAATTAACGTTATCATTTTATTAACGAAAGTAATAAAATTAATAAAAAAGTTGTCTGTAAAGAGCTGAATCCAAGACCTCTTAAAGAAGAGGACAACAATTCAAACCGTATAAGCACAACTCCCATTGCAACTGTGTATTGAAGTTATTATATAAATTTATATATATATAGAAAGTAAAACGGGTCGAATTCGGGTCATCTGGGTTGACATGCCAAACTCATACCTGACCCGGATTTTATCCGGGTCGGGTCGGGTCAACCCGTTTCATACTTCACCTAGATTGGTCTCTACCCATACCCGGTTAAGGTTGCCGGTTCCGGGTCGGGTCGGGCTCATTTTGCCACTCATAGTCTTATCTAGCCCGGTATAAGTGTATTGACAATTTTCGTAAAATGAGTGCATTTCAGAAGTGGTTTCTCGTTCACTCATCATAAAAAGCTCATATTTGTGTGAAAAAAGAGATTCTAGTATCACTAACTCTAATGTTACCTACATGAGTTAGCTCAAGGGTGTCATATTTGATGAGCCGTATTTGATGTGTTGCGGTTGTATTTCGTGCTATCAGGTGTAAAAAATAATGGAGTAATAGCTTTGGCATTTAAGATCCCTTGGGATTTCTGTTCATCACTCCATTGGGAAATTAGTTCGGTTGATCGTATGGAGTCTCCACCAAGCTCCATAGATCCATGTTTATTGATTGAAGGAAGATCATATTTTTCTTTCACACACCAAAATTGTAGCTGATAAGCATGGGAGGACAGTAGATTAATTGCCCCTCTGGAAATTGAGATGTTAATGTCATCTTTCAACCTTCTCTAATACCACGTGTTGGATCCATGTGATGAAGTAACGATATTTGCAAGTATATAAAAACAAGCATAGAGAGACAGTCGCAAACACAATCAAATTAACCTGGTTTGGACACAATTGCTATACATTTGGCCAAACATCTAAACTTGGACAAATCCACCAACTCCTTTCAAACGGAAGAAGCTTTACATCATTTCCTCACCACCACAAGTCAATGCTAGGAGAAATTACCTCAAATAAGCTCGAGAAACAACACATCTCCTCAAGGGAAAAAACACCGCATTCACAACTAAGAGATCATTACAAAGCTTTTGAATACAATGGTGCCTATAGCCAAATGTTGAAGCGCTTGTGTTGATGAAGTGTGGCTTAGTGATTGATCTCTAAATGATGATAAATATTAAGCTTTTTGAGATCAAGTGTTGGTAAAGAATGAAGTTGAAAACTTTTGAGAAGAATACCAAAGAAAATGATTTTTTTGAAAGAGTTAAGCATAAAAATAAATTTTCACTTGAAAATTTTGAGCTTAATTGTTGTACCTAAATGCTTGAACAAACAAACACACACACACACATATGTCAAAACGGGTAAAAATAGTTTATCAATTACCTCTCAAATGGTCAAAATGGCTTGTAAAATCTTCCCGTTATAGGTCCAACGTTTAGTCCTAATCGACTAAAATGCATCTTCTAGTCGACTAGACCATCAACTAGTCAACTAGGAGGATAGTCGACTAGGTGTCAGAATATCAAGAAGAGGCGCTCTGTCATTTCTAGTCGACTAGGCATACTGGATTAGTCGACTAGTCCACTGATTAGTCGACTAAGCCCAGTACTCTAGTCGACTAATACTATCATTCTGACATGGCTAGATTTTCTGGTTTGCCAGTCGACTAGGGTCTATTCTAGGTCGACTAGTTATAACCTTAATTGACTCCCCATAGTTTTGATTTTCATTATTCTTTGTACTTATCAAATATCATTAGTACCCAATATTTTTACTAATCATCAAAAATACATGGGGTGACTCAATATTTAACGGAATCCATTAATCGGTTGAAAATGGTGTGTTTATTTGAATGCAACGTGGCAAAAGCTACTATGCTCCATTTATGAACTGACGAGGAACCAACATATAAGAGACTACAGTGTATTACCACCTAATAAATTCAGACATTTTCCATAAAATTAGCCAAATTAAAAAATATTTACAGCCAACCAAGATCCACCACATCAGCTTTTACTTGGTTGATTTGGTAATGATTAGAAAAAAAATAGCCAGGATTGACAATCCATGTCCATATGAATTGTGCTGTCATGAATTGGTGACAAGCTCATGGTGTCAAAACGGCCTGGAGGCCCTGTTGGATATTGAAGACGTTTGTACACCCTTGTGGGGGATGTACGAGGGAATACGGACCTCGAACGTCGCGTACACAAAGTCGTGTGCGAAAGGAATCTGTTCCCTTGCGGAGAGGATCTCTAGATTAATGGGAAAGTCGCATTATATGTGCATAAGTGCATGCGACATATGGCTAATAAAGGGGTAATATCTTAAGCTTATGTTGTACCATGCATATGGTACAACTTAAGCTTATAATGTGCCATGTACGATGGTACACCTTAGTTAAATTGTTCCAAAGGAACAATTACTCCTAAAATAACTACCTTGGGGGCTATAAATAAGACCCAAGGGTTAGCCATTTCTTTACACTTTTGCATGGTATTCTTGCCTTGCATTTCATTCTAGCGAAGCTCTGTCGAAATCCTTCTTCTCTCCTTATCCAAGTTCTTAATCTAAAAATAGAGATTTAGATTGTGGATTTAGTAGCCTTACTCCGTTCGTGAGAAGACTCGATCCGTCGTGGCGAATCCGAAGGCGAAGTTCCGTGACTACCGTGCTGCATACGTAAGCGTAAGTCTCAACTTCATTTATCGATCCTAACTCTGTTTTTGACAGGAACCAACATTGGTATCAGAGCCATACGGGTTCGCCCCGGTCAAATCGCCGCCCCGCCAAAACTATGAACGAGTCGTTGTCTTTTTCACGAATGGGTATCCTACCATTACGGATACGGTAGGAACGCTTCGTGACGGAGAGAACGCAGCGGTTGTTCTTTTCACGTTAGGGTCTTCTGTCATTACGGATATGGCAGGAACTCTCCGTGACGGGAAAAACCGACCGTTCATATCGTCAAACTCGCTCTCTTCATGGATGATGAGTCTCCATTCATAGGGAATGGGCGCTCTCTTCATGTGGAGCGCGTAGTTTACGAATTTTTGAAGTGGGTTTATTTTTTGGCACACGGCCATTGGAGGACAACTACTTCCTCGACGAAC
Source organism: Scilla litardierei (assembly GCA_030789695.1). Taxonomy (NCBI): domain Eukaryota; kingdom Viridiplantae; phylum Streptophyta; class Magnoliopsida; order Asparagales; family Asparagaceae; genus Scilla; species Scilla litardierei. The sequence goes on along the minus strand of CM061139.1, from coordinate 91,642,503 downwards.
GGGTGCTCACCGGAGAAGAAGGTGGTAGTTATTTCCATCGGGGAAGATGAATTTTGGTGCATGTGCACCATGGCCAAATGAGCTATGAAGGCCATGCACCCCCTCCCCATGCGGAGGGGGTTGGCTACGGCCAATAACCACCACGGCCACCCCTCCGACGGGGTGTGCGGCAACCCCATGAAGGGGGGAGACCGGCCATGGCCAAAGGGCCATGGCCGGTCAAGGCCAATAAGCCCTGGCCGGCCACGGCCAGGGCCAGAGAGCCCTGGCCGCGGCCTGGCCAGGCCAGGGCCGGCCCTGGCCGGCCACGGCCAGGGGCCCTGGCCCTGGCCAGGGCCTGGCCGTGCTGGCAGAGGCCAGGGCCTGGCCGCCCTGGCAGAGGCCAGGGCAGGGGCCCTGGCCCCGGCCCCGGCCAGGGGCCTCTGGCCTAGGCCAGGCCAGGCAGAGGCCTGGCCGGCCTCTGGCCGAGGCCAGGCCAGTGGCACGGCCGGCCTCTGGCCGAGGCCAGGCCAGTGGCCCGGCCGGCCTCTGGCCGAGGCCAGGCCAGTGGCCCGGCCAGGGCTGCCGCAGGCCGCCCCTGGCCGGCCAGGGCAGAGGCCCTTGGCCAGCCTCGGCCAGGGCAGGGGCCCTGGCCGGGAGTGATGAAGACCAATTTTTTGGTCGACCAATTTGGGTGTTTTGGTCGACCAATCCGGCATAAGGTCTTGGTCGATCACAAACTTGCCGACTAGCCCATACGGGGTGTCAAAAGGCCTTGGTCAAACACGAATGTGCCGACTAGCCCATACGGGGCTAACTTTTTATAAAGTTTTTTCTTGGGCTCTACTCCTTGAAGATTAGCCATAGTGCTCTACTTCATGCGAGATTAGCTATGTCATTGTGCTCTACTCTACGGAGATTAGCCAATGTACTTATGACGTTGTGCTCTACTCTACGGAGATTAGCCAATGTATTTCAAATTTTTTGAAAAAGATGTTTTCAAATAGGTTATGTTCCGTCCTTAATCGGGATAGCGCAATTTAGAATTCCAAGTCCTACCACGATCCGGCCATGGTTATCTAACCCATGGGTGTGTAGAACAGGTCTCGTGGCTTGGCAATTGTTGCGCTAAAATTCTTTGCGCAAACTCTCACCTATTCCATTTTGAAAGATATGTTTTTCAAAAGTATTTTTCCGCTGCTTGTACCATACGTGTATTATTTCTGATTTCTTTTTACATGAGACAAGTAAGAGGGATAATTTGAAAGTTACTTCTAGATGGTAGTTGGGAACGTAGTGAACTTCTCTATTCTAGAATAACATTTCAACTTATCCAAGGAACTTATCAAGTGTTTAAAGAATCGAAACTTTATGCATAGAATTTTGATCGTGTTTTTCATTTTCTTTGCAGTTTTTTGATTTGAATATGTCTACCGCTTCTAAGAACATTGTCGCCGAGCTTAACAAAGGTGAAAAGTTCAACGGCGACAATTATAAACTTTGGTCAATAAAAATCCAATATGTTTTGGAGGAGCAAGATGTGCTTGAAACACTCCAAAACATAATGGAAGAACCTGAGTTGGGCAATACGGCCCAACACAAGAGGGACCGGGAAGCTTATGAGACTTGGACTCGAAAGAACAAAATAGCACGTATTACGTTATTGTCCGCAATTGACAATGACATAATGCGTCTATTTCGGGAATTCGACCTAGCCAAAGACATATGGTCTGGGCTAGAAATAAAGTTTAGTGGAACTTCGGTAACCAAACTCCGCTCATTAAATATTCAATTTGACTCGTACAAAATGCGACGAGATCAATCTATGAAAAAGCATCTTCGCCACATGGCGAATCTCATAGCTGAATTGAAGGATGCGGGTCTTACGCTGTCTGACGAACATCAGATTCAAGCAGTCATTCGTTCACTCCCAGATAGCTGGGACAACATGAAAATGCACCTCACTCATAATGAGTGCATTAAAACTTTAAGCGATGTATCCAAACACCTCGAACTCGAGGAAGAGCGGATTCAAGCCGCAAAACCTAGTGCCGAAGTGCACATGGCCGCTAGTTCCTCGCATGGAGGAAAGAAGCGAAAGGATAAACGCTTAAGGTTTGTGAACGAACGAAAGCAAGAACCGGAAACCTCAAAGAAGACTAAGAACAAAAAGTGGCAAAAGAATGAGCACTCAAAGAAGAAAAACTTGAAGAAGATCAAGTGCTTTAAGTGCAACAAGTACGGTCACTTCGCCTGTACATGTACGGATGGAAGTGATAAGGTAACTTGTAGGACTAGTTACATATGTGTTTCTAGTTCCATGTTTCTTGCTGAATCTAACTATTTTTGGTTGATTGATTCAGGGGCCACGGACCACGTAGCGAAGGACAGAAGGTTCTTCGTAGAGTATCGAAAGATAACTCAAGGAACAAAGTGGATATACGTCGGCAACAACACTCGTGTTGAAGTCAAAGGCGTCGGAACATGCAAGCTAGTTCTCGACAACGGCCGGACTCTATTATTGCACGACGTCCTCTTTGCTCCAGATATTCGAAGGAATATCGTATCTGTGGTCATGTTAATGTCTTTAGGTTATGAATGGAGGTTCTATGAACAAAAGGTTGACCTTGTTTGTAAGAGTTCTTTAATTGTGTCGGGTAATGTTTGTAATGGATTGATTGTTTTGAACACTATGTATGATGATTCTTCTTCTATTAATGAAAGTTTCCATTTGACAAATGCTTCTAATTTTGAATCTGAGATCATTTGTTGGCATGCAAGACTTGGTCACATTGGACCAACTAGAATGGATAGACTTGCCAAAAGTGGCTTGCTATCTAATGTTTCAAAAGTTGAAATGTCAACTTGCGAACATTGTCTTGTAGGGAAAACTTGTCGCAAGCCGTTTGGAACTGGCACAAGGACCGAAGTTCCATTACAGCTTATCCATTCGGACATTTGCGGTCCAATGAATGTTAAGACAAGACGTGGGAAGTCCTATTTCATCACCTTCATTGATGACTTCACCCGTTTCGGTCACATTTATTTGATTTCCCACAAACATGAAGCTTTATCTTGCTTCAAAAACTATATGAGTTTAGTGGAAAATCAACTAGATCGCAAGATAAAGGTCTTGCGAACCGATCGGGGTGGAGAATATCGAGTTTTAAGGAACTCTGTGATGAAAAAGGCATAGTTCATCAAATAACTATGCCTTATACTCCGCAACAAAACGGTGTTGCGGAAAGAAGAAATAGGACATTGATCGAAATGGTCCGATCAATGATGTCTCAGGCAAATTTGCCTATCACCTTTTGGGGTGATGCATTATTGACGGCAGCATTCATCTTAAACCGTGTACCCTCGAAGTCGGTAAGTTCTACTCCTTATGAGTTGTGGAACAATAGAACTCCAGACTTAAGCATTTTAAAACCTTGGGGTTGTGCCTCTTACGCACATTTATCCTCTCACAAATATGGCAAACTTGGGCCACGTGGGAGGAAGTGTATCTTCATCCGATACGCTGAAAACTCCAAAGGATATGTTTTCGTCGGTCAAGAGGACAATGTGGGTCTAATAGAATTCGAATCGAGGAATGTTGTCTTCTTGGAAAACGAGTTTCCAAGACAGGGTGAGATAAGTCAAGACTTATCCTTGTTTGAGACTTGGGATCAAGAAGGATCGGAACGTTCGAGTGGGAGAATCCTTGGTGAAGAAGAAAATACATTTCAAACTTCACCAATGGATGATGCGAACGATACCAATCCTATTCCGAGTGGGAGTGATGTTATTCCAAGTGGGAGTGATGTCATTCCAAGTGGGAGTGATCAAACTCAAGCAAGACGTAGTAATCGAACGAGGCTAACACCTCTGAGATTTGAGGATGAATTTCCTCAAACATTCATGACATTACTACAAGATGATGACGAACCTGCAAATTTCAAACAGGCCGTCACATGCCCTGCTAAAGATAAATGGATAGCGGCGATGGAAGAACTTCAATCCATGAAAACAAACCAAGTCTGGGACTTGGTTGATTTACCTAAGGGACGTAGAGCCATTGGGAACAAGTGGGTTCTCAAAATCAAGCATAAGGCTGATGGCTCCATCGAGAAATATAAAGCTCGCCTTGTTGCGAAAGGTTTCACGCAACAGGAAGTAATAGACTATGAAGAGACTTTCTCTCCTGTCGTGCGTTTTACCTCCATTCGCTTAATTCTGGCAATGGTGGCTTGTTTGGACCTCGAGTTACATCAGATGGATGTAAAGACTGCTTTTCTTAACGGAGAACTAGATGAGGAGATCTACATGGAACAACCAAACGGGTTCGTACAAGAAGAAAACAAATATAAGGTTTGTAAACTTCGTAAATCCATATATGGTCTTAAACAATCCTCAAGGCAGTGGTATATGCGCTTTCAAGAAGTCGTTTTGTCGTATGGTTTCTCCATGCTCGACGAAGACAACTGCGTATACATTAAGAGGATTAAGAACAAGTATGTAATTATGTCTCTTTATGTAGATGACATAGCCGGAAATGATAAGCATCTTATTATGGATATCAAAGCTTGGCTTTCATCCGTCTTTGAAATGAAAGACATGGGTGAAGCTGCATATATCCTTGGGGTTAAGATCTCAAGGAATCGTTCCAAGAAACTTCTCTCTCTCTCTCAAGAGACATATATAAAGAAAGTTTTAGAACGGTTTAATATGCAGGACTGCAAGCCAATTGATACTCCAATAAGCAAAGGCGAGGGTCTATGTTTGGAGATGTGTCCCAAAGATCCAAAAGAAAAGAAAGCTATGGAAAAAGTTCCATACTCCAGTGCTGTCGGGAGTCTGATGTACGCCATGATATGTACCAGACCGGACATTTGCTACGCTGTTGGTATGGTAAGCCGTTACCAATCCAACCCAGGACATGCACACTGGAAAGCAGTGAAGAGGATATTAAGGTACCTCAAAGGGACTGCGGACTATGCGTTGTGCTATCAAGGCAATACCTTGAGACTCGAAGGCTATACCGATGCTGATTGGGCAGGTGATCTCGACGAGCGAAGATCTACCTCAGGCTTTGTTTTCTTGCTCGGGAATGGTGCAATATCCTGGAGCAGCAAGAAGCAAACCTGCATCGCCCTATCAACCATGGAAGCCGAATTCGTAGCATTCAGCATGACGGTCCAAGAAGCCGTTTGGCTTAGGAAATTCTTAGACAGGCTAACGGATGCCACTGACTCGAGCACTGTTCCTATATACAGTGATAGTCAAGCTTCGATTGCCTATGTCAAAGATCCTAAATTTCATTGTAAGACCAAACACATTGATATTCGATTCAAGTTTGCGAAGGACTATGACAAACAGAAGGAAGTAGACATAGGATACATATCCACGCATAAGATGATAGCGGATCCCCTTACTAAGGCGATCCCCAGAGATGTGTTCTTCAAACACTTATCATCTATGGGAATGCGTAGGTGCTGAGCTGTATCATGTAATATTTCCCATGTCTATAGAAGATCAAAGTTTAATAAAAGGAAGAAGTTCTTTTATATATTGCATACAAGTTTCTTACAAATGATTTTATACATTTGTGTTTAAGTCTCAGCTATTTTATTGTGTGTATGTCGGACAGATTAAGGTTGGCTCTCTCACATGAGCAACCGCCTTATCTTATCAGATGGATAAGATAGAGATGATACTAGTTTAAAGTCAAAATCATTAGACGAATGATTTAGAGTCGTGACTTAAACAAGATAGTCGAATGAATGATCTGCATCATATGGATGCTTACAAAAGATCTGAGATCTGTATCACAAGGATATTTAAAAGAGATCTCATAGGATTTTTTTAAATCCTATCTGTCTTATGCAGGATGAGAGTCCGAGAATATTTCATGGGTAGTAAGGGGACTCAAAAGATAGGCACTGTGGTGTCTGATCTTTCATCCGTACAACATCATTAAGACATACTCTCCCTGGGAAAGGAGTGATGTTGTAATACGTGTTCATACCACGTATGCATTTCGACCACTGAGTTAGTAGCAATAGTGTTTGCTATTATGTGAGACTCAAAGGCCATATGTGTCTTAACTCTTACCCTCAAGGACTCCAATTGGTTCCTTTAGATTTGACGAGATGATCGCTATCTTAGCGTGTTGTTAATGGGCTATGGTAATTCGGCTCGGCGGGGCACGTTAGAAAAGCGAATCAAGTCAAGATCAGAAGGTTCACAAGAAGAGGAAGATTGATTTCATATTCGCATTTGGACTTTAATGATTCAAAGCTGGCCAGCCAATTGTGATCCAGATGGGATTCAATTGTTGAATATAAAGTATACTAAATGTGAAGAAATAATCTAGGGTAAAGCATGCGTTGAACTACTCAACGTTGCACCTTCGAGGTCGTTGTGTATCTCTAACAAGTGCACAACAACAGACTCTACGCGCATGACGGTCGCACGGTCTATTTCTCGGTATGATAGATGAAAGAACTAAGAGAAAGACGTTCTCTTACAATCCCCTCAAGTGTGAGTGTGAGATGTTGGATATTGAAGACGTTTGTACACCCTTGTGGGGGATGTACGAGGGAATACGGACCTCGAACGTCGCGTACACAAAGTCGTGTGCGAAGGGAATCTGTTCCCTTGCGGAGAGGATCTCTAGATTAATGGGAAAGTCGCATTATATGTGCATAAGTGCATGCGACATATGGCTAATAAAGGGGTAATATCTTAAGCTTATGTTGTACCATGCATATGGTACAACTTAAGCTTATAATGTGCCATGTACGATGGTACACCTTAGTTAAATTGTTCCAAAGGAACAATTACTCCTAAAATAACTACCTTGGGGGCTATAAATAAGACCCAATGGTTAGCCATTTCTTTACACTTTTACATGGTATTCTTGTCTTGCATTTCATTCTAGCGAAGCTCTGCCGAAATCCTTCTTCTCTCCTTATCCAAGTTCTTAATCTAAAAGTAGAGATTTAGATTGTGGATTTAGTAGCCTTACTCCGTTCGTGAGAAGACTCGATCCGTCGTGGCGAATCCGAAGGCGAAGTTCCGTGACTACCGTGCTGCATACGCAAGCGTAAGTCTCAACTTCATTTATCGATCATAACTCTGTTTTTGACAGGAACCAACAGGCCCGACGGCCCGGGCCGGGCCCGGGGGCCGGTCAACGGGCCGTTGCCTGGGCCCGGGGGCCGGTCAACAGGCCGTTGTCCGGGGTCAGGGCCGGGCCGGGTTGTGGCCTGGGGCCCGCCCACAGCCTATTTTCGCCCAACCCCCGGGAAATCCCGGGCCGGCCCGGCCCGGCCCGGTCTTTGGCGGGCCGGTGGCCGGGCTGGGCTGGGGGTTCTTCCCGCCCGGGCCGGACCGGCCCGCGTTTGGCCCGGCCGGGCCCGGGTGGGCCGTTTTGCCACCCTGATGACCAGCACAATTCATATGGACTGGGATGTCAACACTGGTTATATTGTTTAAGTCACATTCTTGTATATACACTAGTGTGCTTGCATTAGCCTTGAACGCAAATGACCGGTGTGGTCAAACCCGGTCAAAATAATACCAACAAAAAGTGCCTGAGTTGTGAAACCTGATCAAAAGAACACAAAAAAGAAACCGGATTGACAACCTCGGCAATTTTAAAAGCATATCTACATGTAGAAATGGCCAATTTTGAACATGGAAGCTGATGCGGCTCGAATATGATCGATTTCTATGAATATGTTGAAACTTTATTGAATTTTTAAAATATTTTTGTAAATGACCTAAATTGAAAATATGTCCTAGAAATTCCAGAAACAAAGACACTGGGAGAGCTGAAGCAGTGATGTTACTTCATATCATATCATATCGGATTTTCAATAAGCATTTGTTTTTAGAAAGCTAAACTAGCCACTCAAATCTTATTAGCTACAGTTATTGGTTTAGCCAGTGGATTTGGTACAGCAGATGATGGTATCATTCCAAGTAGCTGACGTTGCTATTTTTAAGCTATCTTTTGAATTTTCTTTTCAAGATATGCTTTCATGTTGGACTGTTCTCCCCTTAACTTGTTGGATGTATGCTTCATTAAGTGTTGTAGCTATTGGTGCTCTTTCTTTCTTGATGGGTTTGAGCCTGGTCCGTGTTGTTTAGGTCCCGACAGCCTCTTTGAGCATATAAAGAAGAAGAAGAAGCATTCCGATCATTAGACCATTGGTCACTTAAGATTCAGTAATGGCGGTGCTTGTGGAAACCCTTCTCTTACTGTGAAATATTGCAGTCTCGAAATCAAGCCAGAAGATGTTACTGCTGCCTGATGTTAATTCTTTACGTCCTAGCTCTTCTGCCTGGTGTTAAGTTTGTTTATGTTTCTTGTAACTAGCGTAGGGGGCGCTGGTGTTTGAGAAAATGTGATAATAACATACTGTCGACTCAAAACTTGTGTGATTTTGTGTGTAATTTTCAGCCTCATTGGAAGAGAGGGCTCTTCTGCAAGTCTGCATTGCAGTATTTTGGCTTTGCAAATTGTGTGACGAGGCTGATACCTTGAATATACATATTTGAGTTATCGGTATGGCATGCTCTGTAGGTGTTGCCATTAAATTTATATGGTAGCAGCTGGATCTTTGTTACATAATCGAGCCTCCTGATGCTGAAAATAGAGGCGGATAGGTTATTAACGAAATTTTAAAACCGCCTTCAGGTCGTCTTGGATTCGTTGCTAATGTGGTGATGGGGCTATTAAGTTATGATGATGGTTCAAGGCTGGCAATCACTAAGCAGCCTTTTGAAAATCGAGTCCTGGACAAAGTATGCGCGACCTTCATTCAGCCTTGCGGCATGATGGAAGCTGAACGAGCAATGTTGTAAACTTGATCCCATAGAAAGGCACCTGAGACTTGATCCATATTTAGAAGTATGGATTCTATAGCACTGCAGGAAATGCATTTTGGGTGCGATCTTTCTCTTAAAAACGGGATTTACACCTTTGTCATTTTTTTTTTTGACAAACTACATGATGCTACGACTCCGAGACAGGTACTAGTATGCCCGCAGAAGTCATAACCTTCTTTCAAGCAGCACATGATGATCTTTCAAGCGATCAACTTGATATCTAGTGGCTAGCATACAACTGCCGGAGTCAAAAGGACTGTTAAAGTGCTATTTGGTTCCACGGAAACCCCCTAAGAAGTGCGTTTTCCGAATGGGCCAGTACATTTTTCTTATAATGTTTTTCAAGAAATTTTTCCTTCCCCTGTTACGTTGCTTGAGAAAAGAGTTTGGAACAGAATAGCTTTAAGGAAACCATGTCAGCTTTTTTGGAAAAACAATTTCAAGAGTTTTTTCGTCACAAATACTGGTAAATGTCGTGAAAGTATTATGTAGGCTAATTTAGGGCTTATCCTATCCAGTAGCAGATTAGAAGTTTGTATCATACATGAATACTGTATCTTACTGTTACATCAATTATGACTGGCCTCCTTCAATGAATCGCTGCCATCAATCCAGCAATTAGGGCCCGCCTTCATCGTCATCAATCTAGCGATTATGGTCCGCCTTTATGGCTATTGCTCCTTCATCAATGGTAGCAATTATTGGGGGTCAACACTTCATCATTCGCGTGCCACCATCAAGGACGGCAATAAAGCCTTATCATGACCATTAGACATGAGGGTGACATGGCTCACCTATGTAAAGGCGAGGAGGCAGCGACTTCAAGGGTGGTCTTCCCGATCCAACATGGAGGTAGCCTCAACTCTTGATTCATACTCCATCAAATAATTTCTCCTCTTCCATAGCTCGGTCGGATGACTAGCGGACTGCCCCCTAACGGGTCGGACATAGCCACACCGAGCCTCTTTTGAGTTATACCCTGACTTAAGCATCGGAGGGGATTTGGTCGGGACCGAGACCCGACCCCTGACGATCTTCTCGTGATGCAGATAACGAGGGAGATAGCAAAGTCCCAGCTTCCATGGCGCAGATCGGAGCCCCGCCAACCGGGGTCAACTCATCCCATCGCCCACCTGCTGCGTGCCTTGGCTACCCCAATCAGATTGCGAAAAATATCGACCGGCTGAAGCTCCACTTCGGCGTCTCATCGCTCGGCCCCGAGCATCCTCGCCACAGAACCTGCTCGGCCGACCAATCCCGAAGGTCATCCTCGTCTGACGTGTGGTCATCCTTGTCTTCCACGTCAGCGACGACCTACGGACAACCATACTCCTAACCTATGTGAGAAAACAACCCGAAACACCTATCATTGTACGAAGTCTTACCTATTCCCCTATAAATAATGGCAGGGGGTCTCTCCCAAAAAGCACTTCACAAAATGTTATCAACACACTCTTCCATAAGAGAGAGGCCGGATGCTGCTAGAGCCTTGACAGACGACAAAGGACGGTTCGCACTCGTATGACCAAACGATATCAAACGTCCGTCTTCATCGATCTTGAGGCATACATGAAAACCCAGTAATTTTATTCATGATCATGATATTTACTGTGCAAAATACCCAAGATCACATCTTTCAAAAAAAATTGGGGATGTGCAGCGGCCACCCGCCGCCAACCCAACCCGGGTAGAGGGCGGCGACCATGGGCCGCAGAACCTAGGGCGTCGGCCAAACGGCCTCCAGCCCCACTGATCAATCGAAAAAAAATAAATAAATACATCACGGCGACTGGCGGCCCCCATGCCATTGGACCGCAATCACACCCACCCCCGCCCCTCAACCGTCGCTGTAGCGATAGTACGCTGCCACCACTGGTAGCGGCAACCCAAACCCAACTTAGGGGTTTTCGAAAACAAAAAATTTCTCGACGGCCAGTGGCCCCAAGCCGCTATAGCCCCTACTACCGCCGCCACTGGCGGGGCCATCCCCTCCCTACCTGACAGTCTCTCCAGCAGCGGTTCGTTGCCGTTGTCGGCAACTGCGCCCCGTGAAGAAAAGAAAAAAATAAATTCAGTTATGGGCCAAAGCCTGCAGTGCTCGACCCACAACGAAAAACAAAAAAAACATGGATTGTGGGTCAAAGCCTACAGCAACAGCCGGGGGCCGAAGCCCGCGTGCCAGTACGATAAAAAACCCGCAGGGGCCCGACTTTGGCGGGCCGAAGCACCTCGGCACCAAAAACCTAAAAAAACAAAAAAAAAGAGGATAAGGAGACTGGCGGGCCTCGGCCTTGAATAAAAAATAGGTAAAAAGAGAAAAAGAGGGGAAAAGAAAGAGAAAAGAAATAGGGGGAGTGGTAGAATTTTTTTTCAATTAAATGTAAAGTGGCATAGCTCGGGTTTTCAATTTTTTTCTTAACTAGACCCCGTTACATATGTCTACAATTTATTTCCTAGGATATTACTTAACTGTGATACCTGTTTTAGGATCATATAAATATGCTTCATATCACGTACTATTTGGCATGTTTCTAGGATATTTTTCTGCTTATTATCGTAAGTATTTGCTTAATAACCTAACAGTCTATGACCTCGCCCTGTGGTCCAATGAATTATTAAGCAAAAAAATATTTGAATTTATATATTCTATGAATCTGTGATGTCTGATATATGTGATACAAATGTCTTGAGCACAAATTTGCATAAATGACTATATTGTGGTTTTGGATCGGCCTTTTAAGTCCACTTTTATTTTCCCGCACTTTTCTTTTTTTGAGAGAAAATATAGTGATGAACATAATGCAATCCCTCAAGACAAATGGCCATTTTCATGGAGGCAGAGGCCACCCATGTAGAAGAAGAACTTTTTTAGGACCCACGTGGTTTTCAAAGTTTTCTTCTTTTCTGTTTTCATTTATTTAAAAAGGGACAGTAAAATTTGGACTTTGGACATTATTTATTTGTGGTGATTGGTCGATCTACACAGTTAGCTCTTTCATTTTAAATTGCATTTGCATGATATAATTTACAGTTTTATGTATTAATTCATGCAAATTGTACTTTTCTAGATAAATGGCTAAAATGCAACTGTTGATTTCGAAATTCTGGAAGCCTCTGGATAGAACTAGCTCAGCTGACAATTAGAAGTAAAATTCCATCTGCCACCCCAAGCCCTAATTGCTATAATTACGAAAGATAACACTACGAAGTATATAGAAAAAGCAAAGGCAATAATCTATATTCATCGCCATGTAGACAAGACCTTAAAGGCTGAATACCTTATGGTCGAAGATCTACTGGAGCTGTGGACTGCCCTTGAGGAAAGATATAAACATAAAAAAGATGTTATAATCACAAGGGCCCGTTATGAGTGTAAGAACCTGAGTCTATAAGATTTCAAATTCATATCTGAGTACAACTCAACACTGTTCAGCATCACCTAACGCTTGAAGTTGTGTGGTGAAAAAGTCTCAGAAGAGTGCATGCTAGAAAAGACTTATACGTATTTTCATGAAAAAGATGCAATCCTTATGCAACGATACCCTGAACGAAAGTTCACTAAGTATTCTGAGCTGCTTGCATGCTTATTAATGGTTGAACAGAATAGAGAGCTTCTTCTTGCCACTCATAACATGCGCCCTCTAGCATGGCCCCTCTCCCAGAAGCTCACAATACATCTTCCAAGCAGAAGAATAAAAGAAAAGAAAAATTTCAAACGGGGGCACGAAATAAGAAGTAGGCATGTCACGCCTCGTTCTCCAAAATGCGCAGAAATTCGTATATTCCCAGTATTTGTAGAGATACAAAGGGTGACAAGGCCGGTGTAGTATTCAGATTCAAGACTTGACCCCTTGACTCTAAATACTAATAAGCATAAATCGTGATTATAAGCAAATACATTTTTGCATGCCACTACGACATACTAGAATATTACAGAGATGAAAAATACAAAGTGCTCCAACATAAAAGATAATCCACAGGCAACATAAAGGAAACGTGAAATATAAAATTTACATTAATACAATAGTACATTTTTATATACATCACAACTGTACATGGGTACAAGAGTTGAAAATTACAAAAAGAGAACTCCCAACCCATAAAAAACAAAAGTTGTCCACACACTATACAACACACTCCCTAGTCTACCCCTGGGAATTTAACTGTACAAAGTCGCCTCTTGATTGAACCGAAAAATGCGCAAAGGAAGCACGCCTTCCACTCCCAAGTGTAGGAGAGTCAATGCAATAAAATATAACCGGTGAGTACCGGGTCGGATCACAGGGACAAGTCGTTATACGCTCGCAAAATCTATCGATAAAGAAAGATAATAGCGTGAGACAACTACCTCGCTAAGTGGATGGAAGTGGGAAAATGTAGGGTGAATCTACCTTCCTAGCCTACGCACTAAGGGCGGAGAGCCGAATCGACAAGCAACAAGGAGGACTCATGTGGTGTGTATGTGAGTGAGGTCGTGGATGCAAGAATTCCTCCCAAATATAACTCAATTGATCTCCCGACTAAGGGACGAACAATCGGATGAGGCGGCATTTCATCGAACATGTGGGGTGCAATAAGTAGTGAATGAAACTTATGTGAGAAATAAACAATGAGCACAATAGAGAGGGTCCACTAGGATGAGCCTCCGTTTGGATTGCCCACAAGGGTTCCACCAAACAAACCAATCTCAAAATTTCATCCACCAATTTAGAACATGAAAATATGCTAGAGGTGAAATTCACAACCCAACAACAACAAGCACAACACAACCACACAAGAGAGATCTAGACCTTCATGATGAAAAAAGAGAAGTTTTTACTCAAAACTATCATCCGATTACAACACAAAAAACTAAATCAAAATACACAAGAAAACAGAAAGATTTCACCCAAGTGTCACTCCAAGATGAGATCTTCCACTCTTAAGTGCCCCTCCAAGCTCCTCAAGCTTCATCAACCTCCCCCAAGCCCTAGAATATCAGTAGCAGGAAGAATCAAGTTAAAAACAGCTTAAAAAGTGGAGACCCTTACAAGTCGTCCAACATCTCATATTTATAGGCCCCCACAAAACCTTAACAGTTCGGGTACAAATACCCACTAAAGCTGCTGAAAAAAGGCTACCCGATCGGGTGGAAGTTCACCCAATCAGGTGCAAACAAACAGAGACACTGAACTGCTAAAAATGGGCTCATCCGGTCGGGTGGATAGCCCACCCGATTGGGTGGAAATCAGATTCCAGACAGCCCAGAATTTTAGCACCCAGCTGCGCTCAGAAAATTCCAGAAAAATGTAGAAAAATCGGATTTGGGCATGCGACCTATCGTTGGAAAGATGACGACGATGCCGATGCTATAAAATAATATATCATACAAACTCACATTGAAATGATAGTATATCTTCAATAAATGCAGCAGCAGTGCACGAAAGGTGAAGAAAAGGCCACCCGATCGGTTGAAGTGTCAACCGGTCGGGTGAGTTCTTCCCCAAAATGACTCGAGGAGATGACCCGATCGGGTGAGAGCTGATATATAGTCATCTTTGACGAATGTCTCTCGGGATCTCGTGTGACACTTCCCGTTGTTCCAGGGACTCATGATGTTGGTCATATATGTCCCCTGGGCTAGCAATGTCGTCAAAATCCCCTAAGCTCCAAAAAATCCTGGAAAAATAAGAGGAGCTAAAATTAGTCCATAGAAATTGCATTTTATATATAAAAAGAGAATAGGCTTTAATATTACACGATATCGCAAAAACGCACGTATTAAAGCCAATATTAACATGATATACACATAAAATACCCAGAAATGGGGGGAAAATAAGCAATTTAAACCATGAATCACCTCTGTGGGCTCCATCTCTATCTCGAAACTCGGAGCAAACTCCTGAGTTAGGTCCTCCTCCAACTATAATGCTCCTACTCCTGGAAAAATGTAAATGGGACACGCCAATGCGTAACCCAGTAGGATATCTAACATTGCTAGGTAGGGTCCATTCCTAAAACTAATCTACCTAACCAGGGGTCTGACTACTGATAATAATTATGTCCAAATATTTAATGCATAAAATAAAGCAAGTCATCTTATGCATGTGCTGAAAAGAAAAGCCGAGGAACAGAAATGCATTAAATTACACTTTTCACAGATTACATGGTATTAATCTTCAAGTTATGTATTTAATTAACATTTGGAAGCTCGCGTAAATTGTAGGACATTAAAGAGCTGGAGTTCGCCTTAGGGTGGGTGAAAACGCGGTACCCCGCCAGTGGCACGAGCACTATAGCACCACGTGGCCGTTTGTAACTCTCCCATTTCGGGAGTGAGATGGTGTTTCCTCAATCTCATGGTGCATCATGAGTATACTCATGGGACTCTCTAACCCTACCCACTCCCCTTGCCGGCTGTCGGAAGTGCGAGTGAGACTCATATCCGTGTCCAGTCCTTAAAACCTACATTTTACACGTGCTTCCCCCAAACCCATATCTAAAATCTCACCCATCTCCAAATGGACTAAGAACTCCAGATTTATCTTTTACACTAATCCTTACTCTTAGGTTTCATAGAATACATCATGCGTTTCATGTTGGCAGTCTCATTTACCGATTTTTCACATTTCATTTCCATTTCCAATTTCATCGATGTCGGGAATTTAACCACGACCATCTTCTTCATATGGACATCTCATTATGTCCAATTATCCGTTTCAATTATACAATTCTTCCATTTCAGCATATAACATATTTCAAATGATGAACCATAATTTCACACCTTCATTTCTTTAACATAGCATGCACATTATCATGAAAATGACATGGAAGAATTCACATAGGAAGTATAACTTTCACCAAGCATAATTAATCTTGAAATTGAATTAGAGCATCATTTCTTCCATTAACACAGAATTTCATTTCAACAGAAAATGACATATAAAAACCTTATACTGATTCTGGGAAGAGCAGTTTCAGAAACAGTTTCTGAATATGGAGGCTGAAAGATCATGCTATATTATTTATTTACAGCCATAATATGATTTAGGTATCAACATAACAATTGTAGATAAGTTAATTAGAATTTCAGATTATCTAAAAGTGTAGTATTTGGATATCAGTACTGAAAGTTATGGTCTAAACGGTATAGTGGTGCAGAATATGTCTAAAATTAATACACAGATAGAAATCGACTATTAAAGTCCAATTATAGTCGAAATTTGAGTTTAGTCCCAACATGAAAGTTGTAGAAAACTTAACTAGTTTTCCATATTGTATTAGAACATAATTTATGAAGTATTATACAAAAAGTTATGCACAATTGAATTTCACTACAGAAACTGAAAAACAACAGAATCTATTCAGGATTGACACCTAGTTAAAGATTACCTATTTCAATCTAGTTTTAGACAAAAATATAATTTCAGTCTCTAAATAAAAGTTGTAGCTAACTTAAAAATCTTTCCAAATTATCTTGAATCATCATTTTTGGAGTCTTATACAGAAAGGTATGCTAAAATGAATAGATATGACAGAATCGATAGCCGACCAGAAAACACAGTTTTCAGATTCCAAATTTCTCAAAGTTTCTTCTTTTTTATCAGGATAATATCAGTAAGAATTCAGATTTCTATGCTACAATTTTTCATCAAACATTTAGCCATATTACAATGTAAACAATTAACATAATATTCTAATTTCTTTCTACTACTAAGCATATCTAGCTAACATTACCCAATTCTACCAAATTCTGAAATCTAAATCCTAACTAGAGATGTTAAATCTCCTACCTTCAAAGTCCTCCTCTGAGATATCTTTAAGCTTTGGCTCTTCTTCTCCTATTCTCCTTTAATTTCAAGATTCTTCTTCAACTCAAGCTTCTTCTTCCCTCTCCTTCAAGCTCCAACTTCAATGGTGGAAAAATAGGGTTCTTCTAGGGTTTGTAGTTGGGCAAGGGGATTGTGGTGATGATTTTCGGCTTGTTGTAGGAGGAATAAGCACAATGGTGGCGGGCTTTTGGGTTGCCTGCATGAGGGAGGAAGAGGATGAAGAGATTTTGGCTTTTGTTAAATTTTTTTGTCATAGGCTTTTGTGGTTGCTGGTTTGGGTTTGCTCTTTCCTTTTTTTGCTTTTCTGTTTCTTTTTCTCTTTCTTTTTCTTTCTTTTTTCCCTTAAGAATTAGACCCAATCCTCATTATCCATTTCCACTAGCTAATCAAGAGCCAAATGGCTCATTAGGTCTCAACATAATAATCAAATGAAGATTGGCATTGACACCTAGCATGCCATATGTCTTATTAGGATTTTTCCAAAAAAAAATTATTAATAGGAAATTGGAAATACACTAATAATACCATATACCCCACAATATACCATGTATTTCTTCCAATACTTCATCCACTATTAATCAAGTGATATTTAAAATTATCTAAGAATAAATTTATCATTATTAAAATTAGGAAAATTACTAGAAATACCCAAAAATTATACTCGCACAAATACGATCAAAATTACATGCACAATACTCGTATATTTACATCAGTGGGTTACAAGGCAAGAGGACAAAGCCACCAGAACAATGAAAATGTTGGGAAGAGGAAGTTCACATGACGGAGAAATGAAAATAACCAACGAAGGATTTGGAAGACCAGTGCCATCGGTGTGGCATGACAGGATACTGGTCCAAAGTGTGCAGAACTCTACGACACCAATAAAATTTGTACCAAGAAAGCTGGAAGAAGAAAGCTGAGTCAAATCTGGTGGGCGATAACTTCCAAGCTCCAGTACATTTTACAGCTGCAGAATGATGACATGTTTGATTGATTACCCTTATTCAATATCAGTAAAATAAACATTGTCATGAAGATCATTTTTACTTTATGTATGGTGTTCTTTTCCATTCACTGAATTAGTTATGTTTTGTAATGTTCTTATGTGCTTCATCTTTGGCTAGACGGATTGCTCTCATGACTGCCTAGTAGACAGTGCCTCTACACATACAATCCTTCAAAATAAATACTATTTTCATAGCATAATACCATATGATAGCCTAGTAAATATAATATCAAAGCCATCAAATATAATTGAAGGATCAGGGAATGCAATTTTGTTGCTCCCAAATAGTACACAAATAAAAATAAAGTATACATTATTCTCTCCAAATTCAAAAGGAAATTTATTGAGTTCAATGACATCTGCCAAAATAGATTCCCATTAGAAACTGACAGAAAAAATAATAAAGAATATTTGTATGTAACGTCTCAAGAAAAAGGACTCAAATTCATACTCGAGCAATTTGAGAGCCTCGCACCAGGCCTTTTTAGCCGTTACAAGGAGATCGCGAAAACGTGCACACAGGCGGGTCCAAGATCGTCTCTCATAGGTGTCCATAAAGAAATCGGACGTGCAGCAAGACTCAAATGTGAAAGCTCTCCCACAGACAGCCCCTGCTAAACCGCACGTCATTTATCATACAAAAATTTGGAGAAAGGAATCAAATTTAACAAATCACCTTAAGAGCCCGATATCATTCATGTTTTTAATTTGGCATGATAGACTTGGCCACCCAGGATCGATAATGATGCATCACATCATATTGCAATCCTATGGACATAATCTGAAGAACTCGAAGATTCTTCAAAAGGGTGACTTCCATTATCTCCCTTGTTATAAGAGAAAGTTGATTATAAGGCCATCTCTACTAAAAGTGGATAATCAATATCCAAGCTTCTTTGAAAGAATACATGGAGATATATATGGACTAATTCACCACCCTAGTGGGCCTTTTCGATACTTCATGGGACTGATTAATGCATCCTCAAAATGGTCGTATGTGTGTCTGGATAATGCTGGGGAATTCACCTCCTGGTCATTTTAATAATACTACCTAGCAACTGGGATAGAAGTTAAACATCCTGTACTGCATGTTCACACCCAAAAATGGGTTAGCTGAGTTACTGATAAAAAGAATACAATAGATTACATGTCCATTCTTGATGAAACCCAGTTTCGGCTGATTGCATGTGTGCTGGATCATGATCTAAGCCTAGAGGGAGGGTGAATATGCTTATAGAAAATTTTCGAGAATATAGAAATTATATCATACTCAGTCAAACAACTACAGAGCAAATACGTGTAGATAAAATAATGCCAAAGCTGACACAGAGTGAACATGATATTTACCCTGGTTCGGTTGCCCCAACGACCTACGTCCAGCCCCAAAGTAATCACTAGAATAATAATGTCAAGATACAAAACACACGGAACTTTGTGTCCCAAAACTCAGCTCACTAAGTCTACATCTCACTCCCTAAATTGTCAAGCACTAATATTCTAGAAAAAACTTTCTCTTGACTCGCCCCCAACAAGTCAAGAGACAAAAAAGAACCCTAAAAACAAAAGTGTCAAGTATAGAGAGTCTAAAACTCTTCGATCACAAATAAAAATAGTAAACAGAGTTTAGAGTTCTTAGTTTGTGACAAATGAATAATCTATGTCGGTGTGCTCGTCGTCAGCTTCACGCTGACGCAAATAGTGCATCAATCCGACGCTGGATCAAAAGTTATGGCCCTCCAAAGTTCACTACAGAAAACTATTTGTGGGCTGTCTGTGTGCAAATCAGCTCTTTGTGGCACATGAATTCATTGAGTCAGGCTCATGAATTTTGGGAATTCCACACAATCGGAATTTGGTGTCTGGCCCTGTTGAGTGTGCTGTAGTTGGTGCGTAAAGCAATCGGCTGCTCCGTCTTCCAGAAAATTTAGAAAATAGCCCCTAGCTCAAAAAAATCTGTAAAAAAATCTTTTGGAATCATGATCTCTCCTCTTCGATTAAAAATAAGAGAATACATGTTTGGATGCTCTTAAGCAGAAGATTGTCGAGATCTTTGATGCTTGCTATGCTTGGAAAGTTTGAATCTTAAAGCTTGGAGCTTCGCTTTCGGCAAGGAGCTTGAAGTGCTTGAGCTTATGTCGTGACTTGGAAACTTGATGATGAAGTTGAAGACATGATTGAAGATTGATCCTTGAATGCTTGATAAATTGCTTGAAGATGAAGATTTTTGCTTGGCTTTTTTCTCTTCTCAAGAATTTTTGGCTAGGGACTAAATGAGTATATGTAAGGAATGTAGAGCACAATCCTAGTTCCAATCAAACTCCTCATCACCCCAATTACCTGGTGAATTCAAATTCTTATTTGTCTTGAACTCTATCCAATTTCAATCACAAGTCCTAGTTGGTATCAAATTCCTAGCTAGATGCATGGAACTTTTTAACATACATTGTACCAGGACCTCCTTGATGAAGTAGGAATCATTAATCATCATGGAAATCAAATTTGATTACACTTGGATCATCCATGATGAATTTAGACCAATTATCTTCACATAATATCCTATCTTCAAATCAATATTTGCACCAATTATCTTTTCCTCATCTCTTTAATTTTCTAGGCCCAAATTAATCTTATCTCACCTCCTTCGACTTGCTAGAAAATGTTTGAACAATCAAATAATGCAAGTTTGCCACTTTGTCCATATTCACAAAGTTGCCACTAGCAACATTTTCTCACAATTTACCACTTTACCACTATCATTTTCCTTGTTCATTTTCACCTAAAACACTTAACCAACACATCAAAAATATTCATGAAGGTTTCTTATCATCAAATAAGACATCATAGATCGTTGTATCCAATAATGTGGGCATGCAATCTTGCATGCTACTTCATTAATAAGACTCAGACCCGCTGAGAGTCAGAGTTATTTTCCGATGCAACTAGCATATGGAACACCACCAAATATCTCTCATTTGAGGATTTTTGGTTGTGCAGTTTATATCCATATAGCACCACCACAGAGGACAAAAATGAGTCCTCAACATTGTCTAGGAATCTATGAAGGGTTTGACTCACTCTGGCTTATTGGATACTTAGAACCCCAAACTGGGGACGCTTTCAAGGCGCATCTTGAAGACTGTGAATTTGATGAGACGACATTCCCTAAATTAGGCCAATAGTCAGCGAAGTCTGGAGCTTCACAAATTATATCGTGGGATACACAAACATTGGTCCCACTATGATCCTAGAACTAAGCAATATAAAGATGAGATTATGAAGATCCTCCACATTTAGAACAATGTTCATCAGTTACCGGATTCAGTTACTGATAACAAGAAGATTGCCAAATCACACATCCCTGCTGCTAACACTCCAGCCAGGATTGACATCTTCGAGAATAGATGCAATCCACTAGCCGCAGAAGTGGCTGTTCATCATCTTAAAAGAGGCAGACCAATAGGCTCTAAGGATAAAAATACAAGAAAAAAATAAAACTCATGGAGGCCTTGTGACAATAACAGTTCTGGATAATGAGCTTATGTCCATACACTCACTCCCTCCCGGAATCCCATGAAGAGGAAAATCCAAGAGAAACCGAATTATCATTAAATTTTAAAGTACATGGGATGTGTTGGACAGAAAAAGCATAATCGTCGACTATTACATCGCATTCTATGTTGCCTTTCACGTCACTGAAAGCGATGATGATAATGATCCACACTCTGTTACTGAATGTAAACAGAGAAATGATTGGCCAAAGTGGAATAAGGTAATAGAAGCATATCTGGACTCATTTAAGAAACATGAAGTATTTGGACCAATAGTCCAGACACCAAAAAAACATACTATTAGAGCTTAAATATTTATAACCACAAGCGCACGGTGGCGTCGTAGCACTTAACATGTCATTCGGAGGGAGTTTGTGTGATCGAGTACTAGTTAATCCTAGGTCGTGGTTAGCTACGTGGAGATTTTACATGGAATAGAGAGCAGATAAATAGAATGAAAGGGTTCTAGGGCTAGGTTTCTCTCTATTGTGGATTGAACACAGGAACGAACTCGTTGTATAGCTATTATGTAGATCCTAGGGTAAGGGTGTCGGTTTGTCAGGTTGCCATCTACCCCACACTTCTGTGATGTAATGATAGGATAACCCAATTATCACCTACCCCAACTTCCGTGATGCTATTGATGGAAATTGAATTCCACCCCAAGTGATTTTGATGATGAGCACACCAAATGAAACTTAGTGTACTAACTACACTACAATTAAGTGTGCAGAATATGCAAAGCTTTGCTCATACTCAAAGAAGCGCAATCTACGCTCAAAGACTAGGAAGAACGTGGCTAAGATCAAATAATGAAGTTCAAAGCTCAAATAGAACAAGAAGCTCAAGTGAATCTCACATCTACTTCATCAAACTGATTAAGCTTCCGAAGACGTGTCCTAAGTCTATAGTGAGTGTGTTGTGTCTTTTTAGGGTATTGTTAAAGCCAAATCATATAGACAAACACACACACACACAAACAATTTGAAAATATTTTTGAATATCTTTTAAATCATTTTTCAAAAAATATTTTTGAGAGCTTTCCCTGGTCATCTTAAAAATTCCGTAGTGAAACTCCACACACCCTGGAGTTAGCTACCTGTCTGACTAGCTGTGTCGCAGGAAAAACTCCTCTGGGAGTCGACTACCAAAGGTAGGGAGTCGACTACCAGCTGAGAATCAAGATTTCCTGAAACACACTGGGAGTCGACGACCACTCCTAGGGAGTCGACTACCAGATGTAAAAGTTTGACGTTTTTGACTTGAATTTTGAAATATCGTTGAGCGATTTTCTCCATAATTTTTGGGACAAAAGTCAAAGTATTTTGAAATTCAAATTCTCAGTTTTTGTCCTATAAATAGAGGACCGTTTTCATTGAGAAAAACACAACAACTATCGAATTCAAAATCTCTCGTGCAAACGCTCTAAAGTTCTAAGCTCTCATTCTTTCTCTAGCCAATTCGATTTTATTTGTGATTTTGCAAAATTCTGTTATTATTTTTAAAGATCATATTCTTATTTTATTGGCTAACTATTTTTCAAATCAGTATTACTTTTCTTGATTTTTTGCTTAAAGGATTTTTGAAAAACAATAGATCTAGATCACAAAGAATTCATTCGTATCTTTGTGTGATCTAGAATCTCATTCTATCAAGCCACTACACACAATTTTGTTTATCATTGTTTGGCAATAAAATCCGGGTGTAAAACCAATCTCCACCAATTTATTGTGGTGAATTGGATATCATTTTTATTGTGTTGTTGTTGGAACACTAGACAAGTCTAGGTGTTGCCAGTCGGAAATCCTGGTCAAGACTAGGTCGTTGAAAATCCTAACGAGTGGAGTTAGGTACTTGTATTTGCCAATGCAGATAGTGGAAAATCTCGTACCGGATTGGTCGGGGACTGGACGTACCCAAAAGTTGTGGGGAACCAGGATAAAAATCCTTGTGTCTGCGATTGCTTATCTGTGTTTGTTTATCTTTGCTCTTACTTTATTATTTGCTAATTGTTGTTCATCTATTGCAAAGATCAACTTACTTTTATCCGCTGTGAATATAATATTTGTATCACTTGCAATCTTATCTGTGCTCATAAATACTCTGGGAGTCGACTACTGTTCATAGGGAGTCGACTACCTGCTGTGAAATTACTCTGTGTATTTTAAGATTATTTTGTTGATTAAGAACCAAGCGTAGATTGCTTTACTTGGTTTCTTAGGCAACATTAGAAGGACGATTATTAACAATCGAAAAAGTTTACTATTTGCACAACACTATTCAACCCCCCTTCTAGTGTTGTTTGCCATCCACAGGATCCAACACTTGCTATTAGAGCAAGGTGAAAGCGATGACATCAACAAACGTCTGCAACACTCACAATCCTCCGATCTTCAACGGCAATCTCTATTCTCAATGGAAAAGGAGAATGGAAATCTTCTTAGAGGCACAAGATTTGAAATACATGAGATCTCTCAGAGAACCAGACGAGATTCCAACCATACCACAAACTCAATGGAGTCCTGATCAAGAGGAAGCCTACTTCAACAACCTCAAGGTAATGCATTTACTTTACACTGGATTAACTGATCAAATGTTAGATCTTGTAGAAAAGGCAGAAACCGCACATCAAATCTTAAATCTATTGGACGAAAGATTCGGATCAAGATCAAATGAGATCCAAACATCTATGAAGATACCTCAAGACAACAATGAAGAACTATGCATGATGGCACGTCAAAACGACAAAAACGAGGTAAGTGATTCCAGTTCCGATGAGGAAAATGAATTTGACATTGCAAGCGCATATGAAAACCTCTATAGAGAATATGAACGTTTGTCAAAGAAACACAAGGTTCTAGACAAGAAACACAAGACTCTGCACAAAGAACATGACAAATTAGTATGTGATCACGATGCACTTAAAACTGAACATGCTATTTATGTTTCCAGTTTAAATGATAGAATTGAGATGCTTGAAAATGTTTTGAGCACGAGTAAGATTAAACACGAAGAATTAGTTCTTAATCTTGATGAGTTTAAGACAAATCCAAGTGCAAAAGTTACTCATTCACAAAAGCATGTATCCACAACACATAATAAGAATGCTCATGCTTCTACCTCTAGTAACAATTGTAATAATGAGAATGTTGTGCATACAAATGTTAGAAAGCATACTCTTGTGTATGGAAGAAATGTTAGACACAATACATCCCACATATCACATAAACCACATGCTATACACAATGCATATCAAAGATCACATTTTGTACACAAAACTCACAATGTACACAACATTAGACCTAACATGATATGGGTACCTAAACACTTATGTTTGCATGATAAAAATGTTTATGTTCAAAATTTGACTAGAAGTATGCATGGATTTTATAATGATTCATTTGTTCATAGGAAATCAAATTCAAATCGAATTTGGGTTCCTAATAAGTAATTCTTTCATTTTGTACAAGCATTAGGGTATCCACATGCTTCATGTATATTCTTTTGATACCCAACATTCAAGATCGCACATAACAATAAAATTGTCTTTTCTCTAACAAATCGGACCCAATTATAAGTGGGTACCAAACGTGTCAAAATTATTTTCTTTCAGGACATATGGATAATGGATAGCGGATGCTCCGCACACATGACATGGAACGCAAGACTACTTAGCAATCTAAAAATGAATGATGGCGGAACAATGACATTTGGTGACAACAAGAAAGGTAAAATTGTCGGAATAGGTAATATCGGCAGTCCTTCAAAATTGCTCATCAAAGATGTAAGCTTGGTGAAAGGATTAAAGCATAATCTGATAAGCATAAGTCAACTATGCAACAAAGGTATGAAAGTTCTATTTACTCTTGACTCCTGCTTAGTCTATGACAAGGATATGAAAAATATTCTTGTTAAGGGCAAGCGATTAGAAAATATTTATGTACTTAGACTAAATGAATATGAATCAAATGTATGTTTAATTGTTTCAACAAATGACCCTTTTCTCTGGCATAGACGATTTGGTCATGTGAACATCAAAAACATGGATAAGATTTCTAGGAAAGAGTTGGTGCAAGGACTTCCCAAAATAAATTTTAAATTGGATAAAATATGCAATTCATGTCAATTTGGCAAAATGCATAAGAGTTCATTTAAGAATATTGGAGCTCTTAGTTCTAATGGGCCACTTGAACTACTCCATATGGACTTGTTTGGCCCAACTAGAACTCCATCCTTATGTAACTCTAGATATGTATTTGTCATAGTTGATGATTTTACTCGATATACGTGGGTATTATTCTTAACTCATAAGAATGATGCCTTCGGTGAATTTGAAATATTTTTCAAAAGAATCGAACGTTTATACTCTTTGAAAATTATCTCTTTAAGAAGTGATCACGGTGGTGAATTTAAAAATGAACACTTTAAACTGTTTTGTGAAGAACGAGACATTTCTCATACTTTTGCTTTTCCTAGAGCTGCTCCTCAAAATGGGGTAGTTGAAAGGAAAAATAGAACACTCCAAGAGTGTGCACGAACAATGTTGTGTGAAAGCAATCTTCCAAAAGGTTTTTGGGCAGAAGCTGTAGCAACCGCGTGCTATATTCAAAACAAAGTTTTAATAAGAAAACCTTTTGAAAAGACCCCATATGAGTTATTGCTCCAACGAATTCCAAAAGTATCTTACTTCAGAGTTTTTGGTTGTAAGTGCTATATTCTGAATACTAAAGATAACTTAGATAAATTTGACTCCAAAGCGGATGAAGGCATATTTATCGGTTACTCTTTACGTAGTAAAGCATATAGAGTTTACAATAAAAGTTCCGAAACTATTGTTGAAACTCTACATGTAACATTTGATGAATCTCTACCTCATAATACTGCTCATAATGATGATGATAGCATAATCATTGCATCTACTCCCAATAATGAATCTATCACTGCTAATGACATCTCTAGTTCCTTGCCTAAATCATTTCCTGAAGTCACATATCACCCACCCACCCACAAGTCATAGGTGATATTGATGCAGGAATTAGAACTAGATCCCAAATAGAACACTTGACACATGTTGCATTTGTTTCTAACATTGAGCCGAAAAAGGTAGAAGAAGCTTTTGCAGATGAAGCATGGATTGAAGCTATGCAAGAAGAACTTCTACAATTTGAACGTAATCAAGTATGGGAGTTAGTACCTAGACCGGAAGACCGTCCAGTTATCGGCACTAAATGGGTATATCGGAACAAACTAGACGAAGATGGAAATGTGGTAAGAAATAAAGCAAGGTTAGTAGCGAAAGGATACTCACAAGAAGAAGGTATAGATTTCGATGAAACCTTTGCTCCTGTTGCTAGATTAGAATCTATTAGGATGTTACTTGCATTTGCATCATATAAAAATTTCAAACTATACCAAATGGATGTAAAAAGCGCTTTCCTAAATGGATTCATAAAGGAGGAAGTCTACGTTGAGCAACCTCCTGGATTTGAACATGATAAGAACACAGGATTTGTTTACAAGTTAAATAAAGCCCTGTATGGTCTAAAACAAGCTCCAAGAGCTTGGTATGAAAGATTAAGAAAATTTTTAATTGACTCAAGCTACATTATTGGAAAGATAGACACAACCTTATTTGTTAAGAAAATTCATGATGATATTATTCTTATTCAAGTTTATGTAGACGACATTATCTTCAGATCTACTAATGAAGATCTTTGTCAAGAATTTGCTAAGCTAATGCAGGAAGAATTTGAAATGAGCCACATGGGGGAGCTCACATATTTTCTCGGCTTACAAATCAAACAAGGAAAAGAAGGAACCATTATTCATCAAACGAAGTATGCCAAAGACCTGATCAAAAGGTTCGGGATGGAAACTGCATCAGGAAAGAACATACCGATGGCAACATCCACGTCTTTAGACAAAGACGAAGCATGTAAAAAGGTCGACCAGAAAACATATCGAGGTATGGTCTGATCTTTACTCTATTTAACTGCTAGCCGACCTGACATTATGTTTAGTGTTTTTGCATGTGCTATATTTCAATGTGATCCTAGAGAATCACATCTGAAAACAGTAAAATACATATTTAGATATCTTAAGACTACTTCTGATTTTGGACTATTTTATCCCAAAAGCGGCACATTCAATTTAACTTCGTTTAGTGACGCAGACTATGCTGGTTGTAAAGCCACAAGAAAAAGCACAAGTGGAACATGTCATTTTCTTGGACATTCCCTTGTTTCGTGGTTTAGCAAAAAGCAAAGTTCAGTCTCACTATCTACCACTGAGGCAGAGTACATAGCTGCTGGACTTGCCTGTGCCTAAATACTTTGGATGAAACAATTTCTCATTGATTATGGTGTTAATACATCTACATGTGTAATTTATTGTGATAATAAAAGCGCGATTAATCTAACTAAAAACTCTGTTCTTCATCCTAGAACAAAACATATTGATATCAGACATAGATTTATCGATGATCACTGTACTAAAAAGGATGTTGAACTTAAATTTGTCTCCTCTGAATTGCAAGTTGCAGATATTCTAACAAAACCCCTACAAAAAGATACATTCTCTAGACTTCGTAGAGAATTGGGTATTATTAGTGAAAAGGAATTGAATAATGATCTATTATAATACTTTGTCATTGATATGTTTTGTTGATGACAAGGGGGAGAAAGATATGAAATGCAAAAATGAAATCATATGTACTGTATTACTAACAGCTTCGATGCAGGGGGAGAACCGCATCAAAGTAGGGGGAGTAAGTATATTTTCATGTATTTTCATTTTTCAAACTTACTTCATTTTTTCATTTGGGTGTCATCATCAAAAAGGGGGAGAGTGATGGAAATTGAATTCCACCCCAAGTGATTTTGATGATGAGCACACCAAATGAAACTTAGTGTACTAACTGCACTACAATTAAGTGTGCAGAATATGCGAAGCTTTGCTCATACTCAAAGAAGCGCAATCTACACTCAAAGACTAGGACGAACGTGGCTAAGATCAAATAATGAAGTTCAAAGCTCAAATAGAACAAGAAGCTCAAGTGAAGCTCACATCTACTTCATCCAACTGATCAAGCTTCCGAAGACGTGTCCTAAGTCTATAGTGAGTGTGTTATGTCTTTTTAGGGTATTGTTAAAGCCAAATCATATAGACAAACACGCACACACATAAACAATTTGAAAATATTTTTGAAAATCTTTTAAATCATTTTTCAAAAAATGTTTTTGAGAGATTTCCCTAGTCATCTTATAAATTCCGTAGTGAAACTCCACACACCCTGGAGTTAGCTACCTGTCTGACTAGCTGTGTCGCAGGAAAAATTCCTCTGGGAGTCGACTACCAAAGGTAGGGAGTCGACTACCAGCTGAGAATCAAGATTTCCTGAAACACACTGGGAGTCGACGACCACTCCTAGGGAGTCGACTACCAGATGTAAAAGTTTGATGTTTTTGACTTGAATTTTGAAATATCGTTGAGCGATTTTCTCCATAATTTTTGGGACAAAAGTCAAAGTATTTTGAAATTCGAATTCTCAGTTTTTGTCCTATAAATAGAGGACCGTTTTCATTGAGAAAAACACAACAACTATCGAATTCAAAATCTCTCGTGCAAATGCTCTAAAGTTCTAAGCTCTCATTCTTTCTCTAGCCAATTCGATTTTATTTGTGATCTTGCAAAATTCTGTTATTATTTTTAAAGATCATATTCTTATTTTATTGGCTAACTGTTTTTCAAATCCGTATTACTTTTCTTGATTTTTTCTTAAAGGATTTTTGAAAAACAATAGATCTAGATCACAAAGAATTCATTCGTATCTTTGTGTGATCTAGAATCTCATTCTATCAAGCCACTACACACAATTTTGTCTATCATTGTTTGGCTATAGAATCTGGGTGTAAAACCAATCTCCACCAATTTATTGTGGTGAATTGGATATCATTTTTATTGTGTTGTTGTTGGAACACTAGACAAGTCTAGGTGTTGCCAGTCGGAAATCCTAGTCAAGACTAGGTCGTTGGAAATC
Source organism: Scilla litardierei (assembly GCA_030789695.1). Classification (NCBI taxonomy): domain Eukaryota; kingdom Viridiplantae; phylum Streptophyta; class Magnoliopsida; order Asparagales; family Asparagaceae; genus Scilla; species Scilla litardierei. The sequence goes on along the minus strand of CM061139.1, from coordinate 91,613,241 downwards.
CTAACGAGTGGAGTTAGGTACTTGTATTTGCCAATGCAGATAGTGGAAAATCTCGTACCGGATTGGTCGGGGACTTGACGTACCCAAAAGTTGTGGGGAACCAGGATAAAAATCCTTGTGTCTGCGATTGCTTATCTGTGTTTGTTTATCTTTGCTCTTACTTTATTATTTGCTAATTGTTGTTCATCTATTGCAAAGATCAACTTACTTTTATCCACTGTGTATATAATATTTGTATCACTTGAAATCTTATCTGTACTCATAAATACTCTGGTAGTCGACTACTGTTCATAGGGAGTCGACTACCTGCTGTGAAATTACTCTGTGTATTTTAAGATTATTTTGTTGATTAAGAACCAAGCGTAGATCGCTCTACTTGGTTTCTTAGGCAACATTAGAAGGACGATTATTAACAATCGAAAAAGTTTACTATTTGCACAACACTATTCAACCCCCCTTCTAGTGTTGTTTGCCATCCACAGGATCCAACGGCTATGATAGGTTTACCCCTCGTGAGACCAAGCCTAATTCCGTAGCGCATCACCGCACAACAGTCGCATTAAGCATGATAATTCCTAACCCTAACATCATTCAATAGCCGCACAATTCATTCATCCCATATCCAATTTCCACAACTAAAGATCCACCCAACCCTAAATAAAATCTACTTACAAAGCATTGAGAAATACGAAGATTAACACAAGAGCAGTAAGCATTGATAAAACATAAACAAATAATAGCAGAGAAATTGCAAAAAATATAGAATATGAAATAAACAGCAAGAAATACTTATCTCAATTAATGTGAACCATGGAGTCGTCAATTCCGAGCTTACACCAATGAGAAATGTATAAAAACCTAATCTAAGCTAAATCCTACTCCCAAAACTAATTACAATTGAAAAGAAAGTGAAAACTTGAACAAAAAATGAGCCAAAATCTCGGCCCCTGTCGAAAACGGGCTCCCATCCTTAAATAACTCCTCAAAACCCTAGTGGGTTCGCAAAACACCCCACCCGAAACGACCGTGTGGGGGGATCCACATGGTCATTTGGGTCCTGGCTCAAAACTGGGCTTCAAAAGGCTTTTAGAAATCAAGTTTCAACGCCATCGTTTAGGGTAGCCACTGGATCGTGTCGCCACAAAGCATCAAAAGCAGACGCTGCCTTCACTTCTCCATGAAATTGACGCGGTCGTTTGGAAAGCCTACGCGACCACGTCAATAAGCCTTCAGCTCATCTTTGCTGACCCACATGGCCATATGGAATGATCATGTGGGGTCTTGTTTGGCTGCCCTCCATAGTGATACTCCCCATGGTCGTGTGGGATAGTCTACACGACCGTGTGGGTCCTAAATCAGCTCTACTCCCTTGGCCATTTCGGATCCCGGTGCTTCCTTGGTCGCCTCTGAAACTTCCATTCTCGCTCATAGGGCTCCAAAATTCCCATAACACATCAAAAAAACCCAAAGCGTAAAAAAACAAAAAAACGAAAGAAGTGGTGCAGAAAGTGTGGTGCAGTGGTGGGAAATACGAATGAAAACTGAATGGAAAAGATATGAAACAAACACTCATCAAAATCCCCCAATTTAAACTCTTCCTTGTCCTCAAGGAAGAAGAAGAAGAGAGAGTAAATATTGTAGGTATGTATGCAAGCAAGTAAATGATATTGAGAATCTCAAAAACTTCGAGCATCTATATACATTGGTGAGTGGAGAATTCAGAATTTGAAAATTTAAACACATCAATTCCTTTCCACCAATTAAGATATAACCTAGGGTATCGTTTTCAGTAGAATAAACATACAATATGCAAAATCATGGTTATGCTCAAATCCTATGATATTTCCTCTATCTCGCACTAGGTTATGAGAATGGAAACCGAAGTTATGCCATGATTGAGAGACGAGTCAATATCGTATGTTTCCATGCATGTCTTTCAAGGAGATGGCACTCACATCACGCTATCGTTCTTTGATCTATGGGGTTAATTGCATTGCCCATGCTTTTATTTCTATATTTACAAGTGACCTACCATTTTTCTGTTTTTTTCTTTTTCTTTTTTCTTCTTTTTTTGGATCCTTGTTGGTTCGTGTAAAGAGCATTGGGTCAATGACTCTCAGGTCGACGACCTTAGGGCATTGGACCAAGAAGGACCCCTCTGACCTACAAACTCAAACCAATTAAAAATCTGTACTCCTATGCACTCCCCCCAATTAAATATTTCTGCACGAATCCCCAATACTTCCTTATGCACGAGGACGCGGCTACTCGATGTAACTGGAAGAACGGTGCATATTTATTCATTTTTTAAATATGGGCAAGCTATGCAACTCCAGTCATCAGTACTGAAAAGACATGATGTTATCCAAATTCTATTAGATTGCTAATCATCATACTCAATTAAAACTTTCGGGATTCATGCATAGAATGGATTCCCAAGAAAAACTTAACCTGGGCCTGTTTCGAGTACTTTTATCATAGAGATTATGAGCATAAACATAACTAGCATATTATATGAGATCTCAAACTAAAAACTAACCTTAAAGCATATATCATGATTGATGTCGAGAAACTGAATAAAACGATATGTAAATCTAAAAATTCTTCCCCCAAAAATCCATGCATATGTGCTTAGCCCAAAAATGTGATTCTCTCAAGCGTAAGAGTCCGTGCAAGTAATATAGATCTGGGAGTCCAGATGTCGAATCCTCTGGAGAAAACCTGTTGCAACCACAAAGCTCAAATCAAATAGAGATTCAACGTAAAAAGACCAACCACTTTTGATGATGATGGTTTGAATGGGGTTTGATCGTGGTTTTTAATTGAGCAAAAGAAAGTTTAGTTTATGAAAATATCTATGAGAAGTATACACATGATATGGGTTCATTAGGGTCCATGATTTGTATTAACTTAGTTGATTAAAGATAACTCAATGATATCTCTTTTTGAGAGAAATTCATCGGAAAATACCCTTGTGGGGATTAAAGCACAAAATTGAATACGGTCGTTACTAAAGCTATAATCTTTTAAATATAAGAGATGAAACTCCCTTTTGGGGAGATCAAAACTCATCCTTATGAGGTGATCATCAACTCAATCACGTTCTTGTAAAATATGAAGAGAAGATTTTAAATAAAGACTATAAATTTATCAACGTCAACAATTTTAGCATGAAGATTCAACTAAACAAATACACATCATGTCCCCTAACTACACCATATCATGCACAATAAGAATTTAGCCACACATACTGAAAATAACAAAGGATTTCATCATATTAAACATGGTTCTAATCAATAGAAGTAGATAGAATTGAAAATACACAATTAAGTTCAAGAGATATCACCCAAAACACTCTCTTTTAGCCTAAGAAAGCCCTTCTTCTTCCACTTAAAGTTCTCTGAAAAATACCCCAGGTTGCTCTATGGAATCTCAGGGAATTTCTACAAAAACCGCCTCTAAAATAGCCCAAATACGCCAAGAATACGGAGCAAAAACCCTAGAATACCATATATACTAAGCATTGCAGGTTTAAGTTGCATATTGGGTTCAAAAGCCGCTCCAAATCGGTCAGAATCCGCATCCTACAGCCGCCTGAAATCTTGGCCGCACATCCATGCGGGATCTTACCTGGGTTCGCCACGTGTGCTTTGAGATTCACGCGCCTGCTGCATCCGAATCCAAATCGGAGTGCGTTTTGGACGTTGGATGCTTGATCAACGGTTGTGAATGGGCCTCGTCACCGCCTAGCAACAAGCGTCCGATTGAGCAGGCGACTGCTCGATTTGCGCCACGAAGCCCGCGATGTATGCCCCACTCTTGCTGCTTTTTGCTTGTCTACGGGCCGTCGGATTGGAATCAGACGGCTCGAAATGCACCACGTGGCCTCCTGATTCCCTCCGCTCGTGGAAACTGTGCTTCGTGTCTTAGCCATTTGATCACGATCGTGCGGTGCAGATGAGGCCGCGTCGCCTTGCTCTCGTGCGCCGCTGGATCGGACGAGAACCGGTGGATTGATGCCTTGTGGCCGCCAAGATGCGTGTGGGGCGTATTTCCAAGCGTATTTTGAGCGTATTTCCTCATTTAATTGGTATTCTGCATTCAAAAATTCACAGTAATTAGCACAGATCTCAGAAAAATACAAATAAATAGTCGTTGGAATCGTGAGATCGAGACCTAGCCATGAAAAATATAAAAATACAGAAATACTCAGTAAAATTCAGATTTTGTGCACTAATTATTGGTTTGCTCTAAATGATGATACACAATATACAAACGTATTAGAGACCAATTAAACATCATTTACACATAAAATATTGCTAGATGAGGGGTTAAATATGCAATATTCAATCCGAATCACACCCCCAACTAGCGTTTTGCTAGTCTCTAGCAAAGTGAGCGAAATATGATATCAAATATACACCTAGATCACCTTATCAGATCTCAAATCACTCACCACCATACTACATCGACAAAAGAAGATGACCACACACTAATATCAAGATTTCAAGCTCATAAAATAATGGTACCCATGGGGTTAAAGATGAAGAACAAGTATTTCTCAAATGGTCATGAAATCGACTTAACTTCACTATCCATTACTTCACATCGCATAGTATACAAAATCAATGGCTCACACCTTTCAATTAGAGATTCTAACTTGGAGCGTAGATGTTTCATGCAAAGCAAGCATAAAGAATAGAATGGTATCAAGACATACACACGTCAATCTTCATTTATAGGAAATCACACCATATCTTGTGCCTTCTTTAAGCTTTGGAAATTCTATTGCCTTGCTAATTATGCACACTTATCCTCACTTTTCTTTTTTTCTTTATTAGTTCCGCATAAAGCGCATCAAGAAACATTTGCGGAGAAATGTATAACTTGGATCGCTCCATCAAATGAATGAGTTTTCGGTCAATGGCGCCCAAATCAGACGATAATGGGGCATTAGGCCAAAAAGGACCACTCGGACTGTACTACTCGAGCCAACCACGTTATTTATTTTAGTGACACACTTATTCATTCATTTTTTTAATTTGATTTTGTGTTTCTCTCTTTTTCTGTGTGTGCATAAATAACTTAGCAAGATAGCTTCATCTTCTTAATTCTTTCACAAGAATGGGTTATCCTAATCATTTCAAAAGACAGTGTATACTTTCTACCCAAAATCACACAAAGCATGCAAATAGTAATGAATATGAGATAAAAAGCAATGCTCCAGTTATTTTGTGAACTATTGATGCATGAACCTTGGTGTGTTCCATTGAAAGCATACGATTTGCTAATTCATAACTTCTAGCTTCATTAAATTATCAATCAATCCCCTCATTGCGAGATATAAACAGAAATTTATCACGAGTACTAACATACATGTCAAATGAGACTGAAATATTTAACAATAGTGGTGGAGGAAAATAAATCACATGTGTACGATGGTGAATAGATTTCGAGAGTTTTCATCTCTAGGTAAAATAAATATTGGTGATATAACTTGACTCAATTTTTTTTCAATGCAAAAAGGGAACTAACTAAAAAAATCCTAAAAGAAAAAGAAAAATCCTAAAAGTTTATACCCTCCCCCAACTTAAAATAAACATTGTCCTCAATGTTAGGGAGAGGGAATCGTGGAAAGAACACACCTGATTAGTTGCCACCCGAGTGTGGGTCTGTGAGATCGATGGTGCTCTCATCCTTGGTCCAAGGCTCGTGAAAATGCTTCAATCTTTGGCCATTTACCTTGAACTCACTCCCGTCTTTTTCATTAAGCAATAGCACTGCTCCATGTGGGAAAACTTCTTTGACTGTGAAAGGTCTAAACCACCTAGAGTGAAGCTTCCTAGGGAATATATGTAGCCTGGAATTGTATAGAAGAACTTTTGACCTGGGGTGAACTCCCTTCTTAGGATCATCATGTCATGGATTGATTTCATCCTTTCTTTTGATATCTTGGCGCTGTCATAAGCATTTCTCTTCAGCTCCTCTAGCTCCAACAGTTGTAACCTATGAGAAGCAAAAGATGAATCAGTATCAAAATTTAATTTCTTAATAGCCCAATAGGATCTATGCTCCAATTCTACAGGTAAGTGACAAGACTTTCCAAAGACAAGACGGTAAGGTGACATCCCCAAAATCGTCTTGTAGGCCGTCCTGTAGGCCCACAGCGCTTCAGGTAAGCGCAAGCTCCAATCTTTCCTTAAAGGATTCACTGTTTTCTGTAAAATGTCTTTGATCTCTCTATTCGCCAGCTCTGCTTGACCATTGGTTTGGGGGTGATATGGAGTAGAGACTTTGTGCGTGACCCCAAACCTTTTCATTAAATTAGCGAACATGCGATTGCAAAAGTGGGACCCTCCATCACTCATCAATGCTTTGGGCACTTTAAATCTAGAGAAAATGTTCTCTTTGAAAAACTTGAGCACAACTGAAGTGTCGTTCGACCTGCAAGAAATAGTTTCCACCCATTTAGAAACATAATCGATTGAAACCAAAATGTAAACATATCCAAATGAAGGTGGAAAAGGTCCCATGAAATCTATGCCCCAACAATCAAATATTTCTATTTCTAGAATGGGGTTTAATGGCATCATGTTACTTCTAGTAATACCCCCTAACTGTTGGCATGCGGCACATGTCTTACAATAATGAAATGTATCCTTAAACATAGTTGGCCAATAGCAGCCACATTGCAAAATTTTAGCCACAGTTTTATTCGTAGAAAAGTGTCCTCCACACATCCCATCATGACAAAATTGTATCATACTAGCTATCTCAATGGCCAGGAATGCACCTCCTAACAATTTGGTCACTACAGTATTTATAGAGGTATGGGTCATCAAAGAAGAAATATTTTACCTCGTACTTGAACCTTTTAAAGTCTTGAAGTGACCAAGTTTCAGGAGTCTTACCAGTCACTTGATAATTTACTATATCAGCATACCATGGAGAGGTGGAAACACTAAAAAGATGCTCATCAGGAAAAGAGTCCTTCAAAGGCACATCTGCTGAATCAAGGCCTACTGTCAATCGTGATAAGTGGTTGGCTACTAGATTCTCCACGCCTTTCTTGTCCTTGATTAGGACATTGAACTCCTGCAACAATAAAATCCATCTTATCAATCGAGGTTTAGCATCTTTTTTTGACAATAAATATTTCAAAGCAGAGTGATCTTTATAAATCAAGATAGGTGATCCCAAAATATAGCTCCTGAATTTTTCCAAAGCAAATACTACGGCCAGCAACTCCTTCTCTGTGGTTGTATAGTTCCTTTGAGCATCATTCAATGTTTTGTTGGCGTAATAAATAACCACTGGAGCTTTGTCCTTCTTTTGGCCTAGGACTGCGCCAACTGCGTAGTTGCTGGCATCACACATGATTTCAAATGGTAGAGACCAGTCTGTGACCTGCAAAATGGGAGCAGAAATTAGCAACTTCTTTAAAGTTTCAAAAGAGTGTTGACGCTCAGGTGTCCAAATAAAATCCACATTCTGAGTTAGCAAGTTGTAAAGAGGGCGAGATATAGCGCTAAAATCCTTGATAAATCGCCTAGAGAATCCTGCATGACCCAGGAAGGATCTGATATCCCTCACACTCTTGGGACTTGGTAGCTTCTTAATTACTGCTACCTTGGCTCTGTCTACCTGAATACCATCTTTAGAGACTAAATGACCAAGGACAAGTCCTTCTGTGGTCATAAAATGACATTTCTCCCAATTTAATAGGAGATTCTTCTCAATACACCTGTAAGAACATGAGCCAAGTTAGCTAAACAATCATGAAAAGAGCTACAATATACAAAGAAATCATCCATAAACACCTCCACAATTTTCTCAACCATATCATCAAAAATACTAAGCATGCATCGTTGAAAAGTGGCTGGGAGGGCATTAGACAGACCAAACGACATCCTCTTAAAGGCAAAAGTACCAAAGGGACAGGTAAAAGTAGTCTTTTCCTGATCCTCTGGTGCAATCTAAATCTGATAATATCCTGAATAGCCGTCTAGGAAGCAATAGTACTCATGTCCAGCCAATCTCTCTAAAATCTGGTCAAGAAATGGTAGACGGAAGTGATCTTTCCTAGTTCTGGAGTTCAGCTTCCTATAATCTATACACATCGTCCATCCTGTGGTGGTTCTAACAGGGATAAGCTCGTTCTTCTCATTTTTAACCACGGTGAGGCCAGACTTTTTAGATATAAACAGTGTTGGACTGACCCATTTGCTGAGTATTGGACTCCCCGGATTTGGTTTTGGATGATGAGCAAACATAAATAATTCATGAACTAACAATTTGTGAGCGCAGTTATGGAGATCGTCGCCAAATTCACGAGAACACTCAAAGCAACATCTCAAGACTTCTCAAAGCTCGTATTCAATGCCTAAAGCTTCGTTGAAGCTTTTGGACCATTTTGGAAGTCATGAAGATTTGATCGAAGCTCTCGAAGACCGTTCCTTAAGGTTTTAGTTATAGGCTTTTAGTTTCGATCTATAGAATGTTAAGCCTTGAGTATATCTTACATTTCTATCTTCATAACGCTCATATCTTAGCTCTAGGATCTTAGTAGAAGTCCATTCTAACTTCCTCGAAGCATCGTGCTTCGATTCGGACTTTATTGTGTATGTTAGTTGGTTCAAGAAGAAGAACTGACCGACTAGATGGTGATCTAGTCAGTTGGCAAAGCTTCTTGGACCGACTAGTGTCAGTTAATCTTTTCTTGCTCAGTAATGTTTACAGTTAGTCGGTCTACGTTGACTCATCGACCGACTAGTTTGTGAACTAGTCGGTCAGTGATGCTTCTTTGACCGACTAGTTGAGATTTACTATACATGCCAATTTTCTCCTAAGCTACTGTTTATCGTTAGTCGGTCTAAGAACGTTTGGCGACGGTCTAGTTGATGATCTAGTCGGTCAACATTTGTTCTTGGACCGACTAAATCAATTTGTAATCAGACTAATTGTTTTTGACTCTTAGTCGGTCTAAGTTCACTGACCGACCGACTAGTTGTGAAACTAGTCGGTCAGACTGTCTTCTTGGACCGACTAGATTTCTAGGTCTGAAATTCAATCTCTTCACTGTTCATCACTTAGTCGGTCCATGTTGTTTGACCGACCGACTAGTTGATGAACTAGTCGGTCAGTGGTTGTTCTTTGACCGACTAACTGCTTCATATTTCTATCCGATGGGATTTGACCTAACTCGTTTTTATGGGACCCTATAAATACGAAGCTTGGTCATTTCTTTCTAGGTTAGATCTGTCATTAAGAGATTCATTGAGATTGAAAGAGTTAGAGATTCTCACTCATTTCCAAAGCTCTCTTCCTCACAAGAAATCCATTCTCTCACTTTCTAGATCTAGAATCCATCTGAGAGAAGTTTGTTCTTGGTGAGCCATTCAAGCTCTAGCTTGATTCAAGTCTCCAAATCACTCCTAGGCACCCATTGCTGCTCATTTCAGTGGTGCTAGGTCTTGGTGACTTCCTCTTCCTCAAATCCCTCCTTGCACCTATTTGGTAAGAATACTCAAGGTATAGGCTTTTGTGGTAAGATTGTTTATTTCATTATAAACTCATTTATATTGCTTATTGATTCTCTCGGTTGTGAGAGAAGGTTGTGATCCCGGGTTGTGGGATTCACTATTGCCATTGCATGTATGATTTGATCTTGTGAAGGTTTTTCACAAGATATCATAGTGGAAATCTTGGGTTAGGGTTTCTAACCTAAGTATCCGGAGGGGATCCGGGTGGTTGGGACGTAGGATCACCGGGAACAAGTCGGGAGACTTGGGTGGATCCGAACCCAGTAATATCTATTGTTAGCATTGTTAATTTTGTTGTTGTCATCAATTTAAGCTTCCGCAAATTGATTTGGTAGTTGTTTGCACGATAATTAGGAATTATACTCCTCATTATTTTTAAAGTACTATTCACCCCCCTCTAGTACTTGTGCAGTAGCTTGTAGGGCATTACATTTGGTATCAGAGCCAGATACTTAGCTATGTCTGCCAACGACAACAAGACCATGCATCCACCTTCCCACTATGGCACCTTCAGGAACCGTGAAGGAGCATCTTCGGTGATGGAAGGACATTCCTCAACGAGGCCTCCATTCTTCAACGGTACCAACTACGGGTACTGGAAATGCCGGATGGAAAATTTCCTCCAGAGTGCATCTCTATGGAGGACCACGATGAAGGAATACGTCGAGCCCGCCGAAGAAGACTTTGAGAAATGGACAACTGCGGAGGTCGCCGCGGAGGTAAGCAATGCCAAGGCAATGAACGCCTTGCAATGCGCATTGGAGCCCGAGGACTTCAATAAGATATGCACATGTAAGAGTGCATATCAAATTTGAAACTCCCTCCTCATACTACATGAAGGGACGAGTAGGGTAAGAGACTCTAAACTCGTTGTTGTTAACAAAGATTACGAAATGTTTCATATGCAACAGGGTGAGAAGATGAAGGAGTATTATCCTCGCTTCGTCGACATCATAAACGAGTTGGAGGCTCTTGGCAAAACCTACACCCAAAAGGAGAAGTGTTCGAAGCTTATCGAAGGACTTCCTTCTTCTTGGGAAAAGCGTACCTTCGCCATCGAGGAAGGTAATGATATGAATAAGTACACCGTAGTTCAACTAATGGGTACTTTAATGTCATACGAGGTACGCAAGGATAGCAAGTTAAAATTGCAGGAAAAGATGAAGTCCTACCTAAAGCAAGACGAACCAAAGAAGAAGGCTATTGCTTTCAAGGCCGCTCCATGCTCATCCACATCAATCGATGATGAAGACTCGGAAAACGAGTTGGACTTGGAGTCCATGGCACTCATGGCCAAGAAGTTCAACCGTTTCTTCCGAAAAGGTAACTATAAGAACAAAGCTAAATTTGGTTCTTCTAACGCCTCCTCCTCTCCTTTGTGTTTCAAGTGCAATAAGCCAGGACACATGAAAGCGGAGTGTCCTCTAAATAAGCAAAAGGAGAAGTGGAAGGCGCCAAAATTCGATAAGTCCTAGAAGTACAAAAAGGGGTACAAAAAGGGACTTGTCGGAGCAACATTCACCGACTCCGAGGATTCCTCAAGCGGAGAGTCGGATGATGAGAAAGTGGAGTAAGCGCACATGTGCTTCATGGCAAGAGAGGAGCATGATCAAGGATCCTCCTCTTCCGATGATAGTGACGACGAAGGCGATGAGGTAACTATGGATGACCTTAGGAATGCTAATTCTCAATTATGGTCTAAATACACTAAATTAGTAAATAGATATACTAAGGTAAAAGATGACCTAGCTAGCATTCAAACCTCGCCTAAGACTATCATCACCAACAACGACACCGTTGTTGAAGAGTTAAGAAATGAGATTGTTAATCTCAAATCTAAACTTGAACATGTTAGTGTTGAGGATTCAGAAGAACATAGGATAGCGGATTTGAATTCTCAAAACTCGACTTTGAGTATTGAGAATGAAAATCTCAAGTCTCGTGTTTATGTGCTCACATCGCAAATATCCACTTTGGGTGCTTCGATGCATTCTCTCACCGAGAAATATGAGTGCACGATAGGCCGAATTAATAAATTCAATAAGGGTAAAGACCATTTGGATAACATCCTAAATGATTTACTTCCGGGCAATCACCACATTGGCTTGGGGTATAAGATAGGGAGTTCATCCAAATCGGCCACTACTTTTGTTAGGCCTACTTCCGATGCCTCACCGAGTGGGAGCAAACACTCTATTGGTAGTTCATCTACCAATGGTGCTTCCACTTTGCACACACCCTCTTTTGGAAAGAAACCCACTTTGGGTGGACCTCCAAAGAAGGGTCATGCCTACATGTACACAAATACCATGCCACGTAGGAACACACGTCCTACTCCACCGGCTCACACATATGATGATTTTTATGCAACACATTCACGGGCATGTGCACACCATGTGAGACATCCTCACGCATGTGTTCCCTCACATGCATATGTTCACCCACAACATCATATGAATAATTATCCGCATGCACCATTCCATCATGTTCCTTATGCCTATCCACGACATGCATCACGTAGAAATCAATAACGCATGCATGCACCCAATAGGATGAGGGCTCCCAAGATTTTCACTATTTGGAGCCCGAAGGACACAAGCATGGATGAAAAACAAGTTTATATGAATGCTTATTTTTCGAATGTTGTGCATAGTAGAAATTATGTGGGGAAGTCTAAGTCCAATTGGACTTGGCTTCCAAAGGTCTAATCTTTTGGACCCAATGACCTTAGGTACCATGATACGACATTCCATATCTATAGGTACTCAAGAAAAAGGAACGGAGCAACAAATTTAAATTTAGCTCCAAGAGAAATTGGATACTCGATAGCGGGTGTTCAAAACACATGACGGGTGACGCTCAATTGCTCTCCGGAGTGGTTCCCATTGCAAATGGAAACCGCGTCGTATTTGGAGGCAACGAGAGCGGAACCATCATAGGTGTTGGTAAAGTGGGTAATCCTTCTAAACACATTATATGTGATGTTTACCTTGTTAAAGGATTAAACCACAATCTTATTTCAATAAGTCAACTTTGTGACAAAGGTTACAAAGTTAACTTTGCGAAAGGAATGTGCCATATTTTAAGAAAAGATAATAATGAATTATTGTTTTCCGGCACACGCCATAAGGATATATATATCCTAGATCTTCCAAGATCACATGAACAATGTCTTATTGCCAACAAAAGTGAACAACACTTATGGCATCGACGTTTTGGTCATGTGAACTTTGGAACACTTTTTAAGCTTTCCAAGTTAAATTCTATTAGAGGCTTCCCTAAGCTTGTTTTTCAAAAGAAAAGCTTTTGTGACTCGTGTCAACGAGGCAAGCTTCCAAAATCTTCATTTAAACCTAAGAAAAGCATTTCTTCTAAGCGGCCTCTAGAGCTATTACATCTAGATTTGTTTGGGCCAACTAGAGTTGCTTCATTAGGTAATGCTAGATATGGACTTGTCATCGTTGATGACTTTTCTAGGTTTACTTGGGTATTTTCATTGTGTAATAAAAATGAAGCTTTTGAAAACTTCACAATTTTTGTTAAGAAAGTACAAAATCTCATTGGAACCACCATTGTCGCTATTCGTAGTGATCATGGAGGGGAATTTGAGAATGAGTCTTTTGAGAAATTTTGTGTTGAAGTTGGTATTACACACACCTTCTCTTTTCCTCGTGCACCTCCTCAAAATGGTGTAGTTGAGAGAAAGAATAGGACGCTAGTGGAGTGTGCCACGCGCGCCGGTCAGCTTCCGCAGCCGCCGCCTGACCGACCCGCCGTCGCCGCCTGGCCGGATTCCGCAGCCGCCGTCTGCCCAGAACCGCCGGCCCTGCCCTCCTTTTCCGTTGTCGCGCGCAGGTGAGAAGACACTTTCCCTTTTGTTTCGCATGAGAGCCCTTCGTTCTTCTTGCTGCAAGCTTCAAAATGAAATCAAAAAAAATGAAACAACATAACGTAAAATGGAGAAGAAAGGGAGAGAGAGAAAGACAGAAGTGGTTGAGAGTTAATATTAGCCTTAGTAAAAATAGAAAGGGAGAATAAATAGGTGACAGCCTAAAAATTAATAAGATTAGTCATATGTCCCAGGCTTTATTGCAGCACATCCTACTTTTATTCTCAAAGAGAGAAAATATCAGCTGGTAGTCATTATTTCCAGTTTATTCATATGCATTTAACTTTGCATGATGTATACACATGATTTTTTTTTGCATGCATTTATTCATTTTGTCTTCGGTCATTTGTCTTACAGGATGAAAAGTTAAAGTTTATTGCATAATGCTTCCAGTGACCAATCCGACACTTGATTTAAAAAATATAATTTTCAGGTTATGTGGTAATAATGTTAGAATAAATATAAGTGGTTGGGGGGTATTAATTGAGATGTTAACCATACCATTAGGTTAAGGAAAGATTAATAGGATGTTAGTGTTAATTCAAATATTAACTGGTTAGTATTAATTTTAGCAACTTGTTGTTCGATAAATTAGAATAAAATAAGATTAGTGTGACACAAAATAAACATCACCCTAGCCAGAGAACCCAATTCGGGGATTAACTTGATATTTGTCTAAACAGAGAACCAGCAGTACCAACACGTAGTACCCGTCCAGACGAACCCACGACAACCGATACCACCGGAAACAGGCAAGTGATACTTGCCAGTAATTATTTAGGCCATGTTTTAGGCCATTTTTGTAAATTGCGTAAAAGAGATTATGCGGTGAAATGATAGTCGCCTAGACAACCATATTGATCTAGTTTGACAACAAAGCTAGATCCGACACTTTTACCTGCTTTCATTCATGCTGCCATGTCACGTTTACTTTCAATTAACTGTACGCACTTTAACTGCTCATTACATGTCATGCATCAAATTGTTCTATCGTAATTGCGTAGCACACGCTACAAAAATTGTAATTATTGAGGCTAGGCACCTGCTTTTGCGGGCACAACCCTATGCCAATAACACTTCCTGGCTCGTGATCCAGAAGATGGGCGCCAGTCCATATACACGTGGAGGGGTAGGGTTAAACGATCGCTTGAGCGTAGAATTGAGCCCGTACAGCCACTTCAGCCAAAAGACGGAAACTCTGTGCACAAAGTGATAAATCAGTGATTCGTGAATCGTGAAATAGTGAATTGTAGCTTTCTGCTACACCGTGCTTGATTATTATTATCTTGTTCATTTAATTATTGCATTCTTTTAATATCATGTCATACCATCATGTTAGAACTGCTAGTTGCATTATCTTATTTGTATCCTTGCACAAAAGCCCTCCGCCTTTCTTGGGAGACCTTTGCTGACATGTGCCCTTTTCTCTTTGGGTGACACATGTCAGACTTTGAGACAGAGCAGGTAGTAGCGAACGACCAGTTCGTTGACGCTGAGTTTGAGGTCCCTGCAAAGACCAAGTTCGAGGACACTGGTGACCAGTCCTAGACTCGTTTGGAGTCTCCCCTTAGTTATTATTTTTCCTTAGTTGCTGTTAGGTTTCGATGCATAGCACCTATCTCTCATTGTTTTGTTTAGCTATGCTTTAGGCCTATTGTTCAGACTTGTACTTTTATGACTATTCTGTGATGATGTAATATTTGTTGGATGTTGTTGGTGGATGTTATTTTATCTGCTTAATTATTGTTGTTGTTTCGTCACAATGCAAGGACCTGCAACTTTTCGAAAATTTTAAATTTACAGACGCTTATCAGACTGCAGCTTCACAGCTCCACGTCTGAGCGGACCTCCTCACGTCTCGCCTTCCATATTAGGGAAGCGGGGCGTGACAGGTTTTAGTGGTGGCCCATGCCGGTTTTCTCTTTGCATCTGCGAAATATCGAAACAACAATAATGATAACAACATCCATTTAAATATTCATAACATTCGAGTCATGATTAAGTCTAATCTGAACATTTCCTTGTCTTAGATGGCCGGTAGACGCATTACCCGAGGAGCTGGTAGTGGACCTGGAGCTGGTGGTGGAGCAGGACGTGTTGCGGATACTGATAGAGAACCCACCACGGCTGAGATGATGAGGATAATGCATCAGATGATGCAAGTTCAGCAGGGCATGCTTCAGAATGCCCCTCGCTTTGAGCCGGGAGCGAAGCAATTTCGGGAGCTGTGCCCATCATATTTTACTGGGTCAGAAGGATCATTAGCTGCGGATGAATGGATGAAGAACACAGAGGATAACCTGCTTCTCTCGAAGGTTAACCCGGCTGGATGGGTTGACTTAGTGAAGAAGCAACTGAAGGACAATGCCCGCAGTTGGTGGGAGTCAGAAGAGCAGCTGTTGGCGAAGCCTATCCCCTGGGCCACTTTCAAGGCGAGATTTAATGATGAGTATTTCCCTCGAGCTACCAAGAGAGAGCTGATGCAGCAGTTTATCAATCTGAAGCAAGGGAATCTGACGGTGGACCAGTACCACCAAGAGTTCATGAGACTGAGTCTCTTTGTGCCGAAGATGGTGGAGACTGCTGAGGATCGAGCTCAGAAATTCTTACAAGGTTTATCTTTGGAGCTGCAGAGTCTGATTTCCTCTTCGGACTTGGATTCTTACCAGAAGTTGTTGATAGCTGCCAAGAGGCAGGAGCTGATTGCCAATCAGAGGAGAGGACAGTATTCAGGTGCTGGGAAGAGGCCTATGGAGCAGGCCAGAACTGTGGTTAGGCCTGGGTTCAAGCCTAATCAGTCCGTGCAGTTTAAGAGGCCAGGTGGGCCTAGCTTGAAGACGTGCAGTCATTGCGGCAAGACTGGTCATGTGAAGGAGTAGTGCAGAAGGCTTCTGGGCCAGTGCCTGGTTTGTGGCGATGCTTCGCATACTTTGAAGGATTGCCCGAGTGCTAAGCAACCGTGGAAGGCACCAGCCGGAGTTCAGCAGCAGAGAGCTACAGTAGTCGATGGACGTGGAGCGCCTCTCATTCCCCAGAAACAGGCTTTCCAGCAGGCCGTTCAGCCTAAGAGGCAAGCCTTCACGATGACTGCAGTACAGGCAGAGACTGAGGACGGAGTTATTGCAGGTAACCTCTATACTAGTCTTCCTTATTTATGCATTATATTTGATTAGTTAGATTCATGTTAATCTAGTTGCATGTTACCCTTAGGTGTCATCTTAGTTTCATCTCACCCGGCCTTGACCCTGTTCGATTCTGGAGCTTCCATGTGCATCCTATCTCGGAAGTTCGTAATCGAACACTCGATACCCACCTATACACTTCCCAAGTGTTGGAACATTACAACTGGGAATGGTGTAGTGAAGGTTGCACTGGGATGCAGACCATGCCCGTTGGTGATTAGTGGACATGAACTATATGCTAATTTCATTGTCCACGACCTATCCAACTTTGATGCTATTCTCGGCATTGATTGGTTAGGAGCTTTTTATGCCACGATCGACTGTCACCGGAAGAAAGTGATGTTCGAAATTCCTAACCACCCAGTATTTGAGTTTGTCGGCGGAGGACGTTCGCTTGGACCTGTCAAGTTTCGAGCCCAGCCTTACCAATTGACCATTGCATCTATGATTGTTGAGCCAGAGAAGCCTGCAGTAGTGAGAGATTTCGAAGACGTCTTCCCTGAAGACATTTCTGGACTACCGCCCGATCGAGCATTGGAGTTCGGCATCGATCTTATGCCAGGAGCGCAACTGATTTCGAAGGCGCCGTACCGTATGGCTCCTGCAGAATTAGAAGAGTTGAGGAAGCAGTTGGATGAGATACTACAGAAGGGTTTCATTCATCCCAGCGTATCTCCCTGGGGTGCACCCGTCTTGCTGGTAAAGAAGAAGGATGGATCGAGAAGAATGTGCATTGATTACCGGGAATTGAATCAGATCACAGTGAAGAACAAGTCCTGCTGCTCCGTATTGATGACATCTTCGATCAGCTTGGTGGATCGAGGGTATTTTCAAAGTTGGATCTCCGGAGCGGATACCATCAAGTCAGAGTCAAGAAGGAAGATGTACTCAAGACCGCTTTTCGGACTAAGTACAGGCATTACGAGTTCGTTGTCATGCCGTTCGGTGTGACCAACGCTCCTGCTGTGTTCATGAATCTCATGAACCTTATCTTTTATGACTTCCTCGACTAGTTCGTAGTGATTTTCATAGACGACATCCTGGTATACTCAAAGAGCGATGAGGAGCATGCAGAACATTTGAAGATGGTGTTGGAGACGCTCCGTCACCATAGACTATATGCCAAGTACAGTAAATGTGAATTCTGGCTAGATAGAATTGCATTCCTTGGACATGTAGTATCGGGAGC
The DNA here is from genome assembly GCA_030789695.1 of Scilla litardierei. Classification (NCBI taxonomy): domain Eukaryota; kingdom Viridiplantae; phylum Streptophyta; class Magnoliopsida; order Asparagales; family Asparagaceae; genus Scilla; species Scilla litardierei. The sequence goes on along the minus strand of CM061139.1, from coordinate 91,595,439 downwards.
TGGTATCTCAGTGGATCCGGAGAAGGTCAAAGATGTCAGTGAATGGCCTACACCTCGATCGGCATCGGACATCAGGAGTTTCCTTGGATTGGCTGGATACTACCGCAGATTTATCAAGGATTTCTCGAAGATAGCTGAGCCGATGACGAAATTGACTAGGAAGGATGTTAAGTTCAATTGGTCAGACTCTTGTGAGCAAGCTTTTTCTACTTTGAAGGAGAGACTGACTACTGCACCAGTCTTAGCTATTCCGGACAGAAGCGGAGGCTTCGAAATTTTCTGCGACGCATCAGGCAAGGGACTTGGATGCGTTCTGCAGCAGCACAATCATGTGGTCGCATATGCTTCGCGACAGTTGAAGATCCATGAGAAGAATTATCCGACCCATGATTTGGAGCTAGCCGCTATCGTCTTTACACTGAAGATTTGGCGACATTTCTAACTGAGTGAGAAAGTGAAAATCTTCACTGATCACAAAAGTTTGAAATATATATTCACCCAGAAGGAACTAAATATGACACAACGTAGATGGTTGGAATTGATGGCAGACTACGACATCGATCTTCAGTATCATCCAGGGAAGGTGAATGTCGTACCGGATGCTTTGAGTCGCCTGCCCAAAGTGATGATTCTCACAGCTCAGTGGAGATTGCAGCAGGATCTACGAAGGATGAATGTTGAAGTTGTACTACCGGGAGTCACATCGTCGTTGATGAACATGCAAATTCAATCGACGATCGTGGATCGAATCAAGACTGCTCAAGCTGGAGATGCTAAGTTGAAGAAGATCAGAGAACAAGTCGAAGCAGGACTTCGGACAGATATTCTGATTCACACAGATGGGTCTCTGAGATATGGTAGTAGGATCTGCGTACCTGCAGGAGATATCAGAGAAGAATTGATGAATGAGGCTCACAGTTCGCCTTATTCTATTCATCCTGGAGGTACTAAGATGTACAAAGATCTTTGACAGAATTTCTGGTGGCATGGGATGAAGAGAAGTGTGGCACGGAGCGTTGCCAAGTGCCTCGTGTGTCAGCAAGTGAAAGCTGAACATCATCGCACTGCTGGACTATTGCAACCTCTGCCAATTCCAGAATGAAAGTGGCAGCACATCACGATGGACTTCGTGACTGGCTTACCTCGGAGCACCAAGCAGAACGACGCGATCTGGGTCATCGTTGATCGATTGACCAAGTCCGCACACTTTATACCTTTCCGAGTTGGTCAATCCACTGAGATATTAGCAAGGAAGTATATGGAGGTAATGACCTAACTCGTACCTTTATAATTTCCTTCTAGTACTAGTCGTGATGTGAATTATGTCGTGTAGGAGATCGTGCGCTTACATGGAGTCCCTGTGAGCATTGTATCAGATCGTGATACGCGATTCACATCTCAGTTCTGGAAAAGTCTGCAGACTAATCTGGGTACCAGTCTGAAGTTCAGTACTGCGTATCACCCACAGACAGATGGCCAGTCAGAGCGTACCATACAGATCTTGGAGGATATGTTGAGAGCCTGTATGTTGGATCTCAAGGGTTCATGGGAGGATCATTTGCACCTGGTGGAGTTTTCCTACAACAACAGCTATCAGGCGAGCATTGGCATGGCGCCATTTGCTGCTCTCTATGGGAGAAAATGTCGATCACCACTGAATTGGGATCACGTAGGTGATAGAGAACTCTTGGGACCAGAGATGATAGTGGAAGCAGTTAATGTTGTGTGAGATATCAGAGACAAGATTCGGATCGCCCAGGACCGTTACAAGCATTGGGTAGATGCTAAACGGCGTCCTCTGGAGTTTCAGCTGGGAGATCATGTGTTTCTGAAGATCTCACCAAATCGAGGAGTGATTCGATTTGGGAAGAGAGGCAAGCTTAGTCCGAGATATATTGGACCATTCGATGTGCTAGAGCGAGTTGGAGAAGTAGCTTATCGCTTAGCTTTGCCACCGTCCTTAGAGGGAGTTCATGACGTCTTTCATGTGTCCCAGCTCCATCGTTATATCAGCGACCCTTCTCATGCTGTGGACTACTCTGAGATTACTGTTCGGCCAGATCTGACGTACGAACAGCAACCAGTGGAGATCCTAGACCGATGTCAGAAAGTCTTCAGGAACAAGACAGTTGATCTAGTCAGAGTGATGTGGCGTTGTGACTCGCCAGGAGAGTCTACCTGTGAGCGAGAAGATGAGATACGAGAGCGTTATCCATATTTGTTTTCTACTCCTTAGTTGATGAGAATTCCGAGGACGGAATTTTTCCTAAGGTGGGTAGAATGTAACGGCCAGTATTTTTAGGCGAGTTTTTTGTTTATGCGTGCCGGTATTTTATTTCTGTTAACTTTTTTTGTCCGTACGTGTCGACGCGAGCACGTCAATGTTTTCGTTTTACCGTGTCGTCAATATTTACCATCAAGTCTAACTGAATTATTTAACTTAATTGTCGTGCTAATTACCAATTGTTAAACACTTTAATTGTTTCACTAATTACTTTATTTTACTAATTACAAATTTTTATTACTTTTAATTAATTTCACTAATTACTTTTTCATTTTTAATGATGAATAATTACACTTAATTACGTAAATGTCTTAACCCTTAACTACACGACAACACACACGTTTTAGACAACCAGATACATCTCCTCAATTAGTCACAGTTGGCATACATTTATTTTGTTCAAACAAACGGACATGGCTCTACAATCGCTTTGGTCTAAAGTTATAATAACTTCCATCCTAATCATATTAAATTGGGTTTGACAAATGGTAAGTGTTGTCTCCTGTGCTATCTCTCCTTAAGAACAGGCACCATCGTCTCCCTTGCAAAACAAACTGCAAATCCATCCTCTTCCCTCCTACAAATTTCAGCAAAATAACCATACACAAAAACCAATCTCAACCCACTTTCCATACAAAAATCAAATTGAGAGGAGGAGCAAAACAAGCCAAAACATCTGAAAATAAAACTTCAGATTCAAGAGAATCAATACCCAAGTTTCTGATCTGTTAAACTCAAAGATCTACAAAAAAAATTCAGCAAAACCCTTCATCTCTTCCTTCTTCTTCCTCCTTCCTCCTCCACCCCTCTCACCCTCAACCCACGCACGCGCGCGCCGCAGCCCAGGCCGCCGGCCAGCCGCCGCACGCGCCGGTCAGCTTCCGCCGCCGCCGCCTGACTGACCCGCCGCCGCCGCCTGGCCGGATTCCGTCGCCGCCGTCCGCCCAGAACCGCCGGCCCCGCCCTCCTTTTTCGTTGTCACGCGCAGGTGAGAAGACACTTTCCCTTTTGTTTCGCATGAGAGCCCTTCGTTCTTCTTGCTGCAAGCTTCAAAATGAAATAAAAAAAAAATGAAACAACAGAACGTAGAATGGAGAAGAAAGGGAGAGAGAGAAAGACAGAAGTGGTTGAGAGTTAATATTAGCCTTAGTAAAAATAGAAAGGGAGAATAAATAGGTGACAGCCTAAAAATTAATAAGATTAGTCATATGTCCCAGGCTTTATTGCAGCACATCCTACTTTTATTCTCAAAGAGAGAAAATATCAACTGGTAGTCATTATTTCCAGTTTATTCATATGCATTTAACGTTGCATGATGTATACACATGATTTTTTTTGCATGCATTTATTCATTTTGTCTTCGGTCATTTGTCTTACAGGATGAAAAGTTAAAGTTTATTGCATAATGCTTCCAGTGACCACTCCGACACTTGATTTAAAAAATATAATTTTCAGGTTATGTGGTAATAATGTTAGAATAAATATAAGTGGTTGGGGGGTATTAATTGAGATGTTAACCATACCATTAGGTTAAGGAAAGATTAATAGGATGTTAGTGTTAATTCAAATATTAACTGGTTAGTATTAATTTTAGCAACTTGTTGTTCGATAAATTAGAATAAAATAAGATTAGTGTGACACAAAATAAACATCGCCCTAGCCAGAGAACCCAATTCGGGGATTAGCTTGATATTTGTCTAAACAGAGAACCAGCAATACCAACACGTAGTACCCGTCCAGACGAACCCACGACAACCGATACCACCGGAAACAGGCAAGTGATACTTGCCAGTAATTATTTAGGCCATGTTTTAGGCCATTTTTGTAAATTGCGTAAAAGAGACTAGGCGGTGAAATGATAGTCGCCTAGACAACCATATTGATCTAGTTTGACAACAAAGCTAGATCCGACACTTTTACCTGCTTTCATTCATGCTGCCATGTCACGTTTACTTTCAATTAACTGTACGCACTTTAACTGCTCATTACATGTCATGCATCAAATTGTTCTATCGTGATTGCGTAGCACACGCTACAAAAATTGTAATTATTGAGGCTAGGCACCTGCTTTTGCGGGCACAACCCTATGCCAATAACACTTCCTGGCTCGTGATCCAGAAGATGGGCGCCAGTCCATATACACGTGGAGGGGTAGGGTTAAACGATCGCTTGAGCGTAGAAGTGAGCCCTTACAGCCACTTCAGCCAAAAGACGGAAACTCTGTGCACAAAGTGATAAATCAGTGATTCGTGAATCGTGAAATAGTGAATTGTAGCTTTCTGCTACACCGTGCTTGATTATTATTATCTTGTTCATTTAATTATTGCATTCTTTTAATATCATGTCATACCATCATGTTAGAACTGCTAGTTGCATTATCTTATTTGTATCCTTGCACAAAAGTCCTCCGCCTTTCTTGGAAGACCTTTGCTGACATGTGCCCTTTTCTCTTTGGGTGACACATGTCAGACTTTGAGACAGAGCAGGTAGTAGCGATCGACCAGTTCGTTTACGCTGAGTTTGAGGTCCCTGCAGAGACCGAGTTCGAGGACACTGGTGACCAGTCCTAGACTCGTTTGGAGTCTCCCCTTAGTTATTATTTTTCCTTAGTTGCTGTTAGGTTTCGGTGCGTAGCACCTATCTCTCGTTGTTTTGTTTGGCTATGCTTTAGGCCTATTGTTCAGACTTGTACTATTGTGACTATTCTGTGATGATGTAATATTTGTTGGATGTTGTTGGTGGATGTTATTTTATCTGCTTAATTATTGTTGTTGTTTCGTCGCAATGCAAGGACCTGCTACTTTTCGAAATTTTTAAATTTACAGACGCTTATCAGACTGCAGCTTCACAGCTCCACGTCTGAGCGGACCTCCTCACGTCTCGCCTTCCATATTAGGGAAGCGGGGCGTGACACTTGATGATAGCCAACTTGGCCAGTAATTTTGGGCGGAAGCGGTACATACCGCTTGCTATGTGTTTAATAGAATACTTTTGAGGCCCGACACTAAACAAACTTGTTATGAATTGTTGTTTGGTAGGTTGCCTCAAGGTAAACATTTTCGTGTTTTTGGTTCGAAATGTTTTATTAAGAACACGTATGGTAGTTTGGACAAATTCGATCCAAGATCCGATGAGGGGATTTTTGTTGGATATTCTTCGCGTAGCAAAGCCTACCGGATATTCAACAAACGAACCTCAACGATCGAGGAGTCGCTTCATGTGTCATTTAATGAAGGATTTGTTCCAACTAGAATTACTAATGATGATGACTCTATGGATGTCTTATGTGATTCAATTGGTAATTCTAACTCTAATGATTCTATTGATTCTATTGAGACTAACCCGTCTAATGAAGTTGTTAAGAATATTCCTAGTGACCAAGGTATTCCCAAACGGCTTCATTCCGTTCGTGACCATCCTCATGAGCAAGTCATTGGCAATATCCATGATAGTGTCAAGACGAGATCGCAAGTGAACTACTTCGCTCATTGTGCCTTTGCCTCCTCGATAGAGCCAAAGAATGTTAATGAAGCATGCGAAGATAGCGCTTGGATCTTATCCATTGAGGAGGAACTCATTCAATTCAAGAGGAATGAAGTTTGGGAGCTTGTTCCATTGCCATCGAAGAACCACACCGTCATAGGGACAAAGTGGATCTTCAAGAACAAAACCGACGAAAACCAAGTCGTCGTCCGGAACAAAGCTCGGTTAGTTGCTCAAGGCTACCGTCAAGAGGAAGGTATTGATTTCGAAGAATCCTTCGCTCCGGTAGCTAGATTAGAATCAATTAGATTGTTATTGTCTTTTGCATGCCATAAAAATTTCAAATTATTTCAAATGGATGTTAAAAGTGCATTTTTAAACGGAGATGTTGTTGAGGAAGTTTACGTTTCTCAACCTCCGGGCTTCGTAAATGAAAAATTTCCAAATCATGTTTTTAAACTAAAGATAGCTCTTTACGGTTTGAGACAAGCTCCTCGAGCTTGGTATGATCGCCTAAAGAATTTTCTTTTGGATTTGAATTTTAAAATGGGCGAAGCCGATTCAACACTTTTTGTTAAGCATTCGAATAATGATATAATTTTAGTTCAAATTTATGTTGATGATATCATTTTCGGTGCTACTAACTTTGCTCTTTGCGAAGAGTTTTCTAATGTGATGAAGGAACAATTTGAGATAAGCCACATGGGTGAGCTCAAGTATTTCTTAGGTCTCCAAATTCGCCAAATGGACGATGCAATCTTCATCCACCAAACGAAGTATACGGTGGAGTTGCTAAAGCGATTTGGAATGGAGAGTGCCTCCAGGAAAAGGACTCCTATGAGCACGACTACGCATCTTGATAAGGATACGGGCGGAAAAGATGTAGACATTCGTCTATATCGAGGTATGATAGGTAGTTTACTTTATCTTACCGCTAGTAGGCCCGATATCATGTTTGCCGTGTGTATTTGTGCTCGTTATCAGTCTCAACCTAAGGATTCTCACTTAGTAGCGGTAAAACGTATTTTTCGCTATCTAAGTTACACTTTAGATTTTGGATTACTTTATCCGAAATCTAGCACATATGAGTTAGTCTCACATAGTGACACTGATTATGCGGGATGCAAATCCGACAGGAAGAGTACTAGTGGCACTTGCCATTTTATAGGAAATTCCCTTGTCTTTTGGTTTTCCAAGAAGCAAAATTCGGTATCACTTTCAACCACCGAGGCGGAATATATTGCCGCCGGTGCCGCGTGTTCTCAAGTTCTTTGGATGAGACACACACTTAAAGACTTTGGTATAAACTGTGATACATGACCTATCATGGTTGATAACCAAAGTGCAATATGTCTTTCCAAGAACCCGATACACCATTCCCGTTCGAAACACATAGATGTCCGACACCACTTTTTAGATGATCATGTTGCTAAAAAGGACATCATTTTAGTGTACGTTGAAACCCAAAAGCAAATCGCCGATATTTTCACGAAACCCCTAAAGGAGGACTCCTTTGTGCGGTTGCGTCGAGAATTGGGGATTATGGGTGAATCCGAGATATAGGATTCATGTTTCATTCAATAATCTTGCATGCTATTATATTTCGCTATATTTCGTTCATGCTAGACTTATTGGATTTTTCGGGATTTTATGTGATATTTTGAATTTTTGCTCGAATTCATGTTTGAATGTCGTATTTGAGATTTCGATGTTTAATGGGGTAGTTTAGATGATTTTTGAGAGGATTATGATGTTTCGTCCAAGTGTATTTAGGAGAGAACTTAATTATCAATTTTTGGACTCATCTAGTCGGTCTCAGTTCATTAACCAACCGACTAGATTCACATCTAGTCGGTCAGCTATTGAACTTAGACCGACTAGCTCTATCTCTAAACTTTTGGACTCATTTAGTCGGTATCAGTTCAATCACCAACCGACTAGATTCGTATCTAGTCGGTTAGTAAAAGAACTTAGACCGACTAATTCAAGCTATTAGGATTTCCTCTTCAGCTTAACTCCTTTAGTCGGTTCTAGTTTACTTATCGACCGACTAGATTTAGTTCTAGTCGGTCAGTATTTGAGCGTAGACCGACTAATTCTCGTTCAGGAAATCTTTGACTGGTCTCTGTTTCCACTTAGTCAGTTCAAGCTCGTTAACCGACCGACTACATTGTCATCTAGTCGGTCAGCTTTTGAACATAGACCGACTAAGTGATCAGGGGCAGTCTCGTCATTTCGTGTTTTTGACCGACTTAAGTTCAATCAAACCGACTTCTTTCTCTTTTAGTCGGTTGCTCTTACCTTCTCCAGCTCGAAACCCCCAAACCCCCGCTCGAGTCCCTTTGTATTCCGATCAACTCCAGCCAACTTCCGATCATCCACCGCCGTCGATCACTCCTCCTAGGTATATCTCCTACTCCTAGGTCTCGTTTTTTGCTCTAGGGTTTGTTCTAGGTCGATTTCATTCTAGGGTTTCTGTCACGACTCGCTTCCCTAAAATGGAGGCGAGACGTGAAAAGGTCCGCACGAGAGTGGAGCTTTGAAGCCCCAAACCCGATAAGCGTCAATAAAACATAAGCAGGTCCCTGTAACCACAACGGAATAACAATAATAACACAAGGAGAGACTGAAATAAAATCTCACATCTCATAAAGTCCAATATCCCAAATAAGTCCAACATCCAGAAAAGCCACCAGGCTAAAAGAAAGAGTCTAAAGGCCCAGCACAAGGCTAACAAAAGCAACGACATAACAAAGTATAGGTGCTACGCACCGATAACAAACAACTGTCTAAACAAAATTAAAACACAACGAAGACACTAGGACTGGTCCCCAGTGCCCACGTACTCCCCGTCAAATACAAGCTCGGGCTCGGCGTCAGCAAACACCTCGTCCTCAACAAGGTACTCAGGCTCAGGATCTAACATGTGTCACCCAAAAGAGTAAAGGGGCACATGTCAGCAAGTCTAAAAGACTTGGGCAAGGAAACTGAAAGTAAGGCAACTAGCAACCTAGCAGTTATGGTATGCATGACATGGCAGTTGTAACATGAGTGCACAAACAAGACATGGCAAGACAATTTGTACAAGAGAACAATTATCGGGACAAGACAAGACAAGACAAGACAAGAGTAGCCAAGCTACTAACAATCTCAATCAATTCACTATTCACGTTGTTTTGTAGATGTTTACACCCTTCAGCTGAATGGTACATCATTCATACTGATCGGCACTAAACACTACCCCACCCCAGAGTTTACGTCTTACAACTGCAGTTGCTGATCAGGCAGACCCCCAGTTGAATGACCGCTTAACTCTTACCCCATCCCACACGTTAACAAGCCAGGGTCCCTGCACATGAGCCCAGCAAGTGAGCCAGGGTTGCCCCGCACGGGAGCTTGTTTTCCAAGTTCACAATTCAATATCGAGCGTTGGGGTTAACAACTACAGGGCTCGCTTCTGGAACACGAGCCAGGAACACAAGCATTGTAGCGAAGCTACGCAATCACAACAGCACTTAAAGAATGCAATGACATGACAATTTATTCGCGTACCGTTAATGGAAAGTAAACATGACATGGTAATTGTGCAACATGCTATATGTCGGAACTAGCTTCGTTGTCAAGCTAGTTCCCCAATTTGCGCCTAAGCGAGTATCATTTCGTCGCCTAGCCTCTTTTACGCCTACAACAAGCAAATGGCCTAAAACATGGCCTAAACCCTAAGTGGCAAGTTTCACTTGCCTAGCACCGGGGATGACGATCACGAAGGTTCGTCTCGCGGATGCTAATCTACGGGGGAAATCGCTGTTATGGGGAAACAATCATCAAACAACATGAAATTTCATTAGGATTTCATAAAAATACAAATAGGCTATGAAAACATCGAGGGATCGATTTCTTGCCGAGAGGAAGCGGAAGAAACACTCCGGAGAACCCTAGGACCAGATCTGGAAACAAATGGAGAAGTTTGGAGAGTTAGGGGTTTTGGGGGATTTTGGGGATTTGATGGAGATTTGGGGAAAATGAGAGGTAGATAGAGTTGATGGATGGTTTGGATGATGGATTTAGGGCTTGGGATGAAGGAATAGGGCTTGGAGGAAGATGGGGGCTCAATGGGGGAGATTTTAGGGTTTTGGGTCGAGTGGAGGAAGAAGAAAACGTTTGGGAGGGGTATAAATAGGTTGGGCTGGCGGCTGCCCAGAAATTAGGGTTTTAACACAGATTAGTCGGTCAATGAGCAACCACTGACCAACTAGTTTGGCAACTAGTCGGTCGGTCGACCAACGCAGACCGACAAAGTGTAAACAGTAACTTCTGAACGAAAATAGGATTTAGAATTAGTCGGTCCATGAACAAATACTGACCGACTAGTTTAGCATCTAGTCGGTCGATGAACGTTCTTAGACCGACTAAGAGTAAACAGTAACTGATACTAAAATTAGATGATGTGTTAGTCGGTTAAAGAAGCATTGCCGACCGACTAGTTTGCAACCTAGTCGGTCAACCAACGTTCTTAGACCGACTAACGATAAACAGCAACTCCTGAGAAATTTAGAAAGCCAACTAGTCGGTCCAAGAAGGATTGCCGACCGACTGGATCGTCATCTAGTTGGTCGGTGCCCCTTCTTATACCGGCTAATGAGCACCAAAAGTTCCGATACGGAGCGCGGGGCCCCGGGATCGATTCCTAAGACTCCTAGGCTTGATCTAATAGTAAGATACGACCGTTATGAAGTCCGTCACGAATGACATACTTCGAAATCGACAATCCTAAGGAAGAAACGAGAAAATACGACGAATCGATCGAAAATGAAAGCTACGGAGACGAAAACCACACATAAGGAGAAAACTCACCAAAACATATATTATATTATAATAAATCCAGATACATAAAAAGCAGTCGTTACATCCTCCCCAACTTAAGAAAAATTCCGTCCTCGGAATTTCCAAATACTCACGAGTCCGAAAACAAAAGTGGGAAACGCTCTCGCATCTCATCCTCATTCTCCCAAGTAGACTCTCCAGGTGAGCCGTGTCGCCACATCACCCTCACAAGATTGACAACATCACCCTCACAAGATTGACAATCTTGTTTCGAAGAGATTTCTGACGCCTGTCCAGAATCTGCACTGGATGCTGGTCATACGTCATATCGGGGCGAACGGTAATCTCCGAAAAATCCACAGCATGAGATGGATCGCTAATGTATCGACGAAGCTGCGACACATGGAAAACATTGTGAACTCCTTCCAAAGATGGCAGCAAGGCCAAGCGATAAGCTAACTCGCCAACCCTCTCCAAAATTTCAAACAGTCCAATGTATCGCGGGCTCAACTTCCCTCGCTTCCCAAAACGAATCACACCGCGATTCGGGGAAATCTTCAAGATCACATGGTCGCCCGGCTGAAACTCTAAAGGACGACGTTTAGCATCCGCCCAATGCTTAAAACGGTCCTGAGCAATCCTCAACCGCTCCCGAATATTCCTGACGATATCCACGGCCTCCACGATCATCTCAGGTCCCAACAACTCCCGATCACCAACGTCATCCCAACTCAAAGGCGATCGACATTTCCTCCCATAAAGAGCGGCGAATGGCGCTATGCCAATACTCGCCTGGAAGCTGTTGTTGTAAGAGAACTCCACCAAATGCAGATGGTCCTCCCACGAACCCTTGAAATCCAACATGCACGCCCTCAGCATGTCTTCCAAAATCTGAATCGTCCTCTCGGACTGGCCATCCGTCTGTGAATGGTACGCCGTGCTGAAACTCAGACGCGTACCCAAGCTCTTCTGCAAACTCTGCCAGAACTGAGATGTGAACCTCGTGTCTCTGTCAGACACGATACTCACGGGGACTCCATGAAGTCGCACGACCTCCTGCACGATTCACGTTACATCACTATCCACACTAGGGAAAAGGAAATAAAAACGGAGAGTAAAAGAATTTTACCTCCATATATCTCCTTGCTAGCGCCTCAGTGGACTGTCCCACTCGGAACGGAATAAAGTGCGCAGATTTGGTCAATCGATCTACGATCACCCAAATCGCGTCATTCTGCTTCGGACTCCGAGGTAGTCCAGTCACGAAATCCATAGTGATGTGTTGCCATTTCCACTCCGGAATCGGAAGCGGTTGCAGCAACCCGGCCGAACGCTGATGCTCCGTCTTCACTTGCTGGTAAACCAAGCACTTGGCTACACTCCGAGCCACACTCCTCTTCATACCATGCCACCAATAATTCAGACGAAGATCCTGGTACATCTTGGTGCCACCAGGATGCATAGAATACGGCGAACTGTGTGCCTCCACCATCAGCTCCTCTCTGATATCCCCAGCTGGCACACACAACCTGGCTCCAAACCTCAGCGAGCCATCCTCATGAATCAAAAAGTCAGTCTGCAGACCGGCTTCCACCTGCTCCCGAATCTTTACCAGCTTCGGATCCTCAGCCTGGCCAGCCTTAATCCGATCCACGATCGTCGACTGTACCTGCATGTACATCAACGACGAAGCCTCCCCAGGAAGAACAATCTCCACGCCAGACTTACAAAAATCCTGCTGCAATCTCCACTGCGAGGTCAAAATCATCACCGCTGGAAGCCTACTCAAAGCATCTGGTACCACATTCACCTTGCCAGGGTGAAACTGCAAATCAATCTCATAATCTGCCATAAGCTCCAACCATCGATGCTGTCGCATGTTGAGCTCCTTCTGAGTGAAAATATACTTCAAGCTTTTGTGATCGGTGAAAATCTTCACTTTCTCTCTCAGCAGGAAGTGCCTCCAAATCTCAAGAGCAAACACAATGGCAGCCAACTCCAAATCATGCGTCGGGTAATTCTTCTCATGAACCTTAAGCTGACGAGACGCATACGCCACAACATGTCCGTGCTGATGCAACACACAACCGAGACCCTTGCCAGAAGCATCGCAAAAGATCTCAAATCCACCGCTGCGATCAGGCACAACAAGAATAGGGGCAGTCGTCAACCTCTCCTTCAGAATACCAAAAGCATTCTCACAATCACCCGACCAAACAAAAGCAACTTCCTTCCGCGTCAACCTGGTCATCGGCTCAGCAATACGAGAAAAGTCCTTAATGAATCGCCGATAATAACCAGCAAGTCCAAGGAAACTCCGAATCTCAGACGCAGACGACGGAACAGGCCACTCTCTGATGGCCCGAATCTTCTCGGGATCCACTGAAATACCATCTCCAGTCACCACATGCCCGAGAAAAGCAACTCTATCCAGCCAAAACTCGCACTTCGAAAACTTAGCATACAAACGATGCTTCCTCAAAATCTCCAACACCGTCCTTAAGTGTGAGGCATGCTCTTCCTCCGACTTCGAATAGATCAGAATGTCGTCAATAAAGATAACGACAAACTTATCCAAAAAGTCGTAGAAAATCAGGTTCATCAGATTCATGAAAACTGCGGGCGCGTTAGTTACGCCGAAAGGCATAACCACGAACTCATAGTGTCCATACTTCGTCCTGAACGCTGTCTTCGGAACATCATCCTTCTTCACCTTCAACTGATGGTAACCACTCCTCAAATCCAATTTTGAAAACACCCTTGAACCTCCGAGCTGATCAAAAATATCATCGATGCGAGGCAACGGGTATTTATTCTTGATGGACACCGCATTCAACTCCCGATAGTCCACGCACATGCGACGCGAACCATCCTTCTTCTTCACCAGCAACACCGGTGCTCCCCACGGAGACACGCTAGGATTAATATAACCCTTCTGCAAAAGCTCATCCAACTGCTTCCGCAACTCCTCCAATTCTGCAGGTGCCATACGATACGGCGCCTTCGAAATCGGCTGCGCACCTGGAACAAGATCGATAGAAAATTCTAGGGCTTGATCAGGTGGCAAACCAGACATCTCCTCGGGGAAGACGTCGCCAAAATCTCGCACCACAGCTGGCCACTCCAACTCCATCTGCATAACCACAGCCTCCACCGGCCTGGCCCGAAATCTGACAGGACTAAGCGAACTGCTACCACGACTGAACTCAAATACTGGATGTCCAGGAATCTCGAACACCACCTTCTTCCTTCGACAGTCGATCGTAGTATAGAAGCTCGCAAGCCAGTCCATCCCAAGAACTGCATCATAGTTGATGATGTCGTGGACAATGAAATCAGCGAAAAGCTCATGTCCACAGACCACCAACGAGCACGAATTGCAACCACAATGCACCGAGACCACGCCATTCCCTGTAACGATATTCCAACTCTTGGAAAGAGGGGACGTCGACAAGGAATGCCTCTCCACGAAGCTCCGAGAAATAATGCACATCGATGCACCAGAGTCAAAGAGGACTCGTGCAGGAAATGTGCAAACCAAAACCACACCTACCAATCAATTAACAATCAAACTCTAGTCTAGCAAACAACCATGTTCAAGCAAACAACATAATCTAACAATCAAAACCAGCTAGGAAAGTAACAGCTAGATTGAGGATTACATGCGATAACCTCATCCATAGCCTCGCTCTCCACAGCGGTCATCAGAAAAGCCTGCCTCCTCGGCGGAACAGCCTGCTGAAAAGCCTGCCTCTGCGGAACAAGAGCTGCTCCACGACCAGCAGGAACAGACGCTCGCTGCTGCAACGGCTGAGCTGCAACAGGTGCCCTCCGCAGCGGACCCGCATGCCGACAATCCCTCGCGACATGGGAAGCATCACCACAAACCAGACACTGGCCCAAAAACTTCCGACACTGATCCTTAACGTGGCCAGGCTTGCCGCAGAAATGGCAAGTCTTCAGAATAGGCCCTCCTGGCCTTTTAAACTGAGCAGACTGATTAGGCCTGAATCCAGGTCTAACCACAGCTCTCGCCTGTTCCACAGGCCTCTTCCCAGCACCAACAATAGACCCACTCCTCTGGTTCACGAGCAGCTCCTGCCTCTTGGCTGCTACTAGAAACCTTCTGATAAGACTCCCGGTCAGAAGAGGTCACAAAACTCTGGAGCTCCGAAGCAAGTCCCTGCAGGAACCTCTGAGCCCTCTCATCAGCATCCTGCACCATCTTTGGTGCAAACCGACTCAGCCTCATGAACTCTTGGTGATATAGGTCCACCGACGAGCTCCCTTGCTTCAAATCGATAAAACGCTGCAGCATCTCTTCCCTGGCAGCTTTCGGAAAGAACTCGCCCTCAAATCTGGCCTTGAAGGTAGCCCAAGCTATCGGCTCCACCAACATCTTCTCTTCCGCATCCCACCAATTCCGAGCATTATCCTTGAGTTGCCTCTTCGCCAAATCAACCCATCCAGCCGGGGTGATCTTGGCCATCTTCAGATTGTCCTCGATGTTCCGAATCCACTCATCGGCAGCCAGAGGACCCTCAGACCCATCAAAATATGCGGGACCCAGCTCCCGAAATTGCTTCGCTCCCGGCTCAGAGCGAGGGGCATCCGGAAGAGCCCGGGCAGCTCGAGCAAGTGGAGCATTCTGGACTTGTAGAAGCACGCCCTGCTGCACTTGCATCATCTGGAGCATCATCCGCATCATCTCACCGTTGGTGGGTTCCCGCTCAGGCTCCTCATCATGAGGGAGCGCACCACTGCCCCCACCACGGGTGAAACGCCTTCATGCCATCTAATGACACAGAAAACAAATCAGATTAGACTCATAGCTTGCGACTCGGACGTCGAAATTAATTTATTGGACATTCTAATATTATTATCGTCATTCCAAAAATCGAAGTTACAGAAGGACCTGCATGGGCCACCAACAAAACCTGTCACGACCCGCTTCCCTAAAATGGAGGCGAGACGTGAAAAGGTCCGCACGAGAGTGGAGCTTTGAAGCCCCAAACCCGATAAGCGTCAATAAAACATAAGCAGGTCCCTGTAACCACAATGGAACAACAATAATAACACAAGGAGAGACTGAAATAAAATCTCACATCTCATAAAGTCCAATATCCAAAATAAGTCCAACATCCAGAAAAGCCACCAGGCTAAAAGAAAGAGTCTAAAGGCCCAGCACAAGGCTAACAAAAGCAACGACATAACAAAGTATAGGTGCTACGCACCGATAACAAACAACTGTCTAAACAAAAGTAAAACACAACGAAGACACTAGGACTGGTCCCCAGTGCCCACGTACTCCCCCTCAAATACAAGCTCGGGCTCGGCGTCAGCAAACACCTCGTCCTCAACAAGGTACTCAGGCTCAGGATCTAACATGTGTCACCCAAAAGAGTAAAGGGGCACATGTCAGTAAGTCTAAAAGACTTGGGCAAGGAAACTGAAAGTAAGGCAACTAGCAACCTAGCAGTTATGGTATGCATGACATGGCAGTTGTAACATGAGTGCACAAACAAGACATGGCAAGACAATTTGTACAAGAGAACAATTATCGGGACAAGACAAGACAAGAGTAGCCAAGCTACTAACAATCTCAATCAATTCACTATTCACGTTGTTTTGTAGATGTTTACGCCCTTCAGCTGAATGGTACATCATTCACACTGATCGGCACTAAACACTACCACACCCCAGAGTTTACGTCTTACAACTGCAGTTGCTGATCAGGCAGACCCCCAGTTGAATGACCGCTTAACTCTTACCCCATCCCACACGTTAACAAGCCAGGGTCCCTGCACATGAGCCCAGCAAGTGAGCCAGGGTTGCCCCGCACGGGAGCTTGTTTTCCAAGTTCACAATTCAATATCGAGCGTTGGGGTTAGCAACTACAGGGCTCGCTTCTGGAACATGAGCCAGGAACACAAGCATTGTAGCGAAGCTACGCAATCACAGCAGCACTTAAAGAATGCAATGACATGACAATTTATTCGCGTACCGTTAATGGAAAGTAAACATGACATGGTAATTGTGCAACATGCTATATGTCGGAACTAGCTTCGTTGTCAAGCTAGTTCCCCAATTTGCGCCTAGGCGAGTATCATTTCGTCGCCTAGCCTCTTTTACGCCTACAACAAGCAAATGGCCTAAAACATGGCCTAAACCCTAAGTGGCAAGTTTCACTTGCCTAGCACCGGGGATGACGATCACGAAGGTTCGTCTCGCGGATGCTAATCTATGGGGGAAATCGTTGTTATGGGGAAACAATCATCAAACAACATGAAATTTCATTAGGGTTTCATAAAAATACAAATAGGCTATGAAAACATCGAGGGATCGATTTCTTACCGAGAGGAAGCGGAAGAAACACTCCGGAGAACCCTAGGACCAGATCTGGAAACAAATGGAGAAGTTTGGAGAGTTAGGGTTTTTGGGGGATTTTGGGGATTTGATGGAGATTTGGGGAAAATGAGAGGTAGATAGAGTTGATGGATGGTTTGGATGATGGATTTAGGGCTTGGGATGAAGGAATAGGGCTTGGAGGAAGATGGGGGCTCAATGGGGGAGATTTTAGGGTTTTGGGTCGAGTGGAGGAAGAAGAAAACGTTTGGGAGGGGTATAAATAGGTTGGGCTGGCGGCTGCCTAGAAATTAGGGTTTTAACACAGATTAGTCGGTCAAAGAGCAACCACTGACCGACTAGTTTGGCAACTAGTCGGTCGGTCGACCAACGCAGACCGACTAAGTGTAAACAGTAACTTCTGAACGAAAATAGGATTTAGAATTAGTCGGTCCATGAACAAATACTGACCGACTAGTTTAGCATCTAGTCGGTCGATGAACGTTCTTAGACCGACTAAGAGTAAACAGTAACTGATACTAAAATTAGATGATGTGTTAGTCGGTTAAAGAAGCATTGCCGACCGACTAGTTTGCAACCTAGTCGGTCAACCAACGTTCTTAGACCGACTAACGATAAACAGTAACTGCTGATAAATTTAGAAAGCCAACTAGTCGGTCCAAGAAGGATTGCCGACCGACTGGATCGTCATCTAGTCGGTCGGTGCCCCTTCTTATACCGGCTAATGAGCACCAAAAGTTCCGATACGGAGCGCGGGGCCCCGGGATCGATTCCTAAGACTCCTAGGCTTGATCTAATAGTAAGATACGACCGTTATGAAGTCCGTCACGAATGACATACTTCGAAATCGACAATCCTAAGGAAGAAACGAGAAAATACGACGAATCGATCGAAAATGAAAGCTACGGAGACGAAAACCACACATAAGGAGAAAACTCACCAAAACATATATTATATTATAATAAATCCAGATACATAAAAAGCAGTCGTTACAGTTTTGAACTCTATTCTAGGGTTTGATCTTTCAGTTCTTTTCGAATTCTTCAATTGTTAGAGTTTCGTTGCTTAGGGTTGTATCGATTCCTTGAACTCGTTGTGCTGCGATCATGGCAAGAACGAGGATCCCTATTTCTTCCTCTGGGGCATCCCCCATGAACGTAGAGCCCGCGACCGCATCGACCCCACCTAAGCGTAGGGCCAAGACCACTCGTGCCCCCTCTTCGTCTTCACCGCCGTTGAAGAGGAAGAGGACTTCCAAGCCCAAAGCCAAAACCCAAGCTTCCCAAGCCCAAGCTTCTACAGCCCAACCGAAACCTAAACCTAGAAAGATTGTCGCTTCCCCTTCCTCTTTTCAGGACACCACCTCTGATTCTGACGCTGATTTTCGTCCTGAGGAGCAGCCTACCCATCAGGAACCCCCTCCTCCACCTCCTCCTAAGACCCGTAAGGCTAAGGGTAAAGCCCAAATGCCAGTAGGCGGTGTGTATATATCGTTGTGTCGTGACGACCCTCTGTGTCTAGCGGCTTACAACCGTATAGAGCACTGCCCACTGCTATTGGAGCATTACGTTCAGTTCTCTGACTTTCTTGGCCTTGCGGATCTTTTATCCTACAGTGGACTTTTGGACTATCTTAGATATGACCAAAAGGCGAACCCTCGACCATATCCTCGCCTGGTCAAACTATTCTATGCAAATCGTGTCCGGGGCCACTACGATGAGAGCCACTCCATCGAGACTACTGTCTTGGGGACTCCTATAGTCCTTACGACAGAAATCTTGGGGGAGTTGCTTGGTTGTTCGTCGTCTGGTCTCCTCCCGTCAGACATCTCAGTAGATGATATCTCCTCTTTGGATCAGTCTGTTCTAGCTGATATATTCCATGTGGTCCCTCCAGCTTTCATTGGTGTTCCATCTAAATCATTTAAGCCAAATGCATGGGTCCTCAATCTCATTCTGAAGTCGTGCTTGCTTCCTAAGTACGGCTCATCTTCTCTGCCATCCCAGCCGTTCCTAAAGTTGATTTACGCTCTTTTTATGGGTAGCTCGATTAACTGGGCTCGCATCATACTCGACAAGATGGATTCTTTCGAGTGTGTTCGCAAGTCTAGTAAATCGGCGCATATCCCATATCCTTGTCTTCTGACTTTGGTCTTTCGTCACTTTGGTGTTCCTTTGCCTCCGGATGATGAGCGTCCCCTCGGTCCACCCTTGAACGCTACTCAAATTACGTGTGAAACACGTATCTACGGAATGATGTAATTTTTACTTTTTAGATAGCTTCAGGGCCTTGGTTATATCTTATCATATATCCCTAAAGCTCAAATCTACATCATCTCCTAACTCATTTGATCCTAAGTCAAAATTCGTATTTTTAAGTATTAGCCTACTAGGATTTATCCTAGCCTACCAAAACAGTTATATCTTGGCTTGATACTTTCAGAAAAGGATCTATCCGTTATCTATTCCACGCCACCAAAATTTTGTGACCGTTTGTTACCGTTACAAAATTGGCAGGCTACGAATTTTCGTAGCATGCCAAAATGCTTTTGGGACTGAAACTTTCCAGAACAGTTTCTGACCGTTCTCCAACGTTCCTCTCAGTTTCTGAACGTTGTGCAACGTCTCTTTTAGAGCCGTTCACAACCGTTTCTAAAACCTATAAAAGGAGGGGTACCCCCTCTCATTTTCCACACACTTTCCTCTTCTTAATTCTGATTTTGTTGAAAGCAAGTCCTTGATTTTCTTAAGTAATTCTGCCATTAGTTGTTCTTTTCTTATTTGTAAGAAGAAATCATTAGATTTCTCTCTTCATTTAAGAACGGAAGAACTTGGATTTTCAACATCACTTTTGGAAAGTTGTTTGTGTTCATAATTGCAAGAAGATATCAATAGATCTCTCTCTTCTTTTATGAACCAGAGAACTTCAAGTGTTACGCTTCATTACATATCTTTTACATCTTGAAGTTCATCTTCTAAACACCATCCTTAAATTCATTCTCTGAAATTTATAACAAGGCTATAGGTGTTTTTCTATTTCTTATTTAACAGGTTGGAATCTCTGTTTAGAGATTGTACAAAGTTTGGGACACTGGGAGTGTCGCCATTTTTGTAAGTTCATACTTGCGGGGCAAGTGATTATAGTGGATTGAAAATCTCTACGGGGTAGAGGACTGGAGTAGGATCACAAGGATCCGAACCAGGATAAATCTCTGTGTTTGCGATTGGTTTAATTTTCAGCACTTGTCATTTTATTTCTGTGCCATCTTTGCAAATATTACTAACATCTTATTTGCGACAATTTTTTAATATACACTATTCACCCCCCCCCCCCTCTAGTGTATTGATCCTTACAGGCTAAAATTACACACCCCTGAATGCGACGGCCGTAAAAAAATCTCTTGCGGCACTTCGTCACGTCCAACGGTCGACTCCTTCTGCATCCCAGGCCACACCTTCAGCTGCTGCAGCCCCTCCTCCTACCACCACACTAGATGATATCGTTCGCTTACTTCGTCGTCACGAGTCTCGTTTGGCTCGTATCGAGGAGGTTGTGTGTCGTATGGCTAGTATGATGGGTATTCAGCTTCCTCCTCCTGTTTCTGAGGATGAGGAGATAGATGACGAGGAGATTGATGAGCTTGTCACCTCTTTAGCTCGTGGCGCTGAGGCCACTGCTGCTGCTGCTACCTCATCTGCTGTTGGTGCTGCCACTTCTTCCGGTGCTCCAGAGTCTTCTGCACCAGTGGATCAGACTCCTGTTGATGCTGCTGCTGCTCCTGCTGATATCCCTGACCCTGTCGTGCCTGCTGATGTTCCAGCTGATACTCCTGCCGTTGAGCCAGTCGTCGATGTCTCCACTCCTACCCCGACGATCCCTTCAGTTCACACACCACTCCTTGCAGCAGAGCCTGAGTCCACTCCCTCGACTGGACCCACGGAAACTGCTGATCCTGCCACTTCCTCGTGATCGTCAGTTTCGAGGACTCTCCTGTGATCATTGGATGATACATCTTTTTGAGAGTGTTTTGGGTTAGGATGGAGTTTTGGCGGTGTTTTGATGTATTTTGGATTTTGGATGTCAGTGTACTTGTTGTACGTTCATTTTGTTGGATGTTTGATGATGGTCTTTCGATGATTATGTTGTATCTTTTTGATGTTGATATAGATGTTGCACTTTATATGATGTAGTCGATGTATTTGTGCATGTACTCATGATATTCTAATATATATACATCGATGTTCTCTTTTACTTCGTCGTGCACATTTAATATTCATTCAATGTCTATGATATGTGATATCGTCGCTCAACGATTATTAACTTGGTTAAATAGAATTACTCCTATGATTGCATAGAATTGTTTTCCATGCACAAATTTAACCAAGAATATTGAGTATTGAAGAGTACGTTACTTTATTCAATAAGTGAATTTATATTTGGTATTTTGATGATTTTAATTTTCGTTTTACGAAAATGGACAATTTGGCACACTTTGATTCGTTTTCGACTATTTTCCTTGGTGTCAATTTGGTCCATCGTCATATTCTACGACTCCCAACGTTGGATTTTCTTTATCCTTGTTGTTGTCGTTGTATGCCCCCCCCCCCATTTTTTGGTTAATGCCAAAGGGGGAGAGATAATGATAATGATTAGGGCAAATGAAAATTTAACTCAATTTCCAAGAATCTAATTTGATATGTTAGATTCAGGGGGAGTTAAGATATATATAAGGATTTTCAAATCCGATATTTCAAAATTCGATTCTCATTATATATCTTACTCGTCTGATTGATGCAATTTATACATATTCAATTTGGAATTAACGTGTCATCAATGCAGGGGGAGTAAGTATTTTACATTTGAATCATTATTTTTTATTATAATTTATGTTGGTTTGTCATCACCAAAAAGGGGGAGAATGTTGAGTATTGGACTCCCCGGATTTGGTTTTGGATGATGAGCAAACATAAATAATTCATGAACTAACAATTTGTGAGCGCAGTTATGGAGATCGTCGCCAAATTCACGAGAACACTCAAAGCAACATCTCAAGACTTCTCAAAGCTCGTATTCAATGCCTAAAGCTTCGTTGAAGCTTTTGGACCATTTTGGAAGTCATGAAGATTTGATCGAAGCTCTCGAAGACCGTTCCTTAAGGTTTTATTTATAGTCTTTTAGTTTCGATCTATAGAATGTTAAGCCTTGAGTATATCTTACATTTCTATCTTCATAACGCTCAAATCTTAGCTCTAGGATCTTAGTAGAAGTCCATTCTAACTTCCTCGAAGCATCGCGCTTCGATTCGGACTTTATTGTGCATGTTAGTTGGTTCAAGAAGAAGAACTGACCGACTAGATGGTGATCTAGTCGGTCGGTAAAGCTTCTTGGACCGACTAGTGTCAGTTAATCTTTTCTTGCTCAGTACTGTTTACAGTTAGTCGGTCTACGTTGACTCACCGACCGACTAGTTTGTGAACTAGTCGGTCAGTGATGCTTCTTTGACCGACTAGTTGAGATTTACTGTACATGCCAATTTTCTCCTAAGCTACTGTTTATCGTTAGTCGGTCTAAGAACGTTTGGCGACCGTCTAGTTGATGATCTAGTCGGTCAACATTTGTTCTTGGACCGACTAAATCAATTTGTAATCAGACTAATTGTTTTTGACTCTTAGTCGGTCTAAGTTCACTGACCGACCGACTAGTTGTGAAACTAGTCGATCAGACTGTCTTCTTGGACCGACTAGATTTCTAGGTCTGAAATTCAATCTCTTCACTGTTCATCACTTAGTCGGTCCATGTTGTTTGACCGACCGACTAGTTGATGAACTAGTCGGTCAGTGGTTGTTCTTTGACCGACTAACTGCTTCAGATTTCTATCCGTTGGGATTTGACCTAACTCGTTTTTATGGGACCCTATAAATACGAAGCTTGGTCATTTCTTTCTAGGTTAGAGCTGACATTAAGAGATTCATTGAGATTGAAAGAGTTAGAGATTCTCACTCATTTCCAAAGCTCTCTTCCTCACAAGAAATCCATTCTCTCACTTTCTAGATCTAGAATCCATCTTGAGAGAAGTTTGTTCTTGGTGAGCCATTCAAGCTCTAGCTTGATTCAAGTCTCCAAATCACTCCTAGGCACCCATTGCTGCTCATTTCAGTGGTGCTAGGTCTTGGTGACTTCCTCTTCCTCAAATCCCTCCTTGCACCTATTTGGTAAGAATACTCAAGGTATAGGATTTTGTGGTAAGATTGTTTATTTCATTATAAACTCATTTATATTGCTTATTGATTCTCTCGGTTGTGAGAGAAGGTTGTGATCCCGGGTTGTGGGATTCACTATTGCCATTGCATGTATGATTTGATCTTGTGAAGGTTTTTCACAAGATATCATAGTGGAAATCTTTGGTTAGGGTTTCTAACCTAAGTATCCGAAGGGGATCCGGGTGGTTGGGACGTAGGATCACCGGGAACAAGTCGGGGAGACTTGGGTGGATCCGAACCCAGTAATATCTATTGTTAGCATTGTTAATTTTGTTGTTGTCATCAATTTAAGCTTCCGCAAATTGATTTGGTAGTTGTTTGCACGATAATTAGGAATTATTCTCCTCGTTATTTTTAAAGTACTATTCACCCCCCTCTAGTACTTGTGCAATAGCTTGTAGGGCATTACACCATTTACTTTCAAAAATTGGGTATATGATACCTGCATCCAATAATGTTAGAACCTCACCTTTCACCACTTCTTTTAATGTGGGGTTTAACCTACATTGCATTTCTCTATTGGGTTTGGCGTCATCTTCCAAGTAAATGTGATGCATGCATACAATGGGACTAATACCTTTTATATCAGCAATGGACCAACTAATGGCCCCTTTATGCCTTTTCAACACTTCAAGTAAAGAGCTTTCCTGTTCTAAAGAGAGTTTAGAAGATATTACCATAGGGAATCTGTTTTCATTTCCAAGAAAGGAATATTTGAGATATTCAGGTAGTGGCTTTAATTCAGGCTTTGGGTCTTCCACCTCAGATGACATTTGAGTTGGTGCATTTGGTGGCAAAGCCTCAAACCTAGGCTCCATATCGCATTGAGTTCCTTCACATTTTCCTGCACAAGAAAGATGTCATCAGTATCTTTCACAATTGTTTCAATAATAGTAGCATCACCATAAAATTCAGAGCAAATATAATCATCCACTAATGAATCAATCATGTTTACTTTTTCAATCTCATCATCCACATTTGGCAACTTGCAAGTATTAAATATATTCAAATCTAAAGTCATGTTACCAAAAGTGATTTTAAGTTGACCATCCCTACAATTTATTAAAGCATTGCATGTTGCTAGGAATGGTCTACCTATGATGATGGGAGTGGAATTGGCAGTTTGGGGTCCTTGGATGTCTAGAACTATAAAGTCTGCAGGATAGTAAAATTTGTCAACTGTGGACATCCTCAATGCATCCCTTTGGAACTTTAATAGATCTATCAGCTAATTGCAATATGACAGATGTTGGTTTTAGCTCTCCTAACCCAAGATGCACAAAGATGGGATATGGCAATATATTAACATTAGACCCTACATCCAATAAAGCATTTCCAATCTTTTTAGTGCCAATAGTACAAGTAATGGTGGGTGATCCAGGATCTTTAAATTTAGGTGGTGTATTTTGTTGCACAATAGAACTAACCTGTTCAGTTAAAAATGCTTTTTTCTTCACATTCAATTTTTGTTTAATAGTGCACAGGTCTTTCAAAAATTTAGCATATGCAGGTATTTGATTCATGGCATCAAGCAGTGGAATATTTATTTGACACTTCTGAAAAATTTCACGAATTTCAGATTGATACTTATCTTTATTTTTCTGAAGTAGCCGATGAGGGAAAGGTGTTGGAGGTACATATGCTGCGGGCTCTTTCTCTTCAATGACATTTTTTTTCAGACCCACATCCGTGCTCTCCTCCTGAACCTCTTCTTGCATTTGAATTTCCTCCTCTTGTTCAGCTTCTCTGCTTGGTGGATTATGTTTTTGAATTGCCTTTCCATTCCTCAGAGTGGACACGGCTTGGCAAGGCTTCATTTTATTTCCTACAGAAGAAGATGAGCTCATATTAGGATTCGGAATTGATTGTGATGGTAGCTTACCTTTTTCCAATGTTGCCGTAAGCCTAGCCAAGCTTTTGCTCATCTGTTGGTTTTGAGTCTGTTGAGCCTGAAACTTGGCCTGTTGTTGTTGCATTTGGGCTTGCTGCAATTGAATAAGCTATTGAAGCGCATCCTCAAATGGTTGCATCTGTTGTTGTTGCATTGGATCTTGGTCTCTCCTTTGGTTCCCACTTGGTAGTTGTTGTTGTATTGTGATTGTCTAAACTGAGGAGGAGCTTGTAGCTGAGGTTGCTGATTGGGGCCCCAATTTAAGTTAGGATTGTTGTGCCACCCCTTGTTATTGGAATTGAAGCCCTGGTAGTTTGTGGATACGTGGTTCACCCATGTTGGATTTCCTAGCATGCTCTTCAAAGCTGGAAGTGTAGGGCAAGAACCGGTGTCATGGCCACCAACATCGCAAAGTGCACAATTCTGCTCTATCTCAACTACTTTGGCCTCTTTTAAATTGAGAGCTTGAAGCTTGTTTGTAATCATTGCTTCCAATCTTGCCTCCAACGCATCTTCTGGCTTCAAATTGTATACCCCTCCACGTGTTGGCTGGGAAGGGCCTCCCCTGTCGTACTCTGAAGTAGTGTCCCAAGTTTGTGCATTCTCTGCTATATCCTCCAAGTACGTCCAAGATTCAACTGGCTCTTTATCGAAAAATCCCCCATTGCACATCATTTCTACAAATTGTTTCATCTGAGGCTGCAGTCCATCGTAGAAGAAGCCAATATCCTGATTTTGTCGAAGCCATTATGTGGACATGCTAGCAATAGCTCATTGAACCTTTCAAAAGCCTGATAGAATGTTTCCTCGCTTTTCTGGGCAAAGTTCATGATCTGTCGTTTCAATCCATGTGTCATGTGAATAGGAAAAAATTTCTTTAAGAACTCAGTCTGCAAGTCAATCCATGTAGTAATAGAACGTGCTGGTAATGAATTTAACCAGTTCTTAGCTTTATCTTTTAGTGAATAATTTCAGTTATACCGTGTCTTCACTAGTCTTTCCATCAAAACATGTCAAGCACACTTCCTCAAATCCTTTTATATGAAGATAAGGGTTTTCCTTGTCCAACCCATGAAAAGTGGGTAAGAGTTGGATTACCCCTAGTTTGAAATTAAAAAATTTGCATCAGTGGGTAAGATAAAGCATGAAGATGTGCTAGTCCTAGGGGGTCTGAGAAGATCTTTTAAAGTTCTAGGAACTCCAGGTTGCACATTATTTTCATTGTTGTTACTAAAGTTTTCATTCATGTTATTATTATTAGCAGCCATTTCAAAGCGTCTAGTCAACCTCTGTATCCTAGGAGTCCTATGCCACATAAACTAGGTTCCTAGCACAATTTTTTTAAAAATAAACAAAAAATTATGTACAGTAAAGTGGAAAGATCTCACCGAAGGTCCTCTGAATGAAATAAACGATGGTAACAAACCGTTCTCCCCGGCAACGGCGCCAAAAACTTGCTTAGCCGAAAAATGTGCTTCTCTCAAGCGTAAGAGTCCGTGCAAGTAATCTAGATATGGGAGTCCAGATTTCGAATCCTCGGGAGAAAACCTGTTGCAACCACAAAGCTCAAATCAAATAGAGATTCAACGTAAAAAGACCAACCACTTTTCATGATGATGGTTTGAATGGGGTTCGATAGTGGTTTTTAATTTGTGAACAATACGAGCAAAAGAAAGTTTAGTTTATAAAAATATCTATGAGAAGTATGCACATGATATGGGTTCATTAGGGTCCATGATTTGTATTAACTTAGTTGATTAAAGATAACTCAATGATCTCTCTTTTTGAGAGAAATTCATCGGAAAATACCCTTGTGGGGATTAAAGCACAAAATTGAATACGGTCGTTGCTAGAGCTATAATCTTTTAAATATAAGAGATGAAACTCCCTTTTAGGGAGATCAAAACTCACCCTTGTGAGGTGATCATCAACTCAATCATGTTCTTGTAAAATATGAACAGAAGATTTCAAATAAAGACTATAAATTTATCAACGTCAACAATTTTAGCATGAAGATTCAACCAAACAATTACACATCATGTCCCCTAACTACACCATATCATGCACAATAAGAATTTAGCCATACATACTGAAAATAACAAAGGATTTCATCATATTAAACATGGTTCTAATCAATAGAAGTAGATAGAATTGAAAATACACAATTAAGTTCAAGAGATATCACCCAAAACACCCTCTTTTAGCCTAAGAAAGCCCTTCTTCTTCCTCTAAAAGCTCTCTGAAAAATACCCCAGGTTGCTCTCTGGAATCTCATGGAATTTCTGCAAAAACCGCCTCTAAAATCGCCCAAATACGCCAAGAATACGGAGCAAAAACCCTAGAATACCATATATACTAGCATTGTGGGTTTAAGTTGCCTATTGGGTTCAAAAGCCGCTCCAAATCGGTCAGAATCCGCATCCTACAGCTGCCTGAAATCTTAGCTGCACATCCATGTGGGATCTTACCTGGGTGCTCCACGTGGGCTTTGAGATTCGCGCGCCTGCTGCATCCGAATCCAAATCGGAGTGCGTTTTGGACGTCGGGTGCTTGATCAACGGTTGTGAATGGGCCTCGTCACCGCCTAGCAGCAAGCGTCTGATTGAGCGGTCGATCGCTTGATTTGCGCCACGTGGCCCACGATGTACGCCCCGCTCTTGCTGCTTTCCGCTCGTTTGCGGGCCGTCGGATTGGAATCGGACGGCTCGAAATGCACCACGTGGCCTCCTGATTCCCGCTGCTCGTGGAAACTGTGCTTCGTGGCTTAGCCGTTCAATCACGATCATGCGGTGCAGATGAGGCCGCGTCGCCCCGCTCCCGTGCGCTGCTGGATCCGACAGGAACCGGTGGATTGATGCCACGTGGCCGCCAAGATGCGTGCGGGGCGTATTTCCAAGCGTATTTTGAGCGTATTTCCTCATTTAATTGGTATTATGCATTCAAAAATTCACAGTAATTAGCACAGATCTCAGAAAAATACTAATAAATATTCGATGGAATTGTGAGATCGAGACCTAGCCATGAAAAATATAAAAGTGCAGAAATACTCAGAAAAATTCAGATTTTGTGCACAAATTATTTGTTTGCTCTAATAAATGATGATACACAATATACGAACGTATTAGAGACCAATTAAACATCATTTACACATAAAATATTGCTAGATGAAGGGTTAAATATGCAATATTTAACCCGAATCAATATGAAAAGATCAATATTGTGAATTTCTTGACACGAAACACATATATACGTATGATGCATGATGATGTGGGGATGCAAGATGCATGAACTGTGATGCATATATATATATATATATATATATATATATATATATGGGTAAAGTGTTCCTAGGGTGACTCCTTAGATTAAATCTAAGGAGTCGCCCCCATTTTCCCCCATCTCCCACAATTTTTTTTGAAATTTTTTTTCTTGGGATTGTTGTTCATCTCATGGATGATCAACATACCAAAAATCAAGTCATTCCAATACTTTAAAAGCCCCCATCTATCCCTTGCAACTTCAACGGTCTGAAAACGTGCTGAAAAACACATAAAGTTGCAAAGGGTAGATGGGGGCTCTAAAAGTATTGGAATGACTTGATTTTTGGTATGTTGATCATCCATGAGATGAACAACAATCCCAAGAAAAAAAATTTCAAATAAAATTGTGGGAAATGGGGGAAAATGGGGGCGACTCCTTAGATTTAATCTAAGGAGTCACCCTAGGAACACTTTACCATATATATATATATATATATATATATATATATATATATATATATATATATATATATGACAGGTAACTATACTTTATTTATCTCAGAATTTATACAGATTTACAAGGCAGAATACCCCCAGAGGAAGGAATGAAGAGAGGGGATAGGGCACAAGCGCCGTCACCCTCTACATCATACTTTCCTATGGAAAGTAACTAGCCCAAAACATCACATAATACAACTAAATTGATTAACCATTATCAAGAAATCCCCAATTAGAAAACGGATTGTCAGAAGTAGGGAATTCTCTTTCAACATTTCGAAGAATGATGCGAACATCAGATGCTATTTCCTCAAAAAGTTCTACTTTCCCCACTTCCTTCCCATCAAAAATCCTCAAATTGCGCTGCCTCCAAATGTGCCAAACCATAGTAGCAAGTACGGTCTTCGCAAGGGTCCCCACACAATCAGAATGTTTATATCGGGATAGAATCAAGTCTCCGACCGCCTCAAGAGAATTAGGCATTACTCCTGAGTACCCCATTTTCAGGAGACTCCTAGTTAGGATGTATTTGCTATAGCTGCAATCAAAAAATAAATGTGAAATACTCTCATCAGCATTTGATTTACAGAGAACACAACTCCCTTCAATAGCCAACCCCCAGCGAGACAGGAGATCTTTTGTCGGCAACTTGAGTCGGAATGCCCGAAGAAATGTTAGAGCCATCTTGAGCACATGCTGTGGATGCCAAACCAGCTTGCAATACTTGAAAGGAACTCCAGTCGTTCGCACACCTTCCCAGGCTCCCTGCATTGTAAATTGCGGCCCAGGCAACCAGTGCCATGAATCCGGCCCTGGCTGGAGTTTGAAAGAAGCAAGTATCGGCATTATGCAGGCAATCTCCGGACTAGAAGACCACTTACCATTTAACCAATAGTCTGCCACCAACGCATGTTCAGATCCTGGAGTAGGTGTGTAACGCAGATAGAGGGGTCCAATTGGATGCCAGTTATCATACCAGAATGATGTGGATGTCCCGTCATTAACTGTACGCTTGATTAGTTTATGCGATAATGGTCGGTGCTTCAGGAGAAATTTCCATGTACCTGATTGAAAAGGTCTCGATGTGGCCGAGTAGAAACATGTGATGGCTCCATGAGTTTTCCGCATCATCTCAGCCCATTGCCCTTTATTGGCGAGAAAGCGCCAAATTAAGCGAACCCCCGATGCCTTATTTAAATCTTTTAGCATTCTCAGCCCAACTCCTCCCTCCTTTTTAGGAACACAGAGATCTTTCCAGGCCCAATTATGAAGCTTTCCCCAAATAAACTTCCTACATACCATATTAATAGCCCGGATGACTGATGATGGGAGACAGTAAGCTTGCATCCAGAAGCTCACCATGCCATAGATCACAGTGCGAACTAATTCAATCTTACCAGAAATCGATAGTAAGGAGGAGGACCAACCCTGGAGCCTCTTATTGCACTTGTCAATTAGTCGCCGAAACATACTAGCTTTAGGATATTTAGAAGAAAGAGGAAGTCCCAAGTATGTAGTGAAAGAGGTTACCATATTAATTCCAAGCATATCAGCCAATTCCCTGGGGTTGCGTGTTTCTTTGCTAAACATAGCCGAGCTCTTCTCTTTATTTATTTGAAGACCAGTGTAAAGATTGAACCTGTGTAGGAGATCCCTAATCCCTCTGAATGACCTTTGGTTTGCTCGACAAAACACCAACATATCATCTGCAAAAAGAAGATGAGAAATTGCACCAGATCGCTTCATTGGCTGGATGGATTGGACAGATTCCGCCCTAGCCATATTCAAAGAGAAAGCTTCCATAATAAGTACAAACATATAAGGAGAAATAGGATCCCCCTGTCGTAATCCCCTATTCGACCTGAAGTAGCCCACTGGGGAACCATCAATTAATACGGAGAAGGACGGAGTAGAAATGCAATTTGAGATCCAGTCTAAAAATTTCTTGCCAAATCCCATCTGATGAAGCATGTATGTGATAAAATGTCTATTGACACAATCAAAAGCCTTACGGATATCCAATTTGATGCAAGCCCTCGACCCCATTGGATTGCTGAAATCTCTGATTTGTTCATGAGCAATAAGAGAACAATCAGCCAGTAGCCTGTCCTTTAGGAAAGCAGCCTGATTTGGAGAGATTAATTCACTGATAGCCATCCTCAGTCTGTTGCCTAGAACCTTGCTGATTATTTTGTAGATAACATTACAGCATGAGATAGGCATGTAATCTCCCATACCCGTAGCCTTAGAGTTTTTCGGTATCAGAGTTAAGAAAGTATGATTTATTTCCCGAAGTAAACTGATAGATTGGAAAAAATAGGATACGGCCGCTATAACATCCTCTCCAATGATACTCCAGCAATTCTGGTAAAAGTATGCATTGAACCCGTCAGGCCCCGGGGATTTGTCCTTACCCATTTGAAAAACTGCACTTTTGATCTCTTCTGCAGAAATTTTCCGCTCCATCCAATTTGATGCCTCTAGCGAGAGTTTCCGTTTCGGGATTAGAAGATGGAAATCTGAATTGCACTCGCTGGAATTATACAAAGTCTCATAGAACTTTACAGCCTCTGATCTAAGGTTAGAAGTAGTAGCATTTAAGCTCCCATCAGAGTAGAGGATATGACTGAGACTATTATGACACTGGCGAGTTTTCATTGCTGTGTAAAAAAACTTGGAGTTCTTATCTCCCAAAGATATCCAATTCTGCCTACTTTTCTGCCGCAAGTCAGATTCTTCAATGTCCAAAGCCGTCGCAAGATTAGAAGAAGCCACCCTTTCTAATAACTGGATATTACTGTCAAAATGTAATCTCGGGTCCGCATGAAGTGATTCCAGTCTCTTCCTACAAAGATTAACATTGGTGCCCAATCTCTGAACAGCCGACCACTTTTTAAGCTCACTCTTTAGAATTTTCAGCTTGCCAACTAATCTCCTCATAGGGGACCCAGCTATGTATAACTTCCAGGTATTGTCAACCAAGCCGTAAAACCCCTGCATAGATGACCATGAATTAAAAAATCTGAACGGTTTAGGCGCCTGCTGAACAGTAGGATGGGGGTAAACTGTCATCGGGGTATGATCACTAGTGCCAGAATCAGAAAATGAGCAGTAACTATTGGGGAGATGATGGAACCATAGAGAGTTGCCAAAAATGTGATCAAGACGTGCCGCAATTCGGGCTCCCCCAATGCGGCGATTGTTCCATGTCATAAGGTCGCCCGTAGTCTTCAGCTCAACTAATCCACAGGAGGAAATTGCTGTATTGAAATCATTCATTGCAGCTGGATCTACTAAGCGACCCCCAATCTTTTCATTGTCCCGCCGTATGCAATTAAAATCTCTGCCGACTAACCAAGGCATAGTAAGTAGAGATTTTGAATCCTCCACTAGGTAATCCCAAAGAGATAATCTGGAATTAGAAGTATTAAGTCCGTAAACTGCAGTCATAGCCATGCAAAAGCCCCCAGTGTTGGACAGCACATAGGATATGTGTTGTACAGTAGCCGCAATTACTTTACAAGTCCAATAATGAGAGTTGTAAAAGATGATAATTCTTCCCCCCTTGCAAATACTCCTGTTATCAGTACTGAGCCATTCACTTCCGAAGCAATGTGAAATCCTGCTTGAATTCTTATTCTCCACTTTAGTTTCAAAAAGGCACACAATAGATGGCCTAATATTATTCATCCTAGACTTAAAATCCGCTCGACGAACTGGGTTGTTTAAACCCCTAGTAAACCCCTATATATATGTGTGTGTATGTATGTATGTATGTATGTAGGAAAATTTTCAAATGAGAACATTTCGCACCGTGCGAAAATGTTTTTATCTTTTTTTTTTGAAATATTTTTTTTCAAAAATTCTTTTTTCCACCCTCATTATATGTTGTTATACCCCCCTCAAAAAATAATGGTTGAGAAATAATGTCATTTGGCCTTTGATCAAGCCATTTCATCAAATTCGCACGTTTTGAGACCGTTAAATTTGTAACGGGTGGATGGGTGCTCTAATGCCCAACGGGTTCACCCATTATTTTCTCTATGGTATATAATTGTATGGATTAAACATCAAAAAAAGAATTTTTGAAAAAAAATTTTTGAAAAAAAAAATTCAAAAAAATAAAAATAAGTTTTCGCACGGCTTTCGCACGGGATTTTTCGCACCCGAAGATTGCCATATATATGTATGTATGTACACACACACACACACACACACACACACACACACACACACACACACACACACACACACACACACACATACATCTATTATATAAAAGAGGGATGTTATCAAGAGAAGTTGGATAAGAGAATTTGGACATGAGAAATTGGATAAGAGAATTTGGATATCTATTATATAAAAGAGGGATGTTATCAAGAGAAGTTGTATAAGAGAATTTGGACATGAGAAATTGGATAAGAGAATTTGGATATCTATTATATAAAAGAGGGATGTTATCAAGAGAAGTTGGATAAGAGAATTTGGACATGGATAAGAGACACCCACCCACACTTTTTATTCTCCCCCCCCCCCCCCCTTTCCGACCATTTTTTCCAGGCCTTTGAAGATTTTGAATCTTATCCTTCTAGGACAAATCTTTGTCCTACGTTGCAAGTTTGTCCAAGGTGGTAATGACAATTTTGGGGGGAGACTTAAATTTGGAGGGAAACTTGAAATTTTGTGGGAAAACTTGAAATTTGGGGGAACTTGATATTTGTGGGGGGGAACTCAGCCATTAAATAAACCGTTCCCTATGGGCACGAGTAATGACTAGTGTGTGTCTATATATATATATATATATATATATATATATATATATAGGAGAATTTTCAAATGCAAACATTTCGCACCGTGCGAAAATGTTTTTAGTTTTTTTTTGAAATTTTTTTTTTCAAAAATTCTTTTTTCCACCCTCATTATATGTTGTTATACCCCCCTCAAAAAATAATGGTTGAGAAATAATGCCATTTGGCCTTCGATCAAGGCATTTCATCAAATTCGCACGTTTTGAGACCGTTAAATTTGTAACGGGTGGATGGGTGCTCTAATGCCCAACGGGTTCACCCATTATTTTCCCTGGGGTATATAATTGTATGGATTAAACATCAAAAAAAAATTTATGAAAAAAAAAATTTCAAAAAAATAAAAAAATTGTTTTCGCACGGTGCGAAAAGCCCTTTTTTCGCATTTGAAGATCCCTATATATATATATATATATATATATATGGCAATCTTCGAGTGCGAAAAAACCCGTGCGAAAGCCGTGCGAAAACTTTTTTTTTATTTTTTTGAAATTATTTTTTTCAAAAATTCTTTTTTTGATGTTTAATCCATACAATTATATACCCCAGGGAAAATAATGGGTGAACCTGTTGGGGATTAGAGCACACATCCACCCGTTACAAATTTAACGGTATCAAAACGTGCGAATTTGATGAAATGCCTTGATCGAAGGCCAAATGACATTATTTCTCAACCATTATTTTTTGAGGGGGGTATAACAACATATAATAAGGGTGGAAAAGAGAATTTTTGAAAAAAAAATTTCAAAAAAAAGATAAAAATATTTTCGCACCGTGCGAAATGTTCTCACATGAAGATTTACAGATATATATATATATATATATATATATATATATATATATATATATATATATATATATATATATATATATATATATATGAGTTATCCCCTGCGAAGCACGTTCGCACGCTGCTTTGTACGAATGGGATGTCAACCGTTGGATTCCCCTTCGCTGCATCGTAGGGTTCAACTCACCTTCCCCTAATTCACAGCAATATGTGGGGTCCCCTCGTCCTCGTCCCCTACGAAAGTCGTCTGCCATCTCAAATCGTGTGCCCTCTTTCTCCCTCTTCGAACTCTCTCCCTCCCTCTCCGATCTGTTTACTCGTCCGATCTCTCTCCCTCTCCGATCTCTCTCCCTCCTTCTACGATCTCAAAGCTCGTTTGATCTCTCTCTCCCCCTCTCCGATCTCACATCTTGGGCGGTCGAGATCTCCCCTCTCATTCTCGTCTCCAGCCACCATCCCAAAAGGTATTGTCGATTTCATTTAATTTCTTGGTTTCAGTTGTGTTATTCCTTTCTAGTGTTCAGATTTGAGTTGGAGAAGAGGACATCTTTTGATCTAGCATTTAGTATCATGCATTTTTTGATCTAAGTTCAGAATCATGTTTTGAGAAAATTTCAAGTTGATGGAAAAACAATTGCAGATTTCATTTGAGACATAATCTCTGTGGGTTTGTGGGAAAAAAAATTGCGGATTCCATATGAAAAAAATTGCAGATTCCAAATTTTAAGCTCGTAGCAAAGAAATATTATGAAGTTTCATCTTGGATATCATAGTCTAAACATGACATGAATCTCGGTTGCTTGTCGCTTATCTTGGTTGCTTGTCGCTTGTCGTGTTTCTTGCTCAGGATATTGAATTGAAATAATTTGTTTGTTTAAATCAAGACTGCCAATTGGAAGATATTCCTAGCATAAAATCTAATCCAATTGAAAATCTAATTAACTGTGGGGTTGTGTAGGTTTATGTGTGTAAGCATGGAGGTCTATGGCTATTCTAACTGTGACATTAATACGGGTCCAAGGTGGTTGATCTTAAATTGAATTGTGCTATTCCAATTGAATTATATATGATAAACAAAA
Source organism: Scilla litardierei (assembly GCA_030789695.1). Taxonomy (NCBI): domain Eukaryota; kingdom Viridiplantae; phylum Streptophyta; class Magnoliopsida; order Asparagales; family Asparagaceae; genus Scilla; species Scilla litardierei. The sequence continues at coordinate 91,559,899 of CM061139.1, read as the reverse complement.
CAACATGCATATGCTAAACAAGTTGAATTATATGCTTGTTGATCTTAAATTGAGTACTCTGCTTGCTTTAATGGCCAGTCCTAGTTTACTTTATTATTTTTTTCTTGCAAAACATATACATTTGATTCTTTTGTGATAAGTTCAGGTTCTTGAAGAGCTCCTGTCAATGAGAGGGTCATTTCTGGATGATTGTTTAATTCTAGAATGGAACCAGTGGTCGAGATCTGTATGTTGATTGATCATGCACGGAATGGAGCAGGTTATTTACGATCCAGCACATGCGAATGAGTTGTATGACAAGGTGAAGAGAGCGAGGAGAAGATTCTAATGACATTATCTGCTCATTGCTAGAAGAGTTTCCAGACTGGTCACTTGATGCAAGAGTGCAAGAATGAAAAGTTATACATGACATGCCCCCCATGGACCAACAACTCAAGAACCCTAAGCCGAAGATGACACTTTTAGTTTCGTATGAACTAGACAATCCAGTTGCGGAGAAAGGAGATATCACATTTAAAGCTTTGTATCATTTAATTTTTACTTGGATTGCGATGGAAGAACATGAGAAGTATGTAGCATGGTTGGTGCCTTCTCAAGTTGTATGTATGAGTCAAGAAAAATTAAAGTCAAGAAAAGGGGTCTGTATAATGAGCCTTCATGCTCTTAATGTATGCTCTCATTCTGTGCATATTTGATAAGTTCTCATAAAAAATTCTGTGCATACATGAGAAGTTTTCTTAATGGATACATGAGAATGCCTTCATGCTCTTATTTTGTGCATATTAAAAATTCAGTGCATACATGAAAATTCTGTGCATACATGAGAAGCTCTCATTCCGTGTATACATGAGAAGTATTTGATAAGTTCTCTTAAGGGATGAGACTGATGTGCATATTTTGATTAGAGTACATATTTGTTATTTTAAACCCATGAATGTAGATGTGAATATGTTATTTTGATTCAAGAAGTTATCAGAAAAGGTTTACAATACAGAATTTGAAAAGTCCTCATAAAATTTTAGAAGTTATCTAGCATACACAATCCAAACTTGAGTTCTTTTGTTTACACTATTTGAGAAATCCTCATAAAAATGCACAGTTTGGTCCAAACCAAGGTTCTAAATGGCGTGAGGCGTGGCATGGCGGCGAGGTCAAGCCTCAAGCCTTAGGAGCCTTGGCGGAGCCACGACGTTTTTCAAGTCGTGGCTTAAGGCGGAAAATGTGTGTATATATCTATATTACAAAAGAGGGATGTTTTGAATCTTTGTCCCATGTGGCAATGTCACATCGCCACATGGGACAACCTTCTTAAACCCAAAACCTAAAAAACACAAAACTCCACCCAACCCCCAAAAACACACCCAAAACCAAACACCCAAAATCACACCCCCAAGCAAAAAAAACCAAACCCCAAGAAACTACACACACTCAAACCCACCATTCTCATTTTCACCCGTTTTTGCACTCATCGAAACACCCGTCTAAAAAAATTGAAACAAAAAAAAAACACAGGGAATGTGCAATCAAAGAGGCGGGTTGAGCTTTTTGGGCGTCCGTTTCAATTAACCCCTCAAGCACAGATCCGAAGGCGCCCGCGCCGAATTTATTGTTCCTCGTCGAAGGCGGCCGTGGCTCTAAATTTTTTTACGCTAATTTGTTGTTCTTTTAAATTTTGGCTGTAGAAACATTTTTTGGGGACAAAGATTTTGTGGGAAAAAATTTTGAATGCACCGTACCCGCGGTCACGGGTTATGACTAGTTATATAATATATAGAGAGGTAGACAGTAAAGTATGCTCCACTTAAATGGATTAGTTTCCAAATCCTACCAAATCCATAGCCTTCCATATACATTGAGATGTGTGCTTACTGCTTACAATTAACTAAAGTGTTACTTTACTAAAAAGCAATTGTTTACATAACTAAAAAGCATGAGACCTCAATACGTCATCAATATCAAAGCAATCGCTTAACACAGTTGTTAAAGCTATTTGGATAATTGGATCTAAATGAAATTTGCTTATACTTGAAGGAACATTGATTTTGGCATGTCCTAGTTCAACATCTTGAATAAACTTTGTTCACAAGTGCTGGCTGCGAGCGAGATGAAAAGCCATAGGCCCCAAATCAAATGCGGGCAGCTACGAGATGAAAAGAAGCCTCAAATAATGAGAACGGGTCGGGTTCGGGTTCTCTTAGCCCTATAATACGGACCCGTGTGCTTTTTTTTAATTTTTTAAGGCGTGCCTTATGTTTTGTGGCGTGCCTTGTGTCTCCATGGCACGCCATGGTGGCGTGCCGCCTCAAAGAGCCAACTTGGGCATTAACAGGGCGTGAGGGTAGAGCCTTGTCGCCATGGCACGCCATGGCGTCACCGTGGCGAGTTTTTTAGAACCTTGGTCCAAACTGGACACAAGTTCTCCAGCTTACACTCATATTTGATTGAGAAGTTCTCCAATTTAGAATTTGCATAAAATGTGCACTTATACTCATATTTGAGTAGTTACACTCAAAAAACTACAGAACTTGCACAAATAATTCTCTAGCTTCCTCCAGGTTGATTCTCCAGCTTCTGGCACAAAAAATTTGAGTAGTTACCCTCATGTTCTCTAGCTTCCAGGTTTTTTTTGTGTTCTCCAGCTTGATTTGCTTCAAGTTCTCAAGCTTGATTAGCAATTTTCAGGTTTCTCTTTTAGGAGTGCATATGCGAGTGCACATAATTTTCTAGAGCAGTGTTTTAACTTCCAGGAGTGCACATATGCTTCCAGGAGGGCATATGCTTCATGGTTTCATGTTCTCCACCTTCAGTGATACCTGAGCAACTGAAAATGTCAGTTTGAAGAATTATAATAGTTTGAAGAAATTTGAAGCGTAAAATCCCAGTTTGAAGCTCATTAAAATAGCTATGAAGCTACAGCATATAAAATTAAGAGGTATGTGCTTTTCTTTAACTTGTATATATAAGACATCAACATAACTTTGAATTAGAGTGTAAATCCTTTGGGGGTAAAGGTAAAGTCAGCTAATTAAAAAATTAAAAACAACCAAAAGGGAAGCATAACCAGGATCATGCTTCAGTTCTTAAACCTCAATAATGGATTTCGGGATATTGTGAACACAAACCTACCTATTGTTTACCATTTCCAATCTACAATTTTGCAGATCAATACAAAACCGTTCATCTTGCTGCCTGTCTCGGTGGTGGAAAAACCTGGAAATTTGCAAGTCCATTAGATACATTAACATTCTCAGTAGCATCTCTGATGTATATGAAGAAAATGCTCAAGCATAGAAAAGAATATACCATCAATTTCTATGAGTATATCGCATATATACAATTATACTGAACCATGAGTGCATTCCAAATCCCACAAAATATATGGGTTGAGGAACAAATACATGTAACACCTCAATTTGTGGATTGAAACAGAACAAGCCCCAAATAAATTTGATGCATACCTGATAAATAGATTCCCAAGTGGAAGCATTGTGGATGCATACATGTGTATATCCAACACAACCCCAAAAGTTTCTGCAGAATGCATATAAATGCGTATAAATCCAGAAATATACATCATAGCAAAAATATCCAGAATGTAAATATATCCAATAATATATAAATTAACAGCAAATGGTTGCTCCATGTATCAAATCAAAGCCTCCATCTACCACTTAAACTTCATGCAAGTGATATAGTCGCATCTGTGAAAAAAATAAAGAAAATATGATATTTATGATATTCATTGTGTGTATTAACAAATGAAATATGTGTATTAATAAATACCGTCACCAAAGGAGTCTTCTTTTGATTCACTGTTTGGGTCGTTACTATTAAATTGGCCGTGTGAAGAACTGGAAAAAGTTTCATTATAAGTAATAATAAATAGCATTGTTCTTATGTAAAAATGGTGAAAACGAATACTTATAGTACCTTGTTTGCTTTAGCGAGCAGTTCCTACTATCATGATTTTGTCCTCGCTTACCACATGTTATGCAGTTCCTACTATCGCCGAGAATTTGTCTGTAATATGCCAAATGCAATACATATGCCTGATTTCTGGAAAAACTCTCTGGATTGCCTTGCTAATCCCCAAATCTTGATCGGTAACCATGGCCAACGGAGGACGACTCATTGCTTCAATCCACTTATTAAACACCCATATGAAAGAATTTGCCTCTTCATTTGGAATCAATCCGCAACCTAAAAATACCGTCTTTCCATGATGATTTAAGCCAAAAAATGGTACAAATACCAATCCATATTGATTAGTATTATGTGTGGCATCGAAGAAAATCACATCTCCAAAATTTTGATAATTTAGTATAGAAATACTATCCGCCCAAAAACATTGAGTTAATTTTCCCTCCTCATCAACTTTATACCTAAAAAAGAACATATCATTTTTTCCTTCTCCCATTTGAAATAATCCAGCATCATCTGTGCATCATGACCATACACTTTTGCTTTCATGTCCCTTCTATAATTTCTGACGTCTGTCTCTATACATCCAATTTTATCAAATCTCCCGCTGGAGTGTTCGAAGAAAGCCATTTGTTTGTTCGTTGGAATGGCCACATCTGCAAACTGCTTTATCGGTTTTTTCTTCGCAGTACTTACCTCACGATTCCCTTAACAAATGCTTTCTACTCGGCGTTGTGCAATTATGATTATGTTCTTCCATGAAAATAATCACTTCCCACTTGTTAGTTTGAAAGTTCAATTTCAATCGGATTAAAGCCTTGCAACCTATTCTATCTGTTCCACGCAGCCGAACGTCCTCTGATTTAGATGTTGTCATTCCTTCTTTTGAGCAAACATAATTCTTGCAAACTAACACGTCTTTCTTATAAGTGGTTGTGCTGCTACACACATCAAAACCCCCGACCTTTCCATAATTTTTGTATAATTTTTCAGCTTCATCAAGGGTGTTAAAATTCATTCCAATTTTTGGTTTCATTTGCTCTTCAACAATTGGACCGGTACTCCCATAGTGTCACTGACTTGGTGATCATCCATATGGAAACTTCCACTGGCATTGTCCATCGTCCTATATAAACTTTCCAAATAAAATAAGAATGAATTTTTTCGGATTCTATTAAAACATGGAGTGCATTGTACAAGCCTAGTGTATCAAAGAGAGACAAACCAAAGCTAGCATGGTGTCACCTGAATGTGTTTCCCCAATTGTGAAGGTAGCTTTGCTACCTCTGGGATCATACATACTTAAATCTATACTTCTAAAGATCATGAAAAGTTGAAAATCTTGCTAGGACTAGTGTTATAATACAGAGGGGTAGCATTCGAAAATAAGTAGTAATAGAATTTGATTAACGTAGCAGTTTGAAGTTTGGAAGGAACAAAAAACTGAGAATATAAGTCAGCAGAAATTTTTACTAATTTTAATCATTTATGAAATCTCCAATTAAATTTCAACAATTAGAGCGAATACTCCCAGAGTGTCACTGACATGTTGATAATCACTGTGGGAATATCCACTGTCATTGTCCATCCTCCTATACAAAATCCGTATAATTGCTTATTGCTTCAAATAGTCCACATGGTACTGAACTAGCCTCGGTATACTATTATTGCTAGTCTGCTACTAGTAAGATAAATATTTTAAAAATCAACTCTAAAATTTAACAATTGGGATACTAACATAGACAAATGTGCACGAAGTCATGGACACAAGCAAGAAGTTGGAATTAGAACACGTACAAGTGCAACAGAACATTTAATCAATACAAGTATACAGCTATAATACAGTGGCAAAACTGCTTGTTTGTTCTTATATTCCCTTTTCATGGTTCATGCCAGTGTATGACGTCACATGGGAAGAAAAAACTAACACACATTTTAGCAAGATTTAGAATTTATGATTCATCCTAGTACCTCCTCATTAATTTTTGTAAGCATAAAAATTCATACTTTACTTTTAAGATGACAACAGTGAGTGATCTTAGCTTCTGTGTGTATGCAAAGTTAGACAGAAGTGCAGGGTAGCATAAAAATGTGCATGCAGTCAATTTTGGCTATAGACTGATGTGGAGGGCTTTACCAGACCTGCTTGCATTCGGCAAAAGTCGAACTTTTCTTTTGGTACTGCCTTGTTATCAAGCGTAATTCATAAAGTGTAGATCAAAACATGATTCTGAACTTAGATCGAAAAATGCATGATACTGAATGCTAGATCAAAACATGTCCTCTTCTCCAACTTAAATCTGAACCCTATAAAGGAATAACACAACTGAAACCAAGAAATTAAATGAAATCGACAATACCTTTTCGGATGGTGGCTGGAGACGAGAATGAGAGGGGAGATCGCAACCGCCCGAGATGTGAGATCGGAGAGGGGGAGAGAGAGATCGAACGAGCTTTGAGATCGGAGAAGGAGGGAGAGAGATCAGAGAGGGAGAGAGATCGGACGAGTAGACAGATCTGAGAGGGAGGGAGAGAGTTCGAAGAGGGAGAGAAAGGGCACAAGATTTGAGATGGCAGATGACTTTCGCAGGGGACGAGGACTAGTGGACCCCACATATCGCTGCGAATTAGGGGAATGGGAGTTGAACCCTACGATGCAGCGAAGGGGAATCCAACGGTTGACATCCCATTCGCACAAAGCAGTGTGCGAACGTGCTTCCCAGGGGATAACTCATATATATATATATATATATATATCTCTCTCTCTCTCTCTCTCTCTCTCTCTCTCTCTCTCTCTCTCTCTCTCTCTCTCTCTCTCTCTCTCTTCAATTGAGAACATTTCGCACCGTACGAAATGTTGTTTAATTTTTTTTTGAAATTTTGTTTTTCAAAAATTATTTTTTCCACCTTCATTATATGTTGTTATATACCCCTCAAAAAACAATGGTTGAAAAATAATGTGATTTGGCCTTTGATCAAGGCATTTTAACAAATTCACACGTTCTGAAACCATTAAATTTGTAAAGGGTGAATGTGTGCTCAAATCCCCATAGGGTTCACCCATTATTTTCTCTGGGGTATATAATTGAATGGATTAAACATAAAAAAATTCAACAAAATTTCAAAAAATATATAGTTTTTGCATAGTGCGAAAACACTTGTTTTAGCACCCGAAAACTCATGTATGTATGTATGTATGTATGTATGTATGTATGTATGTATGTATATAAAAAATTTTGGAGAGATAAAGGGGAAAAGTATGATGCATGGAAAAACGAGAAAAGGAAAAGGTAAAATGTAATATGCACATATGATATGAAGAATATGAAAATGAAGATGAAAATGTGGAAATATGAAGCATGGAATGCTCCTCCCCCAAGCTAGAAGTGAGCATTGTCCTCAATGTGAAAAAGAAATTATCGTATGAGGAAATATATGGGGGGGATATTATGCAAATGAGAGAGAGGGCCTTCCCCAAGCTAGAATGGTGTCATGCCTTAAATGAGATCGTGGAAATGAAAAAATTGTGCAAATGTGATATGGGGGAGGGTCAAGAAGTGGAGGGGTCAAGTGGCACCATCCTCAGGTGGTGGTGGGGGGGTGGTATGGTGGATGGGAAATGGCTCTATTGAAGGCAGAGAGTATGTTGTGTATCGCAGAGACTGTGTCTATGATGCCATCCACAGTGGTCCTAAGGTGCCGAACCTCATCCTCCAATCTAAGTAAGCATGTCTACGTAACAAGGGGAGAAGCACCAGAGGTGCCAGAACCATCACCACCTAGTGGAGGGGGAGGTGGTGGAAGTGGTGAAGCTCTAGGCTCCAGGGTACCCTCGGGTGTAGCAGTGGAAGTGGAGGGATCTATAGGAATGTGCTGAGGTTGTGCAGCGGGTGCAATGTGAGGGTCAGATGGGAATGTCCACTGCACTGCCTCGTCGATGCGAGTGCACTTGGGATCGGGAAGGGTAGTGTAAGAAGTGTCGGATGGGCCATGAAACCAAATGAACCCCCTGTCCAAATTCTGGCTAATCATATGCATATTTATAAGCACAAGAATATCAAGAGACGTGAGGTCAAGGGTCCTCGGTAAATCAACAGGGATCTCGAGGGAGATGGGTAGGTGGAGGGAAATGACATCGATAATGCCCCCACAACAAATATGGCCAGCAATGGCCGGGCTAATGGAAAGGAATCTATGTGCCAATCATTCCCCAGCATTAATCAAAATGCATGGAGATGAGGTGCTGGAGTGATCGATGACCCATGGTTGGGTCATGACCCATTGGAAGAATAGTTCTTGACACGTGATGGTGCATGTGGCCTCCCCACAGAAAATTGTACTATTAATAATGCGAAGGGCCAGACAAAGGCATGGATGGATAATGGATGGTGCCTTCATCTGGCAAGGGGAGTAGGTTGTCACGTCGGTGATCTGTTCTCAAAAGCTGGAAGCGTTGAAGGCTGTGGCAAGAGGGATACCAGGACTAATAGAATCTGCAATAGTGGCGGCATGCCATCTAAAAATGGTGTTCAGGGCATCGAACGTGACAATATAGTTGGCGTTTGTGAGCCTGAACGATATGCATGAGCCCGTATAGGCAAAGGAGCTAAGAAACTCTAAGGTGAGGCGTGAATATGGTAAGGACCATGTGCTATAAGGAAAACACTCGAAGGGGGGTTGAATAGTGTTTATAAAATTGAATAGACAATTACGCCTAATTAAAATCCTAACCAACAAAGATGCGGAATTACAATGAAACAACAATGAACAAGAAAACACAATATGTTCAAGGGTTCGGATTACCCGAGTCAAACTCGACTTGTTCCCGGTAATCAAGGGTTCGGATTACCCGAGTCAAACTCGACTTGTTCCCGGTAATCCTATGTCCCTACCACCCAGATACTCAAGCTAAAACCTTAGCTTTAGTTTTCCTTTCAACCCACTTATAGCAACCCTACAAGTGTAATCAATACAAGATATTGATGACCTTGAATCCCATAACCTGGGATCAAGCAAACACTCTCACAACCAAGAGCAAAACTAATTTACGAAAGTTATGAAATTGAAATTTACACACTTACAAATCACATATGCCTTGAAGTTGTACTTGAAGGAGAAAAATGAGGAGTGTGTTGATCTCTTCCTAGAAGATGAATGGCCTATGCACTTGTCTTCACCAAAGCTAGAGGATGAGAGTTGATTCTAATTGGAAGACACTGTGAGATTTGCAATTCTAGGGCTTTGATTGCAAATGAGAGCTTGAGATATATTAAGCTTGAGAAATTAATCAATGGGGTTCTAAGAGTTCTAAGAAGTCTCCAATGGAATAATAGGATGCCCTTTTATAGGCTCTCTAAAACCCTCAAACGTTTTACCCAAAAGCCCTCTCAAAATCCGTGTGCAAATAGCCAACAGATTAATTAAGGCAACTCGAATTTGAGACTTAGGCAACTCGTAGATGGACTTCGATTAATCAAAAAAGTTTATTATTTGATAACAACCCTATTTACCCCCTTCTAGTGTTTTCTGCCATCCACAAGGAACCTACATTTTGGGTCCTAGCTCAAAACTGTGCTTCAAAAGTCTTTCAGTCGAGTTCTGACGCGGTTGTTACGGGTAGCCACTCGGTCGCGTAGCCACAAAGCCTCAAAAGCACCTGCTGCCTTCACTTCTCCATTAGATTGACGCGGTCGTTTGGAAAGCCCACATGACCGCGTCAATAAGCCTTCAGCTCCTCTTGGTTGACTCACACGGCCATGTGGAACGGTCGTATGGGGCTTGTTTTTTGGCTGCCCTCCATGGTGATACTCCCCACAGTCGTATGTGATAGTCCACACGATCATGTGGGTCCTGAATCAGTTCTACGCCCTTGGCCATTTCGGACCCCGTTGCTTCCTCGATCGCCTCCGAAAATCTCATTCTCACTCATAGGGCTCCAAAACTCCATGACTTCACCTGAAACACATCAAGAAAACCCAAAGCATAAAAATAAACAAAAAGCAGAAGAAGGGGTGCGAAAAGTATGGTGAAGTGGTACGAAATGCGAATGAAAACTAAATGGAAAAGATATGAAACAAACACTCAGCACATACTCACCGGTGATGCATGAGATCACTTTTTGATTTTTAATAAGCTTAACAACAAAGGAAGGATTAGATATGCAGCTAATGGATGTTGTGACTGCATATCTATATGGAAATCTCGATAAAGAAATTTATATGAAACTTCCTGATGTGTAACGACCACTTTTCGTTGTACGTTGTTCGTGCACGTGCTTTTGACCGTGCACGTGTTTGTTTTAGACTTTGTTTGTTTGTGAACACTTTCGTGTGATATGCCGTTGTGAACGTCCCTGAGAGTATTAAATAGTGGCACTAATTTAGAACGACGTTTCCCGAGTCGTTTCCCACAATTTAAACTTACTCGATGAGACATGACGATTTTCACTTTTGACGGGAGACGTTTCTATTTTTAGTTCCGTCGTCCGACATCGAATTCGAGAACCGTCTTCTTAGTTAGCTCACATTCTTCGTCACGATCACCACGATATTTATTTTATAAATTTTGGAGTTTATTTGACCACTTTTATATTTTTAACAAGTTTTATATTATTTTTAATAATTAATTTATAAATTATTTTCGGCCAAATAAAATTTATTTGAGTTTTAAACGTTTTAAAGAACTTTTGAGCCAATTTCCAGCTCATTTGGACCAAGTCAAACCCTTGGGTGAGTTGGAGTAGTTTTAATTCAAATTTTAAATTATTTTAATATTCTAATCCTATTAGATTTAGCCCTAGACCAAGTCAACCCATCTATACTATATAAGCAACCCCTAGGAAGACCTATTTTCACAAGAAGTTAGCCCTAGCCTCTTCCAAAACTCAAATTGGACGTTGCGACGATTCGTCGCAACGTTGCGACGTTCAGCCCCCGACCTGACCGAGGAAAACCGCTCCGTTCCCCCGCTCCGACCGAAGCCCCGCCCCGCTGCTATCGCCGCTCGCATCGCACAGCAGCGCCCGCTCCGTTCCCTCGGTCTGACCGAGGGACAGGCCCGCACCCCGCTCTGCACAGCGCTCCGCACCGTGCCCGCTTCGTTCCCCCGCATCGCTCCGCATCTGACCGGTCGCCCCGCCCGCAGCGACCGACGTTGCAACGTTGCAACGTTGCAACGCTGCCCCGCCCCGCATCCAAGCGCCTGACCGAAGCTTCCCATCGATCTGACCGAGAAGAAACCCCGCACCAAGCACCACACCGCAGCCGATGCACAGCCCCAACGTCGCAGCCCCCGCATTTTGAGCGCACGACCGACGGATCTCCCCCATTGGCTGTGTACGACCGAGAGCCACTAGTCGCAACCCCGCATCCGTCGCACCACTTGCCTCCGTGGGCCCCCCCAAGTTCTCCAGAGTTATTGTGGGTCCCCCAAAGGTCCCTAGGACTACGGTGGGCCCCACCTAGGTGCTTGCTCTTTGAGGATTCGTCGCGTACGACGTCGTCGCACGTCGTAGCCCGTCGTCGCACGTGCGAGCTTTGGAATCTGAAATCGTCGCCCCGGTTGATTGCTCTGAAATTTCCAGCGAGGAATCTAATTGGAATCTGGACTTGGAGCGCGATCTTTTATTCCAACCCCCGGCGTCGCTACCCGACGCCGGCGTAGCTTTCGCGTCGTGTTGAGGTAACGTTTTCCACCCCTAGGACCCCCAACCCAATTACACGTTAACCAAGACTAAAAATCAGTATTTTAAAAGTATTTTAAATGTTTTAGCAATCACTAATCAAGATTAATAAAACGGATGTAGGCCGGTGGACTTGTGCACGTAGGAATCGTGACTTTGGACTCGTTGGACGGTGTTTTCTTGACGTGATAGTTGCAGGCAAGTGAAACTTGCCAACACTTGTGTAGGGCCATGTTTTTAGGCCACTTCCATGTTTTTATCGTAAAAGAGACTAGTCAGTGAAATGATAGCTGGCTAGACGCCTACTTGATCTAGTTTGACAACGAAACTAGATCTGTCACCTAATTGATCTAGCTTGACAACGAAGCTAGATCCAACCCTTAAACTTGTTGCTCATGCATACTAAACTGTCACGTTTACTTTTTTTTACTTGTACGCCTTACTACTTGTCTTGTCATGTCATCCATGCATTGAATGTCGCATTGGTAGCACACGCTACAATACTTGTACTTGTACTCCCTTAACTGGCTAGGTGCACCCCTAGACCAGCAAGGCAAAACACTTCCTGGCTCGTGTTCCAGAAGCGAGCATTCCCGTTTGGGGGTAAGGCCATGGCTCGACACACGTGGAGGGGTAGGGATAAACGATCACTTGAGCTTAGGAGTTGGCCCGCGCAGCCACTCTAGCCAAAAGGCGGAATCTCTGTGCACGAGGTGCTTACTTTCCTTGTCTTGTACTCGTCTTGTGAATGATTCATGTAATACTTGTCATCCATGCCATGCCATGCTCGTACTTTACTTTTACTTTACTTTACTTTACCTGCTGCACTCATTACTTAAACTGCCATGTCATTGCATCATGCTAGAACTGCTAGGTTGTTTTACTTGTACTTTCAGTTTCACTTGCACAAGTCTTTTAGACTTGTTGACATGTGCCCCTTGCTCTTTTGGGTGCCACATGTTAGACCCTGAGCCAGAGACAGTTGCTGAGGACGTGGTGTTTGCGGACACTGTGCCTACATTCGTCGAGGAGTTCGTGGACACCGGAGACCAGTTTTAGAGACTGTTGGCGTTGCTTTTGCCTTAGGTTGCTGTTAGATGTCGGTGCTTGCACCGTTACTTTGTTCTGTACTTTGTACTTTTGTTGGCCATGCTGGGCCTCTTTTAGACTCTTTTATTTTTAGCCTGTTGGCTTTTCTGCGATGTTGAGATTTATTATTATGGATATTCTGAGATGTTTCTTTGTCTCTTTCTTCATTATTATTATCTTTGTTTCGTTTCACGTTGCAAGGACCTGCAGTTTAAATGTGATTGACGCTTATCGGACTTGCGGCTTTGTAGCTTCAAGTCTGAGCGGACCTTCTCACGCTTCGCCTCCATGTTTTTGGGAAGCGGGGCGTGACAGGTTTTGTTGGTGGCCCATGCAGGTCCGGTCTTGCAATTGCGAATTAACGGAACAACGATAATAACGGAATGTCCATTAAATAAATTGCAACATCCGAGTAATAAGCCCTGAGTTTAGTCGTTTTCTTACGACACTAGGTGGTAAGAAGACTTAGTTAGACGTCTGTGCTTGCTAGTTAGAGGCCCCTGATTGATAGTTAGGCTCCCTGTCAGCAATTGATCGCCGTAGGAGTTACCCTAGTGGTCCTTGCCTAACCCTGACCATATTAGACCTCTAAAATTTCCTCTTGTCGTTCACTTGGGTTCATCGATTTCGGACCAAGCTGAACGCATTTCTTTACTGTCTAACCTTTAGAAGTCTTAGCGCTTAGTTTTTAATCTTTAGTTGGTCGACCGTAGGAGTTCCCCGTAGATTTTCCTGATTTATATCCTAGGCGTATGAATGTTTTGATCATCCGACCAATTTCCTTGCCTCGATTCACGAGATCGCCTCATGACGATCGTCGTCAATTTTTCAAACATCTCCATTGCAAAACCTGAACCTTCTGAAAGTATTTTTCAATCTTCTCTTCCACTAAGTTTAATTTTGTTCAAAATTTTAAATCCTCCTTCATTGATTTAAATTTTTAAAACGTTTGTCGAAATTTTGAACTCTAGCTTATAATATTTTTCCAGCTTATATTTTTCGTACCTATGCGAATGTGTTGTCCCCCCATATATTAATTGTATTCTGGACAGTACTTTTGCTTTGCCCAATTCGATTTGTAATTTTCCTTCTTATTTGTGTTATACGAATGATACGTCGTGTTTACTTTAATATACTTTCAAGACACATGGAATTTCAGCTTTCAGCAAGTTGGTTTTTGCTCGTAGTTTTCGCTACTCCAGATTTTTTGTTGCAAAATTATTATTTTCATAACCTCTTCCTGCTTTAGACCCTCCCTGATTTGATTTTAAAGATTTGCTATTCGATCTTAATAGTTCTTATGCTAAGTTACTATTATTTTCTTTCCGCTCACCATACACGCTTTTAGAAAAATTTCTAAACCAAATTGAATTTCAATTATTTTTTTATATCCGTGCCAGACCTGTTGTGCTCGTATATTAAGAACCATGTGTAAATCAGTTTTTCATTTTTGGCAAACCCTGGTTCTCTAAAAGTAGTTTCAAACTGATCGTTTTAAATCTTTCCATAGCCTAAAAGTTTTGAAAGCACTTAACATGAGTTTAAATTCTTTCGTTACTTGATTTCATTCTTTGACTTTCCAAAACTTTTCGACAACATTATATTAAATTACTAACGTATAAGATTTCTAAAACATCGTCCTTAATATTCGTGTAAATGATTTTACTTCCTTTTACGTTGATTTTATATAAACCAATAAAACATTTTCTCTTATTATGAATATTCGACTCGAACTTATTTCAACTTGCTTTATCGATCTTCAAATATTTCATACAGATGAGGAATTCCAATTTTTTTTGAAGTACAACAGTTTTCAATTTTGCGTATTTTAGCTTATGCTATTCACCCAATTTGTTTTTCTGTATCCTATATAAGCATCACTACATCTCCATTTTCCCTCAACCTAAACATCACCATTGAGTCAATGTTTCGTCTAACCAAGCCGTCTCCTTGTACTTGTCCTATCTGAACTCGTGCTTATTGATCCTTCCCCCGTCACGCTCTCGATCTCTCTTTATTGCTTAGGCCTTAGGGTTCTTCAATGTCTGTGTCAACTCTTAGTTGTTAGTAGACCCTTGGACCCTTGTGAGGTTGTCGTGGTGCACGTACCTAAGTTGTGTACGTGGGCTTGAATGAGTGTGCCCCCATAGTATATTGATGCTTGCCTGTGGTGTGATGTATATATATATATATACATACATATACTCGGAGTTAATCGTGATAGTATGAAGTTGTTGTGTGTTAGTAGTTATAGATTTTGTGTGGATAGCTATACTATACTAGGGATGCCTATGTATATAAGAGTTAGCGTTGGAATGTCTAATGGAGTGTATGTAGTTAGAGATACGTGTAATGGTTGAAATAAAATGATTGGTAAAGCTATGTATAAGCTAGGTGTGATAATAATAGGTGAACGTATAGATAAGTAAGTAGGCCTTTTGAGTGACCCATATATTAGTACGTATGAGTATGTGCTCGTAGGAAGATATGTAAGGTGTTTAGACCTAAGTAGTTATGTTTTGTTGCCTGAGTATATACGTGATATACATATAGGTAGTAGGGTTATAATATTGATTGGTATTGCTTGCTCTTGCGGGATGTTGCATGCATGCATACCGTGAGGTATACACGACTATTGCACATCTTAATTATGTATATGTGGATGTGTTAGTATACTAATTATAGGTAGTAGGCTATGGTGGGAATATATATACATTACTTATGTGTGACTATACGGTGAATGTTTGAACTAGGGAAGGAATTATAAATATGTGGGTACTGATATCCGTAATGTTATTATTATGGTATATAATTAGCTTGAACTATGTGGGTGTTATCTGACTAAATATTAAGTGTGATTACCTTATGGTATGCATATGGTTGAATTGGTAGATATATATATATACACAATGGAGTGGTATTGATATATGTATGAATGCCGTGTTACGTATATAGAATATTCTGATATGTGTATTGAGTCTCACTCAAGCTTGAGTGGGTATACTCTAAGTATATTGAATGTATGTTTGTAGTTGAATATAGCAATGCTTGATGTATGTTAGTGATAGAAGTGTTTGTGCCTGGTTGAGTTACGCACAGGACTGTGGGTCGCTACACCAGTATATAGTTATAGGTGTTGGTCTTGTGGTATAGTTATTTACTAAGGACTTGCTTGTGTGCTAGCTAAACTAGGTGCATAGATGTGCTAGTAATATAATGGTATGATTGGTATGCGTAAATGAAAATGTTAGCGTGTATGGGTGTGCACCATGCACGGGTAAGTATGTGCTTAGTTATAGTTATTGGTTATTATGGTATATGTGACGTGTCGTAAATATAGTTATAGGACCGAATGTGATGTGAATATACGGTGAAATTATTTGCATGCATTTGAATGATTATATATTGTGAAACTATAGTAGTGGTGAGTATATATATATAGTGAAACTTGATTAATAATGGTATGGTGTGACTACATGAGTTGATGTGTTTGGTATTGGATGTGTACTAGGAACCATTAGAGGGTAGTATACCCTTGATGTTTGTGCATAGGTAGCTACCTATAGGTAGAGCAATGATTGTATTTGCTAAGTGTGAGACTATCCTTATATGAGTATCTGAAATATTGTTTTGTGTTTAGATAAGTAGTAGTGATATAAGGAATGCATGCTTATATATATGATTGAAATACATGTATGAAATTGACTGGCTATAATAGATATAAATGTATAACGTACGTGAATATATAAATATATATATACGTGTTGGTAGTATTAATGGTTGACTACCTAGTGCATATATAAGCACTTGTAATAACTATACCTGGCTGAATTATAATATGACTTGATTGGGGTAGTTACTAGAGCGCTTAGCTATATTAGAAAGTCCGAGGACGGACTTTATTCTAAGGCGGGGAGGATGTAACGACCACTTTTCGTTGTACGTTGTTCGTGCACGTGCTTTTGACCGTGCACGTGTTTGTTTTAGACTTTGTTTGTTTGTGAACACTTTCGTGTGATATGCCGTTGTGAACGTCCCTGAGAGTATTAAATAGTGGCACTAATTTGGAACGACGTTTCCCGAGTCGTTTTCCCACAATTTAAACTTACTCGATGAGACGTGACGATTTTCACTTTTGACGGGAGACGTTTCTATTTTTAGTTCCGTCGTCCGACGTCGAATTCGAGAACCGTCTTCTTAGTTAGCTCACATTCTTCGTCACGATCACCACGATATTTATTTTATAATTTTTGGAGTTTATTTGACCACTTTTATATTTTTAACAAGTTTTATATTATTTTTAATAATTAATTTATAAATTATTTTCGGCCAAATAAAATTTATTTGAGTTTTAAACGTTTTAAAGAACTTTTGAGCCAATTTCCAGCTCATTTGGACCAAGTCAAACCCTTGGGTGAGTTGGAGTAGTTTTAATTCAAATTTTAAATTATTTTAATATTCTAATCCTATTAGATTTAGCCCTAGACCAAGTCAACCCATCTATACTATATAAGCAACCCCTAGGAAGACCTATTTTCACAAGAGGTTAGCCCTAGCCTCTTCCAAAACTCAAATTGGACGTTGCGACGATTCGTCGCAACGTTGCGACGTTCAGCCCCCGACCTGACCGAGGAAAACCGCTCCGTTCCCCCGCTCCGACCGAAGCCCCGCCCCGCTGCTATCGCCGCTCGCATCGCACAGCAGTGCCCGCTCCGTTCCCTCGGTCTGACCGAGGGACAGGCCCGCACAGCGCTCCGCACCGTGCCCGCTTCGTTCCCCCGCATCGCTCCGCATCTGACCGGTCGCCCCGCCCGCAGCGACCGACGTTGCAACGTTGCAACATTGCAACGCTGCCCCACCCCGCATCCAAGCGCCTGACTGAGGCTTCCCATCGATCTGACCGAGAAGAAACCCCGCACCAAGCACCACACCGCAGCCGCTGCACAGCCCCAACGTCGCAGCCCCCGCATTTTGAGCGCACGACCGACGGATCTCCCCGCATTGGCTGTGTACGACCGAGAGCCACTCGTCGCAACCCCGCATCCGTCGCACCACTTGCCTCCGTGGGCCCCCCAAGTTCTCCAGAGTTATTGTGGGTCCCCCAAAGGTCCCTAGGACTACGGTGGGCCCCACCTAGGTGCTTGCTCTTTGAGGATTCGTCGCGTACGACGTCGTCGCACGTCGTAGCCCGTCGTCGCACGTGCGAGCTTTGGAATCTGAAATCGTCGCCCCGGTCGATTGCTCTGAAATTTCCAGCGAGGAATCTAATTGGAATCTGGACTTGGAGCGCGATCTTTTATTCCAACCCCCGGCGTCGCTACCTGACGCCGGCGTAGCTTTCGCGTCGTGTTGAGGTAACGTTTTGCACCCCTAGGATCCCCAACCCAATTACACGTTAACCAAGACTAAAAATCAGTATTTTAAAAGTATTTTAAATGTTTTAGCAATCACTAATCAAGATTAATAAAACGGATGTAGGCCGGTGGACTTGTGCACGTAGGAATCGTGACTTTGGACTCGTTGGACGGTGTTTTCTTGACGTGATAGTTGCAGGCAAGTGAAACTTGCCAACACTTGTGTAGGGCCATGTTTTTAGGCCACTTCCTTGTTTTTAGCGTAAAAGAGACTAGTCAGTGAAATGATAGCTGGCTAGACGCCTACTTGATCTAGTTTGACAACGAAACTAGATCCGTCACCTAATTGATCTAGCTTGACAACGAAGCTAGATCCAACCCTTAAACTTGTTGCTCATGCATACTAAACTGTCACGTTTACTTTTTTTACTTGTACGCCTTACTACTTGTCTTGTCATGTCATCCATGCATTGAATGTCGCATTGGTAGCACACGCTACAATACTTGTACTTGTACTCCCTTGACTGGCTAGGTGCACCCCTAGACCAGCAAGGCAAAACACTTCCTGGCTCGTGTTCCAGAAGCAAGCATTCCCGTTCGGGGGTAAGGCCATGGCTCGACACACGTGGAGGGGTAGGGATAAACGATCACTTGAGCTTAGGAGTTGGCCCGCGCAGCCACTCTAGCCAAAAGGCGGAATCTCTGTGCACGAGGTGCTTACTTTCCTTGTCTTGTACTCGTCTTGTGAATGATTCATGTAATACTTGTCATCCATGCCATGCCATGCTCGTACTTTACTTTACTTTACTTTACCTGCTGCACTCATTACTTAAACTGCCATGTCATTGCATCATGCTAGAACTGCTAGGTTGTTTTACTTGTACTTTCAGTTTCACTTGCACAAGTCTTTTAGACTTGCTGACATGTGCCCCTTGCTCTTTTGGGTGCCACATGTTAGACCCTGAGCCAGAGACAGTTCCTGAGGACGTGGTGTTTGCGGACACTGTGCCTACGTTCGTCGAGGAGTTCGTGGACACCGGAGACCAGTTTTAGAGACTGTTGGCGTTGCTTTTGCCTTAGGTTGCTGTTAGATGTCGGTGCTTGCACCGTTACTTTGTTCTGTACTTTGTACTTTTGTTGGCCATGCTGGGCCTCTTTTAGACTCTTTTATTTTTAGCCTGGTGGCTTTTCTGCGATGTTGAGATTTATTATTATGGATATTCTGAGATGTTTCTTTGTCTCTTTCTTCATTATTATTATCTTTGTTTCGTTTCGCGTTGCAAGGACCTGCAGTTTAAATGTGATTGACGCTTATCGGACTTGCGGCTTTGTAGCTTCAAGTCTGAGCGGACCTTCTCACGCTTCGTCTCCATGTTTTTGGGAAGCGGGGCGTGACATGATGGCTTTCAACTGCCTACAACTTTAAAAGATAGACCACGGGATGTCTATTCGATTAAGCTACAAGGATCTTTATATGGTCTTAAACATCGGGAAGAAAGTGATATACCAGACTTAGCGAATTCCTTGTACATCAAGGATTCCATAATAATGAAGTCTGCACTTGCATCTTCATAAGAGCAAAGGGAACATGATTTGTAATAATTGCAGTCTACATAGACGACTTAAATCTCGTTGGATCTCTTAAAGAGATCAATGAGATATCTGAAAGCCTAACAAAAGAATTTGAAATGAAATTCCTATGAAAAACAAAATTCTGTCTTAACTTACAGATTGAACATCAAAAAGATGGTATCATGTTACTTCAAACCACATATACAAAGAGATTATTATAAAAATTTCATATAGACCAATGTCATCCATTAACTACACATATGGTAGTACGCTCTTTGGATGTACATAAAGACCATTTCCGTCCACTGGAAGAGGGGTAGGATATTCTTGGTCATGAAGTCCATTGTCTGTGCAATCAAATCACTTCTATTTCTGGCTAACTGCATACATCCCGATATAGCATTTGCAATTAATTTACTAGCCAGATACAGTGATGTGCCTACAAAGCGCCACCGGACCGAAGGTAAGCATTTTCTGTGCTACCTCCAAGGGTCAATAGATTTGGGCTTATATTATAAGAAAGAATCATCCTCCACACTTGTTAGCTATGCGGGTGCAGGTAATAGGTCCTATCCACATAATAAGAAATCACAAACTGGATGTGTGTTTACCTACGGTGGGACGGCTATCTCCTGGAAATCTGTGAAGCAAAAAATGATGGCAAGCTAATCCAATCATTTAGAGATTCTCGCCATCCATGAAGCAAGCAGAGAATGTGTTTGGCTATGCTCAGTTGTGCATCACATCCTAGTGATGACCAGATTGAAGACTGATGATTTTCAGCCAACTACTATCTTTGAAGATAATGCCGCCTGTATAGCCCAGCTACGAGGAGGTTACAGCAAAGACGACAAGATAAAGCACATCTCTTCAAATTTCTGCTGGACACATGAGCTGCAAAATAATGGCGAGATCGACGTGAAGCAACTATAATCTAGTAAAAACCTGAGTGATATGTTCATTAAATCTCTTCATACAGCCACTTTTAGGAAGTTTATACAAAAGATTGGTTTGAGAAACCTAAGAGATTTAAAAGCCTAAGAGCTTTTACAGAACATGAGGAGTTAAAGGAGAATTGTACTCTTTTTCCCTAGATATGGGTTTTTACCACAGGGTTTTCCATAGCCAAATGTTTTAACGAGGCAAATCATTTTAACTCTGGATCACAAAGTATACACTCCTTATGAAACTCGCTCATAATGCTTAGAATCTCAAAGTATTCATGAGTAGAGTTCACACTTATGGCAGGATAAGGGTGAGTGTCGTGAAAGTATTATGTAGGCACATATAAAGGCCCACGTAGGACTTATCCTATACAGTAGGAGATTAGGAGTTTGTATTCTACATGAATACTATATCCTATCATAGTATGAACTCTTCACTATTCCCATATAAATAAAGGACTGGGGTCTTCCCCAGAAAGCCCTTCACAACAGTAAACATATTATTTAATTCTTTTACAGGAGCCAAACAAACAGTCAGCCATGTTTGGTAGGGAGTAAAATTAAAAAAGAAATTGAAATGGAAAGAGAAATAGAAATAGAATGAAAATGAAAATAAAAGAAAAGTGTAACGAGCTGTATTTTTCAACACTTCAATTTACGTACTTAACGTATTTTTAACATTTGAAAATTTTCTTTATAAATGTTAGTCAAGAGTTTTATAACAAAACTAATTTCAAAAATTCTTATAAAAATATTTTCAAGCACTAGACAAATTATAATATATTTCAGTAAGTTCAGATTTCCTCAAATACTCAAAAAAATTTCGATAAAAATTCATTTTCAATAATTATCGTTTTGGCTTAATGAATTAATTTTCTATTCAAACATTTTCAAAACGTTTTCAAACTCATATAGTAGCATCCTATGATAATTTAGGGCTCCACACATTAATTTCATAATTTTCTGATATCGTTTCGACCTAGAACCCGCAAACCCGCTTTCTAAATGTTTTGGCTCAAAACTCGTATCTCCGTAGTTCAAACCCTAAAACGGACTTCGTATTCGCAATCCTCGCGACGATACGATCCCGTGAGTATGTTTTCGTAAATTTTCAGACATGTTTACTAGTAGGGACAAAATTGTAATTTCATTACAAAATGACTTTCTCTAATGATTTTTTTAACCTCCTTTAATTACCTTAATTACCCCCTAATTACCGTTTAATCTTAACCCTCACCTAACCCGTACCTAACTCCCCCATGAGGATCACCCCCTACCCGATTCATGCAGCTACCCCCCACCATCATACCATATATAGTAATCCCACCAGCTTCTCATTTCAACCCAGAGCTTACCCCTCAACACACACACAGAGTAATTCTCCCTCCCTCTCTCTTTTTATTTTCGTTCGAAACCCAACCCCAAGCTCTTCATCGCGCCTCTCTTCCTGCCCTCGTTCAAAACCCATGCAACCCCAGCAAAGCTCCGCCGTGGGCTCCCTTTTGCTCCGCCGCAGGCCCACATCCAGTCACCCTCCTCCCTCCGCCACCTTGCAACTCCTCTGCCACCGAGCTCCACCGGATCGAGCACCCTCCGACCACCACACAGCCCACGCCCTCACCGCTCAGCTACTCCCTGCTCACGCTCCCCTCTTTGATGTCGCCTCGGACCATGCAGCAACCCCATCGAGCTCGCCGAGACCCTGCTCTGCCTCCCTCTCCTCCGAGGACGACCGCCGTCAGCCCCGTTCTCCTTCGAGCGATCGCCACCGCCGGTCCTTCGACAGCACAACAGCACCCATCCGCCTTCTGCCGCCTCCAGCCTCCACCTCTGCCCCCTCGACCGCCGCTCCTCGCCACTGTCATTCCCCGCTCCACCACGCCGCCATCCTCCGACGTCGAAGAGCCCAAGAAACCCCCCTCCCCCGTGCATGCAACGAGCGGACAAAGAGGTGAACGCGATATTAAAAACGTATTTTTCAACGTATTTGCGTATTAATACGCGTATTTTTGTATTTCTATAATTAAATAATATGGGTTAATTGGTTTTAAATTCCTAATAAATAATATACTGGTCGAAAAAATGTGGGACTAGCTCCAAAAAATCAAAAATAATATCTGGATCCAATGGCGCTGGTTTCATCTCGAGCAGACGCTTAGTTTTTCTAGGATAAATTTTTAAGCCAAAAACTTAAATACGTCTTTTTCAATTAAAAATCTGTATCTTCTTATTTTCACGTACACTGATACGTGATAAAAATATATGTAATAGTAATCTTCGAGACGGTCGTTTTGACTTCTCATTCCAGTATTTTCGACTAGTATTTCTCCCAGAAGAAATTACGGAAGGTTTACGTTACTTAAATAAATTGGGGTTTTAAAGTTATTTTTGAGCTTCTGAACATTATAAAAATTACCAGTGACTTCTGAAAATATTTTCCCATTGCAGTAAAATTATATTCTTCATTTTCAGCTTATATAAAAAATTAGAACGCTTTTCGACAACGTTTCAACCTGTTTTAAAAATCAAAACGATCAAATTATTTAAATAGAAAAGCGTTCTTTAACCAAGTATTTTTGTGATTGCAGGTATCAATCCTAGTGCACCAGCTCTTCTAGCTCCAACCTCGTCTTGCCACGACGAGCTTGATAATCTAAGTCACAATGGATTCTAACCTTAGAAATTTAGCTAGTGTACGTAATAGATGATAGTGTACTAAATGGAAATACTGCATGCTCGAAGCATGGATCGGTGTTTTAGTTGTTCGACTTCAAATCATTGCTCAGGATTGACATTCTCTGTTGAGGTTTCTGTCTTGACTTTTCAACAAATGAAGCTCTTTGGAGTGTCGTTAACGCTTTTGTGTGTCTTTACTTTTTGAACAACAAAATTGACATACGGTATTGCAACACAATGACTGAGTGATCTACTGCATTGCCATCATAATGCTGGAACATCTTATTGAAATTGAATGCTTAAAGATAGTTGGCACTGCACTGGGTTTTGGGGGGTAAACTTATATTAGTGAAAGTGCGGGAGCGACCGCGAGCTATCTACACATTGCACCGTACCGTACCGACCGACTAAATGAAATATACCGACTAAAGTGAAATGAGATCCGTCCGGGTGAGCGCCCCTGTGACAGGAGATGAGCTCAATGGTCGCACACTGTACCTTCCTATATAAGTCACGTAGCTTTTAGTGTTACTATTGCCTGTTTGTACTTTCAGTGTTACTACATCTGACTGGTTGTCCTACTATCGTCATTGCATTGCCTGCTGGTTAAAATATTGCTGCTACCTTATGCCATGCCACACTTGTTGCTCTTGCACGTTACTTTCACACTTGCACCGTCACCTTTACTTTACGCACTACATTCACTTTACTTACTACATCTATACAGCCACTAGCACTTTACTTATCGCTCTTGTATGCATGTTCGCTTTTACTTTCCGCACTTGTTTACTATAGACTGCTCCATATTTGTGCACTCCTCTTTTTCTATCGCTAGAATTATTGTGACTTACCTACGGTTACATCTCCGTGGCACCGCAGACGACGTACATATGGAGATTGATGCTCTTGAGTTGATAGCGCCAGAGTCCGACCCTGAGACCGCAGCTTTCAGTTTTATTTTCGCTATGTACTTTCTTTCTTTCATGTATCTTTGTTGGAACATTTGTACAGTATGGATTGTAATAATTGGACTCTATTTGGGTATTTTTGTATATCTCTACATCGTGGCTATTTTGGTTTCACTGGTTAACTACATGACCTGCCCAAATATCAAATAAGTAACGGGCCCCCGAGAGCGGGTCGTTACAAAAAGCAATTTTGATGTTTGGTTGTTGGAAAAGTTAAATAGGAAAATGCAATGAAGAAAATACAATTTTTGAGTTAACTAGATGGTTTGAAAACTTTTCCTCTCGAAAATTGTCTCCGGTTCAAATCCTGATTGGATTTTTTATAAAAAAATATGTCTTTCTTTCATTTTCCGTAAGGGTTAGGAGGAAAAGTTAGAAGAAAATTGAAATTTATTTTCTTTTTCTTTCTTTTTCAATTTGCTTTTCTTTCTAAATAACCACGAGAGAATTAATGTCCTCCCTTCTTTTCCTTCCTTTTCTTCGAAACCAAAAACAGCCTAAGGCTCTACTCTTCCCCAACAAAATATATATCTGTTAATTTATGGAAAACCAAAAAAGAACAATAAATAAATAAATGCGATCTCCGATGGAATTGAAAGTGAGGGGGATCAATTTTTGTCTTCAGCAGACAGCGCTGAAATATGCCCATTTGCAGCAAGAGACGCAGACGAGATCTCAAAAATCATAAAGATGTGGGGAGAGGGAGAAAGCTGCTGCTATTCGAATCGTGACCGTATGGACATCTAGCGGATCATGCTTAGCATCTGAGATTCTACATAACCCCTTTTGCATGCTCTAAGTGCTCAGAGAGGGATATCTTCACCAAATCTTCAGCAAATAACAAGACATGAAAGACCTGCCCATAATTTTGCAAAACCCCATCTTATATGGAAAACCCACAACATCATCAACCCACTCATTTACCTATAGGCACAATCTGCAATAACCACCACAGCACATCACCATAACAGCAAAAACATCTCAAAATGCTCTCTTTTACCTCGAGAAGCCAGTAACTAAGTAGGTAACATCCATATGCTACAATAGCCTACATATTACAATTCCAGTTCGAAACGTATCCCGCTATATATGAAACATTTCATCACTCTGCTGCTTCATCGTCTGCTGTCTTTACTTCGTTTTGGATTCCAGGCAAGGCCGACAGGTCTGTCAGAGCATCTTTTTCTTCTTCTGTGATGACAGTATGTGAGGAATTATCAGATTCTCCCTCCGTGGCTGACACTGTGGAGTGTTCTTCAGAGTCCAGCACAACATTTGTGTCTGTATTCTCAGCTTCCTCCCCCACAGTATGTGACGTATGTGCATCGTCCCCTACAGTTGCACCATCAGATGCAACATTTTGATTTTGGGCTGAATCCAAGCTAGCAGTATCTTTTGACATAGAAATGCCAGTTGCAACTGCCAGCATGGAATTGTTCTGCACTTCAGGCAGATGGTCAGATACGCCTCCAGTGGAGTTGGTCTGTATCTCCACCCACGTGTTGGATCCAGTTCCCGCCGTCAAGTTTGTTTGATGTTCCACCTGACCTTCAGATTCAACTGTCGTTGAAGTGGAAACTGACTCGTTGTCTGGTTTTGAAAATTCAATCTCTACATCCTTGTTGTCAACCTCTATGTCTCCATTATCAGCAGACGTCACATTGGAGGAAAAGATGTCGATTTGTATGGTATCTGAAACATTGCCTACAGAAACACCTCCAGATCCAGCGCTAAAATCATTATCACCTTTGGAACCATCGCCTGATATATTGGTCACATTTTCTGACTCCACAATTTTCCTCTCTAAATTTTCACCAACCACTTCACCTTTAGACCCATCAGAGTTCCTATCATTAACACCTGTAGAACCATTAGCACCTGAATCATCATCATCTTTATCAATCACATGCTCTTCATCTGTATTCCCTGCACCTCCAGTACTAGTCTCAGACTCTGTAACACGAGGGTCATGAACTACAGCACTTGAAGCATCGTCTCTTTTGTAATTTTCCTCTCTGGCCTCTTGTGTACCACCTTCGTGCTCTTGGTTATCGAATACATCCACTTCCTCACGGCTGTCCTTACCTTCCTCATGGCTGTCCTTGTCACCTTCTTCAGTAGATTCTTCTCCATGCTCAGCTTCCTCGTCTCCTTTGTCTTGATCTTGTTCATCAATCTCATCATCTGCAGCAACTCTCCCTTCTTCTTCATCAACTTCTTCTTGCTTATCATCTTGTTCTCCTTCTTCTTCTTGGGTCTCTTCATTTTCCTCCTCCTTATTGCGAGTCTCATTCACAGAGAAAGTTTCCTCGATTTGAGGAAGGTCCTTCCTGCCAAACTTAAAGAAATCTGCTTGGCTATCATCTACTTTACTCATCTTGAGGTTCCTCTCATCAAATGCTCTTTTCTTTTCATGTGAGTGCTTGACCTGATAAAGCAACCAAATGCAAACTGCAACCAAGAGGCATATCTGAAGGGCATGTTTGACCCTGAACCCTATGGACCTTTGATTCCTACTGGATGCTTGCCTCAACATTGTGATTAGCTTCTAAGCAACCAATCCAAATAGCCACCTTCCAGTAAATAAAATCACCCAATTAGTCTAGGTTTTCCCTCATCACCAAAAGACTACCATGTACCTGAGACAAATATGAAGAAAAGTCAGCTGCGCTAAAATAACTATATCCAAACTAAAAATCAAGAAAAGCAAAGCAACTCCATTGCAAAATAAAAAAATCAGTACTTCAGCCAATAACATAGAAATGAAAATCAGAATAACCCAGGAATTTTCTTCTGGTCAGCGATGGAATTGTTCTGATTCTCAAGAAAGCCTGGAATGAGCGGAGTCAAGAATCCACAAGACTAAGATGAAGTATTATAGTGCTTAAAGCAATTCTATTCCAGGAATAACAGTTTCCACTGAAAGGAAAGATGTCTGTTACATGCACATATTTGGAAATCAAAAACTGTGTATAACCTCTCCTGACTCTTCCCTTCCCAGTGAGTACTTCAAGCATCATACATTAGCAAGCTACCCCTATATACCTTCATACATTTACGTGCATGCACCCTCCCTCCATTTGTATTATGTCTCTCCTTCACTCTCTCCACGGGTACTGGAAAGTTTGATATTTCCTCACAAATCTCATGCTTTAATTCTTTAATACATCTCCAGTTATCGTTTTTCTTAGTATCTTCCTGTCCGTCATTGCAATCCAATTTATGTCTTTACGGTGCAGCTGGGGGATAAAGAGCAAAACATTTTATCACCTATGTTAACAAACATAGCCTTATAAGGTTTAACAACATCCTAGATCTCACACTTCTATCTTCATTGATCATTTTTCTTAAGTCTCTCTTTCAGTCACTGCAATCTATTTTTCAATGTCTTTATGGTGCAGTTGGGGGGTAAAGAGCAAAACACCTTATCATCTATTTCAACAAACATAGCCTTTAGACAAAATGAAAGGTCTCGCGCTTTAATTTTCCACATCTTCATTTATCATTATTCTTAGTCTTTTTCTGTCAGTCATTGCAATCTTCAATTATCAGTTTCATTCGTCTCTTTTGCAATCAAATTTTTCAATTTCTATACAATGCATTGGGGGATAAAGAGCAAAACACCTTATTATGTATTTCAGCGACCAAAGCCTTTAACGAAATCCTAGTTTAGTGATGAATTACAATTCAGTCTATGCTTCATCTAGCCAAATGGTTACTGTTTCTTAATTAGCTATCCACCATTTCAGGATCACCATAAACTGTTAGGTCAACACAACAGATTTGTGAAGAAGCCATTTTTGAGAGATTTTAGATTTTCATGTCATGCCTAGATTCTATAATTATCTAGAGTCTACCATCTTTCGAGCCTAGTCCTTTTAACAATATTTTTTCGACTTCAAAATTCATGCTTGGTGGTCTACGCTTGGTGGTCTTCATATTGGACTTCTATTTGCGTTTGGTGGAACTGTGCCCATTCATTCCGATTAGACAAACCGTATCATCAGGCACACTGGTGCATACTTAGAAATAATGTATGGTGCCTTCCTAAATGGTTACTTAAAATAGACAAAACATCATATGTAGAGCCTGAATGTGAAAACAAAAATGGTATAATGATTTTGATGCATGTATTCTTTTATTTATGTAACTGGATGTAATGAAAAGAATACCGTGACCCAAAGAACACCAACATCTTCCCTGAGATGCTGCCCATGAGCGACATAAAGCACTATTTAGTGCTTAGCCGGAAATTAAGTTGTATACCTACACTAAGAGATACTTGAGAAGATGCACTTGGATCTTTAAGAAAATCACGGTAATGCCACATTTACAGTCTTCCGCTGTCAAATTGCTGTTAGTGTGCAATGGGTATTGGGTAGCTAATATAATTGTAGTTAATTTAGGCAATGGAATGACAAACAGAACAGATGATAATGGAGTGCAAACCAAAAGGAGTTCCTCTACTGTTGGTCACCTTAGCATGCACGCATTCGTGCCCGCATAAACCCCACCTCCATTTTTAACCCATCCAGCCATATGCAAATGATGGTTTTAAAATTGTATCTTTGCCTTAACTTGTTCACGAAATGTGTATTGTTGTTTACTGCTCACATGCAGAACCAAATGGAAGCAGCATTATTTGGCATCTTACCAAAAGAAAGTTTATAACACACACACACACACACACCCACCCCCCCCCCCCCCCCCCCCCGCCCCAAAAAAAAAAAAAAAAAAAAACCAACAAAAAAGGGGGGAGAAACACCCAAAACAGATGCATTTATATCATTCATACATATTTGCATGTACACATACAACCATATACATACATACACATGTACATGTATAGAGATGATTCACTATTGATGGCCCTAAATAATAGTGTATCTGCCGAAGATTTATTATGTGGTGTATGTACCTATGGCGCTAGTTATAATGATCCTAATGAAGGATGATGGCTTGAATCAAGCAGTGCTGAGTAATAATACCTTCATGTTTGCTCTACTTTACAGAATTCCTTTCCCCAATTGCTATGTACTTCCTATAAAATCATCTCAAATGAAGTCATTCCCCTCTTCAATATAACAGGGTATTATACCTGTTTCAGAGTGTTTTCTCACTACAAAAGCGTTGACCGTGGACAACCCGGTCAACGTGGTCAAGGGGCCCGCTTGGGTCCCTCGGGTGTGTCGAGTCGGTGCAGACGAGGCGCGAGTCGGAACTGCAGACGACGTGGAGCGCGTCGGCTGGGCCGAATCGGTGTCCTCGGTCGTTGGTAGGGCGAGGGGAAGCCTCGGCCCGGGTTGAGACGCTCGGCCTCGGTCGGACGTGCTCGGCCTCGGCGGTCGGACGACGAGGGGTAGCCTCGATCGTCCAGCTGGTTGCGCGGTCGGCGAGGGGCGGAGGGGAAGCCTCGGCCCATGGGTCTGATGTCCTCCTGCGTAGACGAGAACGCTCGTCAGGGGGCCGGACCTTGGTTCCGGCCAAATCCCCTCCGAAGCCTAAGTCAGACAGTGATCTGAAAGAGAAGGCCCGGCGGAGACGGTTCGACTCGAGAGGAGATCGGAACAGCGTCTCACGGCGCGAGCGGGGGAGAAAGGAGATGAAATGGGGGAACAAGGTCGTTGATGGAGTACCTTAGGTTTTAGATACCTGAGATGCGGTCCCTTGTCCTGTCGTCCTTCTAACCCTTTTATAGACCTCCCGCCGTGATTGCCCCAATCCACGTCGCTCGTCTGCCCTCGATCGTGCCCCCTCAATCCGCCCCCCCCCCCGTCGCCGCTCCCTGCGCCATGCCAGCAACTCCCCATAACAGCCATTAAGTGGCCACGGGATCGGGGGAACGGTTATCGCTGGAGCGGGTGAGTGACTCGTGCCTCATCGGGGCCGGGTCGGATCGACATTTGGGGGCCCTCTATGGGGCTTTTCCGGGCGGGCCTGATCGTGCAGATGGGCTTCCGATCGGCGGTCGGGCACCCAGGCTCGTATCTTTCGGGCTTCGTTCGGTGGGCTGTGCTTTTGGGTCTATGTTGTTGGGCCTTCGTAAAATGGACGTATCAATTGCCCCATCGGTGGGGCCGATCGGCCTTGGTCGGTTCGGTTCGACCGATGTGACTCCTGGGGTTCCGAGTGGCGCGTCAGTCGAGGCGTGGTTATAAATGAAGGTAATGATGAGGCGGATCGATTGGACTTCCTTTGGCGCCGATTTCAAAACGCCGCCGGTTCTCCGAGACCTGCCACGCGTTCCTGTCAGGCGCTTCGAATTCGCCCCTGAGTCTGGTATATAAGATCCCCGGCTGTGTGGATCCCAACTTCTTCTTTGTTCTTCCCTCTGTTTTTGCTCCCCGCAGCTTGGAGTCTCCCATCGTCATCGTTTCCTTGTCTTTTCCACATCAACAAAAAGGTAACTCCTTTCTTACTTTCATATTATGGCTGCTCTTAGGATAGGTGGTTCCGGCCAAGGGGCGAGGGATTCTCCTGAGCCGAGGCGGGGCGGGCCCCGGCTTGTGGGATCAGGTCCTTCCTCTGGGAGTCGTTCCTTTCGAGATAAGGGGAAGGAGAAGCTCTTCCCGGAGTACGTCGGTGATGACGTGGCGTCGGCTGCCGTGCGGCTTAATGTACCCCCGGTTATCCTCCGAACGCCGTCGGGGACTCCTCCTTCGGTGGCCACGGAGATCCGGGAGAGGTATCTTTGCTACCCGTACGATGTTCGAGTTCCGTTCATCGACGAGCGGATCTGCCTTCCGAGGAGCAACGAGGTCGGCGTTTACGTCGAGATGTTCCACCTGGGCCTTCGTTTCCCGCTCAATCACTTCCTCATCCAGGCCATGGAGTATCTCATGGTGCCCCTTTGCCAGTTCACCCCCTGTTCGATCGCGGTACTGACGGGCTTCGTGATGCTCTGATGTACCCATGGTCTGGAGCCGTCTCTCCCCCTTCTCTTTTACTTTTATCGGATCCAGACGGTCGGCCCCGGGTCATGGTTGCAACTCCGAGCCCGCTCGAGGAGGGAATGCCTGATCGGGCTACCCCGCTGGTCGAGGGATTGGAGTTCGGATTATGTCTTCGTGGTCTTCCGGGAGGATGCCCGAATTCTGACAGGCTGGGGTGGGTCGGTCCGGCCCGACTCATCGCTAGCCCTCTCTGAGGCGGAGCTGGCGGCCGCCG
This sequence comes from Scilla litardierei, assembly GCA_030789695.1. Classification (NCBI taxonomy): domain Eukaryota; kingdom Viridiplantae; phylum Streptophyta; class Magnoliopsida; order Asparagales; family Asparagaceae; genus Scilla; species Scilla litardierei. The sequence goes on along the minus strand of CM061139.1, from coordinate 91,528,527 downwards.
CGCTACTGTCGACCCTCCCCTTGGAGGCGAAATCCATCTGGTCTTTGTTGGACGACCTACTTTTGAAGGCCGTCTTGTGGTCTCCGTGTAGGTCGCTTTTTTGGTCCTGGGTTGCCCCGTAGCTTACCCTGATTTCGGTTTCCCTTGCAGGAATGGCTGGTCGCGAGTTCACCCGTGATGTTGATGAGCTGATCCGTCATGGAGCCGCTCGGAGCCGGGTTAGTACCTCTGAAAGGGCGCCTCGGCGGACCGTTGAGGAGGAGGTGCGCCGAGCCGAGCCTTCTGTGGGTAAGGTGGTGGCCGCGCCTCCCGCCTCTTCTTCTGGCGATCTCCTTTCCAAGGGGGTCGCAAGGGCCGGACCTGCCCCGCCAGCCCAAGAGGCGGGGGGTAACGACGGGTCCGGTGCAGTCCCTCCTGCCCTTGGCGCGCCCCCTCTGGTTCCCGAGGGTGGGGATGGTGCGAGGCGGAAGCGCTCCCCTCCGGCGCCCTCGGAGCCTCACGGAGGAAAGAAGAGGAAGGAGGATGTGGATCCCTCCAGTCCGGCGGGTTCCGTGCTCCCTGCGGCGACCACCGGGGATCTTCCGGTGGCCTTGACAACCAGCCCCCTCGCAGCGTCCCCGCCCATATCACCGGGGATCGGAGCCCTGTTGGCGAGCAATTTGGCTTCCCTCGATGTCACCCCTGGGAGTTCGGTGTTTGTCGACCGAGCCTTGGCCCAGCAGGTTGCTGAGGTCTCCGTCCTTCCCCGGGACCGCAGTCTCCTCGAGAAGATCCCTGCCGACAAGGTGTCGGATTCCTTGGTCTGGATCCTTCAACAGGTTCGGCTATCTTGTTGTCCTTTCCTTCCCTTTATTCTCTTCTTAGCCCATGTCTCGTCTTCCAGGGCTCAGCGCTCGCCGTGGAGTTGCAGTGCCGAGCCGTCCGCTTGAGGGAGCTGGAGGAGTCCTCCATGAGGGCCCACGAGCGGGCCGGGGCGGCGGAGGTGGCCATACGGAGGCCCAGATGGAGTCTCGGCATCTCAAGCTTCGTGTGGCCGAGTTGGAGGGACGAGTGGGTGACCTCCAGGGAAAGTTGGAGGACGCTCGGCAGTCGGCTGAGGAAGCGGCGGAGTCGTTCCGCCTGTAGAGGGAGGAACTTCAGAGGGAACTGTCGGATCGGAGTCATGTGGCGCGGCTGGCGGAGGAGGTGGAGAGGGGTGTCGTCGGAACCCTGGGGGAGAAGATCTTCGAGGTTCTCAGGGAGGCCTTCGGTACGTATGAAGACCTCATCGCCCCTCGGATTGTCGAAGTCATCCAGTCTTCCTTCCGGGATTGTGCGGAGCGCGTTCGGCAAGCCGCTCCTCCGGTCGATCCCTCTCGCTCCGAGCAGGGGGAGGCGCCTGGGGACGCGTTCTCCCGATCTCGGGCTCCTTAAGTCTTCCTTTCCCGGACTGCCACCCTTGTTTTTATCCTCGAATTTTTTAGCATCCGCTTCGCTTTGGGCCAGTCTACTTGAAATGGATCCCTGCCCCTGCTATCTCCTTCGGCTTCGCTACCGGCTCCAGAGCCAATAATTGCTGGTTGCATGGATGTTCGCTTAGGCCGGCAACTTTGGGTCTTTTGTCAACAAATTTTGCTCTGTCGGTGTCGACCTAGTTTCTGTAGGTGACGAACTTTGTCATTCGTCGAGAGTGGATTATTTGTAGAGAGGTTTCTTCGCTTCGATTCCCTGTAAATAAGACACATTTTTGTACCTTGGTTAACTGTTATAAACGAAATTGACTTACTCGGACTTCTCGCGTATTTTGCGTTGCTGCCTTGTTCTTGGCCTAGGACTGGTTGACGCCCGAGCTGGCTGGGGGAATTGTCTTCATATTCACGAGCGATGGAGTCGGTCGGCGAGGGTGAAGCTCCCCGGCTTAGGACCGGTCGGCGTCCGCGCTGGCTGTGGGAATTGCCCCCAGACTTATGAGCGCAGGAGTTGGTCGGCGAGGGCAAAGCTCCTCGGCTTAAGACCGGTCGGCGTCCGCGCCTGCTGGGGGAATTGCCCCCAGACTTATGAGCGCAGGAGTCGGTCGGCGAGGACAAAGTTCCTCGGCTTAGGACCGGTCGGCGTCCGCGCTGGCTGGGGGAATTGCCCCAGACTTCTGAGCGCAGGAGTCGGTCGGCGAGGGCAAAGCTCCTCGGCTTAGGACCGGTCGGCGTCCGCGCTGGCTGGGGGAATTGCCCCCAGACTTCTGAGCGCAGGAGTCGGTCGGCGAGGGCAAAGCTCCTCGGCTTAGGACCGGTCGGCGTCCGCGTTGGCTGGGGGAATTGCCCCCAGACTTCTGAGCGCAGGAGTCGGTCGGCGAGGGCGAAGCTCCTTGGCTTAGGACCGGTCGGCGTCCGCGCTGGCGGGGGGATTGCCCCCAGACTTATGAGCGCAGGTGTTGGTCGGCGAGGGCGAAGCTTCCCCTCCCCCTCCAGTGAGGCGACGGTCTTCATTCTTTTGCACCCTTAGTGAAACGTCGATTCCGTCGAAGATTAAGAAAAGACAAAAGGGAATGCAATTGTACTCTTAAGAGTCCCGTCGGACTAGTACATTTGGAGGAAAGGAAACAGGGAATAAAGCTAGACAGAGGGATGTAAACCTAGATAATCCCCTCGGACTAGGCTACGACTGGGGGGAGAGAGCTCGCCCGCTCACTCTATGATGCGGAGGGGTCCTTGGACGGTGTTGATCTTCTTCCCCTTGTCCGACTGCATGGAGGTCCCTTCCCCGTGGGCCGGCTCGTCGGCTAAACTCCTGGCGTGCCCCCGGCTCATCAGCTTCTCAATGTCCTTCTTTAAGTGCCAGCAGTCTTCAGTGTCGTGGCCATTGTCTTTGTGGTACTTGCAGTACTTCTCCCCGCTCTTCCCACCTCTTTTTGCCTTTGGTGGGGGGCGATCGGCGCGCTCTTCCTTCTGCACTTGAGCGAGGACGGCGTCTGGGGTGGCGTCCCTCGTACCCTCTCCCCGCTGCCTGTTTCTCGGCCTCTTCTCGGTCCGGTACCCTTCGAGGCTGCCTCGTCCGCTGTCGCCACGCTTGGTCCCTCGAGTGGCCTTTCCTGCCTCAATGGCCAAGGTCTCCTCGGTCAACATGAAGCGCTCGGCCCTCGCCATGATCCCTGGGAGGTCCTTCGGGGGGTCGTTGTGCAGAGATTTCTTAAGGCATCTATGGCGCAGCCCTTTCTTAAGGGCCGTTTGGACAACAAGGTCGGGAGGGCTGTTCACGTTCAGCCTTTCCGCGTTGAAGCGGCGCATGAACTGTCGGAGCGGCTCGGCTGGGCCCTGCACTATGTTAAACAGATGTTCAGCATCAGGCTTTACCTGTCTCCCTGCCATGAACTGTTTGCAGAACAGCTGGGTGAGTTCCTCGAAGCTGTCGATGGAGCGGCTGGGTAGGCTGCGGTACCAGGTCCTCGCCGCTCCCCTGAGAGTCGAATAGAAGCCTCGGCAGAGCAGGTCATCGTCGGCTCCTTGGAAGGACATGTCCCCCTCGTAGTCCATCACGTGGTTTCCCGGGTCTCCTATCCCGTCATACTTCCCCAACGCCGGGATCTTGAATCGAGAGGGGACCCGCGCGTCGGTTATTCTCCGTGATAGGGGGCATCGGTCTCCGTGGATGCCCCCGGGGGTTCGACACCCGCCTGCCTCTGGATCGTTCTGTGGTGGAGGGGGCACAGGCGCCGGCGGGGCTGGCTCCACGGCCCTCGCCGCACTGGGGGTCGGGCTGACCCGGCGCTCCCGGCTCCTCCGGCGGGAGCTCCCGCTCCGCCGCGATCGGTCTCTCGAGTGGTGCCGATTGCTTCTCCCGCGGTGGGGTGATCGTGGTCGTCGAGACGACGCGGTCACCGATTCGTCCCACGTGCCTTCAGTTTCTCTTCGGCTCCTTTCACGACGAGGGGAGGAGGCGAGCGATCTCGCCTGACGGGAGCCGGACAACGTGAACCGACGCTCCGCGTTCGGTCTTTGGTTTCCGTGGTCATCGACCACAGCGGATCGTAAGAGCGGGGGACCCCCCGCCCAACGATGGTCGTCGCCCAACGCGCCTCCGTTAGCTGGCGCAGTGCCGACGAGCTGCTGTACTGCCGCGACTAACGTCTGGATGTTCGAGTTGGTCTCCTGGGCCAGGGCACGGAGTTGTCCCTGTATGGCCAGTTCCGACCCGACAATCTCTTCGGTTGAGGGGGCGGGACGATTGCTGACGGGTGTGTCTTCAAGGTTGCCGTTGGATGCACCATTCCCCTCCTCCGGGATGGGGGGCATGCGCCTCTTTCCGTTGCTGGCTCGTGTCATTGCAGGTGCGGTTTGTTTCTTCGTGGGACAGTCTTCGGTTCCCACAGACGGCGTCAGATGTTTCAGAGTGTTTTCTCACTACAAAAGCGTTGACCGTGGACAACCCGGTCAACGTGGTCAAGGGGCCCGCTTGGGACACTCGGGTGTGTCGAGTCGGTGCAGACGAGACGCGAGTCGGAACTGCAGACGACGTGGAGCGCGTCGGCTGGGCCGAATCGGTGTCCTCGGTCGTTGGTAGGGCGAGGGGAAGCCTCGGCCCGGGTTGAGACGCTCGGCCTCGGTCGGACGTGCTCGGCCTCGGCGGTCGGACGACGAGGGGTAGCCTCGATCGTCCAGCTGGTTGCGCGGTCGGCGAGGGGCGGAGGGGAAGCCTCGACCCGTGGGTCTGATGTCCTCCTGCGTAGACGAGAATGCTCGTCAGGGGGCCGGACCTTGGTTCCGGCCAAATCCCCTCCGAAGCCTAAGTCAGACAGTGATCTGAAAGAGGAGGCCCGGCGGAGACGGTTTGACTCGAGAGGAGATCGGAACAGCGTCTCACGGCGCGAGCGGGGGAGGAAGGAGATGAAATGGAGGAACAAGGTCGTTGATGGAGTACCTTAGGTTTTAGATACCTGAGATGCGGTCCCTTGTCCTGTCGTCCTTCTAACCCTTTTATAGACCTCCCGCCGTGATTGCCCCCAACCCACGTCGCTCGTCTGCCCTCGATCGTGCCCCCTCAATCCGCCACCCCCCGTCGCCGCTCCCTGTGCCATGCCAGCACCTCCCCATAACAGCCATTAAGTGGCCACGGGATCGGGGGAACGGTTATCGCTGGAGCGGGTGAGTGACTCGTGCCTCATCGGGGCCGGGTCGGATCGACATTTGGGGGCCCTCTATGGGGCTTTTCCGGGCGGGCCTGATCGTGCAGATGGGCTTCCGATCGGCGGTCGGGCACCCAGGCTCGTATCTTTCGGGCTTCGTTCGGTGGGCTGTGCTTTTGGGTCTATGTTGTTGGGCCTTCGTAAAATGGACGTATCAATACCAAAAGAAAGAAATCGAAAACACATGGCGCTGGCTATGATGTGAGTTGTAAATTTCATTATATTTTTCAACCAAGATTGAAGAAACCACTGTTTAATTGGCTTAAAGCGAGTTTATTCAATCAATACAGCCATAATAAAGGGAATTTAGTTCATTGCAATCTACACAACCATTTCAAATCCAATATCAAACTTGAACTCCAATACTAGCTTTCATCACAGTGCAACAGTGCCTTTTCATCCAAATCCACCAAAATTAAGACTTTAAGCAAGCCAAACGAAGCTAGAAAACTTCAGCGCATGCGTAATTCTTGAAAAAACAAGAAAAATCCATAATCTGCATTCGACTGAACCCTAACAGCTCTCAACCCTAATACCTAGAAAGAACAACATGTCAAAATCCAATTTTGAAGCCAACGCGTTTCTCAAGAATCTAACTAGAATCTAAACAAGCACTTGAAACAAGAAAGATCAAAGAAGTGCATCAATCACTAAAAGCTTACCAGCAACCAAAAGATCTAAAACAAACCCATGTCACAAAAATACTCACAATGAACAAAAAAAGGTAGAGATCTAGTAGAAGAAGAGAATATAAATACCTTTTGGCCGAAAGATTGCTCCTATTTGATGAGAAGCAAGAAAGAAAGACGGTCTATTGAGCGAGAGAGCGAGAACAACGAGTGGAGATCAGAGCAGATACCTAAATAAAAACGGAGAGTGAGGTCACTTTTTTTCCTTGTTAGGGTCTGAAAATTTTGCTGTACTCTTATTTTCTTATTCTTTTTTGGGTGACGAGAATGGTTGCTCCAATTTTCACTATTTGTTTTTCCTTTTAAAAATCCGTTTCTGAAGCTGGGGTGTGTTGTGAAGAGGAAACAGGTTTTGAGAAGATTGAGATCTAGGAAGTCCGTAGTCTTCTTTATATAATATTCATATTGTTTACTCATGTGAGTGGATACCCAATAGGCCCAATGAGTCCTATTCATAACATTTCCACTTATCCAACCAACGTGGTATACTCGACTTATGAATAATGAATGATTCATTAGTACTAATAAGTATCTTAAAGGGTGGATACTTCTAGATCCAAATTAGGGATGACTGCTTCGTTAAAAACCTTTAGCTATGAAAAACCTTATAGGAAAAAACAATAGCGAAAGGAAAAGAGTACAACACTCCATAACTCCCCCCGATTTGGGGATGTGTCGATGGGTGGATACTTCTGGATCCAGAGTCAATGTGGTTGCCTCGTTAAAACCTTGACTATGAAAAACCCTGTGGGAAAAACCACCAGCCAAGAAAAAAAAAGTACAACTCTACAGTTGACTCCCCCTTATCTGATCAAGCTTCAGGCTTGCAGATATCATATATATCTATACATTAATCTCATATGCGTCTATTCGTCCATCTCATCCGCAACATTCCGAAGGCAAATGTAACATCACTCATCTATACAAGTTTCACTCATATAAGGCAGAAACTGAAACTAAAGGAGCGCTGCGAACTTGGTAGACAGCTCCACGTCTCAATCGTCATTGTCTGCAAGGTACTTCAGTACCTGGCTTTGTATATTCTTGAACTGTTTCTTGGATGATGAGCTTCTCGGGATGGTAGGAGATGTAGACTTGGGAGGATCCTGTGTAGATCTTCAGGAGGTGGACGTCCCTTTTATGCTATTCATCGCGATGATCTATAACCTGCATATGCAAATACATTTAGCATGGAGGATTTTTTCTCGACCCTTGGAGATGGCGCAGAAGCTACATATCTCTGGTCCAGTGGTGCGCTGCAGGCGCTGCACTGTACCTGGCTAATAGCTATACTGCTAACGCTCAATAGAGACGCATGCAATTGACCAGGTAAAAGAGTGTTTCAAAGACACTTAAGGCACTTCTGGACCGTGTATATTCTTCCCCTCTTCCAGCTAACGGAAAGGGGTCTTTTAATGTGTATCTATACAACCAAATAGGTGTATTTAGTGGAGAATGATTTTCATGTTTCTTCATCAACGACCGTTGTATGAAGTTTTCATCTTCGGGATGATTAATAATAGATTATTTTTAGGATGATTAATGTCATCTTCAGGATGATAGTTCATCTCCAGGATGATAGTTCATCTTCAGGATGATTAATGTCATCTTCAGGATGATAGTTCATCTTTATGATGATATTACATCTTCGGGATGTTGTATTCTGTAAGCCAAGAATTTATGCCTAGCTAGGACTTTCATATCATATCATATCATATTTGATACATAGGCTTTAACAGATATTTCGGTATTTTCTCTTCAGGAGATCTGATAATACTATTGTGTTATTAAAATAATCTCAATTCTTTTAATTTTCTCTGTTAAAAATAATACTGTTTTCAAGGCAAACAACAACCTTTTAGTAGGAGTCCTTTAAGGATCTCTGTCTAGGTTGTCTTTCCTTTAATCATATTTTTAATATATGTCCCAAAAAAGGAAAGTAGAGAAAAATTTTATACATGCAGTTAAGAAATTTTATATAGGTAATGTTGTCACATCCAATAGCAACATTAACCAAAAAATTCCCTCTTTTTGCCATTCGTTGGGTTACACCTTGACATAAACCAGTCGATGCATCAGATTCATCTTGTAAGTGAGTTCAGCTCATCTTACTTGATTACTTCCTGGTTTGAGCGATTTATACCTCTAGAGCTATAGCAAATTAAAATGCTTATAGCTAACGATTTTATTATTATTCTCCTACAATACTCAGTTATCCCACATGATTTGATATCATTTTTGACATCAGGACTTCAGGTCCATACACCCCATATTTTATAAGTGAGTCCAGCTCACCTTATTATTGCCTCATTCCACATTATTATAATTTGGCCAAATCTCTATGTTTGCTTCAGGCAAAGCAGAGTTGTGGAAACGATATTTTATATTGAACTGGCAAAATGAAATATGAGAGAATTTGTCGACAAAATGCGTTCTTTCTTGCCCAAAACTCACCCCGTATGTACTATAACCATTTGATTTCTCCCAGAAATGTCTCCTTCATGACGCATTGAAGAGGTGAAGGTTCTGGGATGTGTAAAGGATATGGACAGATCCAGAATGAGTCCTTAGCAACCAAGTTGCAATAAGATTCTGGATTTGAACTCATTTTCCTGTGGTGGTATTGCTTTTTCAGTCTTCAGGAGTAGATTTATCTCTTTGAAGCCTAGTGGTATGTCCTCTCATCTCTTAAGGACATCCACTTCTGCTGCTAGTGGATTGCATATATGTCAATCCTAGCTAGATTATTTGCAGCAGGGATGTGAAAGTTTGACAATATTTAAATTGTCAGTCTGATTATAATCAGATCATATGTATTTACTTTTAAATGGTCAATTTGAGCTTCAGGCTCATAAATGATTTGAACCAAATAGGGAATTGAAGCATCTTCAGGATCCTTATTACCATCAACACACAATCTATAAGATGTGTACTAATTCCTTACTCATACGAGATTTTGGAATCTATTCATCAAAGGTGGTTAGTCTTGATGAATGTGTTCACTTTATGGCATCATGACGGTTTATGTAGTGTTGCTTCAGGAACACTGACACATCGTTGCGGACGTACCATCTTTAAGATGTGCTCTAAACCCATTTTTAGAAAATGTTTATATGGAGTTGATCGAGTTCATATAAAAAGGTTCTAATGGTGTGTTTAGCTGAGTGTACGCAACCGCTGTTGCTAATTATTTATGATTTTCCATTTTTATCCAATGTTGCCACCATTTTAAAAAAATGTGGTTGGATAATGACCATTTTTAGAGGATATATTGATGAGTACACTAAAGGTACATCATCAGTCCTATTAAGGGAGTGGGCAAAGCCTATTTATATCCCTTAAATACTCTCAAGAGACATAAAGGTTTTCATTATCTTTAATGATGATAGTAAATATATCATCTAGTTTATTTTTAAGGATGGTATGCGGGTCAATGTTCACATGAAGTGGAAATGATTTCATAATCTTTTTGCCCATTTATATGGGATAAAGAAAATGTACCCATATGAATAAACATTGTTTTCTTCAGATATATATAGGATTTGTTTAAACAAACATCAATCCTGGACAGCATATTTATCGTTCCTAAGTTAAGACTTGGACGATTTTGGACACTTCAGGTGTTCCAATTTTTCCTCCTTTTGAATTTATTCTGGGACAAAGCTTCAGGCTTTATTTATTTTGAGAGTAATAGACATCCTCTTTTTAGAGTATTCGGGCTTAAAAAGTCCTGAATTTTTTTTAAAAAAAACATAAGTCACAGAAAATATTTTCTAAATGACTTATACTGTAAAATACTTTTTGAAAGTATATATATAAACACTTAAACTCGCTAAGAAATAAGTTATGGCAACAGATTACAAATTGTGTTTATAAAATTTATTTGTCCTCTAGGAGTGGCTAATTAAACAATAAGTAGGTCGACTTTCATCGGTTTAGACTAGCAATGTATATATATTTCAATGGCATAAACTAATTACTTTTCATATCGCGAAAGCATTATGAGTACTTATCAGAGCTTTTGGTTCTGATCTTTTTATTGCCATTTTCTACTCCATATCGAGGTAAGTAATATTTTCCCTTATTTTATATTCCAGGTCATATTTGATCCTGAACATCTCTTGATTTTATTTTTCCTTATTTATAAAAGACAATGAAAATTAGTCTTACTAAGAAGACATAGACAGGGGTTTGAGCAAATTATTTTATACTTCCACTTTTCTAATTAATTAGAGACTTTTAAAAGTCTATTTGAATGCTCGAGTATGGCTTCAGCTATTTTCTTGAGTCGTTCAAATTTTATGTGGATAGTTCATCATGCTCAAAGGGAACAATACGTGGGTGCGTAATATATTTCTCACTTATTTATTAAGCCACGACTTCAGGCGAATGCTTATATTCAAGGCTAGATTAAAAAATCTTTCCTTGTAAAAATAAAGGAGAGTACTCTTTTAAAGAGTTTAGCGGTATTATGGAAAACTTCTGGTGTCCATATTGGAATATATAGATCATAGATCTTATAGATCTATTTACCGCGAAGTGTGCATCTTTTATAAAGATAGCAGTTATAATTTTCGCATAATCCATCGTATTTATTTTGTTTTGACATTTAATATGATTTGAACTTCAGGTTCAATTTTCAACAAAGGTATGATATTTGAACTTGTTGAAATATTATTTACTCTGTTTGTGCCGTAATATTCAATCTTAGTATGAGTATTGACATGAAAAACAGTTATATATGAAAATAGACTAAGTTTTAACATGCAAACAAAATATTAAAACAATTGTGCAATAATCTAGTTGTTCATAAAATATCTTGGATTTTTATGACGCATACCCAAACAAAATTTCATGGGAATTTAACCCCTAAATAAGAAAAATTTATGGGTACGTGGTGGTGGCGGAGGCTACTGGCCATCCGCGGTATGCGCCGTGTCAATTTGATTATGTTCAGAAAAATATAAACTGAACAACATGTTTTCATTGTTAACGAAAAATAACGTTTTATTCCCCAAAATATTAATATTTATTGTAACCCCTCTCCCAGTTACTTTCCTGATGTTTCAGGAATTTTCAAGAATTTTTCCCAAATTTTTAGGATTTTTCGGGACTTTTCTGGGATTTATTTGGTAATTTTTGAATTTAATATATATTAAAAATATATATTATATAAATATTTAATTAATAATATTAGGCCAGCGGGCTTCGGGCCCGTTAAGCATATTTCCTCTTTATTTATGTATATTTTTACACTTTTTGTGGGCTGCAGGCCCAACAAAATAAGATGAAAATAAATTAATTTATGTCCGCGGGCTTCAGGCCCGTTAGGATACTTGTTTATTGATTTTTAAGAAAATCTATGGGCTAAGCGCACTAAAAAAGTTAAAATTAATTTAAATTTTAATTATATTTCCGTGTGGGCTTCAGGCCATCAAGAAAAAGGGGGAACAATTTTAATATTAATACATTTGTATTTATTTGGTGGGCTTCAGGCCCATTAGGGGTTCTAACATAATATTAATCAACTAATCTGATTTTTTTATTGGGCTGCTGGCCCAAGAAAATGCCCATGAGTATAAAATCTTAGAATTATTTTTGTTTGGGCTTCAGGCCCAAAACAATTTAATTTCAGATTTATTTTATTTTTATTTATTTTTATTTTTTAGTTGGGCTTTTAGCCCAATGGCCCAAAATGGGCTTCCCCTAACCCTAACCTTAATTTTGGGTTAGGGTTTGGGGGGCAGCCGCCACTGGCGGCTGCCCCTCCCCAGCCGCCGACGGCGGCCGACGGCGGCTGGCCACGTCGGCAGATGCGGCTGGTGGCCGCGCCTACTGGGTGTGGCAATTTCCACCACCGCGCCCGAAGGCGCGGCATGCTTTTTTCTGCCGGATTTTTTCTTTTCTACTGGAATTTTGGCCGGATTTTACGCCTGATCTGTCGGATCGTTGGCGGGGAGGGGCTTCGGCTTCAGGCCGTTCATAGGTTTATCAGATTTTGATTTATAAATTATGGGACATCATGAACAAGATTTTGCACAAAAAGATCTAATAAAATCTACCAAATAACAGATGGATTGCATAAAAATTACATTTTTAATCAGTTTTGCATATAAACAATTAAGTTTGTGATCTAATAAGTTAGATCCATGCATAAACAAGCATCTATTTTATTTTAGATCATATAAAAATTGAACTTTTAATATGTTATCATATCTAGAAAAACGTTTAGGCTTACCCACTAAATCTGTCCACCAGATCTAGCGAAGTTTGATAAGGGATGCCCAAGAATAAACTCTGCATCGTCTCGCGAAGCTTTGCGTCGCGAAAAAAAATTGACGGAGCTTCCGTCGGGAGCCTCCCTCTCACAAGTCGTCGCTTCTTCTATCGAGCGTGATCGTGCTGATAACGTGTTGTGAAGGAGAAACAGGGTTTGAGAAGATTGAGATCTAGGAAGCCCCTAGACTTCTTTATATAGTATTCATATTGGTTACTCATGTGGGTGGATATCCAATAGGCCCAATGGGTCCTATTCATAACAGGGGTGATTATTTAATTGCCAATAATATCTGATCATATTTTGACCACTGTATCACTTTGTATGCTCACTTTCTCTGTGTCCTTCACAGCTAATGCCCAACGGTTGATGCATTGTATCAACTCCTACAGGTAGAGCTCTAATGTGAAAGCACAAATGTCACATTCACATCCCTACTATTCCTTCATTAATCCTTATGACTTTGGGCTCCCAGGTGGACATGTCACATTCCCATCCCTACTAATCCTTCATTAATCCTTATGACTCCCAATTGGACATGCCACATTCCCATCCCTATTAATCCTTCAAGGATTAATGAAGGATTAATAGGATTAATGAAGGATTAGTGGGAATGTGGATTAATGAAGGATTAGTGGGGATGGGAATGTGGCATGCCCACCCATCCCTACTAATCATTCATTAATCCTTATGACTCCCAGTTGGGCATGCCACATTCACATCCCCATGAAATGATTAATGAATGATTAATGGGGATGTGAATGTGGCATGCTCAACTGGGAGTCATAAGGATTAATGAAGAATTAGTAGGGATGGGAATGTGGCAAGTCCAACTGGGAGCCCAATTAGGATTTGGGCATGCCCATTACCATCTCTACCTATAAGCAGATGTTTGATGTATAATACAAAAAATCATATTAGTTGTATTTTTGTCTCTTATAGATGAAAATGCATCACATAGTTGTATATCTCGTATGTCAAATGATTCACTTCTTTTCCATGTATGTGTGAATTAGCGGATGTGATGTCACCATATGAATTTTCTACGCTCCAGCACGCTTCCATGAGGCTTTTGACATTTTTTTTCCAATTTTAAACATTCGAATTGATCTACACATGTTAAAATACCAACACACACAAAATCAAGTGAATCCTAGAGTATGTGATCATCAATCAAATCATTACAAATTCAACGATTTCATTATAATAGAACTTTTTCCAACAATCCAACCAACAATCACCTAGACTTGGGTTCGTTTGATTTTTGGTGTATCGAGGTTTTAGCACTTGTATATATCACTTTAAAATAATCAAATATTGAAAAATATTCACGGGCACATGTATGTAAGCTGCCTACACAGAAAACTTCCCGACCGCACATACAATCAAATTTAAAGTTTGATAATCCAAATGGAAAATCCATTCCGTAATATATATGATCTAACAGATTCAAACTACTTATAAACAAAAATTCAAATAATTTTAATATGCTTTACCTGACATGTAGTGACAACAAATATATATAATCTCTAATTCTTTTAGTTAATGTAGGTCCAAATCTTTAAATGGCATTTAAGTTTGATAGGTATAATTACTCAAGCATGGGGTGGGGCTTCACATTTGCGGCTTAATTATTTTGAGTCAAAGGACAATATCCAATTAAGTCTGTAGATATTCTACTATTTATTTGAAGAAAGATTATCCCAGTAATGATTAAGTTTGAGATACTCATTATAACAGTTATTGGAGGTTAACTAAGATCTATCTAAATGAACCAAACATGCAGATCTATCCAAGTAAATTTTTAAATCAAGCTACTGAATGAAAAATCTGGTTAATTAGATGTGTACTAACATGTCTAAATTAACTGTAAACAAAAGTTTAAATAATTTGGACATAATTTAATATGCATCAAGTAGTTACAAAATCAATGCTATAGAATAGTCATAAAACTGGCTAATTTGCAACCACTTAATGCATGGATAAATCATATCCAAATCATATGAAATTTTGTTTGTAAGTAGTTTAGAGATGTTAGACCACATCCAATGAAATGGATTTTCTATTTACTTGGTAAATTTTAAAATTTGACTTGGATGAATCTGTATGTTGCTACATCCTGAAGGAGCTTAGTCATCTTCAATTTATTGTATTTATTTGTGTATTAATGTGTTGCGTTGGTTTTTAATAGGACTAGTAATTCATGTGCCTTATGTCTTGCCCCACACACCTCTATGTCATGGTGTCCAAACGGCCCGCCGACATGTCGACACAGCCGGCCTGGTTGGGACTTGTTGGGTTGACAGGGCCACTGGCCGGCCCAGACCTGGGGCCGGCCTGGCCCTGGATGGCTAGGCTGGTCGAGGGTGCCAAGCCAGTCGGCCTAGCCCGGGCGTCTGCTCACGGGAACAGTCATTTGACCGTTCCTAACCCCAGTTAGGGATTTTTTTGGTCATTTTAAAGTAAAAAGACCAAAAAACCCCACCAACGGTCATAAACTGCCATTTTGGGATTTAGTGTCTTTTAACGCTCTAATAATTTCGATAAATACGACCACTTCCACCTCTCATTTTCTACACAACCCTCATTCACTCTACTCTCAATGAAGAAACTCAAGCTGCATAGTCTCAATCTACGTTTACTCTCAATCAAAAAATCGAAGCTCCATTTACTCTCAATCTACATCTGCTATCAAGCTTCGTCTACTCTTAATCTATATCTGCTATCAGGTTCCTAATATTATCAGCGGAAAATCTTTGTCTGAAACTATGACATCTCACCCTAGTCTGTTCGAAATGTTTAGAGATAATCCTCTAGCTCTGCTGTTTTTTCCCATGAGGGCTCGTATTGAAGAAATTTCCATTTTGACATGGGAGGCGTCTACCTTTCAGTTCACCACCTGTAAGGATCATGTGCTGTGAGGAAAACACTAAAATGGGGGTTGAATAGTGTTTATAAAATTAAATAGACAATTACGCCTAGTTAAATCCTAACCAACAAAGATGTGGAATTATGAATAAACAATAATGAATAAGCAAACACAATATGGTCAAGGGTTTGGATTACCAAGGCAAACTGTAACGACCACTTTTCGGTCGTACGTATTTTGTACGTATTCTGTTATTTGTGTATTCTGCACTTGATTTTAGTTATTAGATTCCATAGCTTAGACTTGAGACCTGACCCCGTATTCACGATCCTCTCGAAGGCGCGATCGCTCCAGTATTTTCTTTATAATTTTTGGATGTCCGGGGGCGAAGTTGTATATCTGATTATTAGTATTAGTATTAGTATTATTATTTACTATATCTTTTAATTCAAACATTGACTAAATCTTAACGTTTAAAACTTTCGAAACTAAATTTTTAAAACAAAACTTAAACTACTCCTTAATATCCTAACTAATTTATTATTAAGTAATCCTAACTATTTCCATATCCCAACCCCCACGTGACTATCCCCTCTCCCATCATCCCCAAGCCACGTCTGAACCGCACAACCCACCCTCTATTTCCCATGCAGCATGATCCTCGTGCTTGGCCTCGCCCATTCCCTACACGTCGCATATCTCTCTACTTCTTAAAACCTGTCGAGTTCATCTCCCTCAAACAAACCCCAAGCTCCAAACTGTCTCTCCCCTTAACCCAAAGCCCAACTCACACAGCCCTCTTCCCTTCGCCTCGTCTTCCTCCTCCAGACCCCCACAAGCTCCAGCGGATCATCCTCGCACCACCACTGCTGCCATCTCTCCGACCCAGTCTCGCCACCGCCAACCCAGTTCTTCGAGCCCCAAGCTCCAGCTCCCCAGACCTCTCCTCACCGCAACGCCACAACGCCAACCACCTCCCTCCGATCATGTTCCCCTTTCGACAGCCACCACCTCGCCCACCGACCTCCTTCCCAGTGCCCTTCACCCCCTCGCGGCCACCCCCAGTCCGCACCCTCTCTGGCAACCTTAGCCAGCACCCCGACCACCGCCTCCTTCTGCCACAAACCCCGACGCCGGCACCCTCCTCTCTCCGGCAAACACTGCACCCCAGTCACCCCCCTCTCCTCCTTTCTCATCAAGCTCCCCACACCGCCAATGCCTCCCTACAGTCGCCGAATGCCACACCCCAACGCACCACCCTCGAGCACCCCTCTCGTAACCTCGTCACCCTGACCTCCACACCACCGATCAGCTCTCGACACGCCAAACACCAAGCTCACCTCCTCGCCGCAGCACCCGAGCCCGACCTCGCCTCGCTCTCCCCTCCGTTCACCCCAGCTTGCCAAGCCTGCACGTCCAGCATCCCCCAGGTGCCCCCGATCTCTGATGCATCGCCCCAGACCTCATCGTGCTGCCCTCACCGCATCTCCAGCCATACATGCTGACGGTATCAAAGGAGAACGAGCGGTGAGTTTGTTCTTTAATTACGTAAACAGTGGGTGGTGTATTATTATCATATGCTATATATGTTAGTGATTAGTAATATATATTTATATGTTAGTTATATTAGTAAGCACCATGTTAACACACACACACACACACACACATATCCTGTAAGCTATATACATTAGATTAATAAAAATATATTATCATATATATATATATATATATATATATATATATATATACACTATAAAACAGGGATGTTATCAAGAGATTTTGGATAAGAGTTTTTATATATGAGATGAGAAATTGGGTATATATGAGGGATGTTGTTAAGAGTTGTTGGATAAGATAAGAAAAATTGGATAAGATATGAGAAATTGGATAAGTTAAGAGAAATTGGATAAGATAAATAGAAAGATTGAAATAATTGGGGGGGAGTTTGTATTTTGGGGGAAAAATTTGGTTTGAAATTTTGAAATATGTTATTGAAAATTAGGGGGGGGAATACTCACAGACCATGCCGCCCAAAGTCAAAGTCCCTAATAATTCAATTGCGTCTTCCTCTCTTTCCTTTTCAAATTCGTGGAGATTTTTTTCTTCCACCCTCGCCCTGCACCCAGACCTCCATCTCTTCCTCCTCTTCTACCAATTTCAAGCCTTCATCCTCCCAAAGCCCTAATTTTTGAGGAAACCCCCAAATTTCTGGATCTCCCAGTAGCTCAAGTGATGTCCCTGAGCTTCTCGCCTAAGCTTCAATTCATCTCGCAGGCAAGAGAGTACGCAGTAATTTTTGGTCCGTAAATTTTGGTTAGTAGCTTGAGTTTCCTTATGATGAATTTCAAGAATTTAAAGTAGCTGGAGTCTTCTCGCCTTGGCATTCTTCTCGCAAGATCAACCCTCAGTTCTCATTTGCCTTCTCGCCTGATCCCTTGGAGAAGAAAGAGGCAAGAAGAATCTCGCAGTAAGAGGCAAGAGGCATTCTTCTCGCAATTGGTTGGTTTGAAATTGGTTGGTTTTTGTAAATTTTTTCCATTTTGAATACTTTATCCCTTTTCAGCATGGTGGGCAAATTTTCAAATTTGATACGTGAGCTGATACCAACCATTCCATTTTTACATTACTCAAAAAAATTTCTTTCTGTAAACAGCAAACATTGTGGTATCATTCCATTTTTTCAAAAAACCAACCATTCCATTTTGATAATTATCCCTTTTCAAAAAACCATTCCAGTATGACGTATTAGCTGAAAATTATCCCCTTTCAATTTATGGAAAAATTGGTTAATGGAAAAAATTGGTTGGGTGCTAATACGACATGTTAGCTATTCCATTACTCCTTATACATCCTTCAGGATTTACATTGTTTTATTGACTGGGGAGATGACAGTTGCATAACATAATTTTTTGAGGATTAGGATTCCATTTCTTTATATATGACAGTTGCAGTAACAACCTTTTTTCTAATACAGTTATTCCATTTCTTTATCCATGGGTTTGTGTAAATGACTCAGTTAATATTCAAATGACCTCTGTATGACTTCATTCATTTCATTGTATGATTTTTTGGCTATCCAATATGTTATTATGCTTTTGTGAATGCTGCGTCTTCATCAAGGATTTGCATAGGTAAATAATAATGGAAGGAGCCTGAGTTCTTCTAAGTACATGGGAGCAGGCTTGATGGGGTGGTTTACAAATAGGGAGGAAGTAATGCAACTGTCGAGATGCAAGCATTCCTTTCATGCTTCGCGAATAGACATGTGGCTCTTTTCACATTCCAGCTACCCGCTCTGTAGAGGCATGTTTGAAGGGATGCTCTCATCACTACAGTGATGCCCGATGGCAGGTGTGGCAACTACAGAGGTCTCAAGATTGCGCCGGCTGCTGTTTACGGAATCAGCTAGCTTGGGTCATGTGGCCGTTTACATCGTGTAAGTAGTTATGTGCATTGTGTAAATGTTTGTCATTGTGAATGTTTTGGTGACTGATGACTTACATATAATAGGATTTGTGGTGTTTAGGACTTGGCTCCATGGATAGACATTTCGGAAATAAGAAAGATTTGAATCGATGGAGTCTATGCATTAATTCACTTATAATGAGTAGGAAAAGAACAAAACTTACTGACATATTCAACAAGAGCATATTGCAGTCCATTCTTTGGTTCACTACGGTAAAGTTTCAAACTACTGTTGTTTATATTGAACTCTTAATATTTTATCAAACAAATTCATGTTTGATTCTCATACTAGATATGAAGCAGTCAAGAGTAATGTTAGTTGAGGAAATTAGAATGAATATTTTAAAAATAAAGAGAGCAGGAATCAACCTTGAGACCCGATTTGTGCGTGTGCGTGTGCATGTGCGCGCGCGCGCGCGTGTGTGTTGGGTGAGGAAAGGTAATATTTAGACATTCAAACCATTATTGTGAAAATAATGAAACATGACAAAAAACTTAATAATATTTTTTTCACTGTAAATAAATTTGACTTGCAGAATAATAGAGAAGGCAGAGTAAGTCGGTGATTGGCAAATAGATATAGAGATTTGACTTGCAGGAATTCATCTTCTTGATGCTATTTCTTAGAATTCTTGACCTCGAGCCGTCTCTGGGTGTCTTGAAGCAACTGTTTTTACATGCAGAAAAATATCATATGAAAGCATATGTTGCAGAATCAGAATTTACCATCTACATCATCCCCATGTCAATTTCTATTCATTTGTGTATAAAGGTCCAATTTACCAACATTATACGTTTCAGATCATAATTTCTCATCGGAACGTTTAAGTTGTTTGTTTTGAGCATTATTTCTTTACTATTGATGATTTTTGTGTGTGTGTGTGTGTGTGTGTGTGTGTGTGTGCAAGTTGCTGGATTCTTCACTGACTTAAAGTCTCATTTTCAGCAACTTGCTAGCCAAGTCCACTGCAAAGCCAAAAATCATATACGTGTAAGTTCACGGTGGATGTTTCTCATTTGTCATACTATGCATCTCCATATGGTTTGCAAGACTGCTTTATGTTTCAGTAACCTCTATAGGATTATAAATGATGGAGCTTTTGTAAATGTGTATTAGAGTTAGGATTACATGATTTGGGTGCACATGTGGCTAGAAATATTGTTCATACACATTTGCTATTATATTTACAAACATGTGATAAGAAATTATGTGCAGCAGGTAAAACACATGTTGATGCTCTATTGAATCCAATTTGGAGATGCTCTATAGCCAAAGCAGATTCAAGGAAATAATCATAATCAAATTGAATTTCCTGTTTATTCTTGAATTTCTTGGATAGATGAATTTAATGCAATGGAAAGATGAATTTCCTATTGAATGGATAAATAATTTGAATCAACAGTTTAAAGAACATAAACTGATTATTCTGTTGAATTATTTCATCTATCCAGTTTAAAAAGCATAAACTGATTATTCTGTTGAATGGATAGATGAATTTCCAGTTTGATAGTTTGAATTAGGATAATATTGAACATAATAATCAGTTTATGTATCCCTTCATCTGAATAATCAGTTTAACAAACATATTTGATAAATAACAGTTTGATAGGATAGATAAACATATTTGTTTATCAAACTAACAAACTATCAAACTGAATTCAAACAAAACATAATAATCAGTTTATCTATCCTGTTGGAATGGATGCATAAACTATCAAACTGGAAACATATTGAACATATTGGATGCATCATTTTTAACAAAATTTCTTAGGGATTGATTTGTTGTTATCTGAAATTTGATTATTTTTAAGCGATCATTTTTCTATATGTTTATCAGGTGTTGGATGTAATGTACCAGAGAACAAACAGTTCATAGGTGATAATTTTTCTATATGTTGTCTTATAAAGATATCAAATTTTCATGTGCTTTTTACTGAACGGACGACCAATAAAGAACAAGAACTTGATATATTTCTTTTTGTTTTTTGTAAGTGCAGGTATCATTTTCTTCCTTTGCAAATTGTAACAAGAACTTTGCTTAGGGGCAGCTGTTGGAATATTTATTGGGAGATTATGGATTGATATTCTTGCAAGTTGCATGTATAAAAGTTTTGGGTTAGGAATAGAATAAACAGACCAATCTCAGCACTAAACTATTTTGGGATGGTTGTGGATCAAACAGAACCTATATTGGTCTTAATCCTTCTTTATCCAGAATTTCAATTGGCAAGGTATGGATATAACAAAACCAACCTTCACCTCAATATGATCCAAATTCGAACTTAAATCTGGATTCAACATGTATCCAATTAGAGGTTAATTATGATGTATTGTGTATAAAATATCCAATTGTTGAATGATCCTGCAAGTTTATAATTTGTTTTGCTTTTCTTTGCTTGGAATTAGGAATCGAAAGTAAAATGACCCGGGTGTGAATGTGCATATGTGATTATCCTTATGTTTTCTTAAAAACGAGTTTACTGAAACTTTACCACATTGCCAATGAAATTTGTTTGGATTGTTTGAGCCGCTTGCATATCAGTTCATTGAGTATAATATTTATGTTTGAAATGATTATACTGAAATTTTCCTTATGTTTTCTTAAAAACGAGTTTACTGAAAGTTTACCACATTGCCAATGAAATTTGTTTGGATTGTTTGAGCCGCTTGCATATCAGTTCATTGAGTATAATATTTATGTTTGAAATGATTAATATAACAGGCCGAGGGAATATGAACTGTAAGTTTAAGCAGCCATGTTTAAAATCTACATTGTGAAACTTGATTCACAAAGGTCAGTATTACAAAATATGTTTGGTAGTAACTTAACGCTATAACTCTCTTCTCATCTTCAGGACCAAAGTGAAAGGAGTTGTCAAAGAGCTTTCATGGGCGGGGAACGGGCCAAGAGTCGCGTGAGTCAAATGTTTTGTTATTGACATGCTGCAAAATCCCAGTAAGTCGCACCTCATTCATGTTTGTTCATAGTACTGTAATATTGGCAAAATCCCAGTAAGTCACCCCGCATTCATTTTCATGTTTTTTGTTGCCAACTATTTTCTTCCTTACATGCCAACACTTGAAATCTGTGAGGTTTGTTTATTGTTATTCAAATTATCGTTTGTTCATAGTACTGAAATTCATTAGATTGAACTCCCACAATTCTGCTCTGTGGTTCGTCAGTAGTGATGCACACGAATATGACATATTTGCTTCATATTCGTTTTTTTTCATTATGGATATCCAAATCAGATATCCATTTAAACTATGAATAGGGATATGGTTGTAAATATATCTGACATATCCAACTACATATCTGAATATTCGAATAGATCCAAGGGCACCTATATTTCAAGCATATTAAGTATTCTATGATGTGGCATCATTATTGGAAAAAGACAATATCATGCATTTTTCGTATAGTTTTAACATTTTCTTTTAAAATAATATCACGATAAGGAGTATAGCTTCATTCATTCTCCAGTTTTTTTAAGTCTTATCCAACAAATATCGAAATCTGATCCAAATCAAGCAATACGATTTTTGGTGTGGTTTGGATAGAGGTTTGATGATTCGACCTTGATCTGGAGGAAAAGCAGGTATGCTGTTTGATTCTCTGTTTTTCTTCATATGGATGTTCTAAAAACATGATTTTGTTTGTTGGGTAATCTTCAAAATTTGATTTTTGATGTGGTTTGGATTAAGACTTGAAGGTTCGGCCTTGATAGAAGGAAGAGAAGGTATATTTGATAAAATGGGAAGAAGTGGGGGGCCTAATTAATTGTGCTATATTGGCTTTGGTTATTTCGTTTACTACTGTGCAAATAGCTATCCAAATGTTAATTGATGAAAGAGCTGGGATGTGATTGGTACAGCCTTAATGTTCAGCAAGTATTTTTAAATGCATGTTGTTCCAAGTAACAATTTCTTAATGATAATAAGAACATTAGTCCGTGATAAACCTTTTCAATTGCTTCGCTTGCAGCACTGGCTTTCAAAATTGCATCACCAGATGCACTTGATTCAACATCATACCCTGAAGCATTCCATCATGGCAAACCTCCATCCAACACCCAAACCCTATCATGTCCAAATACTTGAAACATCCTGTAGTTAATCAAACAATATGGAATTATTCCTTCTCAGCAATGAACTAGATAATCCATACATTATAATTAACACAGAAGAAGCTGGTTAGTTATAGGATTCAATTTTTAAGCTTAATGGCTTAAATTTTAAAAAAGCAAATAAACCACACAAAATAACATAAATACCCATTTGGTTATTTGTGTTAATTTTTTTAAATGCGATTTTCAATATATGCATGTTGTTCCAAGTAACAATTTCTTAATGATAGTAATCTGGAATCTGCTTGGTTTTTTAATGATAATGTTGAGAAAATACTTTAATGTTGGGATGAGTTTGGTTTCATTTGCAGGGATAACATATTGATAACTTTTTTCATTCTCTTTAAAAGAATTGATCAAGCAGAAACTCCAGTAGAACCTGATCATCAACATGCAAGAAAGTTGATCTTCTATTAGTCCTCAGGTTGTGCACAATGTTTGTTGCATTATGTATCTACATGATTTGTATGTAGCAAGGACTCAGAATTTGAGTGTATTTGCTGCAAGTAATTTAAATCTCTGTATGGACTTTGAAGGATTGGCTGTTAACAAGTTAACTTCTTTCATTTTAACTGATGCAAAGAAATACCTTAATTTTAGCTTACAAAACTGAGTAACAGCATTATGAAATTTGCAAAGAAAATTATGAAACTGAGTAACATCATTTGCAATAAACTTTTCCCAAGTCTTTTGGGCTTCTCTTAATCCTTAATACTGAAATTTGTGGAAGATCATTTGATCTTTCTGTTATAATTTGATAAACATTATATTCACAGAACAGTGTCATGCAAACAGGATACTTTGATAAACACAATGGCTTAACTTCTTTCTTTCTGTTATAATTTTTGTTTATGCACATCATTTTAACTGATGCAAAGAAATACCTTAATCTTAGCTTACAAAACTGAGTAACAACATTATGAAATTTTCAAAGAAACATTATGAAACTGAGTAACATCATTTACAGTAAACTTTTCCCAAGTAGATGGGATTTTGATTTTGGTTTATATTTACATTTACATTTACATTTACAGTAGTATTTCATGCTCTATGGATTTCATTGGTGAATTGTTCGATGTCATCAAGGATTTATCAACTGGATTTTAAGGAGAAGCCATGGGGCAAGGTGGAGAGATTCCTATTGCAGAAGTTCCCTTTGTTGGAGATCGATTGTGATATAATTCTCAATTCAGTTTTGATTTGTGGCTAACTGTAGATGGGATTTTAGACATTTGCAGGTTGTAGTACTTGGAAACTTATTTTTTGTTGTACAATTTGTTTAGTTATTAAAGGGTTACGATCGTTGTCGTGATATTGTTGATTTGCTTTTGTATTCACAATTTCCATGGATGGTTAGGTTTGTAGTATATAACTATATGTAGCTGTATTTGGCACTATGAATTAATAATTTTTTTAATGTTTCTACTAATGTTCATCCTTTGGCTTTGGCTATGGTATGGATTTTTGATTCTTGGAGTAAAAAACACAAGTACAATGATCCAAAGTAAGGTGCATGCTGAGTTCCTCATGTTTAGTTGCAAAGAGAACCAAACAAATATCTACATAACAAGTTATTGTATTAAAGCGTTCCTTTAGCTTGCAGTTTGTTCAGTCTTCAACTAAAATAACAACTAAAGTAACAAAGCATTGTGCATTAAAAAATCGCTCTTAGGCAGAATAATTCACACCGCTTTGCTTCTCATGACTTGATTAACATAATGGCAACATGGGTTGATACAGAATAAGCTCAATAAAAACAGCGGGAGAAAAAAATTTGTTTTACCAGCAACATGTGTATTTGTTATGTTCATGCATCTTGCACTGATCTTGAAGAATGGAAGGTTAAGATGAGTTTTGAGAAAGCTTTGGGGGAAGTCAATTTCGTTGGAAAACTCAAAATTTTGAAATCGCTCTACATTCCAACAAACGATGGGCCTCACATCATAACAACGGGAAAGCCGAACATATTGCTCGGCTGAAAAAGCAATTCACACGTGAATCAACCAGAATCTTTTTCCCTAAAGAATACGAGAAAATGGGGTAAAATTTTAAATTAAAAGAATGAAGTCGTTAGCACTTTTGTTTTGGTGTCAGTTTGTCGTCTATGCATGCAACCGGTCAGCGTTGAGTGATGAATGATTCCAATTCATTCAAACAAGTTGGATTTCGTTTGTGATTAGAATTTTTGCGTCGAATTTTGGGATGACAGTTACGGATTCGAGTAATGAATGGAGCACATGTGGATAAATCCATGTTGAGACTTTAGGATCAGGGTGAGAGTTTTACTGAAAGCTATTTGAGGAACACGATAGATATGTGGTCACCAAATGGTGAAGTTGCCGCTCTCAAAGGTTATTGGTCAAATGGTCTAAGGGCCAATAACTAACCCACTTAATTTTTGGACCTGAAATTTGACATCTGTACATACACAAAGGACTCTGTTTTGTTTAGATGGGCTTACATTTGATTATAAAAGGCTCATTTAATACATACAATTTTAATTATTTATTTTACATTCGATTAGAGGCTCATTTAATACATACAATTTTAATTATTTATTTTGCATTTGATTATCAATTATTTCATTAATTACTTACAAGTTTGGGCTTACATTCGAGCGCCCGTGCCGACGACACTGGCACTAATTTTTTTGCGATAAATTATTGTTCTGTGCCGAATGCGTCTGCGTCGAATTTGTTGTTCTACGCTAATTTGTTGTTCCGCACCGAAGGTGCCCGTGCCGATTTTGTTGTTCTGTGCCGAAGGCGCCCGTGCCGATTTTATTGTTCCACGCAGAAGGCGCCCAAGCCGAATTTGTTGTTCCGTACTAATTTGTTGTTCCATACCGAAGACGCCCACGTTGAAATTGTTGTTCCGTGTCGAAGGCACCTGCGCCGAATTTGTTGTTCCGCGCAGAAGGTGCCCTCGCTGAATTTGTTGTTCCGTGTCGAAGGTGCCCACGTCGAATTTGTTATTCTGTGCCGAAGCCGCCCGTGTCGCTAAATATTTTTATACTAATTTTTTGTTCTTTTAAATTTTGGTTGCGGAAATAATTTTTTTGGGAACGAATATTTCTCGGGTGAAAATCTTAAATGAACCGTGCCCGCGGGCACGTGTTATGACTAGTATATATATGCATGGTATGATAGAATTTACTGTTAGATAATCAGTAAATTCTATTATACCATGCATATATATATATATATATATATATATATATATATATATATATATATATATATAGTCATTACTCGTGCCCATAGGGCACGGTTTATTTAATCGCTGAGTTTTTCCTCCCCACAAATTTCAAGTTCCCCCAAATTTCAAGTTTTCCTATAAAATTTCAAGTTTTCCCCCAAAATTGTTATTGCCACCTAGGACAAACTTGCCACGTAGGACAAAGCTTTGTCCTGGTAGGATAAGATTCAAAATCTTCAAAGGACTGGAAAAAAATGGTCGGAAGCAGGGGGGAATAAAAAGTGTGGGTGGGTGTGTGGGGAGGATCCAGGGGCAAAAATGCAAAAACTGGGGTTGCATGCGCAAAATTCCCCACCTCCTCTCTTATCCCGCAAAATCTCATCTCTTATATTTTCTCTTATCCAATTTCCCTCTTTTATATAATAGATATCCAAATTCTCTTATCCAATTTCTCATGTCCAAATTCTCTTATCCAATTTCTCTTGATAACATCCCTCTTTTATATAATAGATGTCCAAATTCTCTTACCCAATTTCTCATGTCCAAATTCTCTTATCCAATTTCTCTTGATAACATCCCTCTGTTATATAATAGATAATATCCAAATTCGCTTATCCAATTTCTCATGTCCAAATTCTCTTATCCAATTTCTCTTGATAACATCCCTCTTTTATATAATAGATATCCATATTCTCTTATCCAATTTCTCATGTCCAAATTCTCTTATCCAATTTCTCTTGATAACATCCCTCTTTTATATAATAGATATCCATATTCTCTTAACCAATTTCTCATGTCCAAATTCTCTTATCCAATTTCTCTTGATAACATCCCTCTTTTTATATAATAGATAATATCCAAATTCTCATATCCAATTTCTCTTGATAACATCCCTCTTTTATATAATAGATATCCAAATTCTCTTATCCAATTTCTCATGATAACATCCCTCTTTTATATTATATATATATATATATATATATATATATATATATATATATATATATATATATATATATATATATATATATATATATATATATATATATATATCTATTCTATAAAGGACGAAGATTTTGAATATTTATCCCAGTAGGACAAGATGACTAGGACATATAGGGTTATGACTAGGACAAGACTTGATGACTAGGATTGTAATAAGTTTTGGAGGGAAATTTGTAGGGAAGATTTGAAAATTGAAATTTGAAGGGACTTAAATTTTGGGGGGAAACTTAAATTTGGGGGAAACTTGAAATTTGGGGGTGAAATTTGTAGGGTGGATTAAATAAACCGTGCCCTATGGGCACGGGTAATGCATATATATATATATATATATATATATATATATATATATATATATATATATATATATATATATATATATATATATATATATATATATGGGTAAAGGGATCCTAAGGTGCCTCTTTAGATTCAATATAAGGAGGCGCCCCCATTTCCCCCCATCTCACACATTTTTTTGAAATTTTTTTCCATGGGTTTATTGTTCACCTTATGGATGATCAACTTACCAAATTTCAAGTGATTCCAATACTTTTTGAGCCCCCATCTACCCCTTGCAACTTCGTGGGTTTTTCAGCACGTTTTTAGACCGTTGAAATTGTAAGGGATAGATGGTGGCTAAAAAAGTATTGGAATCCCTTGAAATTTGGTATGTTGATCATCCATGATGTGAACAACAACCACATGAAAAAAATTCCAAAAAAGTTGTAGAATATGGGGGGAAATGGGGGCGCCTCCTTAGATTTTCATCTAAGGAGGCACCTTAGATCCCCTTTTTCCTATATCTATATATATATCTATTATACATTTGATAGCGATTTTTGAATCCTAGGGCTGACTAGGACAAGCCGGTTGATAAAAAGAGGGCCAGGATTAATTCTAGGGGAATGAAGGTAGGGATGAAGCTTTGAAATGAAAGTTAGCTTTGCTTGGAGATTTGTGGGACCCGTTTGATTGCTCAGCCTGTTTGTTTGCTTGCGTGACATTGGGGGAGAGAGCAAAAGTCTTTTTTTGAGAGAGCAAGCGTCATTTGGGGAACAGTTATGGAGGTGAAAGTAAATGTGTGGGACCGAAGCATCCTCAAAGCTGGAAACCGAAACCTTAGCCTCAAAAATGGTGTCAAGGAAAATGGCTTGAGGAAAATGGCTTGAGGAAACTCTTAAACCGAAGCATCAATGAGCAGCATCAACTAGCAGCCCCATAGCTCGAGGTCACTACTCTCTCTTCCTCCCTCCCTCCCTTCCCCCCTAAAAATCTCAGCTCCCTCACAGCTCAAAATGGGCGTTTTAGGAGACCATTAGAAGAGCAGAGATCTCAACCAAAGGGGAAATCCGGTGGGAGCCGAGACCGTCGCATCCATTCGAAGCAGATTGGGCAGACGATTTTGAGGGTGAAGCAGAATTCTTCCTCCACTTCGGAGCCTCAGGGCAGTGCTGTCTTCCTCTTTGGCAATTTCTTCAAGGGCTTTCGTTCTTGGCGAGGCCGGCCACCAATCTCTGCAGCCTAAGCACGATCCTTTGAAAGTCGCTGCAAAGGTGACACTATAGGCTTACTCGATTTTGTTGAAGAATTTGCTAACGAGCCAGAAGAAAAAGGAGGAGGAGAAGGCCAAGGAGAAGGAGCTAAGCGATCTGTTCAAGATCGACGTTAGCCAACCTAAAGTCCCGGTTGGTAGGTTTATACTTTTTTTTTCGAATTTATCTAGTTTTAGCTATTTTATATTGATTGAGGATTTTATATATTATCATGTTATTGATGGTTTATTTGGGATTTGAATATTTTTGGTTGGAAACGAGGGAGGATTGGGATTAGGAGACATTAGAGAAGGTCGTGGCACAGATGAAATTTGGATTGTATGTTATGCTTTGCCTTTACTTGCATTTGCGTTGTAGTTTTGTTAGGTCACACTTGAACAAATTTTGATTCACTCATTAAATAAGTATAATACGTCTACTACATCATATTTTTTTCCTATTGAACCATTTCTTTGTATGTGTGTTTGAGTGCTGTAATTTAATAATCTTGAAGTTGTAGAAGAAAGCTGATAACTTCTATAACCAAAAACCTGCAGAAGCATGATGGAGATTATATCTCCAACTGCAAAAGACCACATCCTCGATTCTATCTCCAACTGAAGGATGATGGACAATGTCACGCTGAAAATCACAGCCATGGCAGAGGTAAGATTGCAACAAACAATGAATTTGTCTCTGTGAGTAATAAATTTTTGCATGATTTGAAATGAGATGTGAAATTATTTCTTTGGAATGGTTTACAGGGTTTGTGATCGTGCCCCGGATATGCACCCGGGACGAGACTCGATAGTCTTACCACAAGCGCACGGTGTAGCGGCGAGCGGGTATCGAACACGAGGAGGGCAAATGACAGTGTCTTCTTCAATTCACCTGGCTATAATAACAGTCGAGAAATATTCGCAATAAAGCGGTCACAGTCGTTCAATTGTATAAAGGAAATATGAAATTAATAAAGACGCCTAGGGGTAGGGAATCCCCGCTACAAACCGTATCTCGTTATTGTGATTCATAGGTTTCACAATTGCTAGACTTGAAATTCAGGTGAACTAGTTGCAAGTAAATGTAGAACCAAACTCACGCTCTCGCGCTATTGCCGGTCTATAGCAAACCTAGGGTAGGGTCCAATCTCTTGCAAACCCTAACCTAGGCAAGCTAGCGTGAAGAACAACATCATCGTTCAATCGCCCCTCGAGCCCACTCTCGTGCAAACTCGAGCTACGACCTAGGTTGGGATAGTTCCTACCCGTCCAATCTCTTACAAACGGGTATTGGTATAGAATTGCAATCAAAAACCCTAGTTTCGGTTCAATCTCTTGCAAACCGATTCCAGAGAAATCCAATTGTAACCCAATTCGAATTTCTAGGGCTTTCTATCGAATTGGGATCCAATCTCTTGCAAATCCCAATCGGTATGAATCCCTATCTATTCGTATTAAATCAATCCCAAACTAACCCTAATCAATTCTAGCAATAATTTCACCAATTCATCACAATTTTAGAAATAGGGTTCGTAGGGTTCATCCCTACGCCCTAAGAGGATAAAACTACTCACAATTCATAATGCAATTCAATGGAAATTCAATAATAAAAGCAATAGAATTCATTGCAATATTCAATATATCAATAAAAATGAGGTTTTTGATTGAGAAAGAGACAAACCAATGAAGTTTCAATAGCATCCAACAAAATAACTCTTTTCTCTCTCCCCCAAAAGAACTAAATCTAATCTCCTAAAAAGTAATCTAAAAAGGATGCAAAAAGTTCTGGAAAAGCTCTCTAAACTAGGTTAAAAACTGGGGTTAAATACCCCCCAAAATCGCCCAAAAAACTGTGACAAAATTGCCCCTGCGCAGCCTGAAAATCGCAATTTACGCTACAGGCAGCGCGGCTCACTCGGCCGAGTGATAAATGTCATTCGGACCGAGTGACAAACCCTGACAAATTCCAGTAACTTCGGACTTTTAGGGGTCGGCTCCTCGGGAGTCACTCGGCCGAGTGACTTTCTTTGCTTCGGCCGAGGGGACTTCTTCACTTGGCCGAGTCGGAACTCGGGAGTTGACTGACAGATTACAGTAAGGCTGGGATTTTTCTTGCCGTCGTCTTGATGCCACTCGGGCGAGTGGTGTCCTCCGTGGTTCGGCCGAGTGGGATGGCGATGGTCGGCCGAATGCACGCTGATACTCAGTCTGTTGCGTGTCTGATCTGGCCGGCCGAGTGGGCTTTCAATGGTCGGCCGAGTGACTCCTTCACTCGGCCGAGTGACATGCTGAAAATGCCCAATCTTCGTGTTTTTGCTCCCTCGTCGCTCCTACGACGTTCTTTCTTCTTCCACTCCTCTCCAATCGCAAAATTCCCCTCAAAAGAGTCACGGGTGACACTCCGGAGTGGGTGCATCTCAGAATCACTCCAAATCGCTCCGAATCTCCTGAAATTCGACAAAAACAAGAAATCGTGAAAATCATCGCAATATTGCCGAAAATTGTGAAAAACGCGATTCGAGCGATCAAAATGGCATGCAAACATGCAGAAAAAAGGTGTAAAATATGGAGTGATTAAAATCCCCCAAGCTTACCTCTTACTCGTCCTCGAGGAAGATGAGTAAAAAGCGAACCCGGTGGATAAAGAAAATAGAAACGATGGAAAGGTGGAAAATGAAAAACGAAAAACAAAATAGAAAACGAAGAGGGAAGCTACTAGATCATTTTTCTCAGGACGTGGGTTTTGCTTACTTATATAGCATGCATCGAATACACAACACATGTCAAAGACTTTTATCTCGATACCATAGTATAATGGTGCATTTGAAATAGAAAACCCAAGAATATCAATATAGCATGAAAAATGGAATAATTCTAGAATTAACATCGTCTGAAGCATCTAAAGCGGTATACAAAATCGTAGATCACACACTTTTCAATTAAATGCTTTCTATGAGGAGTATAAGAGATATCACACAATAGAGTAGTAAGAATAGAAAAGTGTGGTTTTCATGAAATGAATGCTAATCGTAGATCTCTGGATTTCGTGAAACTTTTAGCAATCTTGCCGAGTATAAAATATTACTTAGCCTAGGTTGTCATGCACCGTCAAGTGTTCACTCTCTCACACATCATTGGATCCTCTCCCCAAGCTTATCTATAAGCGTGGTGGCATAAACAAAACAATATTTACATCCCCCGTTTCTTTTGAAGCTCCAAAAGTCAAAGAAATAAAAATAAAAGCAAAAGAGGGAAGAAAGAGAGAAAGGGTATGAGATGGGATCGTTTTCGAACTTATTTTCTCTTTTCTTTTCTTTTTCTCAAATATTTTTTTCTTTTCTTTTCTTTTCTTTTCTTTTTTTTTCTTTTTTTTTCCGAATAACATATATACACAAATGATCCCAAATCAAAAGAGAAGGATATACAAGTATTTTTTCTTTTTGGTTTTGGGGAATTTGGAGCATGGGATATAGTAACGGGGGGAATGCCAATAATAGAATTGCTAAGGGGAGATTCACCAATGAATTTAAAATAGAGAAATAATCTTCAAGATATGTGGAGAAGGAAATAAATGTATCTCTCGGTTCACTCTATAGGACGTGCATGACAACTTCAGCAGGGTAATTTAATCTACTCAGTTTAATCTCAAAAAGCAAACTAGTCCAGATATATCAATGCTAGCAAACATTCAATCAACCTGAAGTGAAGCGTACAAATCATGCAATAAGAAGTGATATGAGAAAAGAAAACAGTACTCCAGATATAAGCAATCAATGCGTGAATCTTGGTGTGTTTTCTACGATAGCATACATATGAATCATCAGACATCAGCTAATAATAGAATTTCATACATTTTCATACGGAAAAAGAAGTGGGTTACTATTTCTAAATGCAAAGCAGAACATAGCATATGATATCAGAAAATGACAAAATCAGCATGCATATAGAGAAAAGCTAACACCACGTCATCGTCATCATAGAAAAATCATCTCTAGCAAAAGATGAAAGAAATAAAGATAAGGGAAAACAAAACTATTTACAATGCAACACACAAAGCAAATAAGAAAAACGTGATGCATGGTAAAAAAAAAGAAAAAGTGATGAAAAATGCGTGCAAAAGCGGAAAAACGTGAAAAAAACTAAAAATAAAGGTGATAAAAGCAAAAAGTGTGAGAACTCACTCCCCCAAGCTAAAGTGCACAGTGTCCTCAATGTGCAAAGTGTGGCACACCGAGAGACGTGAAATGGGTGGGGTGGGTGAGGATGCATGCATGATAAAAAGAAAGAAAAAATAAACTGAAAATATGATGCAGATGTGATGCATGCAAAGATCAGAGTGATGCAGATATGTGTCACCAAAAATACACTCCATCTCTCCCAAAAAGATATAAAAAATGATGTGAGCAAGATAGCAACCAAAATAGTGAGGGGAGGAGGGGGGCCAAAAATATATCGACAGGACCAGCAGAGAATGGGCAGCATAACGACAAAAAAGATCAAATGGCATCAAGGGTGTGCCTAAGCTGGTGGTGCTGCACCATCTCCGTCCTGTGGTGGAGGTGGTGGTGGAGGTGGTGGTCGAGGTGTTGGCTGGGTGGGTGGGTGTAGTGGAGGGAGTCGCGCCAGGATCTGATTCAGGCAAACCTGAATATCGGGAAGCATGGCGACGCAGGACTCCACGGAACTGACCGTGGCAGAAAGAGCCCTAAAATCGCCTCTGAGTCCACTCACCGCCCCCTCAAGAGCACGAAGGCTCTGAAGTAGAGTGTCAGGGGGTGGTGGAACGGAGGGACGAATAGGTCTAGGCTGTGAAGGACGGGGCTGTCGGACACGGGCAGTGTAAGTAATCGGCCCAGCAGCAAAGTGCGGGAAGGGTGCTGTGCTCACTAGTGGATGCCCAGCCTCAGTGCGAGGCTAGGACGTAGGCTGGGACGAGGAGGGCAGCAGCAGCGGTGGTGGAAGACAAAATCGGCGACGAGGCTGCAAGAGAGGTCGGTGACATATGTGTGAGGACAGACGTCACGATACTCTCGGATAGGACAGCTGCGGTGGAGACAGAAGGGTCGACCACTGGGGAGGAAGTGTGGGGACCAAAAGGTGACACCCCAGTGGACAGCAAGCTGGATAGGGACCGCACAACAGCAGGGAAGGAAGGCTCACCACTCTCAAGGATAGTGGGTGGATGCTCGGGAATAAGTGAGGAAATAGGCTCAACCGAGATAGGCACAACAGTGGTGGGGGTGGTGGTAGACGTGGTGGACGTGGTGGACGACTCAGCATGGGTACTCCCGACACTGACAGAAGTGGGGACAGAAGTGTCGGGAGGAGCAGTCAGTGCAGGCGCGGGCTGAGGGATCACGGGGTCAGCAGGAGGTGCAGGGGGGTGCAGGGGGTGCCTGCTCCGCACCATCAGCCTCAAGTACGTAGGCAGCTGGAATGAGGAGATCCATTGCTGGGATCCAATCCTCGTGGGCCGGTCCTATATGTGTCTGAGCGAGGCTCGGGAGGATCATGTAATCGGCACTAAAAGGACCATGCAACCACACCCAGTGCCACTGGCCGTGGGGAAGAAGCATCTTCATCTGGGCCATGACGTCTATCGAGAGTGCAGTGGGGCCCGGGGCTCGTCGAAGGTCAGCAGGTAGGTCCATGCCGGTCATCAGGGCTAGCAGAGTAATCAGACCGCCGCAGCAAATAGGTGATCAAGCTCCCACCGAAATGATGATGCGGTCTAAGAACCAGCTAGCAATATCAATCTCAACGGCGGAGACCAGGTCGTCGCTACCCCTATCCAGAACTCTGGGGCGAGTCATCGCGTAGAGCATGTAGAACTCAGGCGTAGACATCGTCCCAGGCTCGTACCTCGCTAGGAAGGTGGTCGCCATGAGGCACTATGCTATGCGGAGGCAGGGGTGCAGGATGGCTGAGGCCTTGGCCCTACTAGGGTCAAAGCCATGGTGGGAGCCCGTGATACGTGTCCAGAATGTGGAAGTGTCGAACGAAGGTGGTGGGATGTGGGTGGGTCCGTAGGCTCGGTCGGGGACAGGGACATCGGGCCACTGGAAGAACGCACGAAGCATGGCGAGAGTGATCTCACGCTCTCGATCCATCAGGCGGAATGTGCATCCTCCAGGGGTCCGGATGATCGAGCTAAGGACCTCAAGTGTCGGACGGACGTAGGTGTCCGCCGACACAGACAAGAAGTCGCGCCAACCCACGTTGTCGTACAACGTGAGCATCCCCTCTAGTACCCCTAGGCGATCAAGGTCTACTAAATGTGCGAACCTAGAGGGCACTATCGAGCGCTGGGCAATACGCTCAAATCGGACGCGCTGTGCATCGTCTCTGAACGTGATCCCCAGCGGCCCAACAACAGGAGCCGGTGGTGGGACATGATCGGCTGGGATAGGCTGTGCGTGGATGGGGTCGGCGGGAAGCGGCTGTGCGGGTGGAGGTGGACTAGGTGGAGGGGAGTCCTCCCTAGCGTGAGAGGGACCGGCATCATCGGTCCTCTTCCGCTTGGAAGAGGCTCCCCGCGTGCGTGGCCTAGTACGGGGTGGCATGTGTGCCGCGAGTGCTCACCCAACAAAAATATAGTGCGGCGTGCTCAATAAAAGGAACGGGTGTACCTGTACACGCCGCGAGAGAAAATCAGCAAGTGTGTGCGAAGAGTGCCGCCTCCGCAAAGCCAAAAGCGCGTCCAGAAGCTCCCCAAAGCTCCCCCAAAATAGCCTGCACATCAAACAATGATATCAGCAGATAATATTCGAAATACATGGGGGAGAGGGGGTATAATAGATTGATAAAGAAGTTAATTTGGGTTAGGGGCTCAATGTAATGCCCTACAAGCTACTGCACAAGTACTAGAGGGGGGGGGGGGGTGAATAGTACTTTAAAAATAACAAGGAGAATAATTCCTAATTATAGTGCAAACAACTACCAAATCAATTTGCGGAAGCTTAAATTGAATGACAACAAAAAAATTAACAATGCTAAGAAAAGATGTTACTGGGTTCGGATCCACCCAAGTCTCCCCGACTTGTTCCCGGTGATCCTACGTCCCAACCACTCGGATCCCCTTCGGATACTTAGGTTAGAAACCCTAACCCAAGATTTCCACTATGAATATCTTGTGAAAAACCTTCACAAGATCAAATCATACATGAAATGGCAATAGTGAATCCCACAACCCGGGATCACAACCTTCTCTCACAACCGAGAGAATCAACAAGCAATATAAACAAGTTTATAATGAAATAAACAATCTTACCACAAAATCCTATACCTTGAGTTTTCTTACCAAATAGGTGCAAGGAGGGATTTGAGGAAGATGAAGTCACCAAGACCTAGCACCAAAGAAATGACCAGCAATGGGTGCCTAGGAGAGATTTGGAGACTTGAATCAAGCTAGAGCTTGAAGGGCTCACCAAGAACAAACTTCTCTCAAGATGGATTCTAGATCTAGAAAGAGAGAGAATGGATTTCTTGTGAGGAAGAGAGCTTTGGAAATGAGTGAGAATGGCTATCTCTTTCAATCTCAATGAATCTCTTAATGGCAGCTCTAACCTAGAGAGAAATGACCTAGGTTCGTATTTATAGGGTCCCATAAAAACAAGTTAGGTCAAGTCACAACGGATAGAAATCTGAGGCAACTAGTCGGTTAAAGAACAACCACTGACCGACTAGTTCATCAACTAGTCGGTCAGTCAAACAACATAGACCGACTAAGTGAAGAACTGAGAAGAGATAGAAATTCAGACCTAGAAATCTAGTCGGTCTAAGAAGACTTTCTGACCGACTAGTTTCTCAACTAGTCGGTCAGTCAGTGAACGTAGACCGACTAAGAGGCAAAAGCAAATAGTCTGAATGCAAATTGACTTAGTCGGTCCAAGAACAAAGGTTGACCGACTAGATTATCAACTAGTCGGTCACCAAACGTTCTTAGACCGACTAACGATAAACAGTAGCTTAGGAGAAATTTGGCATGTACAGTAAATCACAACTAGTCGGTCAAAGAAGCATCACTGACCGACTAGTTCACAAACTAGTCGGTCGGTGAGTCAACGTAGACCGACTAACTATAAACAGTACTGAACAAGAAAAGATTAACTCAAACTAGTCGGTCCAAGAAGCTCTTCTGACCGACTAGATCACCATCTAGTCGGCCAGTACTTCTTCTTGTACCAACTAATATGCCAAACAAGTCCGAATCGAAGCGCGATGCTTCGAGGAAGTTAGAATGAACTTGTACTAAGATCCTAGAGCTACGATATGAGCGTTATGAAGATAGAATCGTAAGATATACTCAAGGCTTAACATTCTATAGATCGAAGCTAAAAGACTATAAATAAAACCTTAATGATTGGTCTTCGAGAGCTTCGATTAATTCTTCATGACTTCCAAAACGGTCCAAGAGCTTCAACGAAGCTTTAGGCAATGAATACGAGATTTGAGAAGTCTTGAGATGTCGCTTTGATTGTTCTCGTGAATTTGGCGACGATCTCCAATACTGCGCTCACAAATTGTTAGTTCATGAATTATTTATGTTTGCTCATCATCAAAACCAAATCCGGGGAGTCCAATATTCAACATTCTCCCCCTTTTTGGTGATGACAAACCAACATAAATAATAATAAAAAATAATGATTCAAATGTAAAATACTTACTCCCCCTGCATTGATGACACGTTAATTCCAAAATGAATATATTTAAATTGCATCAATCAGACGAGTAAGATATATAACGAGAATCGATTTTTGAAATATCGGATTTTGAAAATCCTTATATATATCTTAACTCCCCCTGAATCTAACACATCAAATTAGATTCTTGGAAATTGAGTTAAATTTTCATTTGACCTATTTATTATCATTATCTCTCCCCCTTTGGCATTCTCCCAAAAATGGGGGGCATACAACGACAACAACTAGGAAATGGAAAATCCAATATCGGGAGTCGTAGACAATGACGATGGACCTAATTGACACCAAGGGAAAAGTGTTGAAATCAAATCAAGGTGTGCCAAATTGTCCATTATCAAAAAGCGATAATTAAAGTCATCAAAAAAATACCAAATATTTATTCGTTTATTGAATAATGAAACATACTCTCCAATATTCAATATTCTTGGTTAAATTTGTGCATGGAAAACAATTCTATACAATCATAGAAATATAATCTATTTAACCAAGTTTTTAAGCGACGAGCGACGATTTCACATATCGTAGACAATGAATGAGAATTAAATGTGCACGACGAAGTAAAACAAAGAGAACATCGATGTATATATATATATGAATACCAAGAGTACAATCAAAACACATCGAGTACATCATATCAAGTGCAACACACCATCTATATAAACATCAAAAAGGTACATCATACATCATCGAACCATCATCATCATCCAAAGTACATCAAAATACAACACCGACATCCACAAAACCAAAATACATCAAAACAACCACCCAACACTCCATCCTAACCCAAAAACACTCTCAATAAGATATGTAACGACTGGTTTCCTTGTAACTGGATTTATTATATTATAATATATGTTTTGGTGGATTTTCTCCTCATGTGTAGTTTTCGTCTCCGTAGCTTTCATTTTCGATCGTTTCGTCGTGTTTTCTCGTTTCTTCCTTAGGATCGTCGATTTCGAAGTATGTCATTCGTGACGGGCTTCATAACGGTCGTATCTTACTGTTAGATCAAGCCTAGGAGTCTTAGGAATCGATCCCGGGGTCCCGTGCTTCGTATCGGAACTTTTGGTGCTTATTAGCCGGTGTAAGAAGGGGCACCTACCGACTAGATGACAATCCAGTCGGTCGGCAATCCTTCTTGGACCGACTAGTTGGCTTTCTAAATTATTCAAGAGTTACTGTTTATCTTTAGTCGGTCTAAGAACGTTGGTTGACCGACTAGGTTGCAAACTAGTCGGTCATCAATGCTTCTTTAACCGACTAACTCTTCAACTTAATTTTAGTATCAATACTGTTCACTCTTAGTCGGTCTAAGAATGTTCATCGACCGACTAGATGTCAAACTAGTCGGTCAGCAGTTGTTCATTGACCGACTAAATCTAAAACCTATTTTCGTTCAGAAGTTACTGTTTACACTTAGTTGGTCTGCGTTGGTCGACCGACCGACTAGTTGCCAAACTAGTCGGTCAGTGGTTGCTCTTTGACCGACTAGGCTGTGTTAAAACCCTAATTTCTGGGCAGCCGCCAGCCCAACCTATTTATACCCCTCCCAAACGTTTTCTTCTTCCTCCACTCGACCCAAAACCCTAGTTTCTCCCCCATTGAGCCCCCATCTTCCCCAAACCCTAATTCCTTCATTCCAAGCCCAAGATCCATCATCCAAACCATCCATCAACTCATTCTACCTCTCATCTTCCCCAAAATCTCACCAAATCCCCAAAATCCCCCAAAAACCCTAGTTCTCCAAACTTCCCCATTGGTTTCCAGATCTGGTCCTTAGGTTCTCCGGAGTGTTTCTTCCACCTCCTCTCGGTAAGAAATCGATCTCTCGATGTTTTCATAACCTATTTGTATTTTTATGAAACCCTAATGAAATTTCATGTTGTTTGGTGATTGTTTCCCCATAACAGCGATTTCCCCGTAGATTAGCATCCGCGAGACGAACCTTCGTGATCGTCATCCCCGGTGCTAGGCAAGTGAAACTTGCCACTTAGGGTTTAGGCCATGTTTTAGGCCATTTTGCTTGTTGTAGGCGTAAAAGAGGCTAGGCGACGAAATGATACTCGCCTAGGCGCAAATTGGGGAACTAGCTTGACAACGAAGCTAGTTCCGACATATATCATGTTGCACAATTACCATGTCATGTTTACTTTCCATTAACAGTACGCAAATTAATTGTCATGTCATTGCATCCTTTAAGTGTTTCCGTGAATGCATAGCTTCGCTACAATGCTTGTGTTCCTGGCTCGTGTTCCAGAAGCGGGCCATGTGTTGGTTGATAGCCAATGCCCGAATTGCTTGTTTCCGGCTAGGTGCACCCCTACGCCAATTGTTTATGAATCGTGATATAGAATGCGAGCTCCTGTGCGGGGCAACCCCGGCTCATTTACTGAGCTCATGTGCGGGGACCCTGGCTCGATTACGTGTGGGTATTGGGGATATTAGGGGTAAGAGTTAAGCGGCCAATCAACTGGGAGTCTGCCCGATCAGCAATTGCAGTGGTAAGGCGTAAACTCTGGGTTTGGGGTAGTTGTTAAGCGGCCAATCAGCGTGAATGTGGAACCGTTCAGCTGTAAGGCGTAAACATCTACAAACAACAGTGAAACGTGAATAGTGAATTGATTGAGATTGTTAGTAGCTTGGCTACTCTTGTCTTGTCCCGATAATTGTTCTCTTGTACAAATTGTCTTGCCATGTCTTGGTTGTGCACTCATGTTATAACTGCCATGTCATGCATATTATAACTGTTCGGTTGCTAGTTGCCTTACTTTCAGTTTCCTTGCCCAAGTCTTTTAGACTTGCTGACATGTGCCCCTTTACTCTTTTGGGTGACACATGTTAGATCCTGAGCCTGAATACCTTGTTGAGGATGAGGTGTTTGCTGACGCCGATCCCGAGCTTGTGTTTGACGGGGAGTACGTGGACACTGGGGACCAGTCCTAGTGTTTTCGTTGTGTTTCCCTTTTTGTATTAGACTGATGTTTTGTTGTCGGTGCGTGGCACCTATACTTTGTTGTGTTGTTGGTTTTGTTGGCCTTGTTCTGGGCCTTTAGACTCTTTCTTTTAGCCTGGTGGCTTTTCTGGATGTTGGACTTATTTCATGTTGGACAATTTGTGATATATGAGATTTTATTTCTGTCTCTCCTTTGATTATTATTGTTGCTCCGTTGTGGTTACAGTGACCTGCTTATGTTTTATTGACGCTTATCGGGTTTGGGGCTTCACAGCTCCACTCTCGTGCGGACCTTTTCACGTCTCGCCTCCATTTTAGGGAAGCGGGGCGTGACAAGATACATCATCCAAAGATCATAGGAGAGGCCTCGAAACAGACGATCACGAGGAAGTGGCAGGATCTGCAGTCTCCGGGGGTCCAGTCGAGGGAGTGGACTCAGGCTCTGCAGGGAGGAGAGGCGTGTGAACAGAAGGGATCATCGGGGCAGGGGTGGAGACATTGACGACATGCTCAACGGCAGGGGTCTCAACAGGAACAACAGTAGGCACAACAGGAGCAGGGTCGTCAGCAGGAGCAGCAGCAGACTCAGAAGGCTGATCCACTGGTGCAGAAGTCTCAGGAGCACCGGAAGAGGTGCCAGCAACAGGAGCAGATGTGGTAGCAGCAGCAGCAGCAGTGGCAGTGGCCTCATCGCCACGAGCCAAGGAGGTGACAAGATCATCAATATCCTCATCGTCCATCTCCTCATCCTCAGAAACAGGAGGAGGAAGCTGAACGCCCATCAAACTAGCCATACGGCAGACGACCTCCTCGGTACGAGCCAAACGCGACTCGTGCCGACGAAGTAACCGTACGACATCATCAAGTGTGGTGGTATGAGGAGGGACTAAAGCAGCTGAAGGAGGAGGGACAGAAGCAGCTGAGGGAGTGGCCTGAGATGCAGAAGGTGTCGACCGCTGCACGTGACGGAGTGCCGCAAGAGATTTCTTAACGACCGTCGCGTTCAGAGGAGGACCAAGGGGACGCTCATCATCAAGGGGGCAAGGGGACACCGAATCGACGGAATACCAAGGTCAGGAGACACAGATATGGGATATGCGCAGATTTAGTGGTCTTGCGAATACACTCGAAAGAATCCATCTTATCGAGTATAATGCGAGCCCAATTAATCTCGCTACCCATAAACAGAGCGTAAATCAATTTCAGAAACGGCTGAGATGGAAGAGAAGAGGATCCATACTTGGGAAGAAGGCAGGATTTCAAGATCAGGTTAATCACCCAAGCATTCGGCTTGAATGATTTCGAAGGGACTCCTATGAATGCAGGGGGGATAACCTGGAAGATTTTGCCTAGGGTCCGCTGATCGAGGGAGGAGATATCGTCGACAGAGATGTCAGACGGGAGGAGGCCACACGACGAGCAACCTATCAACTCCCCCAAGATTTTTGCCGTGAGGACTATAGGAGTCCCCAAAACAGAAGTCTCGATGGAGTGAGACTCATCGTACTGGCCCCGGACACGATTGGCATAGAATAATTTGACCAGGCGAGGATATGGTCTGGGGTTCGCCTTAGCGTCATATCTAAGATAGTCCAATAGGCCACTATAGGAGAGAAGATCCGCAAGGCCAAGAAAATCAGAAAACTGAACGTAATGCTCTAACAGCAGTGGGCAGTGTTC
The DNA here is from genome assembly GCA_030789695.1 of Scilla litardierei. Taxonomy (NCBI): domain Eukaryota; kingdom Viridiplantae; phylum Streptophyta; class Magnoliopsida; order Asparagales; family Asparagaceae; genus Scilla; species Scilla litardierei. The sequence continues at coordinate 91,486,875 of CM061139.1, read as the reverse complement.
TATACGGTTATACGCGGCGAGACACTGAGGGTCATCGCGGCACAACGATATATCTACACCGCCGACTGGCATAGGAGCTTTACCCTTAGCCTGACGGGGCTTAGGAGGAGGTGGAGGAGGGGGTGGAGTAGGTGCCTTCTCGGGATGTTCAGGAGTGTATTCCTCATCGGAATCATCCTCGGAATCACTATCTGAACGCTCACCGGGAGGAGTAGGTGCACGGAACTTTTTGGGTTTAGGTTTAGGCTTGGACGATTGGCCGGTAGGTTTAGGCTTGGACGTCCTCTTCCTCTTCAACGGAGTTGAAGACGAAGAGGGGGGTCGAGTGGTCTTGGCCCTACGCTTAGGAGGGGTCGAAGCGGTCGGAGCATCTACGGTCATGTGGGATGCCCCAGAAGATGTAATCGGGAGTCTCGTTCGTGCCATGATCGCGGCACAACGAGTACAATCAAGCGACCGGATAGGATCAAACACCCTAAGCGTAAGCAATCCTAAGCACAAACCCTAGAATAACACAACAAGCACAAAACCCTAAGATAATTTTCGAAACCCTAGAGCCTAGAAGTGAAAACGAGATCTAGAACACACCCTAGGGATGAAAACTGAGATCTAGGAAGGGGGAAGATACCTAGGGGAGAGGTCGACGGCGACGGACGGCGGAGATGGCCGGAAAAGTGGCCGGAGACGACGGGAAGATGAAGAGTCTCGATCGGGTTTAGGGGGGTTTTCGGGCTGGAGAGAAGAAGTAAACTGACTAAATGAAGAAACAGCTGGTTTGAGAGAGATTAAGTCGGTCGAGAATGCGAAAAGACGCGTTTACCCTAACGCACTTAGTCGGTCACAGTTCAAGCACTGACCGACTAGATTACAATCTAGTCGGTCGGTCAATGAGCTTAAACCGACTAAGTCGAAACAGAGGCAAACAGAAAAATCTAGGGCTAGAGTTAGTCGGTCGCAGTATAATCACTGACCGACTAGTTTTCAATCTAGTCGGTCGGTAAGAGTACTATGACCGACTAAAAGAAGTAAATGACAATAGAAAGTTTAAAGCTTGAACTAGTCGGTCTGAGTTCACTAGCTGACCGACTAGATGAGCATCTAGCAAGGTTGTAAAAAACGCTAGGCGCTAGGCGTTCGGATTGCTAGCGCCTAGCGCCCAGAGCATTAATCGGGGATTAATCGGGGATTAATCGGCCTAGGCGGATTTGCATTTTTTAATTATTTTATTTATTTTTATATAATATATTTATGTTTATATATATATATTATTTAAAATACATCAAATATTTAATACATACTAAATCAAATCCAGTTTACCTACTTTAGAGTATTTGTGGGCAACAAAATAAAATTTAAAAGATACTCTTGTGCAATTAAGCCATTTACCAAAACGCCCAGACACCGCCCAGGAACCGCTCAGGAACCGCCTAGGAACCGCCCAGAGCGCCCAGACACCGCTCAGAACGCTTAGGCGGCCGATTAATCCCAAAACCGCCCAGATTGACCGCCCAGGCCATACTCGAGGCGTTTACTGGCCGCCTAGCGCCTAGGCGGCCGCCCAGGCCATACTCGGGGCGTTTACTGGCCGCCTAGCGCCTAGGCGCCGCCTAGGCGGCCGCCCAGGCCGATTTTTAGAACACTGGCATCTAGTCGGTTGACTAATGAACTGAAACCGACTAGAAGAGTCCAAAAGTTGATAAATGAGTTCTCTTCATAAACCACTTGGATGAAACATCTTAACCCTCTCATTAGACATCTAAACTACCCCATAAAATAGCGAAATCTTAAATACGACATTCAAATAAGAATTCGAGCAAAAATTTAAACATATCACATAAAATTCCCAAAAATTCAATAAATCTAGCATGAACGAAATATCGCGAAATATAATAGCATGCAAGATAATTGAATGAAACATGAATCCTATATCTCGGATTCACCCATAATCCCCAATTTTCGACGCAACCGCACAAAGGAGTCCTCCTTTAGGGGTTTCGTGAAAATATCGGCGATTTGCTTTTGGGTTTCAACGTACACTAATATGATGTCCTTTTTAGCAACATGATCATCTAAAAAATGGTGTCGGACATCTATGTGTTTAGATCGGGAATGGTGCACCGGATTCTTTGAAAGACAAATAGCACTTTGGTTATCCACCATGATAGGGCTAGTATCACAATGAATACCAAAATCCTTCAGTGTGTGTCTCATCCAAAGAACCTGGGCACAAGCGGCACCGGCGGCAATGTATTCCGCCTCGGTGGTTGAAAGTGATACGAAATTTTGCTTCTTGGAAAACCAAGAGACAAGGGAATTTCCTAGAAAATGGCAAGTGCCACTAGTACTCTTCCTGTCGGATTTGCATCCCGCATAATCAGCATCACTATATGAGACTAACTCATATGTGCTAGATTTTGGATAAGTAATCCAAAATCTAAAGTGTAACTTAGATAGAGAAAAATACGTTTTACCGCTACTAAGTGAGACTCCTTAGATTGAGACTGATAACGAGCACATATGCATACGGCAAACATAATATCGGGCCTACTTGCGGTAAGATAAAGTAAACTACATATCATACCTCGATATAGACGAATGTCTACATCCTTACCGCCCGTATCCTTGTCAAGATGCGTAGTCGTGCTCATTGGAGTCTTTTTCCCGGAAGCACTCTCCATTCCAAATCGCTTAAGCAACTCCACCGTGTATTTCGTTTGGTGGATGAAGATTGCATCGTTCAATTGGCGAATTTGGAGACCTAAGAAATATTTGAGTTCGCCCATGTGGCTCATCTCAAATTGTTCCTTCATAACATTAGAAAACTCTTCGCAAAGAGTGAAGTTAGTAGCACCGAAAATGATATCATCAACATAAATTTGAACTAATAAAATATCATTATTCGCATGCTTAACAAAAAGTGTAGAATCGGCTTCGCCCATTTTAAAATTCAAATCCAAAAGAAAATTCTTTAGGCGATCATACCAAGCTCGAGGAGCTTGTCTCAAACCATAAAGAGCTTTCTTTAGTTTAAAAACATGATTTGGAAAATTTTCATTTATGAAGCCCGGAGGTTGAGAAACGTAAACTTCATCAACAACATCTCCGTTTAAAAATGCACTTTTAACATCCATTTGAAATAATTTAAAATTTTTATGGCATGCAAAAGACAATAATAGTCTAATTGATTTTAATCTAGCTACCGGAGCGAAGGATTCTTCGAAATCGATACCTTCCTCTTGGCGATAGCCTTGAGCAACTAACCGAGCTTTGTTCCGGACGACGACTTGGTTTTCGTCGGTTTTGTTCTTGAAGATCCACTTTGTCCCTATGACGGTGTGGTTCTTCGATGGCAAAGGAACAAGCTCCCATACCTCATTCCTCTCGAATTGAATGAGTTCCTCCTCCATGACAAGGATCCAAGCACAATCTTCGCACGCTTCAACTATATTCTTTGGCTCTATCGATGAGGCAAATGCACAATTGGCGAAGTGGTGGACTTGCGATCTCGTCTTGACACTATCATGAATATTGCCAATGACTTTCTCATGGGGATGACCGCGAACGGTATGAAGCCGCTTGGGAATACCTTGATCACTAGGCACATTCTCAACAACTTCATTAGTCGGGTTAGTATCAATAGAATCAATTGAATCAATAGACTTAGAAATTTCAAACGAATCACATAAAACATCCATAGAATCATCATCATTTGAAATTCTTGAAGTAGTAAAATTCTCATTAAAAGAGACATGAAGTGATTCCTCGATTGTAGAGGATCTTTTGTTGTATATCCGGTAGGCTTTGCTACGTGAGGAATACCCAACAAATATCCCCTCATCCGATCTCGGATCAAACTTGTCCAAATTATCATATGTGTTTTTAATAAAACATTTTGCGTCGAAAACACGAAAATGTTTAACTTGAGGCAATCTACCAAACAACAATTCATAGCAAGTTTGTTTGGTGCCGGGCCTCAAAAGTATTCTATTAAACACATAGCAAGCGGTGTGTACCGCTTCCGCCCAAAATTGATAACCAAGTTGACTATCTTCGAGCATAGTGCGAGCACACTCCACAAGCGTTCTATTCTTCCTCTCAACAACACCATTTTGAGGAGGTGCGCGAGGGAAAGAAAACGTGTGAGTAATTCCAAGATCATCACAAAAATTTGAGAAAGACTCATTCTCAAATTCACCCCCATGATCACTACGAATAGTGACAATGGTGGTTCCGATGAGATTTTGTACTTTCTTCACAAATATTGTGAAGTTTTCAAAAGCTTCATTTTTATTACATAAGAAAAATACCTAAGTAAATCTAGAATAATCATCGACGATGACAAGTCCATATCTTGCATTTCCTAAGGAAGCAGCTCTAGTTGGCCCAAATAAATCTAGATGTAATAGCTCTAGTGGCCGTTTAGTAGAAATGCTTTTCTTAGGTTTAAATGAAGATTTAGGAAGCTTGCCACGTTGACAAGAATCACAAAAACTTTTCTTTTCAAAAACGAGCTTCGGAAAACCTTTAATGGAATTTAATTTTGAAAGCTTATAAAGTGTTCCAAAGTTCACATGTCCAAAGCGTCGATGCCATAAGTGTTGTTCACTTGTGTTGGCAACGAGACATTGTTCATATGACTTAGGAAGATCCAAAATATAAATATCTTTATGGCGTGTGCCGGAAAATAATAACTTATTATTATCATTTGAAATATGACATAATCCTTTCGCAAATCTAACTTTGTAACCTTTGTCACAAAGTTGGCTTATTGAAATAAGATTATGATTTAAACCATTAACTAGATAAACATCACTAATTAAGGGTTTAGACGGGTTACCCACTTTACCAACACCGACGATGGTTCCGCTCTCGTTGCCTCCAAATACGACGCGGTTTCCATTTGCAATGGGAACTACTCCGGAGAGCAATTGAGTGTCACCCGTCATGTGTTTTGAACACCCGCTATCGAGTATCCAATTCCTTTTGGAGCTAAATTTAAATTTGTTGCTCCTTTTCTTTTTCTTTTCCTTGAGTACCTAAAGATAGAAAATTTCATATCATGGTACCCAAGGTCATTGGGTCCTCAAAGGTTAGACCTTTGGAAGCCAAGTCCAATTAGACTTAGACTTCCCCACATAATTCCTACTATGCACAACATTCGAAAAATAAGCATTCATATACACTTGTTTTTCATCCATGCTTGTGTCCTTTGGGCTCCAAATAGTGAAAATCTTGGGAGCCCTCATCATATTGGGTGCATGCATGCGACGTTGATTTCTACGTGATGCATGTTGTGGATAGGCATAAGGAATATGATGGAATGGTGCACGACGAGAATTATTCATGTGATGAGGTGGGTGAACATATGCATGTGTGGGAACACGTGCGTGAGGGTGTCTCACATGGTGTGCACGTGCTCGAGAATGTGTTGCATAAAAATCATCATATGTGTGAGCCGGTGGAGTAGGACGTGTGTTCCTACGTGGCATGGTATTTGTGTACATATAAGCATGGCCCTTCTTTGGAGGTCCACCCATAGTGGGTTTCTTTCCGAAAGAGGGTGTGGACGAGGTGGAAGCACCATTGGTAGATGAACTACCAATAGAGTGTTTGCTACCACTCGTAGAGTCACCGGAAGTTGGCCTAACAAAAGTAGTGGCCGCTTTGGATGGACATCCCATCGTATACCCCAAACCAATGTGGTGATTGGCCGGAAGTAAGTCACTTAGGATTTTATCCAAATGGTCCTTACCCTTATTGAATTTATTAATTCGGCCTAATGTGTTCTCATATTTCTCTTTGAGAGAACACATAGAAGTATCCAAGTTGGATACTTGCGATGTGAGCACATAAACACGAGATTTAAGATTCTCGTTCTCAATACTCAAAGTCGAGTTTTGAGAAGTTAAATCCGCTATCCTATGTTCTTCCGGATCATCAATGCTAACATGTTCAAGTTTAGATTTGAGATTAACAATCTCATTTCTTAACTCTTCAACAACGGTGTCGTTGTTGGTGATGATAGTCTTAGGCGAGGTTTGAATGCTAGCTAGGTCATCTTTTACTTTAGTATATCTATACTAATTTAGTGTATTTAGACCATAAATGAGAGTTAGCATCCCTAAGATCATCCATAGTTACCTCATCGCCTTCGTCGTCGCTATCATCGGAGGAGGAAGATCCTTGATCATGCTCCTCTCTTGCCATGAAGCACATGTGCGCTTGCTCCACTTTCTCATCGTCTGACTCTCCGCTTGAGGAATCCTCGGAGTCGGTGAATGTTGCACCGACAAGTCCCTTTTGTACCCCTTTTTGTACTTCTTCGACTTGTCGAACTTCGGCGCCTTCCACTTCTCCTTTTGCTTGTTTTGAGGACAATCCGCTTTGATGTGTCCTGGCTTATTGCATTTAAAGCACAAAGGTGGAGACGCGTTAGTAGAAGTAAATTTAGATTTTTGTTTGAAGTTACCCTTTCGGAAGAAGCGATTAAACTTCTTTGCCATGAGTGCAATGGATTCCATGTCCATTTCTTCTTCCGAGTCCTCATCATCGGTAGAGGTGGATGAAGCCGCCATGAATGCAATCGCCTTTTTCTTAGGCACGTCTTGGTTCAAATAGGACTTCATCTTTTCTTGTAACTTCACCTTGCTATCTTTGCGTACATCGTATGACATCAAAGTACCCATCAATTGAACTACGGTATACTTATTCATGTCATTACCTTCCTCGATGGCGAAGGTACGTTTCTCCCAAGAAGAAGGAAGTCCTTCGATAAGCTTCGAGCACTTCTCCTTTTGGGTGTAGGATTTGCCAAGGGCCTCTAACTCGTTTATTATGTCAACGAAGCGAGCGTAATATTCATTCATCTTCTCGCCCTGTTGCATATGAAACATTTCGTAATCTTTGTTTACAACTACGAGTTTAGAGTCTCTTACCCTACTCGTCCCTTCATGTAGAATGAGGAGGGAGTTCCAAATTTGATATGCACTCTTACATGTGCGTATCTTATTGAAGTCCTCGGGCTCCAATGCACATTGCAAGGCGTTCATTGCCTTGGCATTGCTTACCTCCGCGGCGACCTCCGCGGTAGTCCATTTCTCGAAGTCTTGTTCTTCAGGCTCGATGTATTCCTTCATTGTGGTCCTCCATAGAGATGCACTCCGGAGGAAGGTTTCCATCCGGCATTTCCAGTACCCATAGTTGGTACCGTTGAAGAATGGAGGCCTCGTAGAGGAATGTCCTTCCATCACCGAAGACGCTCCTTCACGGTTCTTGAAGGTGCCATAGTCGGAAGGTGGACGCACGGTCTTGTTGTCGTTGGCAGACATAGCTAAGTATCTGGCTCTGATACCAAATGTAATGCCCTACAAGCTACTGCACAAGTACTAGAGGGGGGGGGGTGAATAGTACTTTAAAAATAACAAGGAGAATAATTCCTAATTATAGTGCAAACAACTACCAAATCAATTTGCGGAAGCTTAAATTGAATGACAACAACAAAATTAACAATGCTAAGAAAAGATGTTACTGGGTTCGGATCCACCCAAGTCTCCCCGACTTGTTCCCGGTGATCCTACGTCCCAACCACCCGGATCCCCTCCGGATACTTAGGTTAGAAACCATAACCCAAGATTTACACTATGAATATCTTGTGAAAAACCTTCACAAGATCAAATCATACATGCAATGGCAATAGTGAATCCCACAACCCGGGATCACAACCTTCTCTCACAACCGAGAGAATCAACAAGCAATATAAACAAGTTTATAATGAAATAAACAATCTTACCACAAAATCCTATACCTTGAGTTTTCTTACCAAATAGGTGCAAGGAGGGATTTGAGGAAGATGAAGTCACCAAGACCTAGCACCAAAGAAATGACCAGCAATGGGTGCCTAGGAGAGATTTGGAGACTTGAATCAAGCTAGAGCTTGAAGGGCTCACCAAGAACAAACTTCTCTCAAGATGGATTCTAGATCTAGAAAGAGAGAGAATGGATTTATTGTGAGGAAGAGAGCTTTGGAAATGAGTGAGAATGGCTATCTCTTTCAATCTCAATGAATCTCTTAATGGCAGCTCTAACCTAGAGAGAAATGACCTAGGTTCGTATTTATAGGGTCCCATAAAAACAAGTTAGGTCAAGTCACAACGGATAGAAATCTGAGTCAACTAGTCGGTCAAAGAACAACCACTGACCGACTAGTTCATTAACTAGTCGGTCAGTCAAACAACATGGACCGACTAAGTGAAGAACTGAGAAGAGATAGAAATTCAGACCTAGAAATCTAGTCAGTCCAAGAAGACTTTCTGACCGACTAGTTTCTCAACTAGTCGGTCAGTCAGTGAACGTAGACCGACTAAGAGGCAAAAGCAAATAGTCTGAATGTAAATTGACTTAGTCGGTCCAAGAACAAAGGTTGACCGACTAGATTATCAACTAGTCGGTCACCAAACGTTCTTAGACCGACTAACGATAAACAGTAGCTTTGGAGAAATTTGGCATGTACAGTAAATCATAACTAGTCGGTCAAAGAAGCATCACTGACCGACTAGTTCACAAACTAGTCGGTCGGTGAGTCAACGTAGACCGACTAACTGTAAACAGTACTGAACAAGAAAAGATTAACTCAAACTAGTCGGTCCAAGAAGCTCTTCTGACCGACTAGATCACCATCTAGTCGGTCAGTACTTCTTCTTGTACCAACTAATATGCACAAACAAGTCCGAATCGAAGCGCGATGCTTCGAGGAAGTTAGAATGAACTTGTACTAAGATCCTAAAGCTACGATATGAGCGTTATGAAGATAGAATCGTAAGATATACTCAAGGCTTAACATTCTATAGATCGAAGCTAAAAGACTATAAATAAAACCTTAATGATTGGTCTTCGAGAGCTTCGATTAATTCTTCATGACTTCCAAAACGGTCCAAGAGCTTCAACGAAGCTTTAGGCAATGAATACGAGATTTGAGAAGTCTTGAGATGTCGCTTTGATTGTTCTCGTGAATTTGGCGACGATCTCCAATACTGCGCTCACAAATTGTTAGTTCATGAATTATTTATGTTTGCTCATCATCAAAACCAAATCCGGGGAGTCCAATATTCAACACTCAATGGGCGTATGGATCGTCAAAATAGGAGAAAATGGAGCTAAGGGGCAAAATCGGGGTTGCAGGCGGTCGACCGGTGGCGAGGGTACTCGCCGGAGGTCGGAGCGTCGACGGGAGGCGTTCGCCGACGGTGGTCGGACGAGTGGGGCCGGCGGCGAGGCGATTCGGGCGAGGGGGCAGTGGTCGTGGGCGAGGGGAGATGAACGGTCGCTGGGCTTGGGCAGAAATTGGGAATTAGTTGCGTTGAAAATCGCGCCGAGCCCGCAGCGATATATATAGGGGTAGTTACGACTCAGCCGAGTGACTATGTTGCTCGGTCGAGTGACGTAACATTAAAAAAAATTTAAATTTCTCCCTGCCACTTACGACTCGGCCGAGTGGCTTCTGTTCACTCAGCCAAAGTGAGAAAACTCCTTCGGCCGAGTGGCACAAGCTACTCGGTAATTCTCGCCCTAGGAGTGTTTCTGTTTCCCACGGCCGAGTGACTAAACATACTCGGCCGAGTGGCAGTTAATACGAAATGCACAAAAAAGACAGAGAGTTGGTTCCACAGACTTCCCTGGTTGGTGCCCCACTCGGCCGAATGGGGTCCTTTGCTCGGCCGAGTCACATATGATACTCGGCCGAGTGGCATGCTGTTTTCTGCTTCGGGGCTCCGTTTTCGCTCTACTCTCTGTTTTTCTTCCTCCAGTTTGTTTCTTCCTCTTCCTAAGCCTCGAGCGCATTCCTTTAGCGCTCTTCCTTGCATCTATCTTCCTCCATATGAGAGATCTTCTTTTCTCCTCTCCTGTCATAGAAATTAAGACCAGTTTTCACTATTTTTATGGGCAAAAAGACTCTAAAAACTAACAAAAGTCTAAACCAAAAATGAAAATCAAATAAAAATAATGCAAAAACCGTCGGGTTGCCTCCCGACAAGTGCTCGTTTAAGGTCTTGAGCTCGACCCCCTTGGATTTTCAATTAACGCGTGATGTTAGGTGCATATGAGATGCACCCGTCGAACTTGTCGGGAAGACCGCTCGGATTTGGATCGTGGTGGTGCGTGGCCTTCCTTAGTGCCCCTTAATCTTGGGCAATATTGAGGGATGGCTCCCCCAAGCTTGAGCTTGTTCCGGTCCTTAACTTCGCCGGTGACATCGATCTTCGAATTGGTGGAGCTTTCTTCGAATTCTTCAATGTCGAGAGCTTGCAAAGCTCCCGTATTCTCATGACATTAGTGTCGCCATCATCATTCGCCGTGGAGCTATTGAGAGAGTCTTCCATCTTCTCTTCTTCGACCAAATCTTGGCCTTCTTCGAAGCCGTCATCATGGAGTGCACCGATGGAGTAGGGGAAAGCCTCTTCTATAACCTCGTCAAGGATGTATGAAAGGTCATCCAGCCGTTCCTTGAGTAGATATATTCTATTTACTTCACCCGTAGGGACTCCTTCGGAATAATGCTTGAGCCGTTGTCCATTCACCTTGAACATGACTCCGTCTTTCCCTTCCAATTCAAAATCTCCTCTTGGTTGTATGTGCTTGATGGTGAAAGGTCCGGACCACCGTGACCTCAACTTCCCAGGGAATAGTCGGAGTCGGGAATTATATAATAAGACTTTGTCTCTGACCTTGAAGTCCGGACAGTTATACGGGCGTCGTGGAGAATCTTGGTCATTTCTTTGTAAATTCTCGAGCTCTCGTAGGCATCTCTTCTAATTTCATCAAGCTCATTGATATCTAGGAGCCGCCTCACCGCCGCACTCTTATAGTCATAATTGAGGGTCTTGATGGCCCAATACGCGTGGTGCTCCAACTCTACCGGTAAGTGACAAGCTTTCCCATAAACAAGTCGGAACGACGTGGTGCCAATGGGAGTGCGAAAGGCCGTGTGATATGCCCATAGAGCATCGTTTAACTTCATGGACCAATCCTTTCTAGATCGATCTACGGTCTTTTCAAGAATTTGCCTGATTTCTCTATTCGAAACTTCCACTTGTCCGCTCGTCTGAGGGTGGTAGGCCATGCCAATTCTATGGTTTACCCCGTATTTTTTCAACATGGCTTCAAATTTATTTTCTATAAAGTGGCTTCCCCCGTCGCTTATCAAAGTACGGGGCACCCCAAAGCGTGGGAAAATATTCTGCTTGAAAAACTTGGTGACAACCCTCACATCATTGGTAGGGGTGGCGATGGCTTCTACCCATTTGGAGACGTAGTCCACGGCCAATAAGATATACTTGTTACCCTTGCTTGACAGAAATGGTCCCATGAAGTCCACTCCCCAACAATCAAAGAACTCAATATCTAGAATGGGCCTCATTGGCATCTCAATTCGTTTGAAAATATTCCCGGTCCGTTGGCATCTATCGCACCCCTTGAAGAAGTCGTACGTGTCTCTGAACATGGTTGGCCAAAAGAATCCACTCTGCAATATCTTAGCTGTAGTCTTGGAAGTGACGTGATGTCCCCCGCATGGCATACCATGGCAATGCAAGATGATGGAGGTGGCCTCCTCCTTAGAAATACATCTCCGGATAACCCCATCCTTGCATATCTTAAAGAGATACGGATCTTCCCAGAAATAGCTACGGACTTCATGCATAAATCTCCTCTTTTACTGTGTGGGCATCCCGCATGGTTGAATCCCACAAGCCAAGTAATTGACAAAGTCCGCATACCAAGGAACTTCCCCGGGTCTTATGGCGTATAGCCTCTCATCAACAAAGGAGTCATCGATGGGCAAGCTCTCGTCCTCCTTGTCACGAATAAGCCTAGACAAATGATCCGCCACAACGTTGTCCGTACCCTTCTTATCTCTGATTTCCAAATCAAACTCTTGCAATATAAGTATCCACCTAATCAACCTAGGTTTGGCCTCTTTCTTGTTTAGAAGATACTTCAATGCCGCATGGTCGGTGTGGATAATTACCTTGGATCCAAGGAGATAGGAGCGGAACTTTTCAATGGAATAAACGACCGCTAGAAGCTCTTTCTCCGTAGTTGTATAATTTTTCTGTGCGTCATCCAACGTTTTGCTTGCATAGAATATTGCATGAAGCTTTCTGTCTTTCCTTTGTCCTAACACCGCTCCAATGGCTTGGTCACTTGCATCACACATGAGCTCAAAGGGAAGGCTCCAATCCGGCTGTTGTATGATGGGTGCAGAAATTAGTGCTTCCTTCAATGTATTGAACGCCCGCAAGCATTCTCCTGAAAAAACAAATGGAGCATCTTTAGCAAGCAAGGAGGTAAGGGGCCGGGCAATCAAGGTGAAATCCTTGATAAAGCGGCGATAAAACCCCGCATGACCAAGAAAGCCTCTAATGCCCTTAACATTAATAGGAGGAGGGAGTTTCTCGATTACCTCAATCTTCGCCTTATCAACCTCAATCCCTCTTGAGGAGACAAGGTGCCCAAGCACTATCCCTTCGGTGACCATGAAGTGACATTTCTCCCAATTAAGAGTAAGATTATTTTGTTGACATCTTTTAAGAACTTTGGTAAGATTAGCCAAACAAGAATCAAACTCACTTCCATAAACTGAGAAATCATCCATGAAAACTTCCATAATATTTTCAATATAGTCGGAAAAGATGGAGGTCATGCACCTCTGAAAGTTGGCGGGTGCATTACAAAGACCAAAGGGCATTCTACGGTAGGCGTAGGTGCCATAGGGACAAGTAAAAGTAGTCTTTTCTTGGTCATCTTCATGCAAAGGGATTTGGAAAAACCCCGAATACCCATCCAAGTAGGAAAAATATTTATGCTTAAGCATTTGATCTATGAAGGGTAGTGGGTAATGGTCTTTTCGGGTGGCTTTATTTAGTTTTCGGTAATCAATACACATCCGCCATCCCGTGACAGTGCGCGTAGAAATGGGCTCTCCTTTTTCGTTTTTATAACGGTCATCCCCCCTTTCTTAGGGACGACGTGAACGGGGCTAACCCATCTACTGTCAGAGATAGGGTAGATAATTCCGGCCTCAAGAAATTTTAGGATTTCCTTTTTGACCACCTCCTTCATGTTGGGGTTCAACCGCCTTTGAGGCTCTATGGAGGTGGCGTCAGTGTTTTCCAAATGGATTCTATGCGTGCAAAGCCTAGGGCTTATTCCCTTAAGATCAGAGATAGTGTAGCCAAGGACATCCTTGTGATCCCTAAGGACTTCTAATAGTTTTTCAAGTTGATCATGGCCGAGGTGGGCATTAACAATCACCGGGAAGGTCAATTTACTACCCAAGAAGGCATACCTTAGATTCGGCGGTAATTGTTTAAGCTCTACCTCAAAGGGTGCCGTACCCTCTGATTCATCATCTTGTGTGAGTTTGGCTTCTCCTTCAACATCTGAGTTTAGCTCATGTTCTGGTGGTGCACCCTCGAGTGGAGACTCAGATTCACTTCTTGGTGAGGACGGTGCATCGGAATAGACGCTCTCCAATTCTACGCTAGCATCGATATGACCACCACTTTGCTCCGGTTCATTCCTGAGGTCAAGAAATACGTCAGCAGATTCATAAATGCAAGAGTGGGTGTCGTAGAGTGTAACTCCCTGAATATCGGTTTGCTCGAAGGATTCCTCGGGAGTGTAGTACTCTTCGACGCATGTTCTACCGCCTTTGAAATATAGCTTGTCGTCCCTCACATCAACTCTGATGTCGCCCCCAATAGTCCCATCCAGGGAGATTTGATCCATCACAAAGTTAGCAAACAATTGTTCAACGGGGTCCTCGATATTAATAGCAAAAGCTCCGGTAGCGTGGACCTCATCAACAAGTTCCTTAAGGAGCTCCGCAAAGGATTCATCATCTCCCTGGCCAGACTCAGTCATTGGAATTGCATCCCCCATTTTACCTGTTAAGATCTTGTGGAAAATTTCGGGAGAGCGTGCAAAATAGGGCTGTAAACAGAGTTAGAAAAGAATGAAGAAATAAATAAAGAAATTGAAAAAAAATAACCGGGTGATCGAAATCGAACTCCGTCAAAAACACCTCCCCGGCAACGGCGCCAAAAACTTGATCGCGCCCCGGATATGCACCCGGGACGAGACTCGCTGGTCTTACCGCAAGCGTACGGTGTAGCGGCGAGCGGGTATCGAACACGAGGAGGGCAAATGACAGTGTCTTCTTTAATTCACCTGGCTATAAGAACAGTCGAGAAATATTCGCAATAAAGCGGTCACAGTCGTTCAATTGTATAAAGGAAATATCAAATTAAATAAGACGCCTAGGGGTAGGGAATCCCCGCTACAAACCGTATCTCGTCATTGTGATTCGTAGGTTTCACAATTGCTAGACTTGAAATTCAGGTGAACTAGTTGCAACTAAATGTAGAACCAAACTCACGCTCTCGTGCTATTGCCGGTCTATAGCTAACCTAGGGTAGGGTCCAATCTTTTGCAAACCCTAACCTAGGCAAGCTATTATGAAGAACAACATCATTGTTCAATCTCCCCTCGAGCCCACTCTCGTGCAAACTCGAGCTACGACCTAGGTTGGGATAGTTCCTACCCGTCCAATCTCTTGCAAACGGGTATTGGTATAGAATTGCAATCGAAAACCCTAGTTTCGGTCCAATCTCTTGCAAACCGATTCCAGAGAAATCTAATTGTAACCCAATTCGAATTTCTAGGGCTTCCTATCGAATTGGGATCCAATCTCTTGCAAATCCCAATCGGTATGAATCCCTAGCTATTCGTATTAAATCAATCCCAAACTAACCCTAATCAATTCTAGCAATAATTTCACCAATTCATCACAATTTTAGAAATAGGGTTCATAGGGTTCATCCCTATGCCCTAAGACAATTAAACTACTCACAATTCATAATGCAATTCAATGGAAATTCAATAATAAAAGCAATAGAATTCATTGCAATATTCAATATATCAATAAAAATGAGATTTTTGATAGAGAGAGAGAGAGACAAACCAATGAAGTTTCAATAGCATCCAACAAAATAACTCTTTTCTCTCTCCCAAAAGAACTAAATCTAATCTCCTAAAAAGTAATCTAAAAAGGATGCAAAAAGTTCCGGAAAAGCTCTCTAAACTAGGTTAAAAACTGGGGTTAAATACCCCCCAAAATCGCCCAAAAAACTGTGACAAAATTGCCCTTGCGCAGCCTGAAAATCGTAATTTACGCTACAGGTAGCGCGGCTCACTCGGCCGAGTGACAAATGTCATTCGGCCGAGTGACAAACCCTGACAAATTCCAGTAACTTCGGACTTTTGGGGGTCGGCTCCTCGGGAGTCACTCGGCCGAGTGACTTTCTTTGCTTCGGCCGAGGGGACTTCTTCACTCGACCGAGTCGGAACTCGGGAGTTGACTGACAGATTACAGTAAGTCTGGGATTTTTCTTACCGTCGTCTTGATGCCACTCGGGCGAGTGGTGTCTCCGTGGTTCGGCCGAGTGGGCTGGCGATGGTCGGCCGAGTGCACGCTGATACTCAGTCTGTTGCGTGTCCGATCTGGCCGGCCGAGCAGACTTTCGATGGTCGGCCGAGTGACTCCTTCACTCGGCCGAGTGACATACTGAAAATGCCCAATCTTCGTGTTTTTTCTCCCTCGTCGCTCCTACGACGTTCTTTCTTCTTCCACTCCTCTCCAATCGCAAAATTCCCCTCAAAAGAGTCGCGGGTGAAATTCCGGAGTGGGTGCATCTCAGAATCACTCCAAATCGCTCTGAATCTCCTGAAATTCGATAAAAACAAGAAATCGTGAAAAGCATCGCAATATTGCCGAAAACTCGTGAAAAACGTGATTCAAGCGATCAAAATGGCATGCAAACATGCAAAAAAAAGGTGTAAAATATGGAGTGATCAGTTTGCTATGCGAGACACCATGCAAATTTCGTGAGAGCCTGGTGAATCCCCTATTCAAAATGATTTCTGTGGTCTGACAGCATTCTGAGAGGATCAACTTGGTCTTGCTTAGATGAATTGGGCGCGGTAGAGAACTACATCCACCAATTACTAAATGTAAGGAAGAGAACTACAGCCAGCAAAGTCATCTCAGAGTATCATGGGATTGAAGCTTATATTGTTGCATAATTCTCTTTATGGATAACCAGTAGGGAGGTCAATTAGAACTCTATGCACTCTACAATACAGTGTGCTCATGTATTTGTTTGTATTCTCAGTCCTGGCTGAATGTGGGATAACTAATGTAATGTTTTACTATGAATTTTACTTTGAATTTGGAGCACACTTAGTTGGAGCATACTAATGCAAAGTTCTGCTATGAATGCAATGCACTCTATTCTTATGATTCTGCATCAAGTAAATCTTCAGTGATTTGTTGAAAGTGATTTGTTATAAAGTGATTTGTTAAGTTGATTAATACTTAGTTGTATTATACATTTGGAGCACACTTAGTATTAATCACAATGTATCAGTGTTCTCCAAAGGAACTGTTAATGTTCTAAAGGGATTTGTTAATGTTCTAAGTTCTAAAGGGATTTGTTAATCTTCAGTGTTAATCACTTGGCGAATTTTGAAAATCAGTTATTTAGAAAATCAGTTGGTTGTATAAATTTTTGCAGGCTATCTTTTTCTGAAAGTTTGATAAAGATGTCTGAGATGTTATGACAAAGATGGATGAGGTGAATTAATACATCCATTTCCTAATTCTTTCTATTGATTTCTTTTTTCTGCTTTTAAAAATTGCATTTTGATAGATATCCCATTGTAATTGTGATTGTGTGGTTTCTTTGAGAGATAATTGAGAGATATCCCTTTGTATAAGGCAGAATATAAAATTGTAATTGTGTGATTTCTTAAACAAATTTCAAGTATGACATGATTGATTACTGCAGCTTCAAATATGTATCTGGATCAGGTGTTAGTGCTGCAACTAAGGCTGACATCTTTATTCTAGAAATAGTATGTTCATTCACATGTTTAGGGTTATCTTTGTTATCAAGCACTTTATACATTTCAATATACATTGTGACCCTAGGAAAGGAGGAAACACACTACAATTTCAGACATGTAGGAAATTATTTTTCATGGGTGAACAAACAAATGTCATATCTGTTCTTTAGCTTGCTTCTTGATCTACCTGATGATGAATTTGCTGTCATTGTCAATGTTTTTGTTTTTGTTGGTTATTTAGGTAGCAAAATTGATTTAGACTTATTATTCAGAATATGCACAATCATGATTTTTAAAATGGAGAAGAAACTTAATTGAAATATTTACAATCGTTGTCAATGTTGTTGTTGCTATTGTTATTTATTCGGCAAAATTGTTTCATACTTACATTTCAAGAACATGCATAACCATGATTTTTAAAACGGAGAAGAAACTTAAACGAAATTGTGACAATCATCCAAAATTTAGCTCATGTGAAAGAATATAATTCCAGGCTGGCAATGTGAAAATGGATGTCAAGATGGTTGAGTTGCAATTTGGTTTGGAATTAAACAAAATGTATTCAGTTTATTATGTTTTGCATTCTCTAGCAGACATTGTTTAATTTCATATTGTGACATCTTCATAAACATAATTAGCATCAATTCATCCTGAAGTGCCAGTTGACCATTCTTAGTTCCAAAACGAACAAGTGCCAGTTGAACATCCTAAGATTGGTTGTGTTTTTCTTCCTTTTCCTTCTTCCCCGCTTCTGCTCAATGATGATTTGTAAATGGAGGAGTCCGTGCAGATTTTCTTTTTGTAAATAGATGGTACTGTTGAATTTTAAGAACCATACCATACTGTAAATAGAGGAGCCCGCGTCGAAGGCACCCGCACCGAACCCATCTGTCTTTGATCGCATCCAACTGAGACCCATTTCGATCGAGAAAGAAGTCTTCTCCTAGATTGTTGCTGATGAAAAGCTCTTTGCCATAGTCCTTCCTGGGTTATGGATGGATATTAGACAGCCAAAGGACTACATCACATGCTTGAGGCTATATCTCAGATCCCTACAAAAGAAATCATCCCCAAAACTAGCCATTGGCACCAACATAGTTGGTAATGTTTTGGTGCATGAGACTGCCAAGATCAGAGATGGATGCCTAATTGGGCCTGATGTTACCATGGGACCGGGCTGTATGGTCGAGTCTAGAGTGAGGCTGTCCATTTGCACAGTGATGTGTGGTGTCTGCATCAAGAAGCTCGCTTTCCAGTGCACATGGAGATCAAGTCTAGCATCCTAAAGCCTAAAATTGTCAAGTAATGGTGGTTGTTTTTGGTTCAGTTTTAGAGTTGTGTTGTCTGTTAAATAGACTATCTATGTTAAGAGTCTGTTGATAGAATTCTATTTATGTAGCATGGAAATGCCATGATGTGTTTTAGTTTGTGTGCCCATATCCTAGGGGTGTGTATTGTTTCATTTCTTGGTCTCCTTCTACAAGCTTAATTGCAAGCTTAATATTCTGTAAATTTCACAATTTCAAGCTTAAAATTAGAACTCATCATATTATATAACTTGAATAGCATTCACACTCCATGGAGATTTTAATCATAAATTTAATCCTAATGGGTAAGAGAAGTGAATTTTATTTTTTTCCTTTTAATAAAATTTGACAATATATTTGTTTTCCAGATGCAAGTGATTAATAATCTTAGGGAAACCTCTGATACATAATATGTCAATGCGACATGCCAGCAGAAATAAGTTGATAATATTACCTCAAGTAGTACTACACTTCCCTCAAATGAGGTTGCACATTTGTGCCTCTCCACTTACAACAACAAGGGAAGTTAGAAACTAAAATCACTATTGCATGCATATTGAATTCATTCACTTGCAAAGGAAATTCCACCTAAAATGCATGGCAAACTATTTCAAGCTTATGCATTGATTCAGGTTGAAGGAGCATGAAAGCCGATGTGTGAAAAAATAGGAAGTTATTATTTAGCAGTACATAGTCAGATGTGGAATGTAAGGAGACTGGCAATACATAGCCTCTCGATGCAATACCAAGGTCCTTTCTTTGAAGAAAAATAAAAAAAAGAAGGAAGAAAATGCAAATTGTCTGAGCAATATTGAGGAGGAAAGGGAGGTATAAGAAGCACAACTTCATGAATATAAAGAGTGATCACTCCTTATTTTACACCTTTTTTCCGCATGTTTGCATGCCATTTAGATCGCCCAAATCATGTTTTTCACGATATATCGACGATATTGCGATGCTTTTCACGCTTTGTTGTTTTTGTCGCATTTCAGGCGATTTGGTGCGATTTGGAGTGATCATGAGATGCGCTCACGATAGACGGCCACCGACGACCTCCCCGAGGGGCATTTTGCTGTTGGAGAGGAGCGGAAGAAGAATGGACGTCGCCGGAGCGACGAGGAGGCCAAAACGACCAGTTTGGGCATTTTTTGTGTCCCACTCGGCCGAGTGGAGGAGCCACTCGGCCGACCAGCGAGACACTGCTCGGCCGACCCGTTCAGACACGATTTCCATGTGTACTCGGCCGAGCGACGGAGACCACATCGGCCGAGTGACGATACCACGTCCGCCCGAGTGGCGCCCAGACGAAGGCCCTCAAAAAGATCTAAGTTACTGTTTTTCGGCCATCTGAGCTTCAGAAGACCCACTCGGCCGAGTGGCAAATCCCGTCCGCCCGAGTGAAGTGAAGCCATCGGCCGAGTGACTACAACTCACTCGGCCGAGCCGCCCCCGAACTGAATACCCCTGAAGCCCCCGACTTACTGGAAAATCGACAGGGTTTTCACTCGGCCGGGCGACTTTTGTCACTCGGCCGAGTGCGATGCGCAGCCTGTAGCGAAATTTGCGGAAAACAGGCTGTGCAGGGGCATTTTGGTCAGGATTTTTAGACGATTTTTGGGGCTATTTAAGCTCTGTTTTTACCCTAGTTTTGAGAGCCACCTCTCAGATTTTTGCAGCTTTTTGAGTCTACTTTTTAGTTTTATTAATTGTGATTGGAGAAGAGAAAAACTTGGATTTTTGTTGGGTTGATTGAAGATCTACATTGGTTTGCACTTCTCTTCCCCAAAAAACTCTATTTTTATTGTTTATATCATTGTTGTGATGAATTCCATTGTCTATTTCATTGCTAATTATTGTGCTATTGCTATGATTAGTGAGTAGTGTCCACGTCTTGGGGCGTGGGGATGAACCCTACAAGCCCAATTTCGTATTTGTAGGATTGTTATTAGGGATTAGATTGGGATCGAATTACTACGGATAGCTAGGTATTCACATCAATTGGGATTTGCAAGAGATTGGATCCCAATTCGATAGGAAGCCCTAGAAATCCGAATTGGGTTGGAGTCGGATTTTCGAAGTATCGGTTTGCAAGAGATTGGACCGATGCTAGGATCTCCGGTTGCAATTCCGTGCCGATACCCGTTTGCAAGAGATTGGACGGGTAGGAACTATCCTAATCTAGATTGTGGACCGAGTTTGCAAGAGATTGGGCTCGGTGCGCAATTGGACGATGATGTTGATCCTAATGCTAGCTTCCCTAGGCTAGGGTTTGCAAGAGATTGGACCCAAACCTAGGATAGCTATAGACCGGCAACAGCGCGAGAGCGTGAGCTTGGTTCCACATTTAGTTGCAACTAGTTCATCCAAATTCTCATCCTAGCGATTTCGATACCGGCGAACCACAATTGTGAAATACGGTGAGTAGTGGGGATTCACCATTCCCTAGGCGTTCTCTATTTGATTTGATATTTCGCACTTTTGTCTGACGATTGTGACAGGATCGCCCAAGGCAATTATCCCTCTAAATAGCCAGGTTGATTAGGAGCAAGCACGGTCATTCGTCCTCCCTGTGTTCGATACCCGCTCGCCGCTATACCGTGCGCTTGCGGTAAAACTACAACCGTCGCCTCGGGACGTGTACGCCGGGGCGCGATCAAGTTTTTGGCGCCGTTGCCGGGGAGGCGATTGCGTTTGATTCTTTTTCACCTTAGCTATTTCTTTCTTTTATTTTCTTTTTATTTTATTTCTTTTACCATTATTATTTCCTTTGCTATTCTTACCTAACCCTTCCATGGTACTAATCATCTCTTTGAAACTCTGTTTTCCCTGTGCATGTACACGAGATCTACGGCGGACCCCGAAGCCTTATTATTCGATCCCGAGATCGAACGTACCGCGCGGAGACTCAGAGCGGAAAGGAGACAATATCCGGAAGGGCGGTTTATGACCAACCGGGAAACTCCCGAAGAATTGGCGGCGAGGATGGCGAGAATAATTTCTATTCGCGATAGGCTTCGGCCTAAGACCTCTTCAACTACGTCATCCATTGCCGTGCCGGAGTTGGCTGCCGACAAGAACTTCGAGCTAAAGACGGGATTGGTGGTTTTGATGCAACAAGACCCATTTCATGGGAACGCTCACGAGAACCCCCACTACCACATCCAATCATTCTTGTCGAAGTGCGCCACTTTCCAAATGCCGAGGGTCCCGATCGATGCCATCAGACTGCGCCTCTTCCCCTTCACGCTAAAGGACAAAGCACTCTATTGGCTGAGGACGCAAGCTGACGGAGTTTTCACCTCTTGGGACGGGTTGGCGGATGCATTCATTGATAAATTCTATCCACCATCCAAGACGGTGAAGATCCGGAGCGCTCTCATGTCCTTCAAGCAAGGACCACATGAGACGCTCTATGAAGCTTGGGAGCGATTTAAGGATTTGCAGCACCAGTGCCCGCACCACAGTATAGAAGATTGGGAGTTAGTGCATAGCTTCTACAACGGTCTCCAACCGGGGACCAAACAAATTATTGATGCCGCGGCGAATGGTGCAATCTTGTCAAAGACTCCCGAGGAAGCTACGGCCCTAATTGAGGAGATGGCCTCTAATAACAAACAATGGGGCGATGAGCGAGGACACTCTACGTCCTCCTTAAAGCCGACTAGCATCTACGAGGCAAAGGCCGTAGCGGAGCTTACGAGCAAATTTGATTCTCTCCACAAGGTGGTGGAGAGATTGGAGAAATTCATCACGGAGCCCCAAGGAAGCCCTTCCACCTCCGCGCCGGCAAGCCAAATGAGTGATTGGCAAGACCAATCTCAAGCCATGTATTCGGGAGGAGAGCAAGGAGAAGCATCCTTGGAGCAAGTGCAATATGTTGCGGGGAACCAAGGTTATTGGTCCAATCCGGCCGCAAGAAATCACCCGGGATTCTCCTACGCCAACAATGAAGGAGCTTTGAACCCGCCACAACAACCGCCTAATCAAGCTCGACCACCACCACCCCAACAACAATACTATCCGCCGAGGGGACCTACACAACAAAACTTCCAACCAAAGCAACAAGTCCCACCTTATAGGCCTCCCGGATACAATCAAGGGTGGAGGAATCAAAACCAAAACCCTCCACAAGCTCCACAACGATCCGATTTCGAAACTAGAGTGGAGGCGTTCATGGTCGAGCAAAATAAGGTGAATGCTACTTTGAAGGCGGGGCAAGAATCTCTCAATACCGTAGTGGCTCAAATATCGGAGCAATTAGCGTTGCTCAACCGGAACACTCAAAGATTGCCGGCGCAACCGGAGCAAAACCCACGGGGCAACACGGGCCACATCAACGCCGTAGTTGCCGTCACTACTAGAGGCGGGAAGGACACCACCCCCGCCATGATTCCTATTGAGGAGGCCGTGGAGGAAAGTTTGGAGCCGGTTGAGCCGATAGTCGAGATTGAAAAGGAGAAGGAGCCACAAGACAAGGAGAAATCTAGGGCGGAGCTATTAATTGAGGAGAGGCGCTTCATGCCACCGGTCCCATTCCCGCAAAGACTAGCGAAAGCGAAAATGGAGAAAAGGCTAGCGAAATTCCTCGAGTATCTAAGAGGAGTTAGCCTAAATATTCCCTTCCTTGACGCCATCATCGAGATCCCCACATATGCCAAATTCTTGAAGGACTTGATTTCGGGGAGAAAGAGGAAGGAGAAGATCATGCTAGCCGAGGAGGGCTCTTGGTTCACCAAGAGAGAAAAGGAGCCACCTCTCAGATTTTTGCAGCTTTTTGAGTCTACTTTTTAGTTTTATTAATTGTGATTGGAGAAGAGAAAAACTTGGATTTTTGCTGGGTTGATTGAAGATCTACATTGGTTTGCACTTCTCTTCCCCAAAAAACTCTATTTTTATTGTTTATATCATTGTTGTGATGAATTCCATTGTCTATTTCATTGCTAATTATTGTGCTATTGCTATGATTAGTGAGTAGTCTCCACGTCTTGGGGCGTGGGGATGAACCCTACAAGCCCAATTTCGTATTTGTGTTGAATCGGTAGAAATTGAGCCAGGATTGTTATTAGGGATTAGATTGGGATCGAATTACTACGGATAGCTAGGTATTCACATCAATTGGGATTTGTAAGAGATTGGATCCCAATTCGATAGGAAGCCCTAGAAATCCGAATTGGGTTGGAGTCGGATTTTCGAAGTATCGGTTTGCAAGAGATTGGACCGATGCTAGGATCTCCGGTTGCAATTCCGTGCCGATACCCGTTTGCAAGAGATTGGACGGGTAGGAACTATCCTAATCTAGATTGTGGACCGAGTTTGCAAGAGATTGGGCTCGGTGCGCAATTGGACGATGATGTTGATCCTAATGCTAGCTTCCCTAGGCTAGGGTTTGCAAGAGATTGGACCCAAACCTAGGATAGCTATAGACCGGCAACAGCGCGAGAGCGTGAGCTTGGTTCCACATTTAGTTGCAACTAGTTCATCCAAATTCTCATCCTAGCGATTTCGATACCGGCGAACCACAATTGTGAAATACGGTGAGTAGTGGGGATTCCCCATTCCCTAGGCGTTCTCTATTTGATTTGATATTTCGCACTTTTGTCTGACGATTGTGACAGGATCGCCCAAGGCAATTATCCCTCTAAATAGCCAGGTTGATTAGGAGCAAGCACGGTCATTCGTCCTCCCTGTGTTCGATACCCGCTCGCCGCTATACCGTGCGCTTGCGGTAAAACTACAACCGTCGCCTCGGGACGTGTACGCCGGGGCGCGATCAAGTTTTTGGCGCCGTTGCCGGGGATAGTCGAGATTGAAAAGGAGAAGGAGCCACAAGACAAGGAGAAATCTAGGGCGGAGCTATTAATTGAGGAGAGGCGCTTCATGCCACCGGTCCCATTCCCCCAAAGACTAGCGAAAGCGAAAATGGAGAAAAGGCTAGCGAAATTCCTCGAGTATCTAAGAGGAGTTAGCCTAAATATTCCCTTCCTTGACGCCATCATCGAGATCCCCACATATGCCAAATTCTTGAAGGACTTGATTTCGGGGAGAAAGAGGAAGGAGAAGATCATGCTAGCCGAGGAGGGCTCTTGGTTCACTAAGAGAGAAAAGGAGCCGGCAAAATTTAAAGATCCGGGGAGTTTTCGGATTCCTTGCACGTTGGGCGGCGTGCCTCTTCAAAAGGCGTTGGTCGATCTTGGGGCTAGTGTGAGTCTCATGCCCCTCTCCATGTTCTTAAAGCTTAACACCGGGACAAAGTTGAAACCCACCGACATGCGCATTCAATTAGCCGATGGACGGATAACAAGGCCGGTGGGGATTGCCGAAGACATCCCACTTCAAGTCCCGGGTGGAATATGCTTGCCATGTGACTTCGTCATCATGGACATTAAGGAGGAGGGAGACACCTCATTGATACTTGGGCGCCCATTCCTCGCCACCGCCGGAGTCATTGTCGACGTGCGCGAAGGTACCTTAACCTTGAACGTCGGAAACATTGAGGTGGAGCTCCACATTCCTAAGGCTATGAAGCATATGCCTTATCACGAGGAACTCGATTACATGGACCTCCTTGATGAGGTAATAGAGGAGGCGATTCCTCACTCAATTGGTGCCCTTTTTGATGAAGAATTTGATGAAGGCCCGGATTTAGGCCGAGATGAAAAGATTGAAGACGATTCCCCCGACTTCTCCGCTGATGAAGATGAAGGCGACGCTGATGTCGCGAGGATTCGAGAGCTCTGCAAGCTCTCGAAATTAAAGTCTCCAAGGAAAGCTCCGCCGGCACGGAAATCGGCATCGCCGGTTAAGCCGTTGACCGGGGCAATTGCTAGCTTGGGGGAGCCTCCCCCCAACACCATTCGGGACAAGAGACCTTCGAGGGAGACCGCTACGCCGCCACGTCCAAATCCAAGCGCGCTCCCCGGGAAGTTTGACGGGTGCATCTCATATGCACCCAACATCCCGCATTGATTGAAAATTATAGGGGGTCGAGCTCATGACCTTAAACGAGCGCTTGTCGGGAGGCAACCCGACGGTTTTTGCTTTATTTTTACTTTTTCTTTATTTTTGTTTTAGAAATTTTTAGTGTTTTGAGTCACCCGACCAAAAATTTTGTGATAACGGGTCCTATTTTTCTTGACAGGAGAGAAGATAGGTAGATCATCATGAGGAGGATGAACGAGACGATGAGGAGCGCCCCAAGAAGGAGTTCGACGCTTAGGAGGAGCATGAAATCGACTGGAGGAAGAAAGACGGAGTCTAGAGCCTAAACGAAGACAAACAGCAGAATACAAGGCTCACTCGGCCGAGTATACTAGTCACTCGGCCGAGTACAGAAGTTCGTCCGGCCGAGCCGCTCACGAACGAAGGAAGTCTGCTGTACCCAACTCTCTGTCTATTCTTCTCATTTCATTATAACTGCTACTCGGCCGAGTATATATATTCACTCGGCCGAGTGAAACGGATACCCTCCTAGGGCGAGTCATGCCGAGTAGCTTGAGTCACTCGGCCGAATGGACTTACTCCACTCGGCCGAGCATGGCAAAGCCACTCGGCCGAAGCGATATCGGGGAGAAATTTTTATTTGCCTCGCTCGGCCGAGTGAGTAAAGTCACTCGGCCGAGTCGTAACTTTTTAATATAAAGCCAAGGGGGGGCGCAGTTTTCGAAAACGAAAAAAACCCCTTCGCCCGCGCCCCCTCAGCTTTCCCTCGCCCGATCTCGCCTCGCCTAACAGCCACTCGCCCGCGCGCGCCGCCGCTCGGCCTGCCGTCGCCGGCCGACCATCGCCGGACCCCGCCCGAGTCGCCGCCGGCAGCCCCGCCTCCGATCACCTCCGGTTCGCTTATTTTCACCGTTTTCTCCTCTCCTCGTGTATTTTTTGAGGATCCATGTGCTAAACGCCCCCCTAACCCAAATCAATTCCCATATCTATCTGTTATACCCCTATTGCTCCATACATTTTGATTATTACTCGCTGATATCGCTTTTCCATGCGCAGGTTGCTTTTTGGAGCTTAGGGGAACTCAGGGGAGCTTCTACGGGCTGTTTTGGACTTCGTGGAGGCGCGGACTTCGCACGCTTCCACTGCTTAGCACTCGCGGCGTGTTTGGGTAAACTCTTTCCACTCTTTGTGCACACGCCGCACTTTTCACTTTTCGGCGCGCGCTCGGGGCAGATATGCCGCCCCGGACACGGCCGCGGTCGAAGAGAGCTTCCGCCAAGCGGAAGCGGTCGGATGATGCCGGCCCCTCCCACGAGTTGGAGGACTCTCCTCCACCGTCCCCCACACACACCGCACACCCAGCACAGCCTGCAGGCCCCGCACACCCTGCACAGCCTGCAGTGCACCCACAGCCCGCACAGCCTCTCCCTGCCGATCCACAGCCACCACCACCGGCTCCACTGGTCGGGCCGCTCGGGATTACGTTCCGAGACGACGCACACCACGCCGTCTTCGAGCGTATCTCCCAGCGCTCGATCGTACCCTCCAGGTTTGCACACCTCGCTGACCTTGGACGCCTGGGGGTACTTGAGGGGATACTCACGTTGTACGACAACGTGGGTTGGCGCGACTTCCTTCAAGTGTCGGCGGATACTTTTACCCGCCCGACACTTGAGGTTTTGAGTTCGATCGCCCGGACCGATGAGGGATGCTCATTCCGGTTCATGGATCGAGAGTGCCAGGTCACTCTCGATATGATGAGAGCATTTTTCTCATGGCCCGCCGTCCCCGGAGCCGATCGCGGTTACGGCCCTACCCACATCCCCCCACCTTCTTTCGACGCCGGCGCCTTCTGGGCCCGGATCACAGGCCACCACGCTGCCTTTGACCCTAGTAGGGCCAAGGCCTCGGCCATAGTCCACCCCTGCCTACGCATTGCCCAGCGCCTCATGGCGACTACCTTTTTGGCCAGATATGAGCCGGGCACGATGTCTACGCCAGAGCTTTACATGCTCTACGCGATGACACGTCCCAGAGCTCTGTCTAGGGATGGACTCGAGCTTGTCCCCGCCGTCGTGATCGACATTGCGGCTTGGTTTCTAGACCGTATCATTGTGTCGGTGGGCGCTCGCTCACCGATATGCTGCGGCGGTCTGATCACCTTGCTTACCATGATGACCGGCGAGGACCTACCCGACGACCTGCGACGCGTTTCGGGCCCCACTTCCTTGTCGATAGACGTTATGGCCCGGATGAAGATGCTGCGTCCGCATGGTGAGCGTCACTGGGTCTGGTTGCACGGCCCCTATGGGGCCGATTACATGATCCTCCCGAGCCCTGCTCGGACTCTGATTGCACCAGCCCACGTTGACTGGATTCCGGCGATGGATGTCCTCATCCCCGCCGCCTACGTGCTCGAGGCCGAGGAGGCCGAGCAGGGCCACGCCGCCCACGCTGCCTAGGCTGCTCCCGCAGACCCTGCTGCACGCCCTGCCGAGCCTGCTGCCGACCCTGTCGACCCTGTGGCGCCTCAGCCTGTTCCTGACATTTCTGCTGCTCCTGACACTTCTGTCCTCACCTCTGCCTGTGTCGAGAGTACTCTTGCTGAGCCCACTTCCACCACTGTCACCACTTCTGAGGCTGTTCCCACCACTCCCGCTGCCACCTCCGGCCCTCTGTCCGTGGAGCCTCTTTGCTCCGCTCTCCCCCAGCGCCCGCAGACCTTTGTTGAGAGTGGAGAGCCCTCGTTCGCCGCGGTCGTGGAGACCATGGTTAGCATGATCTCCGCTGGGGTTACACCTTTTGGACCACACACTTCTACCCCAGCGGGAGATTCCTCTGTCTCCACTGCCGCCGTCTTCTCCGAGAGTGTCGTGGCGTCTGTCCACACTTCTGTGCCACAGACCTCTTTGGCCACCTCGTTGCCTTTTCTGCACGCTTCCTTTGCTGCCGCTGCCTCCACTTCTCACCAGCCGGTGTCCCGGCCTCGCACCGAGGCCAGGCCCACTTTTCCAGGCGCGGCACCTTTTGTCCCATTCCCTGCTGAGCCCGTTACATACTCCACACGCGTACGCCAGCCTCGCCCTGCGCAGCCTAGACCGGTGCGTCCCTCTGCACCACCCCCGCCCGACACTACACTGCAGAGCATACGTGCTCTTTAGTTGGCGGTGAGTGGTCTTAGAGCTGACCTTAGGACCCTGTCCTCCACCGTCTCTACGATGGCTGGACGCTCTGCCCTGATCCCTCAGATCCACTACTGCCTGACACAGATCTTAGAGCGTCTTCCGCGCGTACCCCAGCCCACCCAGCAGGTTCCCACACACACTTCCACACACACTAGACCTGCTTCCGCTTCCACCCCAGCTCAGCAGCCCACACCACCACCACCACCACCTCCGCCTCAGGACGGAGATGGCGCGGCACCGCCTTCTTAGGCACCCTTGATGCCTTTATCCATTCCTGCCGTTGTGCTGCCCGTCTCTGCTGGGTCCTGATGCACTTTTGTCCACCCCCCCTCCCCTCACTTTTTTGTGATTCTCATTTGCCGTCTCTTTATATATCTTTTTTGGGAGAGAGGGAGAGCTTTTGGTGATCCATTTATACTCGTATCACTCATATCTGTGCATGCATCATATCCACATCATATTTTCGTTTCTTTATTTTTCGTTTTATTACCTTTTTTCTTTCCATCATGCATGCATCCTCACTTGCCCCTCTCATTACCTGTCTCTCTGTGTGCCACACTTTGCACATTGAGGACACTGTGCACTTTAGCTTGGGGGAGTGAGTTCTCACGTTCTTTTTTGATTTGCCACCTTTATTTTTAGTTTTTTTTCACACCGTTTTTCACTTTTGCACTTATTTTTCATTATTTTTCATTTATCTTGCCATGCATCACGTTTTTCTTATTTTCCTGTGTGCCGCATTGCATAGTTCTATTTTTCCTTTTATCTTTACTTCGTTTCTTTTTCATCTCATGCTAGAGATGAATTTTCTGTGATGATGTCTACGTGGAGTTAGCTTATTCTATATGCATGCTATATTTGTCGTGTCTTAGATTTCATTTCTGATATCATATGCTATGACTTGCTTTACATTTAGAAATAGTAACCCACACTTTTTCCTCATGAAAATGGATGAAATTTTATTATTAGCTGAGCCTGAATATTCATATGTATGCCATCACAGAAAACACACCAAGATTCACGCATTGAATGCCTATATCTGGAGTACTGACTTCTTTTCCTTTATCACTTCTATATGCATGAATTGTACACTTCACTTCCGGATGATTGAATGATGATTAGCTAAGATATATCTGGATTAGTTAGCTTTTTTGTGATCGAAACTGAGTAGATTAGATTACCCTGCTGAAGTTGTCGTGCATGTCTTATAGAGTGAGCCGAGAGTTATATTTATTTCTTTCTCCACAAATCTTGAACATCACTTCTCTACTTTTAAAATCATTGGTGAATCTCCCCTTAGTGATTCTATTCTATGGCATTTCCCCCGCTATTAATTCCTAGCTCCAAATCTCTTATTTCAAAAAAAAAAAAATATAAAAAATAAAAAAAAGAGACAAGAGAAGAATAAAAGAGAGAAAGACATTCTTGTATATCATTACCTCTCTCTGAGTTGGGATCATTGTATATATGTTGCTTATTGCAAAAGAAAAGAAAAAAAAAAGAAAAAAAAAAGAGAAAGGAAAAGAGGAAAAATCCTCAATAAAAGATCCCATCTCGCTCACTTTCTTTCTTCTTTCCCTTCTTTGCCTTTGGAGCTATATAAAAATGGGGATGTAAATATTTTTGTGCCACCACGCTTATAGATAAGCTTGGGGGAGGAGATCCATTGATGTGTGAGAGAGCGACTACTTGACATTGCACGACAACCTAGGCTAAGTAATATTCTATACTCGGTGAGATTGTTTCTAGCTTTACGAAATCCAGAAATCTAAGCCTAGCATTCATTTCATGAAATCCATACTTTTCTATTCTCTCTATTCTATGATGTGATACTCTTATACTCCAGATAGAAAGCGTTCAATTGAAAAGTGTGTGATCTGAGATTTGTATACCGCTTTAGATGATTCAGGCGATGTTAATTTTAAAATCATTCCGTTTTTCATGATTATACCGTTGTTCGTGGGTTTTCTATTTTCTACTTGCACTATTCTACTATGATATCAAAATTGAGATTCTTTGACATGTATTTCTCACTCGGTGCATGCTATAAGAGTAGGTGAAACCCACGTCCTGAGAAAATGATCTAGCATCCTACCTATTCTCTCTTTCTTTCTTTATTTTCGTTTGGTTTTCATTCTTCTTCGTTTTTCATTTTTTTCGTTTTTCGCCGTTTTCGTTTTCCGAATCCACCGGGTTCGCTTTTTACTTATCTTCCTCGAGGACGAGTAAGAGGCAAGCTTGGGGGATTTTGATCACTCCTTATTTTACACCTTTTTTCCGCATGTTTGCATGCCATTTAGATCGCCCAAATCATGTTTTTCACGATATATCGACGATATTGCGATGCTTTTCACGCTTTGTTGTTTTTGTCGCATTTCAGGCGATTTGGCGCGATTTGGAGTGATCATGAGATGCGCTCACGATAGACGGCCACCGACGACCTCCCCGAGGGGCATTTTG
This sequence comes from Scilla litardierei, assembly GCA_030789695.1. NCBI lineage: Eukaryota > Viridiplantae > Streptophyta > Magnoliopsida > Asparagales > Asparagaceae > Scilla > Scilla litardierei. The sequence goes on along the minus strand of CM061139.1, from coordinate 91,456,022 downwards.
CTGTTGGAGAGGAGCGGAAGAAGAATGGACGTCGCCGGAGCGACGAGGAGGCCAAAACGACCAGTTTGGGCATTTTTTGTGTCCCACTCGGCCGAGTGGAGGAGCCACTCGGCCGACCAGCGAGACACTGCTCGGCCGACCCGTTCAGACACGATTTCCATGTGTACTCGGCCGAGCGACGGAGACCACATCGGCCGAGTGATGATACCACGTCCGCCTGAGTGGCGCCCAGACGAAGGCCCTCAAAAAGATCGAAGTTACTGTTTTTCGGCCATCTGAGCTTCAGAAGATCCACTCGGCCGAGTGGCAAATCCCGTCCGCCCGAGTGAAGTGAAGCCATCGGCCGAGTGACTACAACTCACTCGGCCGAGCCGCCCCCGAACTGAAGACCCCTGAAGCCCCCGACTTACTGGAAAATCGACAGGGTTTTCACTCGGCCGAGCGACTTTTGTCACTCGGCCGAGTGCGATGCGCAGCCTGTAGCGAAATTTGCGGAAAACAGGCTGTGCAGGGGCATTTTGGTCAGGATTTTTAGACGATTTTTGGGGCTATTTAAGCTCTGTTTTTACCCTAGTTTTGAGAGCCACCTCTCAGATTTTTGCAGCTTTTTGAGTCTACTTTTTAGTTTTATTAATTGTGATTGGAGAAGAGAAAAACTTGGATTTTTGTTGGGTTGATTGAAGATCTACATTGGTTTGCACTTCTCTTCCCCAAAAACTCTATTTTTATTGTTTATATCATTGTTGTGATGAATTCCATTGTCTATTTCATTGCTAATTATTGTGCTATTGCTATGATTAGTGAGTAGTCTCCACGTCTTGGGGCGTGGGGATGAACCCTACAAGCCCAATTTCGTATTTGTGTTGAATCGGTAGAAATTGAGCCAGGATTGTTATTAGGGATTAGATTGGGATCGAATTACTACGGATAGCTAGGTATTCACATCAATTGGGATTTGCAAGAGATTGGATCCCAATTCGATAGGAAGCCCTAGAAATCCGAATTGGGTTGGAGTTGGATTTTCGAAGTATCGGTTTGCAAGAGATTGGACCGATGCTAGGATCTCCGGTTGCAATTCCGTGCCGATACCCGTTTGCAAGAGATTGGACGGGTAGGAACTATCCTAATCTAGATTGTGTACCGAGTTTGCAAGAGATTGGGCTCGGTGCGCAATTGGACGATGATGTTGATCCTAATGCTAGCTTCCCTAGGCTAGGGTTTGCAAGAGATTGGACCCAAACCTAGGATAGCTATAGACCGGCAACAGCACGAGAGCGTGAGCTTGGTTCCACATTTAGTTGCAACTAGTTCATCCAAATTCTCATCCTAGCGATTTCGATACCGGCGAACCACAATTGTGAAATACGGTGAGTAGTGGGGATTCCCCATTCCCTAGGCGTTCTCTATTTGATTTGATATTTCGCACTTTTGTCTGACGATTGTGACAGGATCGCCCAAGGCAATTATCCCTCTAAATAGCCAGGTTGATTAGGAGCAAGCACGGTCATTCGTCCTCCCTGTGTTCGATACCCGCTCGCCGCTATACCGTTCGCTTGCGGTAAAATTACAACCGTCACCTCGGGACGTGTACGCCGGGGCGCGATCAAAGAGATGATTAGCCAACTAGAATCATCTTTGAGCGAAGCGGATTATCAAAACTCAGTGCTTGTACAGGAGGTAAAGAATCTTGCAAAAATGCATGATATGCATGAAGGACGTGCAACTACAGCACATCAGCTCAATCTTGAACTAGAAGATTTGGTTCAACAATCCCATTCGAAAGCAGAGGATGCTGGAAAGGAAGTGGTAGAATTGGAGGTGTTGCTAGAAAATGCAAGACTCCAGGCTCAAAATAGTACACAGAAATAAAACGAATGCACTGATACATAAGTAATATAATGAACTATACATAAGTAATTTGCATAGCCAGAATAATGTTGCTCGCGATAATTTGTTTGATACAACAACATAAAAATCCACAACAATGAAAGCAAAAGTTCATATTTGATTGACATAATTTAGAGCTGTTACAAACAAAAAATTACATACACATGTACTTTGCTTTAAGAAGACAATATCTGACTACTAAACTTAGAATGAGCAACACCATGACATTGATTTCCACTAAACACATGATACATCCATATATGAAACCGGCATTAACGTTCCACTTCGTTGAGCTGTAGTCTCTTCTCTTTTATCTTCTCTTCTACCATTGTAAGCTGTAGTCTCTTCCAAATGTATCGTCTCAGTCATGATTCGTTGATGTTGCCTCAAGATTATTATCATGTCTTGACACTCCCGATTTGGACAAACTGGATTGGATTGCTCATTACAATAATCAATAGCATCTTCATAATTACTGAAACCCTTAAACATAGCATCCCGAAATCCATGAACTTGCGCATTACATTCTTTTCAAGTTCCATATATCCCAAATTGCCTTCCATATTTCACAACAAAATATCTTTTTCCCAGGTCTATTTACAAAACAAGTTAATTTAAACAAGGTAATAATAGATAGTTATTGAAATAAATTATTTACAGTTCATAAGCATAAGCATGATGACAAGAAGCACATAATCAAAATTTACTGAAAGATGTAAAATAGACACTCTACTAACATTATACATCTATATATTAAAACAAAACTTTTTTTGAATCTTAGGGTTGACTGGGACAAGTCCCAGTCACCAACAACGATCAGGATGCATCCACATCCACATCCTTTGCATCCAAGGGTCAAGATTTAATTCAAAAAAATCCCCACAATCACTACATGTGCATAGAATACCATCCATTTTCCCATTTTGCTAAAAAAGCCCTCTCATTTCACGTTTTACCCCAATACCCTACTCACACCCACACTTTGCACTTCCCCCATTCATTTTCGAGCATTTCTTTTTTGGCCCGGGTTAAAAAAATTTCCTGCGTCCGCACCGAAGGCGCCCCGCTAAAATTTTTAACGCTAAGTGGTTGTTCAGTGCTGAAGGCACCCGGGCCGAAATTGTTGTTTTACACTGAAATTATTGTTCCGTACCGAAGGCGCCCGTGCCGCTAAATATTTTTACGCTAATTTGTTGTTCTTTTAAATTTTGGCTGTGAAAATAATTTTTTGGGGAACAAACATTTCGCGAGGGAAAATCTTAAATGAACCGTGCCTGCGGGCACGAGTTATGACTTATATATATATATATATATATATATATATATATATATTATTGTATAAGCATGTACTATGCAGTATTATATATATTGGTTTGTTCTATATTAGTTAAAATCCTTCAGCTCATATTATAGATCCAATCTCGCAGATATAATCACGCCCCTCACCGTGATCCCATGAACACCCAAAATCGCGTCGCTTCAGGCAAGTATTTATCACTTACAAATTTAAAAATATCAAATGTTTTGTCTTTTAATAACATACATGAAATACTCTCATTACTTGTTGTGACTTTAATTGTGGATTGTTCACCCTTATTGAAATGTGTCATTGGGCCTTCGGGCATTTACGGACTATTGAGCCTTCGACCAATTACGGACTATTGGGCCCTCGGGCATTTACAGAATGTTGGCCATACGGCAACATTAAACTATACGGATACCCATATTGACACTTCTGGGTGGGGTAGTCCACTACAGTAGAGGTCGGAATGCTAAATTTCACCCCATTGATGAACTTGACCGACACCTGGCCGGGCCGGTGAGTATAGAACCACGGGTAGTTTCCATTGGTTTGTGTGTAATTGTAGTCTCTTCAGCCTCAGGCATTGGGCTTGTCAGTAGATTAAGTAGTGATTGATACTCTTACTTTACTTCTGCTGCTGCTAACATAAAATGTATAAACTGCTAACTAAGTTCTTATCATGTTTTGCTATGTACACTATACCTTGCCATGTTTACTACTCGTTACTATGTACACTACACTTGCCATGCTTACTACTTTGTACACCACACTTTCCATGCTTAGTACTTTGCACACCACACTTGCCATGCTTACTACTTTGCACACTACACTTTGCCTGCTCACTGCTTTGCACACCACACTTACCATGCTCACCATCTTGTACACTACACGTTGACATGCTCACATGTTCTCTTACGCTAACCTATATTATTATATTGCCGAGGGTCCATTTGTTTCTAACGTTTTAAATGTTGCCGAGCGACCCTCGCTGACATATATTTCCTTATTTATCTTGTGAAATATACGTTAGGTTTTGAGACAGAGTTGATGAGTCTACTTGGAGACTGAGAAGATTGACCAGGAGTACCCGGACGCTGAGACCCACTGCTGAGAAACGACGTGCTTTCGCAGCACTTCAATAAATCAATAGTGTTGTAGTTTATTCAAGTGTATTTTCTTTCGTGTAACTGTTGTAATGGCCATGCTAGGCCTTAATTTCTTTGTGTACATGTAATCTGGATGTTGAAGTGTAATGATGACATTCTTTGTTGTTCTGAATGTTCGCAAGTAAGAACCTGTCAGGCTTAATACACAGACGCTTATTGTGCTTAAGTCAAAAAAGAAAGAAAAGAAACAGTACTTCTTCTTTGATTTTAGCACAAGCAGACCCGCTCGCGTCCTCGCTCCCAAGTATAATGGAAAGCGGGGCGTGACACAAACCCGACTTGTTCTCTGTAATCCTATGTTCCTACCATCTGAGATACCATCTAGATACTCAAGCTAAAACCCTAGCTTGAGTTTTTCTTTCAACCTACTTGTAGCAACCTTACAAGTGTAATCAATACAAGATTGATGTCCTTGAATCCCACAACTTGGGATCAAGCAAACCACTCTCACAAACCGAGAGTAAAACCAATCTACGAAAGTTATGAAATTTGAAATTACACTTATAAATCACCTATGACTTGAAGTAGAACTTGAAGGAGCAAATTGATTGAAGTGCGTTGATCTCTTCCTAGAATAGAGAATATCCATTGTACTTGTCTTCACCAAATCTAGAGGATGAGAATTTGTTCTAGTTGGAAGACAAGATGAGATTTGAACTCTAGGGCTTAGAATGAATTGCGAGCTTAGAGATGAGATATTAGGGTTTCAAGAGTTGATCAAGAAGCTCTAATGGAACAGTATAGAGCCTCTTTATAGGTTCTCTAAAACCCTCAAACGAAATACCCAAAAGCCCTCTCAAAATATGTGTGGAAAGAGCCAACAGATTGATTTTACAGGCAGGACAGGTGACTGATGAAGAGCGGACAGTTGTCTATTGCATTGTGTCAGAGGGTATGTGCAAATTCAAATGGTAACTTACCAAGTAGGACAGGCGACTGATGAAAGTTGGACAGGCACCTGAGAAACCTTCGATAGGCGCCTGTGTGGCAAAGTGCAAATGTTAACAAATATCAAGGATTTCGTGAAGCATGGACATGTAACTGATGTGCTATCCACATGCGCCTGTGCCATGGGCAGGTGACTCGAAAACCAATGTCAGTCGTCTGTGTGCACAAGTACGAAACTTGCCAAAATGAAAGGTCTGGACAAGGATGGACAAGCAACTGATGTAGTCTACACAGGCGCCTGTGCCATGGGTAGGCGACTGTGAAACCAACATCAGGCATTGTTGAATCATTGGGCCGGCACTCGAGATGACTCGATCGATGGATGACTAAGGCCCATAGGCCCACAAGAGAAGCCCGATATCGACTCGGTCAAAGCCCATTGGCCAGTTGATTGTTGCATTCCCCTCACTCTAACGTGGGATTAAAGACGAGCTCGTAATTAGCGGGAACGTGTGAAACATTCACTCTTATTAAAGGGAGAAGATCGTGGCAGCATAATGGGTGACCATTATCTCCCCAATGTTACTGAAGAGACCTAGGGGGTCTATAAATACCGTAAGGTTCCAAATCCGAAGGGACGAGATCTAATACATAGACTCTACTCATTCAGCTTATAATGCCATTACTAAAGAGCTTGCAACGACAGATTTGAGACGAACCTCTGTGGGTCGATCTCAACTGCTCCAAGCTCCCTCTCATCCTTAAGTCCCTATACTAACTTAAGCATCGAAGGATATTTGGGTCCTGACCAAGATCCGAGCCCCCTAACGTGTCTTTTTGGTGTAGATCGATGGGCCCCCATCTTCCACGAGGGTCGCTCCCGAGCTTCCCAACCTCGAGTGATCGACGTACAAGTTGTTCGAGGGTTGATCGAGTACCGAATCCCAACCAACATCCATCAACCGACCCTGGTTCTACCAACCTAGGGTCCCACCTCACTCGCTAACGAGGCTCCGACTCAGGACGAAGGGTCCACATCAGCGTGACAGCTGTCTCAGTTATTTTTGGCCTTAACAGTTTGGCGCCATTTATGGGAAACGTTAACCAGCTCAACATTTCGAGGCGATCAAGAAGCAATGTCAGCTGGACCCAGCAACATCGAACCGATCCAAGGTCTGAAGGAGATGCAAAAGGAGACTAGCATCCAGGTGGAGGATGCCACAGATTCCACCTTGCCATAAAAGGGACCTGGTAAGGCCCCAAAGAACCTAAGGTCTCCCAGAAACAGTTCGACCAGTTTTTAGAGCGGGTCAACAAGAGTCTTGGGTGTATTGGCGACCCTGATACGCCAAAGCATGGGAGATCCACCACCCGTGAATGGGCTATTGTCGCCTCCAATTCTGATGCCAACTAGAGGCATATCTACGCTAAGGGATCAAGGAGATCTGAGAGCGGATCGGCAAGAGATCAGCTTGCACTTTGCAACCCCCCCGACTCACCTGAGTAGCAAAGGGGGGATTGATTATCGTTCTTTCGGTATCCAGGGAGAGCTCGGTCCCTCCAACTATAAGGAAGTGACCCGCCATATCCTGGACCAGGTAATATATGGGGCTCCCCAGGTAACAACCCTCTCAATCTTGTAGGTGGTTATGGGAGGAGAGATGAGATCCCGAACAGATCTTCGAGAGTGACATACGGACAAGGTAGAGAGGGGAGATCCTTGCTCATCCAATCTGAATTTTGGCAGACCCCATTGAAGGAAAACATCATCTTCTTACCTTCTCTCCCGAAGTTCAAGATCCCCGCTTTGCTAGCGTACGATGGGAGAGGCGACCCATGGTCACACATCCGTAAATACTTGAACGTGGTGTTGCTTCATGGGGCCGATGAGCCATACCTATGCCGAGCCTTCCATGCCATCTTATTTAAGAGGGTGAAAGGCTGGTACAAAGGATTACCCGACGACAGCATCGAGTCATTCGACGAACTGGCTGATATGTTTTGCAAATAGTTTGTCGCGGGTCGTCGTCTGAATAAGAAGTCCTCCTACCTCTTCTCACTCAAATAAGGCGAGCATGAGTCGATCCGAGCCTTTGTCCAAAGATTCAACGAAGAGAGGCTCGACGTAGAGGAGACGCCGGATGTAACTGTCATAGCGGCACTCACTCAAGCGGTGCGGAACAAACATCTACGAAGGGCGCACCACCAGTTCCCCACTAATAACCTTGCAGAAATGTTCAATATCACGGACCAATTCACCATCTCTGAAGAGGCAGAAAAGCCGACCGAAACTGCAGGGAAAGGTACTCCCATCCACTGTGGAGACACCAGGCAGGAGAAACCAACTCAGATGACCCCTCGCCAAGAGTCTCGAGGCAAGAGACCCAGAGAGAGGAGCCATCGGAGCAAGGAACACCCTACCTATGCAGAGCCAAGCGCCCCCAAGACGGAGGTCCTAGCTTATGCCACCACGGGAAGAACGGGTACAAGAATCTGCCAAGAAAGGCAAGTACGAGAATATGGACGACCTCAAATTCTACAAGTACCACAATGACTATGGGCATGATACCAATGAATGGTGGACTCTCAAAAAAGAGATCGATCCACTGGTCAAGCGAGGATACCCCAAAAATCTGGCTAACGATCAACCTAGCAAGGAGGTATCCTCGAAGCAAAGGGGCAAGATGACAGGGTCACCTGTCACCAAGGTGGCCGACTAGCAAGCCATCTGAGCTCAGGGTCAAATAAAAAAGGCGTTAGACAAAAGCAACTCTGACAAAGTTCGGGAACACATGTACGTATTTTATTTCTATCATTCCTTTCAAAAAAGCATGTCGTTTCATCAAATAAAGTTTTGCTTCCTTTTCAAACTTAAGCCTTCATGAATTTTACAAAAGCTATCACATCATACTCCCTACTAAAAGGATCCGATTCTTGGGAGGCCTGGATAAACTGAATTCATATTGATAAAACTCGTGCGAGCTATCCTAAGGCGTTGTCAGTCGTAAGTCGAAGGGCCACCCCTTCGCCACTGAACGACTCACTAACGTGTAGTCATCCGTAAGTCGAAGGAGCCACCCCTTTGCCACTGAATGACTCTCCAAATGTGTCGTCAGCCTTATCCGTAAGTCAAAGGGGCCACCCCTTCGCCACTGAACGACTTTAGTACTGTGTCGGCAGCCGTAACTCGAAGCGGCCACCCGTTTTCCACTGAACGACTTTAGTACTGTGTCGTCAGCCGTAAGTCAAAGCGACCACCCCTTTGCCATTGAACGACTCACTGATGTTTCGTCAGCCGTAAGTCAAAGTGGTGACCCCTTCGCCACTGAACGACTCTCATATGTGTCGTCAGTAGTAAGTCGAAGGGGCCACCCCTTCACCACTGAACGACTCACTGACGTGTCGTCAGCCGTAAGTCAATGGGGCCACCCCTTTACCACTGAACGACTCATTGATGTGTCGTCAGCCGTAAGCCGAAGGGGCCACCCCTTCGACACCGAACGACTCCCCTAAGGTTTCGTCAGGTGAAAGTCGAAGGGGCCACCCCTTCACCACTGAACAACTCACTCACGTGTCGTCAGTCGTATGTCAAAAGGACCGCCCCTTCGTCATTGAACGACTCACTAACGTGTCATCAGCCATAAGTTGAAAGGGCCACCCCTTCACCACTGAATGAATCTCTTAGTGTGTCATCAGCTGTAAATCGAAGGGGCCACCCTTTCACCACTGAACGACTCACGTGTCGTCAGCTATAAGTCGAAGGGGCCACTCCTTCGTTACTGAACGACTCTCCTAGTGTGTCGTTAGCCGTAAGTCAAATGGGCCACCCCTTCGCCTCTGAACGACTCACTGACATGTCGTCATTTGTAAGCCGAAGGGTCCAACTCTTAGCCACTGAACGAACTCCTCCCGTCGTCAGTCGTAAGTCGAAGGACCATCCCTTTGTCATTGAACAACTCCTGTGCCGTCAACCGTGAGTTGAGAAAATTGCTCCCTCACCGTGGAACGTAGTGGTCTATTCCTAACATGGTTTGATGGCTTACCCTCGATCATCTTGAAGCATGGTATAACCCATCGAAAGGGGCCATCTGGCACTGCGACCACCATATGGCGTAAGCGGCAACAAACAAAGATATACAAGCCAAATCTTCTGGCGCTTTTTCTACAAAATTGTTTTTGTTTTACATCTAAATTACCACCTATACATTCAAAAATTACTAAAGCATGAGTAAAAGGACCGTCGAGATTCTACAACGGCTAGCTAGGCCCTTGGTCTCCCTCCAGCACGGTCGCAGACTCTGGGTCCCCCGAAGCATCCGCTCTTGCGTTGTCACCAGTCATGGTGTCAACTTCATCGGTGGGAGCAGCCTCCTCTGTGCCTTGGCTTGATTCGTCATCACCAAGATCTGGGAACATCACAGGGATCCGGTCAATCTCAGCAGAGAGGTCAGGGAATCGGTTTTTCATTTCCAATCGACATCGATCGTAACCTTTCGTGTATAGCTCGTCGAAATCGGGAAACGAATCCTTGAATTCCTGAACCACCCTCTCTGCTACGACCTCGACGCTGGCTTTCTCCTCTAGCAGAGCCTTCTCTGCCCGCTCCCTTAAGGCAGATTGCTCAGCTTCTCTTTTACGAGACTCTCATAAGTCATGTTTGAGCTACTGAATGTGATTCAGTCTCAGTTTGTATAGAATTCCAATGTTAGCCAGCTCAGCCTGAGACTTCTCCATGGCCAATTTTACAGCCCATAAGGTGATATTGTGATTAGCCAACATCGGCACACACAGCGGTGGCCACGAGTTCCTGCAAACAAAGCACAGTACATGACATCTGTGCTTGCCTCACCTACAGTGGAGGATGGTGCAATTATTACTTGGACATTTGCGTGGATGGCTATCGACGCAAGCCGCTTGTAATCGACCCTCTCCACGACAGCCCTGTCTCGTGGAAGAGTCGCATTTTCAGTAATGCGGGAGGCAGTCCCGTAATCAAGAAGAGCAGAATCTTCTCGCCTCACTGTAAACTCCACTTGAACGAGCTCCTCCATAGAGCAGTCAAATGAGTCTGGGGAGATCGACTCTCCAGCAAAATCGGCCTAAATTCATCGGGGATGTCTTCAAACAATTGTATAGGAGGTAATAAACCTCCCCAGGGCCATGAATCCTCATGTAGGAGGAGTTCTGAAGGGACCTGGGCCTCCCCCAAGTCTCCCTCTAGAGGAATTTCCTTCTCCAGTTGGGTGACTTGCTCCACGACTTCGACCGACCGAGACGGCTCCGAGTCGCTGAGAAGAAGTCGCCGCCTCCTCCTACTCCCCTCAAGTGCAACCACTTCAAATTCGGAGGCAGGCTTCTCCTTTTTCTTTCGTTGAAGAAGGGTCACCTAAGTAGTCCTCTCCACAACAACGGGTCGATCCTCCGATGATTGGGCCGTCCTTTCCTCCATAGTCGGCACCCGAGGAGATAACATGCTCATCTCAGCCTCTCTGATGGAAGCCTCTACTGCTGGTCGGTCCCGAGTATACACCCAAAGAACGGTTGTAGTTTTACCGCAAGCGCACGGTGTAGCAGTGAGCGGGATATCGAACACAGGGAGGACGAATGACCGTGCTTGTTCCAACCAACCTGGCTATTCAAGAAGAGAGGTTTGCCTTTGGCGATACTGTCACAATCGTCAGACAAAAATGCGAAATATCAAATCAAATAAGGACGTCTAGGGAATGGGGAATCCCCGCTACTCACCGTATCTCATAAATGTGGTTCATCGGTATTAAAATTGCTTGAATGAGAATTTGGATGAACTAGTTGCAACTGGATGTAGAACCAAGCTCACGCTCTCACGCTGTTGCCGGTCTATAGCTATCCTAGGTTTGGGTCCAATCTCTTGCAAACCCTAGCCTAGGAAAGCTAGCATTAGGATCAACATCATCGTCCAATCGCGCACCGAGCCCAATCTCTTGCAAACTCGGCTCGCGATCTAGATTGGGATAGTTCCTACCCGTCCAATCTCTTGCAAACGGGTATTGGTGTAGGATCCTGCCAAAACAGAGTTAGGATCGATAATTAAAGTGGAGACTTACGCTAGCGTATGCGGAGCGGTAGTCTCGGAACTTTGCCTTCGGATTCGCCACGACGGATCGAGTCTTCTCACGAACGGAGTAAGGCTACTAATCCACAATCTAAATCTCTATTTTAGATTAAGAACTTGGATGGAGGGAGAGGAAATATTTCTGCAGAGCTTCGCTATGAAGAAGATGCATGCATGAATTTCATGCAAATGGTGTAAGGAAAATGGCTATCCTTGGGTCTTATTTATAGCCCCCAAGGTAGTTATTTTAGGGTAAGTTGTTCCTTTGGAACAACTTAATTAAGGTGTACCATGATGCATGACACATTATAAGCTTAAGTTGTACCATATGCATGGTACAACATAAGCTTAAGATATTCCCCCTTTATTAGCCATATGTCGCATGCATTTATGCATATATAATGCGACTTTCCCACTCATACAGAGATCCTCTCCGCAAGGGAACAGATTCCCTTTGCACACGACTTCGTGTGTGCGACGTTCGAGGTCCGTATTCCCTCGTACATCCCCACAAGGGTGTACAAACGTCTTCCATATCCAACAACTCCCACTCACACTTGAGGGGATTGTAAGAGAACGTCTTTCCCTTAGTTCTTTCATCTATCATACCGAGAAATAGACCGTGCGACCGTCATGCGCGTAGAGTCTGTTGTTGTGCACTTGTTAGAGATACACAACGACCTCGAAGGTGCAAAGTTGAGTAGTTCAACGCATGCTTTACCCTAGATTATTTCTTCGCATTTCTTATACTTTATATTCAACAATTGAATCCCATCTGGATTACAATTGGCTGGCCAGCTTTGAATCATTAAAGTCTAAATGCGAATATGAAATCAATCTTCCTCTTCTTGTGAACCTTCTGATCTTGACTTGATTCGCTTTTCTAACGTGCCCCGCCGAGCCGAATTACCATAGCCCATTAGTAACACGCTAAGATAGCGATCATCTCGTCAAATCTAAAGGAACCAATTGGAGTCCTTGAGGGTAAGAGTTAAGACCCGTATGGCCTTTGAGTCTCACATAATAGCAAACACTATTGCTACTAACTCAGTGGTCGAAATGCATACGTGGTATGAACACGTATTACAACATCACTCCTTTCCCAGGGAGAGTATGTCTTAATGATGTTGTACGGATGAAAAGATCAGACACCACTGTGCCTATCTTTTTGAGTCCCCTTACTACTCGTGAAATATTCACGGACTCTCATCATGCATAAGACAGATATGATTTAAAATCCTACGAGATCTCTTTCAAATATCATTGTGATACAGATCTCAGATCTTTTGTAAGCATCCGTATGATGCAGATCTTTTATTCGACTATCTTGTTTAAGTCACGACTCTAAATCATTTGTCTAATGATTTTGACTTTAAACTAGTCTCATCTCTATCTTATCCATCTGATAAGATAAGGCGGTTGCTCATGTGAGAGAGCCAACCTTAATCTGTCCGACATACACACAAAAAAATAGCTGAGACTTAAACACAAATGTACATAAAATCATTTGTA